>OU538812.1:5483892-6851740 GCA_912999815.1 Campaea margaritaria
ATTCCTAAAGCGCTTGCAGAAGAAGTAGAGTTGTTATAAACTATAACAGGCCACCAATGCGCAATTGAAATTAATGGATTATCAGTTTTAGGTTTCTCTGTCGTTGCCAATTCTAGCATATTATCTGGCATGTAGCTCCCGCAAGTGGGAAAATCCTTAGGTACAGGAGCCATGTCTTTATGCTCACCCACTTTAAAGACTAAAGCCATGCCTATTTCAACGTGAAACTCTATATGACAGTGGAACAGCCAGTAACCAGGGTTGTCCGCCTTGAATCTGATAACTGTGTAACCTCCATCGGGGACTGTCACTGTATCTTTTATCGGTGGATTCTTCAGATTTCTTTTCAAAAGACCAGCCCTATCGAAAGCTTGAATTTCTTCTATCGTCGTTTCAGATGCAAGTCTTCTGAGACCAACTACTCTAAACGAATGGCCGTGAAGGTGGAAAGGATGGTTGGCGTCGAATGTGACTCCTTCATCAACTATTATAACTTCGACTACCGAGTTCAGTTTCACGGAGAGAACGTGAGAACACTCGCAGAAGCCCGCTTTGCAGTCTTCGTCGATGCTTGAGGAGTTGCAGAAGTTCTCTGGTGAAGGTCTAGTGATGAGGAGGGGGCTGGAAGGCATCTTCATACTGATGTGGTTGAGTTGGGGTGTGTAGAGGCGATTGTCAGGATGGGGAACTGGAAAAAATAGAAACATATTATAAATGGCTATATTTAACGTTTAGTCTTTAACGTTAGATTTTTTGGAAGATTTAAACCGAAAGAACGGCAGTAGCTAAATTTTATTCTTTCTTGAATCCCTTCGGATCTATTGACTATTTATAATTAGTAATGTGTGAATTTCTATCGTTCAATTGTCATGTTAATGTCGGTGCTAGTTGTCAACTGTTTATTTTTTTATATATGACTGAGTTACGAGATGAGCAAGTCGTTCACCTGACGGTAAGCGCTACGCCTGCCCATAACAGTTAGAGTGCCACTCAGAACATTTCATTTCAAAATCTTGCACGGCACTGCACTGCGCTCGTCACCCTAAGACATTGGTTCTAAAGTCTCACATGTCCAGCAATTTCGCTGGAAACAGTGCCCTTCAAACCGAAACCGAGTATTGTTTTCACACTACTGCTTGGCGGACGAATATCTGGCAAAGGTCAAAACCTCTAGTACGACCTTACAAACTCTGACATCAGAGGCTGGTGCTACCTCATTCGACAAACAAGCATCATCAGAGACTTTAAACCTCTGGAAGAGTTTCTTTAATAATAACCTGTAATCAATATGTATCTAACACTACCTTGATAATACCCATAATACGGCGACCTATGGAAATGTGAATTGTTCTTCGCGTAGAAGTCATAAGCCACGTAGAACTGGTAATCTGCTATCTCCTTCAAACTGTCGTCGGGGCCTTCCAGAGACCGCATCTCTGCCACGCTGATGGTCTCATCTTCTTCTTCCCCTTTATTCAAGGCGTTCAGTTGCTGGAAAAAGATAATTATATTTACAAGCTTTATTTACCTTGCTGTGTATGGGTCAGATATTTGTTCAGGTCAAATCTTTCAAGTCCAATTTGACCCAGTCTTCGTTGTTCAATGGAGTTTTATCAGTGACATTTTCAAGTTTTAATACGAATACAATATTATAGTGGCAACTAGCTGATCTGATGATGAATGGGAAGACAACGGAACTCCTCAGTAAACAGCTGTAGATTAATTATATTTGGGCCCATTTTAAACAACTTGCAGCTTTTAATATTATGGCAAGACTTCCACAAACCGGGCCTTGAGCCTAGTGTGGGGTTTCCAACTATTTTCTACGCATGTCAAACTGTTGTCTCTGTCACTGTTTTGTTCATTAGCTTCCTTTGTAATACGTTTTTTTGGATAATCAACATTATTATTGTTATTATGTACAATCTTTAAAGGCATGACGTGTATATCTTCTATCTATATATATAAAAATGTTATGTTGCTTTGTGTACACTTCAAAATTCAAAAAGTTCTGCACCGATCGAGCTGAAATTTTAGCATGATATATAATCCGCATCAAGGATTGTTTTTATCTATTTTTTTCATCAGTGACATATCAGTGAATGTGCGAATGTGCCACAGCGAAGCGTGCCAGGGTACAGCTAGTGTGGTTATATAATAGGACTTGAGTCATCAAATGTCTTAAAGTCTTTTTCCGCAATTTACTCTAGATCATCATCATTTTCTGTACTGTGCTTATTTTTTTGGTGTACAATAAAGAGTTTTCTATCATCATCATCATCATCGTCACAAAGGTAAAGCCTTCTCTCACTATCGTTAAACTACCCTCAAAAAAGTGTATTACTTACCAATCCTTCATTATGCAGTTCTTCCCAAGTTAGGTCACCAGTCCCAGGTTCCGATTCCATGGCTCCTTCGTAATGCAGCACTCCTACTTGCTTAGCTTTTGTGAAACTGAAAACAAATGAAAGATATTGAAGAATAACACATATTTCAAACACAGGCTAACAATTTCCGGCACTGCGTTACTATTTTTCTAACTTGTCCAGGTGGACGAATTCACGAGGCGTTTCCCTAATATTTCAGAAGGGACATCTGTCCATCCGTCTGTCTGTCCCTCTGTGTGTTAACGCCCTTTCTTAATAAAATTTGGTATGGAGATAGTATGAATCTTTGAACATTGGGTACTTTTAATCGCGATTAAATTATTATTTTTTTCCCGCGTGGAGGAAGTTGCAGGCATAAGCTTGTTTGTTAATAATGTAATATGATTTTCAATTATCAGGGAGCTAGGGGAAGGAAATTACTTCAAAAGATAATATTTCGACATTGATTGATTATTAAGGAAAAATAAACAATAGAACAATAACTTTTATGAGCAGGCGTAGCGCTAGTTATGGAGGCTGCAGCCGGAGGGTGCAAAGAAACCCCAAATGTTTTTATACTAAGTTTATTATAATTAAAATACTACATATCTAAATCCTAAGCTAAAGTGTGTCCGTTCGGTCCCATGTTAGGAGCTGAAGTCGCCTAAAATTACGGGGATTACAGTATATAGAGACATGGGACAGTTCTGCTGCCTCTGCGTTTCGCTGTATCGCCGTCGGTCGCACGGTATGGTATGGAATGCGGTGTTATCATTCTGGTCATCGGACGGCTACATAACACGCTTACCATCAGGTGAACGACGGGCTCGACTCGTCACTCACTCAAATAAAAAAGCCTGTTTTGAGATTCGCAAAAGGCTGCGGGTCGTCTTTTGTGAAGCTCCTATAATAGGATAACTTACCGTTCGTCGCAGTCCATGAGGCCACGGAATCTGATCCAATAGTTGTCAATTTCATTGTTGGCCTCCAGAACGAAGTCGTAGCGTTCTCCTGCATACGTCACCAAGGAGGTAGCTGAAAGACACGAATAAATAAATAACAAGATCACATACATAGTTCCTGACCTTAACTAGAATTCCCTGGACCTCGGCAATTAAGAACTACGTAGTCCCACAAACACCCAAACCCAGAGCAATTATACATGTGGTTATTATTTTTTTATTTATTCTATAGCACACAAGAGAAATGTACAAGGAGTATTTAATGCTAAGTAGCCTTTTCTACCATTTATTATTATTAGGTTTTTTTTTTGTGGTTTACACAAATCTTTGCCCTGCGCAGGAATCGAGCCCACGCCCTTGCGCTTTGTAGTCGGCTCATCACCCACTTACGCCACGGAAGCCGTAAAATATACAATTATAAATCTATCTATCAATCTATCCATCTTTACCACTATTAGGCTATATCCCATTTCGTATCAATCTAATTTGGTAAACCCCTAAACAATCTAGCCAAAAGACTACGCACACTCTTTACGGAATAAAAAGTATCGTTTGTTCTATTCCAGGATCTAAACTATCTGCATACTAAATTTCATCAAAATCTGTTCAGCCGTTTTGGCGTGAAGAGGGAGGACACATACACAATTTGGCTTTGAAAATGTTCGTGTAATTGCCATCTCATTTAATTAACATCCGACGCAAAAACGACGGGGTTTTATAACTTTTGACGTATCTGTCTGGCATCGTAGCTCCCAAACGTATGATTTGTTTTTTTTTTTGTTTTTAATATAAAGAAAAAAAGTCAGTCAAAACTCCATAATGAGATATAGACTAGAAACATAACAGATTGTTTCAGTAATTTTTTGATGTTACAAATTCAGCAACAAAAAAAGAAACATTTTTATTATTCCCGACAATCCAAACTAAATTGAAACGTTAAACGTGGCAAGTAACGTTCAACGGTTAAATATTTAACGAGACAGCCGGTAGCTGCAATTATTGTATTCGTTATTTTAACGAGACGTTTCGTGCTCGACGAGTATTGTGAAAATGCAGTTGCTGAAAATTCAGAGTAGCTTATTGTCGAGAAGGATCACGCTCGTTTGCGTTCTACGAATATTCCGACACGACATGCGGTTTTAAAGAAGAATTGACAAGAGGGCTGGCTCATTTCTCGCACAGAGAATAGCTATTGCTAACATGGAAATGCAGCCAGTGTTCTTGGCACCATGCCTCATGGACACCCCTTTTGTTAGATTTTTAAGTTTTTAGTTTTAGTTAGTTTTCCTTTTATTTATGTTGTTATTTAAGTTCTGTCGATATAAATTTATCTAATTATCGGTAAAAAAAAAAGAAAAATTTGTTTTATTATCTTGCCTTGGTTTTTTTATAAAAAGTTAAGGAAATATGAATAATACATACTCACCAGTCTTAAGAAGATTTGAACAAGATGTTTTTCATAATCAATTACTAGAATCTTCTTCTTCATATCGATAATTCTATTGTCATTGCCAGAGGCAGAGGCCCCATAGAGGTCAGCAGCGCTCAGAATCAAGATATAAACCGGACCAATGGCAGGTGATTTTGTCAGAATATCTGAAGTACTGTGAGATGAATGCATGCTAGCTGTTTCTATTTATAATTTATTGGTTTTTATTTTATTTAATTTTTTTCACTTATTTGATTTTTATTTTTCTTTGGATTATGATTTTAGTTTGCCATTGTAATTATACCTGCTAATTGATGTAAATGGTTATACCGTATCAACTATTTTCGTTAATAAATAATAAATAAAATATGTAGAAAATATAGAAAATATAGAACTTAGTTCTATATTTTATTCTGAGCTGGAACCCGGCGTTCCTGTTGCACTGAGCTCTATTCCTAGTACCTTGTGTATTTCTGAACTGGTGTACAATAAAGTATTTTCTATTCTATTCTATTCTATTCTATTCTATTCTATTCTATTCTTTTCTATTATATTCTAGCGCAATGTTATTCAACAAAGAAACATTTCAAGACTTTTTTATTTTTATTTGACTGAGTGACGAGACGAGCAAGTCGTTCACCTGATGGTAAGCGCTATGCCTTCCCATAACAGTCACGCACCACTCAGAACACTGCATTGCATAATCCTGCGCGGCACTGCACTGCGCTCGTCATCCTGAGACATCGGCTCTAAAGTCTCACACGCTCAGAAATTTCACTGGAAACAATGCCCTTCAAACCGGAACACAGTTATGCTTGCACACTACTGCTTGGGGGATGAATATCTGACAAAGGTGTGGTACTTCCCCAGGCGACCTCTTGCAAAAGAGGCTCTACCACTTAGACTTACCAGTAATAGGTTCCAGATCGTATCCATCAGAAGCTATGACGGTGATGTTGTGGCCGTCCACTGACATCTCGATGGGACAGTTGAGGAACTCCGCGTTGATCACTCGGAACCGGTACTTATAACCCTGAGACACAATAAAAATGATATTCACCAAGAGTCACCAAGTCACGAGTGAATACGTAAGCGTGTACCATCGTAGACCGCATCGTCGTTTAGCATAGATGAGACAGAGGTTCAACGCTAACTTATTCAATAACCACAATCAGCATCATTATCATCAACCCATAATACGGGCCCACTGATGAGCACAGGTCTCCTCTCAACATGGGCGCTTGGTCCAGATTGGTGATAACATACCTAAATGATCCCCCCCCCCCCCCCCCTAAATGATGGATATGTGGGTTTTCTCACGATGTTTTCCTTCACCGGAATGGGAGTGATAATTACGTACTTATGTTTTACAGAAACACATTGGTACTTGCCCGCACTGGCATTTGAACTCAAGACCTTCTTGTAAGGCGGACGTTCTCCCACTAGCAATAATACTTAGTCATAAATAAATCATAATCTATTTAATCTCTTAATAGTTTAGTCCTTGTGGGTTGCTGATGATGATGATGATGATTAATGAAGCTATATCTTTTCTTTATAGTTTTTCAGCTTACCTGTTCAACGTTGAACCTAGCAGCTCTCATGAACTTGGGTTTCCCAGTATCATTGAAGATCCTGAACCTCCCCACTCCATTGATCAGCAGCGTGGGCGGCTTGTTGTCTCCCTTCGAGTGGTGATGGTCAGTGAACATCCCAACGGAGAGCTCGTGGATCCAGTCCGTCACTATCATCACGTGTTCTGATCTGCAAGCGAGGTAAGGTGGAATAAGTTTCCGTATGAAGACAGTCTTTACATAATATTGATTCAATACTGCAAACGTTCCAATGAGAACTATATCTGATCTAGTTTGCAAACCTATAAAGGTAGAAATAGATTACTCTTTCATCATCTTCATCATCAACCCATAACGTCCAACTGGTGAGCACGGGTCTCTCTTCACTTTCGTGAGGAGGGTTAGGCCATAATCCACCATGGGGGCCAGATCCGGATTGGTGGATCACCTACCTACCTCCGAAATAATTCTCGGGTAGGTATGCGGGTTTCCTCACGATGTTTTCCTTCGCCGAAAAACTAGTGATAATAACGTACATATGTTTTACAAGAAACGCATTGGTACGTGCCTGCACTGGGATTTGAACTCACGACCTTCTGATTGGAAGGCAGACTACTCGGATGCTAGGCGGATTAATAATATTAATATATTATTATGATATACTAGGCGGATACTCTTTATTGACACCAAATTGTATAAAACACACAGATAGAAAAAAAACACTTAATTATAGGTACAATATCGCTTAAAGCGATCTCTGCCAGATAACCGAATAGTTTTTTTTTGAAAACACATTGTAAGACCTGGTTCCAGCGAAATTACTGGGCATAATTATGAGACTCTGTATAATTATGTCTGCATCATCTAGGACTAGGAGAAAGTTCCGAGCACAGAGTAGACACACAGATCACACACACTCGCACATACAGTATACGTACACGTTACTACAATTTTTGTAGAGGGAGGCCTCTTCTGCAAGAGACCGCCTGGGGAAGTACCACACCACCGCCACACCTTTGCAAGATATTCATCCGCCATGCAGTAACCAAACATTACGGTGTTCCGGTTTTTGGGGCATTGTTTCCAGAGAAATAACTGGGCATATGAGACTTTAGAGCCGATGACTCAGAGTGGCGAGCGCAGTGCAGTTCCGCGCAAGAATATGCAAGGCAAAGTTCTTGGCACTGTAACTGTTATGGGCAGGCGTGGCACTTACTATCTGATAAACGCTAACGCAAAGCGATTCAACTCGGAGTAGTTTCAAGCCAAAGGCAAAGCAATGGAAAACTTTTGTTTACCTCACTAAACTGCACTCGATTTTCATTCGGATTAATCCGAACAGATCGAAAGTGAAATTAAATTAACCTGGATATATCTAAAGTGGAATATATGAGAATTGGACGTATGGGCATGGTTACATGTATCGTTGGCTTGCCCAGTTGGAAGTGGAATGCGATTAATCAGTGGCGAAATGGGTGTTTCGAATGTGATTGGAAAAGGCTGGATAATAATTGCCCCCGCCTTCCGTACCTGTAGGCACTTGTTATATAGGAAATATACAGTTTCCACAAATTACTGGGCATATGAAACTGTAGAGCCGATGTTTCAGGGTGACGAGCGCAATGTGGTGCCGCGCAGTGTGGCACGTGGGTTTCCTCACGATAATATTTTCCCTTCGCCGAAAAGTGAGTGATTATTATGGTTTCCTTACCTATCATAATCGTATAGCGGTCCGTGCGCGTCCTGGGACTTGGGTTTCCTGATGATGAAGGCGCCTGCTGCACCATCAGCTCGCTGCATGCCGGAATGGGAGTGCCAGAAATGCGTGCCAGAGTGAGTGGCGTTGAACTGATACCTGAGAACAACGTAATTATGAGATTGATGAGTGGGTGCGGTCTTGTTTTCTTTATGGACATAATTATCAGCATATTATGTTTCAACTGCTGGAATATAGGTCTTCACTAGAATGTGCAATGAATATCATATTGTTTTTTTTTTTTAACATGGTTGGCTTACTGTGTTTTTTATCGTTTTTATATCATGTTTTTAATACAGAATCTGCACATCAAGTAATTGGTGCTTCGAATTGGTCGTATTTTATATTATAAGTATGTAAGTATTAAAGAAGGGTTTAAAACGAAAGTCACAATGTCTGTTCATAGTATATGCAGAGTGTAAAGATGGAATAATTTACTTTGTACTTGTTAAAACCAAGCGCCTTCAAAAAAAGTTCTAAAAACCTCAACGCCTACAAAAACATAACAGCAATAACGTATATTGTACGTATTGCTATTAGATTTTTATAAGTTGAAGGGAACGATACGTTAATAGCCAATAATGATGAGTGGCTTCATCTACTCCTACATACCTGAAAGTAGACTCAGGCACTATAGGACACTGCGTCACGTAAGGCGTTCCATCCATGTAAGGTGTTCCACGTTGGTGCTGCCCGTGCCAGTGTACGGTGGTGCCTTCTGTCATCAGGTCGTTCTCCACGTCCACGATTACTCTATCATGTTGGCATACCTAGAAATTAATTCATAATTAACGAAAAGTTCTCACGTGTCATATTTCTTACTTGAATTATTTCAACAAAATATTTTCAGGACATTAGAACATTTTTTTTTAATTATTATTTTGAGTCCAACCTAGACTATTCAATTAACAAGTGTAGGAGTAGGGTATGTATCTAATAAACAAGTTCACCAACTATAATCTCCAAAATTACTTACCTCAATGGCTGGACCAGGCATCTTCCGATTAACTACATTTAGAGGCCTATTCATCCCATCAGCAGGAATACAATCTGGCCTCATACAATCCGTCTCATTATAAGGACACATATAGCACGCCTTGCTCATCGTTTGATACCATTCCAGGTTAAAATGGTAATAGCATATCATAGGCTCTTCACCTTCTCTACAGTCCCTTTGACAGGGATGATCGCCATCTATCAGTTCTCCCGTAACTTCATCGTACTGTACATGAGCTCTTATGTTATTCTTTTTACTTCTATTGATTAAGTTCTTAATATCATCAGCTTTTAGCTCTTTGACTGGATGTTTAACTTTCTGATTTTTCAGATTGATGTCATTTTCAGAACTGTTCTGAGCTGCTTTGATGACTTTAGACGCGCTTACTAGAAGCTTGTTCTTGTTGAGGTTGGTAACGGTGGGTGCTTCTTCGTCTTTTTCAATAGTGACGTCATCCAAGGTTCTGATCTGTCGGACGTTTGTTGGTGTATAGTCTACTGTTGTGGTAAGTTGTTCGGTCGTGGGGAAGACTTGTTCTGTTGTTGCGTCTACTATTGCGGCTTGTTCTGTGTTGATTCCATTGATATCTGTGAAAATAAAAGAATCTATGTAAAATCTTACCTTTTAACTAATTTAAAACACCTAACTGTCTTCAAATTTTCCTGCTGCAAACAACAAAGCTGTCGAACTGGTAACAGTTACTGAATAGATTAACCAGTCGTTATTGACTATGTCAACTTTGATTTTTCATCAGCCTATCAGGAACCTTAGTCAATATTAAATATGTAGCTCAATTATGAACGTAAAGAAAAAATACAAACGACAAAAACCGTTTCGCTTCTCATCCTAATAAAGCCTAAGTGAATTATAATTCGATTCGAATACCTTCCCTTATTCAAACTCAAAACACAATTTCTTCCCAGACTCTTTGAAATATTCCCTCATTCAAATTTCTCGAATCAAATGACATGAATGATAATATGAAAATCTCCAGCCTGGGTGTCAATAACAAGGAATTTGAATTGCAAATACGATATGATTGATTTCATCTCACCTTTTTAATACTGAATTCTCGATAAGTTAAGTTCAATTTTATTGAAAAGGAATCTTTTTGTTCTTTACTAGGTATATTTAAGAGCACTTTGCCAGCCGCGATTATTTAACTTCAATCGATCAATTTTATTTCAAATGAAGTTGTTGCGACAAATGAAGCTCGTCTCTGACGACTTTGCTGAGCTTCTTGAAGATGAGCTTCTAAAATGATAACAACCCGGGTTCTCTCCGAAGCACAGAAGCGTTCAGTATTTATACTACTAAGCGGTCACCCATCCAAATGAGGGTCTAATTAAGTTAAACTACTAATGCCAATGTGAATTTTATTACGGACACGATTGATGTCGTGAAAAAAAATACAGTGCATGATTCAATTAAAATATCTCAACACAGTTCCATTATTGTTGAGATATTTTAATTGAATCATATATCCCAAAGTTTTCTCAGAGTTCAGCTGGGAATCGGGAAGTTTTGAATTAGCAATTACAGTTTTCGGGTGAAGGGAAATGTTTTTGTATAATTTTGATGTCTGTATTTAGGAAATTGGTTACGACTGAGTCAATCCGTAATGAGAAAATCCGCTGTAGAACAAAAGTTACCGACAAAGCTTTTTTTTATCTTTTTTTTATTTGCCTAAGTGACATGAGACGGGCACGTCGTTCAGCAGATGGTAAGCGCAACGCCTGCCCATAACAGTTACAGTGCCATCCAGAACTTTGCATTGCATAATCCTGAGCGGCAGACGAAACCGCCACTCCTACAATAACGTAATGTAATTTAGGAACTCTTCGATTTCATTGTGGTTTTAATCAATAACACTCAATAAAGGAAAGTCTGAAAAGTTTTATAAAACATTGTTAATTAACAAAATAAAAATAACATCAAAGTCGAGTCGGCAACTCCAACTTTTTAATGAGAAAATGACTTCACTCGAACAAAAAGCTTTTGAAGAGCCATAAGCATTCTTTTACAAGAAAATCCTGTTTCGTTTTTTGGCAAACTTCAATTATGTGCCTATAGTAGCCGTAGGTGAGTAGCTACTGCTTTATTTAATAACAAATCCCAATTTCAAAATTAGAGACGACAATTTTAATTTTTTTACTTTCAAATCTTATGATTGATTTGATAAAATCGACCTATTGAAAAAATATTTAAGTAAACAAGAACAAAACAATATAAACTATTAATACACATTAACATCGTCTTCACAAAAGGCATATTAAAATGTTGCGTAAATATATTAAGCAGTGGCTCCTTTACTACATTGCAGAAACGTGTTTTACTAAAGTCCGTATTTTTTACCAATCACGTGTTTTAAATGTCCTTAATTATTTCCTTTATAGATACGGGATAATTTTATCACTATTAAAAGTTTAGTTATTTATCACCAGTTAAATAATTTGGCATGCTTATTATTCCGGTAATAATTATTTAGTACGTACTTTTTGTCTGTTTTGAATAATATTATAGTTTCCTACTTTCTATTCGAAGTGCGATAGAGAAAGATGTTCAGAAACTTGTTTATCTATATATATAAAAATGTTATGTTGGTTTTTGTACTCTTCAAAAACTCAAAAAGTTCTGCACCGATCGAGCTGAAATTTAAGCATGATATATAATCCGCATCAAGAAATGTGTTTATCTATTTTTTTCATCGGTGACATATCAGCGAATATCAGTAGAGTCAGTATCAGCGGTACAGCTAGTGTAATAATAAAATTTTGATTTAACAAAAAAAAACTATGTAAGGCATAGTATGGATTATGTCCAAAACAGTACTCAGTTAATTGATATAGTTCACAGAAAACATCAAACTGAGGAGCCACACACGCACACACACACACTACACTATGGACTAGACATATTATTATAATAAAATAATATATCTACTATGATTCATTTTTCTATGTTATCTGCATTCACAAATACATGACATTTAATTTTTTTTTAATAGAGTCACAATATTTTGTTTCTAACATACAATTTTTGTTTTTCGTCCAATATTATCGTGAAATATTATGTCTACTAGCTGATTTAATGAGATTATCTGAGAGGAATCCCTCTTAGTGACCATAATTACTTAATTAAATAAAATTAAAGCTTAATCTTTGACACGGGTTCCAATAAAGGGGTTTGATTAATTGATTAACCGCACAAGTAATTAAATAAGACAGCGTCTCCTTCTCTATAAGGCTATGCAAAATCCAGTTTTTGCTTCACATTTACGACGATCACGTGTGGATTTTTCACGTTTCCTTTATGTTATTATATCTTTTTATTGGCTTTTTGAACTGTTAAATATAAAAGGAAGTCATTAGGTGAATACAAATATCTTATATCTTTCAATGAGCAATTCTTGTATATATATAATTGGAAACTCGGAATCGGCTCCAACGATTTTCATGAAATTTAGTATATAGGGGGTTTCGGGGGCGATAAATCGATCTACCTAGGAATCATTTTTAGAAAATGTCATTTTATTCGTGTTATATCAAATTAAACATAAACTTGGAAGAAAAATAACAAAGCGTTGGTGGCGTTTGAGTAGTCCAAATTTAAACTGAAAAATATGACTCTTCCTGACATCTATTGGCGAATAATAATACTACCGAGCAAAGCTCGGTCATCCAGTTACTGAATACTAAAATTACAGACTATGAATATTCACACCTTTTACAACTGCAGTACTGTTTAGTACTGGGTTGTCTGATATAGGTACTAGTTATTGTAAGCGGCTTTGCCCGCGTGGTTTCGGTTTTAGCGAGATTTTTTACATAGATATCGGTTTAACTACAGTTATCACCGGTCCTTGATAAGTGTGCAAATTTTCAAATTAATTAAACATTTTGAAAGGGATAAAAATCACTATTTACTTTTTTTTTTAACAGGGTGGTGAGGCGCGCATGTCGTTCACCTAATGGTAAGCGCAACGCCTGCCCATGAAAGTTACAGTGCTACCCAGAACTTTGCATTGCATAATCCTGCGCGGCACCGCACTGCGTTCGTCACCCAGAGACATCGACTCTAAAGTCTCATATGCCTGGTAATTACGCTGGAACCAGTGCCCTTCAAACCGGAACACAGTGATGTTTGCACACTACTGCTTGGCGGATGAATAACTGACAAAGGTGTGATACATATACAAGCTAATAAAAGCGTGTTAAATATGTATGACATAATTTATGATTTTCGATAAGATTCATAATAATTCAGAACACGTATTACTCGGAGGTCATATAACGATTTGTTATTATGATGAGTTCATCGTATGAGATCTTCCTCGTGTACCTACACTGGTAGAGTGTTTAGATAATCAAAGGCTGTCAAAGGTGAAGGCCTTTGCCAATAAGGTTGCGTAAGATAATTAAACATTAAGGCCATGGTAGATCGACGCAAAGATATTTGATTCTAGCAAATGAAAGACGTTTTATATGTACAACTAGCTGCGCCCCGCGATTTCATCCGCGCTTAAGAGGTTTAGGGCTAACGTTTTTACTAACGTTGAATGTCATATATATTTATAGCTAATCAAAAGCCTAAAAAATAAGTTAAAAATATGTCTATGTTACTCGCTGATAATGCAGCTTTTCATTAGTGAAAGAATTATTAAAATCGGTGCAGTGACTTAGTCGAAACCTGACATATTATTTCCATACAAACTTTCATCCCCTAAACTTTTAATGTCATATTTATTTATATGTAATTAAAAGACTTAAAAATAAGTTTTAATCTTCTAGCTTCAAAAATGACGAAACTTCCATACAAACTGTCATCCCAAATTTCAACCCCTTACAACCCATTTTCGAATTAAAAAGTAGCCCATGTCCTTTCTTAGGCTCTAGACTATCTCTGTACCAAATTTCATTGAAATCGGTTCAGTAATTTAGGCGTGAAAGCGTAACATACAGACAGACAGACAGAGTTACTTTCGTATTTATAATATAAAAGTAAGGATTCTTTGCGGACCCGGCACGCATCTTACTCTGCTAACTCAGATTCTGACAGCTTGGACTGGAGTCGAGGAGTCGGATTACACTAGAGATTACGAAAAACAATAACCGACTAAAATTGCTGAAGATCGCGAGTGAGCTAGTTTTTTGAACAGTCGTTCATATACGTTAGCAGAGGGGTGAGCGGGAGCGTGCGTGGTCCTTTGGTCAGATCGTTCAAGTAACAAACGGTGTTAGATTTTATAACAAAATTCCTATGACAATGATTTATTAGGAAAATTTATTTCTATAGTCATAAGTGTTGGAATTAGACAAGTATTTTTTGACAAAAGATCTTGGCTTTGAAATAACAAACAAACAATATATTATTATTAATAACTGTCTAATTTGTTGTTCAAGTAGCTATAGGTTTCCAAATAACTAATTATTAAAAGCTAGGTCATGAGTCAGGTGACCTAGATAGGCACTAATAAGCACTTACTGATTACAAAGACTAGTACTACGGTCCAGGTGATGTGGGTCATGCTCCTTCTGTTTTGATACATTGTTGTGGATCTGTAACAAAAGATAATTCTTTGTTAGATTTTTCTTTATTTCGCAACTGTTTTTATCGGCATTGTTTTCTTTATTTTCCCCTTTTTTTGTGAGCAGGCGTCATTTTTCATTTTCACTGCTCGAAATGAAATAAATGCGGGATGCGGGCGGTGTCTAAAACATTTTTTTTTATATGTAAATAGACGAGCTGGTCGTTCACTTGATGGTAAGCGCTAACAATTTATTTTATTATTCTAAAATTGAATTGATGTATTATTCATTTACACCGCCAACATTGACGCTCCATTGCTTCTCTCCGTCCAAAGGTTGACTGGAAGAGATCGCATTTAGCGATAAGTCCACCCATTCGATTCCTTGTACCTTGTGTACTTCTGAACTGGTGTACAATAAAGTGTGTAATATTCTTTTCTATTTTATTGTAAAGTGGCTGTAGAATAGAATAGAATAGAAAAACTCTTTATTGTACACCAGAAACAAAAATAAACACAGTACAGAAGAATAGAACAGAAGAAGATCAGTGAACTCATTAAAAATGCAATTTAAAAACATTAAAACACTTTTAAATGCTTTGCGGAATTCATGTTTATTATTTAGTTGTTTATTACGTTAGTTTCTACCCAGAAAACATCTAACTAAAATCAGAAATCGTATCAAGGCAAAGGTTTAAAAAGTTGAGTTCAAAAATTCCACCCGAACAAACATACTTACATACATACTTTGTAAGTTAAATAAAAGGTTTTAAAAAAATATATTATTATAATTATGCAACATTATTAACAGGATAATGGGGATTTTTACGGGTATGTGTTTGATTATTCATATTACTAGCTACGCTCGCCTTTTCGTTTGCGGTTGCAAACACAATAAAATTCTTGTTTAGATTCATCATCATCATCAATCCATATCGTCCCACTGCTGAGCACGGGTCTCCCCTCACTTTCGTGAGGAGGGTTAGCCCATAGTCCACCATGGGGACCAGATCCGGATTGGTGGATCATCTACCTACCTCCGAAATAATTCTCGGGTAGGTGGGTTGTTTTGATTACGAATGTTTTTTTTTTAAATCTGTTGAAACTTTATGATCAGAAATTAGATAAGCATCAGTTTTATATCATCATCATCAACCCATAACGTCCCACTGCTGGGCACGGGTCTCCCCTCACTTTCGTGAGGAGGGTTAGCCCATAGTCCACCATGGGGACCAGATCCGGATTGGTGGATCACCTATCTACATCCGAAATAATTCTCGGGTAGGTATGTGGGTTTCCTCAGTTTTATATAGTGTAATTTATTTTTAAATCACAGATGAAAGCTTAAACATCATTACCTACTGTTATTTACCCAGATATAATACAAAAAAATAATTAACACACGTTAATCTGAGGCCCACTTCACGCCTTGTTACATTCTACTCGCTAAACAAAGCAGCGAGACGAGATAATACAGGGTGTGACAAAAAACACTAATTAAGCGAGTGCTTAGCCCAACGACACTTTTGCCCAGTTCAAGGGATGAGAGACGATGGCTGAGAGGGCGAACTTTGTTGTTTTATGAGGAACTTTGACTGGCGAGTCTTAGAAAATAAACTGTTCAACGAATAAAACGGTGGTGACTTAACAGTCATAAAAAAATAATTATAAAAAAAATATTATAAATATTTTTTTATTTTTATAATTTATTTTTATAAATTTATTACTCGTCTATATTTACTCACACGCAGCTTTGTTGGTAATTTATATTTTGTTACGCAACAGTGTAGGAAAGTTACTTATCCAATATATAATAATTAAAAAATATTTTAAATCACTGGGCATATGAGACTTTAGAGCCGATGTTTCGGGGTGACGAGCGCAGTGCAGTGACGTGCAAAATTATGCAATGTAGGGTTCTGGATGGTGCTGTGACTGTTATGGGCAGACGTAGCGCTTACCATCAGGAGTTCGACATGCTCGTCTCGTCACTCAGTCAAATAAAAAAAAAGATTAAGATGTCCATAGAAATCATAATTCAAACCTAGGCCTAGGATCGAGTTAGACTCTAAACTCTAAGTCAAGATTTATTCGAAGCGTCGTCTAGACAAGAAAAACATAATATATTGAAAAAAATTTTTTGAAAAAAAATAATTTTATTTCAATATACAGTGCCTTAACAGGTGTTTCCAAAGCGACACCGTACTTACATGTAACTAAGAACCAACACATTTAAGGGCAACATCCGTAAATGTCGAATGTTATATCGAACTCCTCCTAAAAAATGACGCCCTAGTACATTTTAAAGAAACTCAAACTCCCTGGCGAATCTATTAAAAATTACTAAAGCTTATCGGTACTAAGAACTCATCAAACATTAACAATTTCAAAAAGGCTCCCAAAATGTTATTTTGTAACAACTCGCCAAAATCTCCCAACTCAAACGGCAACTTTGAACAGTCATCTACAAGTCTGCACAAAAGACAAACTCATTTAGAAATAATAACCAAGAAACAAGGTAACGAGCTCTCGTTAAACTTACAAAATATCGTGTACACTTCAAAACAGACAGTTGTTTATTATTAATTAGCCATAAATGACAGTAGCGATGAGCGGTTCCGATATATTTAAACTATCGAAAGAATATTCGCTGAAAATTACAATCGAGTCTTTGAACGTCTCGCTCCCTAACATCGAGATGCTTTTCGATTGTTCCGCGTCGTCTGACAAAGCACTGTTATTGCTTACACTCGAGTCGACTTCATCATCATCATTATCATCAGTCCATAACGTCCCACTGCTGAGCACGGGTCTCCCCTCACTTTTGTCAGGAGGGTTAGGCTATAATACACCACAGGGGCCGGTCAGGATTGGTGGATATCATACCTACCTCCGAAATAATTCTCGGATAGGTTGTGGGTCGAGTCGACTTAACCCTGATAAAACCTCAGTTGGAGGCACCGACAGCGATGATATGTTATCCTTTCGGATGTTTAAGAAAAGTTCGGATCCACTTAGATTCGACTGCGAGAGAAAACCATCTAGAACTATCGAGATGTTTAAACAATCGAAACAATCGATTAACACATTTCGGACACGCCCACCGCTAAATGACAGTAAGTTTAATTGAGTTTATCTTTTTAGAGCAATTTCACTCAATTGCCTAATACGTATAGTAAACAGGTCATGAAAAGGCATGGTTTTAAAAAAAAAACACTCTCATTAAAAACAATCGCATGCCTTCATTAGCCATGCTATACTACATCTTAACACCACGACATTAAGTATACTATAAAATGAAGAGGTCAGGATCAAAAGCATTGTCATTGGCACTGTTTCTTCTTTTGTAAATGTCATCTTTTTATTCAGATCACAGCACTGCGCTCGTAACCCTAAGACATCGGTTCTAAAGTCTCATATGCCTGGTAATTACGCTGGAAACAGTGCCCTTCAAACCGCAACACAGTAATGTACTGCACACTACTGCTTGGTGGGTGAATGTCTAACAAACTTCCTTTCTATTTACTAAATGTCTAAAAAATATCCTTCATCCACAGACCGGCCTTCTATTTTGTTTTATGGGTGTGCATAATTTTATTCTGCAAATTCTCGCAACGTGCAGCAAAATGCCATATTGAGCAATACTGCAAGTGCCTGCTATGCAAGCTAGGAATGGTAAGACTTTTAGTTTCGTTTACGGATTTTTGTTTTCAATCGAAATGTCCGTAACTTCCGGATAGTTTTAGATACGGATAACTGTATGAACTAACTTAATTGCTGAGATATCATTTATTTTCCTTGTCCAAAATCGAATGTGAATCAAAGGAATTTAGTGCGCTTTAAAAAATAAATTCCAACCAAAAAAATTCGAAACAACTACTTTCTTAATAGTTTCTTAAAAATTGCTCGCGCATAAACTGACACCCGTAAGTGATGATTATAAGCGTTTTTTTTTTATTTGACCAAGTGACAAGACGAGCAATTCGTTCGCCTGGTGGTAAGCGATACGCCTGCCCATAACAGTTACAGTGCCACCCAGAACTTTGCATTCATTTTGATGAGTATCACCATTGCTTACTGATTTTAATCATGTACAATAATATGCCAACTAAACTATTTGAAACTTATCCGTAACATTTATTTCCAATTCAGGACAGACCCAGAAAAATACAGCTATCTGTAAATTTCTAACACATTTATTTTTAATCCGATACTTCCAGTTACGGATGTCGGTATCATTAGTATCCCTAATGCAAGCGATACTTGAAAATAACGCATGGGAGCAAAACAGTTCTGAGAGTTGCATGAAATATGGAATAATAAATAATTGGTACTGTATATTGAGCTGTATTATAATAACATAAAGAGCGTTGTTGCTGTGTACTTTCTGCTGCTAGAGTTGAAGTGGTTTTTAGAGTTACGTTGAAAATTTATTAAAAACGGAACCATTTGAGTATTAAAACTGAATATTAGGTACCTACCCACTGCTTCCATTACTAGTTCATCTTTATCATCATCATCATGACCACGGGTCTTCCCTCATTTTCTTGAGGAGGATTGGGCATTAATCCACTACGGGGGCCCGGTCCGGATTGGTGGTTAACATACCTACCTATGAAATAATTTTTGGGTTGGTATATAGGTTTTCTCACTATATTTTCCTTCATCGAAAAGCGAGTGATAATTACGTACATGTTTTACAAGAAAAACATTGGTGTATGCCCGCTCTGGGTTTTGAACTCACGACCTTCTCCTTGGAAGGCGGACGTTCTCCCACTAGGCTACCACCGCTTATAAAATTACTTATTACATTAGCTTCTTTATTACGAAAAATTGTATAAAAAAGCGTGCAAACGGAAAAAAATAAGGTTAATTTTTATTTATAAATTTCGTAAACGTGCCAATATCCAATTAAAAAATTAATTTACATGCAATATTCATAAACAACAAGCTTTTCAAATCATAACAACATTAAATAATTAAATTAATCTTCTGTCAAGGTATCAACCGCTCACAAAAAAAAAACATAACAATTGTATTCATAAAAATTTGGTCAAGTGCGAGTTGAGTTTACTATATTAAAGGTTCCGTATATTAAAGATCTAATGAAACATGAACCTTTAAAAAAGCAAGAAAAACTACTTAAAATTTTTAAGGAAACATTTTTTTTCTTTCATTATAATTAAATTACATTTTTCTTAACAAAACTATCAAATTATCAAAACATGACAAAAAAACCAAAGCGTGTACAACTAATAGTTGTAAGTGTCTATCTATCTTCTATAAAATTATAATATTATCTGAAAATTATTCCCTATCTTCCTTGATCACGCCGTATTTAAGAAAACTCGGCAAATATTTTTTTCTGCATATTCTTTGAAATCCTTAAATTCAAGTTCTTAAGAAAGTATAAGATGCCCGGAAAATTGAAAGAAATACTGAAAATGATTTTTTTATAAATTCATGATTTGACACTTAATTTTTTCGCTATCCTCAGCTATTCCTAAGTAACAAGAAACATGTTGGTTTTTAACTTGGGAAATGCAGTGTTACTGAAGGAAAACTGCACTACGCTGGAGAAACCGTGGGGCGCAGATAGTCATAGTATAAACCCGTATTCTAGAAACATTTAACCCAATTTTTCTTTTTGTAAATAAGGAACCCTAAAAATCTAATCAATTTCAATGTCAAAACAAAACAAATCACATGACATAGGTGCATCTTTATGACGTAATCGTGTTCCGTTGAATGACCTCTAGTTTTATTCTGAACGCACACTCGATGCAAGGTCGATGTCGAAACACGGTCGAGACCAGATAGTAAACGTCACATAGTATCGCAGTATCGGTGGTTCTGTAATATGGCTCTGCGTTTTGAGATTGCTAGAGTTGGTTACAAAGACTAGCTAGGTTTAAATTACCTACATCAAACAATCCCTAATGTGTGGCGTTATGCGGTGTCAAAGTTTAACAGCATAACTCTAAGGTATTTGGCTTAGTGAAGGCTATCGACCGATAACTATCGAAACCATTAATTATTTATTATATAGTAAATTTATTATTCTAAATATGTGGCATCTTGTAGTCTTGAAAATCTTTCCAATTTTAACACATTAATTGCTGAACCGATTTTTACATTTAGGCACCGTTACGGACCGTGTGTGTTTTCCAACAATGGCGTGCCGTCTGTGTGAGCCGCACTGTAGTAGCGCCGCGTTAAACACAGACGCCTGTGTTTCGCTGAACAGCCGCAAGTAAGCTGCGCTAACACAACAGGTGTGTATTCTCGCACCCGCGTAAAGTTATAAAAGACACACCGTTTGTGTTTTCAGCATTGAACGTGTTAAAGTCAGTGAAAGTGGTTTCCACTAGTTCGTGAGTTTTTGTGTTGTATTTTACAATATAACTATATATTTACTTAATAGGTAGACAGGCAAGTATCTCATATAACGCACATTCTTTTCTACTTTTCTCTCTTACATTTGAAACTTGATATCGTAATCGTGATATCCCGATATCGTTTTTGTTTCGAAGTGGCCTTCCAGAATATCATAGAGCCACCATGATAACAAAAGGCACATCATTACGTGAACTGTATGTGTGTCAATGACGTTTGCAGTTTTGCTTGTACTCGTACGATACGCGGCCATTAGAAAGTGATTCATACATACGCGACTTTGAACGTAATTAGCATCTTAAGATATCTATACTAATAATAAAATTGAGGTGTCTGTCTTCGATATCAATATAAGTCAATATTTAAGTGAATACTGCTATTTAGTATCCATAACGACGTGTCATCATCATCATCGACCCATATCGTCCCACTGCTGAACACGGGTCTTCCCTCGCTTTCGTGAATATCACGCCATAATCCACCGCGGGGTTCAGATCCTGATTGGTGGATCACATACCTACCTCCGAAATAATTCCAACGACGTGTACAGCAAGTTTAACCAAGTAATAATATATGACCAATATTAGAATTTTTGTATGTCTGACTGTCTGTCTGAAAGTTTGTCTGAAGCCGTGTCTCCTGTGCGTGTTTTGTCTACACACTACACAAACTACACAAAACTTTGTCATTTTTGACAACATTATATATTGTTTGATATGAAAACATGAAACATTAAAAATAAGACAATGTTTTGTGTAGTGTGTAGACGAAAACGCGGCTTCAAATAGGTTTCGAAACGGTTCAAAGGTAATTTTTACAAAAATGTTCCTGTTCCATTTCAATATCTAGCACGGCTCGGAAAATATGAATATTAAAAGATTTAGTACCGTGGGGACGAAGTCGCGGGCAAAACTAAGTATATGATATAAATATCATGCTAATTAATGGTAATGGGATATATCTATTGGTGACAAATCGACACTAGCTAAATGTAAAACTAGGCAAATCACAAAACAAAAATGTATGCAATGAATCACAAACTTCCGAACTAATTCTCGGGTATGTGAGTTTCCTCGCGATGTTTTCCTTTACCAAATCTTCAAATTATAATATAAATTAAGTGAAGTGTTCAACCTTATGGTAATGTTCTAATCGAAGGCTAAGCCGTTTTAGGTTTAACAATGAGTCATTAATTTTCACGCACCATCGCTCCATCCTTTCCCCACAAGAATAGCGTAGCTTAACCTTCGATTTTTCCTATTTAACCATAGAATAATTCCTAAACCAAAAAACCGTCTTCAGACGGAAGCTCAAAAAAACCAAACTATCGAACCGATTTTAATTAAATTTGTGTGGAATCAGTCTAGAAGTATATCCTTTCAAATAAGAAAAGTAGTTTTGATATATAAATAACGAAGTTATGAGGTGATACACAAATAGCAAAACGCATTTTTACCAAGTTTTCCAATGCTCCGGGCAACTTAACCAATTCTTTTTTCACATAAAAACCTTCTATTACGAACATTTTAAGGCAAATATTTACGAATATGTCCAGACAGTCTCATGTGATGCGCTTAGCAACGATCAGCATTTCATTTATATGTATATACAAGGGCCTTACTTATGACTGCCTCTTAAAGTAAAGGACGTCATTAACTGTACATTACATTCAAAGGCAACATAAAAAATAAAGCTTCAAAATAACAACGGTAATTATGGGAATAAATCCGCATCGTCCACTGCATTTATTACTCGGTCACGTCTGTCAATAATTATGGAAAAATAATCGTCTTTTGTTCTAAATTATCAGTGAAGTAAGAAAATATCTTAAATTAGACACGTTCTTTAACAATGTTCTAGTACTGTATTAAAAAACAATAATTATCTGTGTTAGAAAATAAACTAGAGGCGTGACTGCGCAAACGTTAACACATTAAGGTGGTTCGTGTCTGTTATGGCGGGGAATTTAAATTTCAAACAGTTGTTTTCGTTTTTAGAGCTACACCGGGTCACTAATATAAACAAGACTGTATTTCGCGCCAACCATAAATCATTATTTTCGTTTATATGTTGAAATATTTAGCACTAATGCACCGTGTCGCTCAAATATGTCAATAATCACTGAAATCATCAGTTTGACGGCTTATTGACATATTTGAGCGATACGGTGCATTAGTGCTAAATATTCGTATCAAAATCGTATAAAAAAATCTCTTTCTGTCTTCACTAACATATATCTCCCTCTCAACTTCCGTTCACCTCGCCCGATCACATTTTTCGTAACGCATTCACCAGCTGACTCCCCAAGCGTGCGTAAAGAAGTCTTACTTCAGAAACACAAGAAAAACATTGTTCTGTTCGTTCATTCTTCCTTCCAAGATAAGAACCTTGCAAGTATCAATCAAACTCCGTAATTAAGTATACCGGCTCCCGCAAATGTAACTGTGCCCAGTGGTCCAAGATGCATGAAACTTGGAAAAAATATGCAAAAGTTACTGCACAGTGGGCCGACTAACGGCTGAACTGAGGTGTGGTAATTATGTATTAACAATTACTATGAATTACTATTTGATATTCTCGCTATTTACATTTGCAGACTATTTACGCAGTGCAGTGCCACGCAGGATTATGCAATGCAAAGCTCTGGGTGGCACTGTAACTGTTATGGGCAGGCGTAGCGCTTACCAGCAGGTGAACGACTTGCTCGTCTCGTCACTCAGTCATATTTAAAAAAAAAGATAACCGGGACAGACGGTTTGGAGCTATGAAAACCTGTACTTAAGTTACGTTGGTCACTCTGACACCAATGGTCAGCTTTACCTCATTCGACAAACAAACTGCTACTCGGGAACCCCGCTATATCTTATCAAGCGGCTCGTCTTTAGCAATTATCGCTTCACCTCTAAAAGGTATATCAAGGGGAAAAACAAAGAACTGTTTGTCTGTCAGCACAACCAACCGCAACATTTTGTAACTAGTTGCGTTCCATCCCACATTTTTAAGTTTATCCTTGTAATGTTGTCATAACGCCTCTTATCTGTTCATATGTATACATATAATGAAATTGAAGTGTTTGTCTTTAATAAAAAAAATAATGCGTAAAATTTGCTAAATAGACGATGCCTTATCATAAATAAAAAATATTAGAATGTTTGTCTGTGTATCTTTCTGAAAGTGTGTCTCAAAAAGGTTTCGAAGCGGCTCAACGGATTTTAATGAATTAAACATGTGATTTTAACATAAATGTTAGTGTACGAGTATGTGCCATTCTCATGCAAGTTCTAAATATAAGTATTTGTAAGCGCAACCGAAGTCGCGGGCACAGCTAGTCTTTAAATAAATATTTGGCTTCTCTCTAGTCCTATAACTGTAGGTAATTTACCAATCATTCATAGCTTTATAATATTATATTATTGTTATTACAATGCGTCATCGGTTTTACCGATAATTGCGGTTTTTCTAATGATAATTAAATATTAACTCGGGACTTCACGTGTAGTAAAATTGGGCTGGGTACTTTTTACTGTTTACTAGCGACTCGCCCCGGGAGTTCTCTCTGAATATTTATATGCAGTATAATATAATAAGCATACCCGCGAATTTGTTTGCTTTTACAAATATTTATTTTCGTAATATCTTTGGAGACCTGAGAAATATTGAACGGAAACTTATATGTTAAAATTTCCACTAAATCCTTGAAATTTTCATTAAAATCTGTCGGAGCCTATCCGAGACAAACTTCAAGACGGACAAACAGACAGAAATAAATTCTTAAAATAGTCATCTATGTTATTGCAGTTTTCACTTACAGTTTGGCATTTATTTTGTAATTACAGACTAACTCTTTAATTTTTTCAACTATTTTTTTTATTTATTTTTTTTCTTATTTTTATTACTGGTATAGAATTTTTCCTTAACCGGAAACTCATGTTTATTGTAGAGAGCCTCTGATTCAAGCACACCACCAGCGAGAGCCGAGCCAACAACATTTCTAAGATAAATAGGTAAATACACTCTATTATAATAAGGAAATTCTGCAAAAACAGCTCATCTTTATGCAATTTTCCTCGCTGCCGAGATATTATGTACTCGTAATTTATTAACGGAATAATTAAGGATTATTTATGAAAAAGATGAGATTATTATAATATTTATTGAGGTCAGTGTAGCTAATAATTATACTGTTAATGAACGTAGAAATACAAAACACCAATGTGAAAAACTACATATTTAACCGGCTGTGGAAATACCGTTCTTAATATTGTAAAAATCCATTATTAGAGTTATTCGATAGAGGATGGCTACTAAAGAAGCCTAAGCGAAAACCTGTTAATATAGCTAGAAAAAAATACCATATTAAACTACAACAAACGCATTTATTAAAATAAAAAACCTTTGATGAAATTAATATGGGGCCAATCTGAAAGTACTATCCTTTTAAATAAAAAAATACGAAATTTATTAAAAGATTTTTCCAAAGCGGTCCATAAATGACGGAGTTCTGAAGTAAAACAAAAATACAACCGAATTGAGAACCTCCTCCGCTTTTTTAAGTTGGTTAAAAAAGAACAGTAACTCTGCCAGTACTTGCGACAGTGACAGTGTTTGTGACATTCCGGATCTTGAAAATGAACGAATTAAAAAAAAAAATATTTCATCATCATCATAATTTAAGATGATAAATAAATATAAAATAAATGATAATAACCCATGAAGCTAGAGCCATGAAATTAATAATGGGTTCTAACATGGATAATATAATTGGATTGCGTGAATATAATAATTGGATTTGATACATTTGAATCAATTAAACTATTTACAATTAATAAAACGTTTTATTCCTATGAAACCTACGAATAAATATATATTTCTTTGTAGTATGAATCAGATCCAGAATTAGTCATTATTGTGTAAAACTGTATATCTAAGGATTTAGTTTTAATAGATAGACAATTCTAAAACAGTTGATAAGTAATATTTTTTCGATTTATTCGCATTGCATAATCCTGCGCGGCGCTGCACTGCGCTCGTCACCCTGAGACATCGGCTCTAAAGTCTCATTTGCCCAGTAATTTCGCTACCAACAGTGCCCTTCAAACCGGAACACAGTAATGTTTCCACACTACTGCTTGGCGGATGAATATGGTAAATATAATGAATATCTCGTTTTCAATGTTAATTCTATTGCAAAATGGTTCTAATTGGTAGAATCTCCATGAAACTACAAAATATTACAAGGCCGAACTAACAATTTATCTCTTTTCCGTCAAAATGGCCGCGTCTCTTCACGTCCTCCTACGAACTTTCAATAAATACAAATAGGATTTAGTCACGGACCCGGATTAGCTCACGTCCTGATTCAGGTGCTTTCCGAGATCCGGGTACGATCTAGACTTAAAGAGTTTAGTATGCAACGTGATAGACCTTGGACTATCGGAATAATTGGTTTCATGTCGTTGTTTGAGTTGGTAGAATCAATATTATGCTTGGCCTTCAATAGCTTTTGTAATATTTTTTTTTGTCTTTTGCCTGAGTGACAAAACGACCTGATGGTAAGCGCTACGCCTGAACAAAACAGTTACAGTGCCACCCAGAATTTTGCATGGCACAATCTTGCGCGGCACTGTACTGCGCTCGTCAAACTGAGAAATCGGCTCTAAAGTCTCATATACCCAGTAATTTTTTTAGAAACAGTGCCCTTCAAACCGGAACACAGTAATATTTGCACACTACTGCTTGGCGGATGAATATCTGGCAAAGGTGTGGTAAATTGACTTCTGAAGTTATGCATTCTACTGTTTTTTTTAATCTTATCTCTTAGATTTTGGAATCCTCTCCCTCTGGCAAAGGGAATATTTCGCGGCAATAGGAACGAATTAGGCTCAATAATTACCTATAGATAGGTGCGTACTTAGGTATAAAGATAGACAAGTAAATCCTTACACTATTTAACAACGTGCAATGTCTAGCCGCGTACCCATTAAAATATATATTAACTTACATTAGACGACCTGGTCAAGGCTGCAGTTGGGTAACAACCGGATTGCTTACAATCTCACGTGAATGTGTGAGTCTAGGCGCGATTTAGCGTCGCTTTAAATGAGTAGGTATTACTGCCCTTTGGAATATCAAATTTAGGTTCCAGAACTAATTAAAAATGTTAAAGTTCTCCTACTAATGTTATAAAACCGAAAGTAAGTATGTCTGACTGTCTGTTTGCTCGCGGAAAAATCAGGGTATTTAATAAAATTCGGTATGGATATTGTGTGGACCCTGGAGAAGGAACAGTGTTGCCAGATTGTGATTGTTCCCCAAATTTGGGATATTTTCGTAAGTAAACGTAAGTGGGTGCGAAAATAAGGAAAAGAAGCTATTTTTAATAATTTTAAGCGCTTATAATTTACAAACGTCTAGTAGTCTGAAGTCGACATCTCAAGTCAACGATTGTTTTTTTTTCTAAGTATGTATACGTCGAGAACGAAGTAGTATTAGATGCTGTGGCAGGGTCAAATAAAGCAAAAAGTTCTATTTAAGTGTAAATAAAGTTCTTTTAAATTATTAGGAGACTTTTTTCTGAAAACCGTGAAATTCGGGAGAATTCAGACAAATTTTCGGGAGAGACATTGGGACCGCCACCTGGCAACACTGGCACACGAAGTCGCATGCAAAAGCATAGGTAAAACAATCTGTAAAAGCTAGTTTAGTGTATTAAGTTAAATATTATTTCACAACATTATTTAAATCCTTGCAATGCCTGCTAAAGCACTCTGATTGATTATTTTTAGCTGCATAAATATTTAATTTTGTTTATTATAATATTCATAAGCTATTATTAAACTATTTAGTATGTAATTTATATGACTAATTAAAACAGTAAGTTGTATAATACAATATTATATACCTACTACCAATACAGAAATAAAATTGCAAATAATAAGGTTTAAATTGTAATAACATATTAACATTAGTAATAGAGATTCGGGAAAAACTGAAAGTTATTTTAGTGATTATATTTTTCCGAGGCAAACGTAAACAATTCGGTGTTGCTTTATTACCTCTCTATGGTTTTAAATAACATAGTTGTTATGCATGTCACGAATGTCGCTGTGAATAGGTAATTCTGGTCTTTTGATAAGTATCTGATTTACATAGAACTAGCTAAGATTGCGTGCGCCAGTTTAGTGTCGAAATCCTTTGTTTTTTTATTTGTTGACGGAGCTATGTGATAAATAATGTTCAGAAATAAATAGAATTTTCTTTAATTTAAGGCGCTGACCAGAACCAATGAAATAGAAATGCCTGGAATCGATCTACTGGCAGTAACTGACACTTAATCTGTCATTCAATTTTAATGAAAAAACACTAAAATATTTGATTGAGTAATTTTAATGAAATTCAATTTTAATGAAAAAACACTAAAATAGTTGAATGCATTATTGAAAAATATTGAATAACTGCTTGTTTCTTTATATTAATCACGTTTTATAAGTTCTATCGGTTACAATAATATTGTTTCGTAAATTAAAGATCTATTCTTGGTCAAAATTTGTTTGTCTTGTAATTTTTTCTTTGCTAAATCCACGTAAATATGATCAAAATTAGCACATATTTTTCCTTTTCTAACAAATTAAACGGATTTCTCTATAAAAACTGTAGAAGGGAATAGTAATTGGGTATTGACAGTAACTTAACTTTTTACTTATTATAAAACTAACTAACTTAAATTTTTATTTATTATTTGAGCTTTTTTTTTTTATTTATTTTCTTAGCCTAAGATAGATAAACGTTACTAAAGAAATACTCAACTAAAATAAGCCTCTAGTATTGTTCCGCTATTCTTTTGTTTATGTACGTCAATTATTTCACTATTATTTGGAAATGAGTTTAACCAAAAATTATACAACGATTAGCAAAGGTAGACTCAAACGTCAGCACATGATCTGGTAAGCACGTGGCTATGAAACGTTTACCTAACTATGTCTTACCATCTATACAAATAAATAAAATCGAAGTGTCTGTTTGTAATATTAAAATAGCCGCTTTTTACTACATGCATATGACACATACGGTACATATACCAAAATATTTTTTTTTACAATTTTTGTCTGTCTGTCTGTCTGTCTATTTGTTCTGGCTAATCTCTGGAACGGCTGGAACGATTTTGACGGGACTTTCACTGGCGGATAGCTGATGTAATAAGGAGTAATTTGGGCTACTTCTATTTTAGAATTAATCTAAAATTATTAAATTCCACGTGGACTATGTCGCGGGCACAGCTAGTGTAAAAATAAAACAAGTTAGTACAATGAGTCTCCGCTTCCATATTTTTCAAGCCTATTATTCTATTACTAAGCGCCAATAAATGGTGTCAGATTCGTTTTGCACACACCTCATCTTTGGCAACCGTTTGTTTGAAAAATTATAAATTACTAGCTGCGCCCCGCGGTTTCACCCGCAATGATTACTATTCAATAGGAACCGTTAATTTTTACAGGAGCATAAGTGTCCTATGTGCTAATCTCGGTAATAAATTATCGGTGTGCCAAATTTCATCTAAGTCCGTTCCGTAGTTTGCGTGAAAGGGTAACAAACAACCATCCATCCATCCATCCTGACAAACTTGTACATTTATAATATTAGTAGGAAGTAGGATATTAGTAGGATGGGATAGGAAGTAAGATATGAAATTGCTAATCTATATATATATAAATGTTATGTTGGTTTGTGTACGCTTCAAAAACTCAAAAAGTTCTGCACCGATCGAGATGAAATTTTAGCATGATATATAATCCGCATCAAGGATTGTTTTTATCTATTTTTTTCATCGGTGACATATCAGCGAATGTGCGAACGTGCCACAGCGAAGCGTGGCAGGGCACAGCTAGTTACTTATGTTTATTGTTAATTGTTTATTGGTATTTTGCTTTTTCTTATAATGTATTTTTATCAAACACTACTTGTTCCTAGCGGTTTCGCTTGCGTAGACTATTATTCCATAGGAAACGTTGATTTTTGATGGATAAAAAGTATATTTTGTTCTATTACAGAACTTATAGCATCTATTTATATTTCAAATTTTATCAATCCATTGAATAGAGAGGACAAACAAACAACACAAACTTTAACATTTTTTCTATTAAAATTCTGAACGTATACAACAGGATTATTATGTTACATTATGATACCTACTTAATATTAATAGAATTACTAGGCCATTAATGAAAATGACTTAACATGTAAACATACCCGCAACATAATTTTAATCTTGCTGTACAAATATGTAAATTAGACGGGTATAATATAATTTTAAAAGTGAGAGTTATGTTTCTGGTTACAAAACCCGCTCGACTTAATATATCTATTCACACATAAGGAGATGACGGATGAAGGAAGATTGACTAAACAGATTTATGGATCTAGTATGAATGGGCCAGCCGGTAGTGGTCGAAGTAGGAACGTGCCGGATCGAGGACGTACTAAAGAAAGGCCAAGTCAATAGTGCCTAAAACCGGCGAGCATGTAAGAAGGTAAAGCTCGAGAAGCGAAAGAGGTGTGTCAGGATCGTAGCCTGCACAAAGATGTAGTCTGCCTATCCCATAGGTAAAAAGGCATGACTGTATGTATGTATGTAATCTATACTATTATATAAAGCTGAAGAGTTTGTTTGTTTGTTTGAACGCTAGGATCTCAGGATCTACTGGTTGGAATTGAAAAAATCTTTTTGTGTTGAATAGTCCATTTATCGAGGGAGGCTATAGGCTATATAACATCACGCTACGACCAATAGGAGCGGAGCATCAATAAAGAATGTGGCAAAAACGGGAAAGATATATTGCTTTTTATATTATTATTCACTATATTTATTTAACTTCTTAAATTTAAATTTCTTTTACAATCATTTACAAAACTAATAAAAATACAGTCTAACTGGTAAAAATATATAATATATAATATATTATTATTATTCACTATATTTATTTAACTTCTTAAATTTTAATTAATTTTTTTTCTTTTTTTTTATTATTATTATTATTATTTTTGAGTACCGTGGCAATCAAACGTCAAAATGAAACGAACTCGAGCGGATCCGCACCGTGCTGCATAGCCCCGCAGTACATGGAAGGTTTAAAAAAAATATTATTGTGTTCGTAAAAAATGGGTCAGGAGACGCTACTGCATCAGCATGTAACTTAATTGTTTACACATTTTAGGTTATTAATTTTACGGTCACCATAACATGGCATTGGTGCTTAGGTACTGTAAAGTATTAAAACACACGCAATGGCTGTACATAGACTAACTTTTATTCCATAGATAATTTAGACATAGATAACCGCATAGATAGTTTTGATATTAATTCTAACATAAAGATATCGTGGTTGTTTTTGAATAAATAAATAAATAAATAAAAATAAATAAATAAAAAAATAAATAAATATTAAATAAATAAATGATTATTAATCAAAATTATTATCTGTATGTTTACACATCACGTAACGTATTACTAAGCCGATTGCAATACGGTTTTCACTAATTGGTAGCTGAAAATAGTATTCGTTACCCCTAAATTCAACAAGGAAAGACCGAGCCATTGACAAAAACGGTTCAAAGGGATTGATCCCATAGATCCACCGCCCATGTAGAAAAATAGTTTCATACATTAGTTCCCCCGAAATCCATAATATGGCAAAACGCCTTTAAGCCCGTAGCTTTGGTAGGAAATTGGTTTCTAATATCCATATATCAATAAACTAAAAAAATCATAAGTATTTATTTAATAAAAATATCATCATAACCAAAGTCGCGGGTAACAGCTAGTTGTTAAATATGAACTATAGTTTTTATTACTAAATAATTTACATAATTCGTTAAATAAAATTAAATAAACTGTTATATTACGAGTTTACATTTTAGTTATGTTATGATATGTTGCACAAGATTGAGATATACTAATTATATTATTAATTGTTTTATATTTGTGTTACATTGTATTAGCCGGCTTATATTTAATTTCTATGAAAGCAATTCACTGTGTGCACTTTTTTTTTATTTATTTGTTTTGTTTATATTTTTTAGCAAACCGCATTTACTTTATAATTTTTCATTAACTTGTTCTTTATTTCATTTAATTAATAAATATCGTTGTTTTCATCTAATTATAATCATAATTTCAATTTAATCATCTGTAATAATATAATAAAAAATTAGACAACTGTTTATTCGTAATAATATCATATTAACAAAAATTTAAATTTGCCATAATATTTTGTACCTTCTTAGTAATATTGATAAAAAAATATATTAAATTATTAAAAGAATAATGTGAATTATTAATGAAAACTCACCAATTTAAAAAAAAATCCTTCAGCACTACAATGACACTGGCATCATTTAAGATTTAAAAAGTTAACACTGATTTGCAATTAAAAATTTGAAAATGGAATCACGGTGGTATTCGCGCGGTGCACGTGGTAGATACGCGGTAAATGACCATAAGCCGCGATCACCTGTATGGTCGCCGGTCGCATCCGTACCACAGATAAAACACTAGTCACTATATAATCTGCACGGTCTATGGGAGGCGAGGGCATTGCACACGCAACGCTCTTTCTGACGTGTGTTTTTTTTAATCTCGAACGTGTTTCGAGGCAAGGGTCTTTTTTTGTGACGTCTTTTTGTTATCTAGGAATTCTAGGACGTGTTTCAGGGCGATGGCGATGGTTTTTATTATAATGAAGCCCATTTTTATTTATGCTAGACATGCTATGTTTCTAAAGGTTGATTGGTACCTGTTGCTTTTTAAATTGGATTCTAGTAAAGTTAAATTCGTGTTCTTTTTTTTAAATTTTAATTGGTGTTTAGCGCAAGACCTAATTAGAGTTTCAATGAATTGAAACCAATCGTAATTCTAGCTTTTCAGTGAAAGAAAACATCGTGAGGAAACCCACATACCTACCCGAGACTTATTTCGGAGGTAGGTATGTTATCCACTAATCCGGACTGGGCCCCCGTGGTGGGAATATGGCCTAACCCTCCTCACGAAAGTGAGGAGAGACCCGTGCCCAGCAGTGGGACGTTATGGGTTGATGATGATGATGATGATAATTCTGAAAACGTCCGCCGCACGCTTCATGGTTTCCATCCATCAACGTAACTAAATATTAACTAATTATTATTACTATTATTATAATTATACGTACTTACATAAATTATATGACTACTTATTTGTAACGCGTTGGTATGGTATGTTACGAATTGATGAATATATCGATTTTTATTGAAAATAGTTAATCTCAGGACAAGGTGGTTAAAACATCTACATGAGAGAAGTTGGGAGTGTAGCCTGTAGCATAGCTAAGCTGCAAAAAGTGTCTCGTCTGCAGTCACCAAGCGTATAGCCGGTACTGCGCGACCTTGCACTGTGAAAGGGGACGATTTGAGGCGCCAACATTATTCAATAAACAAATAATTAAGAAAACACTTCTACTAACAGCTTGTTCTATATCTTATCATTAATTATGGAGATAGTAAAACGCAATAACAACACTTCAATTAAGCCAATTTCACCATCTTATCACCAAAAGTGACTGTAAACAATGATTTTACCGGTTAAACAGTTTTTAAGGCCATAAAAAAGGAAAAAAGATGAACATAAAGATATGTAGTAATTATTTTAATTTTAATTTTAGTGTTCATTTATTACTCCTCTCCGTGCATGGTTGTCTGGAAGAGATCGCTCTGAGCGATAAGACCGCCCATTGTGGTACTAATTGTAAAATTTGTTTTGTTCTAGTTTTTAAGTTTTCTTTGTTCTGTGGTGTTTCAATAAAGAGTTTATCTATCTATCTATAATACAAGCAGCGCTCCGCGGTTTCACTCGCGTTAACTATTATATCCCACAGGAACCGTGGGATTCTGTGGGACCTAAAATTAAATTCGAAATTTAATAAAAATCCACTTAACATATAGACTACCAACTTGAAAATACAAAATACGTGAAATATTTTAACTATGGATTAATGCACTAAATGTGCCAAGCCAAACCGAAAAAAAAATTGTAATCATTAGGCTAAGTGCACAAAACGAAGCCAAAACTTAAAATAGAAACTGGTAAACATACGAGCGGTTATCTCTACTAACAAGTTCAAAGACAATAATTATTCTGTAGGTACATGCCCTCTAGTAAAAACTACAATACCTTTGATTTCCCAGTTGCTATGAGGTCATCATTCATCATAACGAACGTGCTATTTTTTAAACAAATAGGATACAAGTTCTTATCGGACCAAAAAACTGGAGACTAGTGAAATGACGTATTCAGAGCTGTGAGCCATTGTGTAGTTATGTGGTTGTATAAACACACCCAGGACATTCGACACAAAAGCTGATTTGACCACTCACACGTAAATCACGTTTGTACTCGCGCCAAATGCAAGCACGACTTGCTCGTTCCGTCGCTCTGTCAAATAAAAAATAAAATTTATACTACGCGACCAAAACAAAAGACAATCCGCTAGAACGAAGGTTCATGCTAACCATTTGTCTATTACATTTAGGCGTGTAGAATAGAATAGAATACAATAGAAAACTCTTTATTGTACACTAGAAACAAAAATAAAAACAGTACAGAAAAATTACAATAGGTAAACAAGGGTAGTACAATGGGCGGTCTTATCGCTGAAAGCGATTAGAGTGATGTAGTGTGATTAGCATGTAGTGTAGACTGCCTCCCGACTGCCCTCCCGATTGCGGGAAGGGGTGCGGGGAAGCGGATCGCGTGGAGTGTCGTGTGCTCTCTGTATGTAGGACTATATACTATATATCTTCGGTGGTATAGGATATAATCACGAAGCCAGACGGTCTGTCTCGGGCTTAATTGACTCAATAGATACTTCCCAGACAACAGTACTAATGTACGTTCTGTTTTTCTGTATATGAGTAGGATATATTATACGGGTTAGGAACAAAGGGCGAGTCCAAAATGTTTTAGTCGATTGTTCAAACATCTCGATGATTCTCTATTCTCTTGCAAATCCGAGTTGTTTTTAAACATCCAATCACTCGGCATTTGAGACCTTAGAATCGATGTCTCAGGATAACGAGCGCAGTGCAGTGCCGCGTAAGATTATGCAATGCTAAGTTCTGGGTGGCACTGTAACTGTTATGGGCAGGTGTAACTAGCTCGTCTCGTTAATCAGCCATATAAAAAAATTCAATAATCGCTGTTGGGGCCACCGATTGCAATTGTTTCAAATTTAAACTGACTCGATGTTAGAGAGAGCGAGCGAAAAAATCAGAAACCAATCATATACTTAGTCTACTCGGAGCAATCGAAAACCATCTCGATGGTTCAGTCGGAAAGCGAGACATTAATATACTCGGTTGTAATTCTTCACCGAATGCGATTCTTACGAAAGCCTAAGCATCTTTAGAACTCGCCTATTGCTACGGACTATGTTGCTCACGAGGGGGTTTTTTGTATTATAGTTTCGAGTCACCCCCTTCGTCAGCCCCGTGGTGGAGGGGACAGTGCGGGGACATTTCTCCCCTCTCAAAAAAAGTGTTTGCCAGTAACCCGGCATTAGTTTGACCGTTTTTGCGCTGCCTTACATCACTAATTCTTCTAGGTCAGCTTTCATTTGTCACATCGTCATAAAATACAGACTAGTTCGTTCAAAAAGTCAACATGGTTACATAATGACAAATAGCGATTGTAAAATCAACTCATATAACATCTGACAGATATTCGTTCATCTGGAACCAATGTCTCAAAATGACGGACGCAGTGCAGTGCCGCGTAAGATTATGCAATGCAAAGTTCTGGGTGGCACTGTAGCTGTTATGGGCAGGCGTAGTGCTTACCATAATGTGAATGATTTGCTCGTCTCATTACTTAGTAAAATAAAATAAATGAGTGTGCTTTGGACCACAAAAAAAAAAGTAAAATTTATTTCGTTTTTCTTTTTATTCATTTTTTTTTATATTCTATCGTAACGCATTCACCAGCTTACTCCCCAAGTCAAGAAGTTAGTAAAGAACGTTTTACTTCAAAATATTTAAGAACGCAGAAATTATTTCAGTTTGATACTCGGAGAAACAGACAGACAGAAATGAGAATTAATTTACCAAAAAAAAATAACATTTCCGAGATTCGAGATAGGCAACGTGGTAATTCATGATGTCGAAAGTCTTTTACCAAAACACTCGCGTTCTTTCAAAACTTGCTGTAAACAAGAAAATTGATACACGTCAACAACATGCCTATAAACTTAAAGTTATCTCAGTAATTAACAAGTTGATCCCAAGTATAATAGACTGGTCGGTTGCCTTATAGCGAATCACGCGACAGACTTGCGACAAACTTACCATAATCAGGCGATCATTGCTGTCAAACGCTACTTTTAAAAACTGCCAAAACATAAACTGCATTCTTTTGTTTCCATCTATTGCAGTCCTCTCACTAGCGGCGCGGCGCTAGTATCTATGACCAAAGTGCGTTCGCGCCAAGCGTGACAATAGACGGGCGATATGTTTTCTAGTGAAATTTTGCGACCGATCGTAGAGTGTTTGCTATTGCTATATTTTGCGTAATCAGGCAGCGGGTTAAGTCGATTGTGATCAAGTAAAACGTTCATAAAACGTTGTGAAGAAATAATTGTGCAATTTTGGCGCCAGTCTGAATATTATTATGATAATTCTACTCTCGTAAGCTTTTTTGCGGTTTTGCTTGAAATTCCCGTTTTTCCCCAGAAACTATATAAAAAAAAGCTAAAAAAAGCTAAAGCTATATATGTAAGCTGTGTATTACAACGCTTTTTCTTGTAGTAAATTCATTTGAAGTCCGTTTTTTGAATTTTAAAAAGAGCACCGAAGACGGCTAAGCTGATTTTAGGTTACAAATTCTCATATCCATAACGACACCTAATGGAATTTTACAGTTAATTTATGCGCTCGATATAAATGCCAAATCTTCGATGTGTAGAGCTTTAAATATTGCCTATATTATTGCGAAAAATGCACGTTTATCAAACAGAAACCGGTTTTAAGGTAAACCGTACATCACGAGCTCGTGACCAATAAAGCGGCGAGTCTCACCGTCAACAGTGTCAACTGCTTTTTACCATCATCCTTACAGGGAATCCCTCTGATGTCATGTACCAGCCATCTGTCCGGAATGTTCACAGACACGGTTACTATGCGGGTTGCTGGCAAAAAAATACAAGTATTTACTTTTTGAAGGAAAACTTTTTTACGCACGCTTGACTTGGAGAGTAAGCTGGTGAGTACGTGACGAGAGCGTTACGAAAAGTGTGATCGGGCGAGGTGAACGGAATTTGAAGGACGAGATGTGGGTTAGTGAAGATAAAAAGAGAGATAGTTACATTTCGTATATTTTTCGAAGTAATTTTTTACTTGTAGTTTTACTTCCACTATGAGTGCCGGCACACATTTCGATTTTTATTTTATTTAGTCGACTGCGTGACGAGACGAGCTAGTCGTTCACCTGATAGTAAGTGTTACGTCTGCCCATAACAGTCACAGCACCACCCAGAACCCTGCATTGCATTATCCAGCGCGGCACTCCACTGCGCTCGTCACCCTGAGACATCGGCTCTAAAATCTCATTTGCCAAGTAGTTTCGCTGGAGACGGTGCGCTTCAAACCGGAACACAGTAATGTTTGCACACTACTGCTTGGCCGATGAATATCTGGCAAAGGTGTGGTACCTACTTCCCCAGACGACCTCTTGCAGAAGAGGCCTCCTACTACAATGTAAAACAAAAAACGAAAATCATCAGCACTCACCTTTTCCCCTGTAAAACTTATCCCTCTATGTTAAGAACTTGAAATTGAGTTTCATCGGCTGTAAGGCAGGTAATGGGACAGAGACCCGGCATAATTTGACTTTTAAAAAAGATACCTCATTTCTCTAAGTATTTAAGGCCGAGTCATAGAAGAAATATAGTGATACATACAGAATGGACTCTGAACCCCCGCAATCCGCTTCCCCGCACGTCTGCCCGCAATCCGGAGGGAAACCAGGAGGTCTGTTAATATAACACGCCTAAATGACAATGGGATCTATCATGGGCATTCTCGATGTAAAGATAAAGATACACATAGTGATCCAGTTATTGATAATATTGACGGTATTGCGAAAATATTTAAATTAAATAAAAAAAAAAACTGATAAACGCCAAGAAAAAAATTTGAAAAGAAATACAACAAAATAAAATTAAATTATGGGAGAACCTCCGCCTTCCAACGAGAAGGACGTGAGTTTTAATCCCAGTGCGGGCACGTACCAATGTGATTCTGTAAAGCACATGTACCTATGTAATTATCACTCGCTTTTCGGTGAAGGAAACCCACACACCTACCCGAGGAGGTAGGTGTGTTATCCACCAATCCTGACCGGGCCACATGGTGGATTATGGCCTAACCCCTTTCTCTTAAGAGAAGAGACCCGTGCTCAGCAGTGGGACGATATGGGTTGATGATGATGATGATGATGATACTGGTAGGGGGGTTGTCTTTAGTTTTAGTCGCGTAGTATTTTTGAGTGCTTACACGCGTCAAATGTGTGCGGTATGTCAAATCAGTTATTTGTATGAAGTGTCCGGAGTATGGCGTAGCCTTAAATATGTAAATGAGGAGGTAATAAGGCTCGAATTTAAATTCTCGTGAAAAATCCGACACCGTGTTCCGTGCTGAAATTGAAATGTGCGCTGTTTAGAGCCAAAATTTGGTGTATTTTTCTTTTTTTTTTTTTTTGTTCGTGATTGTTTCTTTAAAAGCAAATTTAGTCCTTATTACATTTTAATAAAATTGTAGTTTTTTTTGTATATAAATCTCGTATCTAGACCACTATAGTGTCACAAGCGAGTGAGCGACAAGCTAGACAAAGGACGCGCGGCATGCGATGCGCTGCATGACGTCACTCAATACCTTTTTCATACAAAACTAACTGCGCCCCGCGGTTGCACCCCGCTCCCACAAACGCCCAGACTCCGAGCAAATGTACAGAAATCTTTGCCATGTACGGAAAACAGGAGTATGAGGAATCTAAGAAAGAATACATTGTTTCTTGCGACTAATTTCATATAGTTCTTCTCTGACGGGCGTATTTCCGAAGCAGTGGTAGAGTTAATGGAGTTTCCTTTTCCTGTGCGAGATTCAGCCATGAGTCACCACTTGAAAGGCAAATGTCCTTTTTTCAAACTCAAACCATAATTAGATAATCATTACTTCAGTAGATCATATTTTGACTTAATTTTGTTGTTTTAGTCAATTTATTAATTATTATGTGTAATAATTAGAGAATTTATATTTTTGACGTGTAAAAGTGCAATATTTTTGCCTAATTACAAATAAATGATTTGAGTTTTGTGTTTTGAGTTCAGTAAGTACCTACCTATAATAGTAGCGTTTCCCGCGACTTTGTTCACAGTGTTATTTTTTATGTATTAGAACCCAATTTCCCGCCAAATCCCGGTGGCTTACCAACGCGCCGCCTACGAATAACTCGCCAATAGCAATAGCCTTTTTTTAGATGTAATTTGTAGATAGATAAACAGATAATAAAAAACATAACTCGATAAAAGGTACAATGGGCGGTCGTATCGCCTAAAGCGACTTCTACCAGACAACCTTTAGATGGACAAGATGGAGAGCAGGAATATGGTTGAGGTGATTGAAATCAGTGTTGAAATACATAGCTACCCGAGAATTATTTCGAAGGTATGTAGGTCTGATATCCACCACTCCAGACCAGGCAAAATATTCAGTAGCTTATTTAAAGTCACCAAGATATATTTTTCAATGATTATCCAATGTACAGTCGGCCTCAGAAGTAACTGAATATGTCTTAATTAACAATTTAATTTTACAGGTGCCATTTTTCTTGGAATCGGAAATTCCGCAGCATGGAGACGTTAAGCTTATTCTGAAGCCGACCGTACATTCATTGATTTTTGGCTAGTATAGCCTAGACTAAGCTCTCTGTAAACGGTTTTCTAATATCGATATTGAAAAAAAAATACCACTGTAAATGAAGTTGGATGTTACAGCTACAATATATAATAGTTTTTCTGCTAACTATCATTAATTAACAATACGGCGGTGATGATGACAAAAAATCACACTTTAATTGAGGCCACAGGACTTCTAAAGGTTAAGGCGTCTTTCACATCTTTTATGACCACTTGACTGCAAACTAGGTAATAAACCGCTCACGTAGCAAATAAAATCTGTATAGTGATTCAAGCCATAGAGAAAGTATCGTAGACCGAGGAGATCAGGATAACTTTATTTTTATTTGACTGAGTGACGAGCGGAAGCGGTGGTAGCCTATTAGGAGAACGTCCGCCTTCCAATCAGAAGGTCGTAAGTTCAAATCCCAGTGCATGGACGTACCAATGTGTTTCTGTAAAACATATGTACGTAATTATCACTCGCTTTTCGGTGAAGGAAAACATCGTGAGGAAACCCACATATCATCTACCCGAGAATTATTTCGGAGGTAGGTATGTTATCCACCAATCCGGACTGGGCCGCCGTGGTGGATTATGGCCTTACCCTCCTCACGAAAGTGAGGAGAGACCCGTGCCCAGCAGTGGGACGTTATGGGTTGATGATGAGTGACGAGACGAGCAAGTCGTTCACCCGATAATAAGAACTACGCCTATCCATAACAGTTACAGTGCCACCCAGAACTTTGCACAGCATAATGCGCGGCGCTGCGTTGCGCTCGTCACCCTGAGACATCGGCTCTAAAGTCTGAAATGCCCAGTAGTAGTAATGTTTGCACGCTACTGCTTGGTGCGCTTTTTTTTTTTGGCACACACGATAATTGAAGTCCTCTGGGAAGCGTCGCCCACACTATAATAATATAATATTACCAGGTGAGACGGCGGGCGGTCAAATGCTAGCCAATACTGGAATAAATAAAAAAAAACGAGTGTGCTTTAGACCACACGACTGAAGTAAAAAATCTTTAGGTTTTTTACTTTTTTTTTTTTTTTTTTTTTTTATTGTCGATGTATTTTTTTTTTTTAAATTATTGTTTATCATGTGTCATTTGTCACTCGTCCCTCGTCCCTCGTCCCTCATCCCTAATCCCACATCCCTTACCCCTTACCCCTCACCCCCTACCTCTTATCATTTATTATTTCATTTTTTTTTTAATTTACCTCTCAACTTCCGATCGCCTCGCCCGGTCACATTTTTCGTAACGCATTCACCAGCTCACTCCCCAAGTCAAGCGTGCGTAAAGAAGTTTTACTTCAATATGGTAGAAAGCAACATGGCGGACATGGTAATTATAGCTTCTCTACAGGACTGTGTCGTCAATGCTTCGGAATCAGGAATTCCCCTGAGGTACATTTTATATGGAGATACGAGTTCAACACAACGCCGGTAGGTAAAGGTGTTTTAAGTTTGTTTATTTAATGAACTGTATTTTTATTATCGGTTTTACAGTTCCGTTCGCGCTTTTTTTGTTTCTCCACTTTATATACTTAGACAGGATGTTTCACCCTTTTGTATAGTAAAAAAAATTAAAACTTTTTTTTTAAATCGTGTTGTCTCTTGTGATGGATTATGGCCTGGCTCCTCACGAAAGTAAGATGAGACCCTTGCGCAGCAGTGGGCGATTATGATAAATAGAAAAAAAAAACATCCCGATGGGGAACATCAAGCTCTTTGAAGTCACTTCAACATTATATAACCGAAATAAACTCACAGCAATCAAGTCATATCCACAGTTAGCACCGCATATCCTCACCACCAACTTATCTTCACAACTTAATGTCAATACACATGACACCCGGCAGGACTTGGCTGTCGAAAGAGACATCCCAGGCCTTTGCAAGAGACGCGTATGTGTCCAACCTGGGAATACAGGCATTGTGATCCAATCTGGCCAATTGGGCTATTAGGTTAGGATACGCAGTACCCCAGCTCATACATGGAATCGTATGGTACTTCTAAATCCAAAGCGGATCGTACGTCATTAAAATCTAACCAAAATGACATCGTCGAGGTCAGCGATGCTCGATGACACATCCTCAATGAACAATGAATGTGGCGGTAGGCAGATGTGCCCCAATTACAAAATTATAAGTGACAGATAACGCATAGTGACTTGGACACGTTCAGCAAGACCACTTCCAAACCACTCAGCAACCACAAAACCTTTTGGGCCTCACATTTTTTGTAGTTGTAGTGGGTAGGTCTGGATGGATTTGGCCAATGGAACCGGTTCGTCGGATCCGTACCAAATAGGCAACTTTCGGCAAAAACCTAATGATGCAGCACTCGTTATCACAAGGCTCGATGGCTGAGACACTTGGCCCAAGACGGAGATGAGCAGATGGGCTAAGGCAGTCATAGTATCTTGGACACATCACAGTTAAATAATTCTGGATGGAGCAGCAATGTGGCCCAAAATTCATAGATGCGCCAGCGGGGCTATGCAGCACGGTGCGGATCAGCTCGAGTTCGTTTCATTTTGACGTTTGATTGCCACGGGACTCGTCATTTCAATACGAATGACGAACTTGAGCCGATCCGCACTGTGCTGCATAGCCCCGCAGAGCTGGGTGCTTGGAGAGAGATCAGGCACTGTAAGTATATCTGCCTACAGTTCACCTTCAGACAAACTTAGAAATAGACCCACATCCTTCTCTATTAAATAAGGAATAAGGTCGGAACTTTAATAGCCAGCGAGTACTTGTTAGTTGTATTCTTAGATGAACGGCGATGGATCTAGGAAGAGAATAAATTGCCCTAGGAAGTTTAGTATCAAGAGGCTCACACGTGGACGCGTAAAGGCATAGAGCATGGATGAACCAGACACGATGGAGGCTGAAATAATCATGGCTTTTTTAACAACTGCAACTGAGTGACGGGACAAGCAAGTCATTTGTCTAATGGTTAGCGCTCCCCCTGCCAACAATTGCAGTACCACCGAGAAGCAATTCTGAAAGAAAGTTGAGAGTTTTCACGAATGAATAGGTTACGTCCAGAAGTGCACGAAGTGAAGTAGCAGAAAAAATCAAACCGGATGATTAAAAAAAATATGGCTGAACATTTCAAATGTTGTGTTACGACAGTATACCTAGATAAATAAAAACAAAGCCCAGCAATTTACCTGACGTCATACATTTGTTTGCTTGACTACGGTTTCTGACTAGAGATTGACAAAATAACAAAACAAAACCTCATCTTATTTTATGAGTTTATGACTCACGTGATAATATTTGAATATTAAGTAGGCGCATGGATACCACGAACTGATTATTGAAACCAGTTTAAAAATTATGCAAATAGTCTTAATTTTTTTTTTTCAAATCCGGAGTAATGCTAGTCTTTGGAATTTAGAGTTAACCGGATTTCGTAATGGCTTCGTTCTGTTCAGGGTCAGGTACCAGCATAAGGATTACAATATTGTAAGTAAAGCTAAATAAATTAGTTTTATTTCGTGGCAAAAGAGCGAGTAGCCATTGAAAATATAGACCGCAGGAGTCTAAATATTTCGCAGTATTTATTAAACTTTCGGAACTGATATTTATATATTTCTTTTACCATGCCCTAACCATCATTTTGTTAATAGCGCTCCATGATTGGTTAACTTTTACAATAGAGAAATAAACCAAATATATAGCTAGCTCTTTAAACAGATATTTTAATGCTAGCGGGAAACGAGGTCCGCCTCGAAACTTTCTGTACAGTTGAGTCTAAACATCTTAATTTGGTAATTAAGAATTGAATTTAATAAAATATACAAATTTTTATATAAAGTTTTTTTTTTTTGCTTTTTATTTTAAACGATGAAATATGCTAATTTCGTGCATACGACCTCGGAGCTCTAGCTAACCCGCGCGCATTAATGTATCGAACCCATTCCATATATACTGTTTATCACTACGTCACCTCAACAACAGGTTTACCAATAAAAAGTGTTTTCAAAACATTATTTAATTTTAAAACCGTCACATTGCAATCCACGTGCGCTCACAAAGATCCTCTAAAACACGTGTAGGAAAGGAATAGATAAATCACGTTGCGGTATCTATCTGATATACCTATTTCAAGAGGTAGTTCCAACATAATGTAGGTTGTTAGAAAAACTACCAAATTGGGTTCGATTATTCGGAGGACACTGAACCCATAGCTTCTTAGAATATCGAGGTGTTTTTGTTTTTTTATTTATGCCCGCTAAGCCCAAAAATGATTAACGTCTAGCGCCAAGCCAAGTTCAGACTAAGAAAAAGGAACTGTCATATATTACACAAACAATTTGGGGCCACTTTTAAACCCTTATTTGAAACTCAAAATCAATCTATTCAAACCCAAAATCTATTTAACATAAACACATGACATTTGGTTTCCATATTAAAACCCCTTGGATAAACTAAAAGGGGATAAACTAACCAACTAAACTAGGTCTAGAAGTCGCCATTATTATCACTAACTGACATATGTTAGACTAAAAAACTGAACGATTTCCAGAAGACCAAGAAATTTAAAATTTGGCGTCCAGCTGGATAAATATACTACAGGATTATCTGCAGAACTTGGCACCCATTTAGATCTCAATTCTTTTGTCGATGAAGTCAACAACCACGCGTATGTCACTATTTCACCAATATTATAATATAAAGGCGAAAGTTTGTGTGGTTGTGTTTGTCCTCTCTTCACGGCGAAACGGCTGAACGGATTTTGACGAAATTTAGTATACATATACTTTAGGACTTAAAATAGAACGTAGATACTTTTTAATCCCGTGAAAACTGACGTTTCCTAACTAATATACTAGAAACAATCTTATCTACATATATATAAATGTTATGTTGGTTTGTGTACGCTTCAAAATTCTCAAAAAGTTCTGCACCGATCGAGCTGAAAATTTAGCATGATATATAATCCGCATTAAGGATTGTTTTTATCTATTTTTTTCATCAGTGACATATCAGCGAATGTGCGAATGTGCCACAGCGAAGCGTGGCAGGGCACAGCTAGTAGTATATAAAATCTAGCTTCTCTTATGCTGGGGAAACACGAAAGAAACCTACGTATGCAGAATTATAGATACAAGGCAAGTAATACTATAATAACTATAGAACTACGTCCCAGGGCGTTACTAAAAACACAATTTATTATGTTAATTGGGTATATAATCGCTGTCGCCTGTGGATATTAACTTTCAATAGAGTAGCCGCGGCGAGAGAAAGAACCAAACCTTGTCTAGAAATTTGAAATACATCTACCTATACTTTATAATCACAACATTAATAATAATATTAGAAATGAGAAAGTTTGTGTGTTTGTTTGTTTGCTTTTCTTCACGCTGTATGGATTTTTATGAAACACTAGCTGTGCCCTGCCACGCTTCGCTGTGGCACATTCGCACATTACCTGATATGTCACTGATGAAAAAAATAGATAAAAACCATCCTTGATGCGGATTATATATCATGCTAAAATTTCAGCTCGATCGGTGCAGAAATTTTTGAGTTTTTGAAGCGTACACAAACCAACATTACATTTCTATATATATAGATAGATGGAATAGACTTTCGGCACAGAATAGCTTCCTAGAATCTTACTAATATTATAAATGCAAAAGTCTGTGTGTTTGTAATCTGATCACGCCGAAACGGCTAAACGGATTTTGATGAAATTTAGTATACAGATACTTAAAGTCCTGGATTAGAACATAGAATACTTTATCCCGTCAAAACTGACGGTTCCCGCGGAACTGTAGATATCTCAGGTGAAGCCGCAGGGCGCTACTAGAAGATAAATCTTTCGATCCCTTAAAACTACAGTTCAATAATCAACGCTAGTGAAACCGCGGAGCGCAGCTAGAAAAGCTGAAGAACAAACAGTATGTATGTCTGATTCTGTATTTACACTGCGGTATTTGCTCTGATTCGTAAGCTTGTGGGTGCATGGTCTTCATAGTTCTTGATTCCCTAGATACAGGAATTCCTAGTTAGTGCTCAAGAGCTATGAATATGATCATGACGCGTTATTTATTAGAATTATCGTTGACAACAGGATATTCACCTTTATTTTTATTCCTGTTTTTTCAATTATCTTGGTCCTTATATTTTTTTAATTAATGCATTGTACAGCATGTATGATGCCTAAATTAAACCGATTTCAATTACGTTTTCACTATAAAGTAGAACATCTAAATTCAACGAGTAGAAGCGACCTACCGGGCTGCGATAGAAATATTATAAAAAAAAAACACCGTGAAGGAAGCCGCGGGCCATAGCTAGTAAATTAATGTTTTTAAATTATGACTGTAACCATTAAGAGGAGAGCAAAAGTGCGGATTTTAAAAACAAGTTTCTGATACACCTTTGCCATTAATAATTATTTTGTGGAATGCGGTCACATCCATGGCCTATACCAATGCGTCATGAATGTGATACCTATTTTTTGTGTCGGTCCTAGGCTAAAGCATTGATCATCTAAGGCCGGCTCTAGTGCTCGTCCGACCGTCGGTGTGTACATCGGTCGCGCTTGTCATTTGTACGAAAACTAAGCAATATACGCGTGCGTACGGTCAGTTGAGCACTGTCAGGACTTGTCAATTTTCACACAAATGACAAGCGCGACCGGACGTATGCACCTACGGTCGGTCGAGCACTAAAACCGGCCTAATAGCACAGAATAGATAGTACTACGCTAATAGTTCTAGCTAAAGTTTAATAATTATCTCAATAGTCGTCGAATAACATCCTATGCCTAGAATGTGACTGATATTCAAGGACTTCTGCCGGAATTCCCCGAAAAAACACTGGTGACTAATATTAACATTAAGAATGCCAAAAAATATAATAGTAAAATGATCGGGTTATAGATACTTAGAAATATAATCCACCATGGGGGCCCGGTCCGGATAGGTGGATGACATACCTACCTCCGAAATAATTCTCGGGTGTGGATAGATAGATAGATAGATAGATAAACTCTTTATTGAAACACCACAGAACAAAGAAAACTTAAAAACTAGAACAAAACAAATTTTACTATTAGTGTCACAATGGGCGGTCTTATCGCTCAGAGCGATCTCTTCCAGACAACCATGCACGGAGAGGAGTAAATAGGACATCGGACGGTGGCTTTCCTTATATACATAGAATAAAATAAATAAATAAATAGATACATATTATACACAAAATAAACTTAAATAATAGATAAACTTAATATATACCATAATATAATAAACATACATGGATGGATGTGCGTTTCAAAGTATCATCTCAAAATTAAATTTATCCCGCTCTTTCCTATGCAATTTGAGCAGGAGAAAAGGTAAATACGTCTTAAAAAAATCTTAATAGTCACATCCATGATATAATTATCAGTAAGATTCCTTATCACCACGTTTTGTTATCGTGTATAGGTGTTCGAGATCTGCTATCACTTATCATAGAAACGTGATCATTGCATAATGCTTTGAAGAATTATGAAACTTTTATTTTTGTTTCATCATGATTTACTCAGCCGCCATGATTAGGCCTTCCCCTGTTGCTGGCTCATCGGCAAGTTTTGGAACATCCTGTCTAACCATTAATCCCAAATCCCAGTAATATTATAAATGCAAAAGTGTGTGCTTTTGTGTGTTTGTCCTCTCTTGCGCCTAATGACTGGACGGATTTTAATAACATTTAGTAGGTTTATAGATACTTCAGGTCCTGGAATAAAACACAGAATGCATTTATCCCGTCTGAATAAACGGTAATCTATACTAATATATAAAGCTGAAGAGTTTGTTTGGTTGAACGGGACAATCTCAAGGACTACTGATTCGAATTGAACAATTCTTTTTGTGTTGAACAGTCCATTTATTGAGGAAGACTTAAGGCTATATTTTATCTCCGTATTCCCACGGGAACGGGAACTACGTGGGTGAAACCGCGGGGTGCTGCTAGTAATAGATAAAAGTAAATCCAAAACAAACCCACAAAAATGTACGACTTCATGTTCATACCATAATCTCTGAAAATGGCAAATATGCACACGACGGCGGAGAGGCAAACTGGCTGCTCTTCGTGCAAGAATGTGATATCTACAAGCTTAAACGATCTCACCAAAGGACCATGCACGCTCACGACACCCTCTGCCAAAGTTACACGAACCACTGTTCGTATAACGGTAGTGAACTCACGATCTCTGGCCATTTTTATCAGTGTTAGATTTTCGCAATCACTAGTAGAATAGAATAGAAAATACTTTATTGTACACCAGTTCAGAAATACACAAGGATAAAAAAGAATGAAGGAAGGTTATTCACTAGTGTGATGTGTCTGACTCTTACTCCGCGAATTCCGCTGAAACTGACAGAATTTTTTTCTTACAGATTTAGATGCGTGCCGGGTCCATGGAGTATAGATAAAACGTTCTTGGTACTAGGTAAAGTAGTACTATATTACCTCCTTCTTGCAACCTGTTGCAGTATCCGTATGATCATGGCGAAATATGGGGTGATTTGCGAAACCAGACATTTCGAGAGTTTATTAAGGAGCTTTATTTTTGTAGTGGTAGGCCTCTTCTGCAAGAGACCGCCTAGTGCAGTATCTACCACACTTTTGACAGATATTCATTCGCCAAATAGTAATGCGCAAACATTACTGTATTCCGCCTTAAAGGGTATTGTTACCAGAGAATTTGCTGGGCATATGAGACTTTAGAACCGATGTGTGAATATAAACCTGTAAAGTTGATTGGAATTGGAACGTTCCTGGTAAAAATGCATAGGTACCAACAAAATTTTTACAGAAAAATTCTACAAATAGAGAGAGGGAGAGGGTTGATCATTATTCTCACAATCTAACTATTTCCAGGGAGAACCTGCGCGGCATGATTGCTCTACTTCGCCGCCTGCATTGTCGCTCTTAACTAACATATAGCTAGCGTCTTACTCGGTATAAATTTAACAAGCATCATCTTAGCATTACCTACACAGAACACAGAAGCACTAAACAACCATATTACCAGTACTATGGTTATTGTATTACTGGGCTTATGAGACTTTAGAGCCGATGTCTCAGGGTGACGAGCGCAGTGCAGTGCCGCGCAGGATTATGTGATGCAGGGTTTTGAGTGGCGCTGGGACTGTAATGGGCAGGCGTAGCGCTTACCATGAGGTGAACGACTTGCTCGTCTCGTCACTCAGTCAAATAAAAAATAAATGTACTAATCCTTACTAATATTATAAATGTGGAAGTTTGTGACGATGGATGGATGGATGTTTGTTACTCTTTCACGCAAAAACTTTCAAACGGATTTGGATTCAATTTGGCACATAGAAGGATACTTTTTATCCCGTAAAATTAACAGTTCCTGTGGGATTATACTCATTGCGGATGAAGATGGGGCGCGCAGTTAGTATTATAAAAGTGAAAATTTGTATGTTAAACAAGACTGGTGTCTCTACAGGATGTCCTACTTGAGCGCCCCGCGGTTTCACCCGCGTTATATATAATCCCACAGAAACCGTATTTTTTACGAGATAAAAAGTCTTCTGTGCTAAGGTACTTACTTGTGTACTAAAATTCATCAAAATCGGTTCAGGCGTGAGGAGAGGACAAACACACAAACGCATTTGCAATTATATACCTAACCCAGAAAGCGCTGGAACTACTTAAAGTGATAGGAACGACTCCTTTGAGAAAATTTAATGGACGCTGAACAACTCTTACCAACGCAGATATAACTTTAAAATGCACACTTAATAACAGCTTATTAATTAGCTAGGAACTAAGAACTCCTTTCAGGTTACGTATACTTTTTAAGGGCCAGTTCTAAGCGTATAAAAATTAAAAAAGAAAAACGTACCTGTTAGCTCCAGCAATAATGTCCCAACTCTTTATAAAAAAGTCTTAAATATTCATAGCAGCTGTTGATATTATAGTTAATTAAGTTATTTTTAAAACAAAACTGTCACTAAGACCTAGCAAAGTCTATACACAGCTAGGATCTATAGAAAAACGCAACTTCTTCTTGAAAATTTTCATCTTTCTAGTCACAAAAGGATCCACGGTGGCAGACCAATAACTTTAAAAAATAAAAAGTTCCACACTTCAAAACTTTCCCGAGTCACTTGCTGAATACGCTGCGCTCGTGCCAATCATCCTTTGACTAATGAAGGAACAAACCTTTCGCGGCAAAATTCAAAAATAGAATTCCCGTGCGTCACTTAATCAAAATGGCGACTACCGACTACCTTACGGAAGCCGTTAAGTGGTGGCTATTTTGACCGCTGCTTTGCATGTATTATTTAGTTCTATTGGAAAATTAGAGTTTAATGACCAGATTGGTGCGTAGTGTGGCCTGAGTTGAGAGCCCACGCGGTACTGAGCTCGTGATACTCGTCAAATATTCAGTGTAATCATTTAAGACCACAGCAAACTCACTGGAGCCTGTATATGGCAGGTCTCGGGTGTCACAGTGTACATACGTGACGCAACAACATCTTTATAGAGCTGTTGCAACCATTCAGCTAGCAAATAAAGAAATTGTTAAGTTAGACGCAAGACGCTTTATAATAAACTAGCTGCGCCCCGCGGTTTTCCCCGCGTAGTTCCCGTTCCCACGGGAATACGGGGATAAAATATAGTCTATGTTACTCACTGATAATGTAGCTTTTCATTAGTGAAAGAATTATTAAAATCGGTGCAGTGGTTTAGTCGAAACCTTACATATTATTTCCATACAAACTTTCATCCCCTAAACTTTTAATGTCATATTTATTTATATCTAATTAAAAGACTTAAAAATAAGTTTTAAGCTTCTAGCTTCAAAAATGACGAAAATTCCATACAAACTTTCATCCCCTATTTCAACCCCTTACAAACCTTTTTCGCATTAAAAAGCAGCCTATGTCCTTTCTCAGGCTCTAGACTATATTTGTACCAAATTTTATTTAAATCGGTGCAGTAGATTAGGCGTGAAAGCGTAACAGAAAGACAGACAGACAGAGTTACTTTCGTATTTATAATTTAATAAGTAAGGTTTTTGTTATCGATGCATCATTTATTTATTATTATTTTTTAACTTTTATTATATTTTTTTATTTATTATTAATCTTTTGTCATTTGTTACTCATCACTCGTCCCTCGTCTCTCATCCCTCGTCCTTCGTCCCTCGCCCCGCATCCCTTGCCCCTTACCCCTTATCATTTATCTTTTAATATTTATTAATTTATCATTTAATTTTATATATTTTTATTTTAAATTTACCTCTCAACTTCCATTCGCCTCGGTTGGTCACATTTTTCGTAACGCATTCACCAGCTTACTCCCCAAGTCAAGCGTGCGTAAAGAAGTTTTACTTCAAAAATGTCACAGCATTGTTACTCGAACAGTGGTTGTAACATCTCCATATGATGTCCAAACGTTCTGTGTTGATTGTTCCAATAATTTTATTGTGCACTTAGACGGTAGGTACGCCTACTGTCTTTGGAACATTACTTCTAAACCCTAAGAAAGCTGAAGACTTTATGCCTCTCACATAAAGTCCTTATTCGAGTAACAACTTACATTCAATTAAAGAAGTAAGTGATACATATGGAAAGAATTTGATATCTGGAATGAATCTATACCTCTAACGCGAAGCACTAGTGATAAAGCTTATTAGGAGGCATGCGTGGCCGTTTTTATTGGTAATCAACCTATCTACGAAGTTTTACAAAAAGAAGAAGAAAAAAATCTAAGAAATAAGGTATGAAAATGATAGATAGATAAACTCTTTATTGAAACACCACAGAACAAAGAATGAACGATTGATTATGGTAGAAAATGGTCTAAGCATTAAGTCCGCTATTTTAGAATTAAAGAGACTTACTACAGCAAATCCCAGTGCAAGCACGTAACAATAATATGTTTCTTGTAAAACATTATGTATGTAATTATCATACGCTTCTCGATGAAGGAAAATATCGCGAGGAAACCCACATACCGGATAATTATTTCGGATGTATGTGATTCACCAATCCAGACCGGCCCTCCTGGGTAATGGCCTAATCCTCCTCACGAAACTGAGGGGAGAGTGGAGGCCCGTGCTCAGCAGCGGGCAATATAGGTTGATCATGACAAATATTATGCCCGCCGTACACTGTGAAGCGGTATTGGAACGGATTCAGTTTCACTTTTTTTTTTTTTTTTTACCTGGGGAATGCAATTATTCAGTTTCACTTGAGGTAACCTTTATAGAACTTTCATACTTCCATTGTAAACGTAGTAAACTAAACTAGTATAAAAAGCCACAAAAGTAGTCGAAATACTAGTTTTTTTTTATACTCTCTTTCTTAGTGGAAAGCCACGATTATTTTTAATCTGTTCCGCTCAGCTATTTCCTGCTCTTTACCCTTTCGCAGTGGTTGGCAGACCTTCTTTTCTTGTCCATTGTACGTTGACTTAACGTCACTAAAATCCCAGCTTATTAAATTCCTAGTATCCTTGGTTACCTAACCTGAATTCAATGTATGCCATCATCATCATCATCAATCCACATCAGCCCACTGCTGAGCACGGGTCTCCCCTCACTTTCGTGAGAGGATGAGGCCATAACTGGTGCTAATTTGCGCATTTATAATTATCCCGAATGGTTTTTATTTCATTATTTTCACCTGTGTGAAAAATAAATTCAATTTTACCAAAAAGAACAAATAAACAGAGAACAAAAAGCTATTTGAAATTCAATCCCCACTATTTATAATGAACGGTGGAAACATATTATAATTAGATAGATAGATAGATAGATAAACTCTTTATTGAAACACCACAGAACAAAGAAAACTTAAAACTAGAGCAAAACAAATTTTACAATTAGTGTCACAATGGGCGGTCTTATCGCTCAGAGCGATCTCTTCCAGACAACCATGTTATGTGGTTACACGGTTATTCTTCACAATTTTGATATCACTACTTCGTACGACCTACATTCTGGTAAATAAGTAAATGTAAGTACAAATATCTCAGAGGAAGACGTAGAGTACATACAATAAACCCACTAGGTCACTTACCCAATGACAAATGGATTGAACTGTGACCCTACACTTCTTCCTGTTAGAGATATTCCGCGACAACATGGCACGCATCCAAAAAATATAAAGGCAAACCACAATAGTGACATAATTTTTTATGTAGCGGCAAACAGTGTCTAACTAATCATTGTGCTTTGACTCATTTGTAGTGCGGCATGTTAACAATCCAAAAACAAATCATAGAGTTCATATCTTCTAGGACCAGCGGGGCTATGCAGCACGGTGCGGAACAGCTCGAGCTTCAATACGAATGACGAGTCCCGTGACAATCAAACGTCAAAATGAAACGAACTCGAGCTGATCCGCACCGTGCTGCATAGCCCCGCTGAAGAGCTAGACGATCTGTACTTGTCCTTTATTACTACAACTGTAGAAAAACCAGTTTCGCACTAGTACGATATCGGCTGTCGCAAATGGTAATAAAACCCACAATGCTGCAATGCAACTCTGTGTAGGTGGCTTCACGACGCCCCTGGAATGATGCTGCGGCGCCCCAGGGCTTCGCGACGCACAGTTAGGGAAGCCCTGTCCTAGGTATAAAAAAAATGAATGGCTAAACATTGCTAAGCTTAAAACTCGCGAACGGCTGGACCAATTTGGCTATTTTTGTTTTAAAATGTTCGTGACGATTTCGATCAGGTTTTTACCTGTAAACTAGAACTAAAGGTGGAATAGCAGCTACTGTTGTTATTAATAAAAGACAAAATAGTACTATGAATGAGTTGCTAATGACGTGTACAGAACATCATTAGGATTATCATTGGCAATTTTATTTTAATGTAATCAAAATATAATTATAACTGCCCTCGATATTTCGATCATGTTAAATAGACTGTAACCACGAGAAGACCGGACAATATGGGTATCACCATTGAGAGCGACAAGTCTTATTTCTACTACACATGTAAAAGGCAAAATTGATATATAAACTCAATTCGCGAAAGTGATAGAAAATCGTGATACTTTTAAGGTTATTCGGCCGAATGTGTAGTGTCATGTTATCGTGGATCTCGGGCTACGAGAAAGGACATGGGTTAATTTGATTCGATTGATTTCATGTACACGAGAATGATAATGGAAATAACCCAGATAGGCGTTTTGGGGTTCATAATATAAGTCGATCCCAGCGGGGCTATGCAGCACGGTGCGGATCGGCTCGATTTCATTTCATTTTGACGTTTGATTGCCACGGGACTCGTCATTTCAATACGAATGACGAGACGAGAATGGCAATCAAACTTTATAGTGAAACTAACTCGAGCTGATCCACACCGTGCTGCATAGCCCAGCAAGTGTAGCTATAATGTAGCATCTCTCTAGCGGCGTCACTCTTTTGTGGCGAAAGATGCGGCTGACAGTTGACAGTTCGGTTTGCCGCCTAAAAGAAGGAAGCTTTGCTGCGTAAAATAATAGTGTAGGACCATGGTCCTCGTAATTCCCGATTCCCATCTAGGGAATTAGGGAATCCCTGTTAGAAGTCAGGATCCATATATTATGTGATCGTAATGCGTTAATATTCATGACAGAGATGCAATATCTAACTGGGCCATCAAACTGGGCTTAGCCTAGTCGGGAGAAAGTCCGCCTTCCAAGCAGAGGATGCGCGTTCAATTCTCAGGCCGGGCACGTAGCAATATGTTTCTTGTAAAAACAAACGTGCGTAAGGATCACTCGTTTTTCGACGAAGGAAAACATAGTGAGGAAATCCAAATACACCGAGATATATTTGGAAGGCATGTGATTTACCAACCTGAAATCAGCTAACTGTGGTGAATTACGGCCTAATCCTCCTCACGAAAGTGAGTTGGGACCTGTTCTCAACAGTAACAGTAGTGGGCGGATATAAATTGTGGTGATGTTATAAGATGATGATGATGATGATGTCATAAGATAAGTCATAAAATAACCAATGTAGCGCTCGCTCATACAGCCGTTTTAAATATTTCCACCAATTATAAATCTTCGCGCCAACGCCGCGAACCAACCGACCAATGCCACGCCGCCGTCGTTCTTTTCCGCCAAAATAATGCGTCCGCCAGCGCCATCTCGAGGGAGCGTGCGGATTACATGAAGCGTCGTCGCCTGTCCACCCGCACAATCACCCGCCCCGCACGTAACCGTGAACACATATCTGACTTTGAGATCCTTAGTTCAAAATTTTTATTTGTGATTTGTCATTTTATCGCTGATGGGGTTCATTAAATGTAACTTTTTTTCACGCCTTTTCCTTCCATTAAACCAATAAGAAGTGCATTGCAGAACCACGTCGGGTCTAGTTGACAACTGGCACTGTTACTAATAAAGCGCTTACCATTGGACGAATGACCATCGTCTCATCAAGATCTTGTGTCTTTGTAGTGGTAGGCCTCTCCTGAAAAGACCACCTGGAGAAGGATCACACCTTTGCCAGATATTCATCCGCCAAGCAGTAGGGTGCTAATATTACAATTTTCCGGTTTTAACGGCACTGTCTCCAGCGAAATACCTGGGCATATGATACTTAAGTGACGAGTGCAGTGCAATGCCGCGCTAGAATAAGCAAGGCAAAGTTCTGGGTGGCACTGTAACTGTTATGAGCAGGCGTAGCGCTTACCATCAGGTGAACGAATTGCTTGTCTCGTGTCTCAATCAAATAGAAGATTAAAAAACCTGGTTGTCTGTAAAGTTGGTTTACGGACGATAGTTTAACGTGACCACGTCATAACAAAACATTGATGAAAACGATTGCATATATTTATGAAAAAAGTTAAATCATATTTTAATAATACTAGAATAAATATTTGAAATTATACTAGTAAGCACAAAAACCAACCTGTCAAGAAGAGAAGAGAGATAGATGCGGCGCAAGCGTACAATGAACGTAACGGGACTAACGGGACAATGTGTCGACTTTTTCGTGCATGCAGCCGGCGTTCATGGATTTATTAGATGTTGTCACGTCAAAAATTGTAATTTATAAAAAGACTGCGAACTTGGCATAGGTAGATAGTTAGCTTGTTTATCTCATACTCTAACGTGCCTCTGACTCTGTCCCAACTCTATTGTACCTTTACTGAACCTCATGCCAAGATAAAGTGATAACGCATACCTATTTATGTAAATCTTGATAGAGATATGCTAATACTTAGTTAAGTGTCTAATAAAGTAAATGTCAATATCAGACGGGATCAGTGATCTTAAGAAAAATAAAGCCTTTAATGTAACTTTTTTACGATATTCAGTATCTCTTAAATGGTGAAAAATAATGGCTGATAAAATTATTGTGATTTTGTAGCATAAAAGCCTTATTTTTTTGACTGAATGACGAGACCTGATTGTAAGCGCTTCGCCTGTCCATAATACTTACAGCGTCACCTCGAACCCTGCATTGCATAATCCTGCGCGGCCCTGCACTGCGCTCGTCACGCTGAGACATCGGCTCTAATGTACCCAGTAATTTCGCTGGAAACAATGCCCTTCAAAGCCTATTTAAAAAAATAAAATGTCATTTACTGCCTCATAAACCAAAATACACACTAAACTTTATTCAGCTAATAATTATCGACACGACCAGGGCAAAGGGGGTACACATTTTCATGCGTCCGCAGCATCTTTTCCCTTTTGGGGTACGGAACCCCAAAAAGATATACATAAAATATAGATATACCTTTGTCAGATATTCATTCGCCAAGCAGCAGTGTGAAAACATTACTGTGTTCCGGTTTGAAGGGCACTGTTTCCAGCGAAATTACTGGGCATAATGAGACAAGAGCCGATGTCTCAGGGTGACGAGCGCAGTGCAGTACCGGGCAGGATCGTGCAATGCAGGGTTCTGGGTGGTGCTGTGTCTGTTATGGGCAGGCGTAGCGCTTACCATCAGGTGAACGACTTGCTCGTCTCGTCACTCAGTCAAATAAAAAAAACAGGTTCTAAACTCTTCGGCTTGAAAGCTGTACCTTTGACGTCGATTAATACTCATTAGATTGTATAAGTAGCCCTCCAAACCACACGTGCAATGGCCACAAATGAAAAACCTAAATATTGACGAGTCGCGTGAGTTGATCCAAACAAATATCTAGAAATAAATCTAATTAAGCACAGTTTACTAACAATTGTTTTATAGAGTAACTGTGAAAAGTCGTTAAGGACTCTTAAGTACTTAAACTACCTTTTCACGGAACACAAATTCTAAATAAGGGTGCTGCCTTCGACAATAACGTGCGTAAAGTTTTCGGCCCGAAATAACAACAATCTTGTACCGTATTTGTCCCTTTAATTCGGAATGTTGGACGCATATGCAGGGTTCTAGAGTGGACTAGCAGAGACGGTGAAGAAACCCGCATTTCCCAAGAATTTGATTAAATTTATCTTCTAACCATCATCCTCACGGATCATTCGCTTTTCGGTGATGGAAAACATTGTGAGGAAACCCATGTACCTATGAGAATCACCAATATGTGATTCACCAATCAGCCCCCGTGGTGGATTATGGCCTAACCCTCCTCGCGGAAGTGAGGGGAGACCCGTGCTCAGCAGTGGGACGTTATGGTGATGATGGTGGGATGATGATGATGATACTGAGCAGAGACCCCTGTCTTATTCTCGAGTGTCGCAAAAGAACAAGTTTCTAAAGAATTCATCACCAATCCTACAACGAAAGTCATTTCGAAAGAAAATCACTACATAGATTAGGTTAACGCACAAACATTTTCTTCACAAACTTCATCTAAATAAAAAAAAAACCATAGGGTAATATGACCTAATCATAAAAACATTTTAACTTTTCGAGTGACTTCCGGCAGCTAAGATAAGTTTCAGCACATTATCAGCTGTTCGTTCGATCGGCGATTTCAAACGATTATCACATCCCATCGGCCATTGGGTACACATCGGACAGTTTCCGACACTTGAGAATAAGGCAGTTTGTCAAGAGAACAAAATTAATTATGCCATAAAAACAAGAGCCTAAGCCAAAAAGCCATAAATACAGCTTCTAGGAAGTGGGCAAAGAAAATAAACATTTTCTTAAGAAAACTAGGCAATAGGGAGACAAAGGCTTTCCTGAGGATGTTTTCTACACCGTTAAGTAAGCGGAAAATCCGGCCCTAAGTCAATAAGATTAATTGAGGCAGCCCACACATATACACACTTAGTTAGGCAACTTTATACAACATAAACACACTATAATATAATATAATTCGTATAGTTATCATTACACCTCTACATTTCATTTAAAGCGGCTTGCACCAAAACTCCTTTGGTCTACATTTCGTTAATTCGAGATACAGTCACCAGTGAAGTTTGACGTTTGTATTTTGACGTTTCTTTTATAACTATGTCCCGTAACGCTCACTGTTCGCTTGCGCCGCATCTATCTCTCTTCTCTTCTTGACAGATTAATTATTCTTGCATTTTAAAAATCTGATTACTAGTATTATTTTAAGTATTACTTTTATTATAAAAAACTGATTCCATTTTATTCATAAAAGTATGCAATCATTTCGTCAATATTTTGTTATGACGTTGTCACGTTAAAATGTCGTCCGTAAACCAACTTTACAGAAAACCATTTTTTTAAATTTGTAGTTGTTATGGGCAGGCGTGCTGTATACCATCAGGTGAACAACTTGCTCTCAACCAAATAAAAAAACTAAAAAAAACTTCATCCTCCAGGCGATACCACGTGAACATTACTGTATTCCAATTTGAAGGGTTGGCTTCTCTCGCTACTCGGAAAGAATTACAATTAAATAACTTACCATCAACAGTCTGACCACTTTACTACACACACACAAAGCTACAACTGAATTTGTTTCATCTGGAAATCTTAAGATCTAAGCCTATAGACGTAGATCTTCACAGATTACGGCACCCACCTAAGGAGAGATAAACCGCGATAACATGACTTGCGATAACTATCCGGATGATCTCTGAGCAAAGAGGACGTCAATAAAGTGTGTGTGTTTTTTTTTATTTGACTGAGTGACGAGACGAGCAAGTCGTTCACCTAATGGTAAGCGCTACGCCTGCCCATAACAGTTACAGCACCATCCAGAACACTGCATTGCATAATCCTGCGCGGCACTGCAATGCGCTCGTCACCCTGAGAAATCGGCTCTAAAGTCTCATATGCCCAGTAATTTCTCTGGATACAGTGCCCAGTGCTATCTGTGGTTAAAAAAGGTTTTCGTCCATTCAATTACATATATACTATGTAGTATTCTGTGCCTAAATTCAATCGGTCCATTTCTAAATGTCAATTGGCATGAAACTCCATTCGGTTCTAAGTACATAGAATATAGTTGAAATTGTGAATTATTCTCCCCAAAACTTTCACTTTAGCCTCTTATGTGGGTACCGCCTATAGCATAGCATTGTATTATTTGTCTACAATTTCTATTTCTGCAAGATCAATTTTCATAGCAAATGTCGCCAAACGTCCCTTAGGTGGGCGCCAACCTTACCATCCCAGATAAAATGTAATCGTCAGATAAGGATTCTTGTATATCTAATCAGAAGCAGTTTTATCATGTCCATATTGATCATGACTTTGAATGTCAATAATAGTTCGCCTCATGCAAAGTTATCGCAAAAAAAGGAAGGCCAAATAGGTCTCTGTTACGGAGTGTGATCAATGGACGACTGCTACTAACTGATACCAACCCAAAGCACGAAGCGATGGCAATACGCTTATGAAATTGAGTAATTGGCAGAGGTTTCGTACCCGGTGTCCTTGCGTTGCAAAGCGTAAAGATTACCACACGGCCACCACCAGTCTATGGACTGAGTAGTAGGACATTATTTCTTACTAGCAGCGCTCCGCGGTTGTACCCGCAATAACTGTTATCCCACATGAAACGTAATTTTTTGCGGGATAAAAAGTATCCTATGTTTTATTCCACTACCTAAAGTATCTGTATACAAAATTTTATCAAAATCCGTTCAGCTATTTTGACGTGAAGAACAGACACACACACACACACACACAAACTTTTGCATTTATGATATTAGTGAGATTCTTCATTGCAATTCTACTAAGGAATAAATGCCCTAAAATGACAATACCTGGATTCAGAGATAGTTTCGAAGTCATCTAGGTAACTTAATCCCAAACGAGAATTCTAGGAACAGCCTTTGAAACTCTACGCCTACGTACACACAACTGGACTAAATCTATGCCTAGATATGTAGGAACTTGAACTACCTATCTATCTACATTACGTAGAGCTATTATAATTATCTTGTGTGCCTATGTTTACTGCTCTGACGATTGTAGGGTCCTCGTAACTGGCGACAGACTGAAAATAAAGCTGAAGGTATGTAGACTGGTTTTACTGCCACCCTACATTGGGTTACGTAATAATAATAAATCTATCTATCTATTCAGCCCGTATCCACCCACTGCTGGGTATACGCCTCCTCTGTTTCACGCCATTTTTCCGATCCTGTGCCAGTCTCATCCATTCAATCCTGACGTGCTTGGCGATGTCTGGATCGGGCTGGTGGTCTGCCTCGCAGTCGTTTCGCTCCTCTTGGCCACCACTCCGTAATTTCTTTTGTCCACCTTTGGTCTTCCCGCCTTGCCAAGTGTCCTGCCCATCTCCATTTAAGGCTTGCTATCCGTACACCTACATCTTCAACTTTAGTGCGACGTCGAATTTCGACGTTTGGTATACGGTCTAGCAGGCGAATGCCTAACATGGCGCGCTCCAATAATAATAGATAGATAATCTTTTTTCGTATGATACAATATATTTGACGGCGCTTCATCAAGACCATAGAACAGAGAGTGACAGCTGACATCTTTTTAACGTTGTCTGTGTCGCTCTCTAGCGGAGCGTCATGTCGATGGTAGCGGGGCGGCGATATTAAAACGTCACTTTGGAAAAGGGGAGCCGCCAGCGCACCACGTCCGTGACGAATCGCTAAATATTAAGCTAATCACAGTGATTTGAGAAATAATTAATTACAAGCAAAGAGTTTAGGATGTGCAAAGACCATTAGAGCGTATATTTGTACGAATCGCGATTATTATTTGAATTAAACCGATTTTGTTGTAAATAAGGTGTGTTGCAGTTTATATACCTCGCCCACATTACAACTATCAGCAAGGAGCGGACATGGGTTCTGATGAAGGCCCTCCTGTGTCTATATATTTATACCGGTATGGATAGTCGTTTCGTTCAAACTCCCTCCACTCGACCTCTACCGAGGGGCCCTCGAACGTCCCTCCAAAAGATCCTCGTGTTTGATATGATGATTTGCACTTTTCGAGTTTCCTCGACAATCTTTGTATGAGGTGATATCGGAGTGGAATGGAGGTATTCGGCATCATCATACACTTCTATATTTCTACCTCCGTCATAAATTGTAAACACCGTCATCATAAACGTAATTTATGAATTGTTCAAAACCTTTTTCTTTAGCCATTTTAACATGAATAATCGTAGACGCGGGTTCGAGGAATCCTCGGGGTAGATCGCGAGGTACCGAGGTCGCGAGATTTTGTCAAGGTAAAACTCGAGTACAGAAAATTTTAACGACCATAAGTACCAAAGCACGCATGTGGGGCTGGAGTGGAGGCGAGAAATTTGGAGTAACGGCTAATGATACGGGGGTTCGGCTATCTACCCAAAGATAATGTAACACTACGCTATAAGAGACGGAAGTTCCATAGAAAAAAAATTGCTTTTATTTCTATTGATTCTATTTATTATATTATATTATATTATATAATATTACATTCATGTTGTTTTTGTATTAAGCATTACTATTTTCCATTTTTTTTAATAAGATATTTTGATGCACGCCTACACCCTTCTCTCCTTTTTTTTTTCCCGGGGAAATGCATTAGGCATGGGACTCCCTCGCCAGAACGTGATCTGACGGGGTTTACCCACTAAAACCCCGGGGTGTTCTCCTCTCCGCATTGTGAAGGTGGCCACGGGTACGAACGGCGCTTCCGTGACCACCTTTGCGGGTGCCCTCTCGGGCTCGGCACGTGAGGCTTGGGCCTCTTTCTCCGCTGGGTGCGTCCCGGAACACACGCCCGCACCTCAGCTCGAGACTTCTGACTTGGGCGTGGGACCCCCCGATCCGCGGCCAAAAGTCCCCGTTGTGGTCCCTCACTGTGCCCCCTGCTGATCGGGGGACACGCGAAGGACCTCTTCCCGCCAGGTTATTTGCTACGGAAACTAGGAGATTTGCTGACCGAACCCCAGAGTGCACCGTCCCAGCTGCTGCCCTTCCCTCCAGATGCAACGCATCAAGAGGAAGGAACAACAGCCGGGCACTCGTGGAGGTTACCTGGCCCGCACCCCACACCCCTCTCTTCTTCACTATGGGTGGTTGACTGGTAGAAAATGCTCTTAGCGTTAAGTCCACCATTTGTACTAGTTAGTTAATCTGTGCAATAAAGTATTAAATAATAGATAAATGTATACTTACTAGACTTGGACACCAACCAAACCAAAAAATACGAGGTCTATGAAGTAATTGCAATGCTGCCAATATAATCACATCAATTGGTCCCTATTTGAGGTGATTGTATTGGCATACCTTTCTACAAAAATTTAGGGTTCCTTGTATTTTGTTCATTTTATATCTAAGGTAGGCCCACTTACACCAACACTGACTCTCAGTTTGTGCTAAAGCTATCTATCTACCTACCGTTATCTACACCTTTAATTTGACTCACTGTGTTACTGAGTATATAATAATTAATACTTTAGTATGTAGTTAGTTCAACTTTAGTGGCTCAACAAAAATAGTTTAAGAAAAATTTAAAAGGTATACTATAATGAATCATAATTCAGACGTAGACTGCATTCATTCTCTTCACTTGAGTTTTAAGCCCTGAGCAACAAACGAGCAAGTTCACCAGCAAAATGCCTTTGAAATACAACACTCTGATTTGCAGCGTATAATACTCCGACAAATGAAGGGCTCTCAAAACTGGCGGCAATTAGAGAGAGGCGCAGACTAAAAAACGGGGCAAAAAGAATGGAAGCCAAGCCTAGCCGACCGGTTAAGGCTCGACAAAAAAAGGATGGCGATTTTTGCGGACCAACATTGCAAAGAGCAGTTCGTACTTACATGATGGGATTCACGAGGTTCTATTTTATTTATTTATTTGTTTATTCACTATTATATAGTGAGTGCCAATACGAACCGTAGCGTAGTTAAAAAGTTACTAATTACAGATGAAAAATAATAATATTTAGCTGCTAAGTACTTATCCGTTTGATTCAAAACAAATCACGTACGAAAAATTATAAATTAATCTTACTTAGCCATTTTACGGCTATAAAACATACATACAAAACCCACATACCTAATCGGGAATTATTTCGGAGATAGGTATGTGATCCACCAATCCGGAATTGGCCCCCGGGGTGGATTATGGCCTAATCCTCCTCACGAAAGTGAGGGGAGACCCGTGCTCAGCAGTGGGACGATACGGGTTGTTGATGATGATGGTGATGATGAAACTCCTCAGGCCTCGATAATAAGCTGACGGTCATTGCAACTACTCTAAATAAATTATCATAGCAATACTTTGCTAACTACTTTGCTACTTTTTAAGTCATTTCGTATTCTTTCCAAAGTTTCAGTATTTTAGAGTGTGGTAAAGTGTCCACCAAGTTGCTGAAATTACTGAGTCATTGCGTCGATTGCGACTTGAATAGATTAGCTCACTAGTTGACTGAGTAATTGGGATAAGACAATTTGACTATCGCTAAAAAATACTCAAAAACTTAAACTTGGCAAAATGCACAAATCACGCGAAGTCTAAATCTACCCTTTTTATTTATGTATTTTTGGATATCACTGTCATCGTGACATATCAAAATTGATAAGAACCTGATAAGAACTGTCAGTACTGTCACTCAAAAGTCATAACGTCAACGTCACGTCAGTCAACGATAGTGATAGTATTACGATTTTCTTTCAGTATGAGTTGCAGTAATTTCCTCTTATTCCCCTATTTCATGTAAAAATTACATGTGTAATGTCGTTATTCGATAACGCAGTTTTCAATTCTACCCTTTACGAGGCTCTGTATCTTCAAATCGGGGATACTTTGTCTTTCGCAAAGGATTTCTTTGAATCGTGTGTTTCGTCTTTACCAGTTGAAAGTTTTCCTAAGGTGAATTTGTCTGAACTATCATTTTACGAGGAGATTGCCGAGGTGTTCTACTTCAACGAGTTTCAATTCCTGCTACTGAAAACCTTCTTTTTGATTCTACTGTTTACATTGCTATTGATTTTTGTTTCGTGGCGAGTTTACGGTAAACGCATTTCGGAGCGGTTTATGAAACCAGGTGAGTCATTTCGACGCTTTATTTTTGTTATTGGAATTTCCTTGAACGCAGGTTGTCGAAAGCCGGTAGGTATTTGCTGCAATTGCTCCGAGATATGCAAATTTTTCAATGATAATTTTAATCGGCACCTGGGGGCTATTTACTAGTCATTTATATACCTTAATGCGTTGTTTTGATACGACTCATCGGGATATCTGATGAAATTTTACGATAGCATGAGATAACATGAAATACACGATGAATATGATATCAATTTTATCCCATACTACCACTTGAACCCATGTACAGAAGAGTAAACTTACCACACCATTGATTTTTCCATCTGTAATCAATATGTTTACCGGCAGTGTTCGTCAATGTGTTTATTACAGTAATATATTTTGTACAAAACTTTAAATACATGACTAATAGCTGTTTACCAACAGCCCAAGGAAAAAAAACCTTATTTTAAATATTTTTTTGTATTTGACCGAATGATGAGACGAGCAAGTCGTTCACCTGATGGTAAGCGCGAAGCCTGCCCATAACAGTCACAGCACCACACAGAACCCCGTGTTGCAAAATCCCGAGCGGCACTGCACTGCACTCGTCACCCTGACACATTGGCTCTAAAGTCTCATATGCCCAGTAATTTCCCTGGACACAATTCCCTTCAAACCGGAACACAGTACTGTTAGCACACTACTGCTTGGCGGATGAATATCTGTCAAAGGTGTCTACTTCCCCTAGTGGTCTCTTGCAGAAGAGGCCTCTCACTACAACAACAAAACTTTTACAAAAACAAAAGATATTTCCCTGATAACAGTGTCTTATCAAATCCTTATCACTGCAGCTACATCAGCAACTATAGAACAGCTAAAAGAGAGTGTATCAAAACTGAAACTGCCAAAAGAGCACACACCGCGGATTTAAAATGGCCGATAAAATAAAGAAATTCTTTCAACGGAAGAAAGCAGATGCAAAGTTTAAGTTGGCTGGCCCAGGACATAAGTTGAGTGATGCTGCTATTAGCAGTCAAAGCTCCAATTCTTCCAAGAGAGAAACGCAAGCTCCGAGAAGGTCGGGCCTCACTGAGGAGAGTAAGGTGGCAGCTGACGCAGCTTTAGCTAGATTGATGCAGAAAAGGGAGAACCCGTCATTTAACACTTCACTAGCTGCTATACAGGTATCTTTAGTTTACTATTAGAATATCAAAGATGATATGAAGTGATGACCAAAGATCGGAATAGGTAGAGTATATTTTAAACTTCCAGGAAGGAAGTAACATAGAGTGCATAAAACCTCCTCTAAAATCCCGGAATTATAAACATTACGATTACGCCCCAGGATTTAACACGTTCACTGCTGAAAACACGACTTGTGTTTTTCATAACTTGCTGCGAGTGCTGGAAAACACAACTGTTGTGTTTGTTGTATGGGAAAACACTATAAAGTGTGCAGAGCCGCACCCGTGGCTAGACAAGAAAATCGGCTCAGCAGTGAAGGTGTTAAGAGTTTGCTATATTGCACTTTGAATTCATTTGTCACAAATTATTATTTTTGTATCTTATTACGTTTTTAGAGTTCCGTACATTTAGCAACCTATAAAAACGTAATAAGATTATACGAAATAATAATTTGATGAGCAGGACCGATTTTGATGAAATTTTCAGGTTATCCTGTGAAGCTTGGTAGCGAGCAGATTAAAATATGTTTTTTTTTTTAAATGGCTTTGGAATTGATACCAAGTACTGCTAGTTAATAAATAAGTAAAAAGATTTTATTTTTACACTTTTTATTCTTTCTATTATTTTCAGGCACAAGTTAAGAAAGAATTGGAAAATGAGAAGGCATCAACTTCGGAGAAGTCCAGTGAGGAACCAGAGGTTAAAGAGACTGAGAGTGAGCTGCAAAGGAACTTTGCTGCTTCCGGTGTTTACTTCAAGTAAGTAGTGTAATTTTAAGCTCACTTTGTTGTACAGCTTTTGCTGTTTCGTCACTGTGGACTATAGTTTGTCGCCATTAAAAGTGTCCTTCTCCAGTATGCAATCTCTTTACCTTATTTATTTGTCAATCCCATTCTGCGGTTATCCATGTTATTTTGTAAGAAATCATAGATCTATGATTTTTCCCAGATGCCCAATGATAAGCAACGACATACTGTCCCGAGATGAGTGGAAGCGCAACATAAAGACATTCCTATATGAACAGTTGGAAGAAGAGAGAGGACTGACCGCCTGCCTGATTATACAATCCTGTAATTCCAATAGGGAAAAGGTATGTAAAAATTGTAACCCTCTTTTTGGCAGTTGGGTAGTAAATAAGCAATGCCTACTTAGTCACAATCACATATATAGATCCTGAGGCCTTATTTTCCTGAGGCTTTATTATCCTGAGGACCGTGGTATAGTGGTCGAGGTTTTGTACACAACCCTCTTGTATAATGTGGTTGAACTTGAACGTACCTGACAACTATCTACGCGCGAGACACCACAAACTGTGCGCGCGTCAGTTGGAGAACCGATGTGCTCCACCAAGCACCTATTACTAGGGCCCTTCGATTGCTGAATCGAATCTGCGCTGAGCACAGAGAGCTTAACATTCTTACACATTCTTTGGTGACATTTACAGATGTTGTCAGTTCTTAGTTACATGTAAATAAGGTGGCGCTTTGGAAATACCTGTTAAGGCACTGTACATTGAAATAAATAAACAGATAGGCTTACAGCAAATTTTTTTTTTAATCCCTAACGCCAACAGAGAGGGATTAGAAAGTTATTGTTCGTATTTGTCTATGGCATTGCTTTCAAACGGACCAACCGATTTTGATTTAGTATTTTTGTTTTAAATGTGACTCAATCGAGAGCATCCTTAGCTCAAAATCTGTACTGCTGTTTGAAGATCTACAGTTCTTTTCTAGTTGATGAAGGGTTTGTTTTTGTGTTAGGATCTTTTATATTCACTTTTGTGTTTCTTCAGATAGATACCTGTGTAGAAACACTTTGCAAATATTTGGAGAATATACTTGCGCATCCAGATGAAGAGAAATACATGAAGATTCGAATGTCTAACAGGTAAAATATACTAAATTGAGCAGTAGTCGGTGAACGGTACTCTTTACAATCTTATGGTATCTTGTTCGAATCTCAGTTCTACACCAATTACTTCAATATTAATAGAAGTCTTTTTGATTGGATAAAAAGTATCCTGTCACTATCCTATCCCAAGACACAGGCCCCGCACCTAGTTTGGAACTCACTGTTAATCCTTGTTTCAACATAATGTTTGCTCTTTTTGTAAATTTTATTTGTAACACCTAACACCTAGCTGGGTTCAAACTATCTTCACAACTAATTTTCTCAAAATCTGTTTAGCCGTGTAAAGGGAGGAAACAGACACGAGTTACATTCGATATTTGAATAATCGTAAATCTATAGTCTCTGTAAATTACCTATAGAAGAGAAAAAAGAGAGATTTAAGACAATAAGAAAAAAGACAATAGAGAAAGAGAGACAGAGAGAGAGATATATCAATAATAAAGAAACATTAATGTTTCAGAGTTTTCGCAGAGAAGGTCCAACCTCTAGAGGGGTCACTGGACCTCTTGCAAGCGGCTGGGTTTACACAGATGAGCTTACCCAACTCGGATGATGTGATGGAAGACTACCTACTCTTTCAGAAGGAAAATGTACAATCTATGGAGACATTAAACGTAAGTTTTCTTGATAATGAGAGGACATTCATCTGATTTTAAGTGCTACCTCTATGCGCCTGGCCGTAACAGTTGCAGTGCCACCTAGAACTTTACATTGCATAATCTTGTATTGCACTGCACTCGTTACCTCGAGACATTGGTTCTAAAGTTTCATATGCCCAGTAATTTTACTGGAAACAGTGGTTTATGCCCACAATCCGCCAGCTACCATTGAAATTTAAATTGGGGTGAGTCAGTCGATCCTTTCTCCCTTTTCTCGACCAGCGGGGCTATGCAGCACGGTGCAGATGAGCTCGAGGCATTTTAATACGAATGACGAGTCCCGTGGCAATCAAACATCAAAATGAAACGAACTCAAGCTGATCCGCACCGTGCTGCATAGCCCCGCTGGATCTAAATGAGAACATATTTATTATTATTTTTCAGTTTTTAATTACATTTTTGCAATAGATATAAATAATATAAAATAGATAAATAATAACCTATCTATTTATTTTATGTTAGTTCAATTTAGGTACGGGGTGGTACGTTTGGGGTTTTAGATAAATAAGGGGATGCTTATCAATCAAAAAGGTTAGCTAGAAGGGGTTTTTTTGTTTGTTAACAAGTAAGGGATTTAGATATTTAAACGGAAAGGTTTACCATATGGGTTAGGTCATCCAACAAAGTCCTATCATACATGCATCTGACAACTTAGGCGGAATTAAAACTACACATTTCTACATTGTTTTATTGATTATGGATTTCCGCAAAGTAACGCCTGGTTAATTATGAGAACAGATTAAAAAAAAAATACATTTTATTTCACTCATCAAATGAACCACATAGTCAAAAACCAATGCAGACGCCTCGCCTAACTATGCGCGTCGTGTTCTTTTGCACCCCCTCCCAATCTAGACATGCATAGAAGCAGTAGTTCATGTAAGTGACATTTTTCGACGTACACACCGGTAGATATACTACGGGGCAGCCTCCGCAGTTGCCCCGTTGTTGAAACTTGGGGCTGTCTAGCGGTAGAAGGTATCGCGGCTCCTTAAACCAATACCAGTGGCTGTATCGTGCTGTTGTGTACCATTTGGTAGACCTGGTCAGGGGCGGGTACCACTCGCCGTCCACGAGCAGGACAGGCAGTAGCGTTGATAGAATTATCAGGGCGACTGAAAATGAAGGTTGTTTGTTAAAAAAGTTGTTTTAAAATCGTGTTTTCCGTACTCAACGCTCTCCTGGACACCAATCCAGACTGTGATGTGGATGCGGATGGATGGTCAGAATGTGAGAATGCTTGCGTTTTTGTGAAATAGAGTGAGAGTGAAACATCGAATGTGTATGTTGTACTAAATGGGTGTTTAGTGCAATCTTCGATGGTTGTAAATGGCTGCGGCCGTTTCAATTGAAATAAATAATTTATAAATAAAAACCTAATTATGTTTGGATCATTAAAAAGAGTCCTTGCTAATAAGAGTAGGCAACGCACCCGGCAATGCCTCTAGCGTTGCAGATATCCATAGGCGGCGGCGGTGACCACTTATCACCAGGTGGGCCGCATGCTTGCTTGCCACCTATTTTATAAAAAAAAAATAGCTTTTCGGTGAAGGTAATTATTTCCGAGATACGTGATCTACCAATCCGAACCGCGCCTCTGTGGGGGATTGTGGCCTAATCCTCTTGAAAGTGAGGAGACAGCCATGCTCATCTGAGGACGTATATGATGATGAAATGATTATCGGTGGTTCATCTGTTCCCAGACTCTAATTGACGCGCTCCGTTCAGCGTCACCCATCCAGCTGGAGTTGGATAGAAACCTTCAAGTGTTGCTGCCGTCACAGGCCGCAGCGAAGGTAATGTACCAGTGATCGCCTCGTGGTTGGACCATGATTCTCGTATTTTCTGATTCAGGGAATTCTAGTAAGGGGGTCAGGATCTATGTGTGTGGGTAGCAGTTGTAACCTAGTGGGAGAACGTCCGCCTTACACTCAGAAATTCGTGAATTCAAAGCCCAGTGCTAGCACGTACCAATGTGTTTCTTGTAAAACATATGTACGTAATTATCACTCGCTTTTCACACAACTGCCACCCTGCTAAAGTTTTTCTTTACCAAAATCTCATACTAATTTGGCAAAGTTTTAACATGTGGACTGCTGAACCGGTTTTTACATTTAGGCACTGATACGGGCCGTGTGTGTATTCCAGCACTGGCGTGCCGACTGTGTGAGCCGCACTGTAGTAGCACCGTGTTAAACACACGTCTGTGTTTCGCCTCACAGTTGTTACGTTAACTGCCTAATACAACAGATGTTTTCCCGCACCCGCGTAAAGTTAAAAAAACACGTCTGTTTTTTCAGCAGTGAACGTGTTAAACTAACGCAGTGGGTACTAAAGATAATTTATTTTAGAAGTGACACTTTTAATGCGACTTCCAAGAAGGTTGCGTTAAACGTTTAACGTACCATGGAGGGGGTATGAAAGCACTGTAACGTGAAACGTTCATGTTTCTTGAGGAGGGGGAATAGGAAGAGACAGAGTTAACCTTCCTTGAAGACAAATTTGGATTCGAAATGATAAACGGTAGGAATGATCCAACAATCAAAGGGGGGGGGGGGGGGGAACTACCATTGATGCCGTTTATGCAAGAAATATTGAAAAAATAGAACTCAAACACTAAAAATCAATTTCTACCCCTTCCTATTTTCATTTCCACATTACGAAGTTTCACTTCATCCGCGCGGAGGGACTCCACGCACAATTTTTTTTTTGTAGATGGGGCTACCCGACTCTTTCTACGCGCTCACGCAGGCCGAGTTGAAGAGAGAGGCACAGTTAAGGTTTGTTGCTATTCAAAAACAAAATATTATGATGAAATCTTTATTGATAAAGCTACACGAAGCGGTGACACACGAAAAACATTTTCTGATAATAGATAGATAGATAGAATGTTTATTAAAACACTACAGAAGCAATAACACTCGTAAGCAAGAACCAAACAAGCTTAATAATTAGTGTTGTTATAAGTGGTCTTATCGCTAATTACGTAACTAATACTCAAGGTCCTTGAGAGTATTTTTTGATAACTGAATCATAGAACGCACACGTGGAACTTGACACTTTCACTGCTGAGCCGATTTTCTTGTCTAGCCACGGGTACGGATCTGTACCAAACCAAACCAAACCATAATTAGATAATAATCATTAGTTTCGTAGATCATAATATTTTGACTTATTTTTTTTTTGTATTTCTATACTTATGTATAAGATAATATTTTTTTTGACGTGTAAAAGTGCAATATTTTGCCTATTTACAATAAATGATTTGAGTTTGGGTGAGTTTGAGTTTGAGTTTGTACACACCGTTGTGTTTTCCCATACAACAAACACAACAGTTGTTTTTTCAGCAGTGGACGTGTTAAGGTACCGCGTACAAAAAGCTTTGTCGTACCCGGAGTGTTTACATAAAATGTTATTATTTCCAGAGCTGAGGTGATCGAAAAGTGCCAAATGTTGAGAACGAAGGCGATGCGTGAAAAGGACGAGCTGAGAGAAATGCGTAAATACAAATTCGCCATTATCCGGGTGCGGTTCCCTGATGGAATACTACTGCAGGTATGAATTAAACTCTAAATTTTTTTTTTTTTTTAAATACCACCACACTGACCTCCACTAACTAACGGAAACCCACTTAGATACGATCAATGTTAGAGGAGTCATGAAAGAATTGAGGAAGTATAAGGATGATGAGGAAAGACGTATTAATGTTCTTTGTGTGAATGAGACCAGGGGGAAAGGATGAGACTCCACCACGAATGGACCCTGCACAGCCTCTGGTCTGGAGTTCCAGAAACGAGTAGAGGGTGTAAGGAAGTTGGAATACTGCTTTCTGCTAGGAATATTATTTTTGAAATTTGGGATTTTGCTTATTACTCTCGAATAACCAAAATTTCGATTTTTCGGAGTTCTGCTGCAAGTGGCCCTTAGCCCTTAATCAATAATTAAAAAAACGTCAACTTATTCATGGGAAAGAGGGATTGGGGAAAATCAACTCTATATCTTTAATTCCAGGGCACATTTTCGGTCTACGAGCGGTACAACGAAATCCACGAATTCGTCCGCGAGAACCTCGAAAACGACCTACCCTTCGTCCTGAACACCCCAACCGGCCACAAACTAATTACCGAGGAGGACGCGAATAAGACCCTCATAGACTTAAGACTGGTACCGGCAACAGTGCTCACTTTCGCTTGGCATGCGTCGGTGATCGAAGAGATTAACAGTAGTCCCAATAAAGACGTCTATTTAAAGCCAGAGATTATGATTTTGGTGCAGGAAATGTAGGAGTCTGGAGGAGACAGGTCTGTTTGTGGGAGGTTTACTCGTAAGACAAGTTAATTGTAAAACTTCAGTAGGGCAAGCACAAACTTCGAAGTCAGAACGCTAAAGTAACGCTATGTAAACAAAATACAAAATCACAAATTTATTATTGACATAAATAATATAAATTTCGAAAGATATCGAGACTTACGCATTTTTATTTAACTAGTCATATCTTGATGATACAAGTATTGAGAAATTTATTTTCGTGTGTAATTTATACATTATTATTAATAATGTTTCGTTCGTTGTTAACAGACAGTGGCTAGTTCACTGCTAAAAAAACCGCTGATGCGCTTATCAAATCTCATACGTTTTAAACGATACGAACGCTTTCTCGATGGTGATTCGTGCTCGCCCTACTAACTTATTCTTTACTGTTAAAAACTTGCAATTAACACTAAAGATATCCCGTACACTGCTATAAGCCTGTCCCAAGAGTAAATCTAATATTATACCGAACAAAGAAATCACTATAAACTATTGCGGAGCAATAATCATATTCATATTCTAGAAACACTTCTTATATTCTAATCTACAAGAAAACGATGGCTTTTAAATAAAATGTGTATTGAATGACAAGCTTATTATTTTTAATACACGTACATTACATTAAAAATATACCGACTCCTTACTTTAAAGAGTTCGCTACGATACAATATTGTACTCTTTCTTTTGCAATATAAGAATATTGCCAAGAAAATAAATTAAAATTACAAAAAGAAAAAATCCAAAAGCTGAATTAATAAAACCTACACAAAACTGAAACTGCTGCCTGTTGGCAACGTTCCCAAAATGCTGGCATCATAGCCAAGTTGTACGGCAATGCTTTAACACTTTGACTGCTGAGCCATTTGGCTTGTCTAGCCACGGATGCGGCTCTGCACGCGCCATAGTGTTTTCCCATACAACAAACACAACAGTTGTGTTTTCAGCAGTGAACGTGTTAACTTTTTATGAGAAACAATGTTCTCTTATCTATTTATTTAAAGATTTATGATGTGCTAATCTGATAATATAATTCGTTATTTCTACAAGTATTACAATGCTTCTATATTCTTTATGGAAACAACTAATTATTCAAAATCGGTACTACGGATACCGGATAGAAGACAAAACGTTCTAAAAACATTATATAGTTAAATTAAATGTGTTTTGGACCTTGTTACGCAAAGTTATAATGTTGAAGTATCAACGCAATTCCACATCACGCTATCGGGGAGCCTCCAGAACCGCTCTTTTGTCTAGTATCTGGTTCACAAGTCAATAATAATATAATAATTACAGTATATAATAATTAAAGTACGATAATTACAGGTCATGCATAGATCCTGACCCCAGTAGATAATACGATATGTGGGCTGAGTTAAGCCACCACGACACAGGCGCGACATTGTCAGTCGTTAATATCGCAAGCATTGTTGCTGTATATTTCTAGGTATATTTTGTAAGCGTAAGCATCAGTAAGAGGTGATAGCCTAGTGGGAAAAATTCCAGTACCGGCAAGTACCAATGTTTCTTCTAAAACATATGTACGTAATTATGACTTTTTTCGGTGAAGGTGAAACTAAACATCGTGAGGAAACCCACATAATTACCCGAGAATCATTTTGTATGTATGTTATCCAATCCGGACCGGGCCTCGGTGGTGAATGATAGCTTAATCCTCGTCACGGAAGTGAGGGGAGAATAACGATGTGATATTATCGAACGACTGTACCGCGCCTGTGTAGGCTAAGCTTTACATCTTCGAGATATTTTAATAACAATTTACTTACACTTTATTTTCAAAATAGTGGTCAATTGAGGTAACCCAGACACCGGAAATTCCATTTATACTCATTTGGAGCCTTTCTATTTGAATATGACAAGAATTCGTAGAATACCCGATCTCTTTGTTACCCTCTTGCCGGAATGTTCAAATTTTTAATGGAAAAATATGTTTACTCTCCGATTGTACGCTATTAATACATATTACAAAGAACAGAAATATTTTCCTTGTGATTGAAACGAGACTAATGAATTTTTGATTAAATGCATTCGTGCATAGGTGTGAAGTTTGAAAACACTATGTATATTTATGTTATGTTCCAATAAAAAAAAACTATGTTTACTAATGTGTTTTATTTGTCGAAGAAATTATGGAATATAAAATATGAAGGGGCAAACATCCATTGTGGCATGAATAGGACACGATTTTTTGAACATTCAATAATTTTCCATATCATTTTTAACATGTTCACTGCTGAAAATGCATAAGTTTTGAATAAGCGTAAACAAAAAACGTATTATTATCATCATTATTCTGTCACTTCTAGGCTAAGTTAACTAGAATTGTGAATTTATATTATTATTATTATCAAAATAAAGATATTATGAAATTGAATGGACTGCTGAAAACACAACTGTGGTGTTAGCTGTATGGGAACACTGCGATGTGTGCAGAGCCGCACCCGTGGCTAGACAAGAATATCGGCTCAGCAGTCAAAGTGTTAAGTAGTATTTAGTATCCTGCGTTTTGAAATTCAAGTGCGATCCGACCTATATAGGTTGTGAAGCAGCGTCCGAGGTGCGATGGATGTCTACGTGGAAGGCCCAGCCTGGTTCCCCCGGTGCACGGTGAGTTGATTTGGCATCTTATTGTCCATGGTAATAGACTTGGTGCAGTCATCCGTTTTGTAGATGCCTATGAGGCGGTCGCACGCGTCGAACATGTTGTACCGGAGAGAGATGACGATGAACTGCGAGTCTTTGGTGCGCTCCTGGGGACGAAACATAATTATAATCGTCGTCAAGTAACGTATATCATATATCAAGGTATATGTTATAATAGAAACTAGTGTTTGATGTCCTGATTGAGCCGTCCCCTGCAATCTATATGCCAAATTTAACCCAAATCCGTTCAGCTGTTTTTGCATGATCAAATAACAAAACATGCAAACCTTCACATATCACTTATAAGACCGCCTATTATTAGGTTATGTTTTACAATTGAAAACTTCTTTAGCATCGTTGTGATTTGGTAATCGATGAAACGAAAAAGCGACAGTAAAAAGAGACGGACACATAAATTCATAAGATTTAACGTGGGAGAAAATGAGGTAGGACGCATTATTGTTTGTGCGCGCATCCGTAGTACAAAGCTTGAGAAATGGCATCACAACAACCGCGGTGTTTTGTAGACGTGTACGATAACATATTATTATTTATAATAATATTCTTCAATATGAAAAATTAATTTGAAAATGTGCAGCAGGCGCATTATATCAACAACAAGATCAAAAGCAGTAATTGACGCAGTATTCCAAATGTATATTAAGACCAAAGTATTTATTTCATACTTTAGTTACCATAAGCCTCTTGTATCATTCTTATGGAAAATGTAAGCTCTGAGTTTGAATAAATCTATGTAACATAATACGAATAAAATGTAAAATAATTATCTAACTTTGTATCACTACGATCATTACAAAAACCTAGAATTATCCTCTTTCCGAAATTTTACATTCGTCTCATTATCTTGAACCAAAATTTTTGAAGGTTTCACTTTTACCGCTCACGTGTTTTTTTTTTTGTCTCTTGTGTTTTACATATAAATTTCGGTGTCGATAAAAAGTTATCTATCTAATATTATAAACACGAATAGCTGTGAGTTTGCGCGTTTGTCCTTTATTGTTTGTCTTTGTTTGTCTTTGGCTATTGATGAAATTTAGTATACAGATACTTTAGGTCCTGAAATATAACATAGGATGCTTTTTATCCCGTAAAAAAATATGGTGGGAAATTGGTTTATGTAGGTGACACCGCGGGGCGCTGCTAGTTTACAATAGGAGTAAGTTTGTTCTTACCTTGATATAGTTAGAGACAATGGAGACATTTCTGAAGTCCAATGCGGCGTCAATTTCGTCCATCACGTACAGAGGCGAGGGTTTGTAGTAATGCAGAGCGAACACCAGCGCCAACGAAGATAGGGTCTTTTCACCCCCCGACAGATTCGATATGTTCTTCCAAGACTTGTTCGGGGGCCGTACGCTGGAAATACACAAAATAAATTATAAACCCAATTTTTTAAGTAAATCTTCTTTACGCACGCTCGATTTGGGGAATAAGCTAGTGAACGCGTGACGTGAGCGTTACAAAAGTGTGATCGGGCGAGGCGAACGGACGTTGAGAGAGTTATATATGTAAGTGAAAACTGAAAAAGAGAGTTACGTTTCGTATATTACTGTAGGGGCAAGAGAGAGGTGCGAGCACACATAGTCTTTCTCTCACATTACATACATATAGATGGAGCTAAAGAAGTTTTACTTCAGTCGTGTGGTCTAAGGCACCCTCGTTTTTTTTTATGTTGTGAAAGTTACCGTCCAAAATATATCTCGACATTCCTCTCCATGCACGATTCTCTGGAAGAGATTGCTCTGAGAGATAAGACCGCCCATTGTGACTAAAATTTTGGTAAGTTGATTTTTTTCCTCAAGGTACCATCTTAATTTGTAAAGTCGTTGTGGATTAGTGAGGTTGTTTTCCGTTTTGTTTTTGTTTTTGTTTCTTTTCTGGGAGGAGGAGGTGGTATGTAATGGGAGGCCTCTTCTGCAAGAGACCGCCTGGGAAAGTACCACACCATTGCCAGATATTCATCCGCCAAGCATTAGAGTGTTCCGGTTTGAAGGGCATTGTTTCCAGCGAAATTACTGAGCATATGAGACTTTAGAGCCGATGTCTCGGGGTGACGAGCGCAATGCAGTGCTGCGCAGGATTACGCAATGCAGGGTTCTGGGTGTTGCTGTGACTGTTATGGGCTGGCGTAGCGCTTACCATCAGGTGAACGATTTGCTCTTCTCATCACTGTCAAATAATTAAAAATAAAATTAAAACGTACGTGAATAAGATTCCCTCCGTGAAAGGACACATCGAGTCGATGAGCTCCAAGTCCGCGTCACCGCCTAGAGTTATCATTCTATACAACTCTTTCAGCTTGTCCGTTATTTTGTAAATACCTGCAATAAATATTGTGATCAAGCCTATGAAAATAACAAGGGCAGATTGTAGAAGTGAAACTTTTTTATCGGCGTATAGGAGAAATTTTATAGTAATCGTCACACTTTTCTGTTACACTCGACCTTTACGTAAGAGTTGACACTTTGACATGAAGAAAGAAGAGAGAGGTCCAAGAAGAGAGGTCCGTTGAAAAAAGAAGTTTGAAATAAGATTTTATAGTAATCGTCACACTTTTCAGTTACGCTCGACCTTTGCGTAATAGTACGAGATCCGGCTGCAGGATTAGTGCGTTCATCGGTTTTTAATTAGGAGAATATATGTTTATCAAGTTACCTATCAAAATTTGCCCGCCAGTATTTATAATTAAATTATTTTTAATTGATTTTTGGGAAAAAATTAGTTCACTTGTTTTTTAAATAAAATAACGTCTACATCACGGCAATTTATATGAAGATTCAAAAAAATCACGGTTGCCGTTTCGCACTTGGCCGCACCTCTTCGCAGCCAGGTGTAAACAGGTATGATTTCGATACATTTATACGTTCATAACGTTTATTTATTAATTATATATCAAATTAAAGCTATTTTTTTTTCTATTTATCATCCAAGAGGAGCGCAACGCCTGCGAGGCAGACCACCAGCCCGATGGTCGGATGATATCGCCAAGCACGTCGGGATTGAATGGATGAGACTGGCACAGGACCGGAACAAATGGCGTGAAACAGAGGAGGCCTATACCCAGCAGTGGGTGGATACGGGTTGAATAGATAGATAGATAGATATCATATATGGTTGCCTAATTAAATCTACCAGCAAATAAGGGTCGCTGGCTTTTAAAAATTATAAATTATTTAAGGTAGAGTGAAAGAGAGTTAGCGCATAACATCATTTGTCAGACGAGGATAGCGATTGCCGGATAGATTGATAGATTGTACTATGTTTATCTTTATTTCTGGTGTACAATAAAGAGTTTTCTATTCTATTCTATTCTATGATGTCAACCCACTGTCAACCTCCTCTCCTTCACATCATCATCACCATCATCATCATCAACCCATATCGTCCCACTGCTGAGCACGGGTCTCCCCTCACGTTTGTGAGGAGGGTTAGGACATAACCTCCTTCACTTTCATTTTATCATTTATATTTTAATCCTATTAATGTAATTGAAGCAAATGTAAGTTTGTTTGCGACCTTTTCTCGGCTTTACGGTTTCCCTATTCTCGACAAAGGTTCTTGAAAAAACTTCCTATTGAGATAGCCTGAACCCTGGGGACGGGCACAGGATACTGCTTCTCGCGATAAACTGTAGGCCGCGCGCAGTTGCCGCCAATTTTCTTTTATATCCCTGGTTTTAACACTTTCAGTGCTGAGAACACAACTGTCGTGTTAATCATAACTTGCCACGAATACGGTAAAACCCAATTGTTGTGTTTGATGTATGGGAAAACACCATGGAGTGCGCAGAGCCGCACCCGTGGCTAGACAAGCAATTCGGCTCGGCAGTGAAATTATTAAGTAAGTTCATATTCTGGACCCAGTCATCCATTTGCACTAATCTCACTGATATTATTAATGCTAAAGTGTGTGTGTTAGTTAGTGTGTTTGTCTTGTATTCATACTAAAAAAATCTGAACGAATTTTGATAAAATTTAGTATAAATACAGTTACTTTAGGTTCTGGAAAGGAACATAGCGTACATTTTATCCCGTAAAAATGGACGGTTCCCGTGGGATAACAGCTAACGCGGGTGAAACCGCGGGGCGATGCTAGTATTAGCTATAAGTTAAATAAAGTTACCTCTCATGAATTCACCTTCGCGCATAATTTTAACTTCTCCACAGATGTTTCGTACGTTTTCCCGCTCGTTTGTAATTAATTCAAGTTCGCGAACTTTATTCAGATAATTCTCCAATCTGACTGCGTATTCCTGAAAAACAAACAAATTATATTATAATTCTTTTTTTTTATTGCTAATTACTTCGTTTAATCATTAATAAAGTCTGTTACGTACACAACTTACTTCCGTTTTTTATTAACATAACTTAAATAACAATAATTAAATAGAAAACTAACTCATCAATCATCAACACCCCATAACGTCCCAATGCTGGGCACGGGTCTCCCCTCACTATCGTGAAAAAAAAATTAAAACATAAAAATCTAACAAAAGTGGGTGTCCATGAGGCATGGTGCCAAGAACACTGGCTGCACTACCACGTTTTTTTCGCACCTTTTTTCCATTTTTTTTTTTTTGTTGTTTATAATATATTAATTTTTTATTGAAAGATATTGGGAGCGGCAACTTGGGTGCTTTGCAACATAACGACACAGGGTTAGAACCCCCGCACCAGAATCTTATTCTCTTAAGGTAAGGCCCTAATACGACGCATTCGAAAAATGTTATTCACAATTACTATCAGTAAGTAGTTATTCGAACGCATCGGATCGGGAATTGATTCGTCGGGATCTGATACAGAAGCTAAGCGACATTTGTGAATAGGGGGGTAGTATACCTTTTTTTTACCCGGGGAAATGCATTAGGCATACCACCCCAGCCCCGGGGGGGCGGGGTGGTTATGTGGGACTCCCCCGCCAGAACGCGGTCTGACGGGGTTTACCCATTAAAACCCCGAGGTGTTCTCCTCTCCGCATTGTGGAGGTGGCCACGGGTACGAACGGCGCTTCCGCGACCACCTCTGCGGGTGCCCTCTCGGGCTCGGCACGTGAGGCTTGGGCCTCTTTCTCCGCTAGGTGCGTCCCTGAACACACGGGCCGCACCTCAGCTCGGGACTTCTAACTTGGGCGTTGGACCCCCCGATCCGCGGCCCAAAAGTCCCCGTTTTTGGTCCTTCGCTGTGCCCTCTGCTGATCAGAGGGACACGCGAAGGACCTCATCTCGCCAAGTTATTTGCTACGGAAACTAGGAGAATTGCTGACCGAACCCCAGGGTGCACCGTCCCAGCTGCTGCCCTTCCCTCCGGATGCAACGCATCAAGAGGGACGAACAACAGCCGGGCACTCGTGGAGGTTACCTGGCCCGCACCCCGAGGGTAGTGTACCTGCAACTATCAAATGTAGGCGCCTAGCGCGTTGTTCAACCGTTGATCCTATAATTAAATTTGAAGTTATTCAATTATTATTGTTGGATCATTTTTTTTAGAGGTATGTTTGTAATTTTTTTGTATATATATGTAATCAAAATTAAAACGAATTCTTCCCAATCTGAGAAGTATTACCCTATTTATCTCAAGCATAATTGGCTGACAGTGCCTATCGATAAGTGAGTTATATAAAGGTTCAAAGTCGCCCACCCGTATATCAGCAAGGTTGGCCTTCTTGTTTCCAGCCGCCTTCTTCAGAGCCTCTAAGTTCGTCTCCAGACCTTGAAGGTCTACATTCTCCAGTTCCTCTCCAGTGTAAGTCTTGAGGGGTTCATGTTCCTCCAGGTTGGGTACGGGACCGACTCCAGGGTCTTCGAAATACAAGGAGGCCAACTGTGGAGTATCATAAAATTATTTACCGTTTGTATAAAAGCGTTCATTATTTTACTGTGCTGAACTAATAGTTAGTACAAAGGGAAGATTTGACATAGATGAATAAGGTGTTATTTTGCGGAAATCTATATTCAACAAGATAAAGTGGAAATATATAGCTTTAATTCCAGTTAAGTTGTCAAATGAATGTGAGATAGTATTATGAAAAGAAGACTTAAAATAGAAATTAAAAAAATATATATATATCAAAGTCCCTTACTCGTTACCTTAGAGAAAACCCCCTGACAGTTACTTTTTTTGAATACATAACGACCCCAATCTATGGGAAAACCCCTAGGAACCCTAACGTACCACCACGTACCCAAATTGATCTAACGCAAAAGTAGCAGCGCTACTACAGTGCGGCTCACACAGACGGCACGCACTGGCGTGCGTGTGTGTTTTCTAGTACTGACTAGAAAACACACACGGTCCGTAACGGTGCCCAAATGTAAAAACCGGTTCAGCAGTCAACGTGTTTACAATTATAAGAAACCGGGTGATTATGTATCTATGTATTGTTAATTTATATAATACTCAAACAATTAACACAAATAAAAACAAATATAATAGCTATAAAGCTTAAAAATAGGGACAACCCTGCGTACTGTGGCTAGAGTAGGCATTCGATCCCAGCGCGCGCCTCCAGTTATCGTCCTTTTGTTTCTACTATGGTGGGACGTAGTGAAGTGTAGAAAAGCTGTCTAGATGCGAACTATTGCATGTAGGAAAGAGTAATAAGCTCTAACACTTACTTCTATCTCATAACGGGCCTCTAATTTTTTATGCTCCTCCAGACTCTTCGTCTTCGCTGCGATCAATCTGGCGACATCAAGCTTGTCGCTTTTGCGCCTCGACTCTTTTAGTTCAAGCTTGTTCATTTCTCCTTTGATCTTCTTGATCTCGTCCACGCTTTTTTCGACTTCTTCACGGAGCTGAAAAGAATAATTTGTATTTTTATTTTTCTTATTCTTATATTCTTTATTGTACATATCTATACTAATATATAAAGTTGAAGAGTTTTTTGTTTGTTTGTTTGAACGCTATGATCTCAGGAACTACTGTTTCGAATTAAAAAACAATCTTTTTGTTTTGAATAGTCCATTTATCGACGAAGGTTATAGGTTATATAACATCACGCTACGACCAATAGGAGCGGAGCATCAATGAATAATATGGCAAAAACGGGGGAAAAAATATTGCTTATAAGAGAGTGATTGCGGGAAAACTAGAATTATGTGGGTGAAACCGCAGGTTGCAGCTAGTAGAATATATAAACAGAGACTTCCATTGGAAAATAATATACGTCGAGCTTCACCCTATAAAGATTTCTCTTCTAGCAAACCCTTGAGGAAAGTGTGCATTCATTCAAGTGTGTAGGTTAGTGTTCAGATACATACATACATACAGACATACATAATTATATACATACAGTCACGCCTTTCCCCCGTTGCTATAGGTGGAGACTACATCTTTCCACTTGCTACGACCCCATGCCATGCTAGCGTCATGCAGTGTCGGTGTATTTATGCAATGCAAAGTACTTGCCGGCTACTGCAACTGTTACGGGCAGGCGTGGCGTTTACCACAACAACAACAACCTCCTTGACTCGATACAAGAAAAAAAAAACAACCAATACCTCATCTATGGCGCGCTGAAATTCCACTTTCTCCTCGGTAAGAGTTCTCATCTGGGCCTTCATAGTATCAATGAGTTCATTTTTTTGGCGTATGCTTGCCTCCTTTTCAGTTACCTTCGCTTTAGTCTCTTTGGCGTTACTGGCAAGAATAGAATACAATTTAAAAATAAAGTCTTTAAAGTATACATTTACGGACATGACAAATGCAGATTATTCTTGTACTTACAAATATTTTTAACACAAAGGGGTCTTAAAAGACTTATCTGTGGTGTCTCTCTGTGGCGTCGTAGCTCCCAAACGGATGAACCGATTTTGATTTAGTTTGTTTTGTTTGAAAGATGACTTTAACGAGAGTTTCCTTAGCCATAATTCAGGAAAATATTATGTTTTATCGTTTGACAATCATCAGCTCTTTTATAGCTAATGAAGGGATGCGAACAAGTTCCACGAGTCTGATGATAGTCTTTGCAACAACATTGTAACCTTGACCTGACCCTGCATCAGCACCTACAATCTGCAGGATATCGAAGTCCTTACCAACTTATAGCAGGAGAATTGCGTTTAGGCTCATTGGAATAGTCTCATGGAATCGGTAAAAAATAGATAGCGATCTAGACCTAATGATGAGGCAGAAAGAGAAATAGGGATAAATAACCGTAACCATTGCTTTTTTGTGCCCTATTACAATTTTTAATTTTTTTTTTGTTATTTAAGTTCTGTCAATAAATATATTCTTTACAAATAAATAATAATAAATAAATTAGTATGGGATGAGCTATTTTCACTTGAGGTGATTTTGTGTAGAAGTTTTTATATTTTTTTTTTAGTCTGTGGTAGTAGCTTAGATGGTCTAAGGATCTTCTAAAGAAGGCAAGTTAATATTAATCGATTAGCCCACATTAAAAAAGACAGAGGGCGCTGTTTCTAAACACATGTCCTTCTTACTTTTTGCTCGTCTCGACAGCGATTCGCAGTTTTGTGATTTCACGCGTGATTTTAGTGATGTTCCTGGTGAGGTCGTTGACCTTCTTCGTCAGATGTTTGACTCTGTCGCCCCCCACCTCCGAAATCTGAGTGTCCAGGTCACGTATCTTAGTCTGCACCTGGAATGTAGGCACAGAAGACATTATAGTATGTAATACTTAAACATGGTCTTGATTCCTCCGATACAGGGATTACTAGTTAGGGATCAGGACCTGTGCATGTGATCATTTAATTTATTTACTTATTTAATATAATATAAGGTTAAACTGACCTCGTTGAAGGCAGCTTCAGCGGGGATCTGCCTTTCGGTCGCCTCCTGCAGCATCGCCACTAGCCGAGCCTTCTCCACTGGATCCACCCTGGCCGATACCACTTTAGACTCTTGTTCGATCACTTGATCCTGTGAACCAAACGTTTGTATTTACCCGTGACCCTGACGCATAAAACGGGGTGTTATAAGTCCAACGTGTGTACTGATGACTGGTTTTTTTCTTCTATTCTTTTGTTTGGATGTGACCTGGTCGAGCATGTTTTTGGCTATGGTTCACGAGAAACTGTTGATCCGTTAGAAGATAATCAGCTCTTTTCTAACTGAAGAAAGTTTGATTTCGTTGAATATTATTTATCATTGTACATACCCTGAGCGAGGGCACTCCGCCCGCCAAATTATTTAAAATGCCACTGTGTATTTTGATCTTTTTCTTCGACTCCTGTATCGATGCTGTATCATTTGCTATGTTGTCTACGAGAATTACATGTTCGGCGCGAAGCTCTCGGAGTCTGAAAAAATATTGATTATTTAGTTATTTAAACATACATAGCAACACACGCACGCACGCACACACATACACAAATATGGTACTAAAGTGTACTTACTGCGCTTCCAATTCAGTGACATTTCTCTCATACGCTTCTATCACAACGGGATCTTGTACCCGTGTATCCTGTTGGACTGAGCTCCCCATGCGACCGCGCATCACCGTCTTACCGCCGCCAGACATTGTACCTTAAAACAGGAGACAGTAAGGTACATTTTAGCACGTCGAATAAATAGTAAGGTCGGATGTAATGCGGAATACTTCGTGTCCTTTCATATAGAACGATTCCGCACTACGTCCGATCCGAATCCGTGAAAATGCGATCTGGGGTATTCGTACAACTATTCGCATGGTACTTTACGCATTAGATTCGATTTCAGTGATCCGATTTCTTTCCATCCATCATGAATGTCCATTTCGAATAAGAATTTCGAATAAGATTATTCCTAGGTCCGTATTTTCACAAATTCGGATCGGACGTAGTGTACAACTTTGTTCAGTGGAGAAGGGACGATTTAAATCAAATAAATTAAAACAAAACAAATGTGTGCTGGGACACATAGTAGAAGTAAGAAAAACAATCATAAATAATATTTTAAAAAATATACGAAACGTAACTCTCTCTTTCTATCATCATTATATCTCCCTCTCAAGTTCCGTAACGCTCCCGCTGCAACAGCGTGGCTCACCGGCGATCTCGATGACGTGGCCCTGCAGCGAGACGGCGCGGCGGCGCGGCTGGGCGTAGGCGATGCGCGAGGCCTGGTCCAGGTCGCGGCACACGAGCGTGTCGCGCAGCGCGTAGTAGAAGGCGGGCAGCACGCGCGCGTCGCGCACGCGCACCAGGTCGAACAGCCGCGGCACGCCCTCCGCGCTGCAAGCGGGACCCGCCACTCACTACCGTGCACACCAATCAACGCTACTTTGCTAATGTTATTAACACGTTGACTGCTGAACCGGTTTTTACATTAGGGCACCGTTACGGACCGTAGGTGTTTTCCACGAATGTATCGTGGATGAAGAAACGTCGGTATTAAAGGGATATGTGAGGTGCTTTTCATTAGTAATTATCCTCAATCAGATAATGACAGACATTGAGAGTTACATCGACAGACAATCAGGATTATATCGTTGAGGTATCAGGTATATCAATGGGGTATCAGAGTTATATCAATAGGGTATCAGTTATATCAATGGACTTTCAAGATTATAAATGACTCACTAAGTCATCGGCCTCTCATAAAACCGCTTCAGATGCTCCTGTTTGTCGAGAGCGATGAATGTCGCGAAGCCAATGTTGTTTCGCTTGAGAAACTCGATGCAAGCTTGCGCCGTGTCCACGTTGTCCACGACGACGTTGTCGAGAGCGCCGCAGCATGTGGATATGGCAACGTCGTATGTGTTGTCTATGCCGCCGAGATCGCCCTGGTAATAGAATCACCACACTTATATTATAAATGCGGATGTTTGCGTTTATTCCATCCATTAATCGCGTGATGTTTTTTTTAGTATTTTTTAACCTTCCCTTCCATTTGGTGATACGTGGGGAGGTTTAAGACTAAACCCCCGTATTCCCCCTAATATTTTTTTTAAATTTTAGAATAGGCTCTTTTCGGTTTAAAAATCGCGAGTAAAATAAAAAATATAAAGTGATATCTTACTACATCCTTCCCCCCTTGTGATGTTTCGTGATTTTTGCTAGACCCCCCCACCCCCCTTTCAAGCCTCACGTCATTAATGGACCGCGCCTCTTTACGCAGCAACAGGTCAACGGATTTTACAACAAGCAAATCGGATCGGAGCAATCGTGGCCTCATACAAAACTTAGTCCGACTCACCAATCGTCCAAATATCCCCGGCAAACGGCCCTCCCTCTTTTCTTTCAGGAGCGCATCTAGCACTCTACCGCGCGACCTGTTCGCCGTCATCGCTTGCCGCGACTCTACCAGTTGATCCCTGCAAGATAGTCCGATATTTTTCAATATAATATGTATGTATTTTTCCCTAGCTACTCGTGAGAACGCGATGGCAATCAATATTACACGTCATTAAATGTAATAGACTAACAATTCGTAGGTAGGACGAGACGAGCTAGTCGTTCGCCTGATGGTAAGCCCTACACCTGCCCATAACAGTCACAGCACCACCCAGAACCCCGCATTGCATAATCCCGCGCGGCACTGCACTGCGCTCGTCACCCTGAGGCATCGGCTCTAAAGTCTCATATGCCCAGTAATTTCGCTGGAAACAGTGCCCTTCAGCCCGGAACATAGTAACGTTTGCACACTACTGCTTGGCGGATGAATATCTGGCAAAGGTTCGGTACATCCGAGAAGCCTTCCACTATAAATTACTAGCGGGTTGTCTTTTGTTTTACTCGAGTAGTATGTTCGTGTACTTGTTTACACATTTGACGCGTATACAAATGGCATTTAAATGTGGGCGTTGTCAAATTAGCTTATTTGTGTGGAGTGTACAGGGTGTGCCACAAGTCATACCTGAGAGATTTAAATTCAGTTTCCACTCTGACCTCCTCACTCTTTACGACCTGCAGCCTCGCCTTCATGCTGTCCAAATTCGCCTCCTCTTGAGGTAGCGACGCCCGAAGTTCGTCGTATTTTCTGAAATATAAAATTTTTCAGTACATTTAGTTACCAGTTACAATAGAGTTATTCTGGTCTGTAATAAAAGGACTTGCAGGGCCTCAAGTGCGAATTCCCACCCACCCCGCGCTTCCAACGAAACTTTTACGGGAATAATGCCTCCAAAGACTATAATAGTAATGTCCGGGAACATGGTTTTACTGTTTCACACCAGGTATATTTATTTTTCTTTTTTTTTCTCTGACTAGGCTTCTAGACTAATATATCAATAGATAACATATCACTCACCTCTGATTGTCTACCAAATCCTTTTCAGCCTTCTCCAATGAGTCCTTCAGCTTTTGGAGTTTCTTGTTTTCCGTCACTTCGTTGCTCAGATAAGCTTGCAGGTTGGTTTCAGCTAAATTGCGAGTTCTTATAACTTCATCTAATCTTCCTTTGAGTTCTAAGCGTTGTGCCTCATATATTTCCTTTTCCTCTTGGTAGGCTTGTGTTCGAGTACTGTGGGGGATAAGGGTTTGATTGTATGAAAGATGTGATAAGATATTACATTCATTTATTTATTTAATACTTTATTACGCAGATTAAATAGCTAGTGCAAATGGCGGGCTTAATTCTGAGAGCATTTTCTACTAGTCAACGACCCATAAAAACAAATAGATTAAATTTAAGTTTGTCCATAAAAGAGAGGGCTGTAGGAGTGCTTTACCACAGTGTAGAAGTGGATCATCGACACGACGAAGAAGAAGTAACCTATTCACTCGTGACTTGAAGACTCTCAGGTTGTAACTATTGGGCAACACAGACTCCGCATAGTAAAGGTGGAGGCAAACCGCTACGTGCATACAGATGGAATATCAAACATGTAACGGTGGCGCATTTCCGTACGTCTGGTTGTTCGATGATGATTAATTTCATTTAATTGGTGGAATTCGGTCGCAGATTACCTCGATACAGGCTTGCCTAGTGAGGTAGCCGTCATGTTTTCGGCTAGAACTTAATGCTTTCCACTGAATTATTTATAAATGTACCTATCTAACCTATTCTTTTTCAAACATTTAGTTTTTAAATGTTTGTGAATGAAATTTTTTCTATTTTTCAATTCTCTAAGTTTACCTGGACTCTAATACAACTGCTTCAAGTTCCGCCTGCACTGTGGCTTTGCTCTCGTTCTTTCGCTCTTGAAGACGCTCTAATTCTTCTATTTCTCTTGTATACTTCTCGGGGATCTGAAAAAGAAGAAATTGTAAGAGAATAGCAGACATTCATAGAATTTTAGTCAGATGAATGAAGAAAAACAAGGCAAACGATAGAAAACAATGCCCTATTTTTTAGAGAAACTTATTTTTTATCGTACCAGCTCAAACTCAATCAGCTTCTTCTTCTCCTGCTCAAGCTTTGGTTCAGCAATTTTCTTATACTTGATAGCCTGGTCGATCTCGGCTTGTGCCGTGGCCAACTTCCTCAAGCAGGCGTTCAGTTTTTCCTGAGCCAAATCATTCTTCTTACCAACTTCTTTTTGCTTTCTGCAATAGATACAGATGTCACGTCAAAATAAAAATGAAAATATTTATTTGAACACAGCATGAAGGTCATAAATGGATGTTGTATGTAAATAAATAAATAATGTTAATCATTAAGGGCTGACGTCAGAGAAACGCCTGGCGCGTCGTTCAACCTTAGTAACAATTTGATCTGGGGGTCAATTAGAATGAAAAATAAATTTAAAAATATCATCATCATCATCAACAACCCATAACGTCCCACTGCTGGGCACGGGTCTCCCCTCACTTTCGCAAGGAGGATTAGGCCATGATCCACCACGGGGGCCACATCCGGATTGGTGGATCACATACCTACCTCCGAAATAATTCTCGGGTAGGTATGTGGTGGTGGTGTGTGGTGTGTGGTTTAAAAATATATATGTGAGTAAACAAAGAGTGGTGCATTATTGGAAAATTTTAAACAGCTACACAACACTACACTACTAGCTACATTTTAAACAGCTACACAACAGTAACTCACACGGAAGCCGCCTTGTATAATTCCCGTCGTTCTCTTAATTTTGCTTGTATACTCCCCAAACTTTCGTTAAGTTTCGCTTCCACTGCTGTCACTTCCCCCAATTTGAGTTCATCGGCGGCTATGAATTTTCTATTTTCATATCTGCAATTTGATTAAAACATATCATTCTCGTATATTGAAGTAAATAATTGTCTTTGAAGACGAGCGACATAAGGGCCGAAAGTGCGTTAAGCGGGCGCCCGGCGCGGGGTCCGACCGGCCGTCGCGCGCGGCCGTCGCGTATGGCGCGGAGAGCGGATTTCGCAGTACCACTAACTAGTTCAAGAAATATCGAAAAGTATATCGATCCTAAGAAAAAAAATATTAGAACCAAAGTTGTAGGTAATTTAATTTTACTTCACTTTTGTTACTCTAAAGAAAACTAGATTCAGTTTAGGTTTAAAATGGCAGCAACCTAAATTGTGTCGCCAATAAGCCATTTTCAACCTTAACTGAATCCACATAAGGTTGACAATGGCAGCAACATAAAAAATAAGACGTCACGCTACGATTATGCGACGCGGTTCAGTTTAGGTCTTCAATTGAATCGCTAAAGATGTCATGGTAGGCCTCCAGGTAGTTTCATGTTGGAAATTGATACCAAATACTGGCATTTACTTCCATAGTTAATGGTAAACATCACTCGTAATCTTGTGACAAACAGTGAAACACACACGAATTTTATGCCCAGCGGTGACACTCACCTGTACTTTCATGGCAGACAGTGATAATCACACGTACTTTTACGACGAACAGTTATACTTACGCGTACTTTCACGACGAATACTGATACGCACCTGTACTTTCATGACGGACACAGATAGAATAGAACAGAATAGAAAAACTCTTTATTGTACACCAGAAACAAAAATAAACACAGTACAGTGTGTTTAATTTTGTTTCTGGTGTACAATAAAGAGTTTTTCTATTCTATTCTATTCTACAGAAGAATTACAATAAGTAAACAAGATACTTACATTCGTTTCTGCAACACCCAGTTGTTCATCCTGACGACGGCGTTAAACTTGTTGAGGAGGTCGACGGCCCGATTCATGGGGTCAAGGCAATTATGCTTGTCCAAATCGGCGTTTTTGGCGCGAATTTGCTTTACCTTGCGTTTTTCGATCATAGTATTTTCTAGATCCGCCAGCTTCTTAAGGGGTTCCTGCAAGGGCAATTTCGTATTTTTGGTGAAGGAAAACATCGTGTAGAAACACGAGAATTATTTCAGAGGTTTCTGATTCTGATTCGCTAATTAAACCGAGACCCCGTGGTGGACTCTGGCCTTCTAATCGTATGGCCTAGTCATGATTGTTAGGTGAGACTCGTCCTTATCAGTGGGGTTCGATGGACAAGGCAAAGATCTGTGTGAACCACAGGTATTTATTCTGACACTGGGCGTTTGTAGTAAGGATATTATATATACTCCGACTCCGATAAGTCGGAACTTCAGATTGTAATACCGTAAGATCCCCCGGTTCAGACTCCGACAAATCAAACTTAAAAAAACTACGACTCCGACTTCGGTTCCGATTAAATCACCTCCGTAAAATCCCTAGTTCGAAGGACCATGGTCCTCGAAGTTCCTGATTCCATAGTTACAGCGAATCCTAGTTAGGGGGCGGTACTACGTAAATGTGAAATTTTCTTTTTTACTATTGAATAATTTCGTGCTGGTTTGACCACCATCTCACTTGATGAGCGAAGATGCGGTTGATTCAGGTGTACGCTTACCTAGAAGTATTTACTTGTAGCAAGAAGACTCCCAGTTTGTAACTATCGGGAAGCAGACTCCGGTAAGGAGTTCCACATCGCGTTTTCAATATATCTTCATAATAAAATGTCGGTAAGTATCATTTTTATTTCATCATCTACATTATCAACCCACAACGTCCCACTGCTGAGCAACGGTCTCCCCTAACTTTCGTGAGGAGAGTTAGGCTGTAATCCACCACGGGGGCCCGGTCCGTATTGGTGGATGACATACCTAACTCCGAAATAATTCTCGGGTAGGTATGTGGATTTGCTAACGATGTTTACCTAGGTATACCTATATAGTATGTTCCTGTGTGACAAAATGGGAACTACGAGGGTGAAACCGCGGAGCGCAGCTAGTAAAATTATAAACTGTGCAGGATGTACAGGTATCGTGTTTGGGCTCATCGAATTGTTCTCAATGAAGAGGTTATTATAGGTGATCAAGGCCTGATGATGGAGCAGGAAATAGAAAAGAGGATAATAGAGTAGGGGGTTTTTAAAATTTTGAATTTACTACCTTGAATCTACTTGTGCCTATGACATCTTCTAAGAACTCCAGCAGCCCCGTCTCGTGCTCCGTCATACCTCTGGGTTTCATCATTGCGATCGTTTCAACCTCGCCCTGGAACATGGAACAGTGAGCATGAGCTTCCGATAAAAGAAAAACATCGTTACATCTTCTAGGACACTATAGTCCAAACATAATACGCGACTAGAACAAAAGACAAGGCGCTAGTAGGAAGGTGCGTAGAACAAGTTTATCTATTACAGGCATACATACATGTTCTATGTTATTTGACAGAGTGACGAGACGAACAAGTCGTTCACCTGATGGTAAGCGCTACGCCTGCCCATAATAGTCACAGTACCACCCAGAACTCCGCATTGCATAATCCTGCGCGACACTGCGACACTGCACTCGTCACCGTGAGACATTGGCTCTAGTCTGTTTGACTGCCGGCAAGGACTTTATTGAAGCGAATTGCGTTCAAATTTTTCAATTAAACGGTGTTACAAATTCAAAACTCATTACGTCACTGTTATTAAGTGCGCCGGAATGACTCATTTTGTTCGCACTTATCGAGGAGGCAAAGACCTCTTTTCGAATAAATGAGATGAAAAATAAGTTGCTTTGCTGTTTTTACCTTGCCATAAAATACTAACTTACCTGCAAGATAAGGAACCGATTGTGGATTAGATCAATGCCGTGCGATTCGAGCATAATGGCGACTTCTTTGAATGGCACACGTTTGTAGTTCAACAAGTAGAAAGACGAGTTGTCCTTGTTCGCAGTTCTGGAGATCACCATCTCTGAGCCAGGAACCTGGATATGTGTATTCCCATCCTGTGAAAAAAACGATAGTTCATAAGTTTCTTTCTATAACCTTTTATTTAGCACAATGTGGTAGTTAGCACCTTCAGTGCTGAAAACACAACTGTTGTGTTTGCTGTATGGGAAAACACTATGGAGTGTGCAGAGCAGCACCCGTGGCTAAACACGAAAATCGGCTCAGCAGTGAAAGTGTTAAGGCCTGCGCAGACGAGGGAGTTTTGTCCGCGTTTTGTACGCGGTACTTTTTAGTGTCTGTGCGTTGTCCGATGCAGTTAAAACCGAACTACTTTGACGGATAAAAAGTATGGCGAGAACTGTACAGAAGGCTTAGGGGATATTTGTCCACCGCGGACAAAAGCCCCATGTGTGCGCAAATTAACTTTCACTGCTGAGCCGATTTTTTTGTCCCCAGACGGGCGGATATGGGTTGATCGTGAGATGATGGGTTAGTAGCGCTTACCATTACATGAACAACATACTCGTCTCGTTACTTTTTTTATAGTTGGTTTTATAATTGTATAATATTAAGAATATACTTTTAGAATGGCTAATGATTTACTAATGTAAAATGTGACAGTAATACTAGAACTTTAGTTTTTATCACCAAAATCAATATAAAATGTAACATCACTTAATAAAAGGAATCGCTTCACATACACAGCTTGCATAAATACGTGTCATTTTAATTTCTTACTAGCTGCGCCCTGCGATTTCACCCGCATAATTCAAGTTTTCCCGCAATAACTCTCTTAAAAGCAATATATTTCCCCCCGTTTTTGCCACATTCTCCATTGATGCTCTGCTCCTGTTGGTCGTAGCGTGATGTTATATAGCCTATAACCCTTCCTCGATAAATGGACTATTCAACACAAAAATAATTGTTCGATTCGGACTAGTAGTTCTTGAGATCCTAGCGTTCAAACAAACAAACCAACTCTTCAGCTTTATATATTAGTGTAGATAAAAAAAAGTTTCTTAGTTTATCTATATATTCTATGCTCTATTCCAAGACCGAACGTATGTAAATTCTAATGTTATCAATATCCGCTCGCGGTTTCAAGGGGAAGAGAGGACAAACGCACCAACTATCGCATTTTTATTATTAGTGAGACGTACAAGTGTTAAATTCACTTAGTTACACTTCCATAATCGATGCCCAGTTGTACCTACTTGATTTACGCTTCGTGTTACCTCAACGGTTGTCAACGTTAAAAGATTAATGACAGATAAGCAGCGCCCCGCGGTTATACTCGCTTTAATTATTATCCCACAGGGACCCTTTATTTTTACAGGTTAATAAGTATTCTATTTTCTATTCCAGGACCTAAAGTATGTAATCGTAATAGTTGCTTTTCGGTGAAGGAAAACATCCGAGAGGAAACCCACATACAAACCAGAGAATTATTTCGGAGGTAGGTATGTTATCCACCTATCCGGACCGGGCCGGGGACTATGGGCTAACCCTCCTAACGACAGTGAGGGGAGACCCGTGCTCAGCAGTGGGACGATATAGGATGTTGATGATGACGATGAAAATATCTATATAATACACCAAATTTCATCAAAATCCGTTTAGCCGTTTCGGCCGTTTATTGAGATTTGTATTCAAACCCAATCAGCCGTTTTAATTTTACTAAGTAACAAACACACAAACATTCAAGCTTTCGCAGTGATTACATTAATTTTTAGTATAAATGAAAACACAATGCAATCTTAGGCAGTACATTGCACGTTAAGTAACCAACCGGCAATATGAAGTTCTTTATTGTTTTGAGTAAGTTTTTCTATTGTTATATTATTCAATCAATAATTTTATTTTTTTATTTGACTGAATGACGAGACGAGCAAGTCGTTCACCTGGTGGTAAGCGCTACGCCTGCCCATAACAGTCACAACACCACCCAGAACCATGCATTGCATAATCCTGCACGGCACTGCACTGCGCTCATCACCCTAGATCGTAGGGCATGCGTATGCGTTATCGGCAGGCGTAGCGCTTACCATCCGGTAAACGACTTGCACGTCTCGTCACTCAGTCAAATTAAATAAAAAAAACTGGCGGAAGACGTTCTAAGTACCCGTAGGCCCCGACAAAAGGCGTCCCGGTGGAACACCCTGGAGTTTAGTGGCTATACCGTCAGGCTACGGTAGGCGGGGAGTCCCACATAACCATCCGGTCCTACCCCGGACTAGGTGGTATGCGTAATGCATAACCCAGGAAAAAAAAGGATCCATCTACAGTCTGTACTACACCATCATGACGCGTTATATAACATGTTTTGTCACGTTTAAATTTAATTGTTTTATTTCCAGTGGCCCTTTTCGCTTTGGCCGTGGCAATGCCAAACATAGATCCCATTTGCGGCTGCCCACCGGCGCCGCCGATCTGCGCTTCCAACGGCAGAACCTACGACGGTGTATGCTGGATGGGGTGCGACCATGACTTCAATAACCTGAGAAAACTTTATGATGGACCTTGTCATTACGATTCAGCAAGCATAAAATCAAAACAACAGTAATGTCCTGAAGTAAACTTACTTTTAAAATGTTTAATATAAAATTATGTAGAAGCTTTTTTTTGGCCCCTTTATCGTTTTATTTATAACAATTGTTTGTTGGAGAACATTAAAAATATATTATAGAATTTACAATGTATTTTACTTCATTACTATATATAAGTCAACAAGTATCCTCTATAAAGAGTCCTTAGTAGGACAGTATTACAATAGTCTTACTGTAGTATTGCGCCCGACAGCCATTTTCCTGCCCTGATAATTAAAAGAAACCTCGAACCCTATTGTAGCGGCACCTACTGGGTCCAATAGTGACTCTAAACCATCCAGGCGCCCACTCAAACACACACAAAACTTCATCAAAATCAGTCCAGCCGTTTAGGAGGAGTTAACTTTACCACACACCCTATAAACTGTTCCAGGGCACGGATATTTAAAATATAAACCTCTTCAGACACAAAATAAGATACAAGATACATAACAGGTTAAACATAAGATACCTACTTAAAAAAAAATCGGTTGATAAATGACGGAGTTATGAGCTAACAAAACATAAAAAAATACAACCGAATTTGAGAACCTACTTCTTTTTTTATGTGTATTAAAAAAATCCTATATTCTTTAGCGAACTCATTCGTGAGTGAATGAACCAAGTGTACTTTGCCATACATAGCCAATTGGTTTTTTTTTTTTTAAATTAACAGCTTCCTCACTTTTCTTGACCGTAATCTATCTAATATCTATCTATCTAATATTGTCTGTTTGTTTGAAGTTTTGTGAGAGCGATGTATGAATGTGTTTTAATGTTAGAATTGTTTTGATACGATTATTATTGTTATTAGTTAATATAATTGGTTATGCCGTTTTAATTAATTAAATAAATAAATAAATAAATCTATGTTATATATATAAAAATGTTATGTTGCTTTGTGTACGCTTCACGTTCATGTTTACCTTCACCGAAAAGAGAGTGATAATTACGTACATATGTTTTCAAGAAACACGTTGGTACATGCTTGCACTGGGATTTGAACTCACGACTTTCTGATTGGAAGGCGGACGTTCTCCCACTAGGCTACCACCGCTTGATTACGTATATTTTTTAACTTTTACGAGGTTTGGTACACAACTCTCTTGTTGTAATGTGCTTGAAGTTGAACGTACCTGACAACTATGCGTTCCGTACCCAAAGGGTAAAACGGGACCCTGTTACTATGGCTCCGCTATCTGTGTCTGTCTGTCCGTCTGTCACCAGGCTGTATCTCATGAACCGTAATAGTTTGAGAGTTTCTCAGATGATGTATTTCTATGGCTGCCATAACAACAAATACTAAAGATAAGAATAAAATTAATATTTAAGGGGGCTCACGTACAACAAACGTGATTTTTTTGCCCATTTTTCCTCGATAATAATGGCACCAGGTACACTCTTGAAATATTGACAGAATATTTAGTTATATATTCACTTTAAAACTAAATAATTAAATTAATATAACGTTAATATTTAAGGGGGCTCCCATACAACAAAGTACGGAACCCTTCGTGCGCGAGCCCGACTCGCACTTAGTCGGTTTTTTTTTCTTTTTTATTTGACTGAGTAACGAGACGAGCAATTCGTTCGCCTGATGGTAAACTCTACGCCTGCCCATAAGTCACAGCATCAACCAGAACAATGCATTGCATAATCCTGCGCAGCACTGCACTGAGCTCATCACCCTGAGACATCTCATATGCCCAGTAATTTCGCTGGAAACAATGCCCTTCAAACCAGAACAAAGTAATGTTTAAAAGTAAGTATATGGCATCACTATATGGCGTTTAACGGTTGCCATTTTGATTTATTTGTAGTGTTGTTATACACACGTTCAGTGATAATCTTGAAATTAAAATCAATCGATTGGTGCTGCAAAGCCATATCAATAACAATGTTGTATTGATATTATGTTGTAAAATATTTGAGAAAAATATCTCTATATATTTAAAGTATATTATGTATATCGCCAACGGTGATAGCCTAGTGGGAGAACGTCCGCCTCCCAAAGTAAGGGTCATGAGTTCAAATCACAGTGCGGGCACATACCAATATGTTCCTTGTAAAACATATGTACGTTATTATTAGTCGATTTTCGGTGAAGGAAAACATCGTGAAGAAACCCACATAATAAATAAATTTAAAAAAAAATATATTCTTTTTTAATCAACAAATATAATCAGTGAATTAAATACAACAGCGTGAAACGCATTTGCCATTACTGATATTATTTTCAATATAATATTTTAAAAAAATCTACTAATTTTCTATTTGAAACATTGGACGTTTGTATATTGGACCGATTCTAATGCTTTATTTTTTTTAGTAGGTATAAAAAGGAAATCCAAGCATTTATTAAATAAAATTAAATATGAAGTAAATTATTTTCTATTCTATTCTATGAAACTAAAACTGAATCTTATTAATTTTACAAAGGCACGGTGCCAAGAACACGAGCTGCATTTCTACGTTGAATAGCAGTAGCTACTCTCTGTGCGAGAAATGAGCCAGCACTCTTGTCACCAGCAACTTCAAACAACAGAGAAAAACAATTGGTTTATTTGTTATTCAATCACGGCAAAACGGCTAAACGAATTTTAATGAAATTTTGTATAGAGGCTTAGGCCCTGGAACAACATAGGATACTTTAGAAAATAGAATGACTAAAATTTAAAAAATGACATCGCCGTAGAGTTTCTTGGTGCTATCTTCTCTAACGGGCGTATTTCCGAAGCACTGGTAGAGTCAATGGAGTTTTCCTTTTCCTGTGCGAGACTCAGGCATGAGTCACCACTTGAAAGGGAAATATCCCTTTTCTAACTCAAACCATAATTAGATAATAATCATTAGTTTCGTAGATCATAAAATTTGACTTATTTTTTTTGTATTTCTATACTTATGTATAAGATATTATTTTTTTTGACGTGTATAAGTGCAATATTTTGCCTATTTACAATAAATGATTTGAGTTTGAGTTTTAAATCCGCGAGTAACACCGGGAAATGCATCTAGTAAACCCGCAAAACTGTAGACCAGAACAACAATATACAACAAACACACAGTGCGTGAAATAAATATAAGTAAACCAGTTGACAGAAAGCAGTGTATTTAACTTTTTAATTTACGTCCCATAAAAAATTGTTATGGTCTTTATATTTATTTGATTAAGGCATTTATATATATTTTTTAGTATAAATAGTGCAGAGAAAATGTTAAACTGTACATTGGTAAAAAGTATCAGTTGGAAACATGAAGGTTTTTGTGGGAATTGTGCTTTGTAAGTATTTTCTTTTTATTAAAATTGTTTTATGGTTTACAAGCTTTTTTTCGAAATTTCATTGGTGGTGATATTTATATATATATATAAAAAATGTTATGTTGGTTTGTGTACGCTTCAAAAACTTAAAAAGTTCTGCACCAATTGAGCTGAAATTTTAGCATGATATATAATCCGCATCAAGGATTGTTTTTATCTATTTTTTCATCAGTGACATATCAGCGAATGTGCGAATGTGCCACAGCGAAGCGTGGCAGGGCACAGCTAGTTATGAATATAAATATTCGTGTATGTTCCATTTTTATAACTCGCAGCGGTCAGAAGACATGAATACCAACAAATTTGTCCAAGCACCGCATGGACGAAGTTGCAGGCACAGCTAGTATATAAATATATGGACTGTATGAAAGTATTCTCAAGGGTTGCATGTAACTTATATGTCCAAGAATTCTGCAATCAATATTTGACCCACTTCCCGGTGTTAATTGAGTTGAAATTTTGTTTGAAGTTTGAAATTTACAATACAATATCACAGTGGCAAAGAGCTGATCTAATGATAGACACGGAAGGTCAACGACGGAACTCCTCAGTGACTAACAGCAGTGAACGATGGTGTTTGAACTCATTTTGATCAGCTTGCAATACTGAATATGGATTTTATAAAAGCTTGTTGAGAAATTTTTTTTTACCATAATCTTATTGTCAGTGTAGACCATCTTGAGTATCGAATATAAATGAAATGTATTTTGTTGCAGTGTCGCTTGTTGCCATGGCAACGGCCATGTCACTTCCATACAACGGATATGTGAACCCATGGGATCAAGACCCGTACTACAACAGATATCCCAATAACTGGCAAGACCCGTATTACAATGGATACCCATATCCAAATGGGTACCCCGGGTACCCAAACAATTGGGATATTAACCCGTACATGGACAACGGATATCTAAATCCAAGCCCATACATTACCCCTAACCCGTATATTGACAATGGGTACCTGAATCCAAATCCGTACCTTAACCCAATCAACGGCCCTCTGTATTAACACTAACTGTTAACTTTGTAATTATGCTCCATGATAAACAATTTATGTATATTGGCTATAAAAATTAAATTTCATTGAATGTGATGTGATAATATGAAGTTTATGTGTTGGAATTGCATAACTATTGTGCTGTCCGTGAAGGTAGATACAGAAAATATATAAAAGCTAGCCTGTTACATTTAAAAAAAATAGAAATGTATGGTCTATACAGTATTTCTCAACTGCCATTAGCTATTGCACCATCCTATACTAAAGTCTTAATTGCATAAGTACCTTGTCCCCACTGAACAGATTTATTATTTTACATCCTGTTATAAATTTCTATTGTCTTCAAATTGTAATACACTGTGAAAAGAAAAGTATGGTTTTTATTTTTACTAACTCTGTTAAACAAATACATTTACTATGTGATGAGCAGGATGTTCACTTGATGGTGAGTCTATTTAACACTTTCACTGCTGAGCCAATTTTCTTGTCTAACCACGGGTGTGGCTCTGCACACTCCATAGTGTTTTCCCATACTCCAAACACAACAGTTGTGTTTTCCCGCACTCACGGCATGTTATGAAAAATACTACAGTTGTGTTTTCAGCACTGACTGTGTTAAGACACTATCAATCCACATATAGGTTACTTAAAAAACTATGGTATAAATCAGTGCATATACTATGAGTTTAATAATGTTATGGTTAAATACCAATGTTTAATAACGTTAATAATGTAACGAAAAACATTATTCAAAATTACTATCAGAAAGTCGTTTTTCAAATATATCAGTCGGAATCGGATTTGTAAGTTATCCAACACTTGTATATATTGTTGATCCATTGTTGGGTCAGTCTTGCTCGGCTGTGCTTACTGACAAGTGGCCAACATTCCATTAGGAACTTATTTCACTTAACAAAAGATTATGGCTAATAATTAGACCCTAGGAAACTTACCCCATCAATAACCTGGCAGAAGTGAACTTCAACGGTTGTACTCGTGCAATTCGGAAACTTGCTCGACGAATGGATCAGCACCGACAGGTTCTTTGAGCGGATCTTGGATGCTCGGTAGCCGAACACAAACAACATGGAGTCTATGACGTTGCTTTTCCCACTTCCATTGGGCCCGATGATTGAAGTGAAGCTCTAGGAAAATTACATTATTCTGTTATATTAATCAGTTTCCCACATGTATAAAAAGAACCCTTATAATTATGATCACTTTGTTGGCCATCTGTCTGTCCGTTTTTCCATCTGTCCATTCATCCATTCGTCCATCTGTCCGTCCGTTAAGACCTCTTTTCTAAGGAATGTATAGAGCTATCAAATTTGAAATTGATATCACATACTCAGGTCTACAGTCTCAAGTTAATGCAATCAAAAATATGACCGTTCATGTTGTGAAATTACTGGGCATATGAGACTTTAGAGCCAATGTCTCAGGGTGACGAGCGCAGTGCGAAGTACTGGATGGCACTGTAACTGTTATGGGCAGGCGTAGCGCTAGCTATCAGGTGAACGACTTGCTCATCTCGTCACTCAGTCAAATAAAAAATCAAAATAAAATTATTTACCAATGGCATCAAAACCTATAGGGTACTACTAGTTTACCTAGAATCATGAAATTTAGCAAGATTAGTGCTATCAATATAGCATTTTCATCGCTAGAAAATGTCGAATTACAATTTAACGCGAAACCCATTATTATTTACGTTAGTTACCCGTCCTAACTCCAAAAACGAAGAACTGCATGAAAATTCACGCCTGGCGAAACGAACTATCGTAACACTCCACATAACGAAACGTTACACTCAGGACATGTATTACTTACCTCGTGAAAAGGGCCGAGTTCCTCTGTGCCAGCATAACTCTTAAAGTTTATATTCCTGATTTTGGTAATGATCAACCTTGGACCCGCAGAATTTAAAGAGTACGTCTGTTTTGGCGGCGGTGCTATCCATATGTTACCAATACGCAAACTACCATCTTCGTCCCTAACGATTTGTAATCCATACTCCCCATCATTGAATCCATCATCATTATGGGGATTTTGATGCTCATCTTCGTCATCTTCGTCATCTTTGTCATCTTCGTGATCTTCGTTCGTTTCGTTCACTTCGTTCGTGCTGTTCAATCCACTTGGGCCTGCTACGGGCTCCGTAGGGTCATCCGATAATTTTGCCTTCTTCGCTTTGGGTCTCATCGCGCAGGTGTTTGTGCCCGGTTGCACTGGACACTAAACTTGATGAAAACGGGAAATTCGATGGAAATGTCCAAGAAATTTTATTCACAACAGTTACAGAGAGCCACCGGCCAAGCTAACCAACTGCAACGCAAGATTGAGAACATACAAATCCTACACGATCAATACTCTAACCGGCCATTTCAATTTTCAATTTCCAAGCCGTACGCCGTACCAACCAACCAACGAATCAACTTCATTCTTATTTCACTATAATTTCACAGACTACATTTTTTTGTCCTGGCTTCGCACTATTATTGCATTTATCCCGTGTCATGCTCGTGTGAGCATTGTTCACAATGTATGTACCTTTTGGCTAAGCGTGGACACTATGGACAGGCACTATCAGTATAAAGCTATCTATCTACTAGCTGTACCCTGCCACGCTTCTCTGTGGCACATTCGCTGATATGTTACTGATGAAAAAAATAGATAAAAACAATCCTTGATGCGGATTATATATCATGCTAAAATTTCATCTCGATCGGTGCAGAACTTTTTAAGTTTTTGAAGCGTATACAAACCAATATAACATTTTTATATTTATAATATATTTATTACTAATGCACCGTATCGCTCAAATATGTCAATTAAACCGTTAAACTGATTATTTCAATGTTTTTTGACATATTTGAGCGATACGGTGCATTAGTGCTACATATTTCAACTTAAAAACAAAAAGAATGATTAACAGTTGACGCGAAATACAGTCTCGTTTATATTAGTGACCCGGTGTAGCTCTAAAAACGAAACATCTGTTTGACATTTAAATTTCGCACCTTAACAAAAACGAACCTTATTACTGAAACATGACTCGGTGGGTACCAAATTTTTTTTGTTTAGCTAAAATGAGATCTATTAGCACAGATTTTGGGCAGCTATTTCCATATTAAGTGGTAGCTAGACAAACCGGTCTGAGCGAAAGAGCTCCCTATGTGGTAGTGTGTCCTTGTCTGATGTCTTGCCAGCTTTTCATGGTAGTTTTTTGTTGATCTGATTTTACACGAGATAGTGTCAAAGGAAATCCTTTCAATAAAAAAAAAGGTTTCTACAAAGATAACCTTGCCTTGGAAAGAATCCATTTGTTGTGAATGTCAAAACAATTGTCAAAATTAATAAAGTGTCAAATATCAAAATTCCTAGAAAAATTTAAAAAATGGCGAACCGCACGGTAAAGGACGCAAAATCAATTCGAGGCACAAATCCTCAATACTTGATTGAAAAGATCATCAGATCCCGTATTTACGACTCCAAATTCTGGAAAGAAGAATGTTTCGCGTTAACAGCAGAGTTATTGGTCGACAAGGCAATGGAATTGCGATTTATCGGCGGTGTGCACGGTGGCTTCATTTACCCCACACCGTTTCTGTGTTTAGTTTTGAAAATGCTTCAGATTCAGCCAGAAAAAGACATTGTTGTCGAATTCATCAAGAACGAGGAGTTCAAATACGTGCGCGCACTGGGTGCGTACTATATGCGACTTACAGGAACCTCGGTTGATTGTTACAAATATTTGGAACCTCTATACAACGATAATCGAAAGTTGCGGCGGCAAAATCGCGAAGGACAGTTTGAGATAGTCCACGTAGACGAATTTATTGATGAACTGCTCAGGGAAGAGCGTCTCTGTGACATTATTCTGCCTAGAATTCAAAAGCGACTTATTTTGGAAGAAAACAATGAAATAGACCCTAAAGTGTCGGCTTTAGATGATGATTTGGACGAAGATATGCCTTCGGACGATGACAACGCTGATGGTGAAGCCAAAGAGAATAGAAGAGACAAGGAAACTAGAAGGGACAGGGAGAGGAGAAGAGATAGGTAAGTTGATTTTACGTGTCCAAGGTACACTGTAATAAAGTCACTAGTTTCGTAGATTAGCCTGCGAGGTGGTTGTACACTGTACAGTGTGCTGGGTTTGCAGGACTGTGAAAAGCAGCAATCCTCTACATTTGCTATTGTAGGTATTCTGGTTACCTTCACACCTGCCATGAACTTTATTATGTTCAATGCTGAAAACACAACTGTGGTGTTAGCTGTATGGGAAAACACAACAATGTGTGCAGATCCATACCTGTGGCTAGACAAGAAAATCGGCTTGTTGTGGGTTGTTCCTACTAATATGGGAATGACATTTTCTAAAAACAAGCTTCAAAATTCCCAACCAAACATTAATTGCCATTTGGTGAGGATTATCAGGGACCAGTCATAGTTAATTGTCATTATCCCCACTGGAAGAGGCCTAACCTCTTGTACCGTCCAGTATGACTGTTTTAGAGCTACCATAAATAAAGACTTCTTAGGAATAACAGTAAATATCAAAAAATTATTTCGAAGATGTCAAGTTTTTATAGTTTAGAAGTCTATTTCTTAAATTTTTATGTTAATTTTTGTTAATTATTACAGCTGACTATGATGGTTTTACCTTATTGTATTTATTGTATAAAAAGAAGACACTAAAATGCAAACAGATGGCATTAACACCTTCAGTGTTGAGAACACAATTGTTGTGTTTGTTGTATGGGAAAACACTATGGAGTGTGCTAAGTCGCACCCATAGCTTGACAAGAAAATCGCTCAAAGTATTAAACACTTTCACTGCTGAAAACACAGATGTTGTGTTTTTTATAACTTTATGCAGGTGCTGGAAAACACACCTGTTATAAAGCGCAGCTTACGTGCCGGCGGTGTGGCGAAACACAGATGTGTGTGTTTAACGCGGCGCCACTACAGTGCGGCTCACACAGATGGCGCGTCATTGCTGGAAAACACGGTCCATAACAGTGCCTCAATTTAAAAACCGGTTCAGCAGTGAATATGATTAAAAGTCAAGACAATCATTACTTTTTCTATATTTAAAGAAGTGCCAGAGTAGCAAAGGACACAAGGCGGCCTCATATTTGCCATTCTATCTAAGCAAAAAATTCAATTGTGCCGCTTTATTTTCAGATCAAGAGATCGCGAAAGACGCGAACCGGAAAAGATTCGTAAACGGGAACGTTCTAGAAGCAGAGAACGCGCCGATCGCCGACGTGAGCGTGACCGAGAGAGGGAGAAAGAACGTGAACGAGAGAAAGAACGAGAACGTGAGAAAGAACGAGAACGTGAGAAAGAACGAGAACGAGAGAAAGAACGAGAACGTGAGAAGGAACGAGAACGTGAGAAAGAAAGAGAACGTGAGAAAGAAAGAGAACGAGATAAAGAAAGGGACAGAGAACGTCCAAGAGAGCCCAGAGAACGGGAGAGGGAAAAGGACAGAAGAGATAGAGAGGGAGATAGAAGAAGGGAGCGTGATAGAGGGCGATATTAGTTTATCATTAGTCAATAAATACATAATAGTATGTAGTAGTATGACTCCACACTCCACCCCGTCAGAACCCTTCTATACACCTCTACCCCTACAATCTTGAGGACAATTATTATTCAGAGGCCCTCTATATTACACATCCAAATGAAAAAGACAAATGGATTATGAACCTTCATTCTAGTAGGTTGTCTTTTGTTTTGGTTGTGTAGTATGCTTGAGTACTAATACGTTTTGGGCTTGTGTACAAACATCATTTGTATGTGTGCATTGTCATATTGTTCATCATTATCATTATCATCAACAATCCATAACATCCCACTGCTGGGCACGGGTCTCCCCTCACTTTCGTGAGGAGGATTAGGCCATAATCCATCCATTGTTCATTTGCGACTAAAATCTGTTCAACGTGTTGAGGAGATAACACGATCTTGCCGCAAATAAGCGATATCATATTTTGTATGATATATACAAGGTGTGCTTTAGTACAAATAAAAAGAAAATTTAATAGGCATTTTTTTTATTTTTAAAATATGTATTGCTATCGAATGGAACAGTTTCATAAAAATAACATCTATCTATACAGAACAATTTCATAAGTACTAGCTATGTTTGATTTAGAATATTTATTTACTTATTCTACTAAAATAAATTAATACCATTGAATTATGTATATAATTTGCTAAGAGATTATCTTTTGTACATGATAAGGTCACAGTTTCTTACAATTTTGGAATTTACCTATACCTACCTATTATGACTTTTATAAGTGCTAATATAATAATGATAGGCCATGTATTGGCCCTTATATTATTAAGTATAAGGCCGACTATCCACTGCAGAGGAATGTCATCTTCGCTTAAATGGATTATCAGCCAAAGTGGAGTAAAAGTGATGCAAAATACAACAAACTTAACACGTCTTTCTTTTTAAGTGACGCCAAATGCAATGATATTAAATACATGGGACAGTATATTTTAATTAATATGTTCCCTGCTGAAAACACATCTGTTGTTTTTTTATAATTTGCCGCGAGTACGAGAAGACACAACGGTATGTGCAGATCCGTAACCGTGGCTAGACAAGAAAATCGACTCAGCAGTTAGTGGTAAATATTATGTATACAATAGTACAATTTAAAGTCTAGATTAACTAAATTGTTCATGGTTATCATATGGACGCATTAGTAAAGTATTTTCAATTATTGCTCCTTATGTTGTAATTTTAAATCTAACCTAAAGACCGTGCACACTCTTTCGTAATTACTAGTGTAATGTGGCTTCCTTGTCCTCCACAAAACCTGCCGAAAATGACTGAATGGTTTGTATGTTGAGGTTCATAGAGATTATTCATACAATTTTTTTGTAAATATTTGATGTTTTCATATCAAACAAGATATGTTGTCAAAAATGACAATGTTTTGTGTAGTGAGTAGACCAAAACACGCGTAGGAGACACGGCTTTATACAAATAGCAGTTTTTACTAAAATTTTGGCATTTACTTTTAAATCACAGATAGACACTTAAATTTTATGATTGGTTTAGATTTTAAAGATAACAGAAAATGCATTTATGTTAAGTTTAGTAAAGCTAGCTTGAGCCAGCAATAATACATTCGAAATAGTGCAGTAGATAGGGCGGTACCCAGGCACGGGGCGCAGAAATGACCGAAAAGGGTGCAGACAAGGCGCATAAAAGTTTAGTTACAGCACTGATACGTGAAGCTATGTCGAGTCTGCCGTCTTTGGTGTGATAGGCAAACGCTGTAACTAAATTTTAATATCAACCACGGGGCCCACTACAGGACAGAAATGACTCGTGACCAGCCATCGAGGGACACTTTTCCCACTAGAAACACTGTTAGAGACACTTTCTCCACGAGAAACACTTTGTCAGGGACACTTTTCTCATTAGGTACACTGTTAGGGACATTTTATCCACTAGAAACACTTCAGTGAGGATCAATTTCCTCACTAGAAACATTGTTAGGGACCTTTTTTACACTAGAAACATTTTCAGGAACACTCCCCACTAGAACAATGTTAAGGACACTGTCCCCACTACAAACACTTTAGTGAGGGACACTTTCCTCACTTGGGTTCCTGCTGAGCGAAGTATTTATATACTCTCGCAAAGCGCTGATTCGCTGCTAAAAGGTCGGTGCATTCATTATAAAGATCCTCTGCTCCTCACGCTTGATCCAGCGTAGTAGACGGTCTACTGCGCGGATTGCTTGGTCTTTCTCCATCAATGGGTCAAAAGTCACATACAGTTCAAAGCCGTTTGTTACCTGAAAAGATAGATTATGTAATGAGACATACTTTTTTCATTAAATGTTAATCTTAACACCTTCAGTGTTGAAAACACAGCTGTAGTGTTTTTCATAACTTGCCGCGAGTGCGGGAAAACACTATGGAGTATGCAGAGCCGCACCCATGGACAAGAACAAGACAAGAAAATCAGCTCAGCAGTGAGAGTTTAACGTTCGTTGGCATAATTTAAATGAACATACTCAATGGGTTGGATGTATTCCGAAACTGGTGGTAGAGTAAAATTATGTAATAGCCGCGCCTGTGGAATCTCCACTGTCGCAAGAACTGCATTTTCTCGGAATAAAACATGGCATAATTATAATATAACACTCAGGGATAATGTTTACTCTACTAATACAACTATTAGTAAAAGGGCTTACAGAATCATATCAGTAGTTCCGAAGATTACCCCCTACAAGGGAACAAACTACCTATTTCTAATATTAATGTATATTATAGATGTGTAGATTACTTACCCAAGCCAAAATACTATCATCAGAATTGGATCTAAAGATCAGCTTGGCAGGTGTGGACGTACAATGAATCTGACTGCAGTATTTCCGATAATTCTTCACATATTCTATATCCGACAATCTCTCAATCTTCTTTCGACACACATCACCCCCCTCCTTATGCCTTATTCTATAATCCTGCAACCGATCTAAGCATATAGGGTCCGAGGTGAACAACTGTGCCGTAGACTTGCATTTGTACATAAAGTGCCTGATTTCAGGTATGCCAATGTGTTTCAGTGGATTTGTTGTGGGTAACTCTTTGTTGCGATTCAATGCGTCGTTTATAGCGACGAGGCAGTTCGCTCGACGCAATTTTTCCGCAATGGTGTGTTTTGCTTGTGACAGAGTAAAGAATGCGTCGCGTTGTACAGTTAGCAGAAGAAGGCATGCTTGACAGTCATCGGAGATGTATGATACGTGGCCATGGAGGAATCCTCTGTAAATAATTTCACTAGTTAATTTGCTTTCTTGTCTTTTTGTCTGTTAGATGAGCTTCAGATTTGAAACTTTAATAATGGCTCAGTACTGGATGACAATGCAATTTTTCCAGGAAATATATGCATCTGCAGGCCTTCCAATAGAACACTATAAAAACTTACGTAGCATCAAACTTAGGCAAGCATATTGGCGTCCAGCTCTCAGCTGTTTTGAAGCTCTCCGAACTCCTCACTAGATTGAACAGCAGATGTATATCAGAGGGGTGGAGAGTGTACTTCTTCATCCTCACGAGGGTTATCAGCTGGTTCCCAGCTATCATGATTGCAAAGACCAGATCTCGGATTTTGTTGCATGTGGTTGTTATGGCATTGGTTATGTTCTCGCGGGCTTTCTCTGGTAGAGGGAGACAGCGGACAGCACCTGTGAATAGTCCACAAGCTTTTTCAGTTTTGTTCAGTTTAACATGTTCACTGCTGAAAACACAACTGTGGCGTTATTCATAACTTGCCGCGAGTGCGGGAAAATACACAACTGTTGTGTTTGTTGTATGAGAAAACACTATGGAGTGTGCAAGCAGTGAAAGTGTTAAATACCACTCAGGCCATCAATCAACTTTTTTAATTAATCAACTGAAATGTTTAAAGGGAAGATGTGCTAGATTTTATTTCCCAACGAACTAGATGGAGTTAAGAACAATGTGCAAATGTTTCATTTGTGGTCATAGGTTTTTTTAACACTGTGTTGAGTGTAGTGGGAAGTTTTATCAGGAACCGTACGTGTTTCCAATTCAAGTGTAACTGACGCGCGTGTTTTCGGATCAGATCATCAGACGCAGCGTGTAGAATAGAATAGAATAGAAGTCTTTAATGTACAGAATCCAAAAAAGACTCCAAAAAGCGCCCTTTATCTTTCTTTAACAATCATTATTCTCACCTAGTAAAAATGCTGGATCCTTTTCCATAAATATCAGCAGATGGTCTATAAGTCTCTCGGCCCCAGATAACAATCTTCTTAAATCATAATTTCTTCTCTGTTCGAATATTCGATTCAGTTGTGTTAATGTAAGTACTGACACTATTTGATTAAATGCATATCTGAAAGAAATTGTAAATGACTTCATGGTTAATATTGATATAGCTTAGATAGAAAAATAAATATTCTTTATTTAACACATTGACTGCAGAAAAGTGAAAACACACGTTTGTGTTTTTTCGTAACGCGAGTGCGGGAAAACACTTCTATTTTGTTAGCGTAGTTTACGTGCCGGCTGTGCGGCGAAACACAGACGTGTGTTTAACGCGGCGCTACTACAGTGCGGCTCATCAGACAGCACGCCAATACTGGAAAACACACATTGTACAGATTCGTAATGGTGCCCATTATGTAAAAACCGGTTCTGCTGTCAACATGTTAAGTTTACACATAAATGAAGAAAACGATAAAAGATATAGAGTTTTCTATTCTATTCTAGTCTAAATGAGGGCATCAATGGTTGGTCGTATTGCTCAAAGCAATTCCTTGGAATGCTTACTTTAAAAGCTGACATTACCTGCTGCTAAAATGAATGTTAGGTCACATAGCTCACAGCTTAGCATGCTGGTGGCGATAAACAAAATGATGAACAAGAACAAAGGTCAAGCAATGAACTCAATTACACCTATAAATAGAATATATAATGGTATATGAGGTTAATTACCAATCTGAACTGTGAAGACACAATTGTGCATATAATACAATATTGAAATGGAAAATTATGTAACTTTTGCCTTTTATATCATGCAACTAAACAGTACCTACAGTAAGCCAGTTTTTTTCTTAATGTTGAAATCGACGCCGATTTATAATAATGCCTTAAACAATCTAACCAACCATGACAAAGTTATAATATGATCAACTGTTCATATTATGGTGGAATGGTCACAAACTCAGACTATTTTATTCAGTCTTTGTTCTTCTCAATCACTAGTCTAAGGGCAGAGACTGCATTAAGCGGGCGCCCGCGCAGTTTATACAAAAGTCGCATGTGTCTGTGCCCTCAACGGAGCACTATGTATGAAACCGCGAGTGCCCGTGTAATGTAGTATGTCCTTGTGCCCCTGTGCTCTCGCCACAACTGACAGAATTATTTATGTGCACAGTTAGATGAGTGCATGGTCCATACAACAGAATATAAAGTAAAATGTCCTTGACTTATGTACATATATACTTACGTAAGCTGCAAAACCAGTTGCGTCTCACTCTCATTGGATTTGGAAACGGCAACCAGTATTAAAGGCCCTTTCACCAGGAACACTGCCTTGCAGTCATTAGTTGTTATAGATCTTAAGATATCCTGGTTTTGTTCCTCCACCACGCTGACCAGAGCTTGGATAACTCCACACAGACCTGCCAGTTTGTCCTCATTACCGTATCTAAAATATTTTGTGGTTTGAAGTTGGTTTTTCCGAAGTAGAGTTAATGGAGTTACTTTATATAGTGCGATATTCAGCCAACAATGAGCACTTAAAAGGGAAACTGTTTCTATCTCAAGCTATAATCATTCACTGAATTCTTATTCATCTCTTTGTTCAAGAGTTTGACACGTAAAAATCTTATACTTACAATAAATTGTTTGTTTTTGTTTTACTAGTAATAATATGTAAGTTTTTTGAATTATATTTACATTTAAAAAAATTTATACATATTTTTTTATCTTTTTTAAGGAGAAAAGTGTAGTGTTGGATATAATAAAAGTTTACCTAGAGTATATAGGCTTTCCTGCAGAACTCAATATGAACACATGTTTCTCTTTATTGACCAATTCCGGTGATTGTAAGTAATCATCTCTCTCATCATCTGCATCACCATTCTCCTCTAAGAGGTTTGAACTGCTTGGTGATGCTGACATGGCATCCTGAAAAAAAATTATATTAATATATTGACATGTTCACTGCTGAAAACACGGCTGTTGTGTTTGTTGTATGGGAAAGCACCATGGAGTGTGCAGAGCCGCACCCATGGCTAGACCAGAAAATCGGCTCAGCAGTGAAAGTGTTAATCATCATCACGATAGCCCATATCCATCTCTGTAGTGTAACTATAAAATATGAAAGCAATTGAAACAAACTCTGAATCTATTTGGTGGTAATTATTACATCCAAATTGCCTTACATTACAATATGTTGTGTGAGCGAAGTAAAGCTTATTTTTATTGTATATTAAGTAGATAGGTACTTAATGCCCTTTTAGATAAGATTCAGACAACAATAAAACTTACATCTTTACTGTGCAAGTCGTCATTCGATTTACAATTTTTCATTTGAGCTTCTTTCTCATCTTCGCCAATTTCACTCTGTATCTCACTAATAGTACTATTCTTCGCCGTCAAGGAAGTGTTCCTATCTAGGAGACTCGAGCTCATTTCTGAAGCAAATTCTTCAAAAGAATCCGTAGGGTTGAGGATACTCTCGGGACAGGCACCTGGTTCCAAGTCATCGGAAACGTTTTCCGGTACTTGGGAACTGGAAGCCACACTGTCCTTAGATGTCGATGCCATAATGAAGCAGTTTACTTAATAAATACTTTAAATCACGGAGTATTTTGATTTTATAAAACTGCATCAGACATCAGTCAGATGAAGTTTCTTTACCTGCCTTTAGATTTATGTTCCACTACTAGTTCTAGTAGAAAACATGTTTCTGTAAGAAAACGGGACTAATATCTCTATCTCTGTTTGTTGCTTTATCGAATGTTTAGCGCCATCTCTTTCTAAGCTTAATATCACTCTAATTCAATGGGTGGATTGAATGGGAGGGTAGAGACTAACGTACCAACGCGTGTGTTGTTTGACAATGTCAATTTCACATCATATCTTTTTTTTATTTTGGCTTCGTATGGTGTTTGCGTTCAGTATCATCTCGATTCGTTTTAAAAAGTCGCTGAACAAAATTAAATGTTATTCAACTATGGTAGCTGAGCTTAAAATAAAAATAATCACACATTTTTATATTGATCCGGGCTTTTCTTTTTGTTTCGTATGCGGCATACGGTAACATCATCATCATCATCAACCCATAACGTCCCACTACTGAGAACGGGTCTCCCCTCACTTTCGGGAGGGGGTTAGGCCATAATCCACCACGGGGGCCCGGTCCGGATTGGTGGATAACATACCTACCTCCGAAATAATATATATATATATCCTTCCACATGTCGCGATTGTTTGCCACGTCGGACCAACTTGGTTCGTATGTATCAAGATCGTCAGCGTTTTCGAGACTACGACCACGAGATGGGGGAGACCTTTGCCCAGCAGTGGGACAGTATAGGTTATTAAAATATATATATATATATATATATACGGTATACAGTATACCTAATATGGAATAATTTAAAGATATGTTCCGTAGCTCTGGAACGATTGTGATCAAAATCATGTAAGAATAGTCTGATCAGACAATCGGAAACCGAATCGGAGGTATATTGGCGGGCAAGTCAATCGTCATAAAATCGTCTCTGCGTATACCTAACTTATTTATTAGACAGGTTATTATTATTATGTACCTACTTACTAATAATAAATAAAAAAGCTTAGTAGTATAAAATGTTTTTATTTGCAATAGTGTTAGACCTAATTTTGCAAGTTATTGGAGAAATGGAACATTGTCCGAAACATCATATTAATAACAATATTGTAGCTATTTTAAATTGTTCGGTATCTATGTAATATTATAATAAAAATTTCTCATTAAAAACACCAATTTGTTAAATTTACCATAGATATTTTTTAAATTTATCCGTCGCAAAAACGATGGGGTGTTATAAGTTTGACGTGTGTGTGTCTGTCTGTGGCATCTTAACTCCCGAACGGATGAACCGATTTTGATTTTGTTTTTAAATACATTTCTCCTATTCTATATTGCCATAGTGCATTAGATAATACATAGTATAATTAGTAGATATAATTTAGTATAATACACTGACCATATTGCATAGTGTAATTTAATAAAATGTCTATAATGTATAATTTAGATTAGCCAAAATGTTCTAATATGGTTAGGTACAATCCATGCACTAATATTATTTTATGAATATCTTACATCTAGTTACAAAAGCTACAGGCTGTACTTGGAGTATTTTTGTTTTATTCTATGAATTGAAATGTTACTTAAAAACATTTATTTGGTACAATAATCGAGTATGAAAGCAGTGTAATTATTATAGCTAATTATGTGAAACAATTACATATAATGCAATATTATTAACAAAAACATTACCTACCTACTTACCTACAATTAATAAAAATAAACACTGCTCAATACAACACAAAAAAAACCATTAGATATCTATAATTGTATAGGTACTACAATATGTAGTTACAATGACAAGCAGTCTTATATTAATGTATTTTAACTTGAAGTTATGATTAATTATATTAAACAATAAAGTATGAGCTAAATAACCACCTTTTAATTAAGTAAGGCACATACTTGAAATTTTAATGCAGGTATACCTATTTTGATATATGAAATAGATAAACACAATAAACAATAATAATTATTGTAGGTCTCGACCAATACACAAGTTATAAATTATTGAGGAAAGAAGACTTTTTGTAGAATCAAGTGATATGATTCAGATGAATCAGTCAGTTGAGTCAGTCTAGACAGTTCAGTTTCAGTTTTCCTTGTTCTGTGGTGTTTCAATACATATAACCTATTGGCATTAAAAAAACATACATAATTAATTACACACACCCACACATGATCAGCATTGCAATAATCAAACAACTTTTGGTCATTAACTACGGAATATTTCGTTTTTTGCAACTTTACATAGATAATATTATAATTTTTTTTGTAGCAGGAACCTAAGTAGCTTCTGATTGGGGATAAAATCAATTATCCCAGCAACATTTGTCTGATTTGTGTTCACCTATTTTGACGATTTTCGTACCTAAAGTTGAGCACTACTACTGGTCCACCCTATACATTTTTTTATGCGAAATTGTAAGGTTTCTTTGTATGGCACATAATGCAAATGTTTATTCTTAATACTTTAATCTTAATAAACTTATCACAATGTGTATACTAAGGCCTTAATTTGTGAATTTCCTACAATTCTATCTAACTTTTTTCTTTAGAATACTCATTGACAAGACATGATTAATCGGCAGTAAAATAAATAATAGAGTTTTTATTAATAGTTAGAACAATAATAATTTGAGATATTCCGGTGTGCATATATTTGTATGCAAGTATGACATAATCACGCCTCAAGGTGCTCAATTTGACTGCATTTTTTTAATGATTATATTATTCCATGTAGAAATGACATCCTCCTGTCTCTTTCTGTGATTCTCTACATGTGTAACTCAACTCCTCAGAAAAAGGTTGATATATTCAATAGGTACATATATTTTTAAATTTTTTTTAAGGAATTTTACCCATAGCATAGCTATATCAGCCCCATAGGTACACTCTTTTTTGTTGATTAACTAGATGTCCGAACTCTTTGCCCCAATACTTAAACCCAGTTGTGTTTTCCTGTGTTTTCATAGCTTGCCGAGAGTATGGGAAAACACAACTGTGGTGTTAGCTGTATGGGAAAACACTACGGTGTTTGCTGATCCATACCTGTGGCTAGACAAGAAAATCCGCTCAACAGACAAAGTGCTAATTAATATTAAAATATTATCACTTTGACAAACCTGCATATTTATATATTATATAACATTAATCATGGTCATGAAAAGTGGTGTGTTGACCAGTCTGTGTCTAGTAAATATGACTTCAAATGAATAAATAATCAATAACCAAAATTCAATTCAAGTTCAATGAAAATATAACAATTTCAATTTACAACATATCTCTCACAAATTCATTTGACATCTTCTCCCAAATCTGTCCGGATCTATATAACCTGTAAATTTTATCACTTGTTAAGCTCTGGCCGAATCTTAACATTGCACCTTCAAATTTATGCTGAAACACTTGCATTTGAGTATTATTGTAACTTAAGCCGCTAGGGTGGTACCCTTTAGGGTCCCGACATTCCGTATACTTATGCACCGCTAATAACTCAATAGGTATAACTTTTTTACTCAACGTAAGGTTGAATATGTCTTCAAACGACAACATAGAGTCCAAGTTTCTCACGTATACAGGCTTGAGCTTCTGCAGAGTCATGTAGTAATGCGACTTCCGCATTATATCTGGGTAGCCGACTTCAGTGTTTGAGTCTATCTCCTGGTTGAGACAAAATAATAGAGGCTCAACTTCAACTGTACGCAGTTTTCTCGTAGGATCAAAATCGTCAATCATTGCCTTTATATTGCTGTGTACTCTGGGCACTAGAAATTCATCCCAAGACATTATCATAGCATGACTTGCCTTGTTCGATTCTTCCTTATCCAGTCTGAAATGCCTGAATAAGCAATCTAATTCAATTGCCTCACGCACAATACTGTAAGACTTCGAAAATACGTATGGATAGTTTAAGGGGAAGAATTGAATATCCCACTGTGTTATATCTGACGGTAAAAGGTTCAAGCGTCTTATAATGTCTTCTGAAATCATGCTATCGTAGATCGTGAAATGGTTTACACCCATCATATGATGAAATACGAGGAATTCTATGAAAGCATCTCTGGATACTAACGGAACTTGGTTAGGTATGACGCAAACTGCCGGTACTATATTGTTTACAAACTTGATACTGCTATTTTCTCTAGGCTTCCTCTTCGTATTGACCTCTATGACTCTGTTAATAGGTGCATGAATAGGATCTATGTTATAATCATTTACGTAGAAACTAACCCCTTTGGGTTTCCCCAAATCTTTGTTCAAATAACACTGGAATATGTACAAACGGTAATCGTTGATTGGTTCAGACACAATTTTGTAGCTAAATCTTCCTGCTTTTGGTTTGTCTGAGTTTTCAAGCCAGATATTACAGCGAAAGTTGGGAGCGACGTGCGCTTTTCCAACTATAATAGTGTCAATGTTGTGCGCATGGGTTTGAGTAAGCTTATCGTATTTCTGGTAGGATCTTAAGAATGATGAGTACGAGTAGAAGTTATCGTCTATTTGCTGGAATAGAGGCGGCGTTTCACGCACTTCCATTGAAGTATTTCGTACAATCTCTGACAGCATTGTGGCATTAAATCCTGGACCACAGAACTCGATTTCGGAAAGTCCAGGTTTTCCAAAGAAATTTAGCACTTCAAGTACATATCGGAGTCTGTAGTACTCGTGACGATATATTAGCAATGTCACGATGCTGATGAAGCATACAATAACGAGTATGAGCTGATAGTACTTTCTCATTATGCTTCCAGAAGATTTGCGCGGTGTCTTCATTTATTCACCGGCATCTGCAAGAGAATTCGGCTATGACAGTGTATTCGAACTGTCGAAATGGGAACGAAGTAAGAATAACTTACCTAAATAAGAGCACTTTATATCCTAGTGAAGTCTTTTATACGAAAAATTAGTAATTTTTCAAGAAAAACATTAGGTTTTAGGTCAATCACCCACTGACCATCGTTTTCAATCAACTGCACTGCAGCAATGTTGCCAGTGCTGCCACTGCCCACTTGCCACTTTTGCCAGACCACTCACTAGGGTCTCCAGCCAGTCGCTCTGCTAGCTAGCCAGAATGGTTAAAACCTTATTTTATAAATCTGCTATATACTAATAACTGTAACTGAGAGTTAATGTAGTACATTCAAGTTATTGGTGGCTGTCTTTTATTAATACCTAAATAACTTAATGCCGATTTTCTTGTCTAACCACGGGTGCGGCTCTGCACACACCGTAGTGTTTTCCCATACAACAAAAGTACCACAGTAACAGTTGTGTATTCCCGCACTCGCGGCAACTTCAGAAAAGCTCCAGAGTTGTTTTTTCGGCATACCTACATATTTTTGTAATACTAAGGCACAGGAACGTACATAAAATTAATATTAATATTATTAATTTTTTCTAGGTTTTTGTATCCTCACTTCGAGCAACTCAATGAAATATTTTTAAGTATTTAAAATATTGTGAAGTGTGGCCTTTGTCGATGTTATCGATATTCTGAGACTAAGTTGCAATTTTTTTATCGCCATTTCACCTTTTGATTTAGCCTAGATGGTGCTAAATCGTATATTAGTTGGCAACATTGCTACTGTCAAACAGCTGCAAATTTGACAACAACGTCATGTAAACAAAACTGTCAAGTTTTCAGCTTTTTTAGTTTCTTTATTTTTACCTGTGTGTCTTGGCTTCGCAGAATTTGTGCATTCAGCCAGTGTAATTTTAATGCAGATTTTTATTTGCCATCCAAAGCACAGAATCAGAGAGTACACTAGATACTAATAGGGAGATACACAATAATAATAATACAGTAATTATGACTGTGTCTGTGTGGAAATCAAACAACAGTCGATCGAATGGAACTATATTTTACAACACTAGTAACTGATCACAATAAAACAACACTAATCAACAAGCAAGAGCAAGGCTGCCAAATTAATAAAACAATTCAATCAAAACCAAAAGCAAGTCATCGGCGTTTTCTTTCATGGGATTTGTGTTGAATTAAATTTTTATATTGAAATACCAATAGCCATTATGTCTGATAGAGAAGAAACTTTGCAGCAATTTTGCGACGTGACTGGTGCGGATGAGAACCGCAGTAAATTCTTCTTAGAATCTTCCAACTGGCAGCTCGAAGTAATTCTGATTGTCACGATTTTTTCATGAACTAAACCATTGTTTCCGACGAAATTACCTCATAGAATGTGTTGATAATTGGTTTAATTTATTTTAGGAAGCGATATCAAGTTTTTTCGAACATGGCGGTAACGTAGACGAGCCTGCTCCGACGCCTGCAGCGGCAGCGGCTCCAGTTGCTGCGCCACCGACTGTGGACAGCGACAGTGACATGGACTCGCCTCCGAGCTCGCCTCAGCGGCAGTCTAAGAAGGAAAAAAAGAAAACCAATACAAAGTTCGCTACATTGGACTCTTTGCAGCAGGAAAGCTCTAGCGAAGAAGAAGGTATGGATCTATATTTGAATTTAATAGTAGTGGGAGGCCCCTTCTGCAAGAGACCGCCTGAGGAAGCATCTTTGCCAGATATTCATCCGGTTTGAAGGGCACTGTTTCCAGTGAAATTTCTGGGCATATAAGACTTTAAAGCCGATGTCTCCGGGTGACAAGCACAGTGCAGTGCGGCGCAAGATTATGCAATGCAGAATTCTGGGTGGCGCTGTAACTTTTATGAGCAGGCGTAGCGCTTACCATTAGGTGAACTACTTGCTTGTTTCATCACTCAGTGATATAGAAAAAAAGAAAAATTTTCTACTACTAAAAGTCGAAAACATTCCAACCTTGATGGCATCCTTGTGTCCTGTTAGATAGCTATGAAGCCATATACAGCGTCATTAGGTGATTTTATTAAAATGGACTTTAGAATGATTATGTTCCATTGTTCATCTGGCACTAAATAAATGACAGACACAGCACTAGTCCAGCTTATTATCAATTTCGATCTACCGTTAGTACCTTTCACAAACGGTTTCCATATTAACATGCCATCTTCTAATTACTAATGTATGATAGTCTATATGAGATTTCTCACAATGATGTGCATGTAAACCGTTCCATGTACTGTAAACCATATGTTATAATTTATACCAAAACTGTGAGTGTAAAAAGGCATTAACACATACAATGCTGAGCCGATTTGCTTGTCTAGCCACGGATGCGGCTCTGCACACTATAGTGTTTTCCCATACAACAAACAGAACAGTTGCATTTCCCCGTACTCACAGCAAGTTATGATAAACACAACGGTTGTGTTTTCAGCACTGAAGGTGTTAAGAGTTCTTGAGTCCTAGTAATACAAACTTAATAGAGAAATAGCTAGTAGGAAAAAATATAACTGACCTGAAAACATGTACATAGTGTCGACTTTTGGTTGGATACGAAACAAAGCAAAAATGATAGCACAAGAGTACTTTAGCCGTGGAGCATCTTGCTCAAAAAGCCCCCATGAAATCCCGAGGGATAGCGAGTGTGACAGTGACTGCAAAGACAAAGAGGAGATTCAAAGATTAAAGAATGAAGTTGATAGATTGTTGAGTGAGAATAGCGCATTGAGGGGAGAGATAGCAAGATATAAAGAGGATACTGGTGCAGGATGCTCTGGTCTGTCAGGTCTGTCTTCCCCTTTTTTATCATCAAAGATACCTTGAATTTGTTAGTTAGCAAAATGACAAAGGAATCATTGTGTTGGCATGAATTACTTCTGCCTCTGCTATTATAAGAAGTGTTGTTTCCTTGTTGAAAAGAATAGAAATACTTGAGGAAATAGATTAAAAGATTTCATCCATTTTTACCTGACTGTCTAAAGTAAGGTTGTGTTTTTAGGTTGTATGTGTATACACATCCAAAAGCCTAGATGACTAAATGGGTTTTGATTATGAGGTATTGTTTGTTTCATCCTAATTATGAGAGTGTTATAGGCTATATTGGCAGTCGGGTTTTTTGTTCTTTAATTCCCTGAGATTGATACTAAGCTAGTTTTTGGTTGGGTCTGATTTTTCAGTTTATAAACAATTATTTATTTAGTTATGTTTTAACACTGACTGCTGAGCCGATTTTCTTGTCTAACATAGTGTTTCAACAAACACAACAGTTGTGGTTTCTCGCACTCGCGGCAAGCTATGAAAAACACGACAGTTGTGTTTTCTGCACTGAATGTGTTAATCGAAGGAATATCTAACAACTGCTTCAAGGTCAAATATTTTTGTTGCAGCCAATTTTTACTCAAAATTCAAATGTAATTTTTTCTTGTTTAAGGTCAAGCCTTTTATGCGGGTGGATCAGAACGCTCCGGACAGCAGATCTTGGGCCCTAGCAAAGGCAGAAAAGACATTGTCACTGAAGTGTTCAAGAGTGTTAAAGAGTAAGTATTGGTAACATTTCTTTAGAGACTTTTAGACACTTTGCCAGGGCGGCAATGCCAGCCCCATAGGTGCTCAATTTCTTAGGTTCTTCAACGTCTGTACCCATCCACCCAAGACATAGTATAAAAAGTGTGTTGGCAGTCACTGACATTGGATATTCACAAAAGATTGAGACATCTCACCACATAAAATACCTTAAATTTTTTATTGTTTCTTGTTTTTATTATCGTCTTTTTTAGGGTTTTTAGCCACTAGGCCGTGGCCATGTCAGTCCCACAGCTACTTTATTTCTTACTAGCTGCATGTCCCGGATTCGCACGGATTGTGTACCTAATGAAAAATATGTGACAAATCCGTCAGTTTACAGTATAACCATGTAATCCACTCTCAAGTCTCACCCACTGTCTTCTCTCTCGCTCACTATTCATATTAAGACATTTTGCAAATATTTCCGAAAGATTTTTTACAATTTTCTTTTGTATAAACCATCTCCTGACATGAACAAACACATAAAAGAAAGATTTATCCAATTTGGTGCAGTCATTTGGAAGTTATGCGCTTAGAAACATTTCGGTACCTTATTTTTATTTTTATAGGAGATAGAAGATTTAAATGGCCGGAAACATCGCCCCAAGACTTCAACAGATTTTTTTTACCAATGTCGACTTACTAAATATGAATTGAGGCACCCCTACTTCTGCATAATTTACCCCCATATATCTTAACTTACATTGGAGTGGCTCACTATGGTAAAATAGAGATATCTTCCCTTGAGCTTGAATGTCCTAAATAATAAATATATTCATATTACTTTTGATATTTCTAGACGTGGAGCTGTAGTGTTTGACGAAGAACCTGCCACGTCGAGTCGGGGCCGCGGCGGCGGCGGTGCATTTGCGGGCGTCGGCTACAGGCTCGGTAACTAGACCATATTTTTTTTTATATTTTGACTGAGTAACGAGACGAGCAAGTCGTTTACCAGATGGTAAGAGCTTCGCCTGCCCATAACAGTTACAGCACATTGTATTGCGTAGTCTTGTGTGTCACTGCACTGCGCTCGTCACCCTGAGACATTGGATCTAAAGTCTCATATGCCCAGTAATTTCGCTGGAACCAGTGCCCTTCAAACTGAAACTCAGCATTGTTTTCACATTACTGCTTGGCGGATGAATATCTGGCAAAGGTGTGGGTACTTCCCCAGGCGATCTCTTTCATAAGAAGCTCACCACTACAAAAACTTCATACAACAATTTCTGTATTTGGGGAACTCCCCATATTACAAATAACTCAAATAGCAGTTTTACCATTGATACATTGAGGCCTGATGAACAAAGAGAAGAATGAAAACATTAACTGTCAGAAATTAAATGAACAGGTATGTTGAGAAAAGGGATTTCTGGAAGTTCCCTGTCCAAAACCAAAAAAAAAAAGGTTAGATTCTGTTAGATGCTCTATCTGTGTTTCGGGGAACCTCCATATAAATGGGAGCTCCCTTACCCAAAACAAAGTTGGATTGGTTATCAAAGATAAAATTGATACACTATTATGCCATATCTATGTTAGGGGAACTCCCCATTTAACTGATGCTGTTAATTTTCAGGTCAGACAGATGATGACCATGAACCAGTGACACCAGCAGGCCAACAAGCCCCAGTTAGTATCCTATCATTACCTACTTACTATTTTTTGGGGACATTTAGCCACTTGGCAGTGGCCATGCCAGCCCATAGGCGATCTTATTTACTTATAACTAATTGTGCCGGCGGCTTCTGAACCCTGGAACATACTCGAAAATTTCAGATAAAATTCCTGTTTTGATCCCTTAAATTTTCATTTAATACCATTACGCCGTTTCGAAGACTATTTTAGACAAACTCGTCGTTTAAAAATGGTAATTTATGATAAGGCATTGTATAAATAGCAGGTTCCTCTTACATTTTGGCATTTATTTTGTTAAAAACTTCACCTCCAACTTTGGATCTGAACAAATCACCTCCTTAACAATCCTAGTAGGGAGGCCTTTGTCCTGCAGTGGGACGATAATGACCGAAAAATAAAAAAAGATATAAATTTACTACATTACTACTTTTTGTGTGTGATTACAGACAGAGGCGCGGACGGTGCGTCTCCGACTGTTCCGAGAGGGCTTCTCTGTAGACCAGGGCGCGTTGCGCTCCTACAGCGACCCTAACCATGCCGAGTTCCTCAACTACATCCGCAGAGGGTGAGCTGATCACTGTCATTCGTCATCATCACCAATTCTTTTTATTCATAGCCCGTAGTTCTAGGTGTTATTCTAAGACCTAAAGTACATGCGTACAAAATTATGTACATCAAAATCCGTTCAGCTGTTACATAGCTAAGTTGCAAAAATTACAAATTTCCGTTTATTGATTTACTCGGTCGGTTGAAGCTGCTAGTGGAATGAGGGCTGGCTCATATCTCGAACAAAAAAAAGCAATAATTTCTATTCAATGTGGGAATACAGCCAGTGTTTTTGCTACCATGTTCATGGATGGACTTATGTTAGATTTTTAATGTTTATGAAACATAAAAATTAAATCGTAATTTCAAATAACCCTTATTTATTTCCAGCGAGATCCCCCCCGAGCTAGTGGGCGGCGGCGAGGTCCGCGTGAGCCTGGAGGACCGCCGGCACGAGGAGTGCCCGCGTCGCGTCGTCAAGGCGGCCGCCTTCTCTGGGAAGGGCCACTTACTGGGCAGGTATGGTGGATTTAAAGTGGGTTTGGCACCTTCAAGGAATGGTTAGTGCACAAGTCATACTCGTGAACAGTGGAGGGCGCGAAAGTCATACCCGTGAACAGTGTCTAGTGCACAGGTTACGTGATCGGTGGCCAGTGCACTAGTCATTAGCTAGTGCACAAGTCATACTCGTGAACAGTGGCCAGAGAGCTAGTCATAATATTCTTGAACAGTGGTCAGAACAATAGTCATACTCGTGAATATTGGTTAGTGCACAAGTCATACTCGCGAAGAGATGATATTAGCGCATTACGATGATACATTTTGTCCTAACTTTGACTATTGTTGCAGCCCGACTCCACCCACGGTGGGCGCGACCGCCCCTATCGCCAGCGCCGCAGCGGACCGCGAGGCCAACCAACGCGCCGCGCAGGATGCCGTGCACCTGGATGATTCGGCGCCCACCACCACCATACAGGTACTGCATCTCAACCGATATCCGCTCACTACTGAGCACGGGTATCACCTCACGATATCCACCACGGTGAAGTCTCTCGACCGTGAAAACATATTTAAAAAATCTCCTTTATGTAAAAGATTTTTATAAATGGATTTATGGCAGGCCCATTACAATAACTAACAACTAGATATGCTTTAACTACACTATAGGTATGTTACAGTTACTTTTGGCTCGCAGATCTGAACAGCTTTGTTACTGCATCAGATGTTGGATGTGCCTTGCTTGCTTGATACTTGGTGTGCGGGCTCTTTTCTGCTACTAGACCATTGATTGGTCCTTTTTGCGTGAACAGGTGGTGGCTCATACAATCCTTGTATGAGGGAAAATCGGGGAGGTATTGCGAGTAATTATTATTCTTTTCCGGTTTCGAGGAATCCTCAAGGCAGACCTCAACTTTGACATGACAGATAGTTTGTTGCCCTCGTATGAGGATTTTGTCGAGGGAAAATCCGAGTGGAGGAAACTAACGACTAAAATTACTAAAACACACTTGTGGGGTTGGAGTGGAGGCAAAAAATCGGGAGTAATCACTAAGTATATGGGGGTCTAAGTGGTGTACATCCTCTACGTCGTATTGTTCCCTGCAGGTGTAAGAGACCATGTAGTATAAGGTACTAAATATGCTAAGACCGAATTGGGACTGGTCTTCAAGGACTCAACACACCTTGATAGAGGCTTGGCAACAATTTCCTGAAAGTTAACAGCAGCTACCTACTAACAGGGAACCAATTAAGCCATCACTAAAATAAAGATTAAATAAAACCAGCTGTGTAACGGACCTCCTTTTGTTTCAGTTCCGTCTGGCAGACGGTAGCCGAATCACTGGCCGGTTCAACCACACTCACACTGTAGCAGACCTACAGCAGTACGTTTCACGAGCGGAGCCTGCCTACCAACTCCAAGCATTCATGCTACTCACCACCTTCCCGAGCAAGGAACTCAGCGACGGAGATGCAACCCTAGCATCTGCTAATCTACTCAATACGACGCTACTTCAACGGCTCAAGTAGAACAACTGTACCGATGGAAGTTGTTACTTTGGGTAGTTTAATTTTGATATTGTAAGATCAGCCCTCATACCACCTGTATGCTATTTACAACCTTCCTTAGCTCGAGAGACGTTGCCACTTTAAACCGCATACTAACTGATCTCAGGGCTCTAGTAGAACTGTAAAAACTTCATTATTCCCTAGTACTTCTTTAATGTATTAACTATTGGAACGCTATGTAGCTATATTAATTTAGTGTATGATCAAAAGAGGCCTGTTAATCCAAGAGCTGGCCCAAGTTTAGGAACCTAATTAAACTATTGATTATGTTTGGCCGACAAAGCGGAATTTATTAAGAAGACAATAGAAATGCCTCGTTCCCATTAGTACACCCGATTAGTTCACCGTTGAAACTAATGGGATTTTTTGTTGCAATGGTTCAATAGGTACTGAAGAACAAAATAAAGAATACATAATTGAGAAAATAATTAAAAATTTGGAAAGTAAAAACCATGTTTTTCGTGAAATCAGTGTCTTAAATCCAATATCCAAAGTATACATTGTTTATGATACAACAATAGTGAGCTTGGCACCCCACTGCAGTTAAGATGCAGAGTCAAGAAATGGAGATGACAAACAAACGATAATATCTGTTCATGACATTGTCAATGTTTGATACTTTTTCGATAACGTCCTTGATGGTTGATACCTGCTCGTTTCAGTGTATTGTCAACTTTAACCCCCGTTAATAAGTTCCACGATTTATTGTCACTATATCACCCTGTTTCGTAAGTGTAATCCACGAAACGCGGCCCACGTTCAGTAGTGTCACTTAGGGTCTAGACTGACGGTTTGCATATGAAGTGCACTCTAGCTGCAAAATTGCAGTTATTGAGCAGTTGATATAACTGCAAGGAAACTTGACCGACTGCGCAGTCTGTTTGCAGTTAACGTACAGTTGGCATGCTGATCCTTATGGGCAGGTTGAGATGAGAAGCGTTAACAACTAGATGATTTTTAGTCCAGCATCGAACGCGTGTTAGTATGTTAACACCTACGACTACTGACTGACTGCAGGTATACAGACTGCAAGCGGACTGCGCAGTAGGTTGACAGTTTCGATGGAGACATATCAACTGCGTAAAAACGGCATCCAAGTGAAATGTAGCTGGCGTGCAGTTCAAATGTAGACCTGTCTAGACCGTGTAAATGTCTAATATGAAAATTTTGTAGAAAAAAGGTATTTTGTATAATTATAAATGTTTGTAAGGGCGTTCATAGATGACTGAAAACATTGCGATGGCATTCTCAAGTGACATTATGTTTAGTGACGTTCTACGCGTGTAACGTTGCCTTATATTGCCGAAATTCCCCAACTGCGCATTATAAGGCATGTCGTTGAAGATTACCTGCAACGGCGCTAAATAATGCATGTGGTTGGTGTTTAGCTGCAGCAGCGCTCAATATTGCGCTTCTGTGCAGTTTAGCTGGAACGTTGCTGAATATTGCACTCCGTCATGGTTACAAAAACGAATGCCCACGTGTCTGCAGCTTCGCTTTTACCCTTTAGGTAGTTCTTATTCATTGTCTAGCTTAATCTTGTTTTAGTTTGTGTGTGTGTAAACTTAAGCTAGTCTTAGGAACGGTCCCAAATCATTTATTTTTCTCTATTCCACTGAAATGACAGTTTTAATTTTATGTAAGATCTTTTTGTGTAACAAATGGGCCTTGAATAAAGAGACCAAAGTTCTCAAAAAAGTATTTTATTTTAATCTACGTTATACAATTTAATCGATTAGTTAATTAGTACTAAAATTAAATTAATTGACACCTAAAAATAACAGTAAAAACAAGTTGATAACTGCGAAATTTCTCGATTGAAACTTCCAACGTTCGCGCCAAAAGTTGACATTAGCAAGACTCCATTTTGTCTACACTTGAATTTTGACACCGCATCAAAATGGCGGGCGTTATCCGCAGCACTCGGCCCTTGGGAAATTACAAGCGCAAGGGTCTGTTGTAATGCACTGCGCTGGGCATATGCAATCGCAAGCTGCAAGAGAAAATATTGAATTAGATTAGGTATTTTAACTGATCACCAGTCATCGAATATCAAAAACCTCTTCTGCAAGAATCCGCCTACAGAAGAACCACACCTTTGCTAGAAAATCAACAGACAAGAAGTGTGCAAACATCACTGTTCCGTTTTGAAGGACACTGTTTCCCGAAAAATTACTGCGCATTACTGACTTTAGAACCTATGTCTCAGGATGACGACCCCATTGCAGTCTATAAAAGTTGCAGACAGGCGCGGCGCTTACCACCAGGTATACGAACTGCTCGTCTCTACTTAGTAACAAAGGGCCACATGACAAAGTTTTGAAAACCTCGGACATGTGTTTCTTCACGATTTTGCCTGCAGTGTAACAAAGATTCTAGAAAATGAAGGTTTCCTAAAAATCTAAAATCTATTCTCTAGGCCATGACCTCCTAGACTCGTTTTTGAACTGTCAAAATAACGGGCGCGAAGCAAGCGCGGTTCAGGCGCGTTTCGAGAAATTGAGTTTCTAAATAAGTTTAAGCGCGCTCTGTCATCACGCGTTTTCGGCAAGGAATCTCATGTGGCATAGCGAATAAGGGCCCTGATATGCGGCACTCACGTTTGCAATCTCCATACGAGCAAGGATCCATATATTCGGTACAATCTTCACCTGGCGGCAGGAAGGACGATCGGTAGACGGTGGTGCCTTCCAACTGAAATAAGATTTAGGGTTGAAAGCTTTTAACACATTGCCTACTGAACCGGTTCTTGCATTTGGGCACCGACCACCGTTACGGAACGTGTGTGTTTTGCAGCAATGGCGTGCCGTCTGTGTGAGCCGCACTGTAGTAGCGCCGCGTTAAACACACACGTATGTGTTTCGCCGCACAGCCGGCACATAAGCTACGCTAACACAACAGATGTGTTTTCCCGCTCCCACGTAAAGTTATAAAAATCACAACGTCTGTGTTTACAGCAGTGAACGTGTTAAATTAACCTGTTGCATTCGCACAGATGTGGGATGTCGTATTCGCATGGTTTAGTATCTTAAAAAAACCCAGTTTTAACAGGCCCCTAGCTAAAAGTGGACGCATAAACAACACCAGAAAGACCCTCGAAATTTCATGTCTCTGGGACCAGTCGTAGGTAAAGGCTGTGAGTTGATATGTCAGGACTTTGTATTTTATATTTTAATAGCTGTACCACTGTACTGTGTAGTTCGCTGTGGCTCCGCTGTGGCACATTCGCACATTCGCTGATATGTCACTGATGAAAAAAATAGATAAAAACGGATGCGGATTATATATCATGCTAAAATTTCAGCTCGATCGGTGCAGAACTTTTTGAGTTTTTGAAGCGTACACAAACCAACATAACATTTTTATATACATAGATAGATTTGTAGCAAAGCTAACCTTCTGACAGGGCTTCTGGTACTGGCCCTTGCAGGCCCACGGCGGTCGCTGCGGCGCCGGCGCGCACACAGGCTGATACGACATTTTCTGCGTCGTGCAAGACTCCATCTTGGCTGTGATCGAGACAAACAAAACCTGGTTGAAATTGATAATTTGGAAGGGAATTTTCCTGATCGTCAATATTGACCGGTACCAATAACGCGAAGAAGCAGCAGAAAAAAATTAGCAACTTTAACCAATCGCATGTCTCAATTATAGTATCTTGTTGTTAAAATTGAACACGTGACGCTCGAGGACTTATAATAATATATTTTATAGGTTCCTACTTGTAAGACTTACATTTTACATAATGTAGCTTAACCTACCTTGCATAGGATGGTTGAAGTCACTAAACTTATAAATTAATAAGATAAATATGAAAGTCTGTTTGTCCTCTTCACGCCGAAACCGCTGAACGGATTTTAATAAAACTTTGTGTACATATACTTTAGGTCCTGGAATAGAGCATAGGATACTTTCCATCCTGTAAAAATCAACGGTTCCTATGGGATATTAGTGTACGCGGGTAAAACCGCGGGGCGCTGCTAGTGTCCCATACAATACTATAGCAATACATACCTGCAGGTTTCTCGTAGCACTTTATTGGGGCATACGATATTGGCACAGGCATGGGACCAGGGTTTATGTATGACATTCGGTTCACGGTGCGATCTGGAGAGAGAAGACATTTGTTTATTTTAATTAATTACATTTCTGGAAGTGAGAGTGTAAGAAGTGAGGCCTTGCTTCATATGCTGCTTTCTAGTATAAGCCAGAAGTACCGAGGTAACTCCAAAACAGTCACACTGGATGGCACAAAGGGTACTACTTATGGTGGTCCAGGTAGTAAGTTGAGTCAGTAAACTTTCACGAGTGTCCTGTTGGACCCATGTGAATAAAGATTTTAAATTTTTACTGGCTTTTTATGTCTTATGTATGCTATGCTTCTGATTTCACCATTTTTCATCCTAAAATAAAAATAAAATCTACTTCCAAAAAACCCAACACTAGAAAAAGTGCTAGATAAAATTGTAGGAAGGGGTCACTGTGAAGAAATCATAAAATAGCATTTATAGGAGTGGTTTTTTAGGTAGGTGTTGCGGAAAGTGACCTTTTTGGGACGAAACGTCTGAGTCTGTGGAACCGTGGTCCTCAGTTCCCGATTCCCTAGATACAGAGACTCACTTTCAAATGGCTGTTCCACACAGTGGTATTTGTTAGGAGGCTTGCAAGACTCCCTGATAGCTTGAGGTTTGGGCACAAAGTCGTGCCGCTGCGTGGTGACGTTCTGCATGGGCCCCTGGCCCCACATGTCGTGGTGGCACGGACGGATCGGCTGCGTCACGCACACGGGATTGGGGAGGAAGGATAGCTTTGGAAGGAAGGATGGAACAGGTTAAGGATGAAGGGAAAACACAACTGTTGTAATAGGAAAACACTATGGAGTGTGCAGTGCTGCTTCCATGGCTAGACCAGTAAATCGGCTCAGCAGTGAAAGTGTTAAGGAACGCGAAGCGATGCGTGCCTAAAATTTTGTACTTTTGGTTCATCGAATTAACATTTCAATGCATTTACGTCTACCTTCCAAGCAGAGGGTTGCGAGTCCGAATCCAAGTGCGGATACGTACCAATGTGATTCTTGACGTATGTACATATCACTTACTTTTCGGTAAAGGAACAAATCGTGTCGAAACCCACGAGGTATGTGATGTGATCCACTGATCAGTACCGGGCCCCCATTCTATTCCTCACGAAAGTGAGGGGAGACCCGTGCTCAGGAGTTAAAATGCTAAATTAACTTGACACTATGATAATGGCTTGTATGTTGTCCAACTGTTGTCCTCGTATGTAGATGAAGAAGTTGGTTGTATTTTTTATAATGGTTGAAATAGGTTCGCGTTGCTCATTTCCTCACCTGATTTTAGCCAACGATGCAGACAACGATGGTGCACATTACTTCACCATCATCACCAACCCATAACGTCCCACTGCTGAGCACGGGTCTCCCCTCACTGAGTAGGGTTAGGACATAATCCACCACGGGGGTCCGGTCCGGAGTGGTGGATAACATATCTATGTGAGTTTCTTCACGATGTTTTCCTTCACCGAAATGCGAGTGATAATTACGTACCTACATATTATGTTTTACAGAAACATATTGGTACGTGCCTGCACTGGGATTTGAACTCACGACTTTCTGATTGGAAGGCCGACGTTCTCCCACTAACCTACCACATTACTTAGAAGTAACCTATTCTCTAGTGACCCGAAGACTCTCAGGTTGTAACTATCGGGAAACAGTATCCGGCAAGGAGTTCCACTCCATTGCGGTGCAGCGTTACCTTCTGAACAGTGTCTCCTTCCATCTGCGCTGTGGACGGCACTAGATTCGGTAAAGGTTTCACTGGTGCTGGTATAGGAGTCTTCGCAGGAAGGTAGCTGTAGAACAAACAATTGGTCAATAAGGACCGATAGAAAACCGTCTCTTCTTGCGTTCTCTCCAACTCCCAGGAAGTTTCAGTGAAGCATCTACCACTTTGCTGAACCGTTACGTCAACTGTGAGCTACCTGACTTTTTTATTTGACGTGACGTGACGAGTACGTCGTTCAACTGTAAGCACTGCACCTGCCCATAACAGTTACAGTGCCACCCAGAACTTAACATTGCATAATCCTGCGCGGCACTGCACTGCACTCGTTACCCTGAGACATCGGCTCTAAACTCTCATATGGCCAGTTATTTCGCTGGAAACAGTGCCCTTCAAACCGGAACACAGCAATGTTTGCACACTACTGCTTGGCGGATGAATATTTGGTAAAGGACTGACTAGGACTATTGAAAAAAAAAAAACAATTTAAACTTGACATATTTTAAAAGTTGGCACTGTAACTGCAATAATCATTGGAACCCAAAACGTAAAAAAAAAAACATTAAATTACCTGTTCTTGTAAACGGTCTGCGTCTCGAATCTCTTGGATGATGTGACGGGGTTGGAACAGTTGGGCGGTATGATGGAACGCCGGCGGCAGTCGCTAGATGCGTCCAGGTAGCTGTCAACGAGTAGTTCGGGTTATACAACATTAGATTATAAGATACCGGCTGGACCTCTCAGAATTCCCGTTTTCCTGCAAGAACTCCGGCCCCCGTGGCGTAGTGGGCGATGCCTGCGAAACGTGATGTTGCGGGTTCGATTACCGCAAAGGGAAAAGATTTGTGTAACACGAGTGCTTGTAAGACCATGGCCCTCGTAGTTCCCGATTCCCTAGATACAGATTGCAAAGTCAAATAAGAATCCAAAGTGTTCCAACTAGGTGATGGATATTGAACTAAAATTTAACTAACTAAACTAATTAACTAATTAAACTAACTAAAATTCTAACACCTGGCGCTCCAGTAGAAGGGCTTTATAGCAATCTATCTGACTATCTCTAGTATAACAATGGTTCAACCAAAAGAGTCCATCTCAGGGCACCATGGTTGAAACATCGGTACGAAAGAAGTGGAAGAAGATGAAAGGTCGCTACCTCATGGTGTAAGTTGTGCTTTTTTCTAAGCTCTGACAGGGTTTCTGATACTGGCCCTTACAGGCCCATGGCAAAGGTTCCTTAGCCAAAACCTAGAAAAAAATAGATAGATAGATAAACTCTTTATTGAAACACCACAGAACAAAGAAAACTTAAAAGCTAAAACAAATGATATTCAAAAATTAGTGTCGCAATAGGCGGTCTTATCGCTAAGAGCAAAGAAGCATGGAGAAGAGCAACAAAGAGATGGGACAGTGATTTAACGTTAATATTAATGTAATTACAACGTTTTATCTCAAATTACAACGTAAAAAATCGTAAGAGAATGGGAGCTTGTTGATCGTACTGCAGCTTGTTGATCATACTGTAGCTTATTGATCGTATTGTAGCTTGTTAATCGTATCCATGGCCGTGAGTATTGATGGCATGACAAGACTTACTTGGTTAGGCAAGTAGCTCATCTTGTGAGTGGTACAGCCTTCCATCTTGGCAGTCGGCCGCTCGTAGCAGCGGTCGGGCGCGTACGACTTGGCAGGCTCCGCCCCACACGGCGCGAGGTACGACAGCTTGTTGATCGTACGGTCTGGAATATAGAGGTTGTGTTTCTAGTGCAGTTATCCTTTATACATCATAACCTATATCCGCCTACTGCTGAGCACAACTCTCACCTTCTGTTCTTGAAGAGGATTGGATCATAATTCAGGATTGATGGATCGCATAGCTCCAAAATGTGGGGTTCTCCAATTTTCTTGCATTGAAAAGCGAGTAGTGATATTTAAGTAGATATGTTTTATAAGAAACGCATTTATTACTTGACCCTTTATCATCAACCGAAAGACGTCCACAGCTGAACATAGGCCTCTCCCATAGAACGCCACAACGAGCGGTTGCTAGCTGTATGCATCCAGCGGCTCCCCGAGACTCGCAGCAGGTCGTTGCAAGGCAAGGTTCTCGAGTGGCGTCCACGAAGTGGAACACGTTAAAATGTGAGTGAGGTCTTACTCTCGAAAGGTTGTTCAACGCAGTGGAACTTCGGCGGCGGCTTGCACGACTCCCTCAAAACGCACGGTTTGGGCACGAAGTCGTGCCGCTGCGTGGTGACGTTCTGCATGGGCCCCTGGCCCCACATATCGTGGTGGCACGGACGGATCGGCTGCGTCACGCACACTGGGTTGGGGAGGAACGATAGCTGGAAAGGTTTAGTAAGGGTTAGAGGAATCGCCATTCCAGAAATATGAATTATGAAACTTTATCTTAACATGTTCACTGCTGAAAACACAACTGTTGTGTTTTCCATCGCTTGCCGCGAGTGCTGGAAAACACAACTGGTGTGTTCGTTGTATGGGAAAACACTATGGAGTGTGCAGAGCCGCACCCGTGGCTAAACAAGAAAATTGGCTCAGCAGTGTTGAGACCCACCTTCTGAACAGTGCATCCCTCCATAGGCGCGCAGCTTGGCACGAGGTTCGGCGGCGGCTTCCTCATGACTCCTCGCAGGTTACACCCGTCCACCGGTAGGTAGGACATCTTGTAAGTAGTACTGCCCTGCACCGGCGCCGTCGGCCGCATGTAGCAACGCCGGGGCGCGTACGAGTCCGGGATCCGTGGCTGTTTGTAGCACTGGAAGAACAACAATTATTAACGGGGTTTAACCCTTTGTGACCTATTTGTAATGAGCTAGTATTTTAAGCACCACATTCAGGGGAAACTATAGATATGCCTACTGCAGCGCATTATTGTTCTGAGAAGAACAACGGCCACCAACTGCCTATCGCGTTCTTTGCGTGTAGTTGTGACTTTTATAATGTTTTATGATGATGTACAGAAGAATTAAAACAACCAACATAGCTCTAAGAATTAGCAAGTTGACGTGGCAGTAGGTAGTGTTTTCGAGTCGCAATCGCGGAGTTGGAAGCTATATCGCAGGAGGGCCCCACACAAGGCAAGTGGCGGGGAGCCGCTGGATGCGAACAGCTATCATCCGCTCGTTGTGGCGTTGTATGAGTGAGGCTTTGTTCAGCAGCGGACTTCTTCTGCCTGATGATGATTATGATGTGAAAAATGAACGCACTGGTTTTACAAGAGGTCCCTTCCCACAGCAGCAGCTGCGGCAAGGGCACGGGTGCTCCTGCTTGCCGTCTATGAGCTTGCCGTCTCGCAAGCCGGACTTGATGCCAGCAGAGGGCGCGCAGGGCGCCGCCGCATGGCATGGGATACAACACCTGGAAAATTTAAATGATCAATCAAACAATTAAAAACGAGTCATGTATACAATTGATTGGATTATGGATTTGTTGATTGTTGGTGGATTATGGCCTAATCCTCCTCACGAAAGTGACGGGAGACCCGTGCCCAGCAGTGGGACGTTATCGGTTGTTGATGATACAATTGATGATGATGGTTGATGATGAGCCTCCTGAGGAGACTGGAGGAATGAAGGAGACCCGTGCTCGGCAGTGGGCCGATATTGGTTGGTAATGATGACATGTTGTTGTCAACTTTGACGTATCAGTCCACGATGAACCTTGTTAACGCTGCAGGTGATAGTGCAAATAGGTGGCAAAGCAAAAAGTTTAACCGAACAAGGATTTCCTGCATCTAGAGAATCAGAATCTACGAGGACTAAATACAGTCCCACAATAGCCCAAACTCAGATCATTCTACCCGCTGTTCACATAAACATTGGCCATGCGCGAGAATCGAAGCCGGCACCTCACCATTCGCAGGCGTTTATCACTAACTTACGTTACGGACACCGTCAACTTAGCTTGTCATGTTAACTATCTATTAAGGTACAAGGAATGGTTAGGAAGTAAAATGCGCCACATATTTGTATCTTTCTGTAGGCTATGGCGCTTACCACTATGCGGAAAAAACAAAGACAATTTATAGAAAAAAAAAAAAAAACAAACAGGAAAAAGTTCAGAAGAAAAGTTTCAAGTCAACTCTGAGTGTGGCTCTTTGTAGGACCATGGTCCTCGTAGTTCCTAATTCCCTAGATACAGGGAATCATAGTAAGAGATCAGAATCTACGTGAAAAAAAATCAGTGCTAAAGGGCACGGGTAATTTTTTCACAAACATTGAATGTCATATTTATTTATATCTAATCAAAAGCCTACAAAATAAGTTTCAAGCTTCAAGCTTAAAAAATGACGAAACTTCCATACAAACTTTCATTCTCTATTTCAACCCCTTACAACCCTTTTATTGCATCAAAAAGTGGCCTATGTTCTTTCTCAAACTCTAGACTATCTCTGTACCAAATTTTGTTTACATCGGTTCAGCAGTTTAGGCGTGAAAGCGTAACAGACAGACAGACAGAGTTACTTTCGCATTTATAATATAAAGTAGGGAAGTAGGGATAACATAAAACAACATGTATAAACTCAACAGCTGATAACAAGAGTTGATTTTTAAAAACTGCGTAACAGATCAATGATGTAACGAACGACACAGAAGTTGATAACTACCCTTGACCGTCCTGTCAGAGGTCAATCGGGAGCACACTAAGGCCGACCACCCACTAAAGTGGACATGCGTGGAATGCACCAAATATGAGATACATGTATCTTCAATATTTGGATATAATATGTGGGTCAGTGTGAACTTATCTTCAATGTAACCAGATTTTTCTCTTTTAACCTTTTGTTGAGACCCGTGAAAAGTCTACATAATTAAGTAAGATTTTCTTCATAATGAACCATGCTTTATGTTTTACTTTGCGTTTACCTCGGTTTTTTTTATTTGACTCAGTGTCGAGACTAGCAGGTCGTTCACCTGATGGTAAGCGCTACGCCTGCCCATAACAATTACAGTGCCACCTAGAACTTTGCATTGCATAATCCTGCGCGGCACTGCACTGCGCCTGTCAAACTGAGAAATCGGCTCTAAAGTCTCTTATACCTAGTAATTTACCAGCCCGGCCAAGCCTAGCGATTTACTTGGTATTTTATGGCGTTCTTTAATTTAAGATTCCGTAATAACACAAAAATGCATTTCTTATATTTTTTCAATACAGTAAGAACTAAGAACCTCGTCGCCCCAATCGGTATAAACTATTAAGTTCGAGGAGGGCAATTTAATTTTTTCTCGATCTGTACTTCGTGTGTTCCGACCCTTAATCGTATCAGCAAATGTGTACATTAACAATAATAACTCATAAAGATAACATTTAGATATCTCATCTCTGGCCAGTTTCAATCCTGTGGTCAGACAGTGGCATTTATTGAATACAGTCGGTGAGTGTGAGAAAGGTGACAGTACCTAGATGACGATAAACTGTTCAGTCATACCAACATAACAATACAATAACAACAAAACGTACTGTAATAGGTAAGTCATCATCATCATCATCATCAACCCATAAAGTCCCACTGCTGAGCACGGGTCTCCCCTCACTTTCGTGAGGACGGTTAGGCCATAATCCACCACGGGGGCTAGATCCGGATTGGTGGATCACCTACCTACCTCTGAAATAATTCTCGGGTAGGTATGTGTGTTTCCTCACGATGTTTTACTTCACCGAAAAGCGTGTGATAATAACGTACATATGTTTTACAAGAAACACATTGGTACGTGCCTGCACTGGGATTTGAACTCACGACCTTAGGTAAGTACTTTACAAAATAAATTGTAGTTTTTGTCGATTTGTGTTTACTGATTACTATTTATTTGCATGTATTAATTATTGTAATGTGAAAAAAAACGAGTGTTATCTATACAAAAAGAGTCTCATGCAAAAACTGCTGAGCACGGGTCGCTCCTTACTTTCGTGAGGTGGATTGGGTCGTACCAATTCAATGGGTGAATCACATACTTCCGAAATAATTCCCAGATAAAACAACAGTAAAGTAATAATTATTATAGTCTACTGTAAAGAGGTCAATGGAAATTTTGATATACTAAATTAAATTGATTTTGATGTGGATATGTAGGTATGCCTTGTTACCTACTCATGACCTTAGATCCCACAACTTCGTTCACGAAGATTAAAAAATAAAAATGCACTCATTCCAATACTCACTCAGGCATGATTTATCTTGTAAACACTCCCTAAAACTAGTTAAACAACACTGTATAAAAAATAGTTAATTATAAACTAAAACCTAATCTAAAATTATACTGATTAAAATTTATAAAAACATCTCATCAAAATGGATAGAAAAATGGCAGATTTTGGGAAAAAAGTTATCACTTGTTTGTGACGTTTATGAAAAATGAAATCTAGTCGCTTATGTAAATAGTTCTTTGTTTAAAATAAGGGTAAAAAAAGGTTTAATGCAGAATGAAAAAAAGTCTCATATTAAAATATCATTTGTATTCAAGATGTGTATGGTACGAGTAGGTACCATTTTTTTTTAATTGCAGAATAGGCAAGCATTTGACCGCAGGATGCGATCTCTAAATCTGTAAGCTTTTTTTTTTTTAACAATAGTTTTCGCACCGCAAGCGACAAGTGGAATTTTATAGGACTTTTGGATTTTTTACAGGCAATTTTTTTTACCTTGGGTTACATTATTGGAGTTTTCGTAAGGAACCCTAGTTGTTTTTGCAAATAAAATATACCTTTTGTTATTTATCAAGGATAATGTAGCATTCTATCGATGAAATAATTTTTGAAATCGGTCTAAACTTTTTGAGTTTATTCTTTACATACAAAGATACATACGTACCTGCTTGTACATAGTAAAATACAAATGTTTCCTCTAGTGTAATAATCACAAATATAATAATGGTAAAATTTACAAACAACATTAAACTTAGTCACCAAAACAAGACACGCAGTTATTTTAAGTGGATTCAAGGCTTTATTGCATTCATATCGTATGACTAAATAAAATGACTAATGCATGCAATTTTCAAATTAGCTTGCTTACTAGTAATTGTACGCAGTAAATGGATGCAAGTAAAGTTTCATTCTGAGTTCTATCAGTGGTTTGTAAGGACGTGTTATTGGTAAGTGCATTGAAGACCTTTGTTTTTTTATATATTTTTTTTGCCATGCTTATAATACTGTATTTTGCTACAAGTCACCCCAACAGATCCTATCATGTGATTATACCGGTGAAAATCATAACCCTCATTTTGACCTCGCTGTAGTCGGGTAAAAAACGAAAGTTACCTACTCTCTATCTGTTTGTTCCCCTTTCGCGACTTACGGCTGAACCGATATCAATACGATTTAGTGTGGAGATAGTTTGAACCCTAGGGAAGCACTTAGTATACCTACTACTAATGTATCTATCTATATATATATATAAAAATGTTATGTTGGTTTGTGTACGCTTCAAAAACTTAAAAATTTCTGCACCGATCGAGCTGAAATTTTAGCATGATATATAATCCGCATCAAGGATTGTTTTTATAAATTTTTTTCATCAGTGACATATCAGTGAATGTGCGAATGTGCCACAGCGAAGCGTGCCAGGGTACAGCTAGTAATACATAAAATAGCGAAAGTAGCATTCGTCTGATTCTCTGTGTTTTTGTCTGTTTACTAAAAAGGTAGTTAATAAATCCCGAAAAAAAATAAAAAAAAACCTGATTTTATAATAATAGTTTTCATTACAGTACTAACGTATTGTTTCCAGGTAAAATTCCGGAATGCAGTGCGATTGCAACTACGTATTGCCAGGTCGGGAAGGGTTGCCAGCTCACTATGACAACTGCAGTTCTACCTGGGAGATACTTCACCCTGGCAAGACCACTCCTAAGTGAGTTATTTGATGTACTGACAGACCAAAACAATGGCGAGCGCGGTGGAAGTGACGATTCATACATATCATAGGTTTCAGATATCTTGGTCTGGTTGTATTCAGTTTTGCAAGAACTTGGCCACAAAGCCGAGTTCTCGCAAGTATCTTTCAGTTTGAAAACTATTACGATTGTATTTTTTCATACCCGGATCGGGCCCCCATGGTGGATTACGTCCTAACCGTCCTCACGAAAGTGAGGGGAGTCCCGTGCTCAGCAGTAAGCTGACATGCGTTGATGATGATGATTTCGGACTACTCTAAAATCTGCCGCCAGGAACCAACCTGATATAAACCTGCCGATGTCTCAGGGTGGCGAGCGCAGTGCAGTGCCGCGCAGGACTATGCAATTCAAAGTTCTGGGTGGTACTGTAACTGTTATGGGCAGGCGTAGCGCTTACCATCAGGTGAACGACTTGCTGGTCTAGTCACTCAGTCAAACAAAAAACAAAAACCTCACAAAGTTTCTCTTCTACAAAGTTTAATAAAAATTTGTTGTATTTTCCAGAAATAGTGACGGATCTCTTCGATTGCCGAATGAACACCTTGGCAGCCTCGAAGTGGACGTCTTGTACCATCTGGGTTTGAACACAGACAGCTACAATCTGCCAGCACTGTTTGGGGACGTAAAGGTAATTAGAAGATAAAAAAATATGTATTTGCGACAGCATAAAACAATGCTACTTCATAGTTTAATAAGCGGTGGTAGCCTAGTGGAAGAACGTCCGCCTTCCATCAGAAGATCGTGAGTTCAAATCCCAGTGCGGGACGAGCGCCGTGTAAGATTATATAATGCAATATTTTAGGTGGAACTGTTCCTTCTATGTTATTCGTTATCGTTACTCCATAAAATAAAAAAATAAAATACTTTTTTTTACAGTTCGTGTGCATGGGTGGAACAAAACATCGGATGAGAGAGTTCGCAGAGTACATGCTTGGAGCTCTTGGACTGGACAGTAAAAACGTGAAGCTGGTGAACTTGACGAAGCATTCGCAAAGATACGCCATGTACAAGGTTGGCCCAGTGCTGTCTGTTAGCGTGAGTATCTACCTGATTGATAATGGAATTAGATAAGGCATTTTTTCAACGCTTTCTTGGGTTGTGGGTCCATGATTTTGTACCCAGCTCCATTCACGGCTTTTTTATTCGTTTTTAGATTGGCCCCGCTATGTACTGCGTCGACTTTTAGTCCAAAGCAACGGTTAACTTTTACGGGAAAAAAGTATCTATTCTATAATGTATACCAAATATTGAAATAAACTGGGCTGTTTCCGAGTCTATCCAAGACAAACTTACCGACAGACAGACCAACAAAATTTCTAAAAAGGTCATTTATGATTTGGCATTTGATTTTTTTGGCAGTTTTCACTAACATTATGGCATAAATTTTAAAATCACGGATTTATATATATATTTTTTAATTGCTTAACAGACAAGCATTAGAACATATTACGTACGTATTATTATTAAGTACGTTGTTCGCTGTTGTGTGCAGTTGTGTCAGAATAAATGTTTTTTCTTTCTTTCTTTCTTTCTATATTATTAATATTTAATTTATTAACATATTATTCAGATATGTCAACTTTATCATTGGTATATTATAGGTTTAAGTATAACAATGGCGATTTAAACATTCAAAGTTACTCATAATGGTTATTTTTTATTCTATTGTCCAACAGCACGGTATCGGCATCCCGTCCATGACCACCCTACTCCAAGAGGTGATCAAACTCATGTACTACGCGAAGGCGAAAGACCCCATCTTCTTCAGGGTTGGCACCAGCGGCGGCCTGGGGATCCCCGCGGGGTCGGTGGTGGTCTCCACTTGGGGACTCAGCGGCACACTGGAGAAGAACTACGAAGTGGTATGTAAAGTCAGTGATAAAGGATGAGAAAGGATTATTCTATTCCAGAACCTTTTTTTTTATTTCACTGACTGACGAGACGAGCAAGTTGTTCACCTGATGGTAAGCGCTACGCCTGGTCATAACAGTTACGTGCCACCCAGAACTTTGTATTGCATAACCCTGCGCAGCACTGCACTGCGCTCGTCACCGGGTCTAAAGACATCGGGTCTAAAGTCTCATATGCCCAGTAATTTCGCTGGAAACAGTGCCCTTAAAACCGGAACACACAAGCTTTCGCATTTATAATATTTGTGAGATTGATGATTTCTGCCCTTTCAGCCAGTTCTGGGTAAATTGCGAAAATTATCATCGCTTCTGGACAGCAGAGTGAGCCGGGAGGTGCACTCTCTGGTGACAGAGTCGGACGGGTTCGAGACCTACCTCGGAGGAACCATGGCAGCCGATGACTTCTACAGAGGTATCTTCATTTGTTTATTTATTTTGATCCAATTTTCATTGTTCAATTCATGTTCAATTGGATACACATGCTTGTCAAGAGGACACTATAAAATATTATGGTGACAGCGAGCTGATTTGATTAAGAGAGAGACGCACGGAACTCTTCAGCGGCTAACAGTATTGGAGGATCAGTTACCTCCTAAATGATTCTCGGGGATGTGAGTTTCCTTTCGCTGTTTCTTCACCAAGCGAGTAATTACGTTTGAGTGAATATGTTTTTACAAGAAACACATTGGTATATGCCTGCAGTGGGCTTTGAACTCGCAACCTTCTGCTTGGAAGGCAGACATTCTCCCCACTAGGATATACAGTGAAAAATGGAACACCTTTCCAGCGTCTTTGTTTCCCGATAACTACAATCTGAAAGTCTTTAAGTAAAGAGTGAATGGGTAACTTTTAGGCAATCATGCTCCACCGTCGACACTCATCGCCAGGTAAGACTGCGGTAAAATTCTTGCCTATTAGATAGATAGATAAACTCTTCCCTCTCCTCTCTCTTCTCTTTTTCTTCTTCACCTTTCTTTGTATCTTCTTCTTTCTTTCCTTCTTCTCCTCTTCTTGAATTCTCTATTCTGCAACATAAAAATATATCTTAGTATTTGTGTAATTATCACTCGCTTTTCGGTGAAGGAAAACATCGTGAGGAAACTCACATACCTACCCGAGAACTATTTCGGAGGTAGGTAAGTGATCCACCAATCCGGATATGGCCCCCGTGGTGGATTATGGCCTAATCCTCCTCACGAAAGTGAGGGGAGACCCGTGCCCAGCAGTGGGACGTTATGGGTTGTTGATGATTTGTGTAATTATTTCAGGCCAAGCCCGCCTTGATGGTCCATTCTGCGACTACACAGAGTCAGACAAGATGGAGTTCCTGGACAAGCTGAAGATGCTCGGCGTCAAGAACATAGAGATGGAAGCGACTGCCTTTGCCGCCTACACGAGCGAGGCCGGCATCCGGGCAGGCATCGTGTGTGTCACCTTCTTGGACAGGCTGCATGGCGATCAGGTTCGCTGTTTTTTTTTATTGGACTAAGTGACGAGAATAGCATGTCGTACGCTTTATGTATACTAGAAGTACCAGGGTCGTAGGGTAGCTCCAAAACAGTCATACTGGATGGCACAAGAGGTACTGCTTGTGGTGGTTGAGGTAGTAGATTTTTTTATTGGACTGAGTGACGAGACCCGCAAGTCTTTCACCTGATGGTAAGTGCTACGCCTACCCTTAACAGTTACAGTGCCACCCAGAACTTTGCATTGCACAATCCTGCGCGGCACTGCACTGCGCGCGTCACCCTGAGACATCGGCTCTAAAGTCTCATATGCCCAGTAAGATATTTCAGTATTACATACTATTTTTATCTATGAAACATCCTACTAATATTATAAATGTGAAAGTTTAAGAGGATGGATGGATGTTTGTTACTCTTTCACGCAAAAACTACTGAACAGATAATTTTATTACCTACAAAATAACTCCCGGATAGGTATATGGGTTTCCTCACGATGTTTTCCTTCACGGAAAAGCGAGTGATAATTACCTACATAATGCTTTTTACGTAAACCTATTGGTATATGCCCGCACTGGGATTTGAACTATATATACCTAGTTGTATTTTTTCAGGTGACAACAAGCAAAGCGACGTTGACGGAATGGCAAACAAGACCTATGAAAGTAGCAGGGAGATACATCGCCAAATACCTTGATAAGAACTGAACGAGCCACTACTTCTAGTGTCGATATAAAGCGTGGCACACATAGCAGCGCACGCCACGGCCACGTACGCGATTTCATGCAAAAACGAAAGATGTCAAGGTGTCAGATGTATGTTTGAAGATAGTTCAGAGAAATCGGCCGCGCGTCGCTTTGTGTAGCAGGCTTAAACCATAATAAATATACTGTCGTGTATTGCAAATTCGGGCAATATTGCCGGCCATTCCTTACAGTCACACACTTTGTGAAAGTATGGCTCGGCTAGAAGCCCTTTTAGGTAAATAATTACACGTGATGTAATAAACTATATAAAATAAATTGTAAACTTAACAATGAAAGGCTCAAATTATTGTCATTTAAGTTGTGTCAATAAACCAACAAATAAATTAGAATGTTTAATGGAATAATTTTACATAGGTCATATTTTAAGATTTTTTTTGTCTATACTAATATAAAGCTGAAGAGTTTGTTTGTTTGGTTGAACGCTACAATCTCAGGAACTACTGGTTCGAATTGAACAATTCTTTTTGTGTTGAATAGTCCATTTATTAAGGAAGGCTATAGGCTATATTTTATCTCCATATTCCCATGGGAACGGGAACTAAGTGGGTGAAACCGCGGGGCGCAGCTAGTCATTAATAATTATTAACAAATGATTACTTGTTGGTTGTATTCTAAAGAAACTAATTTAAGGGTGGCTTGCATCAACTCATGAAAGCTAAAATGATTTTAATTTAATCTCTGGTTAAGTTTTAACGTCGCTTATAATTTTGCATTATGTATGTAGTAATCGAGATTAACACACATCATAATTATTACATATTTGTAATAATTATGTTGTGTGTTAATCTCGATTTAAACTAACGTCAAACTTTTTTTTAACCCGTCACAATCCTGATCCCTAACTTGGATATCCTGCACCTAGAGAACCAGGAACAAAGAGGACCATAATTCTATAATCACCCAGATTCGCAGCAAACATTGGTGCTTCATAAAAAACTTTACCCTGTGCGAGAATCGAACCCGCGCGACACAGGCCGTCGATACTTACAATATTTATGCCTACATAAAAACACCTATCCACATTACCATCAGGTGAACGACTTGCTCGTCTCGTTACACTTAATTTATATATCATACCATATTTACATTAAGCAGACCGGCCCTAAATACCTTAATTAGCCAATTACTGTAGCGCCTCGGCTACGACGGCGCTGTATCCGTAGCCTGTGGGCCAGGGGCGCTAAACCTTTTACGTTTCCTAAGCCACGTGCCATTTGTTAAGTCTAGAATAGAATAGAAAAAGTTTATTGTCAAATTGTGAAGATATAAAAAATTATGGTCGTGAAATATAATAAAATTCCAACAGCTTGTTCACATCGAAAATTAGTAATTATTTACTAATTACTAATAAATTATACTAACTAACATTATAAAAATGAGTAGGATTGTTTGTTACGCTTTCACGCCTAAACCAATAAACCGATTTTTTAAATTTTTTCACCAATGGAAAGGTAAATTATTAGCGAGTAAAATAAGCTATATTTTATACCCGTATCCTCACGGGAAAGAGAACTACGTGGGTGAAATCGCAGAACGCAGCTAGCAATATTATAAATTCGAAAGTAACTCTGTTTGTTTGTTTATAATCTTTTTACGACTAAACAGCTCAGCGAAAATTTGGCAAGGAGATAGATTTTATCCTGGTGAAGGGCATAGATTACTTTTTATCAAGATACACTGTAGTCCGCGCGGACAAAAACTAGTACAATTATAAAAACTATTACTAAAATTTTATGTATTTAAATTATATAAATTTATAAGATATGTAATTAGAGGCCATAATAGCAATATCTTCCTAGTAATTACACGATTACACTTCTTTTAACTGTGATATTAGTTTGCTCTGTGGGAGTATGTACGCAACAGTTACTCCATCAGTATGTTATGCATAATATTCATTTGCAATATATCAATGCTGCGCCATCTGCCTATGTTATGCCATTTTTTAGGCAAGGTACTTCCTAACTTAGCTTTAGGTATTAGTTCTCATTGAAATAGTGAAATAATTACGCTTATATTAAAACACGACATATCCTATAAATAACTTTGTAGCAGCGTTCAAAAACAGTTATGCCTAACTGTTTTTGAACGCTGCTACAAAGTCCATGTAAAAGTAAATTAAAAATACAAAGCCTGAGGGTAGATTCTGATATAGTATAAATAAAGGTTACCGAATTTATCATACCCGCAATTTACAAAAACAAACGGTTTCACGTTCCACATCAGTACATTTTAATATTAAATTAATGCCCGTGTTACGTACGTGTTCTGCACATGATATCAGCGGGCCGCAGCTTACGAATTCCTGCCGTTGTATATTAGGTAAAAATGGAAAGTTCCCGCGGGAAAATGATAACATGTTGGGCTTTTCCGGAGAGCGAGAATGTATTTATATTTTCAGTAACTTATGGAGACCGACATTTTGGATGTTTTTACTTTTGTTATATTGTTTTTGAAATAAATTCTAATAAAATTTTCTATATTACACAACTGGATTTACCCAAAACTGGTCAACGCAGGTAAATATTTAAGGTAAATTCGCAGCGTGCGACACAAAAACCAATAATAGCAAATTTTAAGGAAAACATGAAAATACCGAGCGTAACGCTGCGGCCCGCGCAATCCCAAACAAGAAATACTTTAGAAAAAGTTCAGCGGGCCGCAAGTTACGAACACCTGAGCGCTACGCGGCTACGTGACTACGGAAATTCTACAAAACAATCGGTCCGGAACTTTGCATGTGGTTATTTGGCTAATGTAGAGTGAAATTATGCGGAGGAATGTTAGGGGGTCATTGTGAATTGTTCTGAAATTAGCTACAGCAGCTTTTTGCAATAATGAATTTGCCTTTTTTTTTGCTTTTTTACTACTGAATTTAAGGTCAATGGGTTATAATAATATAGTGTCCCATTATGAGTTAATAGAATAGCTTTATTATACGCTTAAGGGTGCACGGAGTGCACGGAGAAAAAAAACTTGTAGACAGATAAGTATATAAGAATACTTTTCACTTCTCATGCTCATGGTAGCGGGACTAAACCGTGTGTGTATGTGTGTGTGTGTGTACCTACATATTAGTACATGATCTTGTAGCTGTGTATAATATGAAGTGAAAGATTCCTTTTAATATACTGTAACACTAATGAATGTCCTTTAACAATGATAACTGATAGAATGCCCATCAAACCATTAGCATTCCCCGCAACCCTTAACAAACACTTCCGCAGGGACCAATTTCACACAATATCCCCAATTTTTCATCCCTCACCAATAACCCGCAGCCTGCGCATCCCCGTTTCCCTCCAAAGCTACGAAGTGCTACGGGGCCAGGAGCTACGTCAGTCCGTAGCGGCATTTCGTAGCGACCGGTCGACTCTACGAAACTTCCCCTCTCCGTCTTTTGTTCCAATTTAAGCTGATTTCTTTATGAAAAATATACTATTCTCTTCTTATTTACACTAAACAATTGTTTGTTTGTGTTTTGGTGCGGAAATTTGAGGTGAATTTTAGTGTTTTCGTGTTTTTTTTTGTGTGTGTGTCAAAGCTGGTGGTTTCTCAGCGTGAGATTAGGTTATTTTTCACGGACATCTGTGTTTTTGTGTTGTGCGAATTTATAATGGGCTCTGCGGTGAATGGACGTGTAATAAACCGTGAGTATCTGAGTGTTAACCATCTATAATTATAAAATTACGCGCTCGTATAGAATGGTTAGGTGTTTGATCTTGTGAGACGCTTATGTAAATCGTTTACGTTTTTTCTATGAGTGGGGTTTTGTTAAGGGAATATTTACCGTCTATCTCGTCATTCCTCTCCATGCATGGTTGTCTGGAAGAGATCGCTCTGAGCGAACATCCTTAGCGACAATAATTGTTCCATTTTTTGTCCTAGTTTTTAAGTTTAACAGACAGACACATGAATTTTATTAATTATATACATATAAATAAGACTTAAACAATATACCAAAGTGGAATTAAAAAGGAACTGCACAAATAGCGCGAATCCAAAACTTAAACAATGGATACCAACTTACTGCACAATACATTTAATATAAAAACTAAGTCAAAACAAAGCTCATTACTTAAGTAGCTACAAGTACTTGTAACTTTAACTTGTACAGCTTCAACTAAAAGGGCTTTTTGAAAGGTTGATGTAACTGAGTTTAAAGTTGAGGTAACTCTTAGAACTCTGAAAGTAGCCGAGTTGAGTGAGCATTAAATATGTAATGGCGAATCAGAATTCAGAGTTTACTTGAGACTTTTATAGTTTAACTAGCTGCGCCCCGCGGTTCCACCAGCATAATTCAAGTTTTCCCGCAGTAACTCTCTTAAAAGCAATATATTTTCCCCGTTTTTGCCACATTCTTTATTGATGCTCAGCTCCTGTTGGTCGTAGCGTGATGTTATATAGCCTATAACCTTACTCGATAAATGGACCATTCAACACAAAAAGAATTTTTCAATTCGGACCAGTAGTTCCTGAGATCCTAGCGTTCAAACAAACTGATCGCGCCAAAGTATAATTCTATTTGATCTTCGACAAAGTTATGAACATGTAAAATATGGTACGCACAACCAAGAGCGGAGAGGAGGGAACGAAGGGAAACATGCAGCAAATACCTCAGAACAGCGGCGCCTCCGATCACAGGCGCGGGCGTCCAGACGCTCAGGCACGCGGGCAGCTCCCAGATCCCAGTCCTCACAACACACTCCAGAATGCACTCGCGAACAGCGCGATCACAAGAATATGAAAAATTACAAGGCCGCAATGGCACGGGGAACAAGAAGAAATACTTCCGGCGGTGCGATTGTCTTATAACGACGAGCTCGTTTCCCATTTGAACCGGAACTAACAAATGGCGAACTGATTGACAGCTCGCCTACAATTTTTTCTCACGCCAGAGGGCGTTTCGGCGCGGGCGCATTTAGTATTGCATACATGTATAAAGGTATAATATAGGAAAGGGTGAAAAGGGATTGTACCATTAAATATTAAATTAATTTATAAAATTATTATAAATACTTTGGCGTCAACACAAACAAACAAACTATTCAGTTTTATATATTAGTGTAGAGTATAGATTTAAACAAGCTACGCCCGCGGTGTCCCCTGTAATTATTACCCTACCATCATCATTATCATCAACTAATATCGTCCTAGTAATGAGTAGTGTTCTCCCCTCACTTTCGTTAGCAGGGTTAGGCTGTAATCCACCATGGAGGCTCCGAAAAGCGAGTGATCATTACGTACCTGGGACTTACGTATTATTATACTAGCTGTGCCCTGCCACGCTCCGCTGTGGCACATTCGCACATTCGGTGATATGTCACTGATGAAAAAAATAGATAAAAACTATCCTTGATGCGGATTATATATCCTGCTAAAATTTCAGCTCGATCGGTGCAGAACTTTTTGAGTTTTTGAAGCGTACACAAACCAACATAACATTTTTATATTATATTTAGATGGGAACTGTTATTTTTTTTACGGCATTAATGTATGCTTTATTCTATTCTAGGACCTAAAGAATCCTACTAATATTATAAATGAGAAAGTTTGTGTGTATAGATGTATGTTTGTTACTATTTCACGCAAAAACTACTGAACGGATTTAGATGAAATTTGGAACACAGATAGTTTATAACCTGGATTAGCACATGGGATACTTTTTATCCCGTAAAATTGAATAGTTCTTGCGGGATAATACATAACGCGGGTGAAATCGCGGGGCGGAGCTAGTTCATAATATAATTGAAATTTGTTAGGCCGTTTTGTGGCTTTTTCGGGATAAACTGTCAGACAGACGGGATTAGGTCGCAATCCAGCACGAGGCAAATCTAGGACAATCCGAGTATCACACGTTTGTTACGTACATATTTTTTACAAGAAACACATTGGTACGTGCCCGCACTAGGATTCGAACTTGCAACCCTGGGCTTGGAAGGCGGAGATTTGCCCTATCTCTTTTTATCCCTAATCTTTCCATGTACATATATATGTATAGTTCCTATGAATTCCAAAAACGGCTGCACCGATTTTGATTAAACTTTGGTAGGGTCCCCAAACAACGCTCATGAGAGTTCCTTGCAAAAAAAAAACACTCATTTACTTCATATCGCATTGCAACGCATGTCGAGCACAGCTAGTAAAATATAAATGACAATATATTTCGTTCTGTTTGACAGTTTTTCTGTAAAAACCATGTCATACGAACAATTAGTATTCTGGCCTCGTTTTATATCGATATAAGCTGGAGTTTCCCCGGGGAAATCCGGCGTCCGAATTTCGAACAGACAGACAAATAGATATACCTATATATGCATTGTATCGTATATGCTGTTTGAGGACAGAACTTTTGTGGCAGTGGAGAGGTGTAGGTCATTTAGGTTAAGATATTAAAATGGTTATTTTCGCAATGACTTTCATAAAAAAATCATTTGTTTTAATTGTAGTTTGGATTTTTTCTTTATTTTCATAATAATGACGTCACATATTCTTTTAGGCCTGTATTCCAGGGGCAAGCTCAAACTTTTAAGTTAACACCTTCACTACTGAAAACACAGCTGTTGTGTTTTTATAACTTGCCGCAAATACGGGAAACACACCTGTTGTGTTAGCGCAGCTTACGTGCCGGCACTGTGGCGAAACATAGACGCGTGTGTTTAACGCGGCGCTTCTACAGTGCGGCTCACACAGACGGCACGCCATGGCTGGAAAACCACACGGTTCGTACCAGTGCCTAAATGTAAAAACCGGTTCAACAGTCAACGTGCTAAAACGGCGCCTCGCAACATCGATCAATTTCAATCTCAATTTGGAAATGACAATCTAAGCTCAGATATCAGCGGAGATCGTAAGCCAGTCATAAATAAATTAAATTGAATTGCTTGTATTAAACCAATTGCTAAATCTAAAATTAGAGAAAAATTTAATTTTTGCCCTGAGATTAACAATTTTTTTATGTAAGTTAGGTTAAGTATGTATTTTTGTTGTAAGTAGGCAACAAATCACATGTTTTTTTTTTTTTAATTTTCATTTCATTTACGGAGATGTACGGTATTATTCATAATACCATTTATAAGGTATCTATCATATTTAATTTCTCATCAGCCAAATGAGATAAGTTCGCCAAAACATCTTAACTTTTTCAACCGTAAGCTCTCACACTACTTTTACTTTTTGAAACCAACTTCGGCATTTTCGACATCTCCGACTCGCCGAAGAATCATACCAATCGTTAGAAGCTAACAGAGAGAGTAGAATAGGCTATTTAGAAAGAGACAAAAGTCTGTAAACCTTTGCATGGGAGTACGAGAGAGAAAACCATAAATGTGTAAAGGTTTCGGAACTTTTCCGGAAGGATGTGGCGATTTCTTTTTACACTGATGGTTGATGATCGAAAGATTTTATACTAGGGATGTTACGGATATATTTCGATTCGGATACTAGTTTAAACCTAGTTTTTTTAATTTCGCTAACGGATTTTTTTTGAAAATATATTTTCAGAAAATTACTAATTTTGGAATCAGATTGTTGTTGTCACTTCTAAGAAAACTATCTTTTAATTAGAACTTGTATTTTCTACCAATAAAATAAAATATAGGTATATATATATATATATTTTTTAATATCTATCTATCTAGATAGATAGATATTTTTTAAGAGAGCCTCCCTGGTTTCTATCTTTAACTTATTTTTATACTGCACACACTTTTTTTTTAATTGAAAAGATTCTAAAAAGTTTTTTCATAAATAAACAGATTGATAAATAAAAAGAAAAACCGTACAGTCGAATTGAAACCTCCTCATTTTTTGAAGTCGGTTAAAAATCAGTACTAATACAAGAGAAAACTTTTAATTATTCCAGAATTATTTTTAAATAGACAAATCCCAAGGCCAATATCAAAATAAATTGTTTCGCAGTATCCGTGACTTCAGTTACGGATCCTTACCATCTCTAGTAAAAGGTTTTATTGCAGGTTGGTCTCAAAGGGATTACGGAGGCAGTAACTTTCTAGGTCCGTTGGAATTAGACATCATGGAAGTTTGGGGGTCGAGTGAAATGTTAGAGAAAGTGTTGGGTTTAGTAAGTGCTAGTTACTAAGTAGGTACTAGGTACTGTAGAAAATTACACCAGGAGGCCTACCATGACATCTTATAGCGATTCAATTGAAGACCTAAACTGAACCGCGTCACATAATCGTACAGTGACGTCTTATTTTTTTATGTAGCTGCCATTTTCAACCTTAAATGGATCCAGTTTAGGTTGAAAATGGCTTATTAGCGACTCAATTTAGGTTGCTGCCATTTTCAACTTAAACTGGATCCAGTTTAGGTTGAAAATGGCAGCAATATAAAATGATTATGCGACGCGGTTCAGTTTAGGTCTTCGATTGAATCACTATAAGAGGTTATGGTAGGCCTCCAGGTTAAAGGAAAAAAAAGGAGTGTGCTTTAGGACCACACGACAGACTAAAAACTTCTTGAGCTCCATATATATTCTCTCATAGCCATACATATAGTGTATGGCTATGAGAGAAAGAGAGAAAAGAAATGTGTGGTTGCACCTCTCTCTCTGTCCCCCTACAGTAATATACGAAACTTATATCTTTACTAACTTATTATCTCCCTCTCAACTTCCATTCGCCTCGTCCGATCACATATTTCGTAACGCATTCACCAGCTTACTCCGTAAGGCAAGCGTGCGTAAAGAAGTTTCACTTCAAAAAGCAACGTTTACTTTGCTATTTTTATGTTGTATTCCAAGATACATATATTTTTAATACGGAGTCGTTACACCACATGTAGGGTTGTCACCACGTAATTTAGGGAGCTGGAAGACATCAGTGTGTACCTACCGAAATTGTGTTAGAAACAAATTGCTTTTTGAACAGGGTTGATAAGGAAAGATGTCAAAGAGCGCCGATCGAAATTGACGGCTTAATCTTATATGTTACTAGCTGCGCCCCGCGGTTTCACCCGCGTCGAAAGTCATATTTATTTATATCTAATTAAAAGCCTAAAAAATAAATTTGAAGCTTCTAACTTCAAAAATGACGAAACTTCAATACAAACTTTCACCCCCTATTTCAAACCTTTACAATGCTTTCATCGCATTAAAAAGTACCCTATGTCCTTTCTCAGGCTCTAGACTATCTCTGTATCATTTCATTTCAATCGGTTCAGTAGTTGAGGCGTGAAAGAGCAACAGACAGACAGAGTTACTTTCGCATTTATAATATAACAAGGATTTGACATAGTATATTACTGCGTGGTTTGCTGTTAGCACACACATTTTTTTATTTGACAGAGTGTCGGGACGAGCTAGTCTTTCAACTGATGGTAAGCGCTACGCCTTCCTATACCAGTTACAGTGCCACCTAATACTTTGCATTGCATAATCACTGGCACTGCGTTCGTCACCCTGAGACATCGGCTCTAAAGTCTCATATGCCCAGTAATTTCGCTGGAAACAGTGAGTGCCCTATAAGCTGGAAAACAGTAATGTTTGCACGCTACTGCTTGGCGGATGAATATATGGCAAAGGTGTGGTACTTCCCCAAGCAGTCCCTTGCAGAAGGGGACTCCCACTACTAACTACCTACACGATTCTGATGGGCCATTAATAATGTGATAAACAAATGAAATATCTGATAATGATAATAGAATGAAATAGGAAATACTTGTGTGTTAAGTGATAATGTGTTAAATGATGTGTCAGGGTGACGAGCGCAGTGCAGTGCCACGCAAGATTATACAATGCAAAATTCTGGGTGGCACCGTAACTGTTATGGGCACGCGTAGCGGAAGATTGCAAGTAATGGCTTATGATGCAGTTTCACTTTGCTAGTTCAGCTCTGTATGTAGTATTTCAGAAGGCGTACCTTCGAGGACTATGCTTCTACTGACCAGATTAACAATAATTTGATTAACGGCACATAACATCCGATAGGGGTCACTCACAAGGGTCTCGCGTCAGAGGTTATGGGGTCGTGAATTTGACCTTTTCAGGGGGTGCGAATTGGTGCCTTTATTAAAAATAATCTTTATGACGTTGAATGATGTATGAAGGTATTTGGTTTACACCGTCAACCTTTGAAGATCCATTATTTCTCTTCATCCAAAGATTGACGTGAAGAGATCGCTTTAAGCAACAAGTCAATGTATTTTAGATGTACGAGTAGTTTTTTTATTATTATGTACCTTTTGTATTATTTAGCTGCTGTATAGTAAAGTATTTTCTATTTTGTCCAGTCCTGTCCTGTCCTGTCCTATAGAGGTTTCTATCAACTCGAGCAGGAATAAACGAGTTTCAAAAGCAATTTAGAGAATGTACGCGTGGCGTCCTTAAATTATAGATGAGCACACACGTGCGAACAAATCAATTGTGTTCTGTCAGCGAAGGTACATTTTAGAAACTCATTAGTCTCGAGTTTCATTGTCTTGTATCTAGTCTTATCTCCTCTGTGTGTACGATGTTGAAACGAGCTTGTTTTTGGCAAATTATCTGAGTTAAATGTATTTTTATTCCAGTACCAAAAAGGTAAAAGAATCGGCCGATTTATCAGTCACCAGCTGTGCCCGCGGTTTCACCCGCGTAGTTCCTGTTCCCGCGGGAATATAGGGATAAAATATAGCCTATGTTACTTGCTCTCAATGTAGCTTTCCATTAGTGAAAGAATTTTTAAAATCGGCCCAGTGGTTTAGCCGAAACCTTACATATTTCTATACAAACTTTCAATCCCTATATTTATTTTACCCCCTCTAGGGGTAAAATAAAAGTAATAAGTACCCCCCCAGACAGACAGACAGAGTTACTTTCGCATTTATAATATAAGTAGGGATTTGATCGTGACGCGCTACTTACTCTATTAATGTGGTAATGTTGTAAAAAAAGGGAAAAGGAAGAAAAAGAATGACTTAAATGCGGGTTTATGTCACAAGTCTTATAAAATAGTATACGATACTCATGACTTATTTAAGTTGTATATTAATACATGGCGTTTAGCACCCTCGATGCGCTCGAGTGTTAACTTCACGCCGTGCAATAATGGGCTATTTAAGTCACACGTATGGTAGTATACTATATTGACCAATTCCGACTTACATTTTATTACTACTGCATCAGATAATTTACACCGAGTAGTGTGGAAAGTCTGCTTTGCCTCTTCTATGGTCCTTCGAGCTAGTTGAAAACCAATAGTTAGATGTTTGCTATATCCAAGCTCGTGCTATATCCTCACGAAAGTGAGGGGAGACCCGTGCCCAGCAGTGGGCGAACATAGAATGTGAAAGCGATTACTAGGCTTGCAGCATTTTACTACAAATCCGAGAAGACATAGAGTGTTCAGTCTCATTTTGAAGACTCCGGTATTCTGTAAGTAACACAAAAGTTGATAACGATAGTATATTTCACAGAGTCAAACACAAGCTTAGATGTTTAGGTTGTCACCTGAAATAGTCTGTGCAACCGGCAGCTTGATTACGTAAACCATTGCAATAGCGACAGCAGTTGCAAAGCGATACGCGATCGCTCGCAAAACATCACTAGATTGATTGAATCTTCTAATATTGATTGAATCAATGTATGAAACCGATACCTTTCTGATGCATCACGGCACAACACGTCAGACAAATGTGAATCTAGCTTTATACAAGTGTTGTGCTGTGTTCATATGTTGAGATTCCGACCTTAAATGCTCCCACGAGCTACAACGTTTGACAGCAATGGTTGCGAGATTTTATCTCTCGCAAGCAGTGAGATTCATAGTAAGGCCGCCATTCCATAATCACGGCCAAGATACCGAATTAGGCCGAGGCTCACTTTATGATGGCCGCCGATATTAGATGACGATATACATCGCGTGCAGCTTGTCTCTGCGTGGGTTGAGGTGATATTACCCTCCGGTGTGTTAGTTTGTGAATGAGATGTGGATTATGACTCAATCACGCAAGGGTTACATTTTATTCAACTCACTTCACCCTGCGGCGTTAGACGCTTCTAACTTCCCTGTTTTGCCACTGGGGTTTACCGAGATGAAAGTGTTCGCTATTGTTATAATTTTAGCTGATATAATGTAATGTCAGATAGCCTATGTAGTGGTCGGCCTTTTCTGCAAGAGACTGCCTGGGGAAGCACCTTTGCCAGATACTCTTCCGCGAAGCAGTAATGTGCAAGCATTACTGTGTTCCGGTTTGAAGGGCATTGTTTACAGCGAAATTACTGGGCATATGAGACTTTAGACCCGATGTCTCAGGGTGACGAGTGCAGTGCAGTGCTGAGCATGATTATGCAAAAGTGTTCTGGGTGGTGCTGTGACTGTTATAGGCAGGCGTCGCGCTTACCATCAAGTGAACGACTTACTCATCTCATCACTCAGTCAAATAAAAAAAAAAACGATGTTTATAGTTTGTTAATTTCCGGTAAAATATAATATAAAATAACGAATTATATAATACTGCACTGACATAGTGTGAACGGGCTTTTAATAATATTTTTATGAGTTTCCCACACGTTGGGGTGTTCATTTTAACTTCCCGCATGGTAGCTGCTCTTCAAACTTTCCTAATTTTTCCTCTGATATGAAAGCGTATTTTACGGGCATACATTGCGAAATTTCTGGGGGCAAGCGATAGAAGTTTCTTTAATGATATAAAGGAAACCCGCGTTCTTTTATTTATTTATTCTATAGCACACAAATAGAGTAAAAGTAGTTCCTAATGCTAAGTAGCATTTTCTTTTGCCGTGGTTTTGTAGTCAATATTCATCATCATCAACCCATAACGTCCCACTGCTGGGCACGGGTCTCTCCTCACTTTCGTGAGGAGGGTTAGGCCATATTCCACCACGGGGGCCAAGTCCGGATTGGTGGATAACATACCTAACTCCGAAATAATTCTCGGGTAGGTATGTGGGTTTCCTCACGATGTTTTCCTTCACCGAAAAGCGAGTGATAATTACGTACATATGTTTTACAGAAACACATTGGTACTTGCCCGCACTGGGATTTGAACTCACGACCTCCTGATTGGAAGGCGGACGTTAAGTAAATAAGGGCGTAAGTTTTCTTTTTACTTTTGGATAAATGGGTTTTGCAACAAAAACCTTTTTACTATTTTTAGTAGTTGTATGCATAGCCAACATAGCAAGAGCCTGTGTTAGCACACTTACTAGTGTGAGTGAGTAAAAACCAGTGCATTGTACGAAGCTTCGATACTGTTTTACTGTATCGGTCGTTTAACTCCATTCAATTTAAGGCACAATACATTTGATTGATGCCACAGTTTAAAGTATTGTGTGAGGGAGCATTGACCTTTGACCTATTGGGGTCAAAATTGTGTTGGCACTTTAAATGAAAATTGTTCGGCTGCTTTTGAAATATGGTAAATTGATTGCTTTTATTCATGGGGTTTTTATTAAAGCGGTGGTAGCCTAGTGGGAGAACGTCCGCCTTCCAATCAGAAGGTCGTGAGTTCAAATCCCAATGCGGGCACGTACCAATGTGTTTCTGTAAAAACATATGTACGTAATTATCACTCGCTTTTCGCTGAAGGAAAACATCGTGAGGAAACTCACATACCTACCCGAGAATTATTTCGGAGGTAGGTATGTTATCCACCAATCCAGACTGGGCCCCCGTGGTGGATTATGGCCTAACCCTCCTCACGAAAGTGAGGAGAGACCCGTGCCCAGCAGTGGGACGTTATGGGTTGATGATGATTCATGGGGTGCGGTGAAAGTTTAATCCTACTAACTCACTAATATTATAAGCTAGCAGCGCTCTGCCGATTCACCCGCGTTAACTGCTAGGAACCGTATTTTTTTACGGGACAAAAAGTATCCTAAGTTCTATTCCAAGATTTAAAATATCTGTGTACTTAAATTTATCAAAATCCGTGTAGCCGTTTCAGCGTAAAGAGGGTATAAACATACATACACAGATACACACAAACTTCTGCTGTCTTTGTCATTTTTTGAGCGACAGACTAAGAGATACTATCAGAAAATATTACATACAAGATAGAAAAACATGATAGACAAACTTCAGATAAGACAGACGAAAAGAAAAATTAAAATTGTGAGACTTTAGAGCCGATGTCTCGGGGTGACGAGCGCAGTGCAGTGCCGCGCAAGATTATGCAATGCAGGGCTCTGGGTGGTGCTGTGACTGTTATGGTCAGGCGTATCGCTTACCATCAGGTGAACGACTTGCTCGTCTCGTCACTCAGTCAAATAAAAATAAAAATAAATAACTAAATATCAGCCTATTAGTCTGGAGTTCCAGAAACCAGTAGAGGGTCAGGGCGTTGGTGTACGTCTTTCCGCTGGGATCCTAGCATGTGGGAAAATGTAGTCTCTACTCTACCTATCCCAACGGGAGAAAGGCGTGACTGTGTGTATGTGTGTATGATGCATGTAATTGTATGTATGTATGTATATAAAAATAAGAAAGCCAAAACAAACAAACATAAGAAGACTTAGGGTAGCTTTAACAACAACTCATTAAACTTAAGATTAACCCAATTCAAAGTCTGCTTAAGCTTGAACGCAGTTTAACATGGACGACCTCCGTTTAGTGTTAGACTTAAAAACTGAGTTTAAAACTAGATCTAGATTTAATAAAATCATTTTGGGGCATCATCATCAACCCATATCCACCCAGTGCTGACCTCACTTTCGCGAGAAGGATTAGTAAGCCATAATCAACCACGACGGCCCAATCCCGAATGTTGAAGGCAGTCTCCCATCCGTAATCCACTGTTAAATTTAACAAAACTCGTTGTACCCTATTTCCATCTATTTATCTCCCTCGTCATGTAATATTTCACGTCGCAACTACAAAAGCGCAAAAGCCTAGTGTCTAGGCATTTCAGTTCGTTAACCCTGTACATTTGGCAGGGATTCCAGGGTTCACACACAGATGAAGCAATAAACATTGGCAAGAGCGAGAGCTGTACCAGTGCCCCTGTGACAGACAGAGAGGCAAATAGGCGGATAGAGATAAAAGCTGGAGAGTTATTGCAAATGAGGTAGAATGGAAGACATATAATATAAGTTGTTATAAATTTATACTTGTAAAGGTATTGAAATCCCACGTCCCAAAGTCATTTTCAAGGGAATCCACGAGAATGTTTCGATTTATTTACATTTACTGCTTTGATTTGAACAAGCCGGCAAAACCTTTCATTTAGTCAGTTTCATTGGAATGGATCGCTGCTCAATTTGGTTAAAGCGAATCGTACTTTAAACAAATAAACCTGATTTCAAATGGATTTACTAAAGGAACAGTTCAACCAATTTACATTTTATTTGCTATTTCTCTACCTTCCGCCTCTATCATCAAATCAGCTCGCCATGGCATTGGGTTTTCGTAAGAACTTATAGCTTATTAACAGGCATGCAAAACATAAAATCAATTGAGTGAGGTGAACTGGGTCAAAATTATCTCGCAGGATTCGACTTACATATTACGCAACCTTTCATTCATCCCTACTTACTTAATAACGCACTATTAATTAAAACAGTGACTCAAACAAAAGCAAGAAAATAATGAAGTCAAAATATATAGCTTTAATTCAGCCTAAGTTGTCTCACGAATTAGAATATTGAAAGAAAAACTAACCCTTAACCTAAAATAAAGAAATCGCTTCCTTGTGACCTTAGAAAAAAATTTCTAGTAACCACTAACGATACAAAAACCCTTAATTTAATAAAAAACATACCACGACTACCACAATTATGACTACGTATCTTGAGAACAACCCAAATTGACTACTCCAAAAGCTTGCTAAGTTAAGGTCAAAGTGAAAGCCAAAGCCAAAGCCAAAGTCAATAATATTCACATAGATTCCTAGAGTGCTCTCATGAAAGTTAACCGACTCTTCCACCCTGTTCGGAATACATCCAAATGCGAAGAACCCGCCGAAAGGGCACGCCACATTCGCAAACCATCAGGCATAATGAGCTCGGCGCATTTACTGGCCCCCATTCTTGTGGAGTCTACCGTAAACAACCTTGTTACTTTATGCAGAAAAGAAAAGTCTCACTGACGTTCTATACCTTGCAAAAAACCTGCGCGAAAATTCACCCTGCAAGGTGAATAGACTTTTGAAACTTGGATTCATTCATGATTATCTTTTTTCCGGGGGCTTTGAAGCCGTGGTGAAGCGTGCTGTGTGTATGGTTTCTGATTAGCTTGCTATATCTCTGATACCAGTTTGGTCTTATTTAATGAGTTGTGTTTGTATTTCTCTGTGCTGTCTATATTATCTGTAAAACTGTGTAGATTCACGATAATAATTTCGTAATTTTCGGATGGCTGTTTCGGTGGAACATGCTGGGGGGGAACCACGTATTTATTCTTATTCCATGCAGTTCATTTTAAGGCCTTAAACTGAACGGCCTAGATTGACACACTCATAAAAGACAAACGTTCTCTTACTAGTGAAAACAGCTTTCGTTTACGTAAAAATCTCAAAAATAGTATACATAAAATGCACTGTCACTTCCAGCTGCTGTGGGCACTGTTTCCATTGAATGAGACTTTAGAGCTGATGTCTCAGGGTGACGAGCGCAGTGAAGTGCCGCGCGGGATTATGCAATGCAAAATTCTGGGTGGCACTGTTATGGCTAGTCGTAGCGCTTACCATCGCGTGATCGACTTGCTCGTCTTGTCACTAAGTCAAATAAAAAAAAAGCTTAATATTTTCCTTTTCCTTAATATCCTTTATCTGTTTATTTATATAGCCTAGAGAGAATCAGATCCAAATACAACAAAAATAACTTCTCCGATCATATTTTGGGCACAAAGGAAACCATTAGTTTTATTTATTTGGGCTGTACCTATTGTGAGCGGCTTGAGAGATGTGCAGAAAAATAAACTTGAAAGGGAGAAAATCTCAAACACGGTCGGATTAATACCTTCAACGTTCTAGTATAACGATATAAACGAAAAACATAGTTATTTTACCACATGTTTACTTTTACAGGCTTTTGTTTAACTTATTGTGTTTGTTTGTTATTGATGAATTGCGAGTCAATTTGGACCTTATCCCGTTGTTGAATTGAGTTGATAATTTGCATGCCTGTGTTCCGATGACAATATGATGTTAGAGAACGAGCTGATCTGATGATAGAGACGGAAGGTAGACAGCAGAAATTCTCAGAAACTAACAGTATAATGGATGGTGTTGAAACTTATTTTAGTCAGCTTAGTTTTTTTTTATTTCACTGAGCGACGAGACGAGCAAGTAGTTCACCTGATGGTAAGCGCTACGCCTGGCCGTAACAGTCAGAGCACCATCCAGAACCTTGCATGCATAATCGCACAGTGCGGGCAATTTAAATTTAAAACAGTTTTTTGTGTTTTTGGAGCTCGACCGGGTAAATATTGTAAATGGCGTATTACCATACCATAGATATCAAAGAGCGTAAGGATATATAAATATAAAATAAAAAGCATCCCACGCTTTTCTACCAAAAAAATATTTATTTTTCTAATTTTCAGTTCGGCTTGCTATTAAAGCGTGTTTTTTTTTTTAGTTTTTTTAACTATAATTTATTAATTCAAAACATCTGCAAGAGCAAGAACAGTAAAATCAACTTAATAATTGCAATATACCATTTTGCATCAGCCAACCCAAACCACAAGACGTGGAAACTAAAACTTAATTTAATTGTATAAATTCTGAGTGGAACCATGTCGCACTATAAGTGACTATAATTAACATACGGATCACGCGATCAGTCACTATGAACCCGCATTACTAACTCAATCATCAAAGGAAAGCCCCGCCTGGGGTATATGTCAAGAGAATTCTATTCCGAATGAGTTCATTATACTCATCATGATCAACCTATATCAGCCCACTGCTGAGCACGGGTCTCCGCTCACTTTCGTGAGGAGGGTTAGGCCTTAATCCACCACGGGAGCCTGGTCCGGATTGATTGATAACATACCTAAATTTGAAATAACTTTCTGGTTGGCATATGTGTTTCCTCACGATGTTTTCTGTCACCGAAAAGCGAGTGGTAATGACATCTATAATAAAACTCATTTTTACTAAAATGGCGCTTCAGTACATTTGCCTTTCCGGTGACGATATGTGTTAACAAGAAGCACATTGGTACGTGCCCGCACTGGGATTTGAACTCACGACCAATGACGATGACTTTCCTTGGAAGGCGGCCGTTCTCCCGCTAGGCTAACATCGCTGTTCATTGTCCTACTCACAAATAACGTCCGATGTCCTAATTACTCCTCTCCGTGCATGGTTGTCTGGAAGAGATCGCTCTGAGCGATAAGATCGCCCATTGTGACACTAATTGTAAAATTTGTTTTGTTCTAGTTTTAAGTTTTCTTTGTTCTGTGGTGTTTCAATAAAGAGTTTATCTATCTATCTATCTAAATTACTAGTCTAGTGTCTGGCCCATAATTTCCCAGTATTACTGTTATTATTCCGTCTGTCTGTCGCCGCTTTATCAAATATTTTATAGAATTGGCACAGCCTTATTACTTCTGCCTTGACTTATACTTGGCTGGATTTTATCCTTGGTTGTAACTATAAGGAAGGAGTTTGGACGGAAAACCGAAAATGTGAAGTCGTTTTGTTTTTTTTTCCGCCAAGCAGTATTGTGCAAACATTACTGAAACCCGAATACAGTAATTTTTGTACACTACTGCTTGGCGGAGGAATATCTAGCAAAGGTCTTTAGCCCTGATGTCTTGCGCCTTTTTACTAGAATGGCTTGAAAATTTTGCATTAACGTTGGACGTTGTGCGCGTACCATTAAAGTTATTTCTGTAAATTAGAGAAAGTCCTATGAAGTGCCATTATCAAGAAATTTAACGTACATTTCGGGGTACAGTTGAGGATAAGGGCTTACTTTATAATCTGCCATTCATTAGAACACTCTACTTCGGATTACGGCTTTAAGCGTGATTAGCATGACAGAGGCGCGTGAGAAATTACTATTAACTGTGAAAATGTCTTTTTGCTTTTTTATTTGACCTAGTAACGAGACAAGCTAGTCGTTCACCTGATGGTAAGCTATACGCCTGCCCAAAACGGTGTGTTCCGGTTGTCCCCGGACTCTGTGTCCCCGTCTAACGGGGACAGCGGTACTTTCATTAAATATTGGAAACAACTTCCCGTTGTCCCCGTTCCAGTCCCCGTTAATATAGTTGAATTAAAGATATAAAAATTATTGCCCGCTGTCTCCGTTTTTTTTTCATTCCCAGAACATCCAGAATTTTGCATTGCATCTTGCACGGCACTGCCTGCGCTCGTCACCCTGAGACATCAGTTCTAAAGGTCCTTCTGGTTGAAAACTTCTTTTGTTTCGATGGTTCGAAAATTCAATTTTATGTGAAGGTATTTTAGGTATCGTCTAGGTAAATGTGAGTCAACTTCAGCCACATCATCGCTTCCCATCATGTGAGATATTGGTCGAAGGCTGGCCTAGTGAATCATCAAAAATTTATTGACGAAAGAACTACCAAAATCAGCCCACGCGTTTGGTCTCTAGAGTGCCACAAAGGAACAACCATACATAGGTTGATTAACACATTATCCTCCTTTGCATCGCGCAGTCGGGTAAAAAAAAGCATAACACGATTTTTTTTTTCATTTGCCTCCTCTACATTTCAAGTCAGGAGTGAATAGGTTACTTCTAGGTAAGCGTGCACCATCGTAGACCGCATTGTCACTTACCATCAGGTGAGATAGTGGTCAAACGCGAACCTACTTATTAAAAAAAAGAAACGTATTCTGAGACACATAGTAGAAGTAAAATTTCAACTAAAAAAAATATTCATGAAATATATATTAATAAGTATACGAAACGTAACTCTCTCTCTTTCTATCTTCACTAACTTGTATCTCCCTCTCAACTTCCGTTCGCCTCGCCCGATCACATTTTTCGTAACGCATTCACCAGCATACTCCCCAAATCAAGCGTGCGTAAAGAAGTTTTACTTCGAAAATAAATTATTGTAGTATCATTACTCTAATAATATGTGACGAAACCCATAGAAGAAACCAAAAGAAGCCTTTCACATAATAATATGTATTCCCAAAAGTCTCCAAACAAAATGGCTGTGAAATACGGACGGAGACACATAACGAATTCAAAACAGCTTCGTTTATGCCGTTTCACTGCGAAACGCTAAAAAGGAATGCGAATTACAGCAGAGGCTCCAATGCCCTTACATTTGTTAGTGCTTGTTTCAAGTGTGTTCCGGTTTGAAAGGCACTGTTTCCAGCGAAATTACTGGGCATATGAGACTTTAGAGCCGAAGTCTTAGGCCGACGAGCGTAGTCAGTGCTGCAATGTATTATGCTATGCAAAGTTCTGTGTGACACTGTAACTGTTATGAACAGGCGTAGAGTAAACAGGCGAACGACATGCTCGTCTCCTCAGTCAAATAAAAAAAAAAAAGATCACCATTGATCTAAAAATGTTCGAACTCTCATTTCTGCTACACCGTTAGAGTCCTATATAACAAGGATAGGCCACGCATTGGCAATATCCCTAGCGTTGGAGATGTCCATTGGTGACCACTTAATGGCGGGTGGGATTTAAAAAAAAAACACCTACATGTAAGTCCTGTAACAAACCATAAATAGAATGAAACCTTTTTTCAGGCCACTGGTCTTTTACCTGCCGATAACCATTAAGCAAAGACCTTTGAATATTTATGGCTTTCAAGTGATGAAGAGTCTAGAAACGCTGGAGAGTTCTAATCGTAAAAAGATTTTGCTATAACCTTATTAATTTCGAAAGAACAAAAGTATTTTACCGGGGTACCTATTTATTTAACATAAATATTAAATTAAACAGTATAATCCCGTTTCACGAATCTAAATTGTTAATGTTTGTTTTACTAAGGGATTTTGTTTTTGTTTCCTAATTAACAAAGACTACGCGATTTTGTTTATGAAATATTCAGAAGTTATATTTAATTACCATACCTTTAGTATGTGTGTGTGTGTGTGTGTGTGTATGTGTGTGTGTACCACTGCTTATTAAGCTTATTAAGCAGTGGTAGCCTAGTGGGAGAACGTCCGCCTTCCAAGGAGAAGGACGTGAGTTCAATACCAAGTGCGGGCATGTAGCAATGTGTTTCTGTAAAAGCATATGTACGTAAGTATCACACGCTTTTCTGTGAAAGAAAACATAGTGAGGAAACACACATACCTACCCGAGAATTATTTCGGAGGTAGGTATGTGATCCACCAATCCGGATATGGCCCCCGTGGTGGATTTTGGCCTAATCCTTTTCACGAAAAGTGAGGAGAGACCCGTGCTTAGAAGTGACAACTCCCTTAATTATGGTTCCATTTTATTTCCGAAAAACAAATAAAGAGAACATAGCTGTAATTAATCATTCCCGAGAATCCCGAGCGCAAATCGCAGCTTATCTGAAAACAGGTTTAAACTTTTACGGACGAAGTTTGATTACAAAACCGCGTGGTTGAAATCAAAAAAACATTTTTAAGGCAACACGGATTACGGACTTAATTTCGTAATAGCTTTGGTTCTTGTTATTTACTCTTGTTCTTATTTTTTTACATTCAAAAATCTTAATACTATGGACTGCTGTAAAAAAAAATTGGAAAAAGTTTATATCCCAGATGCCAGTAGCAGCGCCCCGCAGTTCCACCAGCGTCAAGTATTTTATCTGTTAATTTTTACGGTTTGAAAAGTTCCTATGTTCTATTCCAGAACCTAAAGTATGTTATCTTTACTAAATTTCTTCAAAATCTGTTCAGCCGTTGGGGCGTAAAGAGAGGACGAACAAGGAAACGCACAATCACACAAATAAACTTTCGGATTTGTAATATTAGTGAAACTTGTGAGATTTTTATTCCATTTTGATTAATGTTAGCTCTACATTGTTTATTTGTTTTTATTTTTTGTATAACATAAACTTTTTGTTGACACCAAAATGTATAAAACACAGAGAATAAGAAAAACATATTATTATTATAAATTTAAATCATCAATTAATAATTATTTAATTAATTAATTTAATTCAATCAATTATTATTATTAATTTAATAATCAACCCATAACGTCCCACTGCTGAGCACGGGTCTCCCTCACTTTCGTGAGGAGGGTTAGGCCATATTCCACCACAGGGGCCCGGTCCGGATTAGTGGATCCGGAACGGATCCGGAATGGAACCCGATTTGGATTTTACCAAAAGGAAAATTAAGAACAAAAGATATTTTACTTTAACTCCAGTTCTCCACATAACTCATAAAGAAAAGCCCGGTCGAAACAAAAAGCCGTAATTGCGGTAAATTCGAAAAAAAGTTTGCGGGAGCGCTGATTATAATAGCTGGTTTTGAGTACGAAGGTACGAATATAAGATTAAGTAGGTACCTACATATATTTTGCGTACCTTGGGAAGGTACGAAATCTAGAATAAGTCAGTGCCTACCTTTATTCCGAAGGTATATTTGTTGTTGCTGTATATTTATTTGTTTTGTTCTAGTTTTAAGTTTTCTTTGTTCTGTGGTGTTTCAATAAAGAGTTTATCTATCTATCTATCTATCTATATTCCTTGACAAAAACCAGCCAAGTGCTAGTTGTACTCGCGCACTGAAGGTTCCGTACAAGCTTGAAAGCGCCTAACATTATTGTTTTAACTAAAAGACAAACTAAGTTAAATGACTCTAGACACGGTTATCGCACCAACCGCAAATAATAAGTTTGTAATAGTAAATTAGCTTTTTTTGTATTTAACTCTATATTAATTAATGTTTTCAGACTTTTCCCATTACATGTGCTGTAAGACATTGCTCCTTGCCAAATTTCAAGATTTTAGGTCAACGGAAAGTACCCTGTAGGTTTCGATTTCCTTGTGATATCGTCAAAATATGCAACATAGCCGGTCATGTCTTTTGATCGCATTAACTTATAATTTTGATTTTTTCACAGCTGAAAGAAACTATAGACCCGAGTATTTGGTATTTTGAAAGAGAAAAGGAACCCTTGTAAGATGACTTTGTTGTCCGTCTGTCTGTCAGTCTGTCAAGACCCTTTTTCTCAGGAACGCATAAGCGTTCTTCTTTCTTTCTTTCTTTCTTTCGTTCTTTCGACTTGCTCGTCTCGTTACTTCATCATCAACCCATAACGTCCCACTGCTGGGCACGGGTCTCTCCTCACTTTCGTGAGGAGGGTTAGGCCATAATCCACCACGGGGGCCCAGTCCGGATTGGTGGATAACATACCTACCACCGAAATAATTCTCGGGTAGGTATGTGGGTTTCCTCACAATGTTTTCCTTCACCAAAAAGCGAGTGATAATTACGTACATATGTTTTACAGAAACACATTGGTACGTGCCTGCACCGGGATTTGAACTCACGACCTTCTGATTGGAAGGCGGACGTTTTCCCACTAGGCTACCACCGCTTGTTACTTAGTAAAATAAAAAAAATGTTGGCCCGATCCGGATTGGTGGATCAGTTAAGTTTAGATGAATTGAATTAATGTTTACCTTCTAGCGAAAAACGCAAAACAAAACCAAAAAGAGTATAATATCAACATTACATTTGGTATTTGTGTAGAAAATTACAAACCAATAATCCAAACCATGATTTTCTTTTGACAAACTCAATGGTAAGTTCACTCCATTGATACCTAACAAGGCCACCCTCAATAATACGGCCAAGAACAATAGCGTTACCAGTGAACGCGCCTTTTATCGGGCAAAATAGGGATGCTATGAATATTGAGTCCCATTTACGGATAAGAATCCGGTTTTGATATAAAATAAATAAATAACGCGTTACTATCACATAAGATCCTGACCTCTTAATAAGATTTCCTGTATCCAAGGAATCAGAAACTACGAGGACCATGGTCCCACAAATACCCAAAATTTGGGCAAACACCTGTGATTCACACAAATCTTTGCTTTGTGATAGATAGATAGATAGATAAACTCTTTATTGAAACACCATAGAACAAAGAAAACTTAAAAACTAGAACAAAACAAGTTTAACAATCACAAGTTCACAAAGTTCAAGTCACAAGTTTAAGTTTCACAAGTTTAGTTTCTGTGCTGGAATCTAACCTGTAAACTCACGCTTTGCAGTCGGCTCATCACCCACTTACGCTGTAAAAACGAAGTGGTATAAAAAACCAATATTTTTTTATAAATATAGTTTTTTTAGTGTCATATATAACAAAATTATAATGTAGAAAAAAGCATAATGCCGACTGTACAAAATACCTAAAATATGAAACTGATGAGAAGCAAACGGTCTAAAACTCATAATTTTTCAATTGGATTTCGGTGCCGGTTTATTTCGGATACGACAAATGTATAAAGGTGTCATAAATGTGCCCTTTACAGACATGTCATGATACCTATCATATAAAATTAAACAAACTGAATTAAATATGAAGCACAAAATGACTTAATTATGCTTAAAATAATTTACTTAAACACAGAACATAGCATAAAAATCACAAACACGCTTTTGTGTGTCATAGATAGCAAGATTAATAAATCATCAACTGAATCCGTTAATATGACTTGAGTTTCAGTTACGGATAACTTTTATTTCGGTTATCCGAAAATGTCGGTTACGGACGGATACCATAGCATCGCTAGTCCCCATTGAACGTTCCATTTATCGCTAACGCTCTGATTGCACGAGGTTATATTGAAGTAGCCCATTTATACTAATGTATATAGTTTATTGATATTGGTAATACACTATGTAATGAATGGTATTTGATTTTATTTGGTTCCAGCTGTGTGGTGGGTGATATTGGGTTTCTTTTGGTAGTATGCAAATCTGCACATATTACTGTATTCTGGATTAACCCTAGAAAGCTAACGTCTGTCGAATCGACAGGCGCTCCGCAAAAATATCGCTGTCTCTTTTTAACGGTGCGTGTGAGTGTTTTGTCTCGGCTAGCCAACTAAGTCACCGGGGAGACCTACGCAGCGGTGCACGCATATTGCGGGTCAGTGTTGTATTTATTGAGATACTTGAGCTTTGCCCGTCTTTTCGACGGTTGGTTAGCTTAAATAGAGTATCTCCGAAGGTTAGCTATCTAGGGTTAAAGGAGTCATTATAATCTCTTAATTCTGGATTTCATTATAATCGACCCATATTTGCCCGCTGCTGAGCACGAGTCTCCCCACGCTTTTGTGAGGAGGATTAGGCCTTAAACCACCATAGGGGCCCAGTCCCAATTGGTGGATCACATAACTCCGACATAATTCTTGGGTATGATCAGATGAATGTTTATAATAAGGGATAAATTCTTATATAGGTACAGGTATAGAAAAATTTGGTTTCCAACTACCACTGGTAGTTACTATGGAAGAATCTAGCAACAGACGTTATATATAAATAGTTCTTTAGTTAGTTTCTTTAACACTTTGACTGCTGAGCCGATTTTCTTGTCTAGCCACGGTTACGGATCTGCACACACCGTTGTGTTTTCCCGTACTCGTGGCAAGTTATAAAAAACACGACAATTGTGTTTTGAGCAGTGAACGGGTTAAGTAGGCCCTACACTACCCACAGCCAAGTTTCAACTTTCTCCAAAGCAAGACTTTCAAGTCAAGTTGAAACCTTATCTGTTGACAGCTGTAGGTATCGGATAAGTGATTAGAAGCTCGACTGCCTTTATTCCAGTCAGGCTCTTAAGAAACTTCAGCGCTGAAAGCAAAGTTTACAACTTTCAAGTTTTGCTATTTATTTGCCTACTAGCTTTTCGCCATGACTTTGCCCGCGGGGGACGCCGTCGGCGAGACATTTATCACAAGCGACCCGCCCCGTCTTCGTACTGGTACGTAGAAAGAAAGAAAAAATTGTACTTTCTTTGGACACCATAATGTACGGTATTGCATTAATTGCTTTAAAGGATTTTGATATGTTCTCTGACAGCGGTCAATAGCTTGTATGTTTGCAATAAAAAAAATTGATGTCAACAAATTGAGGGTTGGCGCAATGAAATCCTATTGCGGGCGCAGCATAAGTCTTGACAAATAAAAAAAAAAAAACAAAAAACACATTTGAGCAGCGAACTATAATATTATGTTATAAATGACAACTTTGAACCAATACAATACTTTTTGTAGTGGGAGGCCTCTTCTGCAAGAGACCACCTGGGGAAGTACCACACCGTTGCCAGATATTCATCCGCCAAGCAGAAGTGTGCAAACATTACTGTGTTCCGGTTTGAAGGGCACTGTTTCCAGCGAAATTACTGGGCATATGAGACCTTAGAGCCGATGTCTTAGGGTGACGAGCGCAGTGCAGTGCCGCGCAAAGTTTTGGGTGGCGCTGTAACCGTTATGGGCAGGTGTAGGGATTACCACTAGGCAAACGACTTGCTGGTCTCATCACTGAGTCAAATAAAACAAAGAAACTGAGCCAATTGAGTGAGAGCGTCGTACTCACGTTCCTGTGTTCATTTCGGAACTTCTAATAGGTTCCACGTGGCATTGTAACATCCCAGCTTTGTTGTTTCGTTGTTCAGTTTTAATTAAATTAGTCGACAGAAACGCGGCTATGAGCTGGTTATTGCTGGAATCTGTTTAATTAAAATGCTTTAACTCCGCTTCTGGACTGGAGTATATCCAATCGTTTATTTTAGTGGAGATCGGGGTTGTTAATTTGGTTATTGTCCGGTGTTGTATTTGCTTTTTTACTGCTTTCTAGGAAGATTTAAGTATAATATTATAGTATCTAGTATTTCTACAGCAATAAATATTGGAAATTAACGTTTTTATTTGACTGCAAAACAGCTGGACAAATTTTAGTCTTTAAAACCCTGCTGAAACCCTGCTTTCCTGTAACTGTTATGGGTAGCGGTTACCATCAGGTGCATGACTTGTTCGTCTCGTCACTCAGTCAAATAAAAAAAAACCCTGGACTTTTTGATAGCCCACGTTCATGTCACCACGCTGTCTTGTAGCGATAAGACTTATGTATTTTTCTCTCTGTATTTTATATACCTTGGTGGCAATAAAGATTTATCAATCTATCTATATATCTATTTATAATTATTTGAGGGTGAAAGAGAGACAAAGGTTGGATAATTCTAAAATAACTTTAACAAGCGGAGAGTTAAATGCGTTCCCAGCACTTTATTCAACGATAAAAGTGGGAATTTATGTTACTCCGTCACACAATAGAATTGTTTATGTCAGAAGCAAGGCACAGATAAGCGAGCAAGCTGAATGGAGCCGTTTTATCGCTGTTTGTAGTTACGCGGTAGGCCACCTTTGTAATGTTGGCATAGGCAGAGTAGAATCAAGTCGTTCACGTGGTGGTAAGCGCCACGCCTGCCCATAACAGCTACGATGCCACCCAGAACTTTCCATTACAAAAATCTGGTGCGTCACTGCACTGGGCTTGTCACTCCGAAACATGGTTCTAAAGTCACATATGCTCAGTGATTTTGCAAGTATGTTAAGTAATAGTCGTTTTTTTTATCGTAAGTATGTTATCATTTTAGAACGATACTAAAGTAGGTTTCTACGCACAATATTTCTTCATCTCGACATAATGTGACACGTGACAAAAAAAGAAATCTACTCCAATAGACATATCATAATAACATCCACGCGTGGAAGCATCCATGGAATAGAATTATTCCAAACGATGCAAGAATCCAATCCAAATGTGTTAAGATGTATCGAATAAGCGGAGACTGTAGAATATTGGTTCAATTTAGGTTAAACAGCTCGCGAAGATGGCGCCCCTGGGCCCACAGGGGTGAAAGTAATTTCTAACAACAGTTTCTAAAAATAACGAGTCTATTCGTTCATCCGCGTATTATGGGCCTTCAACGTGAAAGGCTTGCAACATCTAAAAATTTAATTAATATCCTAAAAATGAACTTTCCTTTATTTCAGATCCCATGAAGAGCTGAGCGGTTTGAGCGGTTGGAGCGCAAACGGGGCGCGTGGCGCGAGCCGCCTACTCGATGATCGCCTGTGTGCGCTGCGATAGCTGACATGACCTAAACGACGTCATGTCGACTAAGAAACACTCGCCGCAACCGAAACCTAGTAAGTAAGAGCAGAGCGGTTTGAGCGGTTTGAGCGAACGGGGCGCGTGGTGCGAGCCGCGTACTCGATGATCGCCTGTGTGCGCTGCGATAGCTGACATGACCTAAACGACGTCATGTCGACTAAGAAACACTCGCCGCAACCGAAACCTAGTAAGTAAGAGTTGAGCGGTTTGAGCGGTTTCAGTGCACAACTCAAAAATAAAAAACAATGTCATTATTGGTATTACATATTATGCTAGAAGGAAGAAAAACAAATATTTTATAGAACTAATTATCGTCCCTGAGCACGGGTCTTCCGTCACTTTCGTGAGGAGGATTAGGCCATAATTCACCACAGGGGCCAGGTTTGGATTGGTGGAGAACATACCTAACTCTGAAATAGTTTTCGGGTAGGTATGTGGGTTTCCTCACAATGTTTTCCTTCACCGAAAAGCGAGTGATAATTACGTACCTACATAGATTTTTTTTACAAGAAACACATTGGTACGTACCCGAACTGGGACTTGAAATCACGACCAATTGGACACGACATTGGAAGGCGGATGTTCTCCCACTTAGCTACCACCGCTGAAACTTTCATGAAGTTGTGAAAGTCGAAATGTCTCACCAAAACCTAGAAACTCAAATAAAGACCAAAATGGCTTGGCAAGATCTTCAGCCGAAACAGCTTTCCAACATGTTGATTCAACGACCAAACTTAGCGCTCAACCTTGACAAAGTACGATAATTCACGAACGCTGCGAACGCTACGGGCTCTACGAAATAGCTACAAATTCGTAGCATTTGTCTACGTGGCGTAGAATAATATTTTTGGGGCCGCGTGATTTCATACTTCCTACATAGCTACAGATATTCTACGCGCTACCACAAGCATAGCGTTTTCCAAAGTACCACCACCTTCTCATCTAGTGGCGCTTACCATCAGATGATCGACTTGCTCGTCTCGTTACTTAGTAACATAAAAAAAAGGTAATATGTATTTAAGTTTTATGCATTTGTGAACTTTATACCCTGCTCTAAAGAGGGATATATTTTTCGGAGATATGTATGGATGTTCATTTGGTGCGTCCTGGCTCGATGGATTTTGATAGATTAGATTATTTTTAAAACTGATGTTACTTAGTATGTGTGTGTATGTGGAAAGATGTAGTCCCTGCCTATCCCAATGAGGAAAAGGCGTCAAAGCAATGTCGCTGGAAACAGTGCCCTTCAAAGTGAACACATACATAATTTCCACTCTTGGAGTGAAGACTGAACACGTATTTATCCGATTGCGTCACTCACGCGAGCTGCCGTGCTGTATAATAATAAATGTGAGCCCAGCACGCTAGACGCGTTTTAAAGTTAAAAAGGAGTGTAAGACAAAAACCCGACTGCAAACTTATTGTAGGGGGAGGCCTCTTCGGCAAGAGACCGCCTGGGAAGTACCACACCTTTGCCAGATATTCATCCGCCAAGCAGTAGAGTGTTCCACTTTGAAGGGCACTGTCTCCAGCGAAATTACTGGGCGTATGAATTGGCAAGGCGGGATGACCAAAGATGGACGAAGGTAACAACGGAGTGGTGGCCAAGAGGAGCGCAACGCCTGCGAGGCAGACCACCAGCTCGATGGTCGGATGATATCGCAAAGCACGTCGGGATTGAATGGATGAGACTGGCACAGGACCGGAACAAATGGCGCGAAACAGAGGAGGCCTATACCCAGCAGTGGGTGGATACGGGCTGAATAGATAGATAGATAGATGAATTAGAGCCGATGTCTCAGGGTGACGAGCGCAGTGCAGTGCCGCGCAGGATTACGCAATGCAAAGTTCTGGGTGGCACTGTAAGTGTTATGGGCAGGCGTAGCGTTTACCATCTGGTGAAAGACTTGCTAGTTTGGACACTCAAAAAAAAAAAAACCACGCACGTAGTACTCAGCTATACTATACTATACTATACTATAGCTGTACTATACGTGTAATTTCCTTTTATTATCTTTTTGCAGTAATCTTATTCATCCTATTAACGTCGGTGGTGGACAAACGGCTTCATTAGATGAAGGAATTAATTACCGAGCGTTCTCTTGGGCGTAATTAGCTCAGTCGACGGCTTAATGGTTTCTTTATCAGGATCTCTACTTACAATGAGGCCGTGATAAAGCAGCAAACTGGATCTAGCCCCCGTGGTGGATTACGGCCTAATCCTTCTCATGAAAGTAAGGGGATATCCGTGGTCAGCAGTGGGCTGAAATGGGTTGGTGATGATGATGATGAAAGCAATGGATAAAATGTCTGGCCGTTGAAAAGTCTCTGTTATCCATTAAGGTTTATGTTAAAATATTTTGGTTCGCGCTTAACACTTTGAATGCTGAGCCGATTTTCTTGTCTAGCCACGGTTACGGATAATTTTGCGATGGCGGTCGAACGGTAACCTGACCGCTTTGCAACCCACTGACACAGGATTCGATCCTCGGCCTTACACCTTCCATAAATTATGAGCGGATTTCCATCGCTCTGTGTTTCGGAGGGCGCGTTAAGCCGTTGATTGATTTAACGATTGGTATAACACTGACTGCTGAGCCGATTTTCTTGTCTAGCCACGGTTACAGATCTGCACACACCGTTGTGTTTTCTCGTACCGCTAACACACCTTTGTGTTTCCCGTGCTCGCGGCAATCTATAAAAAACACAACGGTTGTGTTGTCAGCAGTGAACGTGTTAACCACAACGAGGTTGTTAAGCGATGATCCGGTCGACAATGTAGTAAAAGCTTTACTGAAACTTCCTCAGTAGCTTTAGGGAAAACGGGAAATGACACCTTCTTTTTGTATTCCTCATTCACCTACACTTGTGTTAGTTAGCGAAAACTTGGAAGTTAATATGTCACTAATATTCAACGTAAATTCGCTAGGTATGTTTATAAATGTATGTTGGATACTACCCTACCTTTTCCCTTCTCTATTCGTCTCAGGACCAATGACCAACCAATGTACGTACCAATGTGTTTCTGTAAAACATATGTACGTAATTATCACTCGCTTTTCGGTGAAGGAAAACATCGTGAGGAAACCCACATACCTTCCCGAGTATTATTTCGGAAGTAGGTATGTTATGCACCAATCCGGACTAGGCCCCCGTGGTGGATTATGCCCTAATCCTCCTCACGAAAGTGAGGAGAGACCCGTGCCCAGCAGTGGGACGTTATGGGTTGTCGATGATGATGATGATTCGTCTCAGGATACATTGGAGTACAGGCAAAAATTACTTCATGTCACCCACTATTGCCAAATACTGCGCAACAAGGTGAATCATCCGGCAGCATTAGCCTCTCTTGGTCTATTTGTTCTGAATAACTTCGTTCGTGCAGGAAGTCGGCGCCGGCATCAGCTGTTCCTCCGTCCCATCTCGAACAAGCGAACAAGTCACGCCAGCAATCCCTTTTCTTTATATTATAAATGCGAAAGTAACTCTGTTTGTCTGTCTGTCTGTTGCTCTTTCACGTCTAAACTACTGAACCGATTTAAATGAAATTTGGTACAAAGATAGTCTAGAACCTAAGAAAGGACAAAGAATACTTTTTAATGCGAAAACAGCATTGTAAAGTTTGATTTTTGAAGTTTGAAGCTTGAAATTTATTTTTTAGGCTTTTGATTAGATATAAATAAATATGACATTAAAAAATGATAAAATTCACCCTTGAGGGGGTAAAATAAATATAAGGGATGAAATTTTGTATGGAAATAGGTTTCAGCTAAACCAATGAGCCGATTTAAAAAATTCTTTCACTAATGGAAAGCTACATTGACAGCGAGTAACATAGGCTATATTTTATCCGCATATTCTCCCGGGAACAGGAATTACGCGGGTGAAACCGCGGGCGCAGCTAGTGTTGTATATATTAAATACCTTTACACACAATTTCTAGCATGTTGACATCTTTAATGGTAATTTTAGAACCGTTGTTGCGAATCTAGATATATTCTTATTTTCTAAAATAGTTAGCGTTCTAGTTGTTACTGTTAGCTAACTATTTTAAACAATAAATAAATATTAAAAGACAGTAAAATTAACAGCGTAATATTTTTAATTTCCTGCCTGAACTCCAGTCATGCTGTAGTAATTTGAAAAATTTCCTTTGAAACTGTAACAATATTGGTACATTCCAGCCAAGGTCAAGGTTTTGAATTTACCACGAAGGCTGTTTACAGCTATTGTCACGTCGAAGCTATTTATTCCCGTGCCAGCGCACTCGACCACAAAGGAAATATATTTCCAAGAAGGAAAATGCCGCCACAGTTTAGTATGATATTAATATTGTAATATAAGAGAATGTTATTTTTGCCTTCGCGCATTTAGCCAGTGTCGAGTACAGTATATTTTTCAATTATAGTTAGTTAGTTTGGTTTTTTTTTTTTAGAATTTTTATATATTTTTTTTTTGTAGTTTTTTTTTTAGTTTTTTTTTTTTAAGATTTTTGGTTTATTCATCCTTCCGCAAATAAATCAGTAGTTGGTTGTGCAACAAATAACATATTTGTAATAGTAGGCCTCTTTTGCAAGTGACCGCCTGGGGAAGTACCTACCTGGGGGGTCACCACGTACTTATTCTTATTCCATGCAGTTCATTCTAAGGCCTTAAACTGCGTTCAGTTGCCTAGATTGGCACCACACACTCATAAATGACAAACGTGACGTGACGTCACTCAAAAATAGACTGAAGAGAATGAGAGAGAAAGAGAATGAGATGGAACTATATAAACTCCCATAAATGTAAAACAAATTGTTACGATCTCTTTGGATAAATGTCTCTGGTCGACTAATGAACGCTGAGCGATATTGGTGGTGACAGTTAGCAGGGCAGTTCAGTTTAAGGCCTTAAACTGGATGGATTTAACTGTTCGTGGTGAGGCCCCTGGACGCGCCGAGTATTTCGAGTTCTTTTAGTAGTAATCATTCTCGAATGATTTAGCTTGACATTACCTCACGGGTCAGTCTAGGCGACGCTTCCCAGAGGACCGCTCCTTTTGTAGAAAAGTGGTCCGGATCGCCTCGGTGTTCACTACATTTTAAGGTAACGGATCACTAGTAACTGATCACGTGTTCGTGATGACGTAATCCGATTTTCTGATCCGATGGGAAGTTCCCTTCTTGACACATCCTGTTCATGTTTTATATTATTGATTGGTTGAATATTTGTTTAGTATATTTTTTCTGTTTAGTCTGTCAGTAGGCCCGAAATATCAGCTTTTATATTACAACACCCACTCATTTGTACTGATATTGTTTGCAAAGAGTAAATTCTTGGCGGCTATTGCGTGGAACAGAATGGGTTAAGAGTAGAAAGGCTTTTACAGATAAAGTCTGAAGATAAATATTTTTATCCCACTTCAATAAGTAAGAGGTTAATCATAAGGTTCATTACTGTATTTTTGTGTGTACTTCATATATTTAGGACTAGCTGCGTCTCGCGGTTTCACCCGCTTAGGCTATTATCTTACAGGGATTTTTTTAAGGGATATGAAGGAACCTGATCTATTCCAGGATTTAACGTAATTATCCTAAAGCTCATCAAAATCTGCTTAGCCGTTTCGACGTGAAGAGTGAACAAGACTCATACATACACACATAGTATTAGTGTGATATTAGTGAGATTTATGTTTTTTTTCTAATCTACACTATAACACTAGGTTTGAATCGAGCGTCTTTTGTTTTTCATATTGGCAACTATTATAAAACTACACAGTTTTATACGATACAATTATTCTTATTTCTTAAATTGCTAAATTTTGCGCGTCACAGCCGCATTTGTCGGTGTCGCGTTGGTAATTCTCGAAGAGAGCCTCCACAATCTCAAGACCTTTCTACCTTCATCTAAATCTTACTACGCGATAGGCTGATAGGCAATGACCGAGAAATCCCTTGGGAACAAAAGGGATGGAAAACAAACGTGCATACATTATTCATGCCAGAAAACCGGGAAACCAGGAATTTTATAAATGGAATCACATCACTCTGGCTTCGTCCGGTGATATGACAAGATGTATTGGATTCAATTGTGGGAGGATTCGCTGGTATAAATAAACAATGCTTATACGGCACGCGACTACCACGTCACAGTATATTGGAGGATTTATATATAGACTGTAATATTATAATGTTATGTGTGTGTGTGTGTGTATGTGTTTGTGTAATGTGTGTAATTTGTGTGCGTTTGTAATGTTATGTGTTATGACCCGTGCTCAGCAGTGGGACGGTATGCATTGATGATAATTTTTTTTAAATTTTGACTGTGTGACGAGACGAGCAAGTCGTTCACCTGATGGTAAGCGCTATGCCTACCCATAACAGTCACAGCACCACCCAGCACACTGCATGTTTCAGTATTGTTTGCAGTCGGGTTTTTTTTATTATATTTTGCAGTATTTAACGAGTCCGCATGTACCTACGTATTGGTGTATTCACTGCTCATACACTTAGTAGGCCAGTTCAAAGTTTTTGTAAAAAGTTAATAGAGCTATTAACTTTTTTTTTGGTTCATATTTGTGTAATTTTATAGCTCTATAAAATTATATAACTATAAACCTACTGCCTTAATTTTCTTCGCCTATTAACTCTTTGCATACTCAACAAGTGCTGTATTCTTAAAAAAAAGACACAAAAATAAATGTTATTTCTCATACAAAACCTAGTATTTATAGGCGTTTCCCAAAAGTACCTATTTACAGGACCTTTTCAGGTTTTCAGTTTGCACGCGACATTGCGTGCTTATGAAGAACTGTTAAATTTTTCGCGTGCTTTATTACGGGTCATGTATAAGTATGTACTTAAACTTACCTACCAGAATTACGCTAGAATAAAAATTCACTCAACCACAATATACATGGAGATCGCTCTCAGCGATAAGACCGCCCATTGTGACACTAATTGTTAAATTTGATTTGTTGTAGCTATTAAGTTTCCTTTGTTCTGTGGTGTTTTAATAAAGAGTTTATCTGTCAAGATATTTATATTCATATCTTCTAAACCCTGTAAGATATAGAATTGAAACGTAGGCGAAAATTTAAGTTAGGAATACTGTTTTAATTCTTGTGATTTTCATTGTAATCTGTAAAGCCGTTTCGGAGCCTTTGCGAGACAAACTTTAAACCGACGAACAGATAAAATATTAGTAACGGTAATTTATGATTAGGCATCGCATAAGGAGCATTTTCCACTTCAATTTTGACATTTATTTTGAAATCACAGACAGACACTTAAATTTTATTGCTGAAATAGATATCGATTTAACGTCGAACAACGCTTACAACACTTTATATTAATGTGTTTAAAAGTTCAATGCGGCTAAAAGAGAATTGCCCTTCGGAACTCCGTTAACTCAACCTGTTAAAATCGATTCAATTATGTTATCGTAATCGAGTGTAGTGGAAATTTAATAAAATTGTATATTCCCAACAGGCCCACGAAATGGCTCACCAGTTGAGATGCTGGAAATTGTTTTGTGAATCGCACCGGCTCGCCAACCATTTAACAGTGGAGATGCTAATGCTCAAATCGATTATCCTAAATTTAAGTCTCGATACGAAAAGAAATCGAATTGAATCGATTCCGTTTATAATCGATCACTTGAATCGATTAGTCGACAGTCTGATAGATGTCCGGGGCATGGACAGCGGCGGCCATGGATCGGCACGTTAACGTTACTAGTATTATTTTTTCTGTAACGGTAATCAGTTAGGAGGCCTCGCTCGTACAAAAAAAGAAGAATTATTCGGGCAGTGTGCCAAATTGTCCTAAGGGTGAAATATAATAGACAGCGAACTTTGAAGGTGCTCAGCTTTATCTCAAACTACACTTAGTATTTGCTCAGCATAATCACAGGACTTAAATTTAAATTCTTTTAATCTGTTTATTGAATTATTCAGTTCACAATAGTCAGCTTATGATACAGAAATACCTCATACAAAGTTATTTGACGATTAATAAAATTACACGCAACATTTTTGTACGCTTTTCTATAATTGAACGATCTAATTAACTCTAGTCTAATTAGTCCTTTGCCAAACCCAAACCATAATTAGATAACCTTAGTTTAGTAGATTATATTATTACTTATTTTATATTTATCTCTATTTTTATGAGACTTAAGTTTTGTACTTCTGAAAGTGCAATATTTTAGCCAAAACATAATTTTTATTATATTTTATTTTTTATTTGATTGAGTGACGAGCCTTGCTAGTCGTTCACCTGATGGTAAGCGCTTCGCCTGCCCACAATATTGTTAAATAAATCAATTAGATAATAAATAAGTTAATAGCCCATAGCTTAATAGTTGTCGCCATTTTGTTTGGTTAATTACTTCATCAAAGCAGCTTTTCATCCAACTTTCTATTTAGTACCAAAGTGAAGCTTATAGCGCCGGAGCTATTGCTAAGTTTGATTACTGTTGAAAAAAATATATAGTATAGTTTTTATACCTAATTTGTTTATGAACATAATCTACTAGATCACCAGAAATTAAAAACAGTCTGTTAAAAAAACTTATTGATTTTTTTTATTAATTAATCCACCTTTTTAAACCCAGCCCTCGTGGTAGATTATGGCTTTATCCTCCTCACGAAAGTGAGTCAAACTCGTGCTCAGCAGTAAACGGATATGGGCTGCAATGGTGGTGATTAATTATTATAGCTCTGTGCAGAGATAGAGATTTATAACAATATAGAGATTTAACAATAATAGGGAACGACATATTTACAGTAATTAAAATTAAATTTTAAATGTATATATTTAAACTTGAAAATATATAAGAGTAATAAGCAAAAAACTCAATCAATAATTTGTTTTAAGATACAGTACACTTTACGAAGCATAATTTCTGAAAGCAGTTTTCAAATGTAATTAAACTAAGCGACGCTCCACCACTATAAATTATTCAGAATATTATTGCGAGCATATTACACAAACAGCGTTAAGAGAACAGCCGGCGGGGGATGGCGTGATATTATTATAACGGCCTGAATTTATTTAACAAGGTAATTATTCATCTTGTAAAGGGTAAAATTCTATTAACAGCGTACCTTATTCACTTTAAGGTAAGAGCTTTGTTCCGAAAGGAGCGTCCTGTTCCGGTAATAAGCTTTTAACTTCTGCAAATTACTGATAATAATAGAAAAGAACACAGATTAGTAGTTAGTATAAGCGGTGGTAGCCTAGTGGGAGAACGTCCACCTTTGAAAGAGAGGGTCGTGAGTTCAAATCCCAGTGCGGGCGCGTACCAATGTGTTTCTATAAAGCATATGTACGTAATAATAATTATCACTCGCTTTTCGATGAGGAAACATCGTGAGGAAATCCATTACCCCACATACCCGAGAATGAATAAGGAGGTATGTGATCCATGAATCCGGATCGGGCCCCCCTGGTAAAATATAGCCTAATCCTCCTCACGAAAGTGAGGGGAGACCCGTGGGACAGCAGTGGGACGTTATGGGTCGTTGATGATGATTGATGATGATGATTAATATAATTTATGATCGACCAGCTCTTCATATTTCTGAAGAAGTGTCGTAAATGTCATGACAGTAATCTTACAGGAGTGTTTTTTTTATTTTTGGGAGGGACTATGATTTACTGTAGCATTCGTGTAAAGGGACCGATTTAAACGAAACTGCAAACATATATTGTTTAAACTTATACCTTCCTGCAAGCAACATTAAGTTCAAACTTAATTTTTCATTGAAATCCGTTGATTCGTTTCGGAGCTTACTCGAGATAAACTTTCATTTATATCATAGAAGCTTTTACTAAAATTTTGGCATATTTTATTTCAGAATCACCGAAGCATTATTGAGATAGATATTATTTTTTTATATTTTTTTTATAGCAAGTCGACTCCATAAATTTTCTGTGCCGAGCGTTTTTTGTGTAGGTTTCTATTTGCAATTGCCGGCAGATTTTTAAATGTGATTTTAATGTTAGAATACAAATTTGCTTATTCGTAACTGAACAAAATATATTGTGGAGTGTTTTCAAAGAAGATTAGGTTGTATTGCTATTATAATAAATATAATTTTGGTGTCTAATCTAAACACTTATTTGTTAATCTCATTGCCTTCTTAAAAATGTATAACATTCTTTTAGAAGAAAATGAAAACGTAAATCTTCAAAAGATGTTTGATCTTTTGATATTAAATTTAATATGATTATTTTCTACAGCTTAACAATAAATATGTATTTCGCATTTGTTCCTTATTTATCTTGAGGCTTAATTCATTATGTAATTACCTGGCTGCGCCAAAAGGAGGTCTATTTTTTACTTCGCTATGTAGTGAGACCCGTGCTCAGCAATAGGACGATATGGGTTGATGATGATGACTCATGGAATAAATCTATAGCTGAGCTTTGTCAGAGGAATAAAAACACTGAAAAAATAAATAAATACTTGTTGTTCACAGAGCGTTCAGATGCACTGAGCGGGAGGCTGTCAAAATCCGCTTCGGAGCTGTCGTGCACCGCCCCAACCTCACCCCCGCCGCGCGCTCGCTCCGCTCACCACCACACCCCACTATCTGTCGTGCATAGAACGCAGCATTTCTTCACTAATCTTAAGGTAAGAATCATAAATAGCTGTCTGCTTTCTCTGTAGCGCTTTTTCCATCGATCACTGCTTTGGAGCTATCGTGCCCTACCCCCCCCCCCCCCCCTACCCTTAAAGCGCTATCCCCTTCCACGCCGGGCTATCTGTTTTGCATAAATCACAGCATTTCTCCATAGAAGAATATCGCTGTAGACTTTCTCAATTATTCTCGCTCGCTTCGCTCACAGTGCACTGCTGTAGAGCTATCCTTAACCGTAACATTCCAACGGTTCCAACTCAGAATCTAAACTAGCCAGGGACCAACTCAAACTGCTTTCAAATTTCATGAAAACAGTCCAACTTTTTTAGCAGGAGTTCAGTTACATATTATAGTTTGGTAGTGGGAGGCCTCTTCTGCAAGAGACTGCCTGGGGAATCTTTGCCAGATATTCATCCGTCAAGCAGTAGTGTGCAACCATTACTGTGTTCCGGTTTGAAGGGCACTGCTTTAGAGCCGAACTCTCAGGGTGCCGCGCAGGATTATGCAATGCAAAGTTCTGGGTGGCACTGTAACTGTTACGGGCAAGCGTAGCGCCATCAGGTGAACGACTTCCTCGTTTCGTCAGTCAGACAAATAAAAAGAATACACAAAGCACGGACAGAAGAATTACGAGTACCTATACTCGTTATATAAAGAAGATTTATTCAGTCCAGCTCCTGTAAAACATTTCGCACTACAAAGAGAGACTGAGTGCTAAAAAAACGTTCGTATAATCGTATTTCGTCAACGGCAACTCAATTTGAACACATCACGCCTCTCCCATTTTGCTTTAGTCTACAATTCTGTTATTTTGCTTTCAACGAGTAAAGGTAAAAGTTAAAGCAATAACACCAGCAACTGTTGCTGACAATGCTTTCATATTTGTCAAATAGATACTCCTATACGCCTTTGGGCGAGCAATCTACACTCGTTTTGAATTTTAGGCCATTAACTCTTTCACTGCTGAGCCGATTTTTTTGTCTAGCCACGGGTGCGGCTCTGCACACTCCATAGTGTTTTCCCATACAACAAACACAACAGTTGTGTTTTCCCGCACTCGCGGCAAGTTATGAAAAACACGACAGTTGCGTATTCAGCAGCGAACGTGTTAAAGCACTTTGTAGATTAGATTTTTTTTTTTGGGAAAGATTTGTGTGAACCACAGGTATTTGCTCAGTCTTGGTGTTTATGGGACCTTGGTACTCGTAGTCCTTGATTCCATAGATACAAGGAATCAGGGTCAAGAAGTAAGGGGGTCAAGAGGTAACGGGTCAGGATCTATATATGTGATCAAGACACGTTATTTATACATTTAGTTACCTACCTAATAGCTTTGCGAGTTGTTGAATAATAATTCATATAATATTTAACCACGGGAATTTAATTTGTGGTTTGACTAAGTTTAATATGAAGTAGGCGGACCACAAATTAAATGTCAGTTGTTCATTGGATATCTATGATTTAATTTGTGGTCGCCATTTTGCAGTTTTACATAGGTAATATAAAGCAGAGTGGTAATAATCCACTTTTATGTCTGACATCTGAGTAACACATAGGTACTTTAGAACGCAAATAAAATTTGAGGAAGGCTAAGTACGCACTCTCTACACCTGGCGGTGAGGTGGATAAAATTACTCTGCGGATAATCTAACTCAATATATTTTAACAACTTATATACATCGTCTTAAGGTAGTTTGTTTCTATTATGGCGAGATATTTAAATTTTAAACAGTTGTTTCGTTTTTAGAGCTACACCGGGTCACTAATATAAACGTGACTGTATTTCGCGCCAACTTTAATCATTCTTTTCGTTTTTATGGTGAAATATTTAGCACTAATACACCGTATCGCTCAAGCCAATAAACACCGAAATCATCAGTTTGTTAAAGCTTTAATTTTTTTTTTGTTCTGCGGTGTTTTTTTAACACGTTGACTGCTGAAAACACAGACGTTTGTGATTTTATAACATTACGCCAGTGCTGGAAAACAGACACGGCGTGTGCAGATTCGCAACGGTGCCCAAATGTAAAAACCGGTTCAGCAGTGAATGTGTTTAGGGTTTATATATCTAACTATTGGACACTTTGAACTCCTCAGAGTATAAATAAGAATCGACTGATTACTTAATTGCAGCGCTTAGAAACGAATACCTTCGAACAAAAAACCCCAATGAAGCCTAAAGGATTAACTAAAAAGAAAATAAAGGAATGACTTAATTGAAATTCTCTCGCTGGTCCCACAGCTGACTGATAGAGGCAATTTAGATGCCTAGGTCGTAGAATAATAATGAACTCACTTATAACTAATTACTGTCTACATTCCCTTTGCTTTGTGGATAAGCCGGCACCGGTGAAATTGAGTACCTACCTAGCAATTGTAAGACCAATTTCATTAATTATTCATCTTTTTTTTTCGACCTTAATCACGGTAAGTTTATCGATATTTCTACTACATTGGAATTGGTATTAAAACAAATCACAGATAAAGTTGATATGGCAAGGCTCTGAAAAGGATGTCGTTGAGAATTCGTAGTGGCTGGATGAATTCGCTTGACTGTGACTATTCTGACTCAGTCTGTTTTAGGGCTAGGTATCCTAAATTACATTATCCTAAATAAGTATAAAAGCGTGTTAAAAACTAAACATTAACACATGGTTAAAAACAACACGCTTTAATAGCAAACTGAACTAAAAAGTAGAAAAATAATTAATTTAATGCTAAAAAAGCGGGGGCTGTTCATTATCAAAGTGTAATTATAAATGTAAAGTAAAAACTATATTTTTTATGTGACATTCGGGGCGTTGTCAATGCGTTACATACTCTATGAAACTCTTTTCATCACATTTCTCTTCTATACTTCTTTCTTCTCTTCTTCTTCTATTCTTCTCTTTGACATTTCTTTAGACAGCCCCTTAGTATAATTCCGCAGGATACTTTTACTACAGTCACTGCGTTAGTCATATTGTTTCTATTTTGAGAAGCATGCAAATGACCACAATTTGTATCGGGCTAGCTCCTGACAGCGGGCTGGTTTGCGGGGCCGCTGAGATGGGATCAGCTAATAGCTGTTGGGTTATTCAGACCTTACATACCATAACAATAGAGGCGAAACTTGTGTACTTTATACATTAGTTTTTTTAGTCTTGAAGAAGACCCTGGATATAAAACTTTGTCATTACCATCATCCACCCATATCGTCCCACTGTTGAGTATGGGTCTTAATCCGCCACGGGTACTCGGTCCGATAACATACCTACCTCCGAAATAATTGTCGGGTAGTTATGTGGGTTTCCTCACGATGTTTTCCTTCACTGAAAAGCGAGTGATAATTACGTACATATTATTATGCTTTTACAGAAATAAACTTAATTAAACTTGTTATGTAGCCGTCCGATGCCCAGAATGATGACACCGCATTCCACACCACACCGTGCGACCGGCGGCGATACAGCGACACGCAGACGCAGCAGAACTGTCCCATGTCTCTATATACTGTAATCCCCGTAATATTAGGTGACTTCGGCTCCTAACTTCGGACCGAACGTACACACTTTAGCTTAGGATTTAGATATGTAGTATTTTAATTATAATAAACATAGTATAAGAACATTTGGGGTTTCTTTGCACCCTCCGGCTGCAGCCTCCATAACTAACTTAAGATTCAGAACGGTTGCTTGTTTGCATTCTAGTTAGGTTCAAAAGTTAGTCTCAAATCTATTGATGATTGAAAATCTATTAAGTGAAAGTCAGATCTGGCAGATTTTTCTAGAGGTCGATACGAAAATTGTTTCTCATATTAATCAAAAAAATATTATTGTTCTTAAAGGCAAATCAGTTACAAATTAGCAAAATTTGAGAACTGCTAGGCAAATTTCTCCCTTACTTCGATAAACAAGTTTCACTTAAAAAATATTATCCCTCTATGGAACTGTGTACTCGCTGGAAACATTATATTAATGAGGTGAGTAGTGCGGAAAGGTGGGGTAATGGGGGTAAAGTTTTCTGTAGTGGAACATTAACGTCGGCTGCCTCGGACAGGAGGCCTACCATGACGTCTCATAGCGATTCAATTGCAGACTTAAACTGAACCGCGTCGCATAATCGTACCGTGACGTCTTATTTTTTATGTTGCTGCCATTTTCAACCTAAGCTGGATCCAGTTAAGGTTGAAAATGGGTCAGTTTAGGTCTTCAATTGAATCGACAAAAGCCTGATTCTTATAGTTTAGTGGTCAAAGGTAGCCATAGTAAGGGAACTATTTCTTTACAGAGTCGATGGCAACGCAGCAGGAGTCGAGAGCGATGCCACCACGCCACTTTCAGTTTGGCAGCCGCACCGGCCGACAGCAGTGGAACAGAGTACGGCGCAGACCAGAGCTCGGAGCAGAGTACACCCGCCAATTCACCAAGACACCGGATCAGAAGTAAGTAACAATTAGGAGGAGAATTGGACCAAGGATACTGCCCTGTGGGACTCCCCTTCGAACAACATTTTAAATTATAATTCAAATGCCAATTCAACGGGACATCGGATCAGATTTGTGAAATGTAGGAAAGGAAGGGGAACAAGCATATTGCCTTGTGGGACTCCCAGTTAAGCACTGTTTTGTAACTGACGCAGAGTTCAGCCATCCGCCATCTCATCGAGACACTTAAGCTGAGAAAAAATAAAGCGAAATATTATAGGAAAGGATTTGCGCCACAAATAAAATTCCCTGGAGGCCTAACATGACATGTTATAGCGACTCAATTGAAGACCTAAACTGAACCGCGTCGCATAATCGTACCGTGGCGTCTTGTTTTTTATGTTGCTGCCATTTTCAACCTAAACTGGTTCCAGTTTAGGTCTTCAATTGAATCGCTATAAGATGTCATGGTGTGCCTCCTGTTGACTTTTTTTTAAGCCTGTAGGTTGATGCTGACCACATAATAATTTGAAATTGGGTATTGCGTACGATTGTATTAGAAATGTATTTGCATCTATTTTGCAAAATTATTAAAAAGTTTATTGATATAATAGCTATGAAAATTTTGATAGCACTGTTGTACAATTGTGACGTAGGTTTACTATACACTATGAAACGTTGAAATTAATAGTAAAAAGTTATTATTTTTCATTATTTCATTGACTGTGTGACGAGACAAGCAAGTCGTTCACCTTATGGTAAGCGCTACGCCTGCCTATAACAGTTACAGTGCCACCCAGAACTTTGCATTGCACAATCCTGCGCGGCACTGCACTGCGCTCGTCACCCCGAGACATCGGCTCTAAAGTCACAAAAATAATAATTATTAATAAATAATTATGGCCCAGTAATTATGTCCCAGTAATTAAAAACCAGCTGCGTCATGATCGCGGATAAGCAATTAAATATTAATTAAGTACATTTAATTATAGCAATAGCACCAATAGAGGTTAATTTTACACAAATTGGTAGTGATAGGTGACCATTACATAATAGAAATACAAAGAAAATACGAAACGAAACTCTCTCTCTCTCCCTTTCTATCTTCACAAACTTATATCTCCCTCTCAACGTCCGTTCGCCTCGCCCGATATCATTTTTCGTAACGCATTCACCAGCTTACTCCCCAAGTCAAGCGTGCGTAAAGAAGTTTAACTTCAAAAACAAATGACATAATGGCGTAATAAAGCATTCGGGCTCGTGAAGTCGTTTTTTCAAGTCTCAGACGGCTCTAGAGGTCTCCTTTTGGTAAAGTGATGGGAAACCGGTTTGAAGGAAGAATTTTAAGGAGAATCCATGGGGAATCCGTTATGACTAACCCTCTTTATGGCGCAGTTGGGCTAAAATAACGTCCGGTTTTCTGTGAATACATTAACTCTTTTGTTTTTATTACAGACTTCTGAATTAATTTGCGGTGTTTTTGTAAAACTGCTTTGTTGTGAAATTATCTCGGTATTGACTTTTAAATTTAAATTTCCGTAGGTTTTATAATATTGCAAATTTATTTATTCGGGACTGCCAGAAACTTTTATTTCGGACGTGGAGTGAAAATGGTTTTTTTTTTCTCGGATATCCGGCTTTTCGGATATCGAGTAAAGAAGAAAAAAGAGTAAGAGAGAAAAGAAGAGTGAGAGAGTAAGTAAGAATGAAGTTTACTAATTATTTTTACTACGTCCCACCGCATCCGTAGCGTCTCGTAGTCGTAGCACACGTAGCACTCGTAGCAGTCGTAACGTTGCCAGATAAATAGAAAGCCGTAAAATATAACGCAAAAGTTTTACGAATGAACAAGAAATTCTTTTGTTTTGTTTCGAGAAAATGTTTTCGCCAAAACACTCGTCATGTGTATACTCGTAATATAAATTTCTCCTGCGTGTGTTTTGGTCTACGCACTACACAAAAACCTCTACACAAAACGTTGTCTGTTATCCACCGATTTGGACCGGGCCCCCGTGATTGATTAAGGCCTAACCTTCCTCTCGAAAGTGAAGGGAGACCCGTGGAACATCTGCAGTGGGACGATATGGGTTGATGATGATTGTGTTTTTGACAATAAACGTATTTATTTTATTCTATTGTTATAGAATATCTATAAATCCTACTTATATTATAAATGCGAAAGTTTGTGAGAATGGATGGATGGATGTTTGTTCCTCTTTCACGCAAAAACTACTGAACGAATTCGAATGAAATTTGGTACACAGATAGTTTATAACCAGGATTGAGTAATAGGGTACTTTTTATCCCGATAGTATGTCCCTGTGGGACAAAAACGGGAACTACGCGGGTGAAACCGCGGACGCAGCTAGTATAATTATGATATTATATTGTCAGTTTTAAAAGTATCTAAATATAAAATGACTATAAATTAATTGCTGCAAACGAGGCGAGCCGTTGTCTAATAAATGTGTTACCGAAACCAATTTCGTTCGCGTTTTATCTCCCTTAAAAGCCTTTTTGGCGAGTGACCTTTTTTAATCAAATTTCCTAGAATGAAATTGTATATTTAATACACTTGTATGTATTTTTTTTTGTGTATGAGAGAGTGGCAAACGAGCTGGCAGCCCGCCTGATGGTGTCTACCGGTAACCGTTTGGTTACCGCCGCCTGTAGACACCTGCAACACTCGGGCCGTTGTCGATGCGTTGCCTACTCCCTAGAGATCTTTTAACTCTTCTCTTGAAGAGCTTCATTTTATATCGACGCTAGAAAGCGTAAACGCTGTAACCTTGAAACGCAAAATTGTTCACCAAACTTTTTTTTGTTGAATAAAAATCATAACTCAATATCTACTCGACCTAAAAACGTAAATTTTGGATATTTGGTGTGTTACATACAAAGCTACTATACTGCTACCTTGGTTATATCCTAAAGTTCTTAGGGGACGTTGAAATGTGGGTTTGTTTCCAAATATGTAAAAAAAGTATTTTCGGGTCGGTCAAAGGGTTACAGCGTTTACGCTTTCTAGCGTCGATATGTATTGAATAAAAAACGACAAAGATTAAACACCAGAAGGGACATCACAAACAGATCCGTTATATAGACAGCTTTAGTAGCAAGAGACCGCCTGGGAAAGTATCACCCACACCTTTGCCAGACATTCATCCACCAAGCAGTAGTGTGCAAACATTACTGTGTTCCGGTTTGAAGGGCACTGTTTCCAGCGAAATTACTGGGCATTGAGACTTTAGAACCGATGTCTCAGGATGACGAGCGCAGTGCAGTGCCGCGCTAGATTATGCAATGCAAAGTTTTGGGTGGCGCTGTAACTGTTATGGGCAGGCGTAGCGATTACCATCAGAAGAACGACTTGCTCGTCTCGTTTTTCAGTCAAATAAATAATGTAAATTCGTTTCCATAAATCTATTAAAATCAAGATTGAGCGCGAAAATACGAAGCTTTGTCTTTTTTTGCACCATACTCTTGTTACCAAAGCCGCCGAACATGGCAGGTTTGTTCTCTTTTGCGCCGGTTACTAAGGAGGTCGAGTGAATCTTTTTATAAAAGCAGTTTAATAAAACCCGAGAAGTTCATTAATTTTCATAAACTACGCGCTCCCTTTTAAATTTGAAGGAGGGTTTTTTTTTCTTTTTACTTTAAGTACATTTTATACTGGTAGGTAGGAAGTATAATGTTTTCTTTAAAATTTTTTTTTTTTTAGTAAGAAGGTAGTGGTACAGTCAAAGTTGACGGCCTCCGTGGCGTAAGTGGGTGATGAGCCGACTGCGAAGCGCGAGGTTGCGGGTTCGATTCCTGCACTGAGCTCTTAGTCTGGGTGTTTGGAGGACCATGGTCCTCGTAGTTACTGATTCCATAGGTACAGGGAATCCTAGTTAGTGTCAGCATCTATGTGTGTGATCGTGACGCGTTAGAATAGAATAGAATGGAAAAACTCTTTATTGTACACCAGAAACAAAAATAAACACAGTACAGAAGAATTACAATATATATATATATGTATTGTTATTATATTATTATATTAGTACTTGGATGTTTTTTTTTTTAAGACCTTTTATAAAAATGATTCCTAGCTAGATCGATTTATCGCCCCCGAAACCCCCTATATACAAAATTTCATGAAAATCGTTGGAGCCGATTCCGAGATTCCAATTATTATATATATATATATATATATATATATATATATATATACAAGAATTGCTCATTTAAAGATATAAGATATAACGATGTTCAGTAGAATTAGCGACGGTATTATCGGGTCTCCCCCCCGACAATACCGACCCCATAACGTCCCACTGCTGGGCACGGGTCTCTCCTCACTTTCGTGACGAGGGTTAGGCCATAATCCACCACGGGCGCCCGGTCCGGATTGGTGGTTAACATACCTACCTCTGTAATAATTCTCGGGTAGGTATGTGGCCGCACGATGTTTTCCTTTACCGAAAAGCGAGTGATAATTACGTACTATGCTTTCAAGCACATTGGTGCACTGGGATTTGAACTCACGACCTTCTCATTGGAAGGCAGACGTTCTCCCACTCGGCTACCATCGCTACCGCTACTTTGTGCATTTTTTTTCAATATAATCTGATTTCTCAAAAAATTCATAATTCCCTGTCCTTCACTAATGGTGTCCCTTTTTGTTTTTATTTTATTTTAATTAATTCCCCTTTCTGTCTACTATCAAAACATACCAATTAGTGCCCCCCGCTCCGCTCGTTAGCAACACTCATTAATTACAAGTTACAAGTTGAAATAACATCCAACTGAATTCCTGAATTAGTTAGCGAACTGTTCCCAAATTCAACCTATTTAACTTTATATTTCTACGACACAATCTGGAAATTTCAATTATAGGTAAGTATATATCTAAAGCGGTGGTAGCCTAGTGCGAGAACGTCCGCCTTCCAATCACAAGGTCGTGAGTTCAAATCCCAATGCAGGCACGTACCAATGTGTTTCTGTAAAACATATGTACGTAATTATTACTCGCTTTTCGTTGAAGGAAAACATCGTGAGGAAATCCATTACCCCACATACCCGAGAATGATTAAGGAGGTATGTGATCCATGCATCCGGATCGGGCCTCCTGGTTAAATATGGCCTAATCCTCCTCACGAAAGTGAGGGGAGACCTGTGCTCAGCAGTGGTAGCCAGATAATGCGGTCCTTTCGCTCAATTCAATCTCTTTAAGGTAACAAACGCCGCCGACGAGTTCTCAGCATTAAGGTATATAGCAATAGGTAAGTACGCAGTACTTATGTACGTAGTAGGTCGGTAGATAGTACCGTAGCTCTGCACAACTTGGAACTTTTACAAATAATAATTCCTAAGCTGAATAAAACCTTAACTTCATCTACCTACTTACAGAAGTTTTTAAACTTCGTAGCGTAGAGGGTTGTAGAGGTATAGGAAGTTACCTACAACTCAGTACCTATGTATTCAAACCTTTTATTATGAATGTTCTGTTTATTCGTAGATAACAAAAAGCCCACCCATCCAACCATCAGCACGATTAATGTTTGGTATAACGTATATTTAACTAAAACTGTCTGAAACAACAACTCTTTATAGTTGACAAAGCAAACACCGTAAAAATTGCGTGTGGCGAAAGTGCGATGACCTCAACGATAACTTATATTAAATTGCTGCACGCACTCAGACCGTTCACCAAACTACTAGTTTCTAACACGAAAGCTGCATTAACATTACACAAAACACACTTTTGCGTGTCTGAAACTTTTAAAATTGCATTTTTAATCACTATACTCTTAATTTGCAAAAGCGCCACCTGTGACATAGCTTTGAACTAAAACAGGTGGCGCCATCTCTGTTTTAGTTTTAGAACTACAACACCGGATCTTTGAAGGATTTCACGCTTGCGTTAAGCTGAGGTTTTTTTCTGAAGATTTCCAATGTTTCCAAGTTCATCTTGAACGCGCTAGATGTCTCTGGGTAGCAATTTTTATTTTCGTGCTTGTCTAGATCTCTTGAAGCCTATTAACTAATCTATCCAAAGTTTTACTTTACTAAGTATCTATTTTGTACCCACTATGCGAATAGGTAGCTAAGATCCAATTTGTTTTTCCAGTTGTTTCGATCTGTCCTCTACAAAGCTTTATGTAGGCAATACATTTTCGCGTTTAACGCAGTTACTGGCTTAATTAAGCCATAAAAAGTTTTATTGCTTGTAGAAGGCCACTTGTTACCTCGTGAAAATAAGATTAACTTAACTAACAACAATGCTTTATTCCGGGATAACTTGTGCAGGGTATATAATGGTAGAATATACCCACAGTTTAGCCAGATACCTAGATAACCTAGATTATACTGTCATGTAGAGTGTTGAATGCAACAATTACTGTTTTCGTATTCTGTTAAAAGGTCAATGCTTACAGAGAATTTAATTGACAGCTATCTAAATCTTTTTTGTGTATATTATGGCGCTACATCGTGGTAATTAAAAAATTGGTGTAATTTCAAAACCTTTCTAGTAATTAACGGATACATCCTTAGATCTAGAAAAAATATACATGATTATTCACATCATTGCCAATATTTATTGGCAAGATTTGATACTGTAATATTAAAACGTACTGAGTAAAAAAATATTCAAAATAACCTATTTTATAGATTTAAATCCTTTATAAATAAATGGTACGGTACTGCTATGTCCTTTCTGCAGTCCGATTGAAATTATTATTCTTTGCGTTGCATTTGACAATGGAACACTTGGAAAAGTGACGCGTTGGCGCCTCGAAAACTAGAAATCTGAAATGTCATTCACAAGGGCAAGCGCCAGTTTTTGTTGAAGTTTAGGTCCCATTGTTTTTTAGGTAATAATCATGTATTATTTTCATAAAATCAAAACTCTTATAAATCGTAATTTTTCGTTGATAAATTTGGATCAAATCATTAGAAGATAAATAATCCAATTCATCTTATTCACAGACGTTAGTTGACCTTTGCCTGAATCTATTTTGGTGTCTACAGTGAGACCTTTTAATAATTCTCACAATTTCTCGCGGAAAAATCGGTAGGTCACGAGGTGTTTTGAAGCGAACCACTATTGTCCAATTTATATCACTCTCAGTTGACCTTTGCCAGATTCTAATTAGATGTCTAGCATCAGAATAAAGTTTTAGGGACAGCGGTTATCTGTAACTCTACAGCGGTATTTAATTTTGAATATTGCAGTCTCTTGTTTTAAGATAGGGAATATATCGAGGGTGATGCTGGGGTTTGCTTGGGTAGCCCGAGAAACTCTGATACCGGAGGGCCGTACTAACTCATTCGACAAACAACAAACACTGGCAGAGGGTACTGTTTTCATCAAAGTTACGGGTCAAATGAGATTTAAATTTAGTTGCACGAGTAAGACTTAAATTTAGTGGCTAGTTGCACGAGTAAGTCCAGCATCTTACTAATGTCACTAATCTCACTAGGTATATTTTATGTGGAAGTTTCATAAATAGATACATTTGTTTATGGAAAAGAACATGTAGGTAAGATACTTTTAATCCCGTAAAAAATTACTGTTCCTTAGGAATAAAAGATTATGCGGGAGAAAACAGGGGGCGCTGATAAAATTATAAATACGGGCCCTGCTTTGTGAGAATGGATGGATGGATGTTTGTTCCTTTTTCACGCAAAACCACTTAACGGATTCGAATGAAATTTGGAACACAGATAGTTTATAACCTGGATTGAGTAATAGGGTACTTTTTATCCCGGTAGTATGTTCCCATGGGACAAAACTGGAACCGCGGGGCGCAGCTAGTGAGTTATAAAAATGGATTCATTGCAATAGCAATATTCTCTTCAATAGTGGTGTACTATGTACTATGCATTTTATGACATCATCAAGTTTTACTCGAACCGGGAATCTGCCTCGCCGAGCACCGACACGTAATTGCGTAAATTAAAGTTAAGTGGCCACTCTGGGCCACTTTGCATTAACGTTGCATAGATAAGACAGGCTGGTACTCTGTTGTGTTGTGATATCTGGGCTGTTTGGACCTATTTTGGGTAACGGGTCTATATTTAGCGCAATAAAATTGGGTGTCTTGGTGAAATTGACCCTTAGACAGTTTATTTTTGTTTGAAAATTGTCGCGAATTAATTTTAGTGTCTATAATATTGAATTCCGCAGTAAATTGCATAAAAAAGTATATTTTTGTCTTTTAATGACATCATTAATTATTGATATTAAAGTGGTTTTTATTCTGAACTGGTTTTAATTTTTTTGGTAAAAGCTAGCCTTTTCTATTGCTATTTTATTCTAAAACAAAAAAAACTAATCAATTCAATTCAATTATTCTAAATTTATAAATTTTTGTTGAAGGCGCGGAATTCCAATCTATATTTTAATGTGAAATAATATGTTTAGTTCCCATTGCGCCAATTCCCACTATTGGGGAAAGGCCAACACAGAATTCAAAAGTAAATTGTGAAGTATTCATCAAAAGTTTTACGCTTATGTGGTCTTTTTATATACAGGGTGTGGTCAGAAAATGGGTTATTACACAGTTCACGGGTGACTGTCTGCCAACCAACTGTAAAAGTGATATTAAAGCACATGAACGAGTAGTTTTTAACACTGCTATTAAAGCGAAAACTCGCGTGAAAGTGAGAAAATGTCGTACGTCGACGAAGCTTCGGATTTATTTCATGTGTTGGATGATATCGCTGGCATAAAAGGTGAGTTCTTAACTGCATCTATAAAAATGTACCTAAGTACGTACCTAATTTTTTTTTTTTCAATTTACCTTCTATTAAAGTACAGGACAAATTAACATATTGCCACAGTCGTCTGAACGTTTTGGTAGTGGGAGGCCTCTTCTGCAAGAGACCGCCTGGGGAATTGCCACACCTTTGCCAGATATTCATCCGCCAAGCAGTAGTGAGCAAATATTACTGTGTTTCGGTTTGAAGAGCACTGGTTCCAGCGAAATTACTGGGTATATGAGACTTTAGAGCCGATGTCTCAGGGTAACGAGCGCAGTGCAGTGCCGCGCAGGATTATGCAATGCAAAGTTCTGGGTGGCACTGCAAATGTTATGGGTAGGCGTAGTGTTTACCATCAGGTGAACGACTTCCTGTGCGAAAATAGTTAACGCGGGCGAAACCGCGGAGCGTCGCTAATAAAGATAACCTATGTTACTCAAGGATAATGTAGCATTGTAATGGTGAAAGAATTTTTGAAATCGGATCTGAAGTTTTTGAGTTTATTCGTTACAAACATACAGAAACACTAATCTTTCCTCATTATAATATTAGTGTAGATTATTCACCCACGTACATACTTTGCTCTCAGGTAGGTTTTAAGTGCTTCATTAATGATTCATTCATTCATTCGTCATTTATGATTCATTCATTCATTCAGTCTTTTATGATTCATTCATTCATTCAGTCATTTATGATTTATGATTCATTTACGATTACGAAGTTCTTCACTTTCTCGTATACGTGGGATGAGACTGGAATATATCTTATTTTCACCCACGTTTCGGGTGGAATGGAGAAAGTACAATAAAGAACAAAATTCCTTGAAGCAATTGTCACTTTTGCTTTACACGGTAATTCTAAAACAAATCGAATTGAGACTGTCTATACTGACATTTTGTGTTAAATAATACCTAAGTACCTGGATGACCGAACTTTGCTCTGTATTTTTTTTAATGACATTTTCTAAAAATGATTTCTAGCTAGATCGATTTATCGCCCCCGAAACCCCCTATATACTAAATTTCATGAAAATCGTTGGAGCCGATTCCGAGATTCCAATTATTATATATATATACAAGAATTGCTCATTTAAAGATATAAGATTAGATGTATTTTGTAGTGGTAGGTCTCTTCAGCAAGAGTACTAGAGGACGTCTGGGAACACCATTGCAAGATATTTATTCGCAAAGCAATAGTGTGCAAAAATGATTGTGTTTCGGTTTGAAGATCACTGTTTCCAGTGAAGCTACTGAGTTTATGAGACAATAGAACCGACGTCTCAGGGTGACGAGCGCAGTGCAGTGCCAGTCAAGATTTTGTAATGGAAAGTTCTGGTGAAACTGTAGCTGTTATGGGCCGGCGTGGCGCTTACCGTCAGGTGAGAGACTTACTTGTCTCATTACTTAGTAACTTAAAATTAATACAAAAATTTGAATATGTTCTGTAGTTTTTGGCGCTGACTGTACTTAAGCTTACTATAATTTATGTTTTTCCTTATATTTCCTTTCATGAATCTAATTTAATTCCAATGATGGTAATAAAATGTTTAAAAAGGTTGTGATAAATTATAATTTCTGTTTTTTTTTTTTAAATATTGTGATGGCTTGAATTTTACTACTGTCTTAACAATGAAAACTTATCAAATATCCAAGTTTTGGGGTCAATTATGTGTCGTTTACTAGTAAGTTGGTAGCACCATGTTTTGTAATTTTATTTCCATATTTCTAAGGAGGTCACCGTCGGCGTTCGAAATCATAATTTTGTTTACTTGTTCGGACTCGTTCTCGGAAACATCTGTTGTTCTACGAGGTAAACAAAACAGTCACGAGGCTCTGGTACCTTTTTAATTTCATCTTCCTTTGTTAGGCCCCTACTACACGGGCGGTTCTCCCGCCGCGGTAATCCGTCTCTGAACCGCACTACATACAATTCTTGTTTTTTTAGTTGACTGAGCGATGAGATGTGCAAGTCGTTCACCTGATGGTTAGCGCTACGCCTGCCCATAACAGTCACAGCTCCACCCAAAACGCTGCATTTCATAATCCTGCGCGGCACTGCATTGCGCTCGTCACCCTGAGACATCGGCTGTAATATCTCATATGCCCAGTAATTTCACTGGGAACAATGCCCTTCAAACCGGAACACAGTAATGTTTGCACACTACTGTTTGGTGGATGAATATCTGGCAAAGGTGTACTTCCCCATGCGGTCTCTTGCAGAGGCGACCCCCCACTACAGTGAATATCTGGCAAACGTGTGGAATTCATACATTATTCAACCTTTAATTTTATAAGCGACTGTTTTGTCGCTCGAGCGACCGATCGACGCTTCTACACACTATTGCACACGGGAATTCAGAAACACAACAGTCAGTAAACAACTCCTGAGTGACTTAATAGTCACCAAAGCAACTAATCAGCTGTATATGAACTGTCTGCTTTTGAAATATGATAGCAGTGCGGTCACCCTTAGCTTTAAGAGAAACCAAATTACATACGCACCTCTTTTTTTAATCTATATTAAATTTTGGGACTTCTATCCAGAATGGCCTCATCAATATGCACCTCCTAATCAAACAAGAGGTCAAAAGCTTACATAATTTTAATTATAAGCCTACCCAACTTTATTAGAAAATCGTTACCCGTACATTTCTGATCATACGTGTGTTTTATGGCGGCTTTATATTCATGACGTGAATTCACAGTGGGATTAAAACCCGTGAACAAAATTTGCCGAAAATTGAGCTTTTAAATTGGCGGATATTCACATTTACGTTTGTATTATGTACGCTAAGCTTTGTAATTTTAATGTAGCGTAGTGATGGGAGAGATTGAGATTTATTTATTTATTTATTTAAATTAATTAGTTAATACGGCATAACCAATTACATTAACTAATAGTACACAATAATAATCGTGTCAAAACAATTATAACATTCAAAACTAACATAGAAACAAGAAGCAAGAATATAAACATGAAAATAAAAACAATTTTAAATTTAACAGCTCTAACACATTCATACAACGCTCTCACAAAACTTCAGACAAACAGACAATAGATCTGACCATCCATCCACGAACAAATCTGTCTTAGGACTGGAACCCAAGAGAGCGTTGAGTGCAGAAAGGGTGCGTAAGAGGCGAGTTGGTGCGCGCGATAGTGCGATAAGAAAATCGAAAGCATCTTATTCAGTGCAGATTTACAATCGAGTCTTTAACAGGCTCACTGCTGTAAACAACTGTTGTGCTTTTTATAACTTGCCGCGAGTGCGGGAAAACACAATTGTTGTGTTAGCGGTACGGGAAAACACAACGGTGTGTGCAGATCCGTAACCGTGGCTAGACAAGAAAATCGGCTCAGCAAAGTGTTAAAGAGTATAGTGGGTACGTTTCGTTTCCCGACCGAACCATCGATTTGTTTCTATTCTACCGTACCGATTGACTCGAGTCTGAGTTCTCGCTAGCTCTCTCTTAATTACGTCGTGACGTGCGCGTTCTATTTTTTTTTATTTGACTGAGTGACTCGATGATCATGTCGTCCACCTGATGGTAAGCGCTGCGGCTGCCCATAACAGGTACACTGCCACCCAGAACCCTGCATTGCACAATCCGGCGCGGCATTGCACTGCGCTCGATGGTTACAACCTGGGGGGGTCACCAAGTACTTATTCTTATTCCATGCAGTTCATTTTAAGGCCTTAAACTGAACGGCCTAGATTGGCACCACACTCTTATAAATGACAAATGTGACGTGACGTCACTCAAAAATAGATTTCAGAGAATGAGAGAGAAAGAGAATGAGATGGAGCTATATAAACTCCCATAAATGCAAACAAATTGTTCCGATCTCTTTGGATAAATGTCTCTGGTGGACTTATGAACGCTGAGCGATATTGGTGGTGACAGTTAGCAGGGCAGTTCAGTTTAAGGCCTTAAACTGGACGGATTTAACTGTTCGTGGTGAGGCCCCGGGGAGTCTTCAAGTCACGAGTGGTTACTTCTACATAAGTTGCTTCTAGATAAGCATGCACCATCTTAAGCTGAATTATCGCTTAACATTTAGGTGAGATAACGTTTGACCACTTCAAACGCGAACCTCATCATTATCATCATCAACCCATATGGGCCCACTGTTGAGCACGTGTCTCCCCTCGCTTTCGTGAGGAGGACCAGGCCTTAATCCCCACGGGACAGGACGGACTTTCAGGCGGGACGTGAACTTGTATATTAATAAAAAAAACTAAACGTCTTGGAGTCGCCCATCGCTAGTGCCTAGTGTGAGTGTGGAGTGGGCACGTTGAACCACAGCGTGTACATTCACGGGTCAAATATGTAAATTACGCCGGTTTGAAAATGTAATTCCGTTTCTTCAAACAAATGTGCGCTGAGAGAATAAACGTTTGCATTTTTACCTTCATTTTTCATTGGTGTAGCTTCAACATAAAAAAAGATTCAATTTTTTAGGGAAAGAGGTGCGAGTTCACATTTTCTTTCTCTCTTTCTCTTAGCGGTGGTAGCCTAGTGGGAGAACGTCACCTTCCAATCAGAAGGTCGTAAGTTCAAATCCCAGTGCGGGCACGTACCAATGTGTTTCTTGTAAAACATATGTACGTAATTATCACTCGCTTTTCGGTGAAGGAAAACATAGTGAGGAAACCCACATACCTAACCGAGAATTATTTCGGAGGTAGGTATGTGATCCACCAATCCGGATCTGGCCCCCGTGGTGGATTATAGCCTAATCCTCCTCACGAAAGTGAGGGGAGACCCGTGCCCAGCAGTGGGACGTTATGGGTTGTTGATGTTGTTGTTGCTGTTTCTCTTATAGCCAGTTACTTATAGATAAGGGAGCTAAAGAAGTTTTACTTCTGTCGTGTGTCTTCTGTCGTCTAAAGCACACTCGTTTTTTTTTTGTATTGCCCTTTACAATAATTTCTGAAAATATATTAACATCTTGTATAAACTGTAGTTTTGAAAATCTATATATATAAAAATGTTATGTTGGTTTGTGTACGCTTCAAAAACTCAAAAAGTTCTGCACCGATCGAGCTGAAATTTTAGCATGATATATAATCCGCATCAAGGATTGTTTTTATCTATTTTTTTCATCAGTGACATATCAGCGAATGTGCGAACGTGCCACAACGAAGCGTAGCAGGGTACAGCTAGTTAATTATAAATAAGATATTTAACAATTACTTTGTAGCGCGTTAGTACTTCATAGTTACTGTTATGATTTATTAGTCACAACACACTTGACACAAATTTTTGACACCGGCTAAATGCAAAAATTGCGCGGAGCCAAAACGGAAAATAAAAAATAAATCTAGAGCTTTCTCTCATCGATCTGCGTAGCCTCGTAGCATGGCGCGTAGCCGTAGCTGTACGCTACGAAGGTAGTACAGACAGAAAATAAATCATAGAAGTATTTATTTCAACGTTGCTAGTCACGAGCAACAAAAATGTACCTAAACATTTCGAATACTACTCAAATCTTTCACGGCCTTTTAAAGCTAGGTTCTCATTTGTCTGACTTGTCGTGTCGTGATGCATCAGATAGGTATCGGTTTCATACATTTACACAAGCCGTCACACACTGCATTGGAAAAATGTGAACGCTACCATATTAAGTGTATGAAACCGATACCCTTTCTGATGCATCACGAAACGACACGTCAGACAAATGTGTCGGCGGCTTAAGACTAAATACTTCTTCTAAAACTCATACAATTGTGCACACAATATATTCATATTTTAGCTCATTCATTACTATGCAACGGTATGCTTTCCGTGCGTGTGTGCGTGTCGCAGTACTTTCTATAACCGACTTTAAAAAAGGAGGTTCCTTACGATATCGACATCCCGTAGAATTTCTCGGTGCCGTCTTCTCTGACGGGCGCATTTCTGAAGCACTGGTAGAGTGAATGGAGTCACCTTTTCCTGTGCCAGATAATACGTTCTAGTAGATATCGTTCTCAGTATACCGTCAAAGAGTTAACACGTTTTTGTCGCAAATGAATGATATGTGTACGTGTAGTGTAAAGTAAAAGAAAACATTTACTCTAAGAGAACACGTACCTACAGATAAAAAAAACAAGACGAAAAATGACATGACGTAGGTAGATAATAATTATTGTGTGTATTGTGTGTGTGTGTGTGTGATGTGTGTATGAAACAAGGTTTAATTCATTAATGAAATGAAATACTGATGACTACTCCTCTGCTTTTGGCAGTGCTCTAACAAAAGACCACACTAATTCTGAAGAAAGATTAATTAAAAGATAAAGATTTCCCTCCAAAGATATTGCCTTTGTTCCCAAATACCTTTATTGCTTTGATTGGAACTGAAGTTTCTATGATTGGAATTGATTTAGTGATGACAGTTCACGATGGTACCCACCATTACAGTAAATGGTATAAAAAAATTCTTTGAACCAAAAAAAACGAATACAAATAGATTTGCTTACCAATAAACACAAAAGAAAAGAAAAGAAGAAAAAGAAAAGAAAAGAAAAAGAAAAGCCTCAAGAAAGTAAAATACGCGATTTTGGTAACTTGAATGACATTATTCAGTTATTTGGATTTGAAAAGCAAACCACTAAATCGATTTTGATGACATTTGTATGGGTCCAATGTAAAATTATGTACCTACTTACTTAGGTACTTAAATATAAAAAATATTTCAGAATCTGATATTATTTGATTACTTGGTAATTAGTTGTGTTATAAATGTAGGAATTGTTTAAAAATTCGCAGCCAATGACCAATATTCGAATACTACACTACTAATTATATTATATATGTTTATCTATTTTATATTGTATTTATTTTAATAAAATATTCTATCACTAAATATCTTTTAAATATACTTTTCTCTGCTCTCTCGTTTTGCCACACCACCACCATTTCAGTTACACCTCCAGGATGACTGGTAGAAAATGCTACTTAGCATTAAGTACTCCTTGTACTCCATTTGTGTGCTAAAGAATAAATGAAATATTATAAAAGTAAAATTTCCTATGTTTGTTTATATTAGTAAACGCTGTAACGGCTGAATGTACTTTGATGCAATTTGAAGGATTAATAGTTTATGTCCCAGGTCTAATGGAGTTCTTTTACGTCGGGAAAATTGAAGATTTCCCCCGGGAAAGCAATGATACATTCTGCCACAAAAGCCAACCTGTTTATACGCAATTTCAGTTCGCAAAATGTGATTTTCAAAATAGATTTTCTGTTACGATTTTATAATTTAGGCTTCTTTATAACTGGACCAGAGTGCTCAGTGACGCTAGGAGAGGCCTACGTCCAGCATTGGACGAGTGTAGGCAAATGATAATGATAGTAATAACTGAACCTGTAACTAGCTGCGCACGCGGTTTCACCCGCGTAATTCCTGTTCCCGGGGGAATATAGGGATAAAATATAGCCTATGTTACTCGCTGTCAATGTGGAAACCTTACATATTTCATCCCCTATTTCAAACCCTTACAATGCTTATTTCGCATTAAAAAGTACCCTATGTCCTTCCCTAGGCTCTAGACTATTTCTGTACCAAATTTCATTTCAATCGGTTCAGTAGTTCAGGCGTGAAAGAGCAACAGACAGAGTTACTTTCGCATTTATAATATAAAAAACTAGCTGTGCCCTGCCACGCTTCTCTGTGGCACATTCGCACATTCGCTGATATGTCACTGATGAAAAAAATAGAATAAAACAATCCTTGATGCGGATTATATATCATGCTAAAATTTCAGCTCGATCGGTGCAGAACTTTTTTCGTTTTTGAAGCGTACACAAACCAACATAACATTTTTATATATATAGAAGTAGGGATTTTTGCCCAAGACTTTTCAAGTTTGAAATATATTAATTTGCCTATTTATTTATTTATATATAAATTGGATCTCAAACAGAGATAGCACTATACGTGGTTTTAACACGTTCCCTGCTGAAAACACAACTGTGGTGTTTTTCATAACTTGCCACGAGTGCGGGAAAACACAACTGTGGCGTTTGCTGTATGGGAACACTACGGTGTGTGCAGAGCCGCACCCGTGGCTAGACAAGAAAATCAGCTCAGCAGTCAAAGTGATTAGAATGGTCTATTATACATGGTGTTTCTGTAATTAGAGGAGACCACTTTACCGATTGCTATACAGTGCTATACAATGTTCACTAAGCTATTTATAACTTTTTTTTTTTTTTTTTTTTTTTTTCCCGGGGAAATGCATTAGGCATACCACCCGGCCCCGGGGGGGGGGGGGGGGTGGTGGTTATGTGGGACTCCCCCGCCAGCTGGTCGGGCGGGGTTTACCCACTAAAACCCCGGGGTGTTCTCCTCTCCGCATTATGGAGGTGGTTACGGGTTCGCACGGCGCTTCCGCAACCACCTCTGCGGGCGCCCTCCCGGGCTCGCCACGTCAGGCTTGGGCCTCTTTCTCCGCTGGGTGCGTCCCGGAACACACGGGCCGCACCTCAGCTCGGGACTTCTAACTTGGGCGTTGGACCCCCGATCCGCGGCCCAAAAGTCCCCGTTATTGGTCCCTCGCTGTGCCCTCTGCTGATCAGAGGGACACGCGAAGGACCTCTTCTCGCCAGGTTATTTGCTACGGCCACCAATTCCCCTAGGAGAATTGCTGACCGAACCCCAGGGTGCACCGGCCCAGCTGCTGCCCTTCCCTGCAACGCATCAAGAGGGACGAACAACAGCCGGGCACTCGTGGAGGTTACCTGGCCCGCACCCCAAGCTATTTATAACTTGAGTTAACTAAACCAGTGTTTCTCTTATATTCAACAAGTATTTAACATTATTTGTATAACAGTACTAAGAATTTAGGAATTTTATAAATTAATGTTTCTTGAACACAGATGTTATAAATTTTTCTTAGTTAGTGTATGGGGTTGGTGACATTGACGCGTAGTGGGTTGGTTTTGATGTTAATAAACAATAAGAAACAGCTGTTTCTTCGTGGCTTTTTAATTGTAATTTTTTTTTTGTTTTTCTATATTCTATTTTATTCTATTTTATAAAAACGATAGTATATCTGTTTCTCTCTCTATCTATGAGCCCTCTTTTCATGGCTTAACCGATCTGGATACAATTTGGTGTGGAGATAGTTTGGACCCTGGGGAAGGACATTGGATGGTTTTTAACTGCGATAAATTGTATTTTTTTGGTTTCGGCGTGATCTAAGGCGCAGGCAAAAGCTTGTATGTCGATATGTAGATGAGTCAGTCTGTATTATGAAATATTCGAACAGAGATAGGAGTCAAGGACGAACAGTGAACTGATAAGGGCGGTAATGTGACATGCGATCAATATGTGGTGTGTAGAATTATGTGGATATAGTATAAAATTGTTTATTGTATGATGATTTCATGATAGATGACTTAACACGTTGACTGCTGAACCGGTTTTTACATTTGGGTACGTGTTTATTACAATATAAATAGAATTAGGCCTGCCGCACATAGTGGCGCACGGCTACGACTACATGTACGATTTCTTTGAACTAACGTCAAATATAGATAGATAGATAGATAAACTCTTTATTGAAACACCACAGAACAAAGAAAACTTAAAACTAGAACAAAACAAATTTTACAATTAGTGTCACAATGGGCGGTCTTATCGCTCAGAGCGATCTCTTCCAGACAACCATGCACGGAGAGGAGTAAATAGGACATCGGACATCAATATACGTCTGAGATCTTTCATTTTCGCGCACAGCGAGCTGGACATTTTTACGTGAACTTTAGTGACATTTACGTATGTTGCCCTTAAATGTGTTGGTTCTTAGTTACATGTAAGTACGGTGTCGCTTTGGAAACACCTGTTAAGGCACTGTATATTGAAATAAATAAATAAATAAATTAATTTTTGTTTAGGATCGCGTACGTAGCCGTGGCCGTGAGCTGCTATGTGTGGCAGGCTTAAGCCCGCCGTAGCAGTAAGCAGTGCCGGACCAGGCGACGGCGCCAAATTATCGAGTCACACAATATGAAAAAAAAAAAAAACTGTCCAATGACATATTTCATATTTATTACCTTGTAACCGCTATCTTTACCAACGGAATTGATAAAAAATATCGAATAAAAATCTTATAATTATATAACAACTAAAACATACAATAAACAAACATATACATTACATTATATTATTATAACATTATAATTACATAATTATACATAGGTATAATTGATCATAGAATAATTTAATCTATTTATTATTCAAATCTTTCCCTAAACTACAAAATATAGCGCTAATAAATTAGACTCTGGCCGGAAAAGCACCATAGATTAAAAAGTGATTAAAATTGTTACGTTATTGTTTTATTAGAGCTGTCGTGTCAACTAAATTTTAGTTAAGCTTGGTACATTTATGTTAGAATCTAGTAGTCTATGACTGGTACACCCGGAATCCACACCATTGCCCTTTATTTTCTCTCTACACAGTCATTCAACGTCTGTAAAAGGAATAAATTGTCCGCACTACTCCGATTCCACTCGGTTTCCCATCCCTAGCACCCCTGCCAGCCAGTAATCGCCTACACCCCGGGACAGAAGGTCGCGTTCCCAATTCCGTTATTGAATTTTCGCGCTGCAACTTTGGCGCGCTTTTTCATTTTCTTTTTCGTGTGACAGTTAACGGCCAGCAGTGAAATTATGCCAAGTGTGAAAAGTGTTGCCATTTGAATTAATAAGAAGTGTTAAAAGTAAAAGCATTTGAAATTCTAGTGATGATAAAAATGAAGACGTGACTTGGAGAATGAATCGTGGTATTATGTCGGCGCTTATAAATAAAGTGACAAGGGAGAGCTTTTCGTGATGAGTGCTTTTGACATATTTCTCGGGCATTATTGCCAAAAGTATAACATTTCTTCCGCAATCAAATGAAAGTCTTTTAGCATATTTTTCTTTGGATAGAATTTGAGAAGTCCCTGATTTTAGTTCATTTACCTTATTGGTATACTTTTTAGTAGACCAATTTAATGTCGTTGACTGCACCTTCTTTCCTAAGGCTCAGCTTCAATTAATGGCGTCCCAATGCATCTAAATAAATGAATCTACTGATTATATTATAGAGACTGCACATAATAATGTATGGTTCTTTTAAATACACGTTTTAAATAATTACCTAATTGATTTAAATTACACAAATGATTATGCTTTCTAATAGTAATTTATATAAATAATAATAATCATATTAAAATTGTCATTCTTTAAATAAATACAGATAATAATAATGCTTAATGCTATTGTCTCTAATATTACAATTATTATTAAAAAGAAGTCATATTTTTTATAAAAAATCCTTATAATAATTAAATCCTTTTTATACATTTAATTTGTGTGTTAAAGTATAAATATATTAAAAATAAAATAAACAGCTAAAATTAATCCAGTAAACAATTACGCTTCCGAAAACTGCAGTTAGCTTGAGAAACTTTAAAATCTACGGTTCATGAATAATTTGAAAAACCTTTTTTAGTTTTTCTGTTACCATGCTATGACTAGTCTTTTATCACAACAAAAACGGCTTAACATTTCTTCTTGTGATGGTGGTGACCGAGCGGTGATCTATGCGCTGTGCAACTCGTTGAGACCGGGTTCGAAACCTCAGCCCACGCCGCTTACGTTCATAAGTTATGTGCGGGTTTCCATCGCTCCGTCTTCGTCGTAGCCTCCTCGAGGTACAGCTGTGCAATTCCAAGGCTCGTTTAGACGTGCAACTTTTGGACCACAGTGGCACCACAAATTTATTAGCCTTTATTCTTGCAGCTATATGCTTCTCGCTCCAACTCACAAACAAGTCGAATGAGAGAACGAGATGCCCAACCCCGTATTTGAGACCAACGCTCTGTCTGAATCTCTGAGAGGAGATTTTTTTGGCAATCGGCTTTCTGGAATGCTACTTACTTTTCTGTTTGTTTCCTGGAAGTTTTCAAATCTAGAGTGATATTTTTTTTTGCGCCGTGCAGTTCCGTCTAATGTTGTGCAATGCACAATTCTCAATGGCACTGTAACTGTTATGAGCAGATGTAGGGCCTACCATCAGGTGAACGACTTGCTTATCTTGTTACTCAGTTCTTCGTCAACCCATAACGTCCCACTGCTGAGCACGGGTCTCCTCTCACTTTCGTGAGGAGGGTTAGGCCATAATCCACTACTGGGGCCCGGTCTGGATTGGTGGATAACATACCTAACATACCTTCTTTCCTTGTTACTCAGTTATGTATAAAAATTTAAGCAAGCATGCTCCTCCATCGACCGTGTCGTCGCTTACCATGAGGTGATATTGCGGTCAAATGATTGCATATTCGAAATAACAAAAACATTCGGGTTTCAGTGTGGTTCGCAGGTTGCCCGTCTGAACTGGTTATCAAATCAGCTCGTGCTTCGTATACTTGTAGTGATGCCTGACCTACTTTTCCCGCCTTCTGATCCAGAAGTAATACCTCACGTCATGTTGTTTACATATATTTACCCTAGATACAAATAAAAAATCGATTCGGAACCGAAATCGATATGACATGGTAATCGATAAGTTTTATGAACGAAACATGATCGGTTGGAAGATCGCAAGGTTTGAGTGCCGTGGCCTCCATTCTGTTTGCAGCTATTGGAAAATTTCTGCCTTGACAAATGTAGAAGCTTTGTTTGCTTGAACGTTTTTAGGGTTTCATACAACAAAAGGTCCAGATGAATCCCTATTACTGCGACAAGCTAACAAAGTTTGTCAAAGGGTTGTTATTGTGATGTTTGCATTACATAATCTGAGAGTTATTTACTCTGTCACCGTACGAAGTGACCTTAAGGTTGAAGTTAACAAGTATTATAAACCACACCTAATTTGGAAATTGACTCATGCAAATCAACTGATGTATAAACACCGTTCAAATGTTGTTAAAATTTAGTACCAATTAATAATAATATAATTATTATATATTAATATAATTTAAACATCGTGAGGAAACCCACATACCTACCCGAGAATTATTTCGGAGGTAGGTATGTTATCCACCAATCCGGACTTGGCCCCCGTAGTGGAATATCGCCTAACCCTTTTTTTATTGTCCGAGTGACGAGACGAGCTAGTCGTTCACCTGGTGGTAAGCGCTACACCTGCTCTGAACAGTTTTACATATTTTCAAAATGTCACCCCTTAGTCAGTTAGGTAGTCTAGTCAAAGTCACGATTTAGATAAAGGGTCCTTTACTGAAATTTCTTGGGAGTTTTGGAGGGAACACGAAATTGCACGTGTTTTTGGTTTGTATCTTTTGCCCATACTTGTAGACGCTAACCGAACACTTAACACTTTGACTGCTGAGCCGATTTTCTTGTCTAGCCTCGGTTACGGATCTGCGCACACCGTTGTTTTCCCATACCGCTAACACAACAGTTGTGTTTTCCCGTATTCGAGGCAAGTTATAAAAAACATAACAGTTGCATTTTCAGCAATGAACTTGTTAATGGATACAATTCTACCAATATTGCATACGTATAAACAAAAGAGGATATTCAAATTTGGGGAAAAAATATATAAAAAAGGAAATAATGAATAACCAAACATTCCACAAAAATAGAAACTCCACCAATATTTCCATTCAACCCTTCGATCTGATTAAGCTCATCAAACAAAAGAAAGGTCGTACCATTTGACAAGTAATTCATCAAAGTATTTGACATTCAAACAAGAATACAAAAATTCTTTACAAACGTTTGTTACTGAATGTTTTCCATAATTAAGTACATACATGTATTTTTTATCTGTGAAGCTCAAAATAAGAACAATAGAATAAAGATTAAAGGCAACAGCTGTCTCACAGCTCCCTCATATCTAGTAATACAGCGCACACGAGAGTGAGTGAAACAGAAAACTTCCCATGGTTTATATTATTTCAAGTATGGTCCACAAGATTGACTAGTAAGGTTGTCTTTGGGGTTGTCTATGGGGCAACTAAATTCGTTTAATCCAAAAGTAAAAGAAAAACGATTTATGTGCTGTGACACAGATAGAAGTAAAAATTCAACTAAAAAATTATTAAAAAAAACATACTAAAAGATATTTAAAAATAATATACGAAACGCAACTCTGTCACTTTCTATCTTCACTAACTTATACCTCCCTCTTAACTTCAGTTCAGCTCGCCCGATCACATTTCTCGTAACGCATTTACCAGCTCCCCAAGTCAAGCGTGTAAAGAAGTTTTACTTCAAGAATCTTTCATGTTTTTGATCTCAATAGTTTACATTAATTATTTCAGAGCAGCAAAATATAACGTAACACACAACCTATAATTGGATAATAATTTATTATGCTATATCCAGTAACAAACTACCGAAGTATAGAGGAGGTATCAAAGTAAACTAATTTAGCAAACGCGTTTCGTTCCAGTAACTTATCTAATCCGGCTAGCGTAGAGCGGTAAACCGAGTTTGCGTCAAGTAACATTTACATGTATGTGTTTGTAACATGTACATGTAAATATACGTAACATAGGGTTGGGATACACTGCGAAAGTTACCTACACAAATGAAGAGAAGGTGTTAAGTCAATACTAAAATAAAAAATCAACTGTCTAACTATCACGGTTCATGAGATACAGCCTGGTGGCAGACGGACAGAGAGACATACAGACAGACAGCGCAGTCTTAGTAATAGGGTCCCGTTTTACCCTTTGGGTACGGAACCCTAAAAATACTGTAGGAACGGAATGCAAAGTGAGTTCGTATTCCAGTCAACAAGTTAAAGAACGGGTTAATTCTTGTTCCTGGTCTTATAAATATGTGCGATAGCTCATTCAATTCGGAATTAATTATTGATACGCTTTTGATACGCAAAGATGCGTGTGATTGTATTTCATAATAACAATAATAATCGACGAGTATGTCACAGGTTATGACAATGTATGATGATGATGTGTGATGTGTGTGTGACAATGTATGATGTGCTTCTTGTAAAACATATGTACGTAATTATCACTCGCTTTTCGGTGAAGGAAAACATCGCCATAATGGCCTAATGATGTAATCCTCCTCACGAAAGTTAGGAAAGACCAGTCAGTGGGTGGATGATGATGATGTATGGCAAAAGGCTGGCCAAGTGCGCGTCGTACCTAGCACAGTATAGGGTTCCGTAAACAAGCGGTTATGTCAAAACTTTGTTAGCGTATCTTGTACGAAAATATTTTACTTTAAAATTTTCAACTCGTACTGCTATAGGTATTTTTTTACATGGTATGTTGCCCAAATTGTTAACTGCTGAACCTCATATCTTATCAAATAATCGTTTAAATATAGATATCACTTCGAAGCCGTCATGTAATTTTAGAGATCCATTCAGTCAGAGATAAAAGCCACAAAACATAGCAAAGGAAACGTTTAATGTCTGTTTCAAAAATCTGTGTTTATTCGAAGGATTATTTTCGTAGGCAAAGTTACAGTCGGGACGAAATGTCCCAAATAATAAATTGAGGGCGGTTTGGAGGGTAAATAAGTATTCAAGGACGGAGAACTGTGGAGGGGTGAGAAGTTATACCTACCTATAACAAAGGTATGGGTAGGTCACTGCGGTAACGGGCTCGGTGGTGGTAGCAATGTCAGTCAGTCCGTCGATTGAACGATTTTACTTGAAGACAACATAATTGAAATTTGAAGCCATAACAACGATAGAAATTTGACAGCTATCTGTAAACCAAGTGGCCAGTCAGTGTGCGTGTCATAAAACTCAAAATTCAAATCATTTTGTTGTATTTAGACAATAATAATGCACTTTTACAAGTTAAACCCTCATCGTCTCGTGTAAATAGAGAAAAATAACATATGAATCAAATTAAACTCAATTAATGAGTAACTGCAGTGCAGGCACGTACCAATGTGTTTCTGTAAAGCATATGTACGTAATTATCACTCGCTTTTCGGTGAAGGAAAACGTCGTGAAGAAACCCACATACCTACCCGAGAATTATTTCGGAGGTAGGTATGTTATCCACCAATCCGGATCTGGCCCCCGTGGTGGATTATGGCCTTACCCTCCTCACGAAAGTGAGGAGAGACCCGTGCCCAGCAGTGGGACGTTATGGGTTGATGATGAATGAGTAACTGAATATGGTTAGAGTATGAAAAAGGAAATTTCCCTTTCAAGTGGTGATTCATGGCTGAATCTTGTACTGGAAAAGAAAACTCAATTAACTCTACCAGTGCTTCGAAAATACTTAAGTGACAGTGTTCGACTTGTAAAAGTACATTAATTTTGCCTTGCAATAAATAATTAGAATTTTTAACTTGACTGACTGAACTTAATTGTTTGACATACGAGAAGTCATTCAGCCATGTACTGAAACAAGTAGCACCCTGACTGTTGATAAGGACTACCAATCATCTATTGAAGTAAAACTTCTTTCCGCACGCTTGATTTGGGGAGTAAGCTGGTGAACGCGTGGCCAGAGCGTTACGAAAAGTGTGATCGGGCGAGGCGAACGTTGACGTTGAGAGGGAGATATATAAGTTAGTGAAGATAGAAAGAGAGTATATTACTGTAGAGGCAAGAGAGGGAGGTGCGAGCTTATATTATCTTTGTCTCTTTCTCTCATAGACAGTTAAATACATACGTATAGATGGAGCTAAAGAAGTTTTATTTCAGTCGTGTGTTCTAAAGCACATTCGTTTTTTCTCACGCATTTTATGTCCAACCCGTAATAAACAACCAATTCTCTCCTCCCTCGACGTCCGTTATATAGACCACTAGCTGCGCCCCGCGGTTTCACCCACGTAGTTCCTGATCCCGCGGGAATATGGGGATAAAAATAGCCTATGTTACTCGCTGATAATGTAGCTTTCCATTAGTGAAAGAATTTTTAAAATCGGCCAAGTGGTTTTTTAATGCTTATCCCCTTACAATGCTTTTTTCGCATTAAAAAGTACCCTATGTCCTTTCTCAGGCTCTAGACTATCTCTGTACCAAATTTCATTTCAATCGGTTCAGTAGTTTAGGCGTGAAAGAGCAACAGACAGACAGAGTTACTTTCGCATTTATAATATAAGTAAGGATTATATCATAGCAGTTCCCAGCAGTAATGTAACTTAGAACATCGATATGTTACTGCTAGTGTCCACAAGGATGAGGTCATCGAGCTGGTACAAACAGTTACCTAACGTGTAAACGCGGCTGATGGCTGAGCCGACATCGTAAATAACCTTTTGTTCGTTTAGGGTTAACTTTGTCCATTACTTTTTTATGATATTGTTTGCAATAGCTTGTAATTGAGGGGTATCTGATGTATCTGTTGTGTTATGTTTGGGAAATCTCGTCACTCAGTCAAAAAAAAAATTTACCATAATCTTACTATTTTTTTAGGCTCTAGAATAGGGCATTGCTTACTCTTTCGTTTTTATAGGATTAGAAAGTGACAACAATAAATTCTAGAGCAGTCAAGCCCTTGCACTGATCAGGGGCCTCACCACGAACAGTTGAATCCATCCAGTTTAAGGCCTTAAACTGAACTGCCCTGCTAACTCTCACCACCAATATCGCTCAGCGTTCATAAGTCAACCAGAGACATTTATCCAAAGAGATCGGAACAATTTGTTTGCATTTATGGGAGTTTATATAGCTCCATCTCATTCTATTTCTGTCTCATTCTCTGCAGTCTATTTTTGTGTGACATCACGTCACGTTTGTCATTTATGAGTGTGTGGTGCCAATCTAGGCCGTTCAGTTAAAGGCCTTAAAATGAATTGCAGGGAACAAGAATAAGTACGTGGTGACTCCCCAGCACAAAAGAAAACAAAATATTTCACACACGTGTGTGACACATGACACAGCTCGTGAGTTTGATAAACAAAAACCAAATCTGACTATGGTTTTTATCCTTCGAATTACATTGTAAAAGCGCCTCGTGTTGTTCCTCTACATTTAGTATTAAGAGCTATAGTTCTCTACAGGTCCGCTACCCTCCCATTATCTAATTAAGAATACGAGAAGGAATTTAAATTCGCGTTTTGGGACGAAATTTTGGATCGCCTACAAAGAATTTATGAAGCTGGCACGTACAGTTTGTTTTTATTTATGATTTCTTTAACGTAAATAAATGTAATTACTGTGAGCACCAAACTGCTAAATTAACCAGCTCTACAATTATTGTTGTCACTTTCTAATCTTATAAAAACGAAAGAGTAAGCAATGCTCTATTCTAGAGCTAGAAATCTTATATTAAGTTAGTATCCTTTTGTTTTGAAAGTTTATACTCAATTAATATAAAGAATACACAAAACAATGCCATTTTTGACAACATTATCTTGTCAAAGATTTTAAAAAAATTATCAAAACTGAGAATGTTTTATTTAGAGGTTTTTGTGTAGAGTGTAGACCAAAACACGCAGAAGACACGACTTTACTTCACCTACCCTCACACGTTTGGTAATTGAACATGATAATAATATTATGTCATCTAATAGACCAATTTACTACTAATTAATACATAATACAAAACAGTTTACAGGTATCTCTACTAATATATAAAGCTGAAGAGTTTGTTTGTTTAAACGCTAGGATCTCAGCAACTACTGGTCCGAACCGAACAATACTTTTTGTGTTGAATAGTCTATTTATCGAGAAAGTTTATAAGTTATATAACATTACGCTACGACCAATAGCAGCAGAGCATCAATGAAAAACTTGGCAAAAACAGGGAAAAAATATTGTTAATAGAATCAGGCGTTATTTTGCGGAAATCCATAATCAATAAAATATCGTTTGTTTTGAAAAAATATTGTTTTCAAGAGAGTTATTGCGGAAAAACTTGAATTATGCGGGTGAAACCGCAGGGCGCAGCTAGTTATATAATATAATGATCAAAGACAAAACCCCTCAATCAGATTGGAGAGGATTGGAATGCTTTAGACTCCAATGTCACACAGAATTCAATCACACTTTATCTAATGCTCCTTCACGTCAGTATCTCTACCTAGCTTTTGATCACACTCACGCAATGACGTGATCTCAATTGACGTAAGTCCTTGACTTGAACCAATGCCTTCTGATTGCTTCTAGTTAATGTTTTCAACTAGACATTATATTTTCTGGATTGGTCCCGTTGATCTCTAGTAAATGTTGGTTTTAACACTTTCAGTGCTGAGAACACGTTTTTCATAACTTGCCGCGAGTTCGGGAAAACACAACTGTTATGTTTGTTGTATGGAAAAACACTATGGAGTGTGCAGACCGCGCTTAGACTAGAAAATCGACTCAGCAGTGAAAGCGTTAATACGCAGCTTCACTTGTATCTATCTAATAATCTTTGAACGTAAATTTCACCAACTTCAAAACGTCTAATTAACTGGACCGCATGATAATGTTAATTCTTAATGTATAGTAAAAAGCACCCACACATTTTTTAACATAAAATTATTTTCTACTTTTAAGTTCGGCTCCCTATTAAAGCATTTTTTTTTTTCGATATTATTCGCTATTTTAGTAGTCGATTCAGACCTTTCGATAACTCGATTATTAATAGATTCCGATTTGATATCGGTCGATTCGATGAATTTTTAATTCACATTAGTCGATTTAACGGTGAACTTGCAAAGTCGATCGTGCATACGATTTTAACTATGGTATCTACGAATAAATCCTTATTTCAAAGAAATCCACATAATTATACAAAAGGCTTCGTACTAAATACGTTAGTCGGTTGACGTTACCCTATCGTGCCAACACAGGGCGCCGCGCCGTAAAGCTGCATTACCCGACGTTTGTATGGGAGCGTCTCTAGGGTCCTATAGAATTTCAATGTGACCGACTTTTCTCACTGGGGGAGGGAGGTAGAACGTGGGTGACACGAGTTCACATGTTACGGTTTCCCGGAACAGTTTTTTTTTTTATATCAAGAACTAGATTCGCGTTTGACCACACGAGAATAATAATTTTTTTAGTTCAGTCATTACTTGAAAAATCTCAGAATAGAATAGAATAGAAAAACTCTTTATTGTACACCAGAAACAAAATTAAACACAGTACAGAAGAATTACAATAGGTAAACAAGGGTAGTACAATGGGCGGTCTTATCGCTGAAAGCGATTTCTTCTAGACAACCTTTGGATGGACAGTAAAAAACATTTTTCGATAGTAGGGTGGGTGGCGTACTTACAGTATTAATAATCAGGTTAATAAAGTAACTATTAAATTGTATATTTCTTGTTGTGTTTGGTACACAAAAACTAAAAAGTCAGTCGAAGATCCTCTGCAGTGGATGGCCGTGGCTACATACACGATTTCACAGATATGGAAGTTGTCAGGTTTGTGTTCAACGTTAATTTGAGGAAATGGTATACGCTGCCGTGGCTGTGCACCGTAGTGGAGCCCTGGTTTTACAGCCTAAACATTTCTTGCCTATAATCAAGACAAGTAGTTGTTAAGTTAGTAATCTCAATATTTGTTTGTAGCAGTACCCACCACTTTATTGATACACAGCTAATGAAGAAAGCCCTATACCTATTTCACCGAAAAGGTTCCTTAATAAATCCTATTTAACTTTATACATCGACGCTAGAAAGCGTAAACGCTGTAACCTTGAAACGCAAAATTGTTCACCAGAGCCAAAAAACGTTTTGATTGTTGAAAAAAAATCATAACTCAATATCTACTCGACCTAAAAACGTAAATTTTGGATATTTGGTGTGTTTCATACAAAGCTACAATACTGCTACCTTGGTTATATCCTAAAGTTCCTAGGGGACGTTGAAATGTGGGTTACAGCATTTGTTTCCAAATATGTAAAAAAAGTATTTTCGGGTCGGTCAAAGGGTTACAGCGTTTACGCTTTCTAGCGTCGATATTAGCATGGACAAAATGGAGAACAGCGTGATAAGGGAACGATATGGAATGGTAGAAGGTGTAGTGATGAAAATAGAGAAAGATATGCTTAGATGGTTTGGACATTGACGAAACAGATTCATGAATCTAGTATGAATGGGCCAGCCGGTAGGGGTCGACGAAGGCGAACTAAAGAAAGGCCAATTCAGAAGTATCTATAAAAGGCAAGCATGAAGGGACTCATGAAAGTGGAAAAAGCGAAAGATATCTGTCAAGATCATAGCATTTAGAAAAAATTAGTGTCTGCCTACCTTTAAACGGGAATAAGGCGTGACTTTACGTATCTATATATATAAAAATGTTATGTTGGTTTGTGTACGCTTTAAAAACTCAAAAAGTTCTGCACCGATCGAGCTGAAATTTTAGCATGATATATAATCCGCATCAAGGATTGTTTTTATCTATTTTTTTCATCAGTGACATATCAGCGAATGTGCGAATGTGCCACAGCGAAGCGTGGCAGGGCACAGCTAGTATAATATATTATGTATATATGTAGTAGGTCTGGGTGTATATAAATGTGTAGGAGTTGGAAAGCGTTTCAGTAAACCGCAAAGTGTGAACTAGGGGGAACTGTGTATTTGCTTATCCATATTGAACGTTTGCGACGGATCTAATGAACCGAACGTTTTCGTTTGAATAATCAATTTATCGAAAGCAACAGGATTACGGTATCGTGGTTTTTTTGATATAGGTAACATTCGGAAGCCAACTACAAGCATTTATACTTTTGTAGGTATATTTCTAGTCAGTGGCGGCACCTCGCAGTTCCCGAAATTTCCGCTCTCTCCCAGGAACTCTCTATTTTTCTGGCATGAAAAACAGCCTGTCACTCCGAAATAGTGTAGCTGTTTTTTTATACATGACTGAGTAATGAGAGAAGCAAGTCGTTTATCTGATGGTAAGTGCTACGCCTGCCTTTATCACTGGCAGCGCCACCGAGAGCTTTCAATTGCATAATCTGACGCGGCACTGCACTGCGCTGGTCACTCTGAGACATTGGTTCTAAGGTCTCATATGCCCAGTAAAGGCACTAGAGTGCCCTTCAAACCGGAACACAGTATTGTTTTCACACAAAGAACTGCTTGGTGGATGAATATCTGGCAAAGATGTGGTACTGCCCAGGCGATCTCTTGTAAAAGAGGCCTACCACTAAAGCGCAGCTTTCTATCTTCTTCTTTTAATTATTTAAAAGCCGTGCTCTTGTCGATGGAGTAGTCGCCTTTTCAGCCAATGTTTCGACTTACCTATAAAACATGACGTTTGTCTTTTCCTTTATCTGATCTGTGAATGTCCGTCTAGGTCTGCCACTTAGAAGCGAAAGTCGAAGGGAAAGGTAATAATTTCAGAATCAGATCAGTGTTGCCAGAAATTTCCTTTTCACCAGCAGAATTCTAGTTTTCCCACAGGATCTCTGAATTTGCCGATGTAAATAAATAAGAGAATAGTGTAGCTTTCAACCAGTAAAGAATTTTCGGATTAGTTCAGGATAGTGATTTCACATTTCGATAAGAAACCGTCGATTCGGATTCGAAATCGCCGTATCGAAACTTTAATTTCCGAGCTATTCAGGACAATCGGTCTGCGATTTAATCGATTGCAGTTCAATATGACTTTACGGTAAAGTGTCTTTATCGAACGATACGAAATTGAATCGATCGATAACTGATATAACGAAAGGTTGCAAATTGACTAGCAGTAGTTATAAGCCTTCGCAATTAAGTGTTAATGGAAATTGTTCCTTATCCTAACTTAGGTACAAGACATGAATGTCTCAGTTGACTTAAGCGACGAAGTTTCAATTAAGTATTTAATTAAGTAAAGTTTCGGGCATGTTGTTGTAGACATAAGTCAAAGTAACAAGTAACTTTGTCTCAGACGTCTAATTACAACTTTAGAAACGTAAGAAGCTGGGTCTACATTCGTGACCATGACCGTGTCGTTGTAACCGTGCCACAGTACTTCCTACGCTCAGTGTGAACGAGAGAGAGATCCCAGAGTAGATCGCTGCGTAACTTTAGGTCGTGACAAATACGCGTGATATAACCCGTCCACACTTCCGTTTTGTCACGGAGGCATGGTTACGGTGAGAAATGTGGACCCAGCTTTAGGGTACAAACAGACAGGTGTGGACATGGGTTAAAATGTCCTCTCAAGTGGCATGAATCGATTAAATATTGTACTTATTGTACATAATGAACACTTTGTTGTCCTAAAGTGTTCCTGGGTGAACGAAACATTAAGATTGTATATTATCTGTTATATATATAAAGACTTAATTTAGTTTTAATCTGTGGTTCCTTCTCACTGAATACATCGAGCAGTGCGGACGTGTGGCGTTTCATTTTTATATTTTTTTTCCCTCCCGAAGTACAAACTTGTTCAGTGGGAAAAGGTGTTCGTGTGAGGGATATTTTATGAAATAATTATTTGATTAACTGCCACTGTGGCATAGCTCGACGGTGTAATATGGGGCTACACCCTTAATTGGCTAGCTAGATGGCGCTCTATAATTAATAAAAAAAAACTCTAGTACTGTTCTACCCGTACTACTAGAGGTTACCATAAGGTTTTTAACCTACAGTCACGAACTTATAAAAGTTTCTTTTTTTCTATAATATTTTTTTATAAAATATTTAAGGACTTATAAATCGCCCTGGAGTCATCTGTAGACCCATCCACACTAAGAAAATTATTAAAATATAAGCTCGTAAGTAAAGAAGAAACAAAACTTGTCTTAAAGTCTGATTTATATCATCATCGTCATTATCATCAACCCTTATTGGCCCACTGCTGAGCACGGGTCTCCCTTCAAAACTCAAAACTCAAAACTAAAAATATTAGCTGCGCCCCGCGGTTTCACCCGCGTTGATTACTATCCCACAGGAACCGTTAATTTTTATGGCATAAAAGTATGTGTTAATTACATAGTTATTTGCGTGAAAGAGTAACAAACATCAATCAATCCATCCATCCATCCATCCATCCATCCATCCAACCACCCATTTCTCTATCCCCACAAACTTTCACATTTATAATATTAAAAGTATGACAGGGTAGGATAGCATTAAAGTTGTCTAGTATTTGAAGGATCCTTTGAACTGTAAGTGAAATTACCTCGAAAACCCTTTAGCTAATATTCGGAATACGAGTATTACAGATAATGTTTTTTTAAATACCTAATCTAAATTCTTGTATCTAGTAAAGTGTTTATAAGCCTGAAGTAAGATATTCCACTGAAAGCATTCAATTACTGAAAATGTCTACTAAAGGCTTGGATTATCTAGAACACTTAGGTACGGAGATTTTGAATGTATTTGGAAGATACGTTCGAAAGTAGTATTCAGAGTTCTCTCTGAATCCATTTATTTAGTTTACGGTAAATATCCACTTATATTTAAACTGCTGATTTATCTGTAAGTCGACTTATATGAACATAGCTTTGTTCCAAATAAATATATTTGAATTATCATAAAACATATTCATAATGCTGTAACACAGACCATTTAAAAAATACTTTCTACATTTTTAACGAATGATTGATCTCGAATGAGGAAGTGCCGGACTCTAGAGAATATGTAAGGCCGCTTAAGTGTCCCTTACATATATAAATCAATAACAATTGGAACGGAAACACTCTGGTAGATATTGTATTGAGCGGTCACCCATCCAAGTGTGTGCTGCTAGGGACATAGCTCACCTTAGAGTGCTTTTAATCTGAATAAAAAAATAAGATCTTGCTTGATTTTTTCGAGCGTACATTGCTAAGTACTCAACCAGAAACGTCGAAGCCTTTCTCGGTTGAACAGAATGTTAGCTGTTTCGTATTATCTACATGAGCACAATAATATTATGATATTTTTACTTCTTCGAAGCACGATACAAATGGAATTGAGTCCAATTTTTCCTTGTCTAAGGAAATTGGCAGTCACGGTCGTTTTGGTCCAAGGTCAGCCAGTAAGCTATAAACTGGAACCCCGACACTCTCAAAAATACTACTAATACTGCTGCCAAAGTTATTTAGAAATGTTGCTATGTACCATATACTATGTACTAAGACCATTATGACTACTAACTAACTACTATGTACCATTACATAGTAGTTAGTTAGTAGTCATAATGGTCTTATGACTGTCATTTTATGGTCTATTTTGTGATACCTAAACCTGATCACAATCATCATCATCATCAGACAGTGCTTGACGTAGGCCTCGTGAACGTCACTGAGCCTGATCTTCGGCTCTCCTAATCCAGTCTTTACCAGCCGTGTCCCTCAAGTCGGCACTCCACCTGTCAGCGGGCGTTCTACACTACGCTTGCCACTCTAAGACTCGTCTACCTCATAAGCTTCATAAACCCGATCGCTCCGGGACAAAATGGTGGATGCTAACGTGACACCATCTTGCCCCACCTTTTCGAGGACTGGTCACGGTTGTTTTACTGGAGCCAAGACCCTCTCTTGGTCACCCCTCTGGTGGAGGGGATAGTGCGATTACATCCTTCCTCCTCTTCCCTTTAAAATAGGTAGTCACCATTACTGGTGTGAATTTGTCAGACCCTCAAAGGATTCTGACGACTCCTCTCGATATACTCGTTGTGTTGAGTTCTCGATATATCAGCGATACTGTTAGCAACGTATTTCCGTGTAAGCTGAATATGCCGTGGGTGTGTTGTTTCGTGAACAGACAAAGCGGCGTGTGACGTAACAGACGACCTATACCATTTTATGATGGAATGGGTTCGAAGTGCACGTATGAGAGACGATTTGTTAACGAATTTATAGTAAAATCGATTTAATGTCGGTACTCTGTATTGTTCCGTCAGCGCCAACTACTGCTGCGGCCAGAATAATTATGATTGACACTATAGGTATAGACATAGTCATTGAACGTTTCCTAAGTCCCAAAAAGGCAGAATAAAAAAAACAAAATGGATATTATTATACCTATTCCTGGAACCTTTGCACATTACCACTATCACTAAAGACAATTGCCCAAATACAAATGGTAAACATCACGTTTCTAACGTGAATTCTATCTCACAATAGGTTAATAGGCAGTTACAGATATGCAATAACAATCAATATAAAAGGAAAAACATCAATAACAGGTAGGCAGAGAAAAATACTCCCATTACCTACTAATTCTTTTATATAGAATTCGGTATTCTACGCCATTCCATCCAAGGTTAGCAACATAAACGATCTAACCAAAGGACCACGCACGCTCACTCTTACCCTCTGCCAAAGTTATGTTATATGATCGACTGTTCGTATAACGGTAGTGAACTCGTGATATCCGACCTTTGTAATCGGTCTTCGTTTTTCGCAATCACTAGTGTAACGTATTCTGCTCGTCCCCCGCGACCCCGCCTTTACTGACAGAATTATTCCATCGCGTCCATAGAGTATATATAAAACGTCCTTACTCGGCCATTCGCTATATTAGGGAGCCGTCCAGTTCGTACAAATAACCCAGGTGCAAAGCGAATATCTGCGGACCAGTGTGTACCTTCATCATTATCTTGGATTCCTACAAATGAAAATGGACGTTTATTAGCGGAAATGCTATTCTTTCGCCTCGGGGGTAAATTACCACGTTTTCGTACATTTGCGAGTAATGGAAGGTTCTATATTTATTTGGAAATGAATGCTATTTCTCTACTACCTGAATTGTACTAACTATACACTGATTATTTGTTAAATGAGGTAGGTACTCTTGGCTTCTGATTTCAGAGCTTATCAAGCTGCCAAAGGGCCTCTTGCTTAATGATTAACACGTTCACTGCTGAAAACACAACTGTTAAGTTTTTTATAACTTGCCGCGAGTACGGGAAAACACAACTGTTGTGTTAGCGATACGAGAAAACACAACGGTGTGTGCAGATCCGTAACCGTGACTAGACAAGAAAATCGGATCAGCAGTCAAAGTGTTATACCAATCGTTAAATCAATCAACGGCTTAACATGCCCTCCGAAACATAGAGCGATGGAAATCCGCTCATAATCTATGACTAGGTGTAAGACCAAGGATCGAATCCTATGTCATTGGGTTGCAAGCGCTCAGATAACCGTTCGACCGCCATCGCAAAATTATGAACAAATAATTTTTGTTATCGATGATTATATTAATACTTTAAAGAGCCACCTACCTCTAGCTACCAAACCTACCCACCCCACCTACCCTACCTACCTCTCGAATCTACCCATTCTACCGACCCTACCTACCTAACCCATCACTAGCGAGTGCACCGTGGGCTGTTAACAAATGAGGTCGGCAAAACAACTTCAGCGAACCGACGCGGCATTATATATTATTCTATGTCCGACAATAACTGTTTAGTATCGTCAGATAAACATACAAACGCCACAGCCAATTTGTCCATGTAGAGGACTCTTGCTTTGCTCGGTGAATAATATAATTTTTTTAGTTCGTAAATGAGGTCCATCGGGTTGTTGGTTGCTTTGTGATGTAGGATTCTAAAAGAGGAAAAGTCGAATTTCTTTAGTATCGTTATTGTTTCTTATAGAATGGCGGGCGATGCCGCAGGCATAAGCAGTAGTCACTTTATATAATGTCAAAATTTTCCTATATTTTCGAGATTGTTTGATACCATAATGTTACTTTTCGAACTCATAAATAAATGCCATAAGAGAGAAAAGTAGCCATTTCAAATAACGAAGAAATGTTGACTAGAACGCGAAATCCCTTCAAGGGATTATCCCTTCAAGGGTCTAACCCTTCATTTGTTTTTATTAAGTTGTCCATTCCAGCTATTCTGCAATAATAAGACGCCATTTTCTAGTTTGGCATTTGTCCAAACATAAAACATTTACAATATGTACTAAGTATTTATCTTGAAAAGGATTACTGAGTAAGTATTTCATGTGAAAGACTTTTGTCTAGAGGTGGGCGAGGCCGAGATCTTTAAATTGATTGTTTCGATTGTTGGACTGACTTGAGGGAGAGAGTTAGCGAAAGACGCAGCGGCGAGTCAGTCGACTCGGAACAATCGAAACATATCGCGATGGTTTACTCGGGGAGCGAAATGTTTGTAGAATCGATTGTAAATTTGTACTGAAACTCTTTCGATTGTCAAATATCTCGGACTCGAAGCTATTTGTGTCCGTTTCCTAGGAATTTCATTAAATAAGTTGAACAATACAGAGAAACTCTTTCAATAGAAGCAGAGTAATAGATTTTTTTGACACAAAGGAAATAATTTCTTCGAATTAAATATTGAGTGTGATTTTGTTTTGTGTGTGTGTTTTTTGTGTATGTGCGATTAGTATTTTTCTTTAACCCAACGAAAGAAAACGTTTTATAATACTTTATAAAACGTTCACTAACGATAGTACTTTTATTACAAACGACCTATTTACCATGTATTTATCGTGAAACTCAAAACAAATAATTATAACATAATTATAGTAAAATGATATCCCGTAATTGTAAGGAAATCCGTATGCACGAGAATTAAGAGGTGCGTGATCCACCCATCCAAACCGGGCCTCCGTGGTGGATCCTAGCAGAATCCGAGCACAACCGCGTACAATTTTTTTTATGTTACTATGTTAGCGAGACGAGCAAGTCATTCACCTGATGGTAATCGCCATGCTTGTCCATAACAGCTATAGAGGTTGTGATGAACGAAATAACGTTCACTGATATAAGACCTGAAAAATGAAATTACTTGCAATCCAGGCAACCAGCCGGCAACTTTTGACCTTTCCTCGCTTATCTCAGCGCAATAAAAAACTAATCACTTACCTTCCTGTCTTCCCGGCAATAATCGTCAAAGAACACATAAAACCAGTGAAGCCAGTAACAGGAAGCTCAACTCCATGATTACTAGGCCTTGACATATTTCGCTAAGTCAAAAGCCGAGATAAATATCCTTGGCAGATGCTAATCCAAAGTACGTGCTTAGTATACGCTTATCCTCTCACTAATAAAAAGTTATTAAACGTCACTTAGTACTGCGCAGTAAAAGCACTGCGCAGTAATGGTACTGCGCAGTGCTTTTACAGTGCATATTTGTCTCTCTAGGTGTATATCTCGATTCTAGTACCTTTGGAAGTTGCTATGGAACATGGTCTAGTAAGGTATCCAACATAAATCGCAGAGACAATACTTGCTCCCTAGAGACACATTTTTCTTTTCACTACTATTTTCGAGGTTTGAGATATTTTTATTTCTCACAATTTTCTTGTTGTTAAATTATATTTATAAGCGTCTGCAAGCTACCACATGCGAGAGCTGTCTGCTAGAATCCAACTGAGTACTAACGCCACCCTCCGGACACCCTGTACAAATAACTGATTTGACCTTTCACATTTATAAATGACTTTTATATACGCGCCAAATGCATTTGTAAGTACAATTGCGGGTAGAGATAAGGACGACGATTTTATATATGGAATAGGTTGAAAAAACGCCAGTTGTAAGATCGATCTTCGATCTTTTGGAAGATCGATACAGATCGGGCGTCCCTAATATCATGTTTATTATCTCTCCTACTTTAGCTACTACTAATGTTACTACTGTAACTTTTGGCGATTTATTTAAAACTAGCTGCCCATCCCGGCTAATGAAAAAAATTTGACAAATCCTTCCGTTTACAGGTTGTTGATGAAATCTCTTAGAGCGAAAAAATCAAGCGCGGAACTAGAAACTGGTTGGAACTAGGTTTTAGTAGGTAGGTACATTAAACTTTTTCAATTATAAACTCGCTGATTGTACTGGCTCTCTACTTCAACTGTAGAGAAATATAGTGTGCAGTTTATAGCAGTCACATTTATGACAAGTGTCATGTACGCGATATGAATTTTAATACACTGAAGCAAACAGGATCAGGGGGTAAATTGGATCACCCATAGGAAATTCGGTCGCATTTCAAAATCCGTGGCTAACTAAACGAAACCAATCCGCGCTACACATAACTTCTATCCACCTGGACGCGCCGAGAATGATTTAGCTTGACATTACCTCACGGGTCAGTCTGGGCGACGCTTCCCAGAGTATCGCTCTTATTGTGTGTCCAACAAAAGGTGACCCGAATCGCCTCGGTCCACTATGAAACCGATTTAAATGGTTTTACGAAAGTATTGATACATATTTGATGAATATAACTGACTTCATATTTACCTAATTTCATAAAAAAATTACGTACAAATCAGTTTTGGAGTAAATATTAATTTGGACACATTACCTACCTACCAAAATGCCGGCTATAAGCTATAGGTACGATGCTGGACGATCTATATACGAGCTTATTTTGATAAGGTCACTTAACATACGGATTGGAGAATCTTCCATGTTAAGCTAAGCATGTGTAGAATATTATTGTATTATATTATTTTTTCCCGCACTCTTTCAACTTTTTTTTTAATTTTTAATGTAAATAGTTGAGTATTTATTCGTTTGGAAATATGTACGTGTACATGTACAATTAATAGGTAGGTACCTAACTTGCAGTAGAATAATTTTTTCCAAGTAAATTCTTAATTTCAACATTACATTTTGAACGAGAGTGTGGCTAAAAGTAATAGGTCAAACTACGCATCAGTCAACTAAAACAAAGTTAATTAAAAAGTACATAAACAATGTAGAAAATCATTTATTTATTTATATAATCAAAACGGTTTAGACCAATTACATTAATTATTTACATATAATAGTAAAATACAGTACACAATTTCACACAATCATTCATTCTTCTCACAATAATCCAAACACTCCGACAAAATACTCGTAAAACATAATATAGTAACAAAGTTTTCTATCAGCTTATAGAACTGTTCGGAAGCTCAACTCCCGGATACTCCGATAACTCGGTCTGATAGGCGCAGTCTGGCAGGCCTTGATATACCGTGGAAGTTTCACAATGGCGATTAGCTTTGGTATAATAAAACATACCTATACCTAGGTATTAAAGTTTATATAACTGAAGGTGGCTGTTCAAATCGACTCTCTAAGAAGAACAATAAATAGGCAGTATTAGGCAGATCTAATAGGGCACTGTCCGCCGCTGTGGCACGTGGAGGCGATGACGCGGATTTTTGGATTTTTATTAATCGTATATGTGACACAATGCTGCTGTTTCCTTCGTTTTCATAAAGATTGAATGAGACAGCAACACTTTTAGGTCGTTTTGTTTGAATCAGAACAGAGAATAGAGAATCTTTTTGTCTATAGTTTGTATGCTAAACTTTGAAAATTAAACTTTTGTCTCTTAAATAATAAACTTTACTCAGTTTTGATAAATCTGCCTATCCACGCACGTAGCACCGCACAAAACCGCCCGAGCACGCGTTACGCCACCGCGCAGGCAGGCGGATCGGTTATCTACAACACAGATTAAGCCAAATGAGTGGGAGAGTCAATGGAGTTTCCTTTCTTTGTGCGAGATTCAGACGAATCACAACTTGAAAGAGAAATTTCTTTTTTTAAATTCATACTATTAGGACATATTTATTAGTTTTTTTCTATGTATGTGAGAATTAAGTGTTTTAATGTACAAATGCATTATTTTTGCCTACTTGCAATAAATAATTTGAGTTTTGAGTTATGAAAAAGATGCCTAAAAATAAAGGATCGTCAATTTTATTTTACATAAAATCTAACCTATCTCATAATTTTTCACGAAGTGTCACGACAACGTTTAATCGCATCGGGCTGGGTCGTCTCACTTTATCAGCTCATCTGAATATTTTAGTTCATATTACACCGACAAAGTTCTTACTTGATTAGGTATCACAAAACCAGACGCCCTTGTCAAAGTGGCCTTGCTCTCGATCTTGGAGAGCTCATTGGTTTCCGCTCGCTCGCACTTTGCAAGATGGGAAACAAGGGACGAAAAGACGGTTTTTTAGCGGATTTCGAGATAGCGGTACCCTTTGTTGTATGATAGGCTGATAAAAACTAATTTATTGATTTACAAGAAGTTAATGTATGTTTGGCCCTGTACTCTTTGTAGTGTATGCTATTTCTATGGAAAGTTGCATCAAAATCGGTTCAGACCATAACTTGTTAGTTTTGTGTACTTAGGTACGAAATACATTCGGATATTTTTTTTATTTAAATACAGGTTTAATAATAGAGATTTTTTTTATATCAAAAATTCTTATCACGGATTTGTAGGACATTTGTAAAATTAACAATAGTGTTTTTGCCTCCAGCCTGTCTCCCTATTACCGTAAGGAAATTAAGGTTTTGACTCCTCAGAGATTTCCTTGGTCGAAGGATTTCTCCCGGGATTAGACTTCCCAATTAGAGGTTAGCCTTTTTTTAAATTAGGTATTACGGTAAAACCCTAAGCCACATTGGTTAGATTAAAATTAATTACAAATAAAAAAAAAAACATTAACTTATCCACGTATCCAATACAAACCAAAAATAAAGAAACTCATATTATGTCATATTTTAGTTAAGAGATAAAAGATGCAAATGCCAGTGATGAGATACAAAAGATCTACACACCAGTGACAAGAGACAAAAGACGCCAGTGACAGTGTTTTAATACATAGTATACAGTAATATGTATTACAGACATATTACGTAAGTGACAGTGATGAGTGATAAAAGACCCATAAACAAATATGAGACAAAAGACGCCTGTGCCAGCGATGAAAAACAATAGACGAATGCGCCAGTAATTAAAGACAATAGACGAACTGCCAGTGATGAAATAGACGAAAATGCCAGTGATGCGAGACACAAGACAAATGCGCCAGTAATGAGAGAAGCAGTTGATGTGCTCGGCATGGCGGCGCCGGGCGATGCGCGCATTCCTCAACTGTGTGCTCATGAAGAGGCTCAAGGCAGCTGTTAGGAAGTGGCGAAGGATGCGCCTCTTCCGAAAGAAAGACGGTAAGATACTGACGTTGATTCTGAGTAGTAGCTCTAAACATATTGCTGTCACTCTTTAACTCTGTAAATTTGAAAGCAACAGCAATGATTTTAGAAATGTTGAATTAATTGCTGCATACAGAATTGAGACAAGAGTTATCTAGCTTCTTAATTATAAGAGCCCCAGAGCCAAGCAAAGACTTTTGTATCATCTAGATTCTCAAGACATCGTTGTTTCGTTTGAAGATGGCGCGTCCTACTAAAGGTATAATCAGAATAGCGAAGTGTGGAGGCTTCTCTTTACTATTCTGTGAGCGAATTACACGAGAATGAAGAGGCGTTCTTTCCTATTTTCTGATATTTTTTTCTAGATTCTATGGACACGTACGACTTTTGTAAATGTGAAATATAAATATAAGTTACGTGGGTGTTGAGTCATGCTTGAGGACTAAGATAGAGTGATATAGGGTCATTCGCCACGAGCCGTTCTCCGGCCGCAGGAAATCACTTCTGAACCGCACTAGATACAGTTTAATATGAAAGCGGTTCTGGAGCGGATTCCCACTGCGGGAGAACCGCCCGTGTAGTATTGGCCTTAGAATAGATTTCTGCCAGTTATGTGGGTTTCGGAGTGATGGGATGGTTCACAATCCGTCTAGGAAATGGAAATCTCCGAAATCAAATTCGGAATGAAGTCTTCGTTAGATGTAAGGTCCTACTCAAAATATGTGGCAGACTTCTTGTAGTTTTAGAGTCAATCTAACACTGAATGTGTGCAAACGTTACTGTGTTTTGGTTTGAAAGGCACTGTTTCCATAGAGGTTACTAGACATAATGTGACCTAAGAACCAATTCAGGGTTTTAATGTAATGAGCGTAGTTGTAGTATCGTGTAAGATTTTGCAATGCTAGATTTTTAGTTTAGTTTTAGTTGAATTTCATAAATGTTAAATGATAAATGATTTTTTATTGCCAAAATAGTTAGGTGTTACAAACAAAATTTACAAAAAAGAGCAAACATTATGTTGAAACAAGGAATTGAGTCAAAACATTTCAGAAACTTTTATAGTCTTTTTCATTCGTGTGACACTGGCAAACGGTACCCATCAAACATTATTAGATAACGGGTAAATCCGTGACTTCGACGCGTTGTTGAACCTGGCCATTCAGCTGGGAATCAAAGGAAAGCTCCTCATTAAACTCTAGACAACTTAGTATGCGGCTGACAGTGATGGACGGCTTCGTTAACTTGACATTATCAGATCAGCTACCTACCCAGTTAAGTTGTAAGTGCTTCAAATCTTAGGGCTTGATAAATAGACGTCTCTAAGACCACGTTTTCTTATCAGTTTCTACTTTTGAGCCAATTGGTTTATTTATTGTTAAATATAATTATGAATAATCAAAGTGTATCGATACAAAACAAAAGCCTGTCTGATTAATTATATTTTGCATACAAATATTTATTGGGTTTACTCGCAAAATAACCCACCCGCTAATTGTTATGGAGTCACAAGAGGTATCATTCTCAAAACGTCCTATTCACAGGACGAATAGTTGGTTTACTCGCAAAAAGTCCCATTCTCAGTCATCGAAGAACGTCCCATTCTTAAAAAATGCCCCATTCACACACGTCGCAGAACGTTCCATTCTCCAAACTACTCAATCACATAGGTCGCAAAATGTTCCAATCACAAAACGTCCCATTCTCAAAACTCCCCAATCACAGTCGCCTCAGAACGTCGCAGTTTTTCAAAAAGTATTTCCAAGAACGACCTATTCCCAACAGGATTTATTTTATTTTTGTCTTTGTCCTCAGATTTGCAAATGACCCGCCAAACCTCCATCGAGCCCGTACCGTCGACGTCAGGCACGCCTGCGCACCACCCGAGACCGCCACCGGCAGAACTATTGCAACTGGTAGGTAATTATTGTCTACAATACCTACTCTTCTATACTTACCAATATTATAAAGAGAAAAATTCTGGTTGTTAGTACGTTTCTTCGTAGAATGTAATCTCCGTAACTACAGATTTGAATCTAGAAATGAGTTTGCTAGTAGTAAGTTACAATATCCTTCAGTGCTACAGGCTATGATTTATCTCGGAGAAATAAAGAGATTACGAGAAAACTATGCGAGAAAACGAGAATTCTGCGGGTAAACCGCGAGCCGCAGTTAGTTTGCCAATGATATTACCTCACATTAATTAAAGAAAAGTTCTACAAACGTTCTAATTAAATACGCTACTAAAATAGATTTTCTTTAGTTTTTGCTTCTGAGAAATTTTAAGAGCTCAAATAAAACAATTGTGTACATATTAGCCGCAGAATAACTCCATCATCACAACCCATATCCGCCTGCTGCTAGGTGACCCGTGCCACTTCATGAGAACCCCACTTTCATGAGAAGGACTAGGCTAGAAACCACCACGGGGGCCCGGTCCGGATTAATGGATCACGTACCTATAAAATAATTCTCGTTAACGTGGGTTTCCTTACGATGTTTTCCTTCATCGAAAAGCGAGTGATAATAAAAAAAGCCTATGTTTTTACAAGAAATACGAGTACGAATGCTATTAAACTTTTTTTTTGTGGATAACTTGTAAATCTAAATGGAACTTTGTGTATTCCAGGAACCAGATGAAGGTCAAAGGTTAAGGGAACAACACCTACGACAGTACGCTTTCTTCCAACTGAGGGTCCACTTGAAAAGGGGACAGAACTTAGTGGCTATGGATAAAAACGGTACGTCCGACAATACTCACATTCACAACTATCGCAGACATCGGTGGCCGATTTTTAGTCGGTGAAATAAAAATTTGTGATTTATTTAGTTGTTTTTCAATTTTTTATACAAAATTTGTGTAAAATTCTGGGGCATGAAATTGTTATGAAATCTAATAATATCTTTACTGGTGTTAAGTAGTTAATTTTTTACAAAATCACAATATTTGTGATCGCTTTCAAGCTCAATCCGATATCGACCTCGATTTCACCTTTGCCAGATATTCATCCGCCAAGCAGTAGTGTGCAAACATTACTGTGTTCCGGTTTGAAGGGCACTGTTTCCAGTGAAATTACTGGGCAACTGAGACTTTCGAGCCGATGTCTCAGGGTGAAGAGCGCAGTTCAGTGCCGCGCAGGATTATGCAATGCAAAGTTCTGTGTGGCGCTGTAACTGTTTTGGGCAGGCGTAGCGCTTACCATCAGGTGAACGATTTGCTCGTCCCGTCACTTAGTGAAATAAAAAAAAACCTTCTCAAACTTGTAGAAAATAGAGATCAGTCATTGATGGGTGTAACCATCCTCTCCCAAATTGAAAGAAAAAAAAACAAGAATAGAATAGAATAGAAAAACTCTTTATTGCACACCAGAAACAAAAATAAACACAGTACAGAAGAATTACAATAGGTAAACAAGGGTAGTACAATGGGCGGTCTTATCGCTGAAAGCGATTTCTTCCAGACAACCTTTGGATGAGAAACAACAAAGAACAAAAAAGAACAAGAAACAAGAGAAACAAGAAGAAACAAGAAACAAGAGAGAGAGAGAGAGAGAGATACATTATTATTTCCATAAGTTCCCTAACTGTCGGCTCCATCATTACACTTCTGTGGTCGGCGCCCTTTTATTAGATTCCTTTGTCTTCTAACTTGTCTTATCGATCAAGTCTCGAATTACAAACAGTTGCCAGCTGATTCTAGAATCTAGGGTTTTCTAATCTACTAAGCAATAAGACTTATAATCAACGATTGCTACTATTACAGACTTATATCGAAACAGCAATTGTTAAGTCGTATATTTATACTAACGTTTATTTTACCAACTTTCTGTCGGCCACCGATTAGTTTGAACTAAAACTAAATCTTTCACGCACTTTCACACAACACCAAAAAACACCACAGCCTAAAAAAATATTCCATAATAAGTAATAGCACAGTGAACACGTTTTATTTAAATCACGTGGGGTAAAAAAAAAAATACTTTGGTATAAGATAGAACTCCCAGACAAATTTATTTTCGAGTGCCATTCGAGAAAAGCTTTCGCGCGGTTCGCTTTCCCTTAAAACCTTTTTAAAGTATAATACTTTTTAACCATTGAATATTCAATGTGAACAACGTACATTAAAGTTTTACATTATTTATGAACAATAACTTAGTTATTCCGTTTCATCGCTCTTTTAAAATCGTAAAATAGAATCTCATGGGTTTTTCTAACTTTTTATATTTTTGCAGTTATAACTTTTACAGTTCATTTCCATAAAGTCTTAAGTATATTACAATGGAAAAAAAAAACACAAAAAATAGCAAATGAACAACGTCACATTTTTGGTTTCTTTCCAAAACCACAGATTAATTAGGAAGCAAAATCTAAATGAAATTTATTTTTCGACATTTTTGCTTTCGACTCGACATTTTTGCTTTTAACACTGAACACTTCACAGTATTTACACACCTTTCTAGAATAAGTAGTGGTTTTGAACTCTTTTGCATGTTATTTATGTTTTCCATTTGTTCATGCTAAGGCTTACTAACACTATCATCATCATCATCACCTCATCATCATCATCATCATTTACAACCTATATCATCATACACTCATCACATCATACATTTCTACTATTCCACCTTACAATTATCTTCATACATATTATTATGCCACTGAGACTAGCTATATAACTAGCTGCGTCCCAAGGTTTCACTCGCGTTAAGTATTCTCCCATTGGAACCACGTTTTCACTGGATTAAAAAGAATTTTATCAAAATCCGTTTTTACCTGAAAAATAACAACCATCCATCAATCCTCAAAAAAATCCACAAAAAAACATTTATAATATTAGTAGGATATTATATTACATTATTAATCTTTTAGGTGGACGATATAATTACCCAATGCATCCACTCAATGGTGAAGATATTTATAATAGGTAAATTGTAAAAAAATTAGGTGTAACCAAGGAGTAAAGTCTTATTAAGTTAGATTTACTGGCTAATATTAAGCTCGGTGCCAATGCAGAGGCCTTGAAGCCGGAAGGCATCACAATTTATGATCGCACCGCCCAAAATAGATTTACTAGCTAGGGACAGCTAAGTTAATGGATTTCCTGCCACCCCTAACTAAAATAAGAAGTAAGAAGGCAGACGGTTTATTTCCTTTAGATAAATTTTAGTAAGTAGAGAGTGGTATAGACAGGTAGCTATTTACGTACAGATTGAGTTTCTGCTTTCATTGAATAACTAACTAAAATGAACCTAAAGCAGAAGGGTCGGATTCGGTAATCATTTTAAAAACTGAGAGATTTTATAAAAGCCTCCTTCCTTTTTATTGGTAACAAAATTATTTCAATTCAGAGGCTATCGAAAATACGTCGGATCGCTTCGAGAAAAAGTTTCATCAGAGCTATCTCATCTTGCCTCCAAGTTAGGAAAACTTAGAAAATCTTCAGAAAAAATATATTATAACTACTAAAGGTATATTAAAGTCAGGTAGTAACTAAACCTTTAGAATCAAATCATATGACACGCCCGCATCTTTTCCAATCAGGTCTATAACATAAACATAAACTCCTTACCTTAGTATCCAAGTAGTTAAAATCCAGTTTATACTATGTTAGATCCATTTAGAATGACCCTCTATACTTACTCTGCTAGATTCATTTGAACCCACCATAGCCCCTCTTGATCTCATCAAGTCGAAACTACAATAAGATAGAACCCCCGTAATTCCCTCTCCAATGAAGTCTCATAGCCCATAGCCCTCTTACTCTCATCAAGTCTAAACTGCGATAAGATAGAACTCCCTTAGTTCCCTCTCCATTGAAGTCTCATAGTCCCCATAGCCCTCTTACTCTCATCAAGTCGAAATTGCGATAAGATAGAACCCCCTTAGTTCCCTCCCCATTTAAGTCCGTTAGCCCCCATAGCCCCCTCTATTAGCGCCCCGCTTGTCGTTTTGTTTATTTCCGCTTCTTCTAACTGCATCCTATGGGCTCGAACGCCAGGTCTGTTGTCAGGCACCAGCGACCCTTACGTCAAGTTCAAGGCTGGCGGGAGGCTGCTCCACAAGTCCAAGATAGTGTATCGGGACCTCAATCCAGTGTGGGATGAATGCTTCACGGTCCCGATTGAAGATCCTTTCCAGCCGGTGCAGATTAAGGTGAGTTTTTTTTCATGATGATGATGTAACGTGTCCGTCTATGGTGAACCTTGTAAGCTCTGGAGGCGAGAGCGCAGACGGCTGGCAAATGGCTGACTAATTTTGTTAAAGCACTAGTATTGATAGAACTGGACCTTGCTACCCCTCCAACACAACCTGGATCACTCCAGGTTTTGCGAATTTTCCATTTTTTTTATTGTAATTATATGAAACATCACTAGCCTTTTCGGTGAAGGAAAACATCGCGAGGAAACTTACATACTTACCCGATAATTATTGCGAAGATAAGTATGTTATCCACCCATGGTAGATGCTCTAACTCTCCTCACGAAAGCGAGGGGAGACCTGTCCTCAGCAGAGCACCGATATGGGTTGACGATGATGATGATTAACTACTCAAAAAAATTCATGAAAATCAGATCAACATCGTCGAACATACATCTGTTTGTCCCTCTAGACTCTGATACTTCGCTTCGCTTGGTCAATAAGCAACGAGATAATTCGTTCACTTGATGGCAAGCTGCACGTCTCCCTATAAAACTTTCGCGGCACTGCACTGCGCGTAAAAATTTAATCAATTTCAGACATAACACTTCGAAGATGAGCATAGAAAGACAAATTGTATCATCAGCGTATGAATAAAATTGAACGCTCGAAACCCGACTCATGAATTTATGTATTTGGTCGGCTTACATTTTATTGCAGTAGCGTTGAGTGGGCTAATGCCACGTAATACCTACCAAGTACCTAGGACCTATTTGATACTTTATATTAGTCCTTAAAAAGGCATAATATATTCATGACTTCTCTTGATTTTGGGCACTTCAGTGTCCGTCTGCCTAGGTATTACCCTCGAGAGAAAACTTGCGCTGAGTCTGAGTCCAGTGACTGGTCCTTTTCTAGGCTTACCATATACCACTTTCGTCTAAATGAGATAAATAGTGAATACAGGTACATTAGCCAATACCTAACACTGTAGTGGCTTAAGGAAAACGGCTGGCAAAGACTAAGAAGAGCCGGAAATCGAGCTCAGTGGCGTTTACTAAGACAGATGATGATGATGATGAATACTTAAGACTAGGACTTTAAAAAAACATTTAATGGCGTCGAAGTTAGAGTTTAGTCCAACGTACAGCATATAAAATTCCACTAACACTAGATGACGCTATATTTACATGAGTATTAGAAGATTAACGGCTTAAAACATGAAGACATAAACCCTGGTTAACCTTTACCACGGCATCCTAATAATTCCCCGCTTCGGATCTACCAGCGATTTACATGTCATTAGCAGTGTGCTGTCGTGCTACCTCTATAGGGGTATGTACGTGTAGATAAACTGAGGGTGGCACATGGCATAATTAAAGTGAAAAATGTACATTTCAAGGTTCGTAGGAAAATTCAAATGGAACCATTATAATTTTCTCTTACCCTTCCTTTTCTCGAGCGCCTATCCGTAATCCGTTTCTCATTCCGCAATAACTTACTTAAATGATGTAGTTATATTTCGAAGACATGCAATTTGTTACTCATACTGTTGACAAAAAAATTAACTAAATTCAGTTTAGCAGCTTTTAAATTATTGCCATCCCTTTCATTTTCATAAGGTTGAAAAGTGATATCGTATCATTTGACAGGACTAAAACGAGAACTAAAATATAGAACAGCTTGCAACAGCTATGCTGTGCAGTCCTCGTAGCTCCAAACATTGACATAATTTTATCAAATACGAGTTGTATCATCCAGAATCCAGAAGCACTGGTAGAGTCAATGGAGTTTTCCTTTTCCTGTGCGAGACTCAGGCATGAGTCACCACTTTCTAACTCAAACCATAATTAGATAATAATCATTAGTTTCGTAGATCATATTTTGACTTATTTTTTGTATTTCTATACTTATGTATAAGATTTTTTTTTTTTGACGTGTAAAAGTGCAATATTTTGCCTATTTACTTTAAATGATTTGAGTTTGAGTTTAAGTTTGAAATACTCAATCTTTCTGACTTTCCAGGTTTTCGACTACGACTGGGGTCTACAAGACGATTTCATGGGCTCCTGTCACCTGGACCTGACAGCTCTGGAGCTTGGCCGGACTCAGGACTTGGTGCTGTGCCTGAAGGATCCTAACAAGCCGACGCAAGACATGGGGGAAATCGTCCTGAATGTGACCCTGTGGCCGAAATCACAGGAGGATAAAGAACAGGTAAGGTATCATTAAATCAAGCATTTTTTATACTTCTGTCCGAGCAATATCGATGCTAGATACAGTTTGTTGTTCATCTTCAATTACATCATTACTTACCAAAAGATGAAAATGAGTTCAAATGCTAGCCTATAAAGTGTAATAATAATAATAAAACCAAAAGGCATAATGTTTCTTGTAGAAATACAACTAGTTCGTTGAACCATAAAACTGACTTTAAACTTAACTTTAAATGAAGAATTAGAGTGAGGGATGCTCAAAATTGTATGATCTTGAATGCCAGTTACCTGTCTGTCATACAACAATGAAAGGTAAAGGAAAAACACACACGATATAAACCGATTACAGAAATTTAAGTACATTATCTTAGAATATATGACAGCCCGAGGAAGTTAATTAATCTACCAAGCTTACGCGGTGTAAACATAGATTAACTAAAATGCTTTGTGATGTAGAATAAGGAAATTGTGTAATTTTGTGTTCAGAAACGGTTGTTTTTCTCATAATGATACTCTTTAGCTATCTAATGCCCTACGCCTGTGAGCATTACAACTAGGTCATCACAAATTGATGGGTTTTTTTCTGTGTTAGTAAGCGTTCGAATTCCGAACAATTAACCTGGCAGAAGAGTAAAGTGCTCTCAAAAACAAATGCCGGAACACCCTCCCAAGTCATGGCGACAGAATGTCGGGCGGATATTCGAATTGTTAGTCCTGTTACCAAGGAAAATTCAAATGGCAGCTGAATGTGGGTACTTATCATAGCCCTGCCTGCGACAGTCATTTCATTTTGTAGCCACACAATGATTTGATGCGCGAAACTGTTTTCATCGGTCTGTTTTAAGTATGGACTGCAAAGTATCAAGGTTAAGTTTTTTTTTGGGGTTTTGCTAACTGTGATTGGTGCAAAAAGCACTAACCTGCCTTGCAAACATGTAGTAGTTTCAGAGATTTCAAAATAACATGAATAGTGAATTATCAGAAGAAGATTTATCAGCGTTATGTTCTGCTTTTTTTACCTTACCTTACCTTTTTACCTTTATAATGAGGAACGGGTATTGAGAGGATTGAGCGGTTTAAGAGAAGGTAATTTTTAGAATTGGTCAAATAGACAAAAAATCAGAAAAAATTGGTCATTTTGAGAATTGATATTTTCTGTACTGCTTTAATTATTTTTTTGGTGTACAATAAAGAGTTTTCTAGTCTATTCTATTGGCCCTTTTTAGATATAGGCATTTTGAGAATTGGTCCTTTTTAGAATAGGCAATTTTGAGAATTGGTCATTTTGTCACTCATGCCATTTTGAGATTTGATAATTCCGCGCCAACCTTAACCTTTTATTGACGACTGAATCGTCTAATGTGTGTTGCCAGGCCACCGATGTCAATTGTCCAATATTGATGCAAAATCCAATACCAAGACTATTTTGATACGATTGTGTTGAATTTGCTGCATCGTAAATTATGAATTTAATTATTAATAGCGAATGAATTACAACTGCTTATTCCACGCCCCGTCCTTGATAGCCCGTAACAAAGCCGATAAACATATCGAGAAAGAATTGCGGTGTATACTGTGCATTACTATTCTGTCCCATAAGTCGGTTTACTTAGAAAATGTAGGCCTTGGAATTAAGTAACCGCAATAAAACGGTTAATTATCCACACAATAAAACTACGTTGAGCTCATTTCACCACATAAGATATAATCATATTATGAAATTACACTTCATACCTTTGTTAGTTTCACAAAGACTGTGCTGTAAAAATAAATTAACTTTATTACGAGTCATGATCACTTACTACTTATATCTAGAAAACCAGGAACTAGGAGGACCATGGTCCCACAAACACCCAGACTCAGTTTGAAGAGATAATCTGTCGTCACCGCGAACGAAGTTACAGGCAAAAGCTAGTATATTATAATCACTTGAAATATAAAAAACAAACGTCGTGAATTTATTTTGGGTAACTCGTATTTTTGCTCCAAATGTAACTATAACACCTGGTAACTTCTATTCCCCTCGGCATATTGGTATAAAACCCTTGAGAAAGGTTCAAACCATGACCCGTGATAAGGGTTCACCTTTGAATATGTAAAGAAAATGGGATATAGGCTTATCACAAACTTAATAAAACACTGCAAACTCAAAAGGGAAGCTTCATTTATGTTTAGGTCAAATCCTGTGAGGCAATTTTGGCTCAGTTTATTTTTTTTATATAAGACTGTCATGTTCCATTGACAACACTAGATTATTATGATGACAGAGCTGATCTGATGATTGGGGCGGAAGGTAGACAATGAAACTCCCCAATGACAAGCTGTACATTGATCGTGATTGGGCTCAATTTGATCGGCTTTCAGTAACAGAAGCTTGTATGGAGAAGCATGCAGAATACCCAATTACCAAATTTAAGGACCAACAAAGGACATTATTTTCAAAATGGCCGATTCTACAAATTCCCATTCTTAAAACGGTCAATTCTACAAATGCCTAATTCTCCAAATGGCCAATTCAACAAATACCTAATTCTTAAAATGGCCTATTCCAGAAGTGCCTAATTTTCAAAACAGCCAATTATACAAATTAATAATACTCAAAATGGCGTATTCTACAAATGTCTTTTTCTCAAAAAGGCAAATTCCACAAATTCTAGTTTTCAAAATGTCCAATTCTACAAATGCTTGATTATCAAAATGGCTAATTCAAGAAATGCCTAGTATTCAAAATGGCCAATTCTACAAATTCCTATTCTGAAAATGGCCAATTCTTAAAAAGCCCAATGTATCATCAACAAACCCATTCTTCCCTTTAAAAATTCTACAAAGATCCTTTTCCGATTCAAGTAAAGGGATTTACGGGACACCACCGCATTGCAATACCGGTCTAACTAACCTCAATTTTAGTTCGCGCTCGAACGCATAGCGGTGCAGACGTGCGCGCTTTGTAGCTAAATTATACGCGAGAATAAACATAGTGATTGAAACCAGTCTTTGTGTTTCTTAGTGGTTTCTGTTTAGTGGTATTTGTTCGTTTATTGTGTTTTTAGTTTGTGCAGGGCTTTTAGTGTTAAGGAATGCCTAAAGAGTCAATGTGCCAATTAGTTTTGGTACTGGTTTTCTCTGGATGTTTTGGTTCGTTTTGTTCTTAAACCTGTATTTTTCGGCCATGGGTATGGGTTCATTTTAGTTTTTTTTTTTGTGGTTTTGTTGCAAATTTTATTTTATTTCTTGAATGGTAGTTATTTTTTTGTATGTAGGTAGTTTCTGTTAATAATTTGAAAAAAGAAACCATACCCATACATACCAGTTTAATTATATTTTGATATACAATACAATACGATAATTCTTAACTGAACACCATAAAGCTTCAGTAGACACAGTGCACTAAACATTTTAATAAACAGGTGGAACAATGGGCGGCCTTATCGCTTAAAGAAATTTCTTCCAGGCAACCTTTGTATGGACAGGAATATTTATACTCTTAGATGTTGCGGCTTGTTGTTCCGTACAACGGTCGGTTTTAAATATTTTAACACATAAAGTTAACAACAACCGTCAAACCATCTCCAATTATTACATAGTAAATTCACACTTCACTGAAAACTAAATAATTTTTAGTACTTAATCATTCTATAATTTTCACATTTGTGAAGGTTAGATAAGTGTTAAATAGATCGGAATTATTAGTATCGTTAGGTTAACTTCAACATTTTTAATGCCTGCCACACATAGCGGCGCACGGCCACCGACACAACTTCAAACAAAAAAAAAACTAAGTCAAAATCGGTTCATCCGTTTGGGAACTACGATGCCTCAGGCATTCACACAGATATTATAGAGATTAGAGACATACCTCTAACTAGGTTTGGTCATAATCCACCAAGGGGGCCCTATCCGAATTGGTGGATAACAAACCTACCTCCGAAATAATTATCGGGTAGGCATGTGGGTTTCCTCACGATGTATGTTTGACGTTAATTCAAAGAAATCGTTCACGTAATCGTGGGCGTGCGCCGCTATGTGTGACAGGCTTAAAGTTAAACGTTTCGCTTATGGCGGGAAATTTAAATTTAGAACAGTTCTTTCGGTTTTGAAGCTATACCGGTAACTAATTTTAATGATAATGGAACTTGCGAAAATGTTTAATCCTTCTTTGTGATATTCTGTAGAAATGTTTGACACTGCACTATACTAACAATGCAGCTAATTAATCAAATAAGTCAATTATTAACAGGCGTCAATTTAACGATTAACTGGCTTATTTTTAAGAAATCTGGTGCATTAGTGTTAAATATCTCTACTAAATATCGTTCTCAGACTTGTTTTCTCATAGACCCCTTTCAAAATTTACCAGGCTCCGATGGACCCCCCGTAGCTACATTTCTACAATATTACTATTTATTTCCTACCGTATACTAATTTTAGGTATGTTATCCACCAATCGGAACCGGGCCCCCGTGGTGGATTATGGCATAACCCTCCTCACAAAAGTGAGGGGAGACCCGTGCTCAGCAGTGGGACTATATGGGTTGTTTATGATGATGATGATGATGATATTATTTTTGTCACACCCCGTCGAGTCTCCCTTGGACCCCTGGGGGTCCACCTGGACCACTTTGAGAACTAAGGATTTAAAAGAATTAGCTGGTCTAGGGCCAGAACCCATAAAAACTACTTTATTAAACTTGCATTTCCCGCCATAAGCGAAACTTAACACCTTAAAGTACATTAGGCGGACTTATCGTTATAACAATCTCTTCCACTCGATCTCTTTTTTCGCTGTTTGTTGCTAATGATGCAATCATGACTATCCGGTTGTTTGTTTGTTGAATGAGGTAGTGCCGGCCTCTGATGTCATATGGTCAGTTGCTAGAACGTTTATTAACTTCGACAGCAGGTTATGTCTATCGTTTTCTCTATCTGGCACAGCGTTGCCAGATTTATTTTTTTGCCAATTTGGGATTTTGGAACATTTTGAGTGAAAAAAGCGGAATTCTTTCGTCGAAAGCGAGACAGTAAAACAACGCAATATAAAATGTATACCGGGCCGAGTCATTGCGGTGTCGTTAAGTTGTAAAGTGCATACATTACTGTTCAACCACCGCTTTATTATCTATTATCTAGTAAGTACCTCCTGTTAGTTACTCGGTGCTATTATCTGCTCGTACTGTGAACTGTCCAAGGTCTGCAGAATTAGCAAACCGCGGCGAAGTAAAGTACCTAACCACCCACATTGCCAGGTATGGTTTATCTTTACCTAGAGTTGCCATCTCTAATATAATATTTGGCAACCAGGACAAGATGCGTGAAAACCCCGGCTTTAGAGCCCAGAACCCGGACATGTCAACAGGATTTTTTTTAATCATAGTGTAATAAAAAACAGTTGAAAATGTCCTAAATCACCTCCACCATCAATTTAGCGAGTCGGTTCGTCCTTTGTACGCGGCGTGCGGGCACAGTGCGTGTCGCGGGCAGCCTAAGACTTTAAATTTTTAGCCTGGACCACAAATGAAGCCATGCCCGGGCGCTCCCCGGATGCCCTCTAACTAGGACAAATCCGGGGAAACCTGGACGGATGGCAACCCTATCTGTACCACTTACATTGAAACGCTGTTATTGGTAACCTGATTTGAAATGGTTCAACAATTACTGAACAGTTAAACACTATAAGAAAAATGAAACAAAAAAACTGAAATGTGAGATTCAGTCGGAGGCATAGCTATATATTTTCTACTTAGGACTGCAATTTCATTGATCTGAAACACTTATTTCGGATATAGATTTTACATCCTTCCTTCACATAAAAAGGCCTGGCAAGATGACGCACCTACACAGACCCCTCTTTAACATATTGGGTAATTTGGGGTCCCTGGGCATTATAGAATAATCAGCAGTCAAACTGTGCAAAGGTCATATACGTTCCGATTAGCAGATAAATAACTTCTACATCTGTTAAGTCGCTAATATACTTTGAAACATCTCTTATCTAGGCTACCTTCCGCCAACAAATCACGTCATTAAAGGTCAATTAAGTACCTACTCATTTAATTATTACGTCTGAATGTAATACCAAGCAATGATAAGAGACATAAAGCCAATAATAACGTAAAAACAATAATAACATTGCTATCTCGACTGAGATAATTTAATTTAATTTTAAGATCATAGTTTTTCCTTTATCACACAAAAATAAGTATCTCAAAAAATATTTTTTTATTTATTTGACTGTGTGCCGAGACGTGCAAGTCATGCACCTGATAGTAAGCGCTACGCCTGCCCATAACAGTCACAGCACCACCCAGAACCCTGCATTGCATAATCCTGAACCTATTCAGGTAATTTTTTTTTACCAATACGTCGGGTGTAGTCTGGTTTATGAGGAACGTTTTTTTTGTATAAGTTTAGGTCAATCAATGACAATAGTTGTCACGTAATTCAGAACGAAATCAATAGTGAAAACATAAGTACAGTAATGTATCTACCTATGTTTACATTATATTATAAGATTCTCCTCAAAGAGTTCAACGTAAACGAGAAGAAACAATAACTATTTAATTACAAACATAACATTACTTCCTCAATTTCAACGCCTTTATTCCATGAGCGTAAACAGTTCAATATGAAACACCCGGCTACTTCCGAAAATATCCCTACTTATTTTTTACTATAAATACATAAACAGTTTCCATCACCTTCCAGAACTATAAACACGTTTAATTTGTTAAGTTTTCCCGTTTGTTAGACTTTCAAACACTAATACGAACATAAACAAAGAAATCGTAAAGCTCGCGAGAGCTAAAAGTTAGGTAAAATCTCAGAAATGAGCAGATCCTATATTCCATGAATTAAAATACAAGGAACAGGAGGCCGATTCTTGAGTCACGGACATGTCGAAAGCATTATTTCTTTAATCTCTACAAAATCTTTACAGCTGCTTTGCTAGGAATAGACATTAGATTTACTATAGATCTGGTCGAACCATCTTTTGTTTAGAATTTCGATTCGATTATTGATAATGTCTTAACACGAAAATTGGCCAAACTCCGCGAACGGCCGGCCTAATTGTTTGTTTCCCTATTCTGAATTAAATTTAGATTAGTTTGATTCCAACCACCGATAAAGATAGACGTGGCACTGTTATATGCAAAATACCAGTTAATTAACATGAATTGAAGACATTTAGTGCAATAGTCACACATTCAATAAAACTAAAAAGTGCAAACATGTCGGACAAGGATAACAAAATGGATCGACTGAAAAAAGGACTGATAAAAATTCAAGGAAAGATCCAAGACAGAATGGAAGACATACAAGATCAAATGCAGAACAAGATAGAGAAGTCGAAGAAGTTTATTTCGCATCTATCGGAAGAAGGAAGGAGCTCCATCGAGGATAACAATAACTCTATAGACCTGGACAGTGACAAAAGTTCTGTAGACTCATCAAAGAATATTGCAGCGCCTACAGAAAGCGCTATTCCTTCTTTCGTGATCCACGAAGCTGATGTTAGTCAAGATGCGAAAGATTTATGCATCGATTTCATCAATATTGAGAAGAATAGTGTTCTGTACAGAAGAAGCTTGTCGGCTACAAACTTGTCATCTTACAATGACGATGATAACTCCGATACCAGAAGTTCCAGTGAGTCGTGCTTCTCCTGTCTCTCTTCAAGCGATGAAAGGTAATTTTTGTCTTTAATTATTTGCTTAGTCCACTTGGTGTTTCCTGTTAAACATTTTCAGTTCAATTCTTATTCATTAAATCAATCAACTACGGTTTAAATAGGATAATTTAATGTTAGTTTTTAAGTTTGTGGTTCAATATTCTTGTCCATCCATCCATCAGTCCTTCCGTAGGATGTCACGAGTCACGATCATGACCTTTTCTGATCTTGATCAAATATTTATAATTCTAAAATCATAGATTCTATTTAGGTACCCTCTGACACCCCTTTATAACGTGATGATGAACTTGCTTGAAGTCGTTTAGTCGTTTTATCGTGCCTGTAGTTAGTATCTATTTGAATCACACTTCGAATCAGGATTCCTGATTGCAAAACTTGGATTGCAATCCAGATCTGTGTAGCTTTCGGCTAAGTACCGGTTTAAACAAACAATAATCCATCCATTTTAACTGGATTTTTAAATTGACATGGAATTGTTGTTGCGTCAATTACCGTCAAAATAAAACTTATTACTGTGAAAGTTTTACTACATATTTTACGTATATTGAATTTTGTAACAAAGAGCTGTAATAAAACAGCAACCTTTTGGAAATATAGTTTTACTTTTACGATTCAACTGTAGGTACAATAGTATTCAGATTCTATCGACCAAATGTGAAAATAATATGGTTAATACGACGACAGTGTTATTTCTAATTGTATTTATTATCGTGACATCCACTACTGCTTACGGATACTTCGAATATTTACGCATGGCCGGAGGACAAAATGCTAAAACAAACGAATTCCCTTACATTGCAAAATTAGTCAAAGCAGTTGAGATAAGCGAGTACGAATTCGTTTGCACTGTTTCCGTATTGAAAGCCAGGTGGACATTGACCGCTGCTCATTGTGTATCATCTACATTTGTTGCTAATGAGGGTAGTGAGGTTCACAGAGAGAGCAACGAGTCATACAAAATAGAATATGGATCGTCTCTTGGCCAAGAGAGGTACAGCAATGTTGTGAGAGTCGCCGAACTTCCGTCTAGACGTTCGCTAATGTTGATGAAAGAAGATATTTTACTGCTTAAAACTGAGCCAATCCCCCTGGATAAGTACGCGAAAATTAGTGCTGTAGATTTTCCTACGCTACATGGTCAAGAGGTTCTCGCAACAGGGTTTGGTGATACATATTCTCAAGACAAACGGCAAGGAGAAGAAACAGTTCATGATTTCAATATGCCTTTGCAAATTTCAAAGGTCATGCTAAAAAATTGTGATGGCATTCCGTATAGCTTGTGTTTGGTTCACGCTTGCGGTGCAGCTTCAGCTATATGTCCTGGTGATTCTGGCGGGCCTTCTGTACACCTCTCTGGAATTGTGGCTATCAATGCCAAACCAAAGCCCGATAGCTGTCGGTCGAATTCTAAGTACCTTGCTAGAGACGCTGGTACCGTTGTACCTTTGAGTTTATATATCGACTGGATCAGTGATGTGACTAAGGAAAATTGATATATTGAATTATTAAATAACGCTAATTAAAATTTATGTGTTTATATTGCCACGAGAGAAAATAATACCCGATTGTTAAGTTTAAATGCCCTTTTTGTGAGAGGAAAAAGATTATAACAAGTATAGTATAAGTACAAAATGGAAATAGATGAGAACCAAATCTGGTACAAGAATTTGTATCGGCAACTTTTACTTGCTGCAACAGCTTAACTTAATTGACATAGTAGGTGCAATCCACCGTGTTTTATTGGCGCTTAAGATTTCACAGGTGATATTCTACAAATATTTTTTAATTTTTTTTTATTTACATATTCACGTCGATAAACCTGTAATATACAATAGGCTACGTATTTTGCTTACACATTAAAGCAGAGGTTCCCAGACTTTTTTCTCATGGACCACTTTCTAAATTTAGCTGGTTCCGGTGGACCCCTGCACCTACATTTCTACCATAATCCTATTTATTTCCTACCATAATTACTATTTTTTGTCACGCCAGTGTCGACCCCCGTCAAGTCTCTCGTGGACCCCTGGGGGTCCACCTGGACCACTTTGGACCTGCACCACTGTTTCCAAAATTGATTCACCTTTTGCTCGTCACAGAACATCAGATTTCCGTCCAAGAGCCGGCAGTCTGCCTCCAGCCGCCCAACTGGATATTCCAGCTGCTCTCAACACCTGCACAGAGCTCTTCGAAAAGATCGGCAGCAAGTTTCCTAAGCTGAAGAGTAGAGGAGACAGATTTCAAAGGGTACCTTGTGATTTCTTGGCATGGTGATTGTGGGTGTCGTTACTAACAAACGATGGTACTACTAAGCATAATAAACTAACTTCGGAATCGGACTTTTATTTTGTACCTATTTCTCTTGTCTTCTAGGTATATTGATTTTCAATTTCTTACCAGTTTTTATATACAAGAGAGTAATTAGACGAACAGGTCGTCTAATGGTAAGCGCCTAGTTGCAGCGTCACCCAGCCAGTTGTGAGGCATTGCACTGGGCTCTTCACCATGAAATTTCATATGCCCAATAATTTTGCTGGAAACTGTAGGTCGATACTCTTGACAGTGGAACACAGAAATATTTGCACACTGCTCTGGCCAACTATTACGAGTATATTATTTTTCATTAAAAACAGGTATAAGTAGTCTGTGACACAGGCTAAAACTAACGCTGGAAGTTGAAAAGTCGATAAGGCCCCACCAGTCGGACTACTTTGAACTCTCTCTGGGAGTTTTAAGCTGGCAAGCCACGACGAGCGCCTCGACTCTCAACCAAGATTGGTACTATAAATAACTTGAGTGCTGACAGGCGATAAAATTAGACTGTAAATGTGATAAATTTATATAGCTGAATGTAGTCAACAAACTTAAAAATTCGCAGTAAAGAGAGTTAGCCACGAATTTCGTCTGTGCCCTGACCATATCTCAAATGATTATGTGATAAGGATAAGTCTTACTGGGCCAGAGGGTGTTGGATTGTTCCAGCATCCCTCTGCTAAAAGGCCAGTGATACTTTCGTATAAGGGATTCTATGCTTTCGTGTTCATTTCTAATCTGCCTGTATAGTCTTACTTGGATGTAGCTCATGTACTGTCCATTGACTGTGTGCTCAGTCACTGTTTCCAAAACTTCAAATCCTCCTCGATTTGAACTTCACTCTATAAATTTAAACTTCAAAGTACTTGTTATTTTCAGTACCTGCTCAAAAACACGAGGCTAAGCGACGTGAACAAGAGGCTGAAAGCTCAGATCTGGAGCTCGGTGGTGACGATAGTGCTGGTGGAGGCGAAGAATCTTCCTGCCATGGACATGGACACCAGGTCAAGTGATCCTTATTGTAAATTTAGGTAAGTTGATGAACATTAGTGTTTCAGAGACTCTAGAACAATTAGAGTGACGAGCGCAGTGCACTTTTTGTAACCCAACTTTTGGATGGAACTGCATGGTCATGGACAGGTGTGAAGCTTACCATCAAGTGATCAACCTGATCATCTAAATTAGCTTTATTCATGTAAAAATGAGACCCGTGCCCAGCAGTGGGACGTTATGGGTTGATGATGATGTAAAAATACAAACGTAGCGTTGGGCAAACGTAGTGTAGGACGCCCGCCGGCAAGGTGTACTGACGATTTGCGGAAGATGGCTGGCAAGGACTGGATGAGGAAAGCCGAAGATTAGGCTCAGTGGCATTCATTAGGAGAGGCCTACGTCCAGCAGCGGATGAGTGTGGGCTGATGACAATGATGATGTAAAAATAAAATGGAGTTAAGACAAATATTTTCTCTTAGTGTACAAAAAAAAAACAACATGTGAATGTTGTTTTTTTTTGCCAGTTTCAAGTTAAGGTGCTAAGTTTAATTTGGATCTTCAAGTCTAGATTGAATAGGTAGCTTCTACGGAAGCATGCTCCGTTATCAACCGTGCCATTGCTTGCCATCAAGGTTTTAGCGGTCAGCTGGTTTCAAACCTGCGCCCTGGTGCGTGTGATCCGAAGATCATCTGAAGAAGGAACTGAGTAATTATCGCCTCTCCTCTGGTACTTGCGCAGGCTAGGCAACGAGAAGTACAAAAGCAAGGTGGTGTGGAAGTCTCTGCACCCGTCGTGGTTGGAGCAGTTTGACCTGCACCTCTACGATGACCAGGAGCAGATTCTGGAGGTCACCGTCTGGGACAAGGACAAGCAGACCAAGGACGACTTCTTGGGAAGGCGAGTGTTTATTTTCTCATTATCTTATTATTTTTATCAAGTAACCGACGAAAGCTGAAGCTGAAGCTTGAGTAAGCTGAAGTGTCATATCTCTAGAAGAGTCGACAACTGACGGAGTGTCTATGCGAGTTCTAGAATGGAGATCGCGTTTAGGCAAACGTAGGACGCCCGCCCCGACTAGGGCGAGGACTAGGGTATTTTTTTTTTATAGTTTCATCCATCTGTACATTTAATTTTGTTTAACATTGGTGAAATATAAAAAAAATAGCAATTCAATAAGTGAACGCCCTTCTCGAGGTAAATACAACATGCATACGTATGCATGTAATAATGAAATTTACCTACTTACATGAAGTTTAATATTTATTGATGTTATATTACGACAATAAACTTATTTAAGACCACACTTAGGCCAAAGACACTCGTATCGCTTTGACCTTGATGTGTTTACTTTAATAAGGTAGGTTCACCGACCAGTCGGGTCATATCTTCCGGCTCACATCACACAATAAAGGACGTTATTAGCGCCCGAAAATAATATCCACCAACCTCGGTAATATTTTTTTACCCCAAGACATATTTTTCCTTAATCAAGGCCAAACAAACCATTAGATTGTCCAAACTGTTACATCTGCGAATGCTTTGTTCGATGCATTCAACAGAGATTTGGCAACGCGCCAGATGTCGAAATTTTAGGTAGATGTACCTACCATACTATTTAGTTCACAAACTTCGATCAAATAGTCGATCGACTGGCGATCGACTAGTTTTAGTTTTATTTTGAAGTCGCTTCGCAGTTTCACCCGTGTTCGGTATTATCCCATGGGAACCGTCAATTTTTACGGGAGATAAAGACTAAGTACCCTACGTTCTATTTATAAAGAAAAAAACACATCAAGCATGTGTACATGTGTGTGTGTGTTCGTGTACATAAAGTATCTGTATACTAAATTTCAACAAAATTCCGCTCAGCCGTTTCGTTGTGAAAAAAGGAAAATCACACACATTTTGCATTTTTAATATTAATGAGATTATTTAATTATTGGTTTTGAGTTCTGGAAATAAAATATTAACTTGATAGTCGGTACCTACTCAGATACAGAACCAAGTAAAATATCAACCACTCAACATTACGGCCAGGCATATAACTTTTTCCAGCTTGTCTGTCCCGAGAGCATTAATCTATTCAATTGTAAGTAGGTATCCTCCCCGGGCCTACGTGATTTGGAAACTGAATTTCCTGTTAACATTTAGGTAGGCTTTAGTTAGGACTTGAATTTATTGCTGCTTTGTAGAATGAGGGAGTGCCAGCCTCTAGTGTCAGTGTTTGTCAGGCCGCTCCAGGACCTCAGACATGGCTTAACGACTGCCATCAATCGATAAAGTCCGAGACAGACAACTTTTTTTAACCTCCGAAGAACGAAGCCATGGAAATTCGTAGATAATTACTTACCCACTGAAATAATTCATTGGTCCAAGACCAAGCATCAAACCCGGTGCTAATTACACAAGGAACCGCTTGGTCAGCATCTCTCAATAACGCATTATTTTTAATAATAAAGGCGGGAGAAATAATATCTAATTACGTATTATAGTACGTATTAAAACCGCCGTTGTTCCTATTCCAGATGCACAATAGACCTATCGAAGCTCGAACGGGAGAAGACACACAACATGTGGAAGGAGCTAGAAGAGGGGAACGGGCAGATTTTCCTGCTGCTCACCATCAGCGGCACCACTCAGTCGGAGACCATCACTGACCTGACTAGTTATCGGGAGAACCCGAGGGATATAGAGCTTATTGAGAAAAGATACGTAAGTAATTTTAGGCTCAGCAAGAAGTTACTAAATCAGATGCTAAGCGTCTTCTTTTTTTTCGAGACAATGGTCGTAAGCTCGTCACTCATAGGACCTTATCTAGAAAAGTAGCCAATGTCACTTCGTTGTCTGAGGTAGCGTTAAGTTAAGGTCCTCTATTGTACAGGATATAGGGCACGAAAAGCATGACAGGGGTGGATCATCTGACAAGTGGTTATCTCTTCATTGAACATAGTAAAGATCTACATTTGATATGACACCAAGCTCAAGCTTTGTAGCTTGCTGATTAAATTTTGAAGGTTCCTCTAGAATAGACGAATCGGAGTTGAAAGAAACTGTCCCAAAACTGAATGAAGCTTGTACCAAAGATTTATTACGTTTCCAGTCGTGGTATAACCTCAACGAACAATCTGGTGCAACCGGCGTTGGCTGGCTATGCGTGAAAGTATACGGAGCCAAGGGTCTGGCTGCGGCAGACCTGGGGGGGAAGTCAGATCCGTTCTGTGTACTGGAACTGGGTAACGCAAGGCTTCAGACACACACGGAGTATAAGACTCTGACGCCGAATTGGATGAAGATCTTCACTTTGTAAGTATGAGGCTATGTTAAATGGATGGATTGGATGTTATTGTAAGGAACATTTTTGTATGTGAAAGATTAATTTAGACGGTTTTCTAAAAACGATACATTCAGATATTGACTAGATGCTTGAGCCAGAAATTCCATAAGTTTAGTAAAATATACCCAACTAAAAATTTTCTAAGAAGTTCTAAAATAATATTTTCCGCATAAGCATGAATGATTTAATAGTCCTTATAATAACAAATTTATCTCTCTTCCAGCACAGTAAAAGATATAAGCTCAATACTAGAAATCACTGTCTACGATGAAGACCACGACCACAAAGTGGAATTCTTAGGAAAGCTAGCGATTCCATTGCTGACTATTCGGAATGGAGAGAAACGGTGGTATGCATTGAAGGACAAGAAGATGAGAGCAAGAGCGAAAGGCAACTGGCCGCAGATTCTGTTGGAGATGACTGTCATTTGGAACCCGGTAAGCATGATGCTTTGCCACGAGTGCTTAATGTAAACTAAATCCGATGGCAATCCAAAAAGATAGGACTCTAAGTAGTCAAAGTAATGTTTGTTGAAGAGGTTGCATTAGATTAAAGTATAGATTACCAAATTTTCAAGACATATGGTGCAAGTATCTCTGTCCGTATTTTCTTGGATTTGGATCGAAAATAATACACAAGAGCTCTAACTTGCTTAAAATGTAGGGAGATGTACAAAAGTTTTTCAGTAAGTATGTGTAAATTATAGTAAATTTTCAAATTGTACTTTTACGTTAACACAGTTAAATTATTGTCGATAATATTATACTCGTAGAAGTCGTCAGTAAAAAAGGTTTACGTGAAATTATTATTTTACAGCTCAAAGGAGCGATAAGGGCAGTGAATCCAAGGGAACCAAAATACATGGCACAAGAAGCAAAGTTTAAGAGACAACTGTTCATAAGAAATGTAATGAGACTAAAAGCTATCATCATGTGGTTTATAGAAGTAGGGAAAATATTACAGTAAGTGTTATTATTGCATTTGTTAGCAATTAAATTGGGAACTATCTGATGGACGTGATTAACGATAATTTTATTTTTAGAGACTGTTTTGAATGGGAATCCAGGATAAGATCGTTCCTCAGTTTGTTGGTGTGGCTAGCGTTTTGTTATTACTACGAAATGTGGATGCTGCCCTTCCTCCTTTTGACTTTCTTCATGAGGAACTGGCTCATTTATAGACTGACTGGTAAGTTAAATTTTATGGTTAAGCTGAGAGATTGGAACCAGCAGCTACATTGCGAACTCTAGCAGGGATTGAATTGTGTGCAGTGTGATTAAAAGGTTCTGTTACATCTCATTTAATATTCCTTTATTATTGTGCAAATTTCATACAATAATTTCTTATAGGATTATAATCATTCAGTTTGTTTGTTTTACATTTGTTTTTGTTCTTGATTTCTTCTTTTATCTCATATCCCTAAATTGGATTATATAAGGGCATAAATAACTGCACATTTTTAATTCGTACAAACATTTATAGTTTTTAGTGGTGATTTTATGTTTATTTTTTATTTTTAGTACGTTTGAAAGCTATCAAAACTAAATTCAAAAAAGATCCGCGCCCATTTATGACGAAGTTCTTTTCTAGTAAGTTTAAGTATAATTTTATTTTCATGTCGGACTGCGTTGTTGTGGCAGCATGGTTATTGTTTTAGAAAATAATAGGAGACAGTCAAAACGCATACTAACATACATAAACATTACTTAGATGTGTCAATGAATTGATATGACTTCAGCTTTTATGTTTAAAGAAAGAAAAAGATGCAAAATAAAAGCATGAAAACATCCATCTTACGCATGTAATGTAATTTGATACAAACCAAATATATAAAAATGAAGTTAAACAGAATATTTTTTTTATTATTTCCAGGAGGAAATCCTCTTCTCATACCAGTTGACGATGAAGATCTCTTAGCTGAAGAAGATGATGAAGAAGAGGGTGATAAAGTAAATATAAACATCCGTATTATGACACCAATAATGCTACCAAACGTGTTAATATGTTAATTAATGTTGTTAAATTACAGGAAGAGAAGAAATCTCTGAAAGAAAGACTGCAAGCAATACAAGAAGTGACACAGACAGTGCAAAACGCTATTGGTTATGTCGCTTCTTTAGGAGAGGCTGTTAAAAAGTAAGTAATCTTTTATTATACTTTCATAAACACTCCGAGACAAAAGTTAACAAACCATTATTTATAATAATTTTGTTTTCTTTTTGTTTCAGTCTTATGAACTTCACAGTGCCATACCTGAGTTATTTAGCTATAATAATGATATTTGGGACAATGCTGGTACTGTATGTGATACCGCTGAGATACCTATTGATGGCATGGGGTAAGTGGTTCCAACATCATAACCCACAGACATCGAGTACCTACTCGACAATAACAATGGAATTAAAATCATATTCAATAATGTTAATAATTTGGTTTTAGGTATTAACAAATTTACAAGGAAAATTCTTCGACCGCACACGATACCAAACAATGAAGTAATAGATTTGTTATCAAGAGTGCCAGATGACGAAATTTTGGTAAGTTTTAATTTAATGTTTTCGTTCGTTTCTTAAACTAGGATAAATTGATAAAAACTAAATGTTTCTTTGACAATAATCGGTGAGTAAGTACTTGAAAATCTCAAAAGTAACACTTACAATTGCCAGCCAAGTTTTGGTCCAAAATTAGTTGAACCCATTATAAAAGAAACTTAAAACTCAAATCATTTATTTTTAAAGAGAATAAAGATTTATCTCTGTTTGCCCAATGGAAGCATTCTTTTTTATTTCAGTTGGACTGCAGAGAACTTAAGCCGCATGCGCAAACTGACCGTCGAGACATCAGAAAAAAACACAAGGCTTCGTAACACCCCTTAAAGGTCCGACAGCGGATCAAACGATACTTTTCCAGAACTAGAGATAAAGATGTATTTTGAAAATCAACGATTGCGTAGATAGCAGTTTAAAATCTTATCTGACTCCACTTGTAAGCCTTAACTTTTATTCTATAAATTAATCTTGCATGCGATATAAGTTACAAACAAACATGACAATGGAAAGGAACCTTGAAACCAAAGAAAAATAGTTACAAATGATAGGTGTAAAGAATCTCTATTAAAAAAAGTTAAAGTATTTAATTAAATATAGGGACATAATTAAAATTATATAAGAGCTGTCAGCTTACAAAAATACGAAATTGTTAATAGGTAATTTAAATATAAATGGTTCTCTAAAGATTCACAAAATACTATAATATCATCAAAGTACAAAATCGACATCATATGTTAAGAACAAAATTTTTTTCTATTTTATGTCTCAAATGACCATGAATTTCGTTTTTACAACCCAAAGTTTATCAACAAAATCTTAAATTGATACTTAGATAATTTTACAGAGAAAGCGTTTGTTTTAATTTTATCAACTCTAAATTGGAAGAACGCGCAAGTAATGTCGACTCACAAAAACTTTTTAATCAATCCTTTTATCAATGCTGTCGCTAGACACAATACTAGTTATGTGTTAAGCCGATTGTAAATATTGTATGAAGTTAACATTTTATTACATTTTAATAACTGTGATTGTTATTGATCTGTGAAGGATGCGAATCTAGATTAAAGTCCAAACCCATAAGCTGTTTTAATAGATAGCTCTAATTATTATAGCTTTAGTTTTCATTGTGAGAAAAGCTGAAAAAGTCTATTATAGCAAGTCTGCTACAACATGACGAAGCATCATTTTCGTACCTCTTTTAGTTTCCCCTTCACAGCCTTAGTGTACCCAATCCATCAGTAACTCCGGATGTTGCTTATATCCTGAACATGGCAGAGGCGATACTGCATTCAAACCAAACAGTTGATGTTTTCTATTCAACATTATTTAACCAATCACAAAGAGACATGACTGAGTTTTAGGGTTTGGACATTACCTTGTTTCTATTATAAAATATAACACCAAATCTTACAAAATTGTTAAGATAAAATGGTCGAGACCGGCCATCGTAGATGTAAGGGCAAATTTTTCTTCCAATGTTTTCCAATTCTTAAACTTGATATAAGATTTCTTAGATAATGCTAGTTGAATCTTTTTAAAAGGATACGTGTAAGTAATAATTAATAATTACTATTAATGGTTGCTTTACACTTAAATGCAAATTTTAAAACAATGTGACCAGCAATTTTTAGCTTAGCCAAAACAATCCAAACAGAAGTGTTGCATTTAAAATATAATATTGTATATAGAACAATAGATTTTTATTACCTTCCAAAAGTGTTTTCTAAGGAATAGATAGGATTTGTAATAATTCCATTTTGTAAAAATCTTGTTAACGTTTTGTTGTGTGTTAAAGTTAGGTTGTTTAGGAAGTGATGAATTTATACATAAATTATATACCTACTAGAGAAATTATTCGTGTACCTTCTTATATCATCATTCGTATATAGACTCATTCCTTACATTTTTTTTAATAAAATACATAAGGGCCTCTTTAGACATACAATAATATTGAACAATATTGCATATTGTACAATGTTTTTAATTGTTGTTTAGGGTTATTAAGAAAAATTGCTTTGGAAGGTCTTAGTATTTAATATTATTGTACAAAAGAGGTATTGCACAATATTACTGTAGGTCTAGGGATGGCCTATAGGCTTATAATCATAGTATAAGACTGAGACCAATCTCATCGCGTAGATAAATAAATTACCATCTTCAATTAAAAAAGGTTTGTTCTCTCGACTATTTTTCCGATTCCACTTTTTAGAATAGTTTTAGCTGTGTAGTTTTTCTGTCTACGTGTCTTTGTATTAGCACAAAAGCCTATGCATAGTATTGTTCTCTAAATGTTATGGCTATGTCTATCCTGCACAAAAAATTGTTTATTGATTCTAAAAAACTTATTGCAAACCTCCACATAATTTATTTGTCAATCAAGAGTGTTGACTAGAGTTTAATCAGTATTTAAATGTTATAAATTAATATGAGTATGGCCAGTGCCGGATTGACCACGTAGCGAGAGTAGCGACTGCTGCGGGCCCCACGAGAAAGGGGCCCCGCATATTTAAACCCACTCATCTCTGCCTGAACGCAATTTTTTGAGTGAAACTTATTAAGATGTGTTATATTGAATTTACTTGATTTCACAAAAACGTGAAACGTTACAACTTTTCCTACAAAGACAATTGTTTTTTACCACTAGAATAGATCAGGGGCTCTTCGAAAGAATTTGCTTGGGGCCGCGCGCTTGCTTAATCCGGCACTGAGTATGACTATAATTATACTGGTGAGGGGAGACCCGTTCTCAGCAGTGGGACGATATGGGTTGATGAAGGATGATAGTAAGCGAAAACGTGGACCGAAATCAATCCATTCTTCCCGAATAGTCCAAAAATTGTTTACGCTATAGTTAATTATGTATCGCATTTCGTTTTGATTCTTATCGCATTGTTTTTTTACTTACTTTAGTAGTTCTAGTCAGGCTTGAAAACAAATTATGAATAATGCAGAATTACTTATAATTTGTGTTTTTTTATAAGTACTATAATTATCTAGATGTTAAATGCACATTGCACACAGAATTTTTATTAAATTATGCGCTGCGCACTATTTTAGCACAATGTACGTACCAACTTTTCTCATGTTATTATAAAAATGCTGATTAATTCCAATAAGTATCTGTAACTTGTTTGTAAAAATAAAATTAATGTGAGGTTCTGGTAGATATCTATATTAACTCTGTCTTGTTTATGTTCAATGTGTAAAGGTATCTTCTAGGCAAGCATGCTCCATCCTCGACCGCGTCGACACTTACCACCAGGTGAGACTGCGGTCAAATGCTTGCCTATTCTGCAATTAAAAAAAATACCTACATTCAAGTTAATTTTATTAGTCTTTCTTTATATTATGTAAGTACACAAAAATTTTGTGGCATTAGTTATGATAATTAGAAAATTATATTAAATTCATCCGATCCAAGAAAATGGTAATATGTATATAATTATTTTTGTGATGCACAAATATAAAAAAATGTTAATGCTTTCATATTTTAAAAGAATAAAGAAACAACAAAATTTATTATTTGTTTTATTTTTGATGGGAGTTAAAGATTGAGGGTACGTGCATAGTACAATAATGTAGGTACCTACATAAACGCATTACCTACACACGGTTGGAGGACAGAAACTCGAAAGATGTTATTAAAAGAAATAAGTAAAATTAAAATAGGTAAGGGTTTTCTTGCTTTTGTGACATTATGTACCTACCTACTAATAACGCAAAAAAAAGAATTAACTTGTAATACCTATCTTAGAAACTACACTTCCTCTCATCCGCTATAAAAAACATGCACCTGGTTCTTCGAGTATTCTATTTCTACCTATTTAGCTTGTTAGATCACAACTCCGCTTTAATAATTATCTTCTCAAAGACCAAGTGGGTAATAAGCATTCGAATAGAATAGATAGGTACTATTCTACAACGCAATGAGCGAAGCGGCTAATTGTTAGCCGCTCCGCGCATCACTTCGCCCATACCACAGTGATCTTACCCTAAAAATAATGTTACTATGCACAAAAAAAACTAGCGTCGCACTCCCAGTAACTTTTATTTATAATTACTGGCTCGGGTGCAGCACTGAATTATTGTAAATGTCGTCGTTAAGGTCAAATTATTTCTTTCCAAAAATTACAAAAGTTATTGACTACTGTACCGTGTTTGATCAATATTTAGTTAAGTATTTAAAAAATGGGTATACCTAATCATCATTTAAAAAGTTATAGAAAATTAAGCTTTCCTCATAGCAACATTAAAATTACGTCGGCCATGATGGCAGTCCGCCATGTTGTCTTGTCAATGCACTGACATTGACTGGTTGCTTTGTCACCTACCCAGGGATGTGCAACAAAAAGTCATCGATATATCAAAACAAACTCGAAATCGAAAACATCAAAGTCAAAATTACATCATTATTTTGTTTAAATATTAGATTAATGTATATTTTTGTATGTGGGTATGTAGCAGCCTACCTTTAAACCTACCTTATTATGAACGGTATTAGTAGAAAACAGCATAAAAACAAATTATTATTCACAACCTTATTCACTTTTATCCTCAAAAAAGCTTTGAACCCAAAGAAAACTAAAGGCCTCTTGATAGAATTCGGTACAGGCCCGGCTTAATCCGGCTTAATTACTGATTTAATTTCATAATAATTAATAATATCAACAACAATTTATTTGTCAAAACATCGATCACTGTAGGTTTTGGCAAAAAAATCGATTTTCATACCATTTGCAATAATGTGCATACATCCCTAACATAACCGCACCGCGACTGACCGTCCGTCTGTGCCTCTAGATTCGTTCGCGTTTTCCTAATCACTGCCAAAGCCAAAGCGCCACAGAGTACTTTACGCGTACAAGGTGCCAGTCTTCATCAAAACTCCTCAAAAACAGCCGCCACCATGTCTTCCAAATTGCTCGAGTACAAGGATACCATTGAACAGAACCTGTCGGACAAAAGCAAACCCTGGACCAAATACTTCGAGATCGCAGAGCAGAAAACCGGCGTGAGCCGGGTGTACATATTCCTCGGTGAGTTTAGAGATTTTTTTTTCTAGTTTATTTATAACCTTAGCGGGATTTGACGTTCGTTTTTGTTGTGCAGGTCTCGTGGCGTTCACCGGTTTATATTTAGTGTTCGGTTTCGGCGCGGAGCTGATATGCAATTCGATCGCAGTGGTGTACCCTGCCTACATGTCTATGAAGGCTCTGGAGTCGCCTCAGAAGGATGACGACACTAAATGGCTGACATATTGGGTGGTCTACGCATGCTTCTCTATTGTGGAGTATTTCTCGGACTTCATTGTGGGATGGTTTCCTCTGTATTGGTTGGCCAAGGTCAGTAAGTTTTTTCAGCAAGGTCACTGTGGACTATGAGTTGTCTGTTGTAACTGTAGGTAGGTATAACCATGATTATTGTAGTTTGCATAAATTTGCCTCTTTTGCTAAGGTAACTTCTACTGCCTCTAATGAGTCAATGAGCCATTGATTGCATCAGGAAATTAAACAAAGATGTTATTGGCAAAGTGCCCAATCAGAATTGCCACACTTTTAATGCATTTCTAAGTGATTGACACCAAACAGACTGAATTCAGGATATTTTTAACAATAAGATTTTTGGATCTCTTCATTTGTTGAGTTTTCAAACGATAAGTTTAGTCTTAACATGTTCACTGCTGAAAACTGAACTCTGGTGTTTTTCATAAATTGCCGTGAGTGCGATAAAATACAACTGTGGTGTTAGCTGTATGAGAAAACACTTTGCTCTGAGCAGAGCCGCACCTGTGGCTAGACAAGAAAATCGGCTCTGCAGTCAAAGTGTTTAAAGCATGTATCTTATTTATTTATTAATTCGGAACACTAACATCTGTAGGTATCAATTTAGTCATACATTTTTTTGATAGGTGCCATTTTAGTAAGAGGTCCTCATGTACAAGACTGCTCAGAAACAGGGTTATGTTTTTGTAACGGAAAATCTTTTCTACCACTTGAAGATTTCAATTCCCATAAGTAACATAACACAACCCTGATATAAAAAAATCCTGTACTCCTATTTAGCTTCCTTCCTACACATTCTTGGTCTAAAGACGGATACTGCATTTCTTCAGTTGTAAAGCAATTGAATAAATTGGCTATAATTTGATGTTGGCCTTGCGTAGGTCGGATCTAACTAAAGAGTTCAATAGGAAGGCTACCAATGATTTAACGTTAGGAGTCAAGTACATCACACTAATTTCGTGATTTCTAACCCCTTCCCTGTCCTTGTCACACTTAAAAACATTAATGAGACCCCTCCCCTCCCTAGTGTGACATCTCATATTTTGCATCTAGAAATTAATATTAATTTAAAACAGCAGCCCGAAGTTAGTTTAATTTTTTTAATACTTTTGATGTATTATATTTTAAAATGTGATATCACAAAACTAAGGACCCCTCCCACCCCTTGACACATAATGTCACACTTTGCCAACCAAATATGAAATACTAAACTAATAATACTAGCTAAATAAAAGGTATGTTTTTTTAATGAGAATTCTTATATAAATCGATCCAATTGCATCATATTTCGACATTGAAAAGTAGGTGACATTCAACTTGCAGGATTGCAATATATCTGAACAGGTCAAGAAAGTTGATAATTGTAATAATAATTGTGTATAATTATGTAGCAGGGTTCAATTAACACTTTATCTGCTGTGCCGATTTTCTTGTCTAGCCACGGTTACAAACTGTTGTGTTTTCCCGTACTTGCGGCATGTTATAAAAACACATCAGTTGTGTTTTCAGCAGTGAATGTGTTAAAAATATGAACGGCTTCCTCAAAATAGCCTTAAATAATTTTTAAGCACTTTGACAGAATGATCTCTAAAGCCTTTTTATCTAACAGTGGTAAATTTCTCTTATCAATGTTATCACTTACTCATGCTCATATCTGGCGGTGACTAAATAAAGAATAATGCTTTTCACTATTACGTTCATGAGATTAATTTCCATTAGTTTATATCTTTTTTACATCCTTCAGCCATAACAGTTAGTGTCACCCGAAAGGTAGCATTGCATAATTTTGCACTAGTCACCCTAAAACATTAGGTCTAAAGTCTCAAATGCCCACTAATTTTTTTATTACTTGGCCTCCTGGTATGAAAATGAGACATTAACTGGGAAATCAACTGGACATGTCACAGGTTTAATCCTAAGTTACCTGACTCAATTATCCACATCAGAATTCATATTACTTATTGAGATTTATACAACCGAGGAATGATAGGTTGGCCTGACAAATAAAAAATCTCCCTGTCTATAGCAAATTTGTAATCTCGCATAAAACTAATTAAAAGCCAATTGAATAAATAAATACATAAATTGAATTATTTATGCAAACGCTTTGCTCACTTTTATTTGAATGTTGTTCACTTTCTATAAATAAAACGATTCTTATCTGTGATTGAAATACCTAATGTGTTTTTTAAAACTGTGTTTATTCAGAGCTTTATTCATGAATTGATAATCATTGAAACATTTTCGAAATTGTGTTTTTTTTTTTATATACATAAACTAAGTAGGATAGTACAGTGACCCAAAAAGAGTTGGCCTCAAAAGTTAAACAAAAAGATGAAATGATGGTCATGGATGACAGATGAAGGAAGCACAACTGCTGTTTAGAAAACGCCTTTAATAGTTACGATTTGGGTACAAAATAAAGACTGGTCCATTTATAGCAAATATTTTTTTATTTGTCTGTGTGACGAGTTGAGCAAGTCGTTCTCCTGATAGTAAGCACTACACCTGCTCATAACGGTTACAGTGACACCCAGAACATTGCATTGCATAATCTTGGATGGCAATAATGAATGTACAAAGGCCTGATTCTCGCCCAATAGACATAATGTCGCCATTGTTTAGATAATAAACGAAATAAAATGTCGATTAAAAACCATATTCTAAATACTCACATGATCTATAAAATAGTCTAGACTCTAAACTATAAAATAAATCTACTATTACCCAGTTTATACAGTATCTGTTTGATACTATGGGGCTTTCATAGTCGTTGGACGACTCGAAAGTCCCGAATACATTCAGATAAAAAAAAAAACTGAATTTTGTCTAATTCAACAAGAATATCTATTGCATGAGAATTACGGCTCGGTATTCAATGACCTTGTAATGTATTTTAAATTAACACAAAGCAGCAAACTACCTTTGTTCTAATTAAACAACAATTGTACCACAGTAATAAGTAAACATGCAAATTGTGTTTTGTAACATTGTTATAGAGTATCTTTCAGCTTGAAATTGTACTGTAGTTAAATCATTTTGATTCTGTACTTTCTCTACACTACAAGATGTCTGCCACATACTTTATGTAGTTTACTTGATTATTTTTTTATGTTAACTAAGTAACAAGATGAGCAAGTGGTTCACCTGATGGTAAGCGCCACTCCTGCTCATAACAGCTACAGTGTCATCCAGAACATTTCATTACATTGAGACATTGGTTTTAGTCTCATATTATGCTTATTGTGTTCTGAAGGCATTATTCTGTGATGGCATTTATGAGTCTTCCTACTCTTGGGCAAATTATGAAACATCACTGAATTAACCTAAAAATTGGCCTAGTTTTGGCCAAACTGCGAACCGAATTGGTGTAATAAAATTGTAGAACCAATAAAGTAAGCCTAACCTAATTTTGACAGTTCAAAGTTATTGCTACCCTTTTCCTTTTCATGAAGTTTGAAAGAGACACAAAATCGTTTCCAAAACTAGACCAAAATATAGACTAGTTTCTATTTCTGGTCAATGATTCACACCATACTTATCATAGTAATTGGCTGGGGCCGTTTCAATTGAATAAATAAATAAATCAATCACTTAGACCCTTAGTTCCCAAAGTGAACTAGGTGTACCCCCAGGGGTCCACAGGAGACTCGACGGGGGTCTACGCTGCGCTGGTGTGACGAAAAATAATATACCTATGGTAGGAAATAAATAAGAATATGATAGCAATGTAGCTGCAGGTTAAATTATGAAACTGGTCTATGAGAAAAAAAATTCTGGGAACCTCTGACTTAGACTTATCATTGGATGGGCCTCATTCTTGTATGCCACTTATTTTATAAAAAAAAATGCCCCAGCCATGTCATTTAACTGTTTGTTCTGTATCCGCAGTGCATCTTCGTGATATGGTGCTACCTCCCTTCGGATTTCAACGGCTCACTCATCCTCTACCACCGTGTTATCCGCCCTTACTACCAGAAGCACCACGGCCGCATTGACAATCTTGCCAACTCAGGTAAGAAAAGCCTTTAAATCTGGACTAATCCTAGCAGTTACTGAAGCCGTTTTCTAAATAAAAATTTCACTTAGTAGTAGGTAGTCAAAAAGTGAGCGAACGCCACAGACTAAACGATCAGCCAATAGTTCAGTTGGGATCTAAATTTCTAATCAAAAGAGAAGAAATCGCTTTCAGCGATAAGACCGCCCATTGTACTACCCTTGTTTACCTATTGTAATTCTTCTGTACTATGTTTATTTTTGTTTCTGGTGTACAATAAAGAGTTTTTCTATTCTATTCTATTCTATGTGAGATGATGAGAAAAATACGGATTGATGTTCTTAGTGTGAATGAGACCAGGCAGAAATGTGACACCACCACGCATGGCCACACAGACTATTGGTCTTGAGTTCCAGAAACCAGTAGAGGGTGTCAGGGAGTTGGTGTCCTGCATTCCACGGGGTTTCGGCATGTGGAATAATGTAGCCTCTGCCTATCCCAACGGGAGAAAAACGTGACTATATCTCTTTATCTATGAAGAGAAGATGTATGCACTCATTGTGCCGATTCGGTATCTTCACACTGATAAGACTCCTACTGAGCTAACGGCCGATAGTGTAGTCAGTTGTGTGGGAGCTCTTAAAAATGCCACTGTAAACCATAATAAACTGTATTTCCGTTTAATAATAGGGTTTAAAATATAATTGTAAAATTCTTCTAACCAAGCAATGCTAAGGGAATCAATGGTACTATTTTGCATACTACTTGAGATATTTTGGTGGATGTTAAAGATTTGAACAATTGTTTGTAGCAGTAAAAGTTCTCAAGAGGCAATTCCTTAACAATAATACTCTCTGTGGTGTGAGGTATACGAGTAGGTCTGAGAGATGACATTATAATAATTACAGAATTTTAATATTGGGTGGGGGTTTGGGATGAAGTTGCATAAAGAGCTATTGTAGCTAATAAGAAATACGGCAAGATTACAAAAGTAATCTGATAAATTAGGTATACAGTTTTATTGTATATTTTATGAAGTTTAGGAAAAAAATAATTTCCTCAAGCTGGGGGCCCCGTATTAGACTGAGGCCCTCTGTCTGTTTCGCATATAGAGGAAAAAGGAAATAAATTTACAAATAACTTAACTATAATCTATATATATATAAAAATGTTATGTCGGTTTGTGTACGCTTCAAAAACTCTAAAATTTCTGCACCGATCGAACTAAAATTTTTTGCATGATATATAATCCGCATCAAGGATTATTTTTATCTATTTTTTTCATCAGTGACATATCAGCGAATGTGGGAATGTGCCTCAGCGAAGCGTGGCAGGGTACAGCTAGTATGTTATATACGAGGGTGAATCAAAAAAATCTTGGAATCAATATTAAAAAATGCAAAGATTTAAATAATAATATTTTATTTTTCTACATAATCTCCCTCCAATGCAATGCATTTAGAATAACGCGTTTCTAACTTCCTTATTCCTTGTGAAAAAAAATTATTTTCTTGACTCTCGAAAAAGTCCTCTACGGCAACTATAACCGCGTCATTATCGTGAAATTTTGTTCCACGAATTTCCTCTTTTAATTTTGGAAATAAGTGAAAATCACTTGGGGCTAAGTCCGGAGAATATGGTGGGTGGTCAAGGAGATTGAAGCCAGCACAGCGGATTGCGTTGAGCGCAACTTCCGATCGATGAGCAGGAGCGTTATCTTGAAGGAACAACACGCCCAACGACAGTTTTCCACGACGTTTTTCTTTAATCGCTTCACGCACTTTCGGGATTAAATTTGCATAATAGGGTCCAGTAATCGTCTGGCCTTTTGGCATGTAATCAATAAAAAGGATTCCTTCACTATCCCAGAACACAGAGGCCATAACTTTGCCAGCGGTAGGAGCAACTCGAAATTTCTTAATGGATGGAGAGGATGGTCGTTTCCAAGACATGCTTTGTCTTTTAGTTTCAGGATCAAAATGGTGGACCCACGTTTCATCCATGGTGACAAGACGACGGCAAAAATTATCCGAATCACGCTGGAACATTTCGAGATTACGCTTGGAAATTTCCAAACGTCGCTTTTTGTTTTCGTCGATTAACATTCGTGGCACCCATCTTGCAGACACTTTTTTGAACCCCAGTGAATCAATTAAAATGGATTGAACGCTACCAAAAGATATCTTTAGGATCTCAGCTATATGTTTTATAGTCATTCTTCTATCTTCCAAAACCAGATTCTCAACCTTTTTGACATTTTCTTCTGTAACGGAGGTTGAAGGCCGCCCAGAACGCGGGTCATCTTTACAGCTTGATCTACCTCTTTTAAATTCAGCCACCCAGTACGCAACCGTAGAATAGGGTACAGCATCACCCCCTAATGTCTGCTGAATGTCCAAAAAAATTTCCTTCGTAGACATTTTTTTCAAACTGAGATATTTTATCACCGCACGTAACTCACTTTTATCCATAATTTTGACTTTTTAGCAACTCGTTGCACAAAAAAATTTATTACATGCGAACGAACTGACAAAAACAAGTGACAGTCTGCATAAATATAGTGTGATAGACACTCTTTAATTTGAATATCGAACTTGATCCAAAAAGGTTTCATATATATGCACTTCTAAGAACTTTTTGATTCACCCTCGTATATATGATCTTCCACTCTTGAGTACCGTTTAGACTATTCACTGGTTATTCTAAAATTCTAGACCTGGACAAAATTTTGAAGAAGGCCGAAAAGAAATTGGGCAAAACCGTAAAAGCTTTTACGGACACCATTAAGGAACTGCACAAAGACTAAAATAAACCTAAAAGCAGGTACATTAAGCGCATAATCGCTAAGCAAGCTTTGCATGGCGGCGGGACCAATATATAATCTATGGCACTGCTTATGCTAATTTGTTAAATGTTTTAATTTACATGAAATATTTATATCACAGTCTAGTATTAATATCATAGACAAAGGTAGAATAGTGTGTGGGCACAGTGCGACACTTGTCTTTGCTTTTTCTGTGTATTTTTAATTTTGAGGTAAACTTTGGTCATTAGTGTATGAAAATAATTACTTATTTGTGATGTGAAAATAGATGCAAGCTGTGACATTAAATTTATGTGTTGTATATTGTAAATTGGCAAAGGATTTTTCCCTGGATAACCTGAAAATTTCCTGGGATATGGTATTCAAGAGTGGATATTGTTTTTTTGTCCTTGTGCCGTCTTGGTGAATACAGTTAAGGTTGATCGTTTCGCATTAGCAGGAAATTTACATGTCAAACAGTTTCTTCGTGTTTGGTGGCAGACCGGGTAACTATTCTCAATTATATTGAAATTCGCGAAAATCCTAGCTTATTTTCACGTTATTTTGTACTTGTCAGATTACTCAAAAAGGTCAAGAAACAATGCAATCATCAGTTTATGGGTTAATTGACTGATTTGAGCAATCTGTAGAACTAGTCCTTACTTATATTATAAATGCGAAAGTAACTCTGTCTGTTGCTCTTTCACGCCTGAACTACTGAACCGATTGAAATGAAATTTGGTACAGAAATAGTCTAGAGCCTAGGGAAGGACATAGGCTACTTTTTATCGCAAAAAATGCATTGTAAGGGTTTGAAATAGGGGATGAAAGTTTGTATGGAAGTATCGTCATTTTTGAAGCTAGAAGCTTGTAATTTATTTTTTAGGCTTTTGATTAGATATAAATAAATTTGACATTCAAAGTTTGTAAAACTTTACCCTTGAGGGGTAAAATAAATATAGGGGATGAAAGTATGTATAGGAATATGTAAAGTTTCGGCTTAATTTTCTCTAATGGAATGCTACATTGACAGCGAGTAACATAGGCTATATTTTATCCCCATATTCCTGCGGGAACAGGAACTACGAGGGTGAAACCGCGGGGCACAGCTAGTGTTAAATATATTTACAAAATAACGTAACTAGGGATGTACGATTGTCGCGATATGCGTCATCATTTACATTGGTTATCCGGTCTAGCTCTGAAGAGGAAAAAAAACTGTGTGAAATTTAAATTTAAGGTTTTAAGCTTAAAAAAAATTACATATCGACGCCAGAAAGCGTAAACGCTGTAACCTTGAAACGCAAAATTGTTCACCAGAGCCAAAAAACTTTGTTTTTGTTGAAAAAAATCATAACTCAATATCTACTCAACCTAAAAACGTAAATTTTGGATATTTGGTGTGTTTCATACAAAGCTAGAATACTGCTACCTTGGTTATTATATCCTAAAGTTCCTAGGGGACGTTGAAATGTGGGTTACAGCGTTTGTTTCAAAATATGTAAAAAAAGTATTTTCGGGCCGGTCAAAGGGTTACAGCGTTTACGCTTTCTAGTGTCGATATGTAGATCCTGACCTCTAAGATTCCCTGTATCTAGGGAATAGCATCAACTAATCTCTTAGCACTTTATTCCGAACACGTTCGACCAGCAATGGTGTCTTCTATTATACCACACGTCTGGCCTCTAGGTGAAGCTACTTTTTTTTAAATCTACTTTTGTTTAAGTCGACTATAAGAATTATTTTTGCAGGGTCTGCCTTAGGACCCAACCAGCGTAGACAGTGGGCCTCGTCTCCCGCCGGAGGCCCCTAGATCCCATACCCTGACCCCAATAGGTCTATACCACTAACGCCGCATAGTTTTGAATTCTGGTGCGAATCGAAATGTAATAAACAAGAATTGTAAATATTAAAAGGTAATTCCTGCGAAATATTCAATCTTGATTATCTGGGGTGTATTGAACCGAGTAATATTCATTTGAGGCCGATTGTTCCTTCCTTCACTAAAAGTTTTTTTTTTTTAATCGGATACCTCTTTGGTTTAGAGACTTTGTTTGCTAACTTTCAGTATTTTTTACTATTTGTTATTTTGTAAATCTTCTATTTTACTCACACACATACTTTTACCATTTCTTATAATCATACATACATTCTGTTACATACAATGAGCTTATTTATGACAAACTTAAAGACTTAAAATTAAAATACACGTTATAAAGTTATCATACTAATTTTAATTTGTATATATATATAAAGTGTATGGAGAAAATATAATAACTATTTTGTCTTTATTCAGTAGCTTTATTTCAATTTCACTTGTGAGTGTGATTTGGACGAATCTTCCAAATTAATTTGGACCCAGTTTCATTTGTTCAAATAAGTTGTATTTTTGCATGGCTGTCAAGTTCCGATGACAATACATTAAATACTACAATACTGTAATAGCGTACTGATTAACTGATATGATAATTGGAATGGAAAGAAGACAACAGACATTTTATATTCAGTAACTAACAAGTTACAGTACAGTTATTATAGGTAACTGATGGTGTTTGGGCTAGCTTTGATCAGCTTTTCTTGACACGGCTGTTTCGGAAAGTATCTGCACCTTAAAAAACCACAGATAAATAACTATCATAAAAGTAAAAATAAAAATATTAGCCATACATTTTAACCATACGTTAGTTAAGCTTATAAAAGCAACATTTGGTCCATAGTTAAACGCAATTCGTATCTTCATGTAGCTAACGAGATGCCGACGTCATAGTGAAGATTAGTGACTACATACTGTAGTTCTGACCACATACGTGTGGTTTCCTTCTGATATTAAAGTTACGCAAGAATGTATAATAGCTTAAGTATGGTCGGCGAAGTTACTGGTATTTTATTTTTGACTCTGACCATTATAGCTCCATCTGTCCGCCAATTGGTTCAAGGAGTTAACAAGAATATAGAGAAGTCTATAAGAAAATTTAGCGAGTGAAAACCTAAATACGATGTCTTTACACTGTATGTTCATCTTAATTTTTTATTTTGTAAATTTTTTTGTTGTCAGTACACACTTGTCTAGTTTGTGTATGGATTTGTGTAGTTTTTTAAAATCACAGCATATTGAAAGTGAAAATTTAAAGCAAGTAGGTTGTGGTATTAATTTTTAGATTTATTTTAGTGATTATTTTTCAATAGTGGCTAGTTTTGTTTTAACAATTCCGGATAATCTACGTTCATTCCGGATTTTTTTGTCAATTATATTGCAATTTTTTTCGTGTCATTCTAAGGGTTACATTCACAGAAGTCATGCGTTAAGGTCAGTTAACATAAAACACACCTACACAAGTAACTTTGTGTGAAGTCGGTTTGTTTTAGGAAAGCTGATGATACATAAAAAAAATATTAATAAAGCCTCAAATTTAGAAATTGATACAAATCATTATTTGTTTCTATTTGTATCTTAATTTAGAAAAGTCTTACGATTAGTAGACTGTTATTTGAGAATATTTAATGTCGGTATACGTTCTTTATTTATGTTTAGTAGCCGACCGGCTATTTTCGGACAAAAAATTCCTTATTCGGCCATGAACCAGCCGAAGCTTTGGCCAAGCCAAAAATTAAAAGCTCGTGAATTGACGCGCGTCTTTCGGCCTACTTCGTAAAGCTCTGCTCTCAGAAGGTCTATTGGTTAACTTCGGGGTGTATCGCGTCCGCTTGTCGTTTCACTCAGCTGACTTATACGGGCGCCATTTTGTTTTGGAGTTGTAAATCGAGGTTCTGTAGAATGTCTATCTACGTTATTTCAGTGTACAGCGGAAATATCAATATTTTAATGTCTATCTCATATTCGTTTTCGGCCGAAAATGAGACAAAAGCCGAAGATTTTTTTTTCGTTTTCCGCTAAAAACCCATTCTGGTCGGTTACTACAGTAGTTATGGTGTATGGTATCTGATCGTGACTTGATATTTATTATTTTAATTGTTTTTAGTTACTGTAGTTATAAAATTTCAAAATGTTATCGCACTAGTTGCTTTACTAATTATTAGAGTATGTCTGTTTTCCACTCACTATCAAACAACATACACCACAGTAGACTAGATTTATTTTCCTTGTATGTTTTCAGTACATAATATTACACTCATCCGTCACCTTGGATATGAACGATCGATTCTGGTGGTACACTTAGTAAATATTTGATTTTAAACTACTTTTAATAAAGTTAAAGTAAAAATAAAAAGTATTTAAATGTTAATAAAAAAATATATTTTAGTGCCCCAAGACTTTTATGGCCTGGGGTATTTACGTGTACAATCCGGCCCTGGATTTTTTAAGTGCCTATCACATTCTCGGTTTTTTTTTTAACAGACTTGGTAGCTTTTATTTTATTTTAAAAGTTTTTGTATACCTTTTACCTATGATCAAATATGTTGCTTATAGGTAAACAGGATTAGAGCTGGCATACAAATAACAGAAAACATGGTAAGTATGTAAACAGTCACGGAAAACTGCTTTTAATGTTTAACCTCAAAAAAAAAAATGTTACACTAACATAAATTTAAAACCATTAATAAGAGTTTTTATGATTTCGTTTTCTCTTTTAAAAGTTTTTCCTGAATATTAAGAAAACCTGTTTTACTTACTAAAAGTGTGTAGGTAATATAAATCGAAACTAGGTACAATTTTGTTTGACCTTCAACATGTTTCTTCATTAAATACCTACAATAACAGGTAATTTGAATAAATTACCATTTAATAGTGGGCATAACAAATGCATGGACATTATATCACAAAAATAACATTAATAAATGTATGCGGTTTTTCTAATAATGAGACCATAAACACTTTTTTACTTTGCCATTTTTAGACAGCTATTTTAAGTAACTAACAAGGTGTTTACTTAATTACCATACTTTAAGACTATGTATTTACTAACTGTAAATAATATATAATGCATTTTACACTTATTAACCTTGACTAAAATATATACTAGCTGATATTATATATGATATATATGATAATATATTTAAATACACATCCTTATCCTATACTACGTTGCAATAGAAGCAATAGAACCCCCTGATAGAGTTAATGGAGTTTCCTTTTCTTGCGCTACATTCAGGCAAGAGTCCTAAGTACTTGAAAGGGAAATGTCCTTTTTTTCAAACTCAAACCATAATTAGATAATCATTAGTTTAGTAGATCATAATTATTCTGACTTACTTTTTATTTTTGTCTGTGTTTAAGAGACTTAAGTTTCTGAATCGTAAAAGTGCAATATTTTTGCCTATTTGTAATAAATGATTTGAGCATTGAGTTTTTTTTATAGCGGGGGTAATTTAATCGCTTTGTTATCCAACAACGCCAGGTTCGAAACCTCTACCCCGCACCAATGACCAGTTGTTTGTTTAACACGAACTGATAGAAATCCGCACATAATTTACTAGAATACAAGAGGCATGCGTAGACGGCAACCAAAGGGCAATGCTATTGGCGCAGTCGATGGGATATCTGTATTAGCCAATATTTGAAACTTCAGATTTCCACTTTTTTAATTTTAATTTTTAAAAAGAAGGTTTTAATGTAAATATTTATAATTCAAAATAGGGACCTAGGACTTATAAATGTGCGTGTCTCGTTACTAATAAATCTCCAATATTTTCTTCCAGCATCCCGCGTGGTGGCCGACGTAATCAAGAACAAATAAAGCGTCATCTAGAACAAATCCGAAAGTGAAAGTACAAAACCACACCCGCTTCAAAATCACGAGCTTTCGCAGCACGCACTGTCTATGTTCATATTTGAATTTGACGTTATGTATGTAATTTGTAGACAATAGTACCAATTCTGTTTTGGCAAAAAATAAACTAACTCTAAAGACGATTTCTAAAGTATTGCTATCCTTTTCGATTTCATGAGAAAGTCAATTTTTGACAGTAGTTACAAAATTTTCGATTTGCAGTTGGTATCAATGGTACCAAAATTTGACAGCTCCCAAATTGTTGCTATCCCTTTTGTTTTCAATAAGGTTTGAAGGTGACAATAATCGTTTGACAGGACTAAACTAAGACTGGATTGTGCTAAAAGAATTGGCATGACTAACCACTCACGTGCCCTACTACTGCAAAAGTATGGTCCCCACACTACTTCCTAAAACAAAGCCTTGAGTGGCCAATCATGGTTTTAAAACAATATTTTTAGTTAACCAAGTAGCGATAAGTTTTTTTTTGTATATCCTGATGTGTCTTACACTTTTAATTTTTTAAATTATTAGTTAAATCTATTCTTCTCATAGGGATTACCATCCTTAGAAGCGTAAGTAAAGGTCTTGGTGTTTTTTTTATAATTCCCCTATGTAAGATCTCTTGAGGAACAATGAATTTCTCCCTGTTTACGTTGATGTTTATAAATAGATTGCTCAAGGAATGTTAGTAATGATTTGTTTAAGTTTTTAAGAATAAAATATTATTATTGTTACTTTTTGCAAGTGTTGCCCATGTAATATCTGGAGTGTTGCCATTTTATTCCCTAAAAATATTACCATGTCTGAGGCATTTATGGAATGCATTATTTAGTGTTAAAAAATTTAAAGTATTCAAACCCCACATTTGCCTTCCTAATGTGTATTTACTTATAATAATCGTTATTAAAAGTTTTCTTGTAAAAGCTTGTGTGAGGCAATTCTGTATTGTGCCTTTACCGTTTGCTGCCAGCATTATTGTATTCATCGAAAGTATTGTTAAAATTGTATTTCTTTTTTCACTTTCAATAAAAGGAATTCATTGTGTATATTTATTTGTTTTTATTTAAGACTGCATGCTTGCTACCCTCTTCAGACTTGATGACTTTAAAAACCTAGATGTCACAAGTTCTACGGAACTGACACACAGACGGAGTTATACTTGCCTAGCTTAGCTATTTAACTCATTGACTGCTGATAACACAACTGTGGTGTTTTTCATAACTTGCCACAGTTATGGGAAAACAACTGGTGTTTTTCATAACTTGCCTTGAGTACAGGTAAACACAACTGGTGTTAGCTATATGGAAACAACGGTGTATGCAGATCCGTACCCGTGGCTAGATAAGAAAATTTTTGAAAATTGGATCAGCATGCACCAATGTGTTTTCCCATACAGCTAACACCACAGTTGTGCAGTATTCCTATACTCGTGGCAAGTCATGAAAAACGCTAGTTGTGTTTTCAGCAGTGAACATGTTAATAGGTTTCTATTCAGCGAGATAGGCGTCAGCCTCAGTGGCTTTAAATGTCGATTCCCTGATTTATTTTATGGGTGTAGAGAAACTTGCATAGATTATTCCTAAAACTGCCACCACGGATGATGGTTGGACCAAATTGTTTTTTTTGCCCAACCTCCTCTGGTGGCAGTATCAATTACTACTGGACGGACTTTAAATGAAAAAAAAAAAGCAGGTTCAAATATGGGACTTGAAACAAACCCAGTGAAACTTAATAATTTATTACAAGAACTAAACTAACACACTAATCATAATGTTAAACTCTACGAGGTTGCCTCTGCCTTGGCTGCCTCTGCTTCCTGCTTAGCCAGGTTCTCTCGCTGGGTTATACGGTTCCTCCATGCATTCATGTAGGATCGTGGGTGAATTGGGAAGAAGCCAGAGAGCCCTGGAAAGGTGGAGCGAGATTAGAAGCTGGCATTGGAATATTCTGGTAAATAAAAATACTTAACTTCAACTTTTTAATCAGGTATAGCTTGTGCAGGGTTAGCACAAGATACCAAAGTGGCAGCTCTTATTATCCGAAGCCAAGATTCATTATGCATTGTTGTGCCATCCAAGTTAGTTTTAGGGTTGCCACAATTTTGCCAGTGTCATATGCAAGTGTGATCTCTTTATTCAAATTATTGGAATGAAATCTTACCGAGTAATTCAGCAACAGGGTGGGTAACATGAGCTCCTTGGCCAAGCCAGTATTTTATTCTTTCCAAATTAAGAGCCACCAGTTTTTCATTGTTTACGTTAGGCACAGGGTCGTAAGATCCTAACTGTTCTATGACAGGCAGGTGGTTAGGTCTTTTACGCTGGAAAAAAAATCATCTTGTAATGTAACCTCTTCTCATCTTCTATTATAAAATGGATACGGACTCCACAATTTTGCTAATGTTGTATAGACTGAATTTGAATTTTTAACTGTTTAGAGTTATATTTTTGGCCTTTTCTGAGTGTAGATAACTAAAATCGTACCGTCTACTTACGTGAGTAACCGAGATGTGGAAAAATGGTCGATTTGTACATCCCTGACGCACTAAGCGGATAGATTTTGCCGCTGTTACGAAATATTTCCCGGTTCCACTCGCTGGAGGCAACGACATTTCTGTATTTTTGCCGTATTACAGGAAATTTAATATTTCTGAAATTAAAATAAACTAAACATAACCTAACATAAGCTTTTCCTTCACTTTGCTATCAACTGTCAAAGTCAAACAATTTCTTTTTAATACTGTCACTGTCAAATTAATGTTAAATTTTATTTTGTACAATTTTAGCGGGTAAATGCAAATTAAATTTTGTTAATTTCGTAAACATTTTTTTCTCATACTTGTGTACCTACATATCTTCATGTGTTTACGTGTAATTTAGTAGAATATTAACTACTTATTAAGTTATCATCAACGTGTGAAGTGTGCGAGTTGATACAAGTAGGTAAACACAAAATATTTTTTGTTCTTTCCAAACTGCAATCATCCATCCATTCGTGGCATTTTTAACTACGACTGGATATGACAGAATGACTCTTTGGCACCGTGGTCGTTATTCTTTATGATACCCTAATAAATACTGGTAATCCTTGTTTCTTTACGAGTTCCATCCGACTCCATCATCAGATCTCAAATGAGCATCTATCTAGCCGCTTTAAAAAAGAAAGAATAAAAAAAATAATGCGGCAAATAGAGCAAAACGAGTTAAGCTTGTCCTTCGTTCACAATTTCATCTTTCGTTAGATAATAACAAAATGTCGGGACCAGTTTAGGCCGAACTAGTTACTAGAATAGAATATCATCATAATATTCACAAAAAATAGAGTGTTCAATATCTAGCGTGTACCAGGGTAACATAAAAGAATAGGAGTGCTTCGCAAACGCAATCAGTGTCCTGAATTGCGGTGGGGCGAGTACCGAGTAACGACCGAGGACGAGCGGTGTAATTTTTTGTAGCGTTTTCCGCTTTTCATTCATCGTGCGAACTGCGAGCTCAGTTGCAGAATAAGTAATACTCAGTACATAAACTCGGTAGGGATGCGATTGCAAGTGAAGGTTTGTCGATATTGCTCCTTGACCGTTTTGTGCCATTTGTAGACAGAAGCACAGCAATAACACAGTGAAAAAGAGATTTCCTCGCGGTCGTAGTCCAATAAGGTGGTCGGACCAAGTGTCCAAGCAGCTGGACTCAAAAATCTATGTGGCAATACAAAGTGCCCGAGATCTATCCATCAATGAGATGGCAACGGATTGTTCAAGGAGGCAGTAGTGAGTTTATGGTAGGTATGAGTTTTTCGTTTAAGCAACGATGTTCCAGTTGGTTCTATCTTCGAATCGCATGCAGCAAAGCTTACCTAGATATAAAAAAAAGCATCTGACCGCAAAATGCTAAGCTTCCGAACAAAATAAACAAAAGCCTTCGTGGTTGGGCACAGAGACCTTAAATAGAAAATCTGTCATCGAACCCTTATCGTAGTGTCCTTGAAAGCCAGGCCAGTGCAAGCTGAGCATACTTGTCACCTTCGACTGCTTCGTTACTTAATCATCATGATCATCATCAACCCGTATCCTCCCTCACTGGTGAACACGGGTCTCCCTTCACTTTTTTGAGGAGGGTTAAGACATAATCCACCACGGGGACCCGGTCCGGATTGGTGGATAACATTACCTACCGCCGAAATAAATCTCGGGTAGGTATGTGGGTTTCCTCACGATGTTTTCCTTCACCAAAAAGCGAGTGATAATATGCTTTTTACATAAACACATTGGTACCCACGTGCCTGGACTGGGATATGAACTCACGACCTTCTTCTTGGAAGGCGGACGTTCTTCCACTAGGCTACCACCGCTCTATACCACTCTTCACTCGTCACTTAATATCAGTTTGAATTGAGTTTGCATTCCAAGCAAACCATAAGTATAAATATTCTCTTTGAGGTAGATATAAGTAACTGAACAAGGAACATACCCTCCGAAGTTCATGTCTTTACCAGATTGACCACTGATCCTAGGTCCTAAAGGCCCTTGGGCCAGTGGTTTGGGCTGAACGTTGTTTATGTCAGTCAGTCAGGCTTTTAATTTTTTTGTACCTAGGCCAGACATAGAAGATAATAATTAGGTATGATTGTACGTACTATTTGGGATCTTCATTTTGCTCAGTGCTAAAATGTTTTCCGTTTTCTCCTCTGAAAAAATTAAACTCAATGTGAAATCGACAAAAATTAAAGTGTGATACAAAATAATAGGCCTTTTATTTTTAATGGAGGACATAACAATATCCCATCGACATCCCTTCCAAGACATCCCTACCTTCTTCCCGATCAGTACCAAGTTTGACCGACATAAGGCGACCTTACCCTAAGAGGGAGACGGCACTACACGCCTCCCGCATGCGAGGAAGAGACAGAAAACGTATGTGGGTCACGGGATGAGAGTGTCTCAAACAGCGCTGTAACGCTGCAAAATAAAAGATGGAGTCTATAAATAGGCAAGCTTTGAGTTATAATTAATGAGAGTATATTAAAGATAATGGCTCCGTTTCCTTATTTTCTTTGCCTAATTTTGAGAGGATCTTTTTATTGGTCGCCATCGACGTCAAAATGGGACACTTTATGATTTGTTTTTATATTGGATAATTGGACAGATAAAGCTATGGCTTAAACACTACGGTAGATTTAATACGAAATTACAGAAGACGTGATGAAAAGACATGAAATAATGTTTTTAAAGTAGTATTAATCTGTGGTAGGTATAAACATTACTAAAAAACCTACTAGAAGTGGTACTTAATAAGTAGGTAGACTAGGTTACCTACCATTTAGTTAGTAATTAGGTACCTATAACCTAGTTGAAACACGCATAAACTTAGTTACCTAGTCATTAGCTAATTAAATATAGATAACTAAGGCGAAACTTACCTACTAACTAATGCTATATTTTATTGATTATTTTTAATAACGTTAATGTTAGCTACCTAGGTAACAGGCGAAAATGCGGATGTTTCCTTAGCCTTCACGAAAATTCATGAATTCAGGATTTAGTCATGCGTGACTAAATCCTTGATGCGTGTATTTTTATAAACAGTCTGTGGAAGCGCTTTCAAGCCTAGTCTTTCCATAATGATCAATTTCTTTTTCAATTCATACATAAATTTTAGGGATATCTAAAGGTTCCAAACGGAATTCTATTGCATGCGAAAACGCTGTATGCCCGTCTATTCTAATAAGGTCCAGTATCAGTATTTCTATAGCGATATTAACATTACCAATAGCTATAACCGACAGAGATCATTTACATAGGTACCTACCTACACAGTTAACTTTCAGTGCTTATCAGCTTCCGCTGCTCAACGGTTATTGGTATAGCATATTAGAGCTCTCGACTCTTAACTGCCCATAACGCATCAATTAGTCATGATAAGCGCCATGAATCGTGGATTGTATCCCAAATCGTATTAATTGAATTAGCTAGGGAAAAACGTCCCACGAGAGAAGTCCCGCGGCGATACGAGGAACTAACGCAGGACGCCTAGGAATTGTTCGCGCTCGCATAGAAACTAGCGCCGCGTCTGTGCGACTTCTTTCGCGGATCGGAGTCTAGTAAGCCGGTGGCCGTCGCGGCCGCCCCCATTTCCGCGTCCCGCCATTGTCGCGCTGAATCAATCGCTGCAGCCGCTGAGTTGTGGAGAGACGCCGCACGCATGCGCGTCTCCGTCGCCAGATCGATGGCACGGGCGTTCCGCTCAGTGGTCGCGTGCCCGTCGCGCAGTCCGGTGCACAATGCGCTCGCAGTGACGCGGGAAACTCGGCAAGCTGTATCTCCGCGAGTACCCGGCGGAGGACGACCGGCCGCCGTGCCGGGAGGACTGGCGGCGGCAGGACTGGCCCGGCGGCGGCGGCGGCGGCGCCCGCTCGCGGCTGCCCCCGGTCGAGCGCAGCCCTTCTCGGCGCAGCCCCTACCTCACGCGAGATGACGAGCCCTCGCCGGCGCCCGAGGAGCGCGGGCGCTCCGCCTCGGCCGGCGCGCACCACCGCGCGCGGTCCTCGCGCCCGCTCCGCTACCAGTCGCTGGAGCGCGACCAGTACGACCGCTCGTACGCGCCGCCGCCGCCGCACCCCGAAGATGAGTACTACCGCCGCGAACCTCCCCCGCTCTTCCTCGGCGAGCTCCAATCCCAGAACTCTGATCTCCAAAGAGAGCTGGGAAATCTTAAGAAGGAGCTCGAACTGACCAACCAGAAGCTGGGCTCCAGCATGCACAGCATCAAGACCTTCTGGAGCCCCGAGCTGAAGAAGGAACGGGCGCTGAGGAAAGAGGAGAGCGCAAAGTACAGCCTTATTAACGACCAACTTAAGCTGCTCAACCAAGAAAATCAGGTAAGTTTCTATTCAAACTGCTTAACAATTGCTGACCCAACTTTTACCCATCCCGAAAGGCCAATATCTAAGACCCTAGCCAAAAACTTCCCCCCTTCAAGTTTTTACAGAAGCTTACGCGCTGAGAAGCGATCAATAAGCGTGCGGGTAGCCAGGAATCCGCAGACATAATTACCCAAAACCAACCGAATTAATGACAAAGATGTGATTAAATTAGTAAATGTTTAGTCTCGCATCATTTAGAAGAACAGATTGGTGTAGAATCAACAAATAGTGATCATGAGTCATGCCCGAAAATGCCCGGAGAGAATGCCCCGCGTCCCGCGCCGATGACGTCACACGCATGCCTGGAGAAAACCTCGTTCATTGATGTGATAGGTCAATGGAGCAGCCATTTTCTCAGTATTTTATGCACCGACCCACTTAGGTAATAATGCTCGTATTTTTAGATCGTCTGCGATTAGATTTTACTAGCTTTCGTGTAGTAAATAGTATACTTTATCTTTATCAACAACGGCGGAATAAAATAGTAAGACCACGAAGTCTCCTGATTTTATTTAACACTTTTATACTCTTGACAAAACCTTTCTCTAGATCAGAGCTTCCCAGATTTTTACTGATAAACCCCTTTTAAAATTCAGCTTGTTCCGATGGACCCCCTGCAGCTACAATTCTACCATATTCCTATTTATTTCCTACCATATATTATTTTTTGTCACGCCTACGTAGACCCCAGTCGAGTCTCCCGTGGACCCCTGGGGGTCCACCTGGACCACTTTGGGAACTAATTTAAGGCTCTAGATCCTCGACGGATAGTCGATATACCTTTCTCTACTTAGAATTTTGATGATTACCCAAGTGGGAAATACTTGGGGACTTTAGAGCCGATGTCTCAGGGTGACGAGCGCAGTGCAGTGCTACGCAGGATTATGCAATACAAAATTCTGGGTGGCACTGTAAATGTTATGAGCAGGCGTAGCGCTTAGCATTACGATACACACGTCACTCTGTCAAATAAAAAAAAAATACTCAATAGGCAATAGGATTCACAGTTTTATTTCAGACTAGCTGCGCTTTGTAGCTTATTTTCACGAGATGGAACTATTATATAATCTATACTAACATATAAAGCTGAAGAGTTTGTTTGAACGCTAGGATCTCAGGAACTACTAGTCCGAATTGAAAAAAATATTATTGTGTTGAATTTTCCAGTTATCGAGGAAGGCTATAGGCTATACAGCATCACGCTACGACCAATAAATAGGAGCGGAGCTTCAATGAAGAATGTGGCAAAAACGGGAAAAAATATTGCTTTTAAGATAGTTATTGCGGGAAAACTGGATTTATGCGGGTGAAACCGTGGGGCGCAGCTAGTTATGTTATATTATAATACAGGTATAATAAACTATCTGTGTTCCAAATTTCATCTAAATTCGTTCATTGGTTTTTACGTGAAAGAGTAACAAACATCCATCCTCACTAATATTCACATTAAAAATATTAGTAGGATAGGATATACCTATTTAGTATAATAAAATCAGTCATCATTATAGTTATAGGCCTTTTGAGACATTCTTATTACTCTATACGAAACGAATTCCAAATCCAGGACTGGCGACTCATTTATATTTAGTAAGTAGGTATATTTAGCGTTCATCTGACTGCTATTACGAGTATAGCAAACGACGACAGACATTTGACTAGACTCTATAAAAAGTCAAATTTATTACTTAAAGCTCAGTCTACAGTTCAGTTCTACATAAATCTATAAAGGATCTTGAACTCTTCCGTAAAGGGACAGTTCAAACTGGAAGAGTTCATGTTTTTACAGAGAGTTTTCAAAATCTATTCGGCAATTTTAAATTGACTCTTTTTAGCTTTTCCTACCCTCTTCGGATAGCAATCTTACTATGAACATTTCATACACATAATTTGAATTCTTGAATGTGAATTTGAAATTAGGGCTTGCTCCTGTAGGTCCACAGCCCATGCTTGCTGAAAAAAAAACTTTCATTCATTTTTCATCATCATCATCATCATCATGATCAACGACAACCCATATCGTCCCACTGCTGAGCACGGGTCTCCCCTCACTCTCGTCAAAATTTTGAATTATACTTACTTTTGAACCTAGAGTTGAAATTAGCAACTTAGTATACTTAATTATGAATTTGAAATATTAAAAGCGAATTTAAAGCTTTAGACCCAGATATGGGAAGATAAAATTCAAGAAACAAGTTGGAAGCCGCCAAATTTTAATAGAGTTCTAGCCTCGAAAGCTATTTCTCTAGAAAGCTTGGTTTGCAGAGCGAACAAAACTTTCCATACGTCGTCTTTTCCCTTCCCCAAATGTAGGTATTGTAGCTTCGTAGAAAACACATAATTATCCAGGTTAATTCAACGCAACGTATCACAAACAATCAAAATTGTCCCAAGTCCCAAAGCAGCGTTTGTCCCGGCTTAATGTTTAATTCGTGGTTGCGGAACATATTAAACTTTGTCAATTATTATTATACGCGCTGCGGGCTTCAAATTGTGGTAAGAAAGTTTAACTGGGATGTTTTTTTAGCCGACCGAGAGTGGAACGAGCTACTGCAGGTGGTATATTATCCACAGTTATAAGTATGCTTATTTATTAATAAATTAATTTGGATATCCAACAGAGAATTACACATAATTATATACGTGGGGTATTAGGATGTTCTAAGTCCGGCTATTTATTATTAGTTGTATTTCCCTAATTATAGGAGAGCACATCAAACAGTACAATTTCTACTAAAATAACCGAAACTTAGGAACCGTCCATTAATCACGTGGGGCTTGAAAGAAGGGGGGGGGGGGGGGGTGTAGCTAAAATCAAGAAATATCACAAGGGTGGAGGAGGGTGTAGTAAAATATCAGTTGTATTTATTTGTTCGGCCAAAAGCGCGATTTCTAAAACGAAAACAGTTCTAAAAATTAAAAAAAGATAATATTCTACAAATTTTAAGATTCATACACGTGATCGGGGGGGGGGGGGGGGGGGGGGTCTTAAACCTCACCACGTATCACCAAGGCGGGGAGGGTTTAAAACATGCTAAAAACATAACGTGATTAATGGACGGCCCCTTACTTTCAAATGTTTGTCATTTTACCACTGGTTCATTTCATCAGCATAAACTTTGTGTTTAAAAAACCGCATTCCATAATTGGCTCGGCAAAGACCAAAGTCCGGGAACAGGGGTAAGTTGAAAACCGCGCTGCGTACGTGTACGCAGCACATGCTAAACTTACCCCATTTGCCCTGGTCGTTTCCATAATTATGTAAATTAAGTTAAGCACTGATGTATTTTTTCCGGAACAACCTCCCATGTTTTTTATATTCCGAAATGCTAAATATAGTCTTATATCTAGACACAGAAACGCAGGGTAAGCCAATAGATAATATGCCCACTGTAATATTTATGTGACTTAGAAAACTTAGAGTACCTACTTAGGCACCATGTGCTAGGGCACGCCGACCGCCGTCACTTTAGCCAAGTGACAGTTTGTTTTGGTAGGATTCTGCAAGAGACCTCCCGCAACCCTCCCGGAAAATGTATAAGGAGAATTCCATAAACAGGCAGCGTGGCCACAACCAAATTATAACACTTAAATACGTATGCCTTCAGAGTGACAATAGAGTTCCTTTTGGACCCTTTACGCACCTTCGTACAAGGGTTCTGTTGAAAAATAACAATCGAACCAAAATTCTCTCTTTATCCGCTTTTCCAGTATTTATTTACCTAAAAGCTGTTGATTAAAATGGCCACTGTGTCGGATTCGAGTCCCCAAGCTCCGGATAAGTAATTACTCGGCATTACGACACCCGTTTGTTTATTGACTAGGATTAACAGCATCTAATGTAGATATTTATCTTTTCTTTAGAAGTCGGGAAAAGTAACACAGTGGTAGATTGTCCAGCTTCCATGCAGAAGTTTGCTAGTTCAAATTCCGGTGCCACCACTTGCCAATAGTGAGGTTCTTCTAAAAACATGTACATAATTATTATCACTTGCTTTTCGGTAAAGGCAAACATCGTAAGGACACCCACAAATCCGAGAATTATTTCAGAGATACGTGATCCACCAATCCGGACCGGGTCCCCGTGGTGGATTTGGCCTATCCCTCCTCACGAAAGTGAAGGGAAACCCGTGCTCACCAGTGGAGGGCGATATGGGCTGATGATGATGATAAAATGACGATGTAGTCGAAGGTGGCAAGTATGCTCAGCCTGAACTGGCCTGGCCTGGCTTTCAAGGACCTCTGCCGGAACACCACGATAAGGATTTGGTGACCGATTTTCTATCCGGTGCTATAAGCTATCTTTTATCCTGAAGAAATGCAGAGTTCCAGCTACAAAAATTAAAAAGGATTTGGCATCGAGCAATTATTTCCTCGACTGGTTAAAGCCGCTGGTGACAAGAGGACTGGCTCATATCTCGCACAGAGAATAGCTTTTGCTATCCGCCACCTTGGCACCATGCCTCATAGACACCAAGTTTAATTGCATTTTGAATTTAGGTTTCTCTTTTGTATTTCAATTGTTGTTTAATAAAAAAGGAATGGTCGAAAGCATCGGCAATCTATCCTAGCAGCAAGCTATTGCTATTAAAGCGGTACTTATCTTAGAATTTAATCAGCAATCTGGGTTACATACAACTGAGGGATTGAAATGGGGCATTGCCGGTCATGTGGATTGCCGACATACTTCGGTAAGTTATGAGGCCAATGGGATTGGACTTTGTGGATTTTAATTTAAAATTGGGGCGGGTTTATTGTTACTTTTTTATGGTTACGTGAATGGCGGCTGATCTTACAGTGGAAAATATTTTTTGTTAATAAATGTAATATAATGTTTTTTGTTGCGGTGGTAGCCTAGTGGTAGAACGTCCGCCTTCCAATCAGAAGGTCGTGAGTTCAAATCCCAGTGCGGGCACGTACCAATGTGTTTCTGTAAAAACATATGTACGTAATTATCACTCGCTTTTCGGTGAAGGAAAACATCGTGAGGAAACCCACATACCTACCCGAGAATTATTTCGGAGGTGGGTATGTTATCCACCAATCCGGACTTGGCCCCCGTGGTGGAATATGGCCTAACCCTCCTCACGAATGTGAGGAGAGACCCGTGCCCAGCAGTGGGACGTTATGGGTTGACGATGAAAAAATAATACTGTTTTTATCCGTACCAAACTGAGTTGTTTTTGTTGGAATTCCTACAGGAATAGTGAGTGGGGGGAATTCACGACATCAACAACTCAGTATCATCATCATCATCATCATCCCATATCGGCCTACTGCTGAGCACGGGTCTCGTCACTTGCGCGAGGAGGATTAGGCAATTTATACCTACAATTCAGTAAACCAATCTTAAATGCGTAACAAACGAGTTAAGTCCGCATACTTAGATCCTGGCCCCTGACTAGGATTCCCTGTATCTAGAGAACCAGGACCTATGAGAATTAAGGTCTCTCAAACACCCAGAGCACTTTATTCCTGTGGTTTACACAAATTTTAGCCCTTTTCCGAATCTGAAACGTCACACTTCGCAGAGAGTTTTTTTTTTTTTTCTTGATCACGCCGAATCGTCCTAATGGGTTTTAATGAAATTTCGTACAATTATAGAGTATATTTGGAGTTTTTATTCCAAAAATCTACTTCCAAAAGAATCATGGAGGTTTTCCAAGTATATACAGCAGTAAAAGTGAACTGTAGGTAAAACTGTGGTTTTATCCGCAGTTTTATTTAAGTGCCTAAGTTATTTTTTTCAGATCATTAATTAATTTTGAATTGAGCCCCCTCTAACTTTATTCCAAGCAGGACTTGAATCCATGAATTGTGCCAAATAAATTGCTGGCAACGCGTCAAAAGGAGGAGTCACTAAATAATAAATAATGCTAAGCAAGAATATTTCTGGTGTCCTATTTCTTACTTGGCAAGGATATATTATGCCCAGTCGGGATATTTTTTTGACCTCATTGGCAGGTTCCGATATGTCTAGGGTTAGCTGGAGCTACCTAGATTTTTAGGACGTTACTTTTTGGCTACTAGATTTTTCTATTATGTGGTTGTGGCTTTTGTTCTAGTTTTAAGTTTTCTTTGTTCTGTGGTGTTTCAATAAAGAGTTTATCTATCTATCTATCTACCGTTATTGAAATATTGGTGGTGAACTGCCTACAGCGCTAACGGTGTAAACTAAATAGGCTTTAAAGTATTCAAATAGAAATACAAAATTATTTATTGTAATGTCTATTAAATTCATATTTTATTTTGTTTTTTGTTATATTTTTTTTTGTCTACAGCTTCGTTTCGAATCGGATATTGATTCTCATTTGTCTTAATCCTAATGATCCTAATAAATTTTATAAATACGTAAGTTTGTAAGTATGTGACTTCGTTACAGCACTGAATAAGCTGAACGATTTTACATGAAATTTGGTATGTATAAAGACTTTATGTATTCAAGGAACACAAGATAATTTTAACCCGAAAAAGTATAGTTTCTATAAGATTATCAAAGGCGAAACCACCGGGCACAGCTACCTAGTACTCAGTATATTTGTGTGAACAAAGTGTAATATAAGATAACAACTCTCTATTGCACTTCAAAACGAAATCAGTAGTAAAAAGAACATGGGGGTTACCACGTACTTATTCTTAACGGCCTAGATTGGCACCACACACTCATAAATGACAAAATAGACTGCAGAGGATGAGAGAGAATGAGAATGGGATGGAGCTATATAAACTCCCATAAATGCAAACAAATTGTTCCGATCTCTTTGGATAAATGTCTCTGGTGGACTTATGAACGCTGAGCGATATTGGTGGTGACAGTTAGCAGGGCAGTTCAGTTTAAGGCCTTAAACTGGACGGATTTAACTGTTCGTGGTGAAGCCCCTGAAAGAAAGATGAAACGATAAAAGATCGCTCTTATTTGTGCAAAGTAATGTGGAGGTATAATTTGCAAAATCAAACTCGCTTCATGTCTACGAGTATAAATTGAATGGGACCAAGAACAGGATGCGATTAGTTACTGCCACACCTACACTGTAGGATTTGTACATAAATGTACCACCATACTATTCACAAATTTGATTCTGTCCATCCAAGGTTGTCTGGAAGAAATCGCTAAGAACACCCATTGTTAGTACAGTGGGTGGTCTTACAGATGGTCTATCTATTCTGTGACATGGTAGTTCATGTCACAGAATAGATAGACCATATGTTTAGCTTTTTTTGTTGTACTGCTTTGTGTTTCTTTTTGATATACAATAAAGAGCTTTCTATTGTATTGTATTCTATTCTATTGTAACGTATAGGAAGGTATGAGATAGAATAGCAGTAGTGATAGATCTCATCATCATCATCGTCATATCCGTCCACTGCTGAGCACGGGTCTCCCTCCATCTCGTGAGGAGGATAAGGTCATCTCTAATCCACCAGGGGCCCGGTCCGAATTGATGGATAACATTATTCCGAAATTACTTTGGGGCATGTGTGTTTCCTCACAACGTTTTCCTTCAGCGAAAAGCGAGTGCTAATGACGTAACGTTTGAACAAGAAACACATTGGTGCGTGCCCGCACTGGAATTGAAACTCACAAACTTCTACGTGGAAGGCGGAAGTTTTTCTCAACTAGGCACTGTACTGTACTTTACTGTAGGTAAAAAAAAATGCATCTAAAGTAGAAAATTAAGTTACTGAAAAAATTTAGTTACTCTATGAGCTGGTTGAATGACTCTCAAGACAGAGTGCTTGTAGATGAGGGACAGTTTTCGGGGGTCTTTTTTGTCCGTCACATAGCTTACGGCTGCATCAGATAACGCACACGAGAGACACACACACGTACAAAAAGGGATTCGCGTACAGAAAGCTTCGAGTGTTTTTGTCCTCCGCGGACAAAAGTCCCTCGTCTGCACAGGCCTTTATTATCACTATTAAATCCGCTAATTGCGCCGTCGCATTGTATGACCGCTTGCACTGCATCCGTGCCATAATTGGATTCCATTTTTCCAATTAAAATCTTATTCATATAATGGCACTGATTGACATATAGCTTAATTGCACGGACCCGATCAATTAATTGGAGGAAATATTTTTTAACTTTCGTAGTATATTTTTACATAAATTCATATTAATAGATAGTGTCATTGATCGTAGACACGTTTATGGAAACGTAGGTACTTACCTACTTTTTATTTGTGGGAAAAACCCCGAGGCAGGTAAGAGCACTATTACTTATTATGAACGACATATTCAGAGTGTAACAAAACGAGCTTATCGTGCTACAAATGGTAAGCGCCACGCCTGAAATTTTAGCTGTAAATTTAAATAACACAACGTCAATAAATTTTTCTTCACGCCTCTGTAGTTACGAGTAGATTTTCAAAAGAACTAAATTCCCGTAACCATCGTACATATGAAGGAATTGTAGTGAATAATCAAACATGAGTGGCGGCGCGGAGGCTGTCGAAGTTGGCACCAGGCCAGCATCAGGTCGGGGGCCGCTGTATTGGAGACCTGTTGAGAAGTGACTGCTAATGATGAACAGCTTTCAAGGCGACAACTAAGTCAAAGCACTTCAAGTTCCGACAGCTCACTTGGTTCTCACGTGTTTGGCAAAACAAAGGCTAGTAAGTTTGTGAGCTTAATAACCTAAAAAACATAGACAATTTTCACTATAAGCTTGAGAAATTGGGAAAAAAGTGCTCCTTTAAAATGTAAGAAACATTGTAACCAGGATTTTTGATCAAAAAATATTAGTATAATTATAAAGGACGTAAATCAGAACTCTTTCCATTAAAAAATCTTGTGCGTCACTGCACTACACGTGTCACCCAGAGACATCGGTTCTAAAGTCTCTTAAGCTCAGCAATTTCGCTAGAAACAGTGCCCTTCAAACCGGAACACAGCAATGTGTGCGCACTACTGCTTGGTGCATGAATATCTGGCAAAGATACTTCTCCAGGCGGACTCTTGCAGAAGAGGCTTACCACAACTAAATATAAGCGGCATTCTGTCGACACAAAAATAACCATAAATAGGACTAAGTATTTCATTATCTAGTAAACAGGTCCTCCATTTTCAGCTCGTCACAATATCAGAGTAGGTATTTTTTCAGGAAAAAACCGAGAATATCTAGAGACATTATGCGCCACGCCACCTCGCTTATATTTTACGATTTTAATCAACACATTCCTGGAACGTAACTATGAGCTCTACTGAATTTCGCTGAGCTATTTATAAAATTTCTAGGAGAGGAGCGCGCGTCGTCGTTGTTCACACCAGTTTTACGATGGCTCAACAGTTTTCGCTAGAAGTTACGAGTATTTCGTTAAACAACTAATGTCATGTTGTAATATTTCAAGGAATATCGTAACGAAATGTTACCAAAAATGTAATCGAAATGGTAACCGTGAGAATACCGTGTGCCGTTTTGAGTGATTCTTTCAATTGATATTAATGTAGATTTTGTTTTTGTTCTCTCTCTCTCTGGTTGGAAATACGTTCTTTTTGATATTATTATACTTAACGCAAACTATTCCGATATTCCTATAAAACGTTGGTTAGTGTGCGCTACCTTAATTTTTGTTATATTTATAGTTAATGATCAGAAATTGTACTCTAATTTTGTGGTATGTAATCGAAAGCCTTTTTTTGCCTTTGTCAACTTTACCTCTATAGCTAGCGTAACTTCCCCCGTCAGTAGCTCCCAGACTAATCTAGTCTAGTCCCTCTGTTATTAGGTCATTATCAGTAGGTGCTCGTGTTTTCACGTCGTAAGCACTTGATGAAGCACACGAACAGTTCAATGAGCCAATTTGAACTTTAACGTCCGTCTTTTATGGTAAACTTCAGCTTTTATGGCTAGAAAGCTTGTGACGTTTAGTAAGGTTATGTTTATTGGTTTCTACTTAAATTGTTGGAAGCATTGTAGACATTGTAGTACGAGCAACCAAACAAGGAGGCGAGCGCTGTAAGCGTGAGTAAGCGCTGCAGTTTCTGAGTAATTGTACATAGATATTGCCGAGGTCTAGCTGTTAGATCCTATTAGATATTCATCCGCCAAGCAGTAGTCTGCAAACATTCAGATTTGAAGGGCACTGTTTTCAGCGACACTACTGGGCACATGAGACTTTAGAGCCGATGTCTTGGGGTGACGAGCGCAGTGCAGTGCTGCGCAGGATTATGCAATGCAAACTTCTGGGTGGCACTGTAGCTGTTATGGGCAGGCGTGGCGCTTAACATCAGGTGCACGACACACAGTCAAATAAAAAAAAAGTCAGCTAGGGATTCAGTAATACTGCGGATTTTACAATTTGACTACGAAAGCACTGTAATCTCATCAGAAAAGCTTAGTTTCAAATTATTTCCATAACTTTCCAGTCTTCAACTTTAATCTGACAGACGACGAGTTATTATTTTTAGAATAGAACATGAAACTGCACTTTAGTTTAAAAGCGAATTATGAATGAAAATAGCAAATCAGAGGCTTTATACCCTATCAGCTTATCACTAAGGTACCAAATTCAACATTTGAATGAACAGGTTAGGAACCTGCAGAATGGCTGTTCTAAGACTACTGTTGTTTAATTTTCAGGTCGCTCCATAGCTCTTGTAAGTAATCTTAGCTCAGACTGAAAGTCTACCTTTAAAATAACTTGAAATAAAAAGGAAATATAAGTACTATTATCAAATATGAGGTTATAATTAAATAATATTCCGCTGCGCTGTTTCACCCGCGTTAAGTACTATCCCGCAAGAACTATATTCATTTTTACGGGATAAAAAATAATAAAGTAGCCTAAGTTACTCCCTATTACATCAGCTATCTGCCAGTGAAAGTCGCGTCAAAATTGGTCCAGCCGTTCCAGAGATTAGCCGGAACAAACAGGCAGACAGACAAAAATTATAAAAAATGTTATTATGGTATTATTATGTACCGTGTTCGTATGCATGTAGGAAAAAGCGGTTATTTTAATATTACAAACAGACACTTCGATTTTATTTATTTGTGTAGATAGTAGACCGATGCGATTAGAATCACTTTTTGATTGACACACAAAAAGAGCGGTCTCTGGGAAGCGTCGCCCAGACTGACCCGTGACGTAATGTCGAGCTAAATCATTCTCGGCGCGTCCATTTGACAGGAGCAATTTGCTGCACTGATTGGTTTTATTAAGGTAACCCCCCCCCCACCCCCCACCCCCCTCCCAAGCCTGCCACCCCGAGCTATGGCCCTAGACTAAATACGCCCCTGGATTCTATACTGCTTTAAGAAATATTTTTAGGGCCGCCTATCAATGTTAGCTTGGAATATCCTACTCTGATTTTATTATATTCCAATATATCATTTTGTTCCACGCTGTTAACTCCAATACAATATTCATAGTAAGTAGATAGGTATATGTTTGGTTTCCATTACTCCATTCACGGTTGACTTGGAGGGTTGGGTTGCTTGGTGCCCTTCAAATAGCTTATGTACCTATAGAACTTTGTCTCATAAAACATTTCTCAATTTGTTTGAGACGTGGTAGACAGGTCAGATTATTTCAGTGCGAAAGGGTCCTAGTACAAACTTTAGTTCTACAGATACAATTTATAGGACCGTGTCGAAAACAAAATAAGCCTAGTGTTTCAAAACTAAAGGAATGGTTGACTATCCATGTTATTGCGAAAGGGTTCTTTCGGTATACGTTACTGGTTTGTTATTCAATTGCTTATAAAAACAATATTCTCTTGGGACAAGGTTAGGACATGGGGTTTGGAATAGGACATTTTGTATGAAAATATTATGTTTCCTGCGTACCTACTACAGAATATCTTGGGACTCTAGAAAGCCGTAAAACGTATCCTAACGGTCAGTTGAGACAACACTACCGAAGTGCATACATTTCTTGCACTTTCTTATAAGCGGAATATATTATGTCCTTAGCAGATACAAATATCGCACGAGGTTATATTGAAATAACGTCGATATCAGCGCGCACTTCAATATGGCTGTCAATTCTTTTCATTTCACATGAACGCGATTATCGATTGAATAATCGTATTTATAGATTACTAGCTGCGCTCCCCGGTTTCACCCGCATTAGTATTATCCTACAAGAACTGATTATTTTTGCGAGATAAAAAGAATACTATTTGTTAATTATGTTAATTATTAACATAATATTAATATTATGTTATTAATGTTATTATGTTAATAATGTATCCTAATTGTGTAACAAACATCCAATCTTTCTTTGTGTAACAAACATACAAACTTTCACAACTAGGATTCAATGTCATAGCCAAAGAGCAACACCAAAATCAAAACAAAAAATAAATACAATCTAAAAGTCAAATTGTAATTGTATTGTATACTACGCGCATGCGTTCGAGTGCCACGCATTCACTCTCGCTCTGTCTCTTTCTATTCCCCCTCCCCAGGAGCGTTAAACGTTTAACGCAACCTTTTTGGAAGTCGCATTAGAAGTATCACTACAAAAAAGGAATATTATGCAATATGCCATGCTTAAGAGAATCACTGCTTAAGCACACACGTCTGTGTTTTTATAATTTTACGGCAACGCCATGCCTGGCGTGGAACCCGCTCTGTATTGACAATTTTATCACACCAGTTGTGTGCGCCCGCGCAGCTGATTGAGTTTAGTTACGACTCAACACCAGTAAACAGTAAACACACGTATGAAAATTCGAAGAAGAGCCAAAAAAAAGTAAAATGGTTCAGTTTTCGCATCATCGTCGTCATCACCATCGGCCCATAACGTCCCACTGCTGAGCACGGGTCTCCCCTCACTTTCGTGAGAAGGGTTAGGCCATAATCCAGCACGCGGGCCCGGTCCGGATTGGTGGATAACATACCTCCGAAAAAAAAATCGGTAGTTTCGCATATTTATAATATCTTTTTGTATTTTTTTTACCGATTAGGGAAGTTTTGCTACTAATAATTTGTATCAATAAGATATCAACCAGCCATTCATGGTCAGCCCGTTTTTAACCGACTTAAAAAAAGGAGGAGGTTCTCAATTGTACCACAGAGATTTTACTCTAAGTTTTATTTTTCTATTGTACCCACTTTCTCAATCTCATACTCGGTCTCAGTCTACATAATCCGGAAGCTTTCAAAACATCAAAGAGAACTAAAAATAATACAAACAAGGTTCAATTTAGAAAACCTCTTTCACCATAATTGTATATTTTCCGCAGTAGAAAATAGCTTTTATCGCCTATGAAACCGTATTCGTCCATTTTTACGCGAACAGTAAATTTTATTGGCACAGTAAAATATTTATTACTTGAATGGGATATTTACACTGCTTGGGGCATTGCTGAACATTTCTCAGAGCATCTGGTCTTAGATACGATAAGATAAGATAACAATTCTTTATTGCACTCCAAGACATACAAGCAAAAAACTTACCCCCTTGTTTATAAAAAGTTATCGAACGTCACTTAGTACTGCGCAGTACAAATTTGTAGTGCGCGATTTTATGAAACGTCACATAACTTTTTATGAATAAGGGGTAAGACTTTAACTAAGAAACTTAGTTAGCTCAAAACTCAAATCCTTACTTATCCTTATCCTTATCCTTACTTATATTATAAATGCGAAAGTAACTCTGTCTGTCTGTTGCTCTTTCACGCCTGAACTACTGAACCGATTGAAATGAAATTTGGTATAGAAATAGTCTAGAGCCTAGGAAAGGACATAGGCTACTTTTTAGCGCAAAAAATGCATTGTAAGGGTTTGAAATAGGGGATGAAAGTTTGTATGGAAGTATCGTCATTTTTGAAGCTAGAAGCTTGAAATTTATTTTTTAGGCTTCTTATTAGATATAAATAAATTTGGCATTCAAAGTTTGTAAAACATTACCCTTGAGGGGTAAAATAAATATAGGGGATGAAAGTATGTATAGGAATATGTAAAGTTTCGGCTTAATTTTCTAATGGAAAGCTACATTGACAGCGAGTAACAAAGGCTATATTTTATCCCCATATTCCTGCGGGAACAGGAACTACGCGGGTGAAACCGCGGGGCACAGTTAGTATTATAAATGCGAAAGTAACTCTGTCTGTCTGTTGCTCTTTCACGCCTAAACTACTGAACCGATTGAAATGAAATTTGGTACAGGGATAGTCTGGAGCCTGAGAAAGGACATAGGGTACTTTTTAATGCGATAAAAGCATTGTAAGGGTTTGAAATAGGGGATGAAAGTTTGTATGGAAGTATCGTCATTTTTGAAGCTAGAAGCTTGAAATTTATTTTTTAGGTTTTTAATTATATATAAATAAATATGACATTCTACGCGGATAAAACCGCGGGGCGCAGCTAGTCATTTATATTATAGCAAGTAGGAAATGCACTTTTATAAGTCAAACACTTAACTCATATACTTAGAGAAAAAAATGATCAACTAAGCTACTGAGTAACTGATTGTGGTTATAGTTTGAATTTTTTTTATTTGATTGGGTGACGAGACGAGCAAGTCGTTCACCTGATGGTAACCGCTACGCCTGCCCATAACAGTCACAGCACGAACCAGAACCCTGCATTGCATAATCCTGCGCGAAACAATACCCAAAAGAATGCAAATATAATGCAATGGATAAATTATAATTTAAAAAAGACTAAATAAAAAGTAGAAAAATAATTAATTTTATGGTAAAAAGGTTTTTACTTTATTTTACTTTTTACTTTACTATATTATCATTTATAATTATAAAAAGATATAAAGATAAAAAGTAAAGATATAAAGTTCGGCTTGCTATTAAAGCGTGTTTTTATATTTTTTTTTAAATGTTAGCTTACTCGCTGCACCCCGCGGTTTCACCCGCGTAGTTCCCGTTCCCGCGAGAATATGGGGTAACATATAGCCCATGTTACTCGCTGTCAATGTAGCTTTCCATTAGTGAAATATTTTTTTTAAATCGGTGCAGTGGTTTAGCTGAAACCTTACATATTTCCATACATACCTTCATCCCCTATATTTATTATACCCCCTCAAGGGTAAATATTTACAAACTTTGAATGCCAAATTTATTTAATTCTAATCAAAAGCCTAAAAAATAAAAATCAAGCTTCTAGCTTGAAAAATGACGAAACTTCCATACAAACTTTCATCCCCTATTTCAAACCCTTAGAATGCTTTTTTGCAATAAAAAGTACCCTATGTCCTTTCTCAGACTCTAGACTATCTCTGTACCAAATTTTATTTCAATCGGTTTATTAGTTTAGGCGTGAAAGAGCAACAGACAGACAGAGTTACTTTCGCATTTATAATATAACTAGGTATTTTCTTATTTTTGTTGTAAAGTATGAATTTTTGTAGTATATTTTATACATTTCTTACAAGCTTATTATCTAAACATCTGCAGGTACTTACCGACTGTCTGAAGATACCGTCGAACACAAATTAAGTAATTAGTGTTCTGAGAACAAACGCCGTTGAGTTCCCAATTACCTTTGGCAGTGCCTCCGATATTCAATTACAGAATTAACGATGTACAAAGCTTTTTGTATACGCCCACGTAACAACCCGGCGCCAACGCGGTAGGGTTACCAAAAGTGCCAAGTATTTAGTTATTTACTTTGAAAGCTAATCTGAAATCTACTTAACACGTTGACAAATAAACCGGTTTTTTTGGGCACTTTTGCCACAAGTCGTCCACCCGATGGCAAGCGCGCCCACGCCCACGCCCGCCCACAACGGTCACAGCACCGACCAGCGGGGCTATGCAGCACGGTGCGGATCAGCTCGAATTCGTTTCATTTTGACGTTTAATTGCCACGGGACTCGTCATTCGTATTGAAATGCCGAGTCCCGTGGCAATCATACGTCAAAATGAAAAGAACTCGTGCTGATCCGCACCGTGCTGCATAGCCCCGCAGAACACTGCATGGCACAATCCTGCGCGGCACCGCACCGCGCTCGTCATCCTGAGACATCAACTACAAAGTCTCACATGCCCTTAAAAAAATCACTTATGTCATTGATTTCAAAATAGATGTCAAAATGAGGGTTGCGAAAACTACAGTTAACACGATGCCTAAAATCATAAATGATTGTTTTTAGAAACTGTGTCTGTCTGAAGGTCTGTCTCGAATAGCCTCCGAAACGGCGGAACGTATTGAATGAAAATTTCGGAATAAAAAAAGAATATTACCTACATTTTCGCATGGGTTCCATTTCGATACCATTCAGGGTTCAGAAGTTATGCACATAAGTATTAGTACCTGGATGACCGAGCTTTGCTTGGTAGACTGTTTATAAGCGTTTTTCTCCAAGATCGTTTAGGCATTTTTTTAGTGGACACGTTAAGAAAACACAAATAATATAAATAAACAATTAATTTTCTTAGTCAGGAAGAGTAATATTTTTCAGTTTAAATTTGGACTACTCAAACGCCTCCAACGCTTTGTTATTTTTCTTCCAAGTTTATGTTTAATTTGATATAACACGAATAAAATGTCATTTTCTAAAAATGATTCCTAGCTAGATCGATTTATCGCCCCCGAAACCCCCTATATACTAAATTTCATGAAAATCGTTCGAGCCGATTCCGAGATTATAATTATATATATACAAGAATTGCTCATTTAAAGATATAAGATATTTGCACTCAAACGAAATCGCAGGCACAAATAGTTGGTAATAAATACTAAGTATCGTGTAACAGTAGCTAAGGTAATCTACTTGCATACAATTATTATTATCCGAGAGAGCTTTAGTGCAAGCTAACACATTCCGTATCAGATATAGCTGACACATTTGTTATCGTCACGGTGGAATGAATCCACGTGTAAGTAGTCATAGGGTTTCCATGATTCACGGTCAGCATAAAAAACAGTACAAGTTCTTTCAATTAAGTTATCGGTGCAGAAAGTCGAGGTTTCGAACCCGGTGACGTAAGGTTGCAAGCATAGGTATTAAGGTTGAACCGTCAGCACTCGGCATAATATTTTGAAGCTGTCACTCAAAAACCGGCGAAATATATCTAATATTTGCCATCGATTTTCTGGCTCCAGTGGATTTTTGAAAGAAAAGATAAATCTTTGTTCTACAACAAAAATAAACACATTAAAAAAAATATTATTTTTGGGCGGTTTTATTTATTTAAGATTTTGTAGGTTAGGTATTAGAACCTGGTTATACAGTCAGCAAAACAGAAATAGAAAAAAATTGTTTAGCCTTAACATTAAATTATATCAAAAAATGAAACTCTATTTGTGTATAATAGTATTTTAAAATACAATAAACAGTTTGTTTATATTTTATACTCATTCAAAATGTTAAAGTGCTTTTGATCCACCCTGTATAAGAATAGATATAAATCGCTCCTGATTAGAATATATTCGAAAACTTGGATGGCAGCTATAACGTAAAATGGGACTTCTAATAACACAGCGGCGGGTGTTATTACAGATTTTAGTGGCAACATTTCCGGGAGCGCTTTGATATTACCCAAGAAAATTGGGTATTCGGGAATTTCCGAGTTCCCTCCTGTTTTGACAATACGCTTTAAGTCGCTTAATAATGCAGTGTTGCCATTAATAAAAGATGTTTCCTGAAATTGGTAATACGTACAATTTTCTTGTCAATTTAGATGGTTGGGGCGCGTTGGTGTAATAGGTAGCTGAATTTCAGTAGTAAAGCGTAATACAACTATTACATAGAATAGAATAGAATAAAGAACACTTTACATGATCTTTGGTATATTATAGGTATTAGGTTTTGAATACTTTTCTTTTAATTTTTTTAATATTTTGTGGCACTCTGTTCTCATTAATTTGTGGAACTAGTTTTAAGTCCCATTTGCTCAGTAACTTTGCTGGAAACGTTCCTCTTCAAACCAGAAAAGCACACTACTGCTTGGCGGTTGAACAACAAGGTAGACAACGGAACTTCATAGTGGATTGCAGTAGATTGATGGTGTTTGAGTTCATGATGTACTCAAATACAGTCCAAAAAAATCCTTGGTGAAAAAAAATCTATCACGTAAAATTTCAACTAAGTAGGTACATTTCCTCGAAAGTCTGTAGCTGTTCGATTTCCAAGTAAACTGATCAATTATTTAGACTGTAGCGACAAGCGGCCCCTTCACTGCAATTATTGTGGATCGACAGGAAAATTGCAGGTAATTTTTCTTTCGGGCGTTTCCTATTTATATGTTTTGAAAGTTATATCATCAATTCCACCTGTTGGGTAGAGAAGAAAATAGCGCGAGGAAATATCGTGAAGGAACAGGCTTTTTATCATTTATGGAAGAAGCATGCTGAGAAAACACGCCAAGAAAACACGTCAGTAGAGAAACCACGTCAAGAAGGGTCAAAAGCTGTACGACGAGGCTTGGTTTGATCTTCTTGACCATAGGAGAGCTATACGGCATAAGCGGTATGCTGATCCATCTACGGATAAAGCTCTAAAGCGACTAAAGCTCACATCTGCACGCGGTGTGGTCGAGCTTGTCGTTCCCGTGTTGGTCTGTATAGACATCAACGTAAGTGTCTTTCACAGATCACAGACGCTGTTTAAATCGTCTGCAATAGACGTATAAGGCCATGTTGTTATGTACTTACTAGGGCTGTGTTTGAAGTTTGACCAGGATGTTACTTGGTCACCCATATGGTACCGTAGTTCATGTGGCCCTTCGATAGCTCGCGAGAACTTCATACACCGCGCGGATGAGCGGTGTGCCGTGACAATACCCACGCTTACCGCGGCGGCGCGCGGCGCGGCTGGCAGACTGTATATTATAACATTTCACTTTTATCTGTAGAATGTTATTGTAAGTATGTTGTAAAAGTAAATAGACCTAGAAAGTGAACAATGGACTAGTAAAATGCACTTTTTGAATCATTAGTACGACCACGATCCCCGCCATTTTCTTACGTTTAAAAACGAAATAATGAGTAGGTAGTTGAATGAGGTTGCGTAACCGTAGGCATTATTCGCGGGTTGGAGTGGAGCTGCGTACTGCTTTTTAGTTAATCTGTGGATAGGATTGCCAGTATTTAACAAATCTAGTCTGTGTGTGACAAAAAAGTTAAGTAAGTATTTCTATTCCATTTTATTCTGATCATCTTTAATATTATAATAACAAACATAAAAAAAAAATACACACGAATTGATAACCTCCTCCTTTTTTGAAGTCGACTAAAAAGTGTAAGTGTTGAATCGATCTTGATGAAATTTGGTAAATACTTAGAATTAATTAAAGGCGTGTTCAAAAAAGAATGTGAATTAATAGGGGGAAAATGGAAGTTTTCACGTCCTCGTTTACCCGCAAAACCCTCCAGAGACGCTATAGGTACGTATTGTCTATTTCCTTGTCTGTCATAATGATGTGTAGGTAGAGACAACAGAAAATCTCATGCAGTAAGTAAATCCGTAGAAATCCTTGTTGTAAGACAGATTAAATACTATTTACGTGCTATTCATAGAGGGTAAGTACTCTGCTATAAACTGTGGCGCCACCTCGACCAATGAGGGTGTAACTGGCACTATTTGTTACTTAGTGGCAAAAGTGCTTAGTGCTGCCATCTAACGGGTGGATGACCTTTGGTTAAGTAACCTCTTTAAATGACGTCATAGTAATTTTGTAGGGCCAGCTCGCGTTTCATTCATTGCACTTTTGTTATTAGTGTGTCATATCGTATAATGTAAAATACTATTCTAAGGTACCCAAGGTATAAAATGACTTTTTTTGCGGTGTTTAATTGGAATAATGCATTATTATAGTTGAAACCATAAAGTTAGTAGGTACCTAATTAAAATGATGGAAGGAATGAACTGATTCTCGTAGTAAAAATTACGAAGTAAATATCATCATCATCATTAATAATAACCCATTACGTCCCACTGCTGAGCACGGGTCTCCCTCACTTTCGTGAGGAGGGTTAGGCCATAATCCACCACGGGGGTCCAGTCCGAAAAAATTAAAAGAATAGTAACATAAAATAAATGAAGAATCATTTATGTTGTGTTGTTATAAAATAATGTTTTCGCTTTAAATTTCCCTGTTTCCAACCGCAGGGGAGTTACAACGGTTTAGAAGTACCAGGAACACATAAATCAGATACAGTTCCGAGAGTTCCAAGTTTATTTCTCGGGTGTCGCGAGTCAGGGGGCTTTGGGACGCGTAATCGAGAGAAAGTGTTCGCGTGTGTGGGTTTTGCTAGAAAATATTTTAACGCTCCGAACACTTAAACTTGTTTTAAATTTACCTACTGCCATACTGCAGTAACTTTCAAGTTTCAAGGCTGTAGGAAAATTCTAAGCGCGTTGGGAAAATTACCTTTTCAATGTTAGAACAAGGTTTTAAAAATTAAATCGGTAAAAATAGGGATGTTAGATAAATATCCGAAACTACCGGATATCCGACGAAAAAAATTTAAATATTTTAGAAAATACTGACGTGAAGTTTACACAAATAATGTATATACAGGAGCAACGATGAAAAAAAATATCTTGGAAAATTGTACAGTTCCTCGGAGAAAACCAGAATACCGCGGTTAATATGATATTAATCTGTGTACTGATCCGATTTTAAAAATCCTTTCACTGATGAAAATGTACACTGCTCCCGAACTCTTAAGTGACATAGGCTATGTTTTATCCCGCAAAAATACAAATTTTCTGCGGGAAAATGAGAAAGATGAGAATTATGCGGGCGATGCCGCAAGACATAGCTAGTATCTCACAACCCTTCTATCCCGGTGCACCTACTCATAAACATTTCTACGCTACACATTAAAGGGTTCACTACTTCGCTTCCATTCGGAAAATATGCGGTATTTTCCCGGCTAAATATTTCTGCTAGTGTAACCATAAATTCCGAAAGTCGTGATCGTAAAGTCTAACAAACTAGAGATGCTACCCGTTACTGATGCCATCGGATATCGGAGTTATTTAATCTGTTGACTTTTAATTTTACATTTATCTTACTTATAAAAAGATTATTATGATCAATAATAATAGAATAATAATAATATAATAAGTATCCTAGGTTTAAGTTTCTTTTATAATATTTTTACTAGTTAGACTGTATTTTTATTAGTTTTGTAAAGCATTGTAAAAGAAATTTAAATTTAAGAAGTTAAATAAATATAGTGAATAATAATAGATAAAAACAATCCTTGATGCGGATTATTATCATGCTAAAATTTCACATAACATTTATATATATATATCCTAATCCTCCTCACGAAAGTGAGGGGAGACCCGTGCCCAGCAGTGGGACGTTAAGGGTTGTTGATTGATGATGATATATATATATATAAATGTTATGTTGGTTTGTGTACGCTTTAAAAACTCAAAAAGTTCTGCACCGATCGAGCTGAAATTTTAGCATGATATATAATCCGCATCAAGGATTGTTTTTATCTATTTTTTTCATCAGTGACATATCAGCGAATGTGCCACAGCGAAGCGTGGCAGGGCACAGCTAGTAGGTTTATAAAAAAAACATAAAAAAACTTTTAGTGGTAGTTAATGTGCCCAAAATGCTGGCTGCATTGCCACGCTGAATAGCAATGCTGGCTTTTTGGCCTACTTAAGAGCCAGCATTTTTAGTATCCTCTTTTTTATAATATCGGACACTAGTTTCGAATTTTACCCATATCCATGTAATCAGTGTTTTCTGACATCCGTCAATCCGTAACTTTATCTGTAATCACAACCCTAGTCTAGAACGTAAACCCAAGCGCCACAACCTCGGTTCAAGATTTGTAGCGCCGATATATTCCCTCATTGCTTTGGGTATTTTTTATGTTATTTTGTGAGATTTGACCCGCACTGGCTTGTAGCTCGAGATATTCAATGGAAAAATCTTTATGTACACGAAAAAAAAAAAACAGGACAGAAAATTTACAATAGGTAAACAAATACGAATTATAGATATTTTGAATATCCGCTAGTTTCAAATACGGATATTGTCAATTATTATTTGAAATCCGCATCCGTATCCGATTAGAGAATCATATCCTACCAAAAGCTTGTTCATGGCGCCCCCACAATAAGCAGTCATATTTCCTCCGAACCCCTTAAGGAGCCTATTCACGTACCGCCTTTTAACGTCCTACTTATTAAAATAGCTGCAAACGCAGGACAGGGCGTGAGGGCCTTTCAGTGGGATGGAGGCTCTAATTTTTTTTTTAGGTTTTGGATCCGCATGATTTGTGCATTTTAAGTGGGGCACACGACAGTCTAACTTAATGATCGGCCGGTAGTTCAGTTGGGTTCTCATCTTCCTCTAAAGATGCCACCAGCCCACTGCCACATGAGTTTGATAATTCTGTAAGCTTCCTTGAATTTCCATTAGGAATGTTAGGTATATAGAAATTATAATAATTTGGATAGCTTTTTTTTCATTTTCTACTGAATAATAAATGCGTTAATTGGGTAAAGCGGATATCCAAAAGCACCAAACCACTTACCATTAGCCGGGCAGGCTGCCCCAATCCCCCCCCCCCCCGTTACCTACTCTAGACTACAGGTAAAAGTCTGGCGGAGAGCTGTTTTAAATATAGCTTCAACCTCCGCGCCGGGTTTACGTTAGATCGATACTACACGATCAGAGTTACGCGACGTTACGAGAGCACCCCCCCCCCCCCTCCCTGTAGGGGGTAGTTCACCCCACCGCCGTGGGAGGCAGTTCACCCCCGCTCACCCACGGGTGGAATAATCAGCTGTCATTTCGTGTGATTAAAAATGTACGCGTGGAGAGACGCGGTAGAAGATTGAGGTTTTTGGAGGTCAATGGGCTTGAAAAATTAGAATAAGTGTATAATATTAGATAGGTCTAACATATATAGACAGGTATATGTATATGGGAAAGTATGTAAGTTTTCATAAAAGACGTTTTAAAAAAAAACGAAACGAAAGTCTCTCTTTCTATCTTAACTAACTTATATCTCCCTCTCAACTTCCATTCGCCTCGCCCGATCACACTTTTCGTAACGCTCTCGTCACGCATTCACCAGCTTCCTCCCCGAGTTAAGCGTGCGTTAGGAAATAATACTTCAAAAACATAAATCTCACCCAGATATAGTGGATTTGTGGAAATACCACACGATGTTTTCTGCTTCACACCTGCAGAATGTGGAACGAGCTACCATCAGACTTTTTTTCCAGAGAACTCTTCAAGAGAATGTTAAAGAGCTCTAGAGAGTAGGCAACGGATCTACAACGCCCCGAGTGTTGCTCGTGTTCATAGGCGGCGGTGACCGTTTAAAATCCGGCGGGTTGTCAAATTGTTTGTCATGCTAATAATACGCAGTAAACAAAAAAATATAATTAAAAAAAAATATAGTAAAAAACACGATTTAATAGCAAGCTGAATTAAAAAGTAGAATAGTAAATAATTTTATGGTAAAAAAGCGTGAGGTGCTTTTCACTTTATATTTATATATAGACGCAGCAAGGCCTTCATCAGAACCCATGTCCGCTCCTTGCTGATAGTTGTAATGTGGGCGAGGTATATAAACTGCAACACACCTTATTTATAACAAAATCGGCTTAATTCAAATAATAATCGCGATTCGTACAAATATACGCTCTAATGGTCTTTGCACATCCTAAACTCTTTGCTTGCAATTAATTATTTCTCAAATCACTGTGATTAGCTCAATATTTAGCGATTCGTCACGGACGTGGTGCGCTGGCGGCTCCCCTTTTCCAAAGTGACGTTTTAATATGGCCGCCCCGCTACCATCGACATGACGCTCCGCTAGAGAGCGACACAGACAACGTTAAAAAGATGTCAGCTGTCACTCTCTGTTCTATGGTCTTGATGAAGCGCCGTCATATATTTACCCTTTTATATCAAGCACCCCACGCTTTTTTACCATAAAATTAATTACTTATTTTTCTACTTTTTAGTTCGGCTTGCTGTTAAAGCGGGTTATTTAGTTTCTTTATAGCATTTTTTTTTATTTATCATTGAATTGTCATCGTTGCTTGATAAGTGTGCAAAATTTCGATTTAATCCGACGTTTTGAAGAGGGTCCAAATCATATTCAAAGTTTCCGTTTCATGCATACATACATTATAATATAAGTATGAAGCTAATAAAAGCGTCATCATCATCATCATCATCAACCCATAACGTCCCACTGCTGGGCACGGGTCTCTCCTCACTTTCGTGAGGAGGGTAAGGCCATAATCCACCACAGGGGCCCACTCCGGATTGGTGCATAACATACCTACCTCCGAAATAATTCTCGGGTAGGTATGGGGGTTTCCTCACGATGTTTTCCTTCACCGTAAAGCGAGTGATAATTACGTACATATGTTTTTACAGTAACACATTGGTACGTGCCTGCACTGGGATTTGAACTCACTAGGCTACCACCGCTTAAAGCGTGTTATATAAAATAAGAACATAAAATATTTAAATGGAAAAGACTCGCGTTTGACCAGTATCTGGCCTGATATAGGATTAGTAGGATAAGCTGTTAGCGACTCCCCATCCACCCACTGCTGGGCACGGGGCTCACTTCACTATTGTAAGGAGGACTAGGCCATAATCCACCACGGCGCGAGGGAAGCTTTTGTAATGTTTTTTATTTATAATTTCTATCCTATGAAACATTATGAGGAAACCCACATACTCTACCAATTTGGACCAGGCCCCCGTGGTAGTACCAATCCAAACTAGTGACACTACAATACGAAATCGTGGCGCTTACCATCAAGCGAACAAACAAGCTACCCGACATTCAGCTGATTAAAAGAGCACGGAAATGGAATTAAGAAATAACAGAAACAAAAACAATTTAACTCTCATCAGGGGTTATGTCCCGTCAGATTACGTAAAGTGACGCTTGATTGTTCCGGCGCACGCGAGAAGTTGCACCCACCCCTGGCCGGAGTGCTGGGCAAGCGGGAAATGGTTTACTACTCTATTAGTAGAGTTTAGTAAAGGACTGAATTGGTTACCCAGCGGGTATCAATCTGTTGTAAAAAAAAACATCACCATCAACAACCCATATCGTCCCACTGCTGGACACAGGTATCCCCTCACTTTAGTGAGGATGGTTAGGCCATAAACGCGGGGGCCCGATCCGGATTAGAGGATAACATAACTACCTCGGAAATAAATCTCGGGTGTGTGGGTTTCCTCACGATGTTTTCCTTCACCGAGAAGCGAGTGATAATTGCGTACGTATGCTTTTACTAAGCGCATTGGTACGTGCCCGTACTGGGATTTGAAATCACAACCTTCTCCTTGGAAGGCAGACATTCCCCCACTAGGCTACCGGAGCTAGAAAAATGGAAAGAGAAACACATGCACGTAAATCACTCGCTTTTCATCGAAAACGCCGTGATGAAGAATTATTTCGGATTTACGTAATATGTGATCCACCAATTTGGACCAAGCCTCCGTACAGAGCCTACGGGGATCCAAGAAAGCTAAAAGTACAGTTAACGGGAACTAAAAATATTCACTTCCACTGTAAATTATGCTTCCAATTATTCCAAACACTCGTAAATTTTATTCCAAAGGTAAAAACTAAATCAAAGCAACGAAGGGACCACCAAAACTACCGAAATACTTCCTGTACGCAGTCCAAACATAAATGTTTCATAGCAAACGATTGTGGGCCTTCGAAGTATCGATTCGGGCCGAATTAAGGGAGAAAATGGAGCGAAGGGAATGTTGAAGGGTCGGTCAGGGAGAGGGCTTAGTCAGGAGCGGAGCGAGTAGCGGGGCGGGTAGCGGTTAATGAGGTCAAGTTCAACGCGCTTTTGGGCGTGTTTTGATTCGATGACAATTTGGTTATCATATCTTTGCTAAGATGCTATAATAAGTAATAGTTCTTTTGATGTACCAATATACTCTGAACCTACACAGTTTCGATTTCCTACCAATTCGCCAAGATTAATCGAATGATTATCACCAGGCGGGATAGATATTCAAACGATAGCTTCATAATTATAACCAATTAGCTGTGCCCCGCGGTTTCACCCGCGTAGTTCCCGTTTTGTCCCATGGGAACATACTATCGGGATAAAAAGTACCCTATTACTCAATCCTGGTTATAAAGTATCTATGTTCCAAATTTCATTCAAATCCGTTCTTTAGTTTTTGCGTGAAAGAGGAACATACATCCATCCATCCATTCTCACAAACTTTTGCATTTATATTATTAGTAGGATAAAATACTTAAACGTACTTGCATTATACTTTTTATTTTTCAATCTAACATTATTTTTCAAAGTTTATTGAAACGCTTTCGCTTAGCTAATAAATGCTCTACCAAATCTGGGTTGCCGAGTCACCGCTTTCATACCGAATTCTACTCCACTATTAAAATAGCTATGTAAGTAGCTATATCCAAATATTTTCCTATTGTATAAACCTTTTTACGATGAGTAAAAAGTGGGCCATGCTTTGTGATTTTGGGAGAGTAAATACCTAATGTAAAATTTATTCAGTATCTACTATCTAGTCACAAACCAACGCATTGGCGTTTCATACAAATTACAGTAAAATAAAGTCTACCTACTCACATTCACATATTTAAAGAGGCAGGCCATGATATCGTTGGAATCTATTGTGTAGATGTTTTCAATTTCAGTAGATCGTACTTTAACATAGTTATTTACACAAAAAACGAGTTTTAGAGTGGAGACCGCGTTTAGGCAAAAGTAGTGTAGCCGACATTGTGAAGTGACGACTCACGGAAAACGGCTGGCAAAGACTGAATGAGGATAGGCGATGATCAGGCTCAGTGGGAGAGGCCTCTCCTTCGTCCAGCAGTGGACGAATATAGGCTGATGATGATGATGATGAGTTATCAATCAACAACCCACAACGTCCCACTGCTGGGCACGGGTCTCCCCGCACATTCGTGAGGAGGATTAGGCCATAATCCACCACGGGGGCCAGATCCGGATTGGTGGATCACATCCGAAATAATTCTCGGATGAGTTATACAAAAATACTTTTGTACTTATTTGTGATAAAGCATCAACGAAATAAATGTATTTAAATGGTTCAGTAAAGATAAAAACCAGTATAATTTCCCGGATTTTTGAGAGAATAGCGATTGCTTCATCACGTAGATTCGTTAACGGATTTGCATACAGAGCCAATTGGACCGCAGTCCACAAACAATAAAAAACGTTTGTGTACAAAACTCAGTCATTGGATTTTACGAGATTATTGGATATTATTATTGTAGTATAGTTTCAGGAAACTACTAATTTATTTATGGACCGATCCACGGTCGATCCAACTGTTAGAACTGTAACCATCAGGCGAACGGCTTGCTCGTCTCGTTACTGAGCCAAATAAAACATTAAAAAAAAACACGTGTGCAAATCACACGTGGTAGAAAAATAATTCACCTTCAAAAATTTTAGTTTCAAGATAATGAGACGAATGTAATAATTCATGAAGAGGATAATTGTAGGTTTTAGTAATGATCGTATTGATACAAAGTTAGATGATTATTTTACATTTCATTCGTATATATTACATAGATTTATTCAGACTCAGACCTTACATAAGCGGTGGTAACCTAGTGAGAGAACGTCCGCCTTCCCATCAGAAGGTCGTGAGTTCAAATCCCAGTGCAGGCACGTACCAATGTGTTTCTGTAAAACATATGTACGTAATTATCACTCGCTTTTCAGTGAAGGAAAACATCGTGAGGAAACCCACATACCTACCCGAGAATTATTTCGGAGGTAGGTATGTTATCCACCAATCCGGACTGGACCCCCGTGGTGGATTATGCCCTTACCCTCCTCACGAAAGTGAGGAGATACCCGTGCCCAGCAGTGGGACGTTATGGGTAGATGATGAGATGATGAGAACTTACTTTTTCGATTAACAATGTCTTTTCTCAAGCTCTGTACTAACGCATGCGCGCACAACTAATAATCCTATACAATAATAATCTTCCTATCTCACGTCTCCCACGTAAAATCTTATTAATTAATGTCTCTGTCTCTTTTTACTGTCGCTTTTTCGTTTCATCGACTTTCAAATCACAACGATGCTAAATAAGTTTTAAACGTTTTTGCAATTATCATACGTGCACTATAGATATAACTTACCGAAAACTTTGTCAAGAGAATAACGCAATCCAAACTTACAACAAAGTCTTCAGCTCTGAAATTCACAAATTCGTGCAAGGTATAGAACTGAACAATAAACATAACATAGCCGAGCTTTTGCAAACATAGAACCGTATGTGCGTACGTGAGGTGGTTCTCAAGTGCCGGTTACAGGATTTGATGCTGTAGCCACGGTTGTGATAGTTGCCGATGGTTTTATAGCTTTAACCTGGTTTTGATGTAACTTCGAACGAGCGCGGGTCTTCAAATCAACTAAAACGAATCGATGTTTGCACGTACTTTTGTTATTTTGCCAGATATTCATCCGCCAAGCAGTACTGTGCAAAACATTACTGTGTTCCGCTTTGAAGGGCATATGAGATTTTAGAGCCGATGTCTCAGGGTGACGAGTGCAGTACAGTGATGCACAGGGTTATGCAATGCAGAGTTCTGGGTGGTGCTGTGACCGTTATGGGCAGGCGTAGCGCTTACCATCAGGTAAACGACTTGCTCATTTCGTCACTCAGTCAAATAAAAAATCTTTTTTTGTTGGAAATATTGAGCGCCCATGACTTCGTCCAAGAGAAAGAAGAAACTACATTTGTACTGATAAAAATGATCCTATGTCCTTTCTTAAGGTTAAAACTATATCCACAATAAATTTTATCAAAATCCATTCAGCAGATTAGCCGTGAAATGACGCCAACAGGCTAGACAGAGTTTCTTTCGCTTTTATAATAGTGGATGTAGATAAATAGGAATTTGATGAGGATAATAAAAAACGATAATGAATAAATTATCTCTAGTATATTTCCTTTTTATCTTATATACTATATGGTATCGATAACTAATAAGTCTGAGTCTATCGGAGACAAATCTGAGTCGGGTATATACTTCTATAATAGTCTATAGAGGCGGTGGTAGCCTAGTGGGAGAACGACCGCCTTCCAATCAGAAGGTTGCGAGTTCAAATCCCAGTGCGGGCACGTACCAATGTGTTTCTGTAAAAACATATGTACGTAATTATCACTCGCTTTTCGGTGAAGGAAACCCACATACCTACCCGAGAATTATTTCGGAGGTAGGTAATGTTATCCACCAATCCGGACCGGGCCCCCGTGGTGTATTATGGCCTAACCCTCCTCACGAAAGTGAGGAGAGACCCGTGCCCAGCAGTGGGACGTTATGGGTTGATGATGAATACTCTATACGCAAATCACAAAGTTTTACGATGGGGCTGTTTAATAAAATGCGCGTTACAATGGTCGAGCAAGGATTCATTGATCCGCAGTAGGACTGATAGATTGTCGAAACCTGGGGCATAGAATATTTAATAGTACCTACAGTTAGTTTTATGATATTTCTAAACCCGACCCTCATCGTCGTGTCGATGGTTCAGAACATTATGGGGCAAAACTTCAATATTTTTCACGGAATATTCGACACAATATTCGAACTGGACACAAACTGACAAAAACAGAACAGTTTTCTCTGGAAAACAATCGCGCGGAATTTTATCCGCCTTGCGTTTCGCTATAATTCAGAACGCGGATTTCAAATCGGTGAAACTTCGCAGTGTGGTTGGGGCCTAAGAGGCTGTTATAACGTATAAGTAAAGTCGTAAATGTGCAGGATTTGATACACCTGCGGGGCTATGCAGCACGGTGTGGATCAGCTCGAGTTCGTTTCATTTTGACGTTTGATTGCCACGGGTTTCGTCATTTTAATACGAATGACGAGTCCAGTGGCATTTAAACGTCAAAATGAAACGAACTCGTGCTGATCCGCACCGTGCTGCATAGTCCCGCTGGTCGATACTCTTGTAGAAGAGGCACTTTACTGAAAATTTCCAATGCTATAATAGAAAGTAGCATAAAAAATAATTCCTGAAACATGCCTCCCATAGGCGCAATACTATATATCGACAACGTGTGGCCTAATGTAAAATAAACGACATTCTAACGGTCCTCGACACGAACTAATATCGGCGCAGCAATATTAACTTTCTTTGCAACAAACCACACATAGCTTTGATGCAACAAAGGCTTTGGTAAAGATTATTCTTGTCTTAAAATAAAGTCAGAAAATGTATTCCAAAGTAATTCTGATTAAAGTGTATGGTCGGCATCGAAAGTAAGTGAACATCTCAATAATATAAAACTCTAATTCCACGAAAAGCATACAATTTTCTAGTGTAATTTTATCGATCGATTAGGCACAAACTAAATTTCCATAATTTGCACAATAGCACAATAGGCTTCGCTGCCTCGGTCACGACGAAAGGATGAGAAAAGATGGTGCGGCAAAAAGTTATTTATTTATATATATAGAAAAGTGCGCCTGGTCGGCCGTTCCAGGTACCGCTGGATAGATGAAGTAGGGCAGCATTAGCGCGAGCTCCAGGCGGAGGACTGACAAGTGATGCTAGAAAGACCGAAGTGGTGGTTCATCTTATTCTCGAAGACCAAGACTAATTTTAGTTCATTGCGCCATCCTAGCTAGTTAGTTTTAGTTATCAATTTGAAATAACTAAAAAGGTCCTATTTCTTCTTCCACAGAAACAAGCGATGTTAGTGCGCCAACTGGAAGAGGAACTGCGACTGCGCATGCGCCAACCTGCCCCTGAACTGACGTCACAGCTCGAACAACTATTCGCCGAGAACGAACATCTGCAACGAGAAATAGCTATATTAAGAGACACTATTAAGGTATTTCTTAGTAAACTGGGACGTTTAATTATGGACACTTCCATCCTTCCAAGATTGTATCGACGCAACTTAAAATTTAAATAACGCTACTCAAAAAATGATAACTATTTTGCTAATACGACAAGGTATTTGTGACTATAATAAAAACTTATTCAACTATGAGCTTAGCTACCATTCCAACAAATTTATTAATGATGTTCCTAAAATAATCAGGGACTAGAGGAGCCTAAAAACCGTAAAAATCTGAAAACCTCTACGAAAAATTGTCGACAGAACTGACAAAATCTTGGGAACGATGCCACATCACCAAGATTAGCAGGAAGAAAGAAAAGAAGAAAAACAATGAAAACCATTACAAACGTAGATTCTAAAAAAAGTATACTCTATTGTAAATGGTGTAGTTGGTGAAGCGTTTCATATATTTTTCAGGATTTTAACGATGAATGCATCAAAGCAAGAGTCGATATCAACATGCTTTAATTTGAAAATGTTTTATAATCACCAGGAACTAGAACTGAGGATCGAAACGCAAAAGCAAACGTTACAAGCTAGAGATGAGAGCATCAAAAAACTACTGGAAATGTTACAAAACAAGGGAATGGGTACGTACTATTGACAAAGCTACGTCGTTGACAAAATACATTAGGGTGTGACCAATAAAATGACGAAACTTACAGGTAAAGAGGAAGAACGCCAAATGTTCCAACAAATGCAGGCAATGGCACAAAAACAGGTGATTATTGTACCAAGTCGTGTGCTGCATGCTTTGAATCTAATAGCAAAACTTCCGATGCAGTTGGCTCTGTCTCATTGGAAACTTTGCTATCTCCGTGTCCTACACTCGTCTTAGCCGTGTTTGTGCACGTCACTTCTGCTTTCTTACAACTAGCATCTTGAACCACATGGGCGTTTTATTTTGTGATACCTTTATCATCGTCACTGTTTCTGTTAGAGTTGCTCTTGATAGTTCCATTTCATTCATTTCTTGTCTCTTCAGCCGAATGTGTCTTTCGCGAAGCCTTTTTATGCTCAGAGATCGATCACAGTCGATAGCTTCATAAATATTTGTCCGACTCTCGCTTCCTCACTCTCCCACGTTCTTTCAATACCTCTCTGTGACACTGTCAGCTTGATCCCGAGCACCAAGTTATCGTTTTCTTATCCCTCTCTCCCGCCTCTTACACCTACGAAACAAAACAAAAATTATATACAGTTTTCAAAATTTAATCCAATGCGATAAGTGATTCGGCCTAACACACAAAAATGAAAAATAAAACTACCGACAACACAACCAAGCCACGACATTGCATGTTTAGCAGCTCATATCCCCGATCACATGAACCTTAGACAAGACCGTCTCGTGTCGAATTTAATTATTATTGGATATTCAGTTGGGCAATCATTTTTTTAGAAGCCAAAAGTTTTGTTTAATGCGCCTCCGGACGGGGCTGCGTCGCGTCGACACGGCCGCGGGTCGCTCACCGCAAACGGTAAGGGCGAGCACACACGGTGCGAGCGGCGCCGCAACTTTACCACCAGTCGTTCCCCAGCCGGAAGTGGAGTGTTCGGCGAGCCTGTCCTCGTCCGTGTGTCCTCGTCCTCGCCCTGCCGGCCGACGGCGCAGCCCCGGCGTCGCCGCGGCAGGTAGGTAGCGGGCGGCGGCGGCGGCTGACCGTCTCGCGTGCCGGCAGGAGCTCAAGGCGACGGCGGACACGCTGCGGGCGCTACAGGCGCAACTGGAGCGGGCGCTGGCCGCGGCCGGCCTGCCGGGCGGCAGCGCCGGCGCCACGCTCACGGCGGTGCTCGAGACGAAGGAAGCGCGCATCGCCACGTTGGAGCGACAGGTCGCGCTTCTAGAGAGCGAGCTGGCCGCGTTCGTGTCGCCGCCGCCGCCCTCGCTCGCGCCGTCACACACTTCGCTATACGATAAGGTCGACCCTCCGTTCAAGAGACAAGTAAGTTTTCTGCTGAACGACGTGCGCGTGATGAAGGACGGGCGGCTGAGCGCGCCACCCGCGCCCGCGGCGCGCCCGGCGCTGCGTGTCGCGCCGGCGCCGCGGCTCTACTCCTATAGTGCCACCACGCTGTGACCGGCGCCTGCGCCCGCGCCCCTCAGCGCGACACCGACTACCGTGTCAATTTTTCGCTTTAAGTACCGTACTTAGCCGAAATCGCCGAATGTGTTGAATCGTAATATTTTTATGTAAACTTGTTCGTTGTTAAAGCTATTTTTATTAAAATAAGAGAAATTATATTCTTGAAAGATGTCGATTGAAATATTTTTGTTAAATAGGGCCTTAGAGAAAGCGTATATATGAATTTAGATGTAATTGTACGGTTAGATGAGATATGTGAGATCTTACGTTGACACCAAAACTGTCGATTAGAGATAGACTGTTAAATAAAGACTGTCGAGGTCGAGCGCACCGAACGTTAACTCTGAGTATGTTTGTTTGATCCTGATCTGTTTTGATTTCATCATGTTGTGCTTTCGATGTTGGTCGCCGCCATCGTCCGTACAGCGCCATCCGCCATCTCCATGGAGTAGCTCATCTCAGACCCGACCTCTCTCATTAGCGGTCATGCCACCAGTCTGTCTCACACATAGGTAGATAAATGTATCACAACATAGGCGCCCGTGCATCTTAAGATGTTTTCTCTATAACTATTTTTGATATTATACATCGAAATCTGGAAGGCTTTCTACGTGTTCATCGACCTTTATGACTTTTCATCTTAGCCATTAGTTTAGAAAGTTTTCCAGTGTAAATGTTCATTCTGCTTAGTGGTTCTACGATAAGATTTTTGTCTAATTAATATTCTATGACGACATGTTTATGATTGATGAGTAACTGCATGAAACTAATGAACGTGTGAGAATGATAAATGTCGAAATGTCTTCCATGGCACCGATTATATGTCATGTGTTCAATACGAGTGCTGTAAACATTTCGTTAAGTACTAATGTAAGATTAACTTAAGCTTGCGTCGCTTGTCATACTTCGGTTCTACCACTATCTTTGGAGATCATTGAATCCGTATTATTGAGTAGATTGGAATTTTTGTCATCGATATCATTTCCGTCATCACTTTTGCCTAGTAGATAGTTTTGTTTTGATATTGATTGGAGTCTTCCATTATGTTATGTTCTACTAATCGTGTGTTTGGGTTTTTATATCTAATTTTATATTCGGATGGATGGTGGAATGATGAGCAGCTGGATGAGTTCCGTCTGGAGATCCAGAGGAGAGACCAGGAGATCTTGGCGATGGCTGCAAAGATGAAGGCTCTGGAAGAGCAGCATCAAGACTACCAGCGTCATATAGCCGTGTTGAAGGAATCGCTTTGCGCCAAAGAAGAACATTATAGTATGCTGCAGACTGATGTAAGTAATTAAGACGTTAGTTAAGAAGCCACCTTAAAATTGAAGACAACACCCGTCATTTGCAAATCCAGTTTGATGAATAAACGTGTTATAATAGGTACTAGGAGCGTGACAAAACTTAAACATACGTTATGGAAGTTACTATTTTATCAATTAGAAATATTTCCAATACAATGACTGAAAGATTATATTTAAATGTTATATTAAACTTACCACAGTTAATCAAACTTATGAGAAAGTTGATTAGGACTGACATCAATGGCCACTTCTGTACTCATAGATTCATAAATCGCCAACCACATGTTTAACCCTTTCATATCATGCTATGCACAGCTTTTGTGATGTGGACTTGTCAAAATGTTAAACACCTTAACCACTAATACAACAAACAAAGCTTCGGTTAGAGTCTCTCATACACCGTCCAATTCCTCTCAAATAATATTTACACAACATAATTTGACGATTGAAAACATGGAGACACTCATCAATTTGCCAGGCATTTCCAAATACTTGGAAAACAATTAAGTAAAACTAAAAGTTCTAATGAACTTTCAAAAGATATTAAAGGTAAAGCAGTATCTCTCTTTGCTCTAATTACCAAAGCTTATAACACAAGAACAACAGAACCAATGTTAAATTTCCCCGATCATCTGAGATCTCGAGCACTGCTAGAACTTAAAACGTAGTTTGTCAACCAGGTTGAAGAGCTAAAAGCGCGCCTAGATGAGAAAAGTCGGCAAGTGGAGAAGAAGACAGCAGCGGCGATGTCAGCGGCCCACGAGCTGGCGGAGCTGAGAGATCACTCCGAGATCAAGGATCGGAAGATCAACGTGTTGCAAAGGAAGGTAGGACGGAAGAGCATTAGGTCTTGCTGTTGGTGAGCTATAAAGCTAGAAAGTGTCTGGTATTCGAATGTTCTTTGCGTAGCTGTTTAAATATTCGAGCTAATTCATCTTTTCGTTCTCAAACGAGTTTTGAGTATGTCTTCTTCAACGACTTCATGGAAGAAGCGGTTGTCTATTCGACTGTTTGTGTGTGTGTGTGTCCCTTCGGGGTTTTAACCTGATTTGGATATTCTGTTTGTTTTTTGATCTTGTTTTCGTCGATATTCTGGTTGGTCCCATAAAAATATCTTTTCTTTTTATAAATGAATCTAAAGTAAGTGTTACATTTACTGAATCTGTATTAACATCTAGGTTAGGTTTGGCCTCTTGATATTTTATTTTTATATGTTTATGATTTTTATTTAATACTTTATTGCATAGATTGGATAGCTAGTGGACTTAATGTTACAAGCCTATGCTTGTTATGTCAAAGTTAATAATCATTATAGTTACATAATAGACATGCAAATTGGTTCAGTAATTTATGAGTACCATTTGAAGTCGCTTTTTAGGGTTCCGTGGCTCAAAAGGAATGGACACTTTGTTGTCAGTATGTTTGTTTTTAGAATTATGTTGTGATTCTGAAGATGCAGAATAAACAATGAAGTCTTTGATATAAACAAAAATAGTTAAAAAAATATTTTCTCAAATAGTTTTTCCTATTGGATTAACTAAATTAATCATTCCTCTATTTTATTGTACTGCCATATTGGAACAGAGATATGAACAATATTTTTTCTACGTGTAAATATTTATTTGTTTTTCCTATCTTAAGTACATAATTATATTTGTATTCTTTTATTTATTGTCTGGATAGAATTGGGTATTTTGTATGATGTCAAAATTATTGTATCATATAGTTTGCTCATTATTTCCTTCCCAATCCTCTTACCTTTTGCTTACATTGTATTCCAATTAATTGAATTTCCAGTAAAATGTTCGTTGAAATCCGACGCCGCGTTTTAAATGTTCATCGGGTTAAATCCTTTCGAATGAATGAGCAAATTGCCATAATGCAACACATCAAAGAGATAAATATCTATAGCACTAATTATACCTTGGCAGAACATTTTGTCATGAAACAGCTCTATGAAATAGACGATATTCTAGTTTATTTATACCGTTTTTATCTTAATTGTGTTAAGTTTCATTCAAGTACTCTATTATGGAGAGTTCTAAATGGATAGTGATATTGGTATTTTTATAAACATCATGTTATATAAATAAATTAAAAATAATATCAGATTTATACATTGTCGAAACCAAATATTTCAATGTTTCAAGTTACGTATACAGTCGGTACCTTTGTGTAGCACGTTTTAAAAATTGCCGGATAAAAATTATAATTCGTGTTTCCCTTCTTAATATTTTCGTTATCTATATCCCAGTGTTTCGTTTGGCTTGATTATTTAATATTCCACGTTTTTGTTCTTTGTAAGTATTTATCTTATTTTATTTTGTAATTGCTTCTTTTTGTATTTTAATTGTACTCATTTGCTAGTTTTGTTTTATTGTTTCAAAATCACGACCTTTTGCACTAGTACCTATCTCATTCATCTCAATTTTTCAGATCGAAAACCTAGAAGACCTTTTAAAAGAAAAGGATAATCAAGTAGACATGGCTCGCGCTAGGCTTAACGCAATGCAAGCGCACCATTGCTCATCTGAAGGAGCCTTATCTTCTCTAGAAGAAGTAATAGGGGATAAAGAGAAGCAAATCCAACAGCTAAGGGAGCAAAGAGATAGAGCTGAGCACGAGAAGAACGAAGAACGTGAACTTCACGAACGCGAGATAGCTGAATACAAAATGAAACTCCACGCTCTTGAGAGTGAAGTTGAAAAGCTAGGAGCGAGGCTCGAAAGAGCTCAAGCCGAAAAAGATCGGCTAGAAGCTAAACTCGAAAGCTCCCAGTCAGAACTTGGCAAATCTAAAGCAGAGCTAGACAAAGCTGCTAGTGAAGTGGGAAGATCGGGAGCCGATTGGGAAGCAGCGAAACAACGTCTGGCTAGACTTGAACTTGAGAACGAGAGGCTTAAGCATGAGTTGGAGAGATCGCAGACAACCTTCGGTAGGAGCACGTTGACTACTTCTCAAGAACTAGACAGGGTTCAGGAGAAGGCTGATAAGAGTGCCACTGAGTTGAGGCGTGCTCAAGCTGAGTTGAGAGTGACTCAGGCTGATGCTGAGAGGACACACGCTGAGGCTGGGGCGTTGCAAGAAAAGTTGGAGAAATCCCAGGGTGAGGTTTACCGTCTGAAGGCCAAGCTTGAAAATGCACAAACGGAACAGGATAGCTTGAAGGAAGAATACGACCGGTAAGCTATATAAATATTGGTTGATATTAAATGAAGTGACTATATTTTGAGATATTACGTAACGTGACTCTTCCAAACAATATTACCATTTGACAAGCTTTTTAACCGACTTCAAAAAGGAGGAGGTTCTCAATTCGACTGTATTTTTTTTATTTGTTTTAGTATTGATGATACTTGAATAATACAACACACATAAATACATGTGTTGATGTGTGTTAGGTTAAATGTTGCCAGCCAATTTTGACCTAGTTACCGCTATCACCCTGCATAACAGTGAAACGTTATCTGTTAGCTTTACCAATTTGCGGCACTTGTATATCAAAATGACTGGACAGACAGATTTTGATTAAAAAGATTATGTACTCATAAATGAGGAATTCCGGAACAAAAGCGGATAAATAAATTTTACAACTTAATTTTTTTTTTGTCTAAATATATTCATACAGTCACGCCTTTTTCCAGTTGGAACAGGCAGAGACTACGTCTTTCCACATGCTACGATCTCAGCGGAAAGCAGTACACCGACTCCCAGACACCCTCTAAATGTATTCATTGGTCAAAAGATAATATAAATATATTTTTTGCTTTAGTTATTAATAATTTAACTCTCCGCAGACTACAAGCTTCCATTAGCCGACTCCACTCAGAACGCGATAAGGCTATTGCCGAGCTGGAAAAGTTCCGAGAAGAGCTTGAAAGAACTCAGGCCACTCTTGGCAAAGCGCAACTCCAGCAAGATAAGCTCCAGGCGGCTCTGGACGCTGCCCATTCTGAGATCGATAAGCTGCAGGAAAAGCTAGACAAAGTCGTTACTGAAAATAGAAAGGTAAGTACAGTTGACGACATTATTAACGGAGAGGAGAAGACAAATTTAGATATGCCCACGCAAATGAAACGCAAAAGAAATGTTCGCAAAAACTATTTGGACAACTAATATTTTCATATGGTTCAAAAGTGTCAAGAGAACTAAACTCAAATTTAGACAAGTGAGTAAGAACCAAATTGACACTTATGTGTCGGAATATGCGCTCTCAAATGTAAGAAATATTTTGTATCCAAATATTTACAGATATACAAGAAAACGAAAATTCTCGTGATTAAGATCAAAAATCACTTTATAGAACTAATTTCTTTCCCCTAGCTTCAAGTGGACCGCGAGAAGCAAGCCTACGATTTTGAATCTCTGCAATCCCAACTGGACAAGGCGCTGGGGCAGGCGGGACGGCTGCAGAAGGAACGGGACACGGCACAGCTGGATGCCGACCGGTTCCACGACAAGCATGAGAAGGCTCAGGTAAGACTAGATACCTCTCTATTACCAGGGCAAGATGGTGACTGCTAGCGCGACCTATAGCCACGCCCATCTTGCCCGTAAGGTATGCGGCGGAGGACTGCACACGGGGGGTTGTAGTGGGTTCGTGTCCCCCCTCTATCACCCTCGTGGTGGAGGAGATAGAGCAACGGTATTTCCCCCTTAAAAAAAAGGTCCCATGCATAACATAACATTACAAAATTAAATTTAAAAAAAATTGAAGTTACTAATAAAACCTAACTTCTGCCCCGGTTTTTTGAGAATTTTACGGAACCAATTTAGAAGTATACTTCTAGAAGTATACTTCTAAATTGGTAATTCGCAACTGAAGAAGTATACTTCTAAATTGGTAATTGGTACTTTGAAATAAAAAATATAATTTCAATATCATTTGTTCACGTTGTAAACGCATTTTGGAGGGCTGAGTCATATCGTCGAAAGCCGCCTATAGTCGAAAACCAGATAATACCATTCTCACATTTAAAAAAAAAACTGTTAAACACAATAATAATGCCAATTATTATAGAGCAATTAAATGAACGATGTCTCTATGTGCTTGACGCTACGTCAACCGTAATGAGTGTAACGGCTAACGAAGATTGTAACGCATAGCACTAGAAAAGCGAACTTAGCTAGCATACGATAGCAAACCTACATAATTACGAACGCTACGTTAGTTACAGACGAACCTACAGACGTAGCTACATACGAACGCTACGTTGGCAATCGTATCGTATCTCACGATCAACGCACAAAATGTTTAAACAGTGTAGAGCTCTAACCGTGACAATAACGTAGAGCACTACGTCGTAGCGTACAGCCCTACGTAGGCGAAGGTAACGTAAAACGCCAGTGATCGACGTACTAGTGCTACAATCTGCGTCAACAAACGTACAGGATCTCGATCAGCGCACTTTATTTTTATTTTTTTTCTATGTTTACGTATTATTTCTACGACCGTGTAGACCGCCCGCGGCGCCAATATCAAGAAAACATGCGCTCGCCGTGTTGTAGCAAAATTTCAGTAGATATTTTCTTTCTAAGCGGGCATGATATAGGAGTAGGAGGCCTCTTCTGCACGAGACCGCCTGGGGAAGTACCACACCTTTGCCAGATATTCATCCGCCAAGCAGTAGTGTGCAAAAATTACTGTGTTCCTGTTTGAAGGGCACTGTTTCCAGCGAATTTACTGAGCATGTGGGACTTTAGAGCTGATGTCTCAGGGTGACGAGCGCACTGCAGTGCCGCGCAGGATTATGCAATGCAGGGTTCTGGGTGGTGCTGTGTCTGTTATGGGCAGGCGTAGCGCTTACCATCAGGTGAAGGAGTTGCTCGTCTCGCCTGTAAGTCAAATAAAGAAAGTAAAAAAAATTTTTTTTTAATTCTGTGCTACATAATTCATGGTGTAAAACGTTACGTCCTTCTACTACACGCAAAAACTACTGAACGGATTTGGATGAAATTTGGCATGCAGATAGTTTATTACCTAGATTAACATAAACAATAATCATAATCCAGTAAAAATTAAAGGTTCTCATGGAATAATACTAAACGTAAGTAAAACTACGCGGCGCAGCTAGGTTATGAAATTTTCTGGCCAAAATAATGACGCAGAACGACTTCGACGAAAATGAACGTGGCAAGTTAGTTTGTGAGTATAGAAGGTTGTTCCAAACCACACCACACACTAAACAGTCCTAGAACTCGAGCATGGACATAAATAATTATTATTGAGGTCGTCGCTAACGTTTAGAGTCCCTGGAGTCGAAGCCATACAAGTCACGAACTAGAAAAATACAGCGAAATGGTAGACGAAAACAACTATGGCTGAAACTCCTAGAATAAATTGGAATATAAAATGCTCTATTGTGTACCAGTTAAAATACGCAAGGTACTTACAGAAGCAAAAGCTATCTATAGTACTAAAGCAATAGCGGTGGAAGCCTAGTGGGAGAACGTCCGCCTTCCAATCACAAGGTCGTGAGTTCAAATCCCAGTGCAGGCACGTACCAATGTGTTTCTGTTAAACGTATGTACGTAATTATCACACGCTTTTCGGTGAAGGAAACCATCGTGAGGAAACCCACATACCTATCCGAGAATTATTTCTGAGGTAGGTAGGTGATCCACCAATCCGGATCTGGCCCCCGTGGTGGATTATGGCCTAACCCTCTTCATGAATGTGAGGGGAAACCCGTGCTCAGCAGTGGGACGATATGGGTTGATGATGATGATGAGTAATAAAGTACTATAGGTGGAATTATCGCTAAGAGCGATCTCTTTCAGTCAACTTTTGGATGAAAAGAAATTACGGAGCATCAGAGGATGGCGGTGTAAACAAAATACATATACTCCTACGTACATAACAAAACAAGAAAATAAAAAAAGTTAAATTCTTATTTAAATTCAGTGGGCAGAACTTAAATGACGTTCTTAACTTTAAGAGGCCCTTATGGATACCTACCTAACTACCTTTTGTAATGGGAGGCCTGTTCTGCAAGGACCTTTCCCAGATATTCATCCGCCAAGCAGCAGGATGCAAATGTTAGGTAATGTGTTCCGGTTTGATTTGAAGCGCACTGTTTCCAGCGAAATTACTGGCCATATGAGACTTTAGAGCCGATGTCTCACGGTGATGAGCGCAATGCAGTGCCGCGCAAGATTATGCAATGCAAAATTCTGGGTGGCACTCTAACTGTAGTGGGCAGGCGTAGCGCTTACCATAAGGTAAACGACTTGCTCGTCTCGTCACTCAGTCAAATAAAAAAACCTACTCAGATGACCTACAAATGATATCACAGAACTTAAAAATATCAAAAGCATTTATCGATTTCCACTGTGAAGGCATGAAATAACAATAATTATAAATTTTAACAATTATTCGGCGATAACAAAGCTTAGGTCGGGCCGTTCCCGACGTCACGCAACGCCCATGGAAGTCACTATAACTCATTACAATTAAAAACGTTAGAAGAATTTTAATAAGAGGAAAACGAAGGTATTGGCCGACCAAGTGGATATTGTATTTCATGCTGATTAAAAAAAAATGGAGTACGAAATAAGGAACGAAAACAACAAGGAAAAAAACTGCGTATTTTGCTCGATAAGAGTCTGTGAATTATTTTATTAGTTTTATGATTAATTTCAATTCATACACTTAGTACTACTGATCTATTTCGACAATAGTATGTCGCGCGATATTTGTGCGGAGCCGCGTCAAGTTTCTAATTTAGGTAGGCACTGTAATCACCTTAACACGTTGACTGCTGGAAACACACACGTCGTGTTTTTTATAATTTAACGGCAAACGAAAACACGCCCGGCGTGCGAACCCGCACTGCTGTATTGTCAATTTTATCACAACAGTTGCGTGCGCCCGCGCTGCTGATTGAGCTCAGATACGACACAACGCCACCGCTATTAAACACACACGTTGCGTGAAGTTTAGCAAAAGTGCCAATAAAGAATATCCAGTGCAGAAGTCAACGTGTTAAGAGACCAATACAAACATCAATGCAATAAAGATCTCGTAACTTGGAGCCACAGACTTCTAAAGAACGTAAAGCTCATAAAAGCTCCTCGAGTTATGCTACTGAAAGCTCTTTGGTACTCGATCCGACGCCATCCAGTCTAGACTGAATGTCTTGCGTCATCTGAATAACATTGCGGGAGCATTATAGAGGTTTTATTGATTTTCTTTTTGTCGAATACACCATGACAGTATTCCGGAAACTTAGCATGAATTGGAGCGACGTTTTCACTCAAACTTAACTTACTAAGGTACTCGTTTAAAGCGTAACGTTCAGTGTTAAAAACATAACGTTTTTATAACTTGCCGCGAGCACGGGAAAACACAACGGTGTGTGCAGCTCCGTAACCGTGGCTAGACAAGAAAATCGGCTCAGCAGTCAAAGTGTTAACGTAACTTTAGTGAACTAAACTTTTATAGTTTCATCCATAGTTAACACAGGTATTCAGTGCTCATTGTCGAACTGTGTGGAGGAAAGAAAGGGTAGCTAATTTTGCGTACGTTTTGACTATTGGATAACTTTATTAAGCTGGGTTTAGTTACGAGTAGTTTTATTTCCTTTTTTTCAATTTCATGGGTGACTAGACGAGGAAGACTTTCACCTGATTTTAAGGTTTACGCTTTTCCATAACAGTTACAGTACCACCCAGAACTTTGCATTGCATAATCCTGCGCGGCACTGCACTGCGCTCGTCACTCTGAGACATCGGCTCTAAAGTCTAATATGCCAAGTAGTTTCGCTGGAAGCATTGCCCTTCAAACCGGAACACAGCAACGTTAGTCAAATTAGTTTAAGCGTAACTAAATTATTATTTGGTGACGTTTTCAAAAACGAACATATTTTAATAATGTCGACTTTCTATGGATATACATTTTGAAACATTTGATACTTTAAACTCAACTGTGATTTACTTAATTACCAATCAACCACAGCTGGTATTTGATTACGTCGGTCATTTTGATTAACAAAAGGCGTGTCGTCTCGAAGTGGTATCACTAAATTATTCACCGTTTCCGATTGTCGGATTAAAGCCCTAAATCCGGCGGCGCCTGTTCAATAATGCAGGTCAAGTATACTAGTTGTGCCACTGAAATAGCCGGGTCACTCACCCGGGATATCCGCAGAAACAGCCAGTTTGTCTGTCACCTATTTAAGCTTAGGGTTGGCAGGTGGTCGGGATTCGTCTGGATTCCCCAACTATTAGAGTGATCTCCAGACTACTGACAAATCTCAAACCATGCAAACAGCGAAAATTCTCTAGGAAAGAATCAATTGAAAATTCCCGCGCGCTCTAACGCGCTTAAGTTATATATATGTCAACATGTACCTTTGGATTATTTAAAAAATATATATATATAAATTTTTAATATTCTTTTCTACCGACTACAACCCCAAAATCCCAATACTTTAAAAATTTCTTCAGATATTTTGAACTTCCCATCTGGCAACCCTAGGTTCGATCCTAACGTCTTATTCTAATTGATCTGTTGTTTTTCCTTTTCTACTTTATTTGGGATTAAGGTTTTGGGGATCCGCTCCGCTGCCTTGCTTACCTTATTACGAATCTTACGACAGGCTTGTGATAGACGTGAATCTCGCGATTATTGCCGTCAAACGACCTTTTTATTAACTGCTTAAATGTGTTACCATGTATTGTTAATTACTGTTATTGTAGTGGAAGGCCTCTTTTGACAATCCACCTGGGGAAGAACCACACCTTTGCCAGATATTCATCTGCCAAAAGTAGTGTGAAATACTGAGTTCCACTTTGAAAGGCACTGTTTCCAGCGAAATTACTGAGCATATGAGACTTTAGAACCGTTGTCTCAGGGTGACGAGCGCAGTGCAGTGCGGCACAAGATTTTGTAGTGGAAAGTTCTGGGTGGCCCTGTAATTTTTATGAGCAGGCGTAGCGTAGGCGTAGAAAATAATAAAAAAAAAAACTAAAAATGTAAGTAGCAAATCGATACAGCAAGGATACAAGGCTATTTTGTTTCGGTACTAACATGGGTTCCATTTATTTTCGGCGGACAATGCCTTTGAATGGCAAAGCCGCGCTCCATTGAAACTTCGCTTTTGTCCGTCCGAAAATGTTTTCAAAACAAATGATAGGGACAAACTTAATTTGCTTTGAGTGGTTCTACGTAATGATACTAAAATGGCAAATCCTGGAAACTTTTGTGTGAACTTTGAAATCAAACCTTTGACACTTTGTACTGTTATATTACTAGCTGCGCCCCGCGGTTTCACCCGCGTAGTTCTCGTTTTGTCCCACGAGAACATACTATCGGGATAAAAAGTACCCTATTCCGCAATCCTCGTTTTATGCTATCTGTGTAGTTTTTGCGTGATAGAGGAACAAACATCCATCCATCCATTCTCACAAACTTTCGCATTTATAATATTAGTAGGATTTATTCTGTGCTTTGCAGCTAAGTAGAAGATTCAAAGTCGTATGCCGAGTTCTCTTTGCGTTCTTTTTGGGTTCTTACCTAGCAAATTTACTATTACATGTGTTTTAAGTATTTTAAAAGTTTAGACCATCAGGTGAACGACATGCTCGTCTCGTCACTCACAGAAATAAACTTCGGAAGGCTATGAAACAATGAATCTCAAATCGGCTGCATATAATAGTGCACAACAACCAATAATAGCAAAAATTCGCGCAAACTTTATCATTCATGCTTGTGAGATTGGAGGAAACCATTCCCAATCACAGCCAGTCAGGATATACTTGAGGATATTTCGCTAGCAAATCTATGTTTATAGCCACTAACCGGGCTGTGGCAACAGCCTTGACATGGCATCTTTGGATTCCGGCCAAGTATTCAGGAATAGGACATCCGGCTCCTAGACCCTTTTGAACCTTATTCTAAAGACGTGAAAGTTCACAGTGAAATCTAGTCTAGTTGACATTCAACTGAAAGTACTTACAGGACTCTTGAACCTTATATCGGAAGGTGTAAGGTTTGATTTGAAGTGGATTGTTAGAGGATAACTTTGAATGGTCGGTCGCAGAGTTGGAGATCTCAATATTTTTATGTATAATGTTTGTTGGCAATAGATATTTGATGGTATCTACTTATGCCTATCGAATTCAATAATAGTTTTATATTATACAAAAGTCAAATTCAAATAGAATTATATTTATTCTTATTTGAACACACAAAAAAATTTACAAGGAAGACTTAATGCTAAGTAGCAATCTCTGCCAGCAATCATTATTGTAGCTGAAAGTGGAGAGAAGCCAAAAATGAGCCAAGAATTTGTATATATTTTTCTCAAACTTCTGTTTATTAAGTAATACAGATGTAAGATAGTTAATTTTCTAAAATCTGGACTACACACATTGGTAATTCTCAGCCAAAGCTAAACTAACCTCCTACTTCCCTCCCTTACAGGCCCTCGTCACCCGCATCCAGAAGGAGCGAGATGCAGCTCTGGCCGAAGCAGCCAGCTGCCGCGAAAGGGCAGAAGCTGCCGCGGCAGCTGCGAACAGGGCATCTCGAGACAGAGACAGCGCTGCGACCGAGCTAGACGTGCTGCGAGAGCGGTGGGAGAAGGCGCATCAGCAGCACCAGAAGTTAACTGTAAGTATTTTTTTTTTTAAATCAATTAGTCACAAAAAAAATCTGCCTTTGCTGGCTCTCAGCTCGCTTTTGTGAGGAGGATCAAGGCCATAACCCACCACGGGAGCCACGTCCTTGTATCTAGCATGGTCCTCTTAACTTTTGATTCCCTAGACTCAGGGAATCCTAGTTAGAAGTGTGTATGTGACCGTGATGCGTTATTATTATGTGTTAATCATAGCTTCATGAAGATCTCATCAGTGGCAGATCCAGAGTTTTGGTTTAGGAGGGGCTTGACAGCGGAGGGAAAGGGGGGATTTGTCCAGCGGCATCTTTTGAGAGAGAGGCAGATAAAAAAAATTGAATGCATCCAAAATTTTAACAGACAATAATGGCTGGAGCTCCCTCCCCAGGGATCCACTATTGGACCTGATTCATGAAAACGAAAACCTGTAAAATTTTCATCATCAAGAAAATGTTGAATTATCTTTTCTTCTTTCTATCTAATGTAATTTGTAATGGCCTATTTCAGATGGAGCGAGACGGCGCACACACAGAGCTTGAAATCATGAAAGACAAGCTCGACAAAGCTCTGTACTCCACCCAGAAGTGTGTCGAAGAGAAGGAAGCCGCGCACAAAGAATACGAGAAAATGCTTGAAAAGTATGATAGGTATTATCACCTAACTGTCGTCTTGTGTTGGTGGCGAATAGCTATAAACTCTTAAACTCTATTACTAAGTGCTTAAGGATTGTTTTGTTCCCAGGTCCCAGAACGAAATCTACAGGCTCCAGAATAAGATAGATATCCTCGAAGCAGATAAAGATCGTCTCGAGCTAGAACTAGAGAAACATGTACATCTGTCGACGAAATTCAGAGATGATCAGAGAAAGTTGCAAGACGAACTGGCAAGAGTCCAAGAAATGTACGACAGAGCTTCCTTACAATTAGGCAGGACAAAGGAACAAGAAGAGAAGGCTAAAGAGGATATGGACAGACTCTGTGTCGACATCGAAATGGTTCGAGAGAGATACGAGAAGAGCCAGATTGAACTAAGAAGGTTGCAAGGCGAGAAAGAGAAACTAATAGCCGATGGCGAAAGACTTCAATTCGAATACGATAGAGCGATGACGCAATGTGGCAAAGCCCAGGCTTCCAATGAAAAGACTCAAGAAGAAATGGCGAGGGTACAAATTGAACTCGAAAAGATGTACGATAAGCATGATAAGGTTTCGGCTGAGCTCAGAAGAGTTCAAGGAGAGTTGGACAAAGTTAAACAAGACGCTTCTGGAGCGAGGGAAGAGGCAGAACGATACGCAGCCAGATACGGAAAGTACCACGATACGAAAGAAGAGCATGAGAGGACTAAGTTGGAGGTGGAGAGACTTCGCACGCGGTTAGAGAAGACCACGATAGACCTGGAGCGAGCGCGCAAGGCTGAGGAGGAAGTCACCCGTCTGCGGTCGGAACTAGAACGGGTCGAAAGTGTACGAGGTAAATACCAATTCGAACAGGATAAGTGGACCACAGAGATCAACCGTCTACAGGCAGAGGTCGACAAACACCGCGAGCGGTATGATGGAACCCAAACCGAAATGCAGAGGTTGCAAGCCGAGAAGGAACAAGCAGAAACTAAGTTCCACGAGCTCAACATTCAACTGGAACTGTCTAAGAGTGAGGTGACGAAACTTAGTGCGGCACTCGAAAAGCAGAGAACAGAGTTGGAACGAGCTCATATCGAGTGCGAAAAGTTCAGAGATCGATGCGAGAAACTGAAGTTGCGCTCCGACCAGTTGGACAAAGATAACGAGAGACTCAAAGGAGAGTTGCAGCAGATCGAAAGGATGAAGTTACAAGCTGTCGCTGGCGATAAAGCTCGCACTGAAGATAGACTGGAAATCGAACGTCTCCGAGACAAGCTCGAAAAAGCAATCCAAGCTCGAGACTCTACGGAAATGGAGGCGGGTAGGTTAGCGAAGGAACTCGAAAAATCGCAAATGCATTTAGCCAAATATCAAGAAACGAACGAAACGACCCGAGTCGAATATGATCGAATGACAAACGAGCTCGGTCGAATGCATGAGCGTCTCGAGCGTACGATACTCGAGAGCCGTCAGATAGAACAAGAAAGAGACGCACTGCGAGCTGAGATACAGAACACGAGGCGCAATGTTGAACAACAACAGAGGACATTAGACCACCGAACGCAAGAGACGTTAGTCAAATTGCAGCAAGAGCTCGCCCAGTCCGTGAGAGATCGCGAAAAGATGGCTTCCATTTTAGAACAACGGGACAAACAAGCAGACGCGATAGAAAAGCAGATAGTCAAACTGGAGGCGGATACAAAACAGCTAACAATAGAACGCGATCAATTAGTAGCCCAATTAGAGAAATCTCAAGATATGTTAGTGAACTTCCAACGGGAGCTAAATGCTTCCGAAGCCGAATTGCAGAAGCAACGCGATGAAGTACGTAGACTGAGAGAAGAACAGAAAAAGATGTCGCAAGACACTGAACGTGGCGCTAAATCTGTCATTGAAAACCGTGAGCGTGAGATTGGTAAACTGCAACAGCAAGTCCAAGTGACGTCTAAAGAGCGAGACGCAATGCGACAGCGAGCAGAAAAGGCGGAGCGTGAAGCACAGAAAGCGGGAGAAGTTGACAAATGGCGAGCAGCGGTGGAAGCAGAGAAAACAAAAGCTATCGCCGCTGAAAAAGCGCTGTCAGAATGCCAACAGCGGATGCAGAATTTGGAAAAACAATTGCAGCAGCAGAATCAACAGTTACATCAGCTTCAAGCACGGGGAGGGTCTGACGTGCGGGAGGTACAGAAGCAGCTGGAAGCGGCGCAAGCGGAGTCACGGTCGCTGGCCGTCGAGCGAGAGCGCTGCCAAGCTCAACTGGAGATGCTCGTGCAGGAATTGGAGAAGAGCCAGGTCAGTTGGAGGATCGCCCGGCAGCGCGCGGCCGTCGGTATGGCGTCGGGTGGATGAGTCGATTTGCAATCTTCAAACAGATAGAATCGGCCAAACCGATTCCGGCAACTCGATTGATCCGCATTCGATTCCCGTCTGCTTATCATTGCACCGGTGTCGAGTAGTAGATAATGTTTTTAATTCGATGTTCATAAATTTTTTGTTGGTTCATCGTCGATGTTGTTGAACAACGCCGTCTAGTGATTGCGCTTTTGACTTGTTTAAGCAAGATGGAAATACAATCTGCCCACGAGAAAAGAGTTTAAATTTTATTGGACTAAATAAAAACACTATGCTGTCATCGTCTCAATAAAGATAAATCCTGAACTGGTTTTGTATGAGATGATAATTTTTTTGGATGACGATGATTGCTGGTTTGCGACTGATCTTTGAAAGGAAAAACACTAGAATATTTACCAAATTAAGACCTAGAATGTAAGTGAAATAGAACAACTAAAGACAAACACAAATACAAATTTTAATCATAAAATGTATTATATTAAAATTCAGATTTGGATAATGGAAAATGACAACAACGAAACCTTGAACCTGTGACCTTAGGAACTATTGACAAATGAATTCGGCTTCTTAAATATCAGTTTTAATTCCAAGTAAAGCAATATCGACCTTAAAATGAAAGCTGAAAGATAGGATGTGGAAGTCAAGAGCGCTATCACTACAGGCAATAGTAGCATGTCACCTACGGCCCGCTAGGCGTCCTCCAACCCCACACGATTATTGTATTGTTTTATATTTATTTCATCATTGTGAAACTGAAACTTGCCGGCCAAGGGAGTTTCAATGTGAGGTAATCGAATATGACGTAAGAATTCTCAAAAGAAGGCAGTATAAAACGTAATTGATTAAAACCAACATAATTTAAATTGATTATTAAAAGAATGAGGATAAAACCCAAGGAAATCAAGATCCCATAACCATTGTATTGAATCCCGTGGATCCGTACGAAATACCGGTAACTGTCAACAGTCATAATTGAATAGAATCTAAAAACAAGAAAGTAAAAGAAAGACAGAACGAAAAACAAAACAACGTAGAAATAGATGAAGAGAACGAAGAATTATTAGAGTCCAATGACTAAAGCAGTAAATCTTGTTTTCCCTCACATGAACCTCTCGTGGCTGACACAGACGTCTCTGGAGTTTCGTCTAAGGAATGAATGTCGTGAAATGCAATGTCGCTGCACCTTACGTTTCACTCGCACTAGCAAACCAATGTTCAAAAGGCATGTCATGAATAGAATGTTGACATGTGGAATCGATAGGGTAACTTTCTTCAAGAAAAGTTTTACGCGCCATCTATTTGTGTTGGATGTCCACTCAATAGCATATATGCATGCTTCCGTAATGAATTCTTCTGACTTGGATACGTCTGTAACTAAAACTGAGGTCACGTCAGATGCCCACAGATGGCCTGACAGACGCTATAGACTGGAATTAACAACTGACAGACTAAAACTTGAGAGCTATCAAAACATGGCGGATTGTTCGCAGCCCAGAACCCGTGAGCCAAGCTCGAGATCAGCTGTTGAAATATAATTCGATAGATCAGTCCAAGGTCCCAAATGTATTTTATCAGAATCACACCATGGTGGATACATCTGAGGCGAGGAAAAACCTACGCCAAGGATGTTGAAGCATCCTCTCATTTCACTCTTGCTCTTCAAGCAAGAATACTAGAATTAGAATATATCATTCTCTGAATACCTCTGAATATCTCAAATCAAATCAAATCATTTATTTCGCTTCAATGTACATGAGAGGACAGGTCATAAGCGTCAAGTTTAGTAGGTAGGTACATCTTACCCGGTAAGGGCCTAACCGTATGTTTAACGTTGTCATGAGATGGATGGATAATCAGCGAATATCAGCACAAATAGGTGGTGCATAAAGCAATTTAAATATGCAGTCTAGTTCGAATGTTTAAACGTATTTAAAACTAAAGCCGCCGACACATTTGTCTGACGTGTCGTGACGTGATGCATCAGAAAGGGTATCGGTTTCATACATTTAATATGGTAGCGTTCACATTTCTCTGATGCAGTGTGTTGTGACGGCTTGTGTAAATGTATGAAACCGATACCTATCTGATGCATCATGACAAGACAAGTCAGATAAATGTGAACCTAGCTTAAATATTTAAACCTCTCTTTGCTGTTCGTTAATTGTATTACTACCTGTAGTACCAACTTATATTTTAACAGAAAATGAACTGCTATGACAAATGCTACTGAACTAGTCCAGTTTCAAATTCAGTTTTCGGCACACGTCATTTTAGTATTTTGCATAGGCTAAATCAGTTTAACAATAATAATGGAAGTGTATTAAGAACAAGCAGTACGAATTCCGACATGAGTTTAAACATTCCCACCAGACGTTGCAGGAATAATAAACTTACTTGTGTAGCTCCAGCAATGTTCAGTGTGATTAGCAAATTTAGCTTCGTGTATTGTGTCATGATATTAATTTTTTATTCTTTTTCAGCCGCTACTGTTACGTGTATGTTGCAATCATTGTCATTGTGTTGAAATAAAGCATTTGGTCGTTCAATATTTAGCTATGAATAAGGATTTATGTTTTGCCATGTTTTGTGTATACAGTTTCTAGCTTCTTGTAAATAAAGTGAGCAATTTTTTTCGGGACCACATTGTCATGTGATATTTGGTAATACATGTCATCTGCATTGTTATTTTATGTCTAAGACCGCATTTTACGAAATCTTTAGTGAGTATGGTCAAAATTGTCTACTTCAATATTGTGTAGCTTCTTTGATTGGCCCTATTCCAATATTAAAACTATGGCCGAAATGTTACCGTAAAAATACTCCTTACCATACAAACTGAAGAATTTATAGCGTACGGTTCTTTATTGTCTTTACAGCAAGCTTCGAACCACGTCCCCCTAATATATTTTTTTTACACCAGCTCGACTTACACGAGGCGAACAAGAAGCTGCAACAAGCTGGAGCTCAGAACGCAAAAGCTGGCGAGGACACAGTCCAAGCTAAACGCCAGATACAAGATGAATTCAAGAAGTTAGAAGACGCGAGAAGACAGTTTGACGAGCAGAGAAGAGCGATCGAGAACAAGAGAAGAGACGTGGAAGAGAAAGATAAGTCGCTGGCGGAATTAGATCGACAGTTAAAGAAGAGGAAAGAGCAAATGGACCAAATGGAGGCATCTTTGAGGAAGGTAATTTCATCAATATTACTATTGTTTCTAACAAACAAAATGTTACAATATTAGATGCTATTGGGTTCTGGTAGAGAAATTTAAAAGATAACCATGTCATCTATGTAGGCAACACAAAGCTCATAGGAGAAAAACGGTAGTTAGTATTTTTCAAAATTATGTTTAGCCTAAACAGTTTTGAAAGATCATTGTCATTTTGACGATAATTTAGCGATATAAAAGATTTTAGAACGAATCATGAATCATTTTGACGATAATTTAGCGATATAAAAGATTTTAGAACGATCATGAATCAATTTCCCGTTATTTTCCATAGAAAAAAATACATTACATATACTCGTAAATTCTAGGCTGGCGGCAGCACAGCGGCGGTGACAGACCTGAACCGCAAGCTGACAGACACGCAGAAAGACGCAGAACAGCTGAAGGCCCAGCTGGACCAGAGCAAGGAGGAGGCCAAGCGTCTCACCACGGAGACCGAGCGGCTACTGCAGCTGGTGCAAATGTCGCAGGAGGAACAGGCGCAGAAGGAGAAACAGATCATGGATTTGACACAGTAAGTATTATTGAAATGCGTGAAGGAAACAACAAAATAGAATGTAAAATGAAAAATAAAAGAAGAAAAAGAAGACCTTCGATGAAACTTCTTAATGTTTGGAAAATGTGGTACTAATAGGATAGAGACTGGATACTGATCCAAAATGGTCTGGCCGTGGATCATCGACACGACGAAGAAGAAGAATAGGATAGATCGAACAGAACTGAAACTAAAGAATCCCAAAGTGATAGCTATACCGTTAGAGTGTTGCTAGTGCTAGTACAGTTTGTTCCAACTCTACTGTGTGTTATACAATACCCAATGAACCTAATTATGCCAAAGCTGCTAAGCTTATGAAAGCAGATAAATATAGAAATGCAAATAACTATATACATAATAATCCTATATTTCCAGGTCTGTGAGAAACCTCCAAGCCAAAATGAAAAGTCAGCAACAAGCACAAGCACAAAAGGAAGAGGTATATTTCATTGCCACTTATCTATTTCTTAACTGACATTACTAACAAAGATATAATTCTTTGTACAATCAAAATCTTTAGCAAAGTAGAACGTAACGTTAACATTTTAACAAGTGAACTTAATATTGCGAATATTAAATTCGTTATTCACGGTTCTGTTTTGCTTTAGATTAATTATTTTATCAATTTTTTTTGAGGTTTTCTATGACACATTAAATAAGCAGTTCCAACTGCCTCGCTAGATGGCGCTGAACTTAGCAACTTCAACTTAGTCTTTAATCCGAATGCTAAACTTATCGGTATTAATTGATATCTCAATAAGACAAAAAACAATAATAAATCCTTGGATTTTTTGTTGTTGAAGTTGACATTTTAGTTTTCTCTAAAGATTAACTGGCATTACAAGAGCAACGCCATCTATTTTCAACGCTGAAAGCTTAATTGAAGGAGTCATTGAAGAACCTCACTACCACCACAGCCTAACAAATTACTCCATTACTGTGTTCACACAGCGTAAGCACTACAAGGAGTTTAGTTAGGCTGTGGCACTACTGTTTGACCAATACAGTGCTACTAATACAACTAACGTTTTTTGTTCCATGCTACCAGGCCGGGCCCGCTGGCTTCCTCAAAAGCTTTTTCTAAGTTAGCCCTCCGCACCAAGACTGTCACTCATTTCTTAGCTCTTTTTAGTTTCTCCTTGGTTTCCTTTGACTGTCGTTATAATTCCGCGAGCGACCACCCTCTCCACGTCTTTCGGTAACACTTAGGCTTTACTGACGCAAATTCGTTTTAAGCATATTTGTATAATGAAGTGTTCGGATAATAATAACTTCTCCTGTTGGCATCCCATACAGAACAGATTGTGAAGCTCCTCAGTTCATTGTAACCAGCACACAGTAAGATAATTATTAGTTTAGCGATAATTTTAAGTGTTTCTAAAGAAATAATCGTGTTCAGCGGGAGTTATTTTTAAGTATTCATATATAAAAAAAAACAATATTGTAAAACTGTTAAGTATTCATGTATCTAGATAGAATGAGTAAGTTGTCCACTAGTCGATGTTGCCAGCTTGCAAACTTGTTATGCATAATTAAAATAAAACTAAATGTTGATCTCGAATTATTTTTCTGTTTTATATTGTTGAACGTTATGTTGGAGTAAACTATGTTTTTTTTTTTCTATTGATTTCTCTTATTTTGTTTTTTCATCATTTGACCCCATTTTGTTAGGAGATATCCCGTGCGAGGTTAAGCGAAATGGCAGCGATAGATGATTTGACTCGAACACTGGCAGAAAAGGACAATCTAAAGACATTGTTAGAAGAAAACAAAATGAAAGTTATCGATTTAGAAATCGAATTGAACGAATCATCGCTCATACTTTCCGAATTGCTAAAGCTATCTGAAGGAAGAGAGCTATGTCACACAAAGAGAAGCAAAAGCTACTTTGAATTGCAAAAGAGTGGTAAGGTAGTGGATAGACTGGACAAAAGCAGACACAGCAAGAGTGACAACGAATTAGACGTAATGCACTTTAGAAAAGATCCGCCTAATATAAATAAGCTTACACGAAAGATTTCCGAATTAACCAAAGAGATTGGGATAAAGAATTCGAAAATTATTGAACAGCAGAGATGTGTATCGATATTAGAGGAAGCTTTGAGAGAGAACAATAACATAGCTGAATTTGAGCAGCTCCTAGCAGTGGTTAGGAGTAAAGATGAGAGAATTGACGAACTCGAGCATATAGTTAACAAAAAGTCTGGAATGACAGTTGATTGTAAAGACAAAAGGATATTGGAGTTGGAAGAGGCGTTGAAAGAATCGTTTATGATTGCAGCCGAAAGGGAAAGGGTTTTTTATCAAGAAGAGCAGAGAAGAATTGAAACGTTACAGAAGGTAAGAACTAAAGCTTTACAGTAAACTAATCACCATTCCAATATTACTTACACCCTTACTTGAATTTTCCAATGATTGAACATCAAATTGAAAGTACCCAAAGCTCAAATCGTCGTGCTCGTCATTTCAATTGTTGGACCTTGTCTGCGTGGAGAAAAAAATCTTGTTAAAGTCTTTATCATCAACAACCCAAATCCGCCCACTGCTGAGCACGGGTCTCCCCTCACTTTCGTGATTAGGATCAGGCCATCCAACACGGGGCCCAGTCCGGATTAGTGGATCCCATACCTCCGGATTGATTCTCGGGTATGTGGGTTCCTCAGAATATTTTCCTTCACCGAAAAGCGAGTAATAATTACGTACATATGTTTTACAAGAAACACATTGGTACTTGCCCGTATTGAGGTTTGAATTCACGACCCTCACTTTGGAAGGTAGACGTTCTTCCATTATCACTGCTGGACACATAGGCTCATCGCTTTGGCTTCTACCGAAGTAAAGTTGCTTGAATTCTCAACTAATATTTTCAGGTGAAGAAACTGGAGCAGCGCATACGGTCGTTGCAGAACGCTTCGGTGCTGAACTGCGGAACTTGTTCAGCAGTACTGAAGCGCCTGAAGCGACTGCAGGAGCTGCTGAAAGACTGCGAGGCTAAACGAGACAATGTGCTGCGTCAATTATCTGGTGTTATGTATGTATCTTGTTCATCATCAACATTGTCAATAATTTCTTACTAATGAAGTCACTGAAGGTTGTCCGACGAGAGCTTTCTCCAACAGTAATCTCTCTCCCCTCTCTTTCTCTATCTCCCTCTCTCCCTCCCTCCCTCTCTTTCCCTCTCTCTCTCTCTCTCTCTGAGTGTGTGGATGTTTTACGCGTTCTGTCTATGCCTTGTGTGCCTGTACTCCATGTTGAATCCGTATGCTGTCTGGATTTTCGTTCTATTGTTTATTTTTTTTATTCAACGTCACCCAAAGTTGATGCGCAAGTTGACCCATCATTGAGAGGTTTTCCTTAATTTTCCAGCCAAGACATCCTAGAAGGAGTAATCAGCGAAAAGGACTCGCAGATTGCCGAATTGGAGGTCAAAGGGGTGCTGGACGAAAGCGAGACAGCTAGATGTAGCGCCCTGAAGGGTGAGAGGGACAGACTGCTCAATAGGCTAAAGAGTGAGGTGAGGATTACAAGAAGAAATAAGATTTCTTATTACTCCACTATTCCATAAAGAGGAAAAATTTTACTAGGTTTAATGCGAAATTACAAAGCAATTCAATTTACGCCGTAAATTGTCTGGCTGGAAATAATGTTACCTGTTTTTTTTTTATTGGTGGTGTAAAAAAATTTAAGTGTTCGGTCGACCACACCAGTTTTGCCAAATGATAAATCCAAAAAAACGTGTAATTTCGAAAGCTCCCAGAAAGTTTCAATCAAACGTCCTCCACTTTACTAAATCATAACGTTGACTCATGACTAGGTTAGAGTCATTATTAGATTACTGACTTCACTACTAATGACTACTCGACGTTTAGATTATTTTAAAATTTTATCTTAACCTTGTAATACTTGAAACTAGCACAAATTGTGCGAAGCCGAAACAAAAATAAAACACATTTTCTGTTTCCCGCCAAAACTCCACAGTTTTTTTTTATTTCTTTGTGGCCATGGCACAGTTGCATCTAAACCAAATAGTATCTATTACTATTGGATACCGATCTCAACTGTTTGTTCTACGAGTAAAAAGGTTAGCCATTAGTTTTTTCTAAGACTGGTAAAAAGAGGTTACTAAAGAAAGAGTACGTATACTTTTCAGAACGAGCGCATAATGCAGCTCGAAGGTGAGATGGCGGAGCCCCCGGTGGCAGCGCAGGAAGGCTCCCTGCGCGTCGACCTGACCCTAGCCGATGGGCTAATCGCCGTGACAGACGACAATGTAATTGTCTGGGTAGTGTATTACGGGTATAGAGAATGCGTGTGCCGATCAGTCACGTGAGTCATCGGTGTAAGCCATTCATTGCTTATAACCTCAAGATTTAAGAGCAATCTCACAATAAAACTTACTTACTTACTTAAAGCTGCCCCTACATAGATTCGATATTATTGATTGATTAATGGCCGATCGGACACTTGTGCGGTTTGCAACCCAGCGATGCCGGGTTCGATCCTCGGCCCTGCACTAATGACTTTCATAAGTTTGACTTTCGTTAAGCCACGTCAGAGGCCACCAGAGGCTGACACAACCTCATTTGACAAACAAACAAATAGAAGGAATAAGAGGAAAGTATTTCTTGTTTCACTGAGTAACGAGACGAGCAAGTCGTTCGCCTGATGGTAAGCGCTACGCCTGCCCATAAAAGTCACAGTGCCACCCAGAACTTTGCATTGCATAATCTTGAGCAACACTGCACCGCGCTCTTCACCCTGAGTGGCACAGAAAAAATAAGTAACGTTGGTTCTAAAGTTTTCTAAACCGAGAAATTTCGATAAAAACAGTGCCCTTCAAATTGGAGCACAGTAATATTTGAACACTACTGCTTGGCGGATAGATATTTGGCAAAAATGTGGCGTTTCCCAGGCGGATTCTCGCAAAAGAGGCCTCCGACTACAAGCTCGATTATGATACAGAGTCACGGTCGATTCGTAGCTTAGAAGAATCGAGTGGACTTTTAATTCATATTTGAAATGTTTTTGTTACATTTGCTTTACATTTTTACACTTCACAAATCTCATATTATTAAAATCACAGCTTAGAAACTAATTCCTCATTGCAAAAACTTATCACAACTGTTTTTTCATGTTTAAGCACTGATTTTGTCACTAATTATAAAAATTTTATTAGCTAGCCAGAGTTAAATAATAATATTATAATACTAAGATAGTATTTATACCAATCCGCCAAATTTCCTAACGAGTGAAATTATTATATTATAGAATAAGATTGCAATAAGTATACCTAAGCATAGTGTATAAAGACAATTGACTCTGTGTGCGTGCAAGCCGCGTTTTGGACCGTGCTAAGTTAACTTACTTCTTTGTTTATACTGTGGTATAAGTGACGCTAGATGGCGTGATGACTTGAGAACAATGGCTGACAGAGACTGGATGAGCAAATCCGACGATCGGGCTTCGTGTTCACTAGGAGAGGCCTACGTCCAGCAGTGGACCAATATGGGCTGATGATGAAGATTATAAACTGAGTACCTAACAAGCCAAAACATCTGTTAGACATTCAACTAACATTTTCAGTTTTCTAATTTCAATTATGAAGCATGCTTGCCTAGGGAATAATAATGTCATGGTCTAAAGCTTTTAAAAATATCGTGAAGGAACAATACAGTATTGTTACCTGTGCCACATTTCATAAATACGTCCATATTCGCAGTATTCCTGCTCATGGATCGAAGTGTGCCATTTGATTGACCCACGAAGATCGGATCCTGTTTAATCAACGATCGATTGGTGTAGCTTTAATTATTACGATTGTATGAAGACCAGACGAAAAAAAAACGATACAATTTCTGATATTTCTGAAAAGTTTAACGGTACAAAAGACTTCGTTTTAAAAACCGATTGTCGTATCCACACGTTCACTGCTGAAATCACAACTGTTGTGTTTGTTGTATGGGAAAACACTACGGAGTGTGCAAAGCCGCACCCGTGGCTAGACAAGAAAGTCGGCTCAGCAGTGAAAGTGTTAATACTTATTAATACTTCGGTATGTGTGCGTTGAAGCGCGCACACATACTTAGAAGCTGTGTTTAATGATAGATAGCTTACTGTTCTGTTTCTGCTATGGTGTCGTTAAGCGTGGATAGTTTTGTTCAATTGTTTTTGTTTACTTGACACAGGAGGAGGACATCCCAGCTACAGTGCTGTGACGATGACGTCGAAAAAGCTAAGTCCAAAAAAAACTGTTGTTTTTGTGGCATTAGCGATATATCACCGCACCTGTCACTTCATTCGCTACCTTACCAACCTTCATCATCGCTTATCACCTACTGCCAACCGAACAAAACTTAAAAAAAATCTTCTCTCGCCTGCTTGCCTTAACTTTTTAAACGTGCCATAAGACCAAAGAACTCTTTTATATTATGATTTGTACATACAATTAAAAATTAAAGTGTTAACTTATTAAAATTTTGTTTTTTTTTTTTTCACGTATTCTTAAAGCAATGGTGAAAGGAACCAAATTATTTACTGTCGTTTTAATAATGTAGTTTGTTAATCTATGTATACCTTGTTTAGAGCAATAATCGAATATATAGTGAAACAACACTCAATGTCTATTTTTATCATGTAACTAGTCAAATATACTAAAGTTTTTACTGCTTTGAAAATTATTTATAAAAATATTTATACATATTAATATGTTATAGGGCACACTTTGTAACAAAATATCGATAAATTACATCTAAAGCATTGTAACCACGGACCACTTACTACTACAACAGAGGTCAGGGCGAAGTATCTTCAACTGAACAAAGCTCAGCATTTTTGTATTCGTAAACCTATTGATTTTTCTTAAAAAAAATCGATTTTTTTTTATTGAAAACCAATACTGTACGAATTTCGCAAAACCGCTGAGCGGAAGTGGTTCAGTTATTAATACAGAAAAGTGGTGGCAAAAATTCTGTCAGAACAGAATAACAAAACTGATGTGATTAGTCGATATTTTGTCACTAATTGTAAAGCAGTGTATTAGTAGTTTACGTACCTGTTCTATTAGAGTTCCACCGTAGGTGTATAAGTACCTTAAAGGCCTACTGGGCCCCGACACCCCTAAGCGTTGGGGCTAACAAGACCTAAGGTATATATAGAATACCTAATTATACATCATAATTAAGGGAAGCGTATTAGAGACTGCCCTTAAGACTCTGAGTTAAAGATCAATGTGCTTAGGAATATGATTTGCAGTTATTTCTTGCTGTGGAGAATTGTCGTAACAAAATTAACATATCATGCACAATAATTCACAAAAGCTCTCTGTCGGCATATCATTATATAATTGTAATACCTAGCTTCTTACCATTGGAACTAATAGATATAGTTGTTGAACTATTTTTGTGAGACTAAACGCTTTTACAATACCGAAAAGCACTGCCTTACATACTAAGTAATTTTTGTTAAGCGAATGTAATCGTGTTCACGAATTGTCAAGACGTCCGCTCTCTACGACTGCTGACGTTCGAATGAGGATAAGGCGGGAAGGCGCGCCGCGACTTCCGTTCAAGGCAGCCACTCGTTCCATGTTACACATCGTAATTTTTATATCGTGAGCTTTTTATATAAATAAGCATTTACAAAACAGTATTGTTGTGTGATAAAAAGCTGGTGTCTAAAACCCCATTGTTCTTTTTTCATGTTGTTGAAAATCACTTATAACAAATATTAAACCTACATAGATAAGTAAATTATATAAGACATTTGAAATGAAAGCTTGTTGCTGTTTTAAGCAATTGTTTTTATAATGTAACTACAATCGGAAAACGCTCTCAAAACAAAATGAATACATGATACATCTCATTTCTCTCCACAATAATCTTTCTTCTATCTAAGAAACTATTTTCAATGGACAATGGTTTTTTATTGATTCGATCTAGATTATTTTTGACCTTACCTACTTTTTACTGTAATAAGAACTGACGATTGTCCTTGTAACTTATTCTTCTCCACTATTTGTATTAAGGAGTTGTTGATTTGATCACATGTTTATAGTGTTGGCAATATTGCTTGGACGCTGGAGTAGTAAGTAGGGGAAAGATAGCTAAGCTGCAATATTTCGTGAGAAACCTTCTTCTATCTCGATTCCTTCCAATTTTAAATTTAAAAATTCTATTCCAAGTTTTCCGTTAGTTTATAACTTGTCGTGTTGCAGCAACATTCTTTTTTTGAAAGTGTGTAGTTAACGTACGAGTCACAATAATAATTTTATGGTATTTAACATTAGTTACATTGTTATTGTAACGATATATTAATATAACGGAAGTATTGTTTGTCACATTGTATGACCGAAGTTATGCTGAGATAAAAAAATGTATGTTCTTGAAAATATAATATCTTCATATACGGAACGATATGGTTTGTTTTTATTTCTACCTATTCCTTTAGCAGAGGGCGATTTATTAATCTAACCAGGTAACAAATTGATCACTTTATTACTCATTATTTATTTATTAGATTTTTTCTAAGAAATTGACGCTTATGGGTGTAATTTGCCCCCCTATGAGATGAAAAAATCTGTGCCCATGAGAATACTTCAATGATTTCTAATTGATGTCAATCCACAACCCACTGTAGTCTAAAAAACTTTAACGCATTAGTTCCCAAGAAATCCACAATTAAAATTGTTATTTACTAACCACTAGTTTTCCTTGTTCTGTGGTGTTTCAATAAAGAGTTTATCAAAATATCTAACAACATCCTAACAATGTGCAAGCCGTTACCATGGCCAAAGAACAAAAAAAAAGAAATATAAATTTTAATGTCAAAGGTTGCCCGCTCGGTCAGGGAACTCGACCTAGTTAGATAAACATTTGTATGATAACAAAATACTATTGATAACCTAATTAATAGCAAAATTGATGTTCTCCATATAAAATTTCAATAAAACACAAAATATAGGTACAATCGCCAAAATATTTTAGGTTTTTTTTTCGTTGTGACTTCGCACATTTATTGCACTAAGCCAATGTCAAGTATTAAAATATAGTATCAAATAGGTAGGTATTACATAAAAAAGGTAAACGCCGAGTCCTAGTCTGTGAGGTAGCCGTTAGCCTAGTAAATTTTTAGTTAATGTCACGATTCAGTAAAGTGGTCCATGATTTACTAAAACTTCCTGAGTGTTTTGAAAAGAACAGGAATACGTTTTTTGGGTTTGTATTATTTGCTCACACTCGTGTACTTACGTTATTGAAAACGATTAATTTTCCACCAATATCAAATAATATTAACACACGAAGAAACACTATTTTGAGAAAATGATACAAAATGAACAGTCACATAGCTATTGAATAAATCCCGCCGAATACTTAAAACTTTTAGAGCTAAAGGTGGAATATTTAACGTCCTTTTTTTTTAGGAGCTTGGAGCTTTTGCATGTTAGCGGCACCTAGCGTGGAGTAGCAGTACTACTATCATCACAAGACAGCACAAGCTTTTAGCAGTTCTGCTATTCACCGCTAGGTGGCACAACTTGCCAAAAAGTTATACATTGTACAAGTAAGGAAGAAAGTTTTGAAACTTCTAGGTATTTATTCTTTAATTTTAGTTGCTTTTCGTGGCTACATGTAGGAAAGAAGTAAAAACGAAATGGGTTGAAATAGTAACCCTGCCCAAATGCCTGGAAAGGATCAGATATAAAATAAATCCGTAAAATAAACACACCGACTGTTACACAAACTTGCATTCAAACTTACCAAAATAAAATTCACGAAGTATAACTTTTTGCTACAAATCACACAAAAAAATCACAACTTTTTTACGCGACTGCGAACAGCAACGTTTTTTACCGTAGTGCCCAAAGAAGGGTATGTTTTTTAATAAGCTCTAACGCTGAGAAACTTGTAGTCAAAATTACAATCAAAATAAGTCCATGCTTTTTGCCAAACACTAAAAAATCTCTATAAACATACTAAATAATGAAAAAAAACTTAACCCAATTTAAATAGGCATGTACCACACAGAGGAATTCCGATCGAATTTAGGTCCTTAGTCGCTGGGTTGTGTTTATCCTAATTGTATAATGACCACGGGGCGAGTCGATCCTCGCTGCAGGCGGATAATATCCTACTTCGGTAATTGGGAGTCACGATACGGATGCGACGTTAGACACTGTGTTATAAAAAAAATATATTTCAAAATTGCTAGGTAGGTCCCATACACCTTAGGCGGCACTGCACTGCGCTCGTCACCCTGAGACATCGGTTCTGCAGCCTCTAACTATTAAAGGCGTTTCTGACGACACGATCATAAAGAATTGTTGCTTCCGTAAGGTTGTTGCTTTTTTTACAATTTGACTTAGGTGTTAAAAAAACCAAAACAACGAAACTCGAAGAAAAAATTTCCAAGGTTTCCAAAATATGAAACCAGTCACTGGATCTATGCCATAATATACCTACCTTAACAACAGTGTCTAATATTTTGACCATAACCTACGGTTCACAACCTATCATTGGTTTTTTTACCGTACATTTTGATCGATTGTTAAATCGAAGCAAATTGTTTAACGATCAGTTTGGACGTCTAACGATTGTTTAGAATTAAATTGCATAATTTTTGGGTGTTGTTATTTAATATTAGACGTTAGTAAATGCTTAGTTGTCTACTGAATAACATGCTAGAATAATGCCAAGCATTTTTGATCATAGATTTTGAACAAAAATATTGATAGATAGACCTAAGTATTGTGACGTAGGTAAGTTAGTTTAAGGCAAACAAACAAGTGATAAGGGAACGATGTGAAATCGTAGAAGGTGTAGTGACAGAAAGGGATGCTTAGGTGGACGTCTTCTGGAAGGACTGGCCGCAGTCTGTCAGCCGAGAGGAAAGGAGAATGAATATGAAGAGAATTAATATGAAAGTAATATAGAATGAGAATCCTACACCATTTCAAAGGGTGTGAATGTGATTTGGAACTAAAAGACCCCAATCAAAAAAAGTACATGGACGATTCGCACTTTATTGCATGGGAAGCCGTGCGAACAGCTCGTGGTGCGAAATGCCCCAACCACCGACGTGTTCGCTAAAAATTCACTCAAATCCGCCCACAGCTGGACACGGGTCCCCCTCACTTTCATGAGGAGTATTGGTGCATTACACACCTACGAAGGTTTATACAAAAAAAACCGTATTTTAATTAAAGGTTCCAGTAAACCTTCCCTTTCGTTGGCCACGTTAATAGCGACAAGTGCTAAGTGCAAGCGTACCGCGCCAGTGCACTCGCACTGTACAGCGCACACCTGCTTCCGGTGCGTTTCCAATGCGCTTCCGGTGCGCTTCCGACTGCGGATGTGACGCAGCTGGCCGTGTTGCTATGCGGTTTAGTTGTGACAACACTTCTTTTAGGTTTTGGCTCGCACGTTTAGCCAGTGTCAAATATTTCATGTTATAGGTCAGTTATAATTATTATAGAATCTATAACCGATGAGGTAAACGCACAGAGATCGAGATCTGTGGGTAAACGAGTGAAGACCGCGTTTAGGCAAACGTAGTGTAGGACGTTACCGGCAAGGTGGAGTGTCGATTGCGGAAAACGGCTGGCAAGGACTGGATGAGGAGAGCTGAATATTGCCCAATACCAAGAACATACGAAGAATCATAAATCGTGACGTCATGATGACATAAGTACATAGATTCTAACACCTAACTATGGTTCCCTTTTTTTTTTTTTTTTTTTTTAACCCGGGGGAATGACCTTATTCTTACCTCGACCTCGGGGGAGGCCGGATGGTTATGTGGGGCTCCCCCGCCAGTGCGCATCCTAGGGATGCGCCTGACTGGGTGTACCCACTAAACAACCCCGGGATGTTCTCCTCTCCGCATGTTGGGGTGGACGCGGGCTCGCGATTGCGCTTCCACGACCACCCCTGCGGACGTCCGGGCGACTGCCGCGGACACGTCTCTAGGGGCACTCGGCCTCGCCTAGGTTGGATGCGCTCTGGAGAACATCTCAGAGCGCATCTCGCCTCGGGACTATGTGATGGGACGAGGGATCCCCCGATCCTCCGCCCCTAGTCCCCGTTATGGTGGCAGGTGGTGGGCATACGCCAGCCTCCTGAACTATGGTTCCCTGTATCTAGGGAATCTATCTCTCAGTATTTAAAACTATGGTTTATAAACATTATTTATGTACCTAAATAGTATATATATTTTTTTTATTATTTATTATTAAGTGTAGTCTGTATGTGTATTATTAAAACATAAGTATTAAATGTATTGTGTCTGTTAAATACTGTAAGTACGCCACCCACCCTACTATTGAAAAATGTTTTTTACTGTCCATCCAAAGGTTGTCTGGAAGAAATCGATTTCAGCGATAAGACCGCCCATTGCACTACCCTTGTTTATCTATTGTAATTCTTCTGTACTGTGTTTATTTTTGTTTCTGGTGTACAATAAAGAGTTTTTCTATTCTATTCTATTCTATTCTAGGGAATCAGAAAATACGAGGACCATGGTCCTACAAACACCAACACTCAGAGCAAATACCTGTGGTTCAAACGATTCTTTGCCCTGTGTGGGAATCCAGCCCTTAACCTTAAGCTTCGCAGTCGACTCACCATTACCCCTACGACACGGAGGCCGCCAGTAGAAATACCCACAGATGGCACCAATCTATATATATATATAAATGTTATGTTGGTTTGTGTACGCTTCAAAAACTCAAAAAGTTCTGCACCGATCGAGCTGACATTTTAGCATGATATATAATCCGCATCAAGGATTGTTTTTATCTATTTTTTCATCAGTGACATATCAGCGAATGTGCGAATGTGCCACAGCGAAGCGTGGCAGGGTACAGCTAGTAGATATATATATATAGTTACTAAGTATAGAATGCTCTCTACACTATGGTATAATGCTATGCAAGTTTATCTGTCGTGAAAAGTATATATTATAACTATATGTAGGTAGAATGGACCGTGGCGAGTGGACACGAATGGCTGGTTACGCTACGTGACAACTCTTGATACTTTGTATATTTTTACTGCTGAAAACACAGATGTTGTGTTTTTATAACTATACGCGGGTGCGGGAAAACTCACCCACAAAATTAAAAAAAAAGATTGTTAAACAAAAAGTTTTTACTAAAAATCAGAAGTAAGAAGTTATAAGAAGTTCTTCTTATAAATTAAACCTCATTAGGAAAGGCTGCCCACAGTGTTTATTAATCCTTGATCATAAACACTTCTATAAAAACGAACAATAATTCGAAATAATAATCTAATAGCTAGACAATACAATTTAATAGTTACTGAGTTTTCGCTTCTATCGGCAGTCCCCAAAGATTGCCTTAAATGTTTTTTTAGTAATAAGGTTTTATTAGAAAGTATCAAAACCGTTTATGCAATATAACGGTCCGGCGCGACACGCACGCTTGCACCGTACATACTACTGTAGTATAGCCACGTTCCCGATAGATAGGCAGAGTGCATATGCGGCCATTTTATTAATAGCCGTAGTAACTAGTATGGTAGAAATTAAATAAAATTAAAACCTACGAAATGGGTTTTTGGTTGACAAAAATGTTTATAGACAATCTAGAGGCATAGGTGCAGAATGTCAAATTCTCAAAATGGCATATGAGTCTCAAGCGGACCAATTCTCAAAATGGCATATGAGTCTCACCTAAACGGACCAATTCTCAAAGTGGCATAATGAGTCTCAAAAAGACTGATTCTCAAAATGGCACACGAGTCTCACAAGGACTTAGTCTCAAAAAGGACAATTCTACCTTAGACAAAATAAACTTAAAATACTAAATTATAAAAAGGTTTTTAATAATTGAGTAAGCAACAAGAGTAGCAAGTCGATCACCTGATGGTAAGCGCCAGTAACCTACCCATAACAGTCAAAGTGCCACCCATAACTTTCCATTGCATAATCTTGCGCGGCACTGCACTGCGCTCGTCACCCTGAGACATCGGCTCTAAAGTCTCATGCCCACTAATATTACTGGAAACAGCGCCATTCAAACCAGAACACAGTGATGTTTGCACACTCCTGCTTGGCGGATAAATATGTGTGGTAGGTACTTCCCTGGCGGACTCTAGCAGAAGAGGCATAAATACGACTAAAATAAGGAATTTGCAATTTTGAAATTTATATTAAGTTTGTACTTTTGTAGGAAATAATCTCTTGAACTACTTTTGATAACTACTTTCATTAGAAGGCATACAAAGTGCTACCGCCTTTATTTTATCCGGGGAATATGCAGTTTTTGCGGGAAAACGGAAAAGGTAATCTTTCTAACACCATCAATCTACTGTTCGTCACTGAGGAGTTCCGTTGTCTACCTCCCGTATCTATCATCAGATCAGCTCGCTGTCACCATGTCATGTATTTGTGATAAGATTTTTGACTGAAATGCACACACACAGAGACACACACAAACACATGAACACATGGCTATTTATTATTATGAGCCCGAGATGTCCCACTGCAGGGCAAAGGCCTTCCTACCCTCCTTCCATTTCTGCCTATCCTTAGTTAAGGCTGTCTAGTTCTCCAAGTAGGCGTCAAGGTCGTCCCGCCTTCTCCTTCTTAATGGACCGCCTTCTCCTTCGTTATGGACTTGGCCCACAGTTCCTCTGGCATGAGGCTGACGTGACCAGCCCAGTCCCGCTTTCTGAATTACGTCTGTGATTTTTGTCCGAAAGCGCAGTTTGGTGTTCCGAATGCGGTCTGTCAGCGAACACATGATTATGTAAGTACATGAAAATTGTAAAAATTCTAACTTCTATAACCAAACGTCTTTCAAAATGACACTAGAAAACAAAACTGTAACACAAAGAAATCATTAAAATAAGTACCGACTGTAATTTCTCTACTTTACATAAAATTAACCCTATTAATTTGAAAATCTAAAGAAAGTTACGCAATAAACGACCTACATGCATAAAATAGCAATTGCAAATTCTTATAAGACAACATTACGCAATAACATTATACCCGAGCGCTGAGATAGCGCGCTCCAATTTCAAATATTCACGTTTTTTACTTTTTAAACCGAAAATGTACAATACTGGCCATTGACTGTGCCATTGAGTAAAAATAAGAAAAACTGTGTGCAAAATGTAAACAAAACAATTGTTTCTTTTTTTTTAACGTCAACATACGTGTTACGTAGTTACGATTAATTTTTACTTTTAATTTCACATTTATGGCCAAGACGGACGTCTGAAGCGAAAAAGAAAACATATACCTACTGTATAACGCATAGAGGGCTACGAAAGTTACTGTTATCTTGGCATATCCTCTCTAGGCGAGACGCCCATAAAGTATTCGATTTATTATCTCAACGTCCACGAACAACGGTATACGGTACTTGATGCGCGCGCCGCTCCCCCCTCGCTGCTATTGTTACGAAGCCCTCATCAAGAACTGGATTCGAGGCCGAGAATAATTCTACCTCTGGTATAAACTCCCTTTGCAAAATACTCTTTAACTACAGAAACAAATATATGAAATGTTATATCGAATTATTCAGCAAAAAATGGCGGATTTTTTGATATACATTTGATATAACACAATGTAATATTTAGAGCAAAAATAGCGTCTTCCAAATAAATTCCTTATCTCTCTGGCGTGGAATTTAAATGCGGTACTTTATAGACGCCCGCGTGCATGTTGAACCGTATTTCTGAAGCGGTACAGTCGAAGAGGGGAATTTGGTACTTGGCTGGTCTCGGAGCAACCCTTCGTCTTATTCTCCGTCCTTGTCTTGCACGACGGTCGACTGTGCTGCTCTAGGTAAAGATGGTGCTCCAGTGTTGAACCTGTTTGGGAACTATAGCGAATTAATGATTCATATAAAAATGTACAAAAAAACTGCTTTGCTGCTTTAATATTGCGCTTATATGAAGTTATATGGATATGGATCCGCGATTAAGATTGGTTGAAGGCCTTTTAATCGGTATATTCCCAACTAGCCCACTAACTGGTTCATTTCAGTGGGGTAGCTGGGAATTATTTTTCCTAAGGTCTTTGTAAAGCTTTCTTTGTAAAGACCCTGGGAAAAAATATTCCCAACACACCCGTTAACAGAAATGTTGAGAGGTCTACCATCAGGTCCCAAATGTAGAAAATAGTAGATAAATAATATTTATAATATTTTTCCCTGAGAATAAGGGGATAAAAATTAAATATGACCTTTATTACTCGCTGATAATGTAGCTTTCCACTAGAGAAAGAATTTTTAAAATGGTTTTAGTGGTTTTGGCTTGAAAGCGTAACAAACACATTAGTTAGGATTAGAAAGGACATATTATTATGTAAGTAAGGACAGGAAGTAGGTTCTTCATTTTAGTGTATGCCTCAGATAGTAATAGTAATATAGCGTAGCGTCTCACCAGCAGTGGTCACACGCCCTACAGCGTCCCGCTCCGCGCCTACGTAGTTATGGCGCGAACGTACTTTTGCCCACTTTGAAATACAGCGCTCGCAGCGCACAAGGGCGTAGCTTGCGTAACGCGTGCGTTACAGACGAATATTATAAAGTTTTACTAAATTATTGTAACCAGCTTTTTCCTGACTACGTTGCTCAATGAGTGTGCGTGTTTCTTTCATTTACAAGATCTATTATTTCGTATTATTTAAAAAGTAAGTAGTATTTTGAATGTAAGTTATACTACAGATAAATAAAATGACATCGTTAATTTTTAAAAATAATATTGAAAGCTGTAGAAAATAGTATGATACCTAATCTGTTACCAAATTTAAAATTGGCATATGGGTTTCTCAAACTATAGGACTACTGCTAAAAATTATCATTTATATTAGACTAGCAGCGCCCCGCGGTTTCACCCGCGTAGTTTTCGTTCCCGTGGGAATACGGGGATGAAATAAAACCTATGTTACTCGTTGATAATGTAGCTTTCCATTGGTGAAAGAATTTTTAATATCGATGTAGTGGTTTAGGCGTGAAAGCATAACAAACAAACAAACTCACATTCGCATTTAATATTAGTTAGGATTAGGATTGATATCTTAAAATTACGCATAATATCCGACGTGTTTTTCAGAATGGTTCCGCTTTCTATAGCAAGCATCTTATTATATTACGTGGGTGAATATTACAATATTTATATAAGTAGGTCTTAGCATAAATAAACATAATAGATAACAATCTTTGAATTAGCGAGAGCAGTTCGCGATAGCCACTCTTTTTATAAAAGTCAATGAACTTTTTATAATGTAAAGTTTTGTTCTGATTGAAAACTAGCGAGTTCTTTTTTAATGTCTAATTAAAAAAAATCGGTTATAAAAGTTTCAAAATTGCACATACCACCTCATTCGTGCACCACTGACGGCTGTCTTGAAGCGGGCGCTTTTTTCCATCGAGAGCCCATCCGAGGTACGGAAAACAAAAAGGCTGGATTTATACATTTTTTTATTATTTTATTTATTCCTTTTCACTCTGTATTTTATTTTCGCGAAATTTTTGCATATCGCTCTGCCAACGTTATTGTTAATAGTGATGGGGAACCATTTGGTCCACTTGTGGCCTGTCCCGCTTTCGGAATAAACGGGACACTGGCAACGTTCTCACAGTCGATGTGGTTACAGCTTGGACAATCACTTAATTTTGTTCCAGAATATTGTATGTAAGCTATGAAAAAAAACAGTATCGGGTCAATCGGTATAGTTCTAGATATGTTCCTATTACCTTTTCACCCGCGGAATTCCCATTTTCCCGCAGGAAGTCTGCATTTTCCCGGGATAAAACATAAGCTATAGCACTCAGGGATAATGTTCTTCCTATTAAAGTAAAAGAATTTTCAGAATAAATCAGTATAGACACTGACAGTATTTCCGGATATTACTTCCTATAAAGTCACAATTTGAGAAATTTTAGATACCTACCTCTTGATGACGGAAGAGAGTGAAAGTATAGTAAAAATGATGGAGTAAAAAGTAACAGAAAGAAAACAATTATAAAACAAAAGAAAGACAACGATATAAAAATTTAAAGATGCGATGAAATAGTAGTGTAAATAAATCAGCTGATCAACCTGTTTCAAAACTGGGGTCCGCAAGCCCCCACGCTCCAGGCCTCACGAACATTCCCAAAGGGGCCCCCAAGCCCCAAAGGAACCGTCAATGTCTTTACGGTACAGACAGATGGAGCAAAATATCGAGACTGGCGGCGTTAAGACCGTGAGAAAACAAGATTCGTAATACAAAACCAAATAGGGAAGATCTTTGTCCAGCTGTGGGCCAGCCTACATAGATTAAAAATAAAAAAGCTGTTAGAGCCAAATGATCACATGAAAATTGTAGATTTTTTTAAATTAAGTGTTAATTAATCATTATTTAAATTAGCAATGTTATTTAAATTAAGTAGATTTCGTTTTATTTCGATATCATCACTGGAAATCTCTGTCATACATACAATGAGTTTTGGGTATCGGAGCGTTTCCCGCCTTTTTTATTGTCGCCTATTTATGGCTATGCCTAAAACCAAGGCCCCGAGCACCTATTTTATTACGGTTCTACTGTCATTTTGCTATGACTTCAGCCGAATCCAGTGTGGCCCATTTGACATTACCTCATCACTATTCAACAGTTTTCAGCCGCCGACATTTTATTTCTGTAATGTCACTTGTCACTGTCACCGAGTACCTACCTGACATTTGCCGAATGGCGGGAAATCAGACGGCGTGTGGTCTGTAAAAGGTTTGAGTTGATTTTCAGTTTTTGTTTGAAGTAGGACACTCAGCTTTGATGATAGATAAATTTTATTATACCCAGGCATTAGTTCCACGTATTTTAAATAATTATATGTATGTGGATGGATAATATTTTTTCTTGATTGAGATCCCATTTACATGAGTGATCTTAAAACATAATTTTTATTAAAAATCCTCCGCCTGTGTAGACTTTTCTAGTTATTAAATCATTATTTTTTATTTTTTTTATTTTTAATAGTTGGCAAACAATCATGCGGCCCACCCGATGATAAGTGATCACTGCCGCCTATGACCATCTGCAACGCCACGGGCATTGCCGGTGCGTTGCCTACCCTTATTAGGAAGGACTCTTTTAACGTTTGCTTTAAACTTCTGTATGCTTTACATCTGTGGGAAAACTTCGGGTGGAAGATCATTCCACATCTTGCAGGTGCGTGGAAGAAACGAACGCGTAAACGGAGTTGTATGAGATTTCCACGCATTTACAATATGTGGATTTGCTTTCTCTCGATGTCGAGAAATCCGACGGTAAAAGCGGGATGATGATATGAGATTAAAAATCTCTTCAGAGCATTCCCCGTTGTAATACCTGTAGAAAAAGCTCTGTTGTTATTTTCAGGTATGTAGCACGGGTTGTTTCCAAAAACCACAATCAGTTTATTACCACTACATCCACGTCTTTGATGTAGGAAAGTAAGTATACAGTTTAATTCCCACGTCATCCAAGAAGGAGTGGATGGGGCTGGTACTGGTTGCTAGTTATATTATAATCATAAAGCAGAATTAAGCAATTTTTATCACTTTCTAGGAAAGGAAAGGGCCTTTGGGAAGCGTCACCCAGACTGACCTGTAAAGTAAGGTCAAGCTAAATCATTTTCGGCGCGTCCTGGTGGTTAGAAGGCTTAGGTACATTGAATAATGCACCGAAACTGATCCAAAGATCAGCACTACTATTAGATTATTAGAAGCCATGATTGGTTTTATTTAGTTAGCCGCGGATTTTGAAATGCGACCGAAATTCTTCTTAGTGATTCGGTTCACACCCTGATCCGTTTGCCTCGGTCTAGTATACCAAAACAGGTCTGATTTCGCTTCCAAACCCTAAAGTAACAATGCCCCTATCAGCAGTTCATACAGCCCGCTCAATCATTCATTCTGTTTTCATAACGGCAGCCTGTATTGTTCACATTAAATTATACAGAATTGTGTGTTTAGCAAACACGCCTCGGGCGCGGCGCGGCGGGCGGCCATTACAGGGTCCCTATAATATACCTATGTATCTACCTCCAGCTATACATGTGGATATAGCTAGAATTTTTAGGTACTTATCTGTTTTACTTTTGGTTGTGCCAGAGTATTGTTGTTTTGGAGATAGCACTGGAGAACACGAAATGGCACGTATTTTAGATTTGTTTCGTTTGCCCACACTCATAAATGTTCATCATCATCATCATCATCATAGACAGCTCATTCAACCCACTGCAGGGCATAAAGCTATGTTCACATTTGTCTGGCGTGTCGTGTCGTGATGCATCAGATAGGTATCGGTTTCATACATTTACACAAGCCGTCACAACACACTGCATCAGAGAAATGTGAACGCTACCATATTATATGTATGAAACCGATACCCTTTCTGATGCATCACGACACGACACGTCAGACAAAAGTGTCGGCGGCTTAAGCCTCCTCTTCTTACGCCTTTTATCCAGGCTTGGTGTATATTCCATCAGGATTACACATTGACACACGAAGAAACGAAGAGGCCGCCTGGGGAAGTCCCCAGGCGGCCTCTTCGTTTCTTCGTGTGATATGAATGTGGCAGATGTGGCAGATGAATATCTGGCAAAGGTGTGGACTTCCACACCTTTGCCAGATATTCATCTGCCAAGCAGTAATGTGCAAGCGTTACTGTGTTCCGGTTTGAATGGCATTGTTTCTAGCGAAATTACTGGGCATATGAGACTTGAGCCGATGTCTCGGGGTGACGAGCGCAGTGCAGTGCCGCGAAGGATTATGCAATGCAGGGTTATGGATGGTGCTGTGACTGTTGTGGGCAGGCGTAGCGCTTACCATCAAATGAACGACTTGCTAGTCTCGTCACTCAGTCAAATAAAAAATAACATCCGTTTCCTGCCACGTTTAGCATAATAATGGCGGAAAATTTAAATTTCATACAGTTTTTTATTTTTCAGAGCTAGACCGTTTTTAACCATTTTAAATCATAATGTAGTCCGTGACATTCGTTATGTTTACGTTATTTTGTAGAGATATTTAACACTAATGCACTAGATTACTCAAGTTATAAGCAAATTAACTGTTAAACTTGAACGATTACAGTGATTCTTGACCTGTATAAGTAATCGGGTGCATTGTATGTTAAAAAAAATCTACAAAATATGGTGATAAATATAATCTAGGATTGTCGCGAATTCCATTATTATTCAGAATAGTTACCCGATCTTACTAAAAAATGGAAAAAAAAAACTTTGAAATTTTAATATCCCGCCATTTGCGAAACGTTCCGCCTAAAAGTTCACGTTCTACAGCTGCGTGTAGGAGTAAGTACAGTGTATGGCACAAAGTAGTCACATAGGTAGGTGGTACATAGGTAGGTAGGTAGGTAGGTAACCGTTTGTAAAATAGTAAGGTTGTTTCCGTGCTTCCCACCTTTCATTGGACACAATTAAAATTACCAGTTACGTGACGTGCGGAGAAGTGGACGCGTGAAATGTTTTGGATGTGGCACCCATTTTGATGATGTTTCCCGCCGTTTTCGTCTTAACTAATGTATTTGTCGAAACACTCATAAGTATTTTATTCCGTTTTCAACCTAGAAAAAAATCCCTTTTCAATTCCATGAAAAAATAATATTAGATAAGGGATTTTCGTTGTTTTTACAAGTTTTTAGCACATCCTAAGAACTCTTTACATTGTGCATTTAGTATGCTTAAGAAAAAAATAGGATTCGAACTCGTGACCCTATTCTTGGCCAGCGTACTTAATAATTGAAAGTTGCATCAAAATCCGTTCAGTATTTAGTTACAGTAGCGTAATCCTTATACAAAATGAAAGACAGACAGTAAGATAATTATACATTTGTTTTAAAGTGTTTAAAATCACATTAGATTGAGTAATTGGAATTTTTAAGACTACTTTCCGGCTCCATCATTAGGTCAACATATAGACACTTTAAATAGTATATAGTATATAGATATAGTAACCTAATAATATCACCGCGTTACCACATCCATCAAACTGTGCTCAACTCTTTCCTTTCTCCGACTGCTATCACGAACGGAGTTTTTTGCATCGCGTGCGTTGTGACAGACAGACGGACAGGCCAATTTATAATATGTCCCTATCGTATGATCTTACACGCTACCAACTACCACCAAACCAACAAGTTTTTGTGTTATATTTTAGCGATTTCGACGATAGTTAAAAATTCTGAAATTACATCTAGGGAAAGGGTTTAGAAATTATGGGCATTTTTTTATAGATTGTCATCGCTGATTCAGCGGGGAAAACAGAAAAAAAACCTGCGTTTAATATAAATAATGTAGGTGTGTGGTGGTAGCTTAGTGGGAGAACGTCTGCCTTCCAAGGACAAGGACGTGAGTTCAAATCCCGTGCGGGCGCACATACCAATGTGTTTCTGTAAAGCATATGCACGTAATTATCACTCACTTTTCAATGAAGGAAAACATCGTGAGGAAATCCACATACCTACCCGAGAATTATTTCAGAGGTAGGTATGTTATCCACCGATTCGGACCGGGCCCCCGTGGTGGATTATGGCCTTACCCTTCTCACGAAAGTGAGGAGAGACCTGTGCTCAGCAGTGGGACCATATGGGTTGATGATGATGACGATGATTTCTAATCCATCCTACTACCGTTTAAATCTGAATGTTCTAAGTAAAATATCTACTTACAATACAGAGCTCCTCATGCTTATTTCCAGTGAAGACCGAGCAGGCAAACATAGAGCAGGTTCCGTACATTAACAACGCGAAGGATTTAATCAAGCCGAGATGAAAAATGCCCGCCGGATCCCCACACTACGGGTACCGTCAGCAAGGAAAATAGTAATACGGGAATACAATAAAATAATATTCAATTTTATTCCCCAAAAATAGTATCCGATCCAATCATTAGTAATCATATAATCAATCATCATGAAATCGACTTTTCAGTGGTCTTTGCGCAGAATTAATCTAATAAGTAGTACCAAATCGGATTTGAAGAAACTCAAAAAAGAAACTTTTTAAGAAAATTCACATTTTGAAAAAATAGTCCTTTTTTATGTTTTTTTTTCGAAAAAAGACTTAAACCTTTTCACTTAAACAATTTCCATGTATCATTGTCCAACGCAATTTTTTTATTTTTCTTATTTTTTTTTTTTATTTAAATTTTTATGGTGGCCCTTTCTGCCATCGGTAGAGGGGTGGAATTGCAAAGGGTTGCAGTAATGAGAAGAATGAAAAATGGCCCCGCCGCAGCGTCGTGGGGGAATTTATTAAAAACCTTGGGGTAATATTAAAAACTACAAAATTCTTGTCTATCAAGCAGTACGTAGATAAGTTAGGTAGGTTATTAACTGTTGCGATTTCAAGCGCATAAACTGCCTATCTCAAACTGAAAAATCTTTATCTTATTTTTTTTATCTTTTTCTTTATTTTATCTAATCTTTATCTTTATTTTACTCATGAAATTTATTGACTCCACCAACAGATTCATAATAATTATATCCAATCGAGAAGAACCGACAAAAAACTCGATGGCATTTTTTTACTATGTGATCTGCCTTCCAAGGAGTAGGACGTGAGTTCAAATCCCAATAAGGTCAATGTATTTCTGTTAAGCATATGTACGTAATTATCACTCGCTTTTTGGTAAAGGAAAACATCGTGAGGAAACCCACATACGTACCCGAGAATTATTTCGAAAGTAGGCATGATATCCACCAATCCGGCCCGGGCCCCCGTGGTGGATTATGGCCGATCCCTTCTCACGAAAAAGTGAGGGGAGACCCGTGCTCAGCAGTGTGACGATGATAATGATAATGTGGATATTTGTTATGAGTATGAGTTATAAGTACCTTTTAACATTAAATTTCGCTACTTATGCACTGAAATAGAAATAGAAATAAAAATAGTACATATATTATAACAGGTGTGATCAAATTACCCCAGTGAGGTATGAACAAAATGCTCTAACAAATTATTACATTTACACCACAGTTTTTTTTAAAATTAACCATAGATAAAACTGAGGTGGGTACAGCAAAAGCAAATCACCTGACTTTTGGCATCGTGCTCGACATAAATATTATGTTTTAGGGTGATCGTGACAGACTAACATACACAGCCACATCCAAATATATATTAAAACGTCATCAGCCCATCAGCGACGTCTTATAAAATAGATTACTACTGACACAACTCGCTATTATGTTAACGTGAATTTATATCTGATATATATATTATAGTAAGTTTATTTTATGCGTTCAATATATCTATTCTGTGCTGGTGGTCTCCAATTCAGACGTAAAATATATTTGTACTTGGCAGAGTAAGGGCCGTGGCCGTTTTGATATTCACAGTTTAAAAAAAAGGAAAAATGAATAGGTACCTTCGTAGATTAGAAAAGAATAGAATACGTTTATATTGTTAAAAACTGTGTAGGTACAAAACAATATAGTATTCTTAAAATTTAAAGAAAGGTCCAACAGCCTATCCGTTAAGAACATTTATTAATTATTTATTATACGACATTTTAGACTGATAGCAAAACTGAAACGTGAAATGCAGCCGGAGGCACGACCATTTGATTTAAGACTTTGATAGTCATAACCCTGTTTTTGGGCAGTTCGGTAAAACCCAAATGGAACAAAATACCTAATTGACTTCAATGAAAAAAATTGAAAAACTAAACAAAGTCGACACGAGCAAAACACAACTACTGCTACACAAGTGCTACAGATGTAGCCTACACCAGTGCTACAGTCGTTACAAGCTATAGCCTACACCAGTGCTACAGTCGTTACAAGCTATAGCCTACACCAGTGCTACAGCCGCTACAGGCTGTAGTCTACACCAGTGCTACAGTCGTTACACGCTATAGCCTACACCAGTGCTACAGTCGTTACTAGCTATAGCCTACACCAGTGCTACAGTCGTTACAAGCTATAGCATACACCAGTGCTACAGCCGCTACAGGCTGTAGTCTACACCAGTGCTACAGCCGCTACAGGCTGTAGTAGTCTACACCAGTGCTACAGTCGTTACACGCTATAGCCTACACCAGTGCTACAGTCGTTACTAGCTATAGCCTACACCAGTGATACAGTCGTTACAAGCTATAGCCTACACTAGTGCTACAGGCTGTAGCCTACACCATCTTACACCTCCTACAGCGTGGGCAAGCTGTACTAGACTAGAAAATGCGTTTCCTGTCCCACGTTGTGCGCAAGACAAAGTATGGATTGGCGAGACATGCCAGAAGACGACGGATCGCCATCGTCGGTCACAATCTTGCGGAAAGTTGTAAATACTTATAAATGTATGTAGGTAGGTACTTATCCCAGCTACCTACAGTCCAGTCCACCCGCAAAAAGCAGTAACTGCTAACTGCTTCATAAAATTATTTACGGACACACGGACTTACCTGCGTTTAACGAGTAGCCTTAAAGTGGGAAGTGTTTTTATGTCACGTTTACGATTTGCTTTCAGCCGGGTTATGGCGACGGTCGTTCGGGCCCGTTCGGGAGATTTCGCCGAATTTCAACACTTTTTATTCGCGATAAAAAATTTATTTTGTCGAAAATAAGTGTTATAGTGCCCCTGATGGTAAGTGGCAATAATCTAGAATATATACCTGTGGGGTGGTGAGTAACTATAGGTATATGGATAAGCTAACTTCGGAGGTACAAAATCTAGCTGATATAATGAGTCGAGGTAAAGTCGATACAATCGGCCTCTAAATTAGCCGTAATTATATGACCACAAAATACTTAGAAGGCATTTCGTTTTCATAGAATAGGAGCAATGGGGTGTCAACCTATGGGAAGTAGCCTATTGAAAGAATGAACATTTTAAGCCTGCGCCTGCCTGAAGAGCCTGCGCGCACGGCCTTGCGTTTTGAAAACGCAAGGCTGTGCGCGCAGGCTCTAACTCCTATCTTCAGTATAAAAGGAGCAAAGGTTTTATAAAAAAACAAAATCCAGAAATTACTTTCCACATCCTTTTTATATACAGTAGGTACAGCAACAGATAAATGACTTAAAAATAATTAACATTTAGCACTACATTTACAATAAGATAACACTCGGCAAGGTTAACGTGCACTTGTCAGCATGTGACCACACATTAGATGACAATTGACAACGCACGAACAACCGCATACTCTAGCCAAACTACATTTATATTTCGCTAAACAAATAGGGAACAAACTACAAGTAGATATATTACACAAAATACTCGTATCGTTATCTGACATATAATGACATTTATGTCAAGTTTCTAGATCTATCGCACCGCATATCGTAGAATCATTCCAATACGTGCCAGATACGTAATTATTTATTTACCACCACACAAAATTAACATTACAAACATTTCAAAGACATAAAACTCAATGTACCTACAATTCTAATCAATATTATACAGGATTACCTACCTAAAATTGCGTCCCTAGAACGCCACCTAAATGCGAGCCAAAAACGCCATTGTTTACATAATATCTCCACAATCCACACAAAAGTAACATAACAGAAACGTTTTCAAAGCGTTAAATACTTACATATTACGCAATTTACAATTTACTAGTCAATATTATACAGGATCATCTAAAATTCGTTTCTAAAATATCATCTAAATGCGAGCCAATAACGTCATCTATCTACATAACTCAAATGCGGACAAGTGCACGCTAACCTTAAGCGCGGAAAGGACTCCGCAGCTCCGTACAAAAATATAATTTTCTTATTACACATATGCAAAGTCCGATAATTAATGTTACAGAAGCCATAATGAGGTTACAAATGTTATTATAAGATGGCGTCTAAAGGTAAGCGCGCGCCGAGACGAGCCGAACAAGAAAAAAGTCGAAGTTTCATAATGCTAGAGCCACATTATCGGGATTCAGCGAACATTCTAGCCGTAAGAATAGGATTCATTTTAGAAACTGCAAACAAAAAGAGTTCATTTGTTAACAGTTCATGATTTAAATATTATTTTTACGGCGCGAATGTTCGCCGTCAGCCGTCGAGCGCTTCGATTTGAGATCATCGTGCATGTCAATTCTGTTCACGTCAATTCTCTTAGGATTTCGTTGCCTTGCGAATTCTCCCGCGTTTGATGAGCATAGGTTTGCGGTTTCATTGAATTTCATACGCAGAATTTTAAAATGCGATTCCTTCGCCGCGTTGGCTGAGCTCGGCTCGTAGTATGTGCGCTTACCATAAAGGTGACGACCGCTATACAGCCCAAGGTCCACTATGCAGTACAAGGACCATTTTGAAATGTTCTCGACCGAACTATAGTGTTATATACTAAGCTTGAATTGCATCGCCGTCATGGTCCCCTGACAACTGAGCAACTTTTCATATACGATTTTTGGGAAATGTCTAAGACATTTGTATGATATTCGAGGGTTGATAAAATGTATCGCAAACATTTAATAGATACATAAAACGTGTTTTATATTTTCGCTGAATGTAATGACGGAAATATTTTTAACCGACTTTAAACCGGAAGTCCTCATTTCAACGCATATTTTTGTAATTAAACAATAATGTTTAATATTTTTTGTAACTTTGCATTTTCAGAATAATGAGGGTAAAAATATATCACACTAATGTTATTTAATACCTAAATATTACTGATCACTAAAATATGCAATAAAAATCTATCAGCACAAAATTTGGTTATGCCTTTTTTGTCATTTAGTGCAAAAGTTGCTCAGTTTACACTGAACACCAAAAACTATAATGGTGTTTTTGTTACTTTTAAAAAAAAAAATTAAAAGAACAATTATTATACTAGGCCAGCATCATCTTTTCTATTTTTTTTTATGTTCACCTGCAAAAAGTTTCCGTACAAAAACGTTTAAAAATGCTTACAAAATATTTCTAGCACACTTTCAGTTAATTTACCCAGATAATTACTATCTTACATTTTATAATACAATAATTGGTGTACATTTTTTTATTAAATTCAGCATAAACATCACTTTTGTAGCCGTATAGAAAAATAACGAACGAAACGTTCGCAAATCATTTTGAGGCAATTGTTTTTGATAATTTAAATACACTCTTGTATACTATACAAGACATAATTACTGAGCTGACAGCGATATCAAGTAATATCGAAACCTGAACAACGTTTGAGTCGCAACATAGAAAAACAGCAAATTATTTTGACTCCCTAAGAAAAGGTCCCGCTATATCGATATCTAAAAAAAAAAATTAGTTTGAAAACACGTCAAAAATTGTTCAGTAATCGATACTAACCACGTAATTTAAAAAAATATATATTTCATATTTCAAATATGGCGTGACATCGAAGGCAAAATGTCAAAAGGTAAAAATTTGTACGGTTAACAAGGCCACAGCTAAAATGGAAACTAAACTATTATGCTTGATTTTAGAAAATTACGCATACACACCGTATGATTTATAAATGTTAAAAATATTTCATAGTAAGATCGCTTAAACCGCAAAGTCGTGAAGATGCGTAATTTCGCGAAAACTCGTAGCAAAGAATACTATTGTATCTCGTAGAGACAGACCGTCTCAGTCTCAATACGTAATCTTGCGAAAACCTTTTTCGAAAATTCACGAAACTGCGGACTGGGATCACCAGTTTGATGAAAATACGAATAACGCGTTCCTATAATGAAATAAATTAATGAAATAAGTTTCAAACTCATCTACCCAATGTTGCTAGATCAAACTTTCAATAGTTTAGTAAATAATTTAATTTGCATACTGCATTTACTCCGAACATTTTGCCATCAGCTAATTATGTAAGCATAATGCCATTTTCTTTTGTAATTATGTTTTACGATATTATTAACTCTAGCGACTTTTAACATTTCTACCTATTAGTTCTTAATCTTAACCATGTTTTTTTTTAATAACCCCATACGAATAAATCTTATACAGGGGGAAAACTTCACGATAATGAGAAACAGTAACAACTCTCATTATTAATATATTGACACTAATTGTAAAATTTGTTTTGTTCTAGTTTTAAGTTTTCTTTGTTCTGTGGTGTTTCAATAAAGAGTTTATCTATCTATCAATCTATCTATTTTTATCAACTGATTTTATGTATAGTCAATATCCCGTTTTCAATGATAATACTTTTGTAAGTGACCGTGTTACTTTGAAATCTTATATGTATAGAAAAAACTCTGCTTCAAAACGAATAAAATTTTTTTTGACTTCCCGTTTAGATTAACTTAAAAGTTTTCGCATAATCTGTGTATGCGGAATATGTGTATTTCAGATTCGTTCTCCATTACCAAGAATCGTTTACACTGTGTATAAAATTTACAACACCTATTGCAACTACTGGGGAAAAAAAAAATAACAAATCTAAACCAATACTAATGAAATGAAACCTATTACAAGAACAAAAATTACACTTATACACACACCGTATACTCCATACAAATTACCCATCTGACATTACACACATATAAATAATGACGTTTAAATACACGCGCCAAATGTACTCAAAGATACTACGCGACCAAAACAAAAGACAACCCGCTAGTACGAAGGTTCATACTAGTCCGTTTGTCTATTGTCATTTGGGCGTGTAATATTGACTGACCTCCCAATTTCCCTCCGGATCGCGGGTGGAGGTGCGAGGAAGCGGATCGCGCGAGATGAAGTGTCCATTCTGTACGTCATACTATATTTCTTGTAACTTAAATCTAAAATAAATACTTATTTAATGCATGGAACACAGTGTTAGGGTCGCGAGTTGTTTTGGTAAATTACATGAACAATAAAACTAGAAAAAAAAATCTAACAAATAATACAACTGTGTAGTGGTTAATTTACACTAAGCTTTCGTTACAATGGTGCAAATTTTGTTAAACTAATCGTTAAATTTGTTTTATTCTAGTCTTTAAGTTTTCTTTGCTCTGTGGTGTTTCAATAAAGAGTTGTATCTATCCATCTACAATCTGGGCCACCAATTTCTTGAGAAATTCCCGCCATTTTTGTCTCTGGTATACCCTTAGTAGGCATAAGCCGTACGTTAGTTTTAATTAACACCTTATATCAACTTGTTCTAGAATTATAGTTAATCTAAGCTATATAGTGTAGTAGTGGTTAGTTTATCTCCTATTATATCTAGATAACTCCTAAAATTTTAATTCTAAAATCGTTACAAAATGTCAAAATTATGACTTATAATATTGTATTGTACTAATTTTTACTGTATCGATATCAAATTAGGATTCACCAGTTTATATTATATCACAAGTCGTTTTGTTATTAATTTATTATACAATTTGTGCGAATAATAATTATTATTTTAAATTTAAAATTATTTAAAAAAAAAATACATTCAGCGATATGTCGCCCATTGTGCTACCTACCCTATGTTTACCTTCTGTTATTTTTCTGTATGGTGTTTCTTTTTGGTGTTCAATAAAGAGTTTCCTATTCAATTCTATTCTATTCTACATTAATTCATATATTCAATTAAGGATGTTAACTAAAATATTTTAAGTGACCCATGTATTTAATTTTATTATAATTTATACGTTCAGTCAAAATAGTTATATTTTAAAATTGTTATTTATTGTGTTTTTCTAGGACAGCCATGATTTTAAAGTACCATTAATTGTTTCGCACTTCCTGTCTTGTCTCTCAATTAACTTCTGCCAAAATTGACATGTTTCTTTAATAACTGAATTAAATAAAATATAAAAAAAAAATATTTCAATTTACTATTCAATCGTCCCGTTCGCGATGTTCTTATTTACCTACCTATATTGCCCACGGCTGGGCAAAGCTTCCAACTACATATATCTTCCATATTTATTTACATTACATTTTGGCAGTGACCGGCTGGTCTTTCATTTTTCATATTTACAATTCGTTTCCAATTTACAATTTTATTCGAATAGAAAAATTTCATACCTACATCTAGTAATAAGTTATTTGAAGAATTAATAATGGCATTACATAAAGCTTAGTTAAAACGTCAAAAATTTTAAAATAAATAATCCCCGATTGGGAACAATCGGTTTAATAATGAAAGTATTCACAATACACAAGATGTGATGATATTTTTCAAACCTACGCGACACAATAAAAAGAAGGAGTCACAAAGAAAGAAGAAGGAGTTATAAAGAGAAGGAGTTTTTATACGATCCTCCCTTAATTTTATGTTTGACACAAGGCAATGTTTGATTTGTTATGCAAGACACACAACTCTGGTGACATTTCCAATTAATATGCACAAAATAAAAATAAAAAAAACATGCTAGCTTTCATCACATACATTTTCTTCTGATTTTATCAAAAACAAAAAAAAAATACAGCATAGATTGTAATTAGATACCATATTGACATTTTATGTTGTGATAACATTTTATGTTGAGAATATAAAACAAATAAAAGGCATATTTTCATATTAAATTCTATAAACACTGGATGATTTAACACACTAATGCACTCGGTACTTAACACGTTCACTGCTGAAAACACAACTGCCGTGTTTTTCATAACTTGCCACGAGTACGACAAAACACAACTCTTTTTTGTTGTATGGGAAAACACTATGGCGCGTGCAGAGCCGCACCCGTGGCTAGACAAGCAAAACGGCTCAGCAGTCAAAGTGCTAACAGAACAGACCGCAAAAAAGAAACTTTACCGAACAAATTCCAAATACACAACCAGAGCTACATTATTCTGTTTGAATTGTTGGCATATAGTTATTAAACATATTAACAATATTAGGTTAAACATTGTAACCAACACGACATGAAAATGGTTGATAAATGACTTGTTCTCAACATAACAAGTCAACATTCACTTGTTGTTATATCTACCTAACTACGTACTTGTTACAAACACATCTAAACGGAACATTGTCATTGTCATTGTCATCATATCAGACATCAAGCACTTTGGCTTCAAACTCGTTGAAACACGTGAACTGACTTTAAATCGCCTTCGGTTTTGTGTCAACATATTGGCTCGCAGCCGGTTGACTCGTAGACTGTTGACTCGTAGCCGGTTGACTGGTAGCCGGTTGACTCGTAGACGGTCGACAAGTCACGTCAACGCGTTCAAGTTGAACGGAACAACACTGTGTCCGTGTTACCTGATATCATGGTCGCGCGTCGTTCGACGACTCGACGTCGCTAGAGCTGGTCGATGATGACTTCTTCGGTTTGTATTCTGTTATTACAACTGTGACACCGCTCACGGTTACCTGTTAAAGAAATGCGGGTTGAAGTTTTGCTAAATTCTTAGTTCAGTGACAGTATAATGATGGTAGTGTGTTTCTGATCTCATCTCCCTCCAGTGCCAGTGCCAATTCAGTTGCCAGAAACATCTCTTTATTTTCGGTATAATTCTTCTTTATTTGGTCAAGTTATGAGTCAGATCTCTGCAGTCCGAATACTTACCTCTTCCTTCTTCTTTCTTTCTTGTGTATTCTTAACTCTTTATTCTCTGCCCTTATCTCTAGTCTGTGCGGAACTGCGGTTCGCGTTCCTTACGGGGACGATTAATCATGAGCGAATTTATGAGTGTTTCTGTCAGCTGGTGAGCGTCTCAGTAGTCGTGTGTCACCTCTCTGAATCATGTTATGGGTGTTTAGAATTCTCCAGTCTGGGCACTTACCTCTTCAGTCTATGCCCTTAGCTCTTCATTGTCTGCCCTTACCTCTCTAGTCTGCGCAGAGCTGCGGTCCACGTTCCTCAGCCGAGGCGGACGTTTCTTCTTGAGCGAGTTGGCCGAGCGTGGCCTTTTCTGTGAACTAGTGGGTGCGGTGCCGGCGGCCTGTGCCGCCACCAGGGCCGGGTTGAGGCGCGGCTTACGGGTCGATGTCCCTGTACGGAAGATATCCTTTTTATAACCCTGTGAATTGTCTTTGGTCGAGAATTTTTTTTCCATTTATGGTTCTGAGGCAAACGAAATTTTATTTTGTGAAGCTATAATATTCTGATTATAAATTGTTTTGTCTTGATTTAACTTGATTGAACGACACGTATTATAAGAGGACTGCGAAGCGTGAAGTTGCGAGTTAGAATCTGAGCAAGTAACCTACTTTGAGCCTGGGTGTTGTGGGACAATAGCCCTTGTACTTCCCGAGTCCGTAAATACAGGGAATCCTTGTTACGGGTGACATAATACTAGAAAGTGGTCGTAATGCGGTGTATCGAACGTAATCGAAAATCTACCATTATACACTAACGATGTTACGGAGATTCGACTCCGACTAAGTCAGAACTTGCGATTTATAATACACCTCTGGCTCCGACAATTTTAAGTCGTAGGTTTTAATCGGAGGTCTTGCTACTTTAGGAGTCAATTAATTTGATTTAATTTGCTAACTATTATTGAAAACATGATTATTTTTTGCCTATGTCATGTAAGTTAATGTTTGAACTATTTTATTTTGTCGGGCCTTTCCTTAACGCATATCTATTCTGCCACCAGCTCCGACTCCGACAACCCACATAGCACATAACAATAACATCCCTAATTTATATATTAATACATACATACACACACACCAAAGTTTCCGAAAACCCTTATCGATCTACGACAAACACAAAGGAAGTACTCTAGAGCTTCTGTAGCTACTTCTATAGTTCAACAAGGCCCTGGGGCCTCCGAAATCGTATACTCTACACGACCCAAGGCACCGAGTCGAAGAAACTAGAATAAGAACTAACGACTCAGCGAAATGTTAGTGTTGGTTCTAGTGGAAGTTATCATAAGAACAGTATACGAAACATACTGTGTTTCGGCAATATTCGTATTCTTGCCTTGTAATTACTCCTCATGCACCACGGCCAAATACATAATTGAATAGCAAAAGCGACCCGCGTGAGGTTTCGAAATTGCTGACACGCATATTGATAATGAATCACATTCAGAATTGGATCAGAATTTTGTTCCACAGAAGCTTGCAGTACCGAATACGTATTTTATTAAAGCTTCTATGGAAAACTGAAGTAGTGTGCCATTTCTTGTAGCGGGAGGCCTCTTCTGCAAGAGAGCGCCTGGGGAAGTACCACACCTTTGGCAGATATTCATCCGCCGAGCCTTAGTGTGCAAACATAACTGTGTTCCGGTTTAATGGGCACTGTTTCCAGCGAAATTACTGGGCATATGAGACCTTAGAGCAGATGTCTCAGGGTGACGAGCGCAGTGCAGCGCCGCGCATGATTATGCAATGCAAAGTTCTGGGTGGCTGTTATGGGCAGGCGTAGCGATTGACGCGTAGTCACATAGTCAATAAAAAAACCTTGTGTTCCTTTGAGCCTTCTCACTATGTCCGTGTATATCTAGTGAAGATAATAATAATTACATTTTCTGCTACTTTAATAGCCGACTATAGGTACCATAAAATACTTTCCCATAGCTGTAAAGGCTATAAAGATCTAGCGACAGATGTAAGCGGGCCGTGACGACTTGCGTGACACTGTCAGAACTCTCCCTTGTTCTGTGGCGACACGCACACCGCACACCATCTGTCGAGTGTCGATTACCAAGACAGTAATGTTAGTTATATATCTATATATATAAAAATGTTATGTTGGTTTGTGTACGCTGCAAAAACTCAAAAAGTTTTGCACCGATCGAGCTGAAATTTTAGCATGATATATAATCCGCATCAAGGATTGTTTTTATTTATTTTTTTCATCAGTGACATATCAGCGAATGTGCGAATGTGCCACAGCGAAGCGTGCCAGGGTACAGCTAGTACATATATATATATATATATATTCCTCACCAATCCATACATCTCACTAATATTACTGGGCATATGAGACTTTAGAGCCGATGTCTCAGAGTGACGAGCGCAGTGCAGCGCAGCGCAAGATTATTCTATGCATAGTTCTGGGGGGCACGTTACTTGTTATGGGCATGCGTAGCGCTTACCATCAGGTGCACGACTTGATCTCCTCGTAATTCAGTCAGATAAAATAAATAAATAAATAAATGGCCAAAGTTTGTGTTTGTGCGTTTGTCCTCCTTCACGGCGAAACGGATTTTGATGTTTAATATACATAGATATTTTAGGTCCTGGAATAGAACATAGGATACTTTCTATCCCATAAAAATTAAACGGTTCCTGTGGTATCCCACAGTCCAGTGTGGAATCCGGTTCCTGTGGTGGTGTGGTTGATTATTATCATAATCAACGCGGGTGAAACCGCGGGGCGCAGTTAGTACCAATATAAAATTAAAACTAAAAAAAAACAAAACTTGAATAATTTATTGGAAGTAGGCAAAAAGCCACACACACACCTATCCGAGAATTATTTCGGAGGTAGGTATGTTATCCACCAATCCGGACTGGGCCCCCGTGGTGGGACGTTATGGGTTGATGATGATGATGATGATGAGGCAAAAAGAATAAACTTTTACAAGTCAAGCCTCATTCTCGTAGAGAAAAATAAAAAAACAAGTTAAATTTGACCTACTAAACTAGCACGTTCACTGCTGAAAACACAACTGCTGTGTTTTTCATAACTTGCCGCGAGTGCGGGAAAACACGACTCTTGTGTTTGTTGTACAAGAAAACACTATGGAATGTGCATAGCCACTATGGAATGTGCATTAGCTTTCAAGTGGTGACTCATGCCTCAATTATGCACAGGAAAGGGAAACTCCCCATTAACTCTACCAGTGCTTCGGAAATACGACTTTCAGAGAAGATATTGAAATGTTCATAAAAATTAATACCAAAGTTTAAGTGACAATTGAAGGGCCGAGTCCCTGAACACTACTCCCTAAGTCTACTCAGGGATTTTTCAACCTGACCTACCTTAGTTAATAACATAAAAAAGTTAATTTATTTGAAAATAAGTGAACACATTATAATAATGTTTTGATCTCAGATATATGTTGGGTTGAGCTGTTATCATGTTTTCTTAGGTTACCCGAAATAAATAGTTATTATTATTCTCAATATACTGAAGTTCTTTTTTATTTGACTTAGTAACGAGACGAGCAAGTCGTTCACCTGATGGTAAGTGCTACGCCTGCCCATAACAGTCACAGCACCACCCAGAACCATGCATTGCATAATCCTGCGCGGCACTGCACAGGGCTCGTCCTGAGTCATCAGCTCTAAAGTTTTACATGCCCAGTAATATTTAAAATAATATACACCTAAATATTTGTAAACGCGAACAAAGCCGCACGCACAGCTTGTACGAATTAAAACATCGAAATAAGACAAAAACAAAACACACATAACGGGAACAGAAGCCGCACTTTACGCGAACGATCCACCTACCTACTCACACACCGCAGAAGTTTCAAAGCACCTACCTAGGTTTTAATTTCTTAGACAACGAGCCCAGGGAAATAATAAAAAAATTGATTTCAGTAACTTTCCCTTAGCCGTCAATAGGTCATTGACCCTTCGTACTGACGTCATCAGAGTTCATCAAAAATAGGTAGATATAATACCTACCTACCTACATGACGTGTATTTAAAACAGATGTGCCTAAAAATATATCAAAAAAGGTATGGAATGGGTTACTCAACGAAGCATGTATGTACATAGTAGGTATACTACCATAGTTGTCCGAGATAGTTATTTTTTTAATAGAAAAAAAATATATAAAAAAAAAACTACACGCGATTGTGACACGTTAAATAGTTTGATTTTAGATTAATTTTATTACAAACACAAACAGAAGTTTATTGATTTTTCAATGGGAATAATTTAACTAATGTAAAACCTTTAGACCTTGAGAATACCTATAGAGATAGATGCTGGATGCGTATTGTAGTTTATGTACTCAGGAACGTCATAATTATTATGTAGGTAGATATCTCATCAAAAGGTCAACGGATTACTAACCGATTAAATAGAGAAATAATGTGAACGCGGGGAGGACTGTCGATTGTTGAGACTTCCAAACTTGGTCGGGTAATAACGATCAGCGCGCCAACACAATGCAGCGGCAATTTTAGGAATTATTTTTAGCAAGTTACTACCGCGGACCAATCAGAAAATAAAGTTTTGTTTACATTTTGCATTCCAAATAGTTTTCATTGAACTGAAGTCTACATTTAAAATTCTTTGGATGGAAGGAAAGTTAGGAGGGGAAAATCGAATCGATCCCATTACGTTGTGCTGTATGTAACAATATTTATCTAGGGCACCCAAATTCAGCCCGGTAACTATAGGCCTCGAATAGCCTCGAGTTAGACTGAGCAAGAAAGGTTATGCCCAGACATTGTATAAGAAAATCAATAACATCTGTCTGTGCGCCTCGCAACCACTTTCGCAGACTCCTAAATATCTAATCAATATTTTCATTTTCGCATTTTAGAGGTTATGTTCACAAAATGTATTAATTTTAGTAGAAATGCTGTTATTAGTTGAATTTTAGCATAACTTTAGGTTTCCAGGATTCGATGGGAGTATTTCGTAAGCAAACTATGGAACGATAGTCGATACGTGGCCTAGAAATTTGGTACAAAGTTTTTTTTCTAAACTTTGTAACTGAGGTCGTTTTATTATAGTTCGGGTAACTTTACCTTTTCTGACATCACACATAGAACATTTGAAGGCCTCGGCATTATTTCTGTACGTACAAACGCTGCAATCCCAATAGTTGTCTTCAAGCACTTTGGACGGCCTCTTGGCTCTCCTAATCGCATTTTTCTTGTCCATTTTAAACTAAAACACGTTTGATTTTAACTAACACACTTTTATCATGATATTTTCGAGTTTATACAGCGATTTCTAAAGCACCAACGTAACATATTACGTATAAAAAACATTATTTTTATTTTATGGTACACAAAAATGTACACTTTTTCGCCATGACAGATCGTCAATGCTGCGTCGGTAACTAAAACAGTTGTGGCGCCACTTTCTCCTCAACTGCTTTACCGACACTAAGTTCTTCCCAGTGCCAAGAGGGGGCACTAAAATAAATAAATATGTACAGCACAAAAAATATTAGCCAACGAACACCCAAATTACTAGTATTTATTCGAACTCAAACTTACACGGATACAAATAAAACAAACTTTTGCCAATGTTAAATTGTTATTCCGTGCTAAAACTTAACGATATGGTTTAAAAAACAAGTGTTACAAACTATTTCTATGTTACTATACGATGAATATGTAGTAAGCGATAAGAAATAAGTAGTTAAGTACAATCTTACATACCTACCTCTACCATAGTCTCTACCTACTTAACGTTCGTTTTATCATATTATTCAGGGAATCTTTTAAATCATTCTAGCTAGGTACCTATATAATATAATATCATAGAGACGAGGTCTACTAAGAGCAATTTAGCCTATTTAGCTCGTTACAACCCAAGCGGTACCTAGGTAGACACAGCCACTGTAGTGCGAACGAAGCCAGAAATTAATCAACGCTCTATTCTACCGTAACTAGAGTAGAAGGCTAAGGTAGAGGACAGGCACGTAGAGGTCACAGTAGTCTAATTTCAGCCGTTTAATGACGGAATTATTTGCAATTACTTTATAACTTGAAAAAAATCTACCAAAAATAGACACATGAGAAAATTAAAAACACACCCTACGTTTCTAAAGGAAGTCGAAGCCTTACAAAAAATATTTACTCGAATAACCTTAACAAAGAGAACTTTATTTCGTTAGGATAAGGTTTTCTATCGTTTGACTTGCCGGTAAAGTCTTAAGGTAGTTTTTTTAATGGATCCTTGCTTGTAGGGTTTCTTAGAAAAGTTAACCTTTTTTGTCTTTTTTTTTTTGTAGTTTAATGTGAATTTCTCTACCTGATCGGTAAGGATGGACAAACATTCTGCCAGAATGGCCGCCCGGCAACTCTAAAAAAAAAATGGCCAAAGCTGGTAGGTATGTATTTACCAAAATTATTGGGTACCTTCCTACTTAAATAACTAAGTTTGCTATAATTACCTACGTGTTAGAATAAAAGGTGATTTAATAGTTTTTTGGAAATTGTAAGGGGCTTTAACAGGTTCACTGCCGAACGTTTTTTTGGTCCTTTCGCGAATCTTCACACAACGTGTGTGTTTACTGTTTACTGGCATTGTATCATAACTAAACTCAATCAGCTGTGCGGGCCACACAACTAGTGTGATAAAATTGACAATACAGCAGTGCGGGTTCGCACGCCAGGCGTGTTTTCGCTTGCCATAAAATTATGAAAAGAGTAACGTGTGCGTTTTCAGCAGTTAACCTGTTAAGTTTGCTTTAAGTTGGTTCTTAACTTATTATACAAAGTCTGGAGCAAGGCGAAGTATGACCAGGATGTACTGAGGACCTGAAAATAAAAAGATAGGTAAATAGGTAATACTATATACAACCCGGTCACAATATCTGTGCACCTGACCTCGTGACGTCATATCGGCGGCCTGGGTACGGTGCGGGTGGGTACGGTGGGGGTGCGGGTGCACCGGGGAGTGCGCGGAGAGGTGACAGGGGAAGCGGGAGAGGCGCCGCATTCCAGCGAGGTGCACAGATATTCTGACCGGGTTGTAGGTATACCTGCCTATCCTAACGTATTTCCAGATATGGTACGTATTTATATATTTCTAATAACTAATTACCTACTACAAAAGTTATATCATCGAAAGATAGTTTTGCTCATTTGCTCTGTTTCCAGCAAAAGTACTGGGCATATGAGACTTCAAAGCCGATGTCTTAGGGTGACGACCGCAGTGCAGTGCCGCACAAGATTGTGTAATGGAAAGTTCTCGGTGACAATGTAGCTTTTATGGTCAGGCGTGGCGCTTACAATCAGGTGACTGACTAGCTCGTCCCGTTACTTAATAGCATTAAAAAAACATTACCGTCATAAAAGCCCGCAGATTGACGTCAGCAAACCCCAAGGCAGTGAGTTTGCAAGGTTGTTGTGCTCTGAAAATATACGTTTCATAATTAAACAAACTTCCAAGATAGAAAACACACGTTTGGAAACTTTCAGGAGTATGACGACTTTCAGGGGTTTCAAAAGTTCCACAGTTTCAGACCGCATTGCATGTTTTTCTGAGCACGAGACTGTCTAAGACCCTGGGGTAAGAATGTCAGAGGATAGGACACGTGGAAAATTTCTAAGAAATATGGTAAAGTATTTCGAGAGAGGGCTGTTTCACCCGCGTTAAGTTTTATCCCGGAATAGATATTAATTTTTACGGGATAAAAAGTATTCTGTATGGTAATCCAAATAATAAACTATCTGTGTGCCAAATGGCATCTAAGTCCGTACTGTTTTTGCATGAAAGAGTAACATTCATCCATCCATCCCCACAAACATTCTCATTTATAATTTTAGTAGGAAGAACACACATAAACACAGGAGGTAAACATTATAAGGAAACCCACATACCTATCGGGGAATTATTTCCGAGATAGGTATCCACCAATCTGGACCGGGCCCCCGTGGTGGATTATGGCCTAACCCTCCTTATGAAAGTGAAGGGAGACCCGTGCTCAGCAGTGGGACGATATGGGTGGATGATGATGATGATGAAGTACCTGGTTTGAACTATATGCAAATCCTGGCGCATAGCACGGCTTTCTGTATACCATCGGCAGTTGTAAATCCCGTCGCTTACTTCCATGCTCTGTAAAGAATAAAAACTATGGACATGTTTCCTTTAAATATTTTCAATGGATTGCATTAAGATGGAGATGGTGGCTTAGCGGTTATTTATGCACTTTGCAACTCAACGATACAGTTTGATACACGGCAACGCACCAATGAGGGGACCTCCATTAATTACGTGAGGCAATTTTAACCCCCCTTCTTCCTTGGCGAGATGTCGTGACATTTTGCTCGACCCCCTCCTCCCGCCCCTCATCTCACGTGAGTTAAAAATGCGCATTTTTAATGTTAATACGTTAATCTAGGCTTGATGGCGTTGGATTTATTTAAAACATTTCTTACTCAACTAAATTTTCCAGTTTCCTCCCTATTTTACACTGATCCAGGCAGAAAAACAATTACGTAATATATGACGCGACCCCCTCTCCCCCACGTGAGGTTAGCTGAGGTTTGGCTGGACCCCCTCCCCCCCTAAACACCTCACGTAGTTAATGGACGCCCCTTGACTTCTCGTTGCCGTCTCGGTTGCTATCGACTAAAAGCTGTCGTTAAGAGGCCCTTAGGCGACCTGATAAACTCTGACACTAGAGGCCGGCGCTACTTCATCCGAGAAACAACAACAACACGTACATTATACATGTTCCAACATATACATGTACTTGCATTTTAACACCAGTTAAAATTAATCTAATATTCATTTTGTTTCCACGAATTCCATAGATGAGTTTCGAATAATGGTCAGCAAGTAAAGCTTTTCATAATACTTAGCTTGTCATAGATAGATAACTCTTTATTGACACGAAAATGTATAAATAGAGATAAAAGACATACACCAGTAGAGGGAGGCCTCTTCTGCAAGAGACCGCCTGGAGAAGTACCACATATCAGATATTCATCCGCCAAACAGTAGTGTGCAAACATTGCTGTGTTACGGTTTGAAGGGTTTTAAAGTTAGCAGAACATTTCCCAGCAGATCATAAATAAATGAGAGTTCTCTTCGCATGCAGGTGAGTTCTATAGTTCCTGGTACTTTTCAGCGATAGTTCTGGCTATTTTCCTGAAAAAATCCGATTGAAAAAATGATCTGCCAACTTCCGGTAGCAGATCAATTTCCAGCAAATCAAAAAAAAAGTTGTTTTATTTACGGATCCTTATGATTTACATAGTTCCTGATACTTGTTTTCAATAGTTCTGTTATTTTTATATGTCGATGTCTCAGGGTGACGAGCACCGTACAGTGCCGCGTAGGATTATGCAATGCAAAATTTTGGGTGGCACTGTAACTGTTATGGGCAGGCGTAGCGCTTACCTTCAGTTGAACGACTTGTTCGTCTCGTCACTCAGTCAAATAAAAATAAAACAGAGAGTGAAAGTGAGTGATGGGATCAGTGTCTGGAACCAGAAGTACCAGGCTGGTATAAATGGCGAAGAGGTTTAACCTCTACTACTTACAGCGCTCGTCAGCATGTCAGCGAAGAAGCAGAGAAAAAAGACCTGCATCAATCCCATGAAGAGAAAGGTCATGAAGGTTACCACAACTACGAAGTCATCTACAATCTGAAAACACGATATTGATAGTAAGGAAATATAGTTGTACTAACTGTACCCTGCCACGCTTCGCTGTGGCACATTTGCACGTTCGCTGATATGTCACTGATGACAAAAATAGATAAAAACAATCCTTGATGCGGATTATATATCATGTTAAACTCCAGCTCGATCGATGCAGAACTTTCTGAGTTTTTGAAGCGTACACAAACCAACATCACATTTTTATATATATAGATATACTATTATATATATCTGAGTGTACAAACAAAATTACCGTGACATTGAATCCAGTCAGACAAATCACCAAAGAACTGGACAAAAAGTTGAACAAATTAGACTTCGAGTAGATGATCTCAAGCTTGTTTGATGATCTGTAAAAGACGAGTAAAACATTGTTAAAACAATAGCTTAATTTTTATTTCACTTAAATTAAACTTGGCACGATTTGTATATGTAGCTAGCAGTCATGTATTCCAATTCTAGATTAACATGTTTTTGATTGTCGAATAAGTTGGCGTTTGACGACTCTCACTTGATGCTATGCGACGAAGCGGTCGGCGATGGTGCACGCTGCCTAGAAGTAACCTATACACTCGTGACTTCAAGACCCAGGTTGCAGCTATCGGAAATCGGGAAACACGGATTTCCACTCCTTTGCGGTTCGCCTAATAATTGAAAAACAAATCGCGTAGATGTGGAATGTCCACTAAGGATGTTACGGAGTCGACTCCGACTCCGATAAGTCGGAAATTTCGATTTATATTAACACCTCCCGTTCCGACTTCAGCTCCGACAGTTTTAAATCGGAGGTTTTGCTACTTTGGGAGTGAATTAAATTGATTGAATTTGCTAACTGTTATTGAAAAGATTTTTACGAGTATGTTTTGCCTGTCATTGTTTGCTTCAAATTAAACAGGCTGATTGATTTGACTATTGTATTTTATCAGGCCCGCCCTTAACACATCTCTCTTCAGCCACCACCTCCGACTCCGCCTCCGACTCCGACAAACCAAATTAAAAAACTCCGACGCCGGCTTTGGTTCCGATTTAACCACCTTTGCAACCTTCCCAATGTCCACCATCTATGGTAGCGCATCGCCGTACGTATGGTTGATATGAAACTATTGCCGTATGTCTGCTTGATATAGAAGTACTCACTCGATCAAATCTTGGTGCCACTTCACCAACTCCGCAAATCTGACTCTTAAATCACGACCTGTGGCCTCTTCAGGCGAGGATCTCTCGGGGATGACCTCTTCGAAGTCATGCTTGAGGAGTCGGAACTGCATCTTGATGAAAGTACAGCACGTAAAGTATAGGTAGTCCGCTGCTCCCATTTCTAAAAGGACTATGCATTCTGGGAAATGGGAATAGGTTTGATCAGACTTTTATTAAATAGCTTTTCTTTTATCTACAAAACTTGGTAGTTAGGTAATGTTTGTCAGGGATTACATGAGATTGAGATTCTTATGACTTACAGAAATCAAAAGTAATCATTATTCTATTTCATTTCTTCTAAGTTACTCAAGAATTTGAATTATGAATGGTACCAACGTCGACATATCTACTGATTTTAACTTCAACGTGGTCAAGTTACTAGGGTCAATACTGAAAGACAAGTCGCTATCATGTTTAGATTTTCCAGAACTTACCAGACCAAACCTGATGAATGTACGCGAATGGCCAGTACTTAAGCTCATAGGGCATGAAAGAAAACACATCCAAGTACGGAAGCAACATCTCAAACTCATTCGTTTTGTGATACTTGACTCCCATCAACAGCAAAGGTGTCAAGTCAAAAACCACGATCATGAAGCAACTCAAAACGTACAAGACATTAATAACTGTATTCAAGAAATCTCTATCCTCTTTCATAATTTGTTCTTTCGCAGCGGATTTCTTTCTACTCTTCTCTTTAATTTCCAATTCCCTCAACTCGTTGATGAGTTTGAAGACTTCTTTCTCATAAATCAGGTGGAACAAGGATTTGAAGATTGCGAGAATTGAGAATGTTAAGCATGGAGCTACGCTGGTCAGTTCTATGAAGCTCTTGCCTTCCATTGCTCCCACGATGATATAGTAGAAGCATGCTACAGAAGCAGATAAAACCCAGATCAAATTGAAGATAAACAGCCACCGATGCTTCAAACTGTCACCAGGCGTTACAATCTGATTCCTCAGGTTCATTCCGGAGTATTTGTAAAGGACGTTCAGCTTTCGTATCGACTGGTCGAAAAGTAAGTCTTCTGCCATTTTTGAAAGCCTCTCTTTTTTAAACCACGACTTAAGGAGTTTCTCGCCAATGACATGTACAATGTTAGAGACCCGTGAGTCGACTGATATTCCTAGGTGGTAGAAATGCCTACACCATGCCGGTCTACATACAGACTGATCTATAGGTGTTGCATTGTCCAAATATGATAGTTCCAGGACTTAACACTCTACAAGACAGGACATAATTTTAAATTTCGCCTGCATATATTGAATGAGGTGACACTCTATTGCTAGCTAGTCAAGGAACGGGAGAGGGCGACGGTGTTTTTAAATTAAAGACTTATATTAGTGGGATACGTCCAAACAGAGTCGGATGCTCGAATGTATTCAATGAAATATTCTATCTTAACCTATAACGTAAACATTTGAATCGTGTGAAATTATGAACTGAAATAACAAACCTTAATAATAAAAATGAATGCGGACACCTTAATGTTTATAATAATGGGGTAGCGAGAACTCATGCTACCCGAGAGGCCTGGGACTCCTGGTGGCAGGATCTTGTATCTTTTTAATTGATTCAGATAAATTGGCGGTGGTCCTCCGTGTTAGGTACCCTAGCTATATAAGGTATACCTGTACACACGTGAGGTAAGGCTGGGTACATAACTAGCTACTATTCTATTCGAGAATAATTTAGAGTGTATATAGAATCTACTTCAGTTACAGGACTTTAGCTTGCCTAATTGACTCTTCTTGTTTGGACATGGAGAACAGATGGTGCATCCTATGGCTCTTTGATGTCAACTGCAACGATCACCTCGATTAGAGTTATGGTTCATCAACCCATCCACTGCTGAACACGGTACTCACCTCACTTTCGTGAGGAGGATCAGGTCATAATTAATAGAAATAGAAATAGAAATATCTTTATTGTACACCAGAAACAAAAATAAACACAGTACAGAAAAAATACAATAGGTAAACAAGCGTAGTACAATGGATGGTACAATTAATCACAGGGGGCCGATCTGAATTGTGTTATTCCATTGTATATGCACTGTTAATGCGTTAGGCCTGAAAATGTGGATTGTTCACGCTCTCCCCGCCAGCTTTATGCCACTTTTTTATATTTGACTAAGTAACGTCACGAGCAAGTCGTTCTCCTTATGGTAAGCGCTACGCCTGCCCATAACAGTTCAGTGCCATCTAGAACTTTGCATTGCATAAGCTTTCGCACTGCACTGCACTGCGGTCGTCACCCTGAGACATTGGTTCTAAAGTCTCATTTGCCCAGTAATTTCGCTGGAAACAGTGCCTTCCATACCGGAACACAGTATTGTTGGCACTCTACTGCTTGGCGGATGAATATCTGGCAAAGGTATGGTATTTCCCCAGGCGGTCTCTTGCAGAAGAGGCCTCCCACTACACAGACTGCCGCTAGTGGGGAGAAGGGAATAATACTAAATTCGACCATGACCCAGAAGTTTTCCAGTTCTGTTCGTTCCTAGATCTAGCATCATCAAACGCCCGAGTGTCTATGGATCCGTCGCTAATTGTCTGTTTTCCTCGTAACATTAATATTCGATAATATTAAAATTACCCACTAGCGTTTGGAATTATGACATATTGCTTGTTTAGCGCAAATGTAAACCAACTTCATGCCAGATGGGAATATACCATTATATCCATCAACTTCGGTACCGGTAGGAATATGCGGTATAGAATATGACTCGCTTACCTAGATTTCGTTAGATACAGCTAAGGCGATATATCCTTTTTGATGTAATTATATTATACTAGCTGCGCCCCGCGGTTTCATCCTCGTAGTTCCTGTTCCCGCGGGAATATGGGGATAAAATATAGCCTATGTTACTCGCTTTCCATTAGTGAAATAATTTCCATAAAAAATTTCATCCCCTATTTTTACTTTACCCCATCAAAGATAAAATTTTTACAAACTTTGCATGCCATATTTATTTATATTTAATTAAAAGCCTAAAACATAAGTTTAAAGCTTCTAAGCTTCGATACAAACTTTCATCCCCTATTTCAAACCCTTACAATGCTTTTTTCGCATTAAAAAGTACCCAATGTTCTTTCTTAGGCTCTAGACTATATCTGTACCAAATTTTATTTCAATCGGTTCGGCAGTTTAGGCGTGAAAGAGCAACAGACAGACAGAGTTACTTTCGCATTTATAATATAAAAAAGTAGGGAATAGGGAAGTAGGGATTGTATTGTAGTGAAAGGGCTCTTCTGTAAGAGTCCGCCTGGGGAAGTACCACAATAATTGCCACATATTCATCCGCCAACCAGTAGTGTGCAAACATTACTGTGCTCCGGTTTGAAAGGCGCTGTTTCCAGCGAAATCACTAGGCTTATAAGACTTCAGACCAGATGTCTCAGGGTGACAATTGCAGCGCCATAATGTATAATTCTGAGCGGCACTGTAGCTGTTCTGGGCAGGCGTGGCGCTTATCATCAGATGGAGGAATTGCTCGTCTCCTTACTATGTAATATTTAAAAAAATATCCTCAGTTCTTGAATGCAGGTAATGACGCGGTTATAGCTGCTGTTCGCGCCACTTACATTGGCACTCATAATACCTTCCTACCTTCCTATTCCTATCATTTCTTGGCGACTATCTCTGTCGCTCATATCGTGGTATCCACGAGAAAACTGCTTGCCGCCGCAAGTAGTCTGCGATCGACCCTCGTCCTTCGCGGCTGCCGCTCTCGCCGAATCCAAAGTACTGGATCTGCTGCTCCTCTGCGGTGGTCCACGTGAATTCGACGCGCAAATATAAACAACACCCGCTATAAACCCGCCGCGTAAACGCTCCTTGCCGACGCGCACCAACCGCCTAAAATACAGTCCACTACATCGAACGTCATAACATCCTGAAGGAACAAGCAGCTTGGAGACGGACCCGAACCGAGGTGATTGCAGTTGCATGGAGACCAGGTTAGTCGCCAAGTTCCTTTGTACTACTCTTCTACCAGCCATCCTTCCCCCGCCATTGGAGGCGCGCTCAGCCTATACAGCTTAGCTGCCGCGCTAACATATTGTTGGTCCTCCGCCGCCGGATCTTCTCTGGTCCTCCCGCTATTCTCTGGCCCCTCTTAGGCCTCATATAGTCCTCTTTATAACCGCCCGCAATTTTATATTGGTATTTTTACCAACGATAATTTCCTATAATTATCGTGTTCCCGCCCGCAATTACAGTTCAGATAGTACCCTGTACTATCCTACTACGCTCTTATATACTTATTTCGTGTATTCCGCATTCCTAAATAGTAAAAATAACGATTTTTCCGTAATTCTTAATTTTATTAAAAAGTGAAGGTATTCCTAACGACCGCCCGTGCGTCTCCGCGTGGGTATTCAATACGCCGCGCGCGCGGCAGGTAAATGCTGTAGGCAGTTGCAGTAAATTAGGAATTTCATACTTTATCTAGTTTTTTATACTTTGTTAAGATGGCTATGGCTACTCGTTCAAAAGGCAAAGATAGTGAAGTATACGAGGACGCAAAAGCGCTCGATACGTTACAGATCGAACGTTTGACCTTGATAGGTAAACGTGACATTATATTTTCTCGCTTACAACATATTTTTAACCGATCTTTAAAGGCTTTCACTGATGATACTGAGAAAGATTTATTTCTATGTGGAATGATCTCGTTAGACCGCTTACGCTCCGATTTCAATGAAATTGTGAACAAATTAAATGTCACCGAGTTGACTCTCAACGCTTCGTACACGGTAAACTACCAATCTATAAACGTCTTCGAAGATATGTTTTGCCGTTGTCAGTTTGTTTATAATAAACTTAACCCGCCTTTAAAAACCGCTGATTTCAATGTTGCCCCGCAACGTAAATCCATCAGAATTCCTGAACTCGATTTGATGGTCTTCAATGGAGATCCGATGACCTGGAGGATATTTTATGAGTCATTCAAACGCACGATCCACGAAAATCCCGATCTCACTGATCACGAACGCGTCCAATATTTAATTAATAAATTGTCAGGCCGGGCCCTTGCAGTTTGTTCTGGTATCGTACCTAACGGTGATAATTATCCGATCATATGGCAGACGCTCGTCGATAAGTATAACGACAAACGTAACCTAGCCTCCGCTTATCTTGATCAAATGCTTGGTTTTAAATCTTTTAACACCGCGACGAATAAAAACTTAGAACTATTCCTAGATAAATTCTGCACGGCTGTGTCAAGTTTGAAGTCTCTCAAGCTCGATAACATGTCTGATTTTATTTTACTATCGCTCGCTTTGAAGAAAATAGATTCAAGTACTGCACGGTCGTTTGAAATGCACATGCGAGGTAAATCTATGCCTACATACAATGAACTTTTAAAATTCATCCGCGAACAAAGCAAAATATTGGAACGCACTACGACCGATTCTCTTAGCCGCAGTGATAACAGGCCGGGTACTGCAAGGTCTACGCAGTCTTTTGCAGCATCATGCGTCACTCACTGTCCGCTTTGCAAACAAGCCGATCACGCTAACTTATATAGATGCCCTGCATTTGATAAGCTTTCTATCGACGACAGGTACACTTTTGTAAAACAAAGCAAAGGTTGCACTAATTGTCTAAGCACTACGCATATAAATACTGCTTGCAATTCTAAATTTAATTGCCGTTATTGTGGATGTAAACATCATTCCATGTTATGCCGCAAAGTATCATCTTCCCGTGAAGACAATCGCCCGTACCCTAGCGCTCCGTCACAGGCGCACGCGCCGCCTCCGCGCGCGCGAACTGGCAACTTCTCCGCCGCCGGGGATCACATGCCGCCTTCGGCATCGCCGCCGCCCGTCGCGGGCTCCGCTAGCGCTCAGCTGACGAACTTACCTACAACTGCTTATCAGTCATCACAACAACAGGTGTCGCTGTGTAATATACGCCCCGCTTCGCAGCCTAATGACACTACTTGTTTACTGGGAACCGTACAAGTTTATGCTACGGATTTAAATGGTCGCCGCCATGTAGTACGCGCCTTAATTGATTCGGCTTCCCAAAGTAACTTTTTAACTTCAAAATGTTGCGCTAAATTAAATTTAAAATGCAATAAGGTGACGAACACCGTTGTTAAAGGGATAGGTTCCGCATCTAACCCAATCAAGGGAGCAGTTTCTGCTACTTTATCTTCCCGCCTAAATGATAATTTTATTGCAATTGACGCCTATGTTATCGACCGCATAACAGACAATTTACCGGCAGTGAAAATTGACGTATCCTGCCTTTCATACCTGAACTGCCTGCCTCTGGCAGACGACAGTTTCGCTTCGCCTTCCGAGATCGACATACTTATAGGCGCGCCGCTCTTTTCTGAAATATTGCTATCAGGCCGCGCCGCTGGTCCGCCTGGTACTCCAACCGCTTTTGAAACCATTTTTGGTTTTATCGTAATCGGGACCGCTCCCGTTACCCCCGCTCATGTTACTCCCGCTCATGTTACGCCCGCTCATATTGGAACCGTTGTTTCTATCACTGACCCCTTGGTTGAAGATAGACGCCGCTCTCATATTTCCCTCTGTACCTTTACGGAAGGACCACGTTTAGATAATCTTGTCCAACGCTTCTGGCAGCTTGAAGAGGTGCAATGCACGCCGACTTTGAGCCCAGACGCTATAGAATGTGAACGCATTTTTACAAATAACGTTTCCCGCGATCCTACGGGACGCTATTCTGTAGCGTTACCTTTCTCCCGCGATCCCGCGACCGCTCTGGGTAATTCTTACCCTATCGCTAAAAAACGCTCCATGTATCTCGAACGTAAGCTCGCCGCGACACCTGCTCTGCGCTTAGAGTACGATGCTATAATCAAAGAGTACATTCAGAAGGGTTACATTTCACTGATCGACAATGATAGTCCTTTTACTGGATATTACGTGCCACACCACGCCATTGCGAGACTACAAAAAACAACAACTCGATGGCGTATGGTGATGGACGCCGGTGCTGAAACTGACTCAGGCCTCTCCTTGAATCAAGTTTTATATACCGGGGATAATTTTCAAAACGATCTTTTTACAATCCTCTTGGATTTCCGCCACTACCCAATCGCTTTTACATCCGATATTAAACAGATGTACCTACAAATTTTGATAAATAAGGACCACCGCAAATATCAAAAACTCCTGTATCGATTCGATCCCGTTTTTCCGCTTGATACCTACCAATTCAACCGCGTTTGTTTTGGTCTACGTAGCAGTCCGTTCCTTGCGATGCGAGTGTTGCGACAGCTGTGCGCCGCCGACGGTGCCCGCTTCCCACTCGCAGCATCTCTTATCAGCGACAACACATACATGGACGACGTGTGCTACTCCATGCCTACTCTGTCTGCTTGTTTACAACTCAGAGACGATCTCCGCGAGTTGCTCAAGGCCGGGGGCTTCGATCTCGTCAAATGGGCTATTAACTCACCCGCGCTCCTTGACTCCCTTCCCGTCTCTGCGTTAACGGAATGCGTTAAAAATGCGAAAAATGCGTTAACGGATCTTTTAAATTCCGACGAATATAATAAGTCTATCTCAGATGAGTTATCAGCTAATCGCATACACTGGAAATTCAATCCACCGCGAAGTCCTCACTTCGGGGGGAATTATGAAATATATGTGAAAGCGTTTAAAAGTCATCTTCATAAGACGATCGGTTCACAGTTACTCACCTATGAGGAAATGTTAACCGTACTCACACAGATAGAATGCGTTATCAATTCTCGTCCTATAACGTTATTGAGCGAAGATCCGTCTGAGCCGACCGCGCTGAGTGCTTCACATTTCTTAATGACCGCACCGCTGAAGCATTTACCCGCTTGCACGGTTCCCGATGAACCTGGACACTTATTGAAACGATACGCTTTATTGGATCAAATGGTACAATCATTTTCCAAACGGTGGAAGTTGGAATATCTTCACTTACTTCAATCTAGAGGAAAATGGAATACACCTTCGAATCCCATTACAATAGGTTCTATTGTTCTTATTATCACTGATAATATTCCCCCGCTATCCTGGCCTCTCGGCGTCGTCGTGGCCACTCATGTCGGCGGCGATGGCATCTGTCGAGTAGCGTCAGTAAAAACGGCGACCGGCGTCTACCAGAGACCCGTCGTCCGTTTATGTATCTTACCTACCCAATAATTTAACCCCTTGCTCCCCGGTCAACCGCTATGTTATATTTAACCCGTTGACCGCTTTAGAGTTTAACTCTTATTTTTATTTTTTTTATTTCCCGCTTTCTTTTAAAAACCAATGGTTTTTAGGCCGGGGGCAAATGTTCGCGCCACTTACATTGGCACTCATAATACCTTCCTACCTTCCTATTCCTATCATTTCTTGGCGACTATCTCTGTCGCTCATATCGTGGTATCCACGAGAAAACTGCTTGCCGCCGCAAGTAGTCTGCGATCGACCCTCGTCCTTCGCGGCTGCCGCTCTCGCCGAATCCAAAGTACTGGATCTGCTGCTCCTCTGCGGTGGTCCACGTGAATTCGACGCGCAAATATAAACAACACCCGCTATAAACCCGCCGCGTAAACGCTCCTTGCCGACGCGCACCAACCGCCTAAAATACAGTCCACTACATCGAACGTCATAACATCCTGAAGGAACAAGCAGCTTGGAGACGGACCCGAACCGAGGTGATTGCAGTTGCATGGAGACCAGGTTAGTCGCCAAGTTCCTTTGTACTACTCTTCTACCAGCCATCCTTCCCCCGCCATTGGAGGCGCGCTCAGCCTATACAGCTTAGCTGCCGCGCTAACAGCTGCCGTAGAGGACTTTTTCGAGAGTCAAGAAAATAATTTTTTTTCACAAGGAATAAGGAAGTTAGAAACGCGTTATTCTAAATGCATTGCATTGGAGGGAGATTATGTAGAAAAATAAAATATTATTATTTAAATCTTTGCATTTTTTAATATTGATTCCAAGAATTTTTTGATTCACCCTCGTATGTGGTCAAATGATACAAACCCAAAAGCGGCGTTTCGTATTCTCTCCAAAACTGGCCAAGAAGTTTAAGTTAAAACAAAAGCATCCAGGACTTTATATTGTCATCATCAACAACCTATGTCGTCCCACTGCTGAGCACGGGACTCCCCTCATTTTCGTGAGGAGGATTAGGCCATAATCCACCACGGGGGCCATCCTTTATTACCTACTAGCAATGTTATAACTAAATCATCGGCAGATCATTCAGTTTACTAAGGAATATAACCATTCTTACCCTTCAATCTTCTACTGCTATATAAATACCATTGAATGTCGTCTGACTTTACTAAATCGGGACTTTACTGGACTACCCTCAGAATAAGAACCAGCTATAGAAGGAAGATTATAGGCAACCATAAGTCTCACAGCTTTCCTATTCACATAAACAGCGTACACCAGACTGAGTCAAATAGATAATTGCGCATGGTTTTTTTTGTAGGTAGGCCTCATCCGCAAGAGACCGACAGGGGAAGTACCACACCTTTGCTAGATATTTATCCGCCAAGCAGTAGTGTGCAAATATTACTGTGTTCTGGTTACAAGGGCACTGTTTCCAGCGAAATTAGTGGGCATTTGGAACTTTAGAACCAATGTCTCAGAGTGATGACCGCAGTGCAGTGCCAACAGATGCTGGGTGGCACTGTAGCTGTTATGGGCAGACGTGGCGCTTACCATCAGGTGAACGACATGCTCGTCTCGTTACTTGGTAACATAAAAAAATCAAGGATGGTCCACCGCATAGATAGGTCAGGTTGTCTATTTGTTGCTAAATTATGCCATAGCTTGAAAGCTTTGTTAGGTTGAAGAGTTTGGTGAATAAAACAAGTGAACAACTAGTATCAAGCTGTCAATTTAGTGTGGATTGCTTATGCTTTATTAAAACTTCCTCGGGACCACCTAACTGGCACAGATTTGATATTTTGCAAATGTTAACAAATATAATAAAATTTTGTTTCTTAAAATATACACTGGGTAAATTGACAAATCGTGCGACACAGAAACATTTAATATAATTACTTGAAACATGGCACCTAGGTACCGCCTCTGCAACGAACAAACTTTTAATTGCTTAATTCCCTCCAGTAATAACTCAAGCAGGTGAAATTCACACGTACGCTTTATAATGAGTTGCATTTGGTAAACCTTCCCTCTGTGAATTCTGTATTAAATATAAATTTTTATGTTTGACGAAGTGATGAGACGAGCGAGTCCCTCACCTGATAGTAAGCGCTAAGCCTGCCCATAACAGTTACAGTGCCACCCAAAACTTTGCATAGCATAATCCTGCGCGGCACTGCACTGCGCTCGTCACCCGGAGACATCGGCTCTAAAGTCTCATGTGCCCAGTAATTTCGCTGGAAACAGTGCCCTTCAAACCGGAACACAGTAATGTTAGCACAATATCTGGCAAAGGTTAGGCATTATTAGTCGCATTTTCCAGGTACTTACCTGCTGGAATAGGGTCATTGTTGAATCAGCAGAAAGCTGAGCGTCTCCAAAAGGACCCATTATAGCTGGTGCATGTTTAAGGCATTTGGGGTTGGGATACTAGGGCTGACGATGGGGTAGATGTGTTATAGACTGGAGACAGCGTTTAGGTAAACTTAGTATCGGACGCCCGCCGGCTAGGTGGAGTGACGACTGGCTGAATACATCTGGTAGAGACTGGATAAGAAGAGCCGAAGATCGGGTCCCGTGACGTGCACTAGGAGAGGCCTGCGTCGAGCAGTGGACGAGTATGATGATGAGGATGATGATGATGATCATACTACGGCCGTAGAGACCTGAATCCCACAGCAGACCCATAGACTTGTTAGCGCGTAACATAGCATAGGTAACCAGAGTACTAGACTTAGAATTTGCCTAAAGATTTTATGCATTGTATTTTGGAAACAGTGCCTGGGTAGTTCTCAAAAATTGCTTTGAAGTAAAAAAGATGTTTTAGAACATAGTCAATTTATTTATTTCATCTCCACTGGAAACAATAGCTACAGAACTAATTTTAACTTGTGCTCCTACTAAAGCTACCATGAAACCTAGTTAACTTCAAAACTTAATTTCCATACATTGTCTGCAGTAATGCGAAATACGACCATGCCGTGCTGAGGACCTGTAAACAAAGTTATGTGAGAAAACTAGTTCATTAAAGAAGAAAAAACAAAGTCGGTCTAAGTACGGAACCCTGTGGAAGCCTTTTTTGCAAAGGATTAAATTCTAATCTATTCTAGTGAAATGACAATGCCATGTATAGTCATATTGTTTTATCCAAGCGAGTGGACTAGCAGTCCAATTGCGTGATGGTAAGCGCCACAGTTACCCACGAAAACACCCAGAACAATGGTTAGCAATGTCATCGAATGTGTTTCTAGTATTCATTTTGTTAATGTTTACAGAATCTCAATTTTGAAAATCTTACCCTCATGAATGATTTTAAGCTGACATCAGCAAAGCCTGACGCTGTAAGCTTGCAAGGTCTTTGAGCCCTGTAAAATAAGTTCACTGTGATATGAATAATCTCGCTAAAAGCAAAAAATCGCATGGCTGAGGATAGAAATACATGTTGGGTTTTAGATCAACAAGCGCCAAAAGTTACTGGCCGTTATTCGCTTGACCCATGAAAAATACTGAAATTTCGCATTGAATAGTAAATTGAAAGCTTAGACATGTCAAGCGACTATTGTCGTTTACTGTTCAAAGTAAACATGCTTCATGCAAAGGTTTTCTAACATTCACAATGACCTTTTCTTTGGATAGAAAAACAAAATTCAAATTTAATTAGTCAAATTTAAACTGAAAAATAAAAGTTAAAAATCGATCAAAAGAGGGTGTTCATGAGGCATGGTGCCAAGAACACTGACTGCATTTCCATGTTGAATCATCATCATCATATGCAGCTCATCCAACCCACTGCAGGGCATAAGCCTCCTCCCTCTTACACCATTCTGCCCAGCTTTGGCCCGATCTGGTCCGTTGTGGTCCGTTCTGGTTCCACGTTGAATAGAGAAATGAGCCAGCCCTCTTGTCACCAGCGGCGTCGACTAAACGAGGAAATGTACAATTTCTAGCGTTCTTTGTCATTTGTTACTTCACCTAGCTTGCACCAAAAGTAATTTCTTTCCAATTTTCGCTTCTGCCATATACCAGTGGCAGTTGTATACTGCATCACTGATTTCCGCACTCTGAAAAATATTATAAATTACACATTATCCATTATGAATTATAAAATACACTTGTATGGACCGACGTTCGTGAATGTCATTAGATAAAATAAATAAATCATCTATGTAAACAAACATAAAATCGCTTAGATATAGAAAACGCCCCAACTGAGGCTGGCTGACCTAGAGGCTACAATAGTATATTGGTTCCATGCCGGTACTCGATGATGATTAAAATGCTCCCCTAAAATCTCGCAGACCCACTAAAAGCCCCAGCCCAGGCGCGGATTACTAACTTCTTTATAAGTAAACTTTCAGACTTTCCAACATAGGGCAACATGTCTAAGGTTGCCATCTCTAAAATATGGCAACCAGGACAAGACGCGTGAAACCCCCGGATTTTAGAGCACGTACGGATGGCAACCCTAGGCATGTCTCATCCTGGTGCTCGATTAGGTATTGTTGCCCACTGTGCCCTCTCAGCCCATATCTCTTGCTGTAAAATTTTAAAACTACTTTACTGGCGTAATGCTGTCGAAGAGTACTCACCGATGTCATCAATAAATTCGCAAAGAAACAGAGAAAGAAAACTTGAAACAAGCTCATGAATAGAAAACTCGAGAACGTCACCGCAAAAGCCACATCATTTACCCTCTGAAAGCATTAGATATTATTAGGAACAATAAGTGAAAACATTTAAAAGAGAACAAAAATCACAATGATAATACCGTAATGTTGAATCCTGTAAGACAGATGATCAGAGAACTAGACATGAAATTCAGTAAAGTCGACTTCGAGTATATTATTTCCAAAATGTTCGCCGATCTGTAATAAAAAGCAGGATTAGTTCAAAAATTAATCATAACAAAGAACCAATACAAGGAAAAACAATTCTAATATAAGGAGTTTGCAAAAGAGAAATTCTTACTCAATCAGATCATTATGCCACTCTATTAACTCCATAAAGTTGTTTTCGAATTCTTCATCTTCAATAATCTTCCTGTTGGAATTTCTTTGAATGGGGATGATATTTTCAAGATGATGTTTTAGTAGCCGGAACTGGATGCGAATGTAAGTGCAACAAGTGAAGAAAAAGTAGTCAGATGCACAAATGTTGATAGAAACTATACATTCTGTGAACAAAATGGTCAGAATTTTAGAGGTGAGTTGGAAATTTGGGATGCAGGAGCTTAATCCTTATTTTCATACCTTGTTGCCACTAAAATGTAAAACATACCTGACCAAAACTGATGAAGGTACACGAACGGCCAAACTGCAATTTGGTACGGATCAAACGGATATAAGATCAGAAAAGGAAGCAGCAGCTCCACCTCCTTTGTTTGATAATACTTCACCAAAATAACGACGATAGGGCTCAACGCAAACGTTACAATAACGATCACATACAAAACATTAATAGTACTAATAACGTAATTTAGGAATCGCCGGTCCTCCTTTACTATTTCCCTCTTCGCTGAAGACTGTTCTCTGTCCTTCTCTTTAATTTCTAGATTTCTGAGGTTGTCAATTAATTTGAGGACGTTGTTTGTGTTCCAAAACAGAAACATGCCTTTTAAAACTGCCAACGTACTGAGAGATATGCATGGAGCTATGTAGGTGAGTTCTAGGAAATCTTTTCCATTTAAAACGCCGTCTATGAACCAGTATATGCTACCGACCACGTCAATGTTGAGAGAGAAGAAGTTGATAAAGTAGACCAGTTGGGACTTAAGCCTGTCTGAGGCTTTTGCTGCTCCAATTTTCACGTTTATTCCGGCGTAGCGGAACAAGAACCCTATTTTGTTTAATGTTCTGTCGAAAAGTAGAATTTCTTCTTCCATTCTCCTTTTATGATGTGAGAAAACGTTTGAAACCCTTTAACTTCTACGAGGTAAATCGTGAATATGAGTTATTTTTCACGATGGGGATGTTTTTATAGGATTTTTTTTGTAATTAGAGACAATTTCTTTTTCCATTAGAAGAATTAAAGTGTCAATGTGAATTAGAAACTCCACATTTCAGAATGTAGATCGTTAAAAACAGCAGAAACGGCAAGGTGTTTTTCAAAACATGGTGCGACTAATAAAGGATTTTAAATTTATTTTCAATACAAAATGGTATTTTATTGGAAATGCCACCAAACAGCTACTGACGATTTGAAAGTCGTTAACCTTCTAATATTAGAATCTAGTCTACAATGATTATTCGTAGGATCTAGTTAAATACGAAATAATTAAGTGTAATTTTATTAATTTAATTTAATTTTTAATGCAAAGGTCAATTATACAGCCTGGCGGCATTGAAGGTGGTTTTTCCTTATTTTCCTCGTTTAGCGCGTGTCATGTCTATTTATAGTTAACTCTACAAACCTACTTGTCAACCTGTCAGATACTCCGTTTTCCTCCATGTGGGAAATAAACGTTTCATTATTTAAATTAATTAACCATTGGCGATCATTTTCTTATTTTTTTTTAAATTACTCTAATTTATGCTTTTATTTAAAATAATTTAAAATTAATAGGTTAGTTAGGTCGTTTACCGTACTTACTTATACACATTTGTTTTTAGTTTTTTTTAATCACGCTACTGTCAATTTATTACACCTAAAAGTCAAATCGATTAATCGACTAAAAAATTAATCGACTAAAAGTCTAATCGATTAATCGACTAAAAGTCTAATCGATTAATCGACTAAAAGTCTAATCGATTAATCCACTAAAAAAATAATCGATTAATCAAGGACTGGATCAGGAAAGCCGAATATCGGGCTCAATGGCGTTCATTGGGAGAGGCCTACGTCCAGCAGTGGACGAATGTGGGCTGATCATGATGATGATGAATCTGCAGCTATTTATTAGTAACCGTGGTTTTTGATCCGGGAACGCAGAGTTATTGCGGGAAAACTGAAATTATGCGTGTGAAACCGCAGGGCGCAGCTAGTTATGATATATTTTATCCCAGCTATAAAGTGTTTATGCATGCTAAAACAGGGACAAATAATACTGAATTTTTAGAAATCGTCGCTGAAAACCGCCATAGGAGTAGCAAATGTAGCAATTCCTTTCCCAGTCAGTAGAATGATAAACGCAGTCCCGTATTCGTGTTGCTCCCGTTTTCTAAGCGGCGGGATGGCGCTGGGACTGCTAACTTTGTCGGCGGTGGGGAGGATCAACCTGTGCCCGACACTTTTAGAGATTTATTTTGTAAGTAGAACGAAGAACGAACCTTTAAAAACGAAGCGTCATGCTTCCTCATTCCTAATAAGAACTGGGAGGGAATGGAATGATTTGCCTTCGTCTGTATTTCCGTCTAAATTTAACCCTGGCTTGTTAAAGGCGAGAGTGAATAGGTACCTAGGTCCTAGGTGCTTCACCTTCGGCCACATCGTCACTTTCCATCAGGTGAGATTGTGGTGAAACGCTCGCCTAGGAAGTAATAAAAAAATAGAATGCTGAGCATGACAAATTCTAGAATGTAAAGTGTAAAGAAACAATTCTTGATTCAACAGCACGTCTAAGCGTGGTTTAGAAACCAGAACACAATAATATGCATATGCCTACGCCCCGAGGTTATGTGACGTGACGACCTGCTAAAACTAGCCGGTAAGCAAGCCTGGTAGCAATTGGATACGCAAAGCTGAAGAACGCGGTCTGAGGCGTGCATTAGTAGAAGTCTAGAGCAGTTGAGCAGTTGATCATCAAGATAGTATTTGTGAATTCATCATCATCATCATCATCATCATCAACCCATAAAGCGTCCCATAATCCATGGAGGCCCGGTCCAGATTGGTGGATAACATACGTGCCTCCGAAATAATTCACGGGTAGGTATGTGGGTTTCCCTCCCTGTGGGCCCCTTGGCAGATCTTTCTAACACTAGAGGCTAGTACTGCCCTATTCGACAAATATCTGAAGAGTTTTGGCGGGAAAACCGGAAATGTGACCTTGTTGTTTATGTATTTTTTTTCTGAACCTTGTGTTTCCTCGTATATTGATGTGTAATATTGATGGAGTAGTATCCACAAAACGAAAAAAACGTGTGCTAGGATTCATAGAAGTAAAACTTAAAAAAAATATTTCAAAACAATTTACAAGATATTTGAAAAAATAAACGAAACGTATCTCTCTCTCTCTTTTTCTGTCTTCACTAACTTATATCTCCCTCTCAACTTCCGTTCGCCTCGCCCGATCACATTTTTCGTAACGCATTCATAAGCTTACTCCCCAAGTCAAGCGTGCGTAAAGAAAATTACTTAAAAAAAAAACATCTGTAGATTCGGAACTTTTCTACCCCTAATAATGCCGTAACATGGCCACCCGCTGTTGTTCTCCCCGCACCCATCCATCCACTTGTTGCTCTCGATCTGCGACTGTTATTATTGTGGTCCCGAGCTCGGAGCTGCTTTTAAAGATGTCGAATGTTCAAGTTTGAATTGGGATGTCTCTTTTATTCAGAGGTCGGAGTTAGAATTCTCACGTATTGGAAGAAGCGACGCTAGCCTAGTGGAAGAACAGCCGCCTTCCGGCAGAGGGTACCCAGTACCCACCCAGCCACCTCATATTATCCCAGTGCAGGTGCCCGTACTACCAACCAATTTGATCACAGTGTAATTTGGTCACACGCAAAACAAGTGCAATTTAGTCACACCTGTCTATTAATAAGCATTTCTACTCCAGTGCATAATGAGTGAAGTTTGGTCATCATAGACTGTGTTTCTTGTAAAGACATACAGGTAAGTTATAATTTCTAGCTTCCCGGTGAAGAAAACCATCGAGAAAGCCATAATTGAAGAATAAAATATTTAGAAGGTATGTCATCCACTAATCCGTCTGGCCCCGCCCCGTCCCGTGGTGGAATATGGATTAGACTCCTCGCGAATATGAGGCGAGACCGGTGCTTAACAGTGGGCGGGAATAGGCTGGGAACTTAGAATTGTTGTGATGATGTCTCTTTTAAACTGAAATCTGGGTTAGTAACTTATCCCTTCCTCGTGTTTTTTTGGTCCTTATATTCGTCCAATGCTCATAAGCCTCTCTTAGCGAACGCTACTGAGTCCAATCTTCTACTTTCCTCAACCAGTCTCAGCCAGCCGTTTCCCGCAAATCGTCACTTCACCTAACCGGCAGGCGTCCTACTTCGTTGGCCTAAATACGGTCTTTACCGTAGAACTCGCCTATTCGTCTACCCCATCTGTTCTGCATTTTTCACGCGTCCATTTTTTACTGTTTTCCAACGTTCACTGGCTTCTCCGATCTCGTTTTAACCTGGGAGTGATTAATGGAGTGCATCCATGTCTTTTTATGATAGATCAACAGGTAGCTGGAGATGCAGAGGTTTTCGGCAGGTGGGGAGATTGATCTTCTTCGTGAATGGTTGATTGGAAGAGATCGCTTCTAGCAATAAATCCTTTAGGTAAATGCTGTAGATTTGGTGTTCTTAGTTGGTACCTACGTAATGGATAGAAACGGCCAATGAGGCTTTATATTACCTTCGAAAAAGCCATCCCAAAGTATTTTTTTTAATGGATATTGAATATAAGAGCAGTAGCTTATTGTCCTCCGTAAGTGCCCTTTCAGAGCCTATACTTTAAATAGATAAATAATGCTTCCTCGTGTTAACTAATACAACTATGACGCACTTCCCGTAACTGGGTCAAGGCATCTAGCTTTTACAACTGTTCCCGAGGGGAAACCTTCCTAGGTATACCTATACCTGCCTACCCTGCTTGGATACATAGCAGTCTCTGGACACCATAGGTAGTATAGACTGGGACTATTATGGTATAGGCACTGATGACAATTATATGTAGTACTAAATACAGAATGGACACTCTTCATCCCCCGCGATCCGCCTCCCCGCACCTCTACCGGCAATATGGAGGGAAATCGGGAGGTCAGTCTATATTACACGCCCAATTGACAATAGACAAACGTGTTAGTATGAACCTTCGTACAAAAACAAAAAAACGAACGAGGTCTGACGAAAAAGCAAATAAGATGCATCAAATGTGGCAATTTTTTAGGTTTAGGGCATTCTGGCCACAGTGTAATTCGGTCACACATTTTCAGTGCAATTTGGTCACAGGATACAACCGGCCATTAGGCAATTAGTCAACAGTGCGAAACTTAAATTCCTGACCACATGTCAAACCCTCGTAACACATGGTCTCAGCTGGACACCGGCATTTACGCACACAAGCAAACACTTTCCCATAATAGTTGTACGTATATTGTAAAGAGTGAGTTGGTGTGCGTTAAACAAGTCACGTACGAAGTAGTTGGTGTAAATGTGTGAAGGGGTGCGAATGTGTGTGTGTGTCGGTGACGTATGGAGCAACCCCTGCTGTGCTTGCCGTATCGTGACCCCAGACTAACAAGGGGTGTCACACAGATGATATTTTTGCTGGTGCGGCAGTCAAAATAGCTTTCTTTCACTCTGTGCGGGGGACAGAGGCCTGAAAAGCTGTGTGAGGCCGGAAAGGTATCATACGCACTGCAAAAAAATTCAACGTTGCTTGTAAAATTAAGACCTCATACGCACCGGCTGAAAGTTCATGTAAAATGACTCCGCAGCGAATGTGTTAATCAGTTACTCATTAGTTTAGTTAATAACAAGTGCTAGACTTGTGAAAGTGCTTAATTTTTGTCTAATTACAGTAAATAATTTGAGTTTTGAGTTTAACTTATTTACAATAATAGAGGAGAACGGGCGGCGCTGGCGTAACGTAGCGGGTATTGTATAAGGTCATCATAAAAAAAGACATTACAAAACATTTTTTTGCGTTCATCGCTATAACGCTTTTTGTAGTAAAAATTAAGGTTGTGGTTTTATCTTCTCAACCTTCAAATAAAGAGTGGTGACGAAACTATGACGTCACTCGTTTTTGCAGCCATTGCAGGGTCACCTGGCGAATTGGCGAAAATTTGGCGTTTTTAAGACTTAAAAAAGTTAAGTTAAAAAAAGGAGGTGGTTATCAATTCGATTGAATTTTTTAAATGTTTGTTGCCTCATTATAACATAATTCTGTTGATTATCAACCGATTTGTTTTTTGTTTTTATTTTAATGGTTATACTTTCAGATTGTTCCCATGTAAAATTCATCAAAATCGGTTCAGTACTTTAGTTTTATTTTAAAATAACTGGAAACATATGCCCTAAGAGTAAGCGAAATTGCGGTTTTTGCCATTTAAAGCTGGTTTTTGAGTAAAAAGAATTATCTTTCAATAAAATTAATAAACAAAAACTGCCAACCCTAATAACTAGCGATCACACCCCTTGCATGTCACCCACACGCCCCCAGCTGCGTCTGGACAAGTGACCGCGCACACATGCACGCACCCTGACAGCCATAAATTAAAAGGACCTGTTTCATTGGGGTAGTTCTTTGTCATTTAACAACTTTCAAAAAGGTATTTTTTAATTTAAATTGAACCTTACTGCAACGAAATAAATTATGAATTTGAAGCAGGATGATGATTAAAGTTTTTTTTTGTGAGCCTTATGATTTAGAAGGCAAAAAGGACGAGTTTCTGTGCTAGTATTTATTATACTGTGTTTTGCCCGCGGGTTCACTCAAACGGCAAGTGGCATAAGAAGTTAAAAATACCGCGTCAACAAACATCTATAATTATATTGATTCATTCCGTTAAAAATATTACAAACCACGACAAAAAAGAAAGTAAAACAAACTTTAATGAAAAAGATAGATAGATAGATAGATAAACTCTTTATTGAAACACCACAGAACAAAGAAAACTTAAAAACTAGAACAAAACAAAAAGGTGCAATAACGAGCAAAAAATCACGTTTGTTGTATGGAAGCCCCCTTAAATATTTATTTAATTCTGTTGTTTAGTATTTGTTGTTATAGCGACAACAGAAATACATCATCTGTAAAAATTTCAACTGTCTAACTATCACAGTTCATGAGATATAGCCTGGTGACAGACGGACAGACACACAGACAGACAGCGGAGCCTTAGTAATCGGGTCCCGTTTTGCCCAAAGGGTACGCAACCCTAAAAAACTATTAAAAGTATGAAATAAGGTTTGAAGGGCACGGTTTCCAGTGAAATTACTGGGCATTATGAGACTTTAGAGCCGATGTCTCAGGGTAAGGAGTTCAGTGACGCGCAGGATTATGCAATGCAAAGTTCTGGGTGGCACTGCAAGTGTATCATCAAATGAACGATATGCTCGGCTCGTCACTGAATCAAATAAATAAGAGCTATCGAAATCGGGTCTCATAAAGCGGATAACCAGTAGCCCCCCTTTTGCCCTCTTTTGGAGGAAGTAACTCTTCAATCTTTATAATATTAGTAAAACCTTGCGGAACCCTATACTGCGCGTAGTCCGGCATGCGCTTGACCAGTTTTTTTTTTAATTTTTAGTAGTTGTATCGTGCTGTGCAACGCATTCTTTAGGATATGTCTTCATTTCATGGAATTTTAGAAGTCCTGGGGGATTCACCTTAACATATTGTATATTGTGTTTGTTAGTTAGATACTTTGTTAGGTTTGTTGTGTATGTTAGACGTTATTTGTTAGGTTATTGGAATTTGCCCACACGTAATAATTAATATTACGCTATAATAACGTTAAGGAAAACAAAAAAAAAGAATGTCTTTTTTTATTACAATTTTTTTGAATAGCGAGACAAACAAGTCGTTCGCCTGATGGTAAGAGCTACGCCTGCCCATAACAGTTACAGTGCCACCCAGAAATTTGCATTCCATAATCTTGCGCGGCACTGCACTATGCTCGTCACCCTGAGACATCGGCTCTAAAGTCTCATAATATGCCCAGTAATTTTGCTTTAACACTTTTGAAGAAATTAAGTGAACCATCTGTAAATCTATTGCAAGATCTGATTGTAATTATAAAATAATTGTAATAAACCTGCTCGCACGACAAACTGGCGTTAACAGCGTCGGACTTTCGGTTTTCTATCAAAATATTTAAATAAAACCTATTTGACAGTAAATGAGGTACACATCACTTATACAGCGCTGAATATTCGAAGCAAACAAGGGCCGGTGCGTCATAAAATTAGCACATGATTGTTTATGTCACAATTGTCACAATTATTTATACAATGGCGTCGGTATGCTTTGGTAAGTGGAATTTTATTTACAATCGTTAGTGTACACGTGTACTGTAACGATCGGAAAACAAAGGCTTGCTTCCATTCGGCAATATTTTGTTACCAAATTAATTAATTTCAAGCGGATTTACTGGAACTTATGAATAATTTTAATGGTATAATTATTTATATGTGACAACCCTGAATGTGTAATTTTTGAAATAAACAAATCCTATGAGAGCAATTATTGCGCCATTGCCAGTAACTTAACATTAAAAAAAAACAGTAAATTGAGAATCTCCTCTTTCATTATTCTCTTTTCTTATTTATATTCCTTGTTTTTAAAACTCGAGGAGTTCCTCTCATTTAGAAATAGGTTGGAATATTTTGGTCACAGTGTAATTTGGTCACACGCAACAATAATTTGGTCAATTTGGCAACGCGATTTGGTCACACCTGCATTTTTATTAGCGCGGCCGCCATACCCAGCATAGCTAAAGTAAAACTAGAACCGTCGATTGAACTAAGGTCTGATAATAAATTCGTAAAAAAAAACTTTTTGTTTCTTTTCTTGGTAGGTTAACTTTGAACGCACTCCCAATTTAGATCGCAACCTAACAAATCTATATTTTGAACTGAAACAAGTAAAAAGGTTTCGTGTATCGTGCGATACAGATTTCTTCATAAAAAACATGTATAAAAGGGGAAAAATGTACAAGAGATGAAAAAAATTGTACAGAACAGAATAATAAAAAAATATCAGACAGGCCCGCCGGCGTCCCTCCCGCCTTCATGTCAATCGGAGACCCGAGCTACACAAGGGGAGAATTTCTGGAGATAGATGCTATCAGTTTCTGTACAATAAAGATTTTTGAAGTTAAACTTCTTTACGCACGCTTGACTCGGGGAGTTAACTGGCGAATGTGTTACGAAAAATGTGATCGGGCGAGTCGAACGGAAGTTGAGAGGGAGATATAAGTTAGTTAAGATAGAAAGAGAGAGAGAGAGTTACGTTACGTATATTTTTTTAAATATATTTACTTAATGTTTTACTTGTAGTTTTACTTCTTCTATGTGTCCCAGCAGCATTTCTTTATTTTAAACTTGTTACATTATAGTTATATAGTAATACCTAGCTACTAAAAACAAATGAGTACAGCTTGTCGATTCAAAACTTTTCGATAAGGAGCCGGTTCGATTCAATATCGAACTCGTATCGAAAGCTATGATCGTCAGCTATTCAGGGCAAGCGACTGAGGATTCGATTCGATTTTAACTATTGTTGTCTACGTAAGTACATAACCGTAATACTTGCTAAATTAATGAAGAATATAATTGGATATTTGAAAATATTAGAAATATAGAATAGAAAAACTCTTTATTGTACACCAGAAATAAAAATAAACACAGTACAGAAAAATTACAATAGGTAAACAAGGGAAGTACAATGGGCGGTCTTATCGCTGAAAGCGATTACTTCCAGACAACCTTTGGATGGACAGTAAAAAACATTTTTCGATAGCAGGGTGGGTGGCGTACGTTTGCAGTAATGTAATATGTAGTTGAAATCGAACGAACGCATTTTCGATTAAAGATTGACTTAGACAAGTATATCGTTGATCCATCTATGAATTACAAATGTGTGGAATATAATCATATGAAACCATATTAACCTCATGCCGAAAATAATAATTAAAATTGTCTACATGTCTTGTCTAATTAATTAAGTACACACATAGAGTAGAGTTTTTGTCATGGTAGTGGAAGTTTGTGGTATGAAAACCATTTTAACCGCCATCGCATCGTTTGTGTCGATGATGAGGATGTCATTATAAAACAACCAACATTCCCTTACAGGTCTGAATTTTATTATTAAGCTTTTCGTAGATCAAAATTTCGATCGATTTATTTCATTCAATATTTGTGCCATTTATCTCATCTTAGGTTTATATACAGACAATATACACACATAATATCAGTCATTACAGTATATTTACCAGTTGGGTCAGTATGATCAACAGAAACCAGCAAAACCTGTAGTTATATCCGTCGACACGTCGATTCCGCTAAAATCTCCTGTGCACCCTGCAATCCAGTATCGTTGCATGCCGTCGCACTCGGGTACGCACTGTCGTGTTCTATTGCAAATCTACCAATATCTGAAATATGGGCTATTATAAACCTTATATCTATGTCTTAAGATTGTTTCGACTGTCTCATAATTAAGTACACGACGACCGTCTCGCCAAGTTGAAATTTTCAATCCAGTCAAACCAAAGTCAACTCTATTCGTACGAGATAAGGTGTATCAAGTCGCAATTATAAATTCGTGGAAAAAACATCTGTGATTCCTTTATCAAATTTAATTTTGTATTCTATCACCGTTGATTAAAGTTGAAAATGCTGTGTTAATCAGATCGTAAACTGTTCTCTACCACTTTTCATTGTCGTAAAACTGAGAAAATTAAGCTTTGTTGCGATAAGAATAAGGTTTGAAACGGTGGCTTTGTTTATTTTTGTAATTTGCAATGATATCTACCTGCATTTTTTACCGATAGACATGCATTGTCTACTCGAAACGGTCTCATATAAGTCTCATGCTTGAAGATTGTTGTTTTTTTTTGGAATTTATGAATATACAGTGGTAGCTGGTGGGTTTATGGAATCTCAATTATTTTTAGCCATGATTGGTGGTGCTATACGTTGAATACTAAAACTCTTTGGTAATGGAAGTATATATAATTACTTTTGGGTAATAACACTACCTTATAAATTCTCGATACATTTAGTGACAAATGAATTTAACGTACCGTAGGATGTAAATTTCTTAAATATAGGTGTACTAGTTAACTTCATTGTACCCGCTATATATAGCTGTCATTAATTTTGTCTTTTTCACGGCCGTAAATAAAATAGTATAAATCAAAATCAACCAAAACCTTTTTCTGAATAGTAAATAAGTGAAATTTGCGGAATTAAAACTATATATTTCTATATTATCTTATTGAAATTTAACCACAGAGTAAACACAATTACACAAACCAAAAAACATTATTTTTAAAGAATAGAATAGAATAGAAAACTCTTTATTGTACACCAGAAACAAAAATAAACACAGTACAGAAAAATTACAATAGGTAAACAAGGGTAATACAATGGGCGGTCTTATCGCTGAAAGCGATTTCTTCCAGATAACCTTTGGATGGACAGTAAAAAACCTTTTATAATATTTTTTTTTGTTTATTAATTATCATCATTTATTAAATAAAACAAAAAATACAGGTTTTTAAATGCTACCACGGACTCTGCCACCATTTCCCTTCTACTGCCCGAAGTGCTTTCCATTTAGATCCTCGCAGACATTACGCACCTGTGCTCTACAAGACCTGCTCAAAATAACTCTACAAGACGTGCTCTCGACTACCTAGGTACCTACTTATTAATCATTGACGTAACAACGTCTACAAATTCGATGAACGCCGGCTGCATGCACGAAAAAGTTGACACATTGTCCCGTTACGCTCATTGTACGCTTGCGCCGCATCTATCTCTCTTCTATTCTTGACAGGTTAATTATTCTTGCATTTTAAAAATCTAATTACTAGTATTTATTCTTTTATTATTAAAAAATGATTCATAAACGAAGGCAATCATTTCATCAATGTTTTGTTATGACGTTGTCAGTAAACCAACTTTACAGACAACCAATTTTTTTCTTTAATTGACTGAGTAACGAGTCGAGCAAATCGTTCACCTGATGGTAAGTGCTACGCCTGCCCACAACAGTCACAGCACCAGCCATAACCCTGCATTGCATAATCCTTCGCGGCACTGCACTGCGCTCGTCACCCCGAGACATCGGCTCAAGTCTCATATGCCCAGTAATTTCGCTGGAAACAGTGCCCCAGTGTCTAGTTGAGACTAGTTCTCAAGAACTGCTCCCACGGGTAAGGAGTGGAACTGGAATACCCTAAAAGAAACCTGGCAACCTTCTTGCTTGAAGTCCACGAAACTTGATGATGGTTGCTAGCCGATACAACGTCAACACGTAAACGGGTAGACTGTGGTTACTGTGAGCTGCAGCTTGCTTTTTCTCGCGGCTAGTTGTACACTGTCTTCAGCAGGGCGAAGTAAGACCAAGATCTGCTCAGTATCTGAAAAAAAAACCACTAACTTAGGTCTGTCAGTTTCTCCCTACATGTGCCAAACATAAGACCCTTAGACCCAGCGGCCATACTTCCTTTACCAAAAGTCGTCTCTCAGCGATAAAAAAAAAGGTACGGAAAAATGTGACGGATACTGTCTAACCCTAAATAGTCCTTTTTTCAGGGGCGAGATCCCGTTGCACAATACCCTCCGCGTACCCCGTGGAGGCATGTGTGGGGATTGCACCCACTAAAATCCCCCCGTGAGCAGTCCCCTGCCGAGGTGGGGCACGGTGGAGTCACGCTCACCCACACAAGGGGCGTATTTCCGAAGCACTGGTAGGGTTTAATAGAGTCTCCTTTTCCTGTGCGAGATTCAGGCATAAATCACCACTTCAAAGAGAAATGTCCTTTCAACTCAAACCATAATCAGTTAATCATTAGATACGTAGATCATAATTATATGATTTGTTTGATATTTTTCTATATGTACTTGTAAAAGTGCATTATTTTTGCCTACTTGCAATAAATTATTTGAGTTTGGAGTTTTGCTATTCGTTACCATCTTGCCCCAGCGGTGGGCCCGGGTGGTATCCGAACCTATACGCCCATGGGGAGGTAACCTGGCTCACCAAGGCAGAAAGTATCCAAAAAGTCCTAGGCCTTAACATACACAACATCAGCCAACCTGTTAACAAGATAGAACAGCTAAATATAGCTCACCGTAGTAAACGCTCTTAAGTTCAGGTCGGCAAAGTTGGCGGCCGTCAACTTGCAAGGTTTCTGCGCCCTGCAAATAGATATAAGAATGATTATGGAATATCTTGCTGTTATTTCATTAGCGCATGGTATTCGACCTTATGGGAAAACAGCTGATGGACTAAGACACCGAGGGAATGGTGGCCAAGACAAGAACAGAGATCCATGATCAGACGACAACCCTGTAAGGTGGCAGGAAGGCAGTGGATTCTCATACCGCAAGACCAGAAAAGTGAGCGCTCCATAGAAAGCAGTGGGTTGTTGTAGGCTGATATAAAGAGACAGATAATCGACTTGGCAAACAGGCAGGTGGCACGATTGGTAGTAAATGGCCCACGCTGAATGGCCAAGCGGTCGAGGTAAAGTTCCATAGGGTTTCCTGGCTTGGTTACGTCGAAAGAATGGAAGAAGCTCATAGTGTGAAACGCACGTGCTTGGGGCGGCCGAGTGGGCGCAGGTACTGCTGGATAGATAAAGAAGGAAAGGACTCGCGCGAGCTCCCGGACGAGATCTGGCAAGAAGTAGCACAAGACGCACAATATTGTCTGAAGTAGCGGCTCTTATTACCGGAGCCCAAGACTTATTTTAGGTAAATGCGTCATTCTATAGTGCATGGATGCCATCGTCCAAAATTATAAAATCTCAAAATGATGGGGAAGGAAAACGTATCTTGAAGAAATCCGTACTTATATCCAAGAACAAGCCCAAGGGCATGCAACAGTGAATCAGTGAACGCAAATAAACGTTCACTGCATCAACCCACACAAGGCCGGCGATTTCTTTGCAAGGCTTCTACCTGTCTCTGCTATAATCAAGGAAAGTATACGAACGGGGCACCCAAGTTGTTAATTATAAAGCTTTTGCCATGGCCTGTTGATAGTCCTTTACTCAATAATATTTGAGCATGTTTGAAAATCACCTTCTTTTGGCAAATCACTGATTATTTTATGTTCTTCTAGAACAGTCAAAACTTCCTGAACAAGGAGAAAGCTCTCAATTTATTATTCAGAGAAAAGCCTTACTTATTACAGTCAATAACAAAAGTCACTGAACATGTCAAAACGCAAATTTGAGTAGCCATACCAAAGAAAAACATCAATTGAAATGAAAGTAGTTAATACGCATATTGTCGTATGAAAGTTAAAAAAAACCAAGGCTCACGAAATTGAGTGGCGAAAGAGAGTGAAACCCATGCAACAGTGGGCCGATATGGGTTGTTGCTGCTAATGACGATGTATTTTCAGTAGCTCTTGTCGCTGACTGTGCATAATACTGAAGCTATCCTTACTCAGAACTACCGAAGGATGAAATTCTCCTATATTGTTATAATACAAACCTCATTGCAATAATTAGAACAGCTTTTTTTGCTTTCACGTCGAATTCATACCAGGGACACTTGTAAATAGCGCCACTCACTTCAGTGCTCTGGAAAAGGAATATTTTTTTATAAAAAATGGTAGACGGGAAGTCCAAAGAGGATCCTACGCGAAATATGTGTCAGATTTCTTGAAGAAGTATTCAAGAGTCCATCTGGAAAGCCAGATCTGCCAAGAAGTGCCCAAACATTACTGAGTTTGCATTTGAAGGGCACAGTTTCCAGCTCAATTCCTGGACACATAAGACTTAAGGTCGAATGTATGTAACGTGGAAGGCAAATCGTACAATTGAAGTTGTTACTTACTGATCTCATCAGCTTGTCTCCGAAGAAGCACAGAAGAGACACCTGCGACATACTCAGCATCAAGAACGTCACGAACGCAAACACAGAACTCATTTCTTTGGCAACCTGTGAAAGCAAAACTTTTTTGAGATCCTAGAACCACTACGCATTTCCCAGTCGATCAAAACGATATCAGATTATTACATAAGCCAAAATAAGTTTATGAAAAACTAGCTGCAAAAAAAAGGATAAAAAAAAAGCACAAAAAATAAATATCAAGCTTCTAGCTTTAAAAATGACGAAAGGTCCATACAAACTTCCATCCTCTATTTCAAACCCTTACTTACAATGCTTTTTCCGCATTAAAAATATCCTATGTCCTTTCTTAGGCTCTAGACTATCTCTGTACCAAATTTCATTTCAATCGGTTCAGTAGTTTAGGCGTGAAAGAGCAACAGACAGACAGAGTTACTTTCGCATTTCTAATATAAGTAAGGATATAGGGAAGTAGGGATAATATAGATATATCAAAATAAAAAAACTTACGGTAATGTTGAATGCGCTCAAACAAATGAGAAGAGAACTGCTGACGATGTGGAATAGAACTGGTTGAGAGAACAACGCCTCTGTCTGCTCAACAAGGCTGCAAAGAGATTTAACACACAAATTTACTCTACCTTTAGCCACTGAGGAGTTCCATGGTCTACCTTCCGGCTTTATGATAGGATCAGCTCGCTATCACAATAAATTGTTTTGTCATTGAAACTTGACCCGCTTGCTAGATTGGACAACGGGAACTGGGACGAATTTGAATGTGATACCAATTCGGAACATATCTGGACTGGGCTCTGTGATTAACCCACAAAATACAAACATTACCCACTATCACATACCTGTAGAATACCTATCACTGTTGTCGCCTTTAAATAGACCTAAATCTCATAGCATAAACCGAATCCTTTGAATAGAGAGAATTAAACGAATACAAATTAATTGGTTGCAGTGGTAGCCTAGTAGCAAAACGTTCGCCTTCCAAGGAGAAGGACGTGAGTTCAAATCCGACTGCGGGCACGTACCAATGTTTCTGTAATAGCATATGTACGTAATTATCACTCGCTTTTCGGTGAAGGAAGAACATCGTGAGGACACCCGAGAATTATTTCGGAGGTAGGTATGTTATCCACCAATCCGGGCCTCCATGGTGGATTATGGCCTAACCCTCCTCGCGAAAGTGAGGGGAGACCGCGGGAGACCTGTGCTCACCAGTAGGACGATATTATGGGTTGATGACGATGATGATGATGATAAGACGAATATAGAACTTACTGTATCAAAAGCTGATGTCGCTTCACGAGTCCTATTAGTTTCTTCTGCGTCTCCGTCGAGGATCCTGGCTGGATGCTCTCCAGCCGAATGCATAGTATTCGGAAGTGCATTTCTACGTACGTGCATACTGAGTAGAACAGGTTTTCTGTTCCGAATATGTTTAAGCACACAATGATAGCTGAAAGTAAGGAACCATTTAAAAAACAAAAACACCAAGTGGTTAAAGAATTTACGGCATCTGTGGCTCCGTGATCAGCCGACTGCGAAGCGTCAGGCAGGTTCTATTCTACTACAAAGTGTGAGCTACAGGAATTTGCTCAGAGTCTGGGCGTTTGTGGGAGCATCCTCCTGTTCCCTAACACACTGTAGTTACGAGACAGGATCTATGTAAATGACTTCGCTTACTCAAAAAGGAACTCTACTTAAATTACTCTATTGAACATTTACGTATGAAGAGGCGCAAAGGCTACGCAACTGTCTCTACGTGCAAAGGTACCCATTCCTTTTTAACATGGAAATTAGTTCCAAATTTATTATTACTGGATTCTACTACTCACTTGCCCAAACCTGATGAAAATACATCAACGGCCAGAACCCTACCTCGTAGGCATCAAACCAATACTTCACATAAAACGGGTACTTGATCCTCATCACCCCCGTTTTAAAAAACCCCCAATACATCAAAGCTAGTGGGGCTAACAGAAACGTCACCAGCACTGATGAACAAATCATAATCAGAAGCAATGCAACTATTTTTAATATCTTCGCTGATTCCTCTGTTAGTTTTTTGACTGTGATTTCTTTTTCTTCGCTGCCAGTGACATTGCTTGCGTTATCTTTACAGCCAGTATCATTAAAATCGATATCGTTTGTATCTTCAGGATGAATCAGTTTTAGCGTATCGATTATTTGACAAACTGTGTTCCTTTTGGAGTATAGCGGTATGGTTTTCAATGTGCTTAGAATACTAATCGTTATACAAGGTGCAGTTAAGGACATTTCTACGAAATCTCTGCCCGTTTTTATGCCGTCCACTAGCCAGTATATTTCCCCGAATATAACTGTATGTAGAACTAAGATATTGAAGAAGTAGAGGATGGAGTTTATCACAGTTTCTATTATGGGATGCCATTGAACGTGATACACTTTTATGCCGGATAGTAAGAGAAAAAATTTCATGTATTTAAGGGAATTTTCGAATTGGTTTGATTCACTCATCTCTTTAGCGAAAAGAAACTTTTTGGAGCCCTTCTCAAATGTCTACCTATTTTCAAGAATTTGAAGATCCTAATGAGTAACTTAACCTCGACATTTTGTGACTAAGTTCCAAAGGAAATTTTAATTACAAGGAAGCGTCTCTTGTAATTATTTTTTTTATAACTTCAAAGGCAGAATTAGATACACTTAAATTTTGTTCAAAGAGAGAAATAAATTAATGTGCTGGAAAATATATTATGACGACTTTTATAAACAGAATTAATTATTAGTAATAGTTTTGATTATACACGAAAGTCTACTAAGTCTACTAAGAATCAATAAAAAAAGTTCATATTCTTTAAAGCAAAAAACGCGCTTCAATTGTCTAGTATTTTTTTATTTTTACAAACTTATAACTGATCGCCCATCCATTGTTTATGAAACAAATGCCGCGATATCGCGCCACTAATCCAATAATTTTCGCGCCAATAATTTTCCATCTCTATAGAAAATATTATATAATTATAGTTAAAGCCAAACTTTGCCATTTTATTTGTATGTTAAATCCTTTATTTCAGTTGTGTTTGGATTTTTGTAACTATCAATTAGCACAAAATAAATCAAAATTCTGACCCACGGAAAAAAGAGGCGAAACTGCATATCATAATATTCCTAATAAAAATAGTACACAAGACAACCCATAATTTCGCCATTTTCAAAAGCACAGAATAACAGCCCGGACACTCGATACAAACAGCCAATTTGATAACTCACACATATTTGTATGTGTTATACCAATTAGCAATAAGCGGTGGTAACCTAGTGGGAGAACGTCCGCCTTCCAAGCAGAAGGTCGTGAGTTCAAATCCCAGTGCAGGCACATACCAATGTGTTTCTTGTAAAACATATGTACGTAATTATCACTCGCTTTTCGGTGAAGGAAGAACATCGTGAGGACACCCGAGAATTATTTTGGAGGTAGGTATGTGATCCACCAATCCGGATCTGGCCCCCGTGGTGGATTATGGCCTAATCCTCCTCACGAAACTGAGGGGAGACCCGTGCCCAGCAGTGGGACGTTATGGGTTGTTGATGAATGATGAAAATCCCAATTGTGTGTTTAAATAAAAAAAACAAACATACTACGCGACCGAAACAAATGACATCCCGTTAGTATGAATGTTCAGATAAACCGTTTGTCTATTACATGTGGGCGTATAGTGTAGAATAGCCTGGCATAGAATAGGCCTGGCCTGTAGAATAGCAGATATAGGTGCGGGGACGCAGTTTTTTTTTATTTTACGAGCAACTCGTTCACCTGGTGGTAAGCGCTACGCCTGCCCATAACAGTTACAGTGACTCCCGGAACTTTGCATTGCATAATCCTGCGCTCGTCACCCTAAGACATCAGCTCTAAAGTCTCATATGCCCAGGAATAACGCTGGAAACAATACCCTTCAAACCGGAAAACAGTAATGTTTGCACACTACTGCTTGGCGGATGAATATCTGGCAAAGGTGTGGTACTTCCCCAGGCGGTCAGGTCAGGCAGGCGGTAGAGAATGTCCATTCTGTACGTCTGTATAACTTAATCTGTGCTAACAGTTAGCTCCAAAACTACAGTCGGACCTTTGATCGTTCCAAACATTTCAAAGGTCCAGAAAAAAGCGTTATTCTGGTCCTTCTAGCAAAAAAGAGCGGCTTTGACAAAGGTGCCTTTGCCTTGAGGCGAGCTTAAGGAATACTCATGAATACGGGTTTCGGAACCGTTAGGGACCTGGCTACCTGTGGTAGTGCGGTCGCCGGGTTTTAGGGTGTTTGGAAACCTTCCTTATGTAAAATCTTCTACCATTATGTAAACTATCTGTCTATCCTACTGACATTATAACATGAAAGTTTGTAAGGATGGATGTTTGACTGTTTGTCTTTCACGCAAAAACTACTGAACGAATTTAAGTGAAATTTGGCACACAGATAGTTTATTCATCATCAACCCATAACGTCCGTCCCACTGCTGGGCACGGGTTTCTCCTCAGTTGCGTGAGGAGGGTTAGGCCATAATCCACCACGGGGGCCCAGTCCGGATTGGTACTTTATTACCTGGATTAAAATATATAATACTTTTTATCATATAAAAATAAACAGTTCTTGAGGCATAATACTTAACCAGGGTAAAACCGCGCGGTACAGCTAGTGTGTATTTAAAAAAGCGAAATATTCTAGCTAAAATCCTGCTCGGATTAGAGGAATGTCAACCATAATTACGGATGCCGTGTTTCCGTACGTCTTGTTGTCCGATGGTGGATGGGAGATGGAGGAATCAGGTTGTGCAACTCCATCGCACACTCTTCGAAATGTATAAAATAGAATAGAATAGAAAACTCTTTATTGTACACCAGAAACAAAAATAAACACAGTACAGAAAAAATACAATAGGTAAACAAGGGTAGTACAATGGGCGGTCTTATCGCTGAAAGCGATTTCTTCCAGACAACCTTTGGATGGACAGTAAAAAATATAACACCAGCTGTGCCCTACCACGCTTCGCTGTGGCACATTTGCACATTCGCTGATATGTCACTGATGAAAAAAATAGATAAAAACAATCCTTGATGCGGATTATATATCATGCTAAAATTTCAGCTCGATCGGTGCAGAACATTTTGAGTTTTTGAAGCGTACACAAACCAACATAACATTTTTATATATATAGATGTATCTTATAGAAAACCGATAAACTGGCAACCTTGCGGCGATGCTCAAGACTACAACTTCTACTGGGTACTACTACTTCCTTATCTATCCACAAAGATGAGGCAATAAACACCTTGGTTGTGTTCCTACAATAATAGTAATTATGTTTTTCTACTTCCAATAAATCCTATTAGTAAGTATTTAATTTCATAAATGCTTATTTGCCGACCAGGCAGCTGATTATATAAACCTTTTATTTGATTAAAATAACTGATATTTATTTAAACTCAAACTATTATGTACTTATAATAATGGTTATAAAAGATTTGCACCCATATTTATAATCCAATATCCAAACAGTGAAGGAGTGGATCATCTTGTTTAGCGATATTCTTTGTCTGGGAGTTTTCAAGTGAGTGAATAGGTATCTTATCTTCTAGGCAAGCATACTCCGCCGTCGACCGCGTCGACACTTACCACCAGGTGAGACTGCGGTCATCAGCGTTGCCAGGCGTCCCGATTTACAAATTATAAATCAAAATTAAATGTCCCGCGCGGGACAGGCTCAGTCCCGCATTTCGGCTACAACTCGACCGTTCGTCACGCTGAACGCACTTTTGATTTTGATTTAATTTCTTTTTTTTATTCAGAAGACGAATAAGACTCAACTATTTAACGATGGGTAAATCTGATTTAAAAAAATATATTTTTATTCATCATCGTCACCATCAACCCATAACGTCCCACTACTAAACACGGGTCTCCCCTCACTTTCGTGAGGAGGGTTAAGAGGGGTTTAAATATTTAAAAAATATACGTTTTTACTATATGTCCCGCTTTCGACGAAAGAATCCCGTTTTCACTCAAAAAGTTCCAAAACCCCGAATTGAAAAAAAAAAACTGGCAGCGCTGGGTCAAATGCATGCCTGTTATGCAATATAAAAAAAATATGAAGTAATCACTAGAAAGAGAAGAACCATTTTAGGTTGGTAAGTATAGTAAATCGTACCTACTTAGTTTGAAGTATTGTATATCCATGGGTGAATCTATCCATATATACGAGGGTGAATCAAAAAATTCTTGGAATCAATATTAAAAAATGCAAAGATTTAAATAATAATATTTTATTTTTCTACATAATCTCCCTCCAATGCAATGCATTTAGAATAACGCGTTTCTAACTTCCTTATTCCTTGTGAAAAAAAATTATTTTCTTGACTCTCGAAAAAGTCCTCTACGGCAGCTATAACCGCGTCATTATCGTGAAATTTTGTTCCACGAATTTCCTCTTTTAATTTTGGAAATAAGTGAAAATCACTTGGGGCTAAGTCCGGAGAATATGGTGGGTGGTCAAGGAGATTGAAGCCAGCACAGCGGATTGCGTTGAGCGCAACTTCCGATCGATGAGCAGGAGCGTTATCTTGAAGGAACAACACGCCCAACGACAGTTTTCCACGACGTTTTTCTTTAATCGCTTCACGCACTTTCGGGATTAAATTTGCATAATAGGGTCCAGTAATCGTCTGGCCTTTTGGCATGTAATCAATAAAAAGGATTCCTTCACTATCCCAGAACACAGAGGCCATAACTTTGCCAGCGGTAGGAGCAACTCGAAATTTCTTAATGGATGGAGAGGATGGTCATTTCCAAGACATGCTTTGTCTTTTAGTTTCAGGATCAAAATGGTGGACCCACGTTTCATCCATGGTGACAAAACGACGGCAAAAATTATCCGAATCACGCTGGAACATTTCGAGATTACGCTTGGAAATTTCCAAACGTCGCTTTTTGTTTTCGTCGGTTAACATTCGTGGCACCCATCTTGCAGACACTTTTTTGAACCCCAGTGAATCAATTAAAATGGATTGAACGCTACCAAAAGATATGTTTAGGATCTCAGCTATATGTTTTATAGTCATTCTTCTGTCTTCCAAAACCAGATTCTCAACCTTTTTGACATTTTCTTCTGTAACGGAGGTTGAAGGCCGCCCAGAACGCGGGTCATCTTTACAGCTTGATCTACCTCTTTTAAATTCAGCCACCCAGTACGCAACCGTAGAATAGGGTACAGCATCACCCCCTAATGTCTGCTGAATGTCCAAAAAAATTTCCTTCGTAGACATTTTTTTCAAACTGAGATATTTTATCACCGCACGTAACTCACTTTTATCCATAATTTTGACTTTTTAGCAACTCGTTGCACAAAAAAATTTATTACATGCGAACGAACTGACAAAAACAAGTGACAGTCTGCATAAATATAGTGTGATAGACACTCTTTAATTTGAATATCGAACTTGATCCAAAAAGGTTTCATATATATGCACTTCTAAGAACTTTTTGATTCACCCTCGTATATATAAATGTTATGTTGGTTTGTGTACGCTTCAAAAACTCAAAAAGTTCTGCACCGATCGAACTGAAATTTTAACATGATATATAATCCGCATCAAGGATTGTTTTTATCTATTTTTTTTCATCAGTGACATATCAGTGAATGTGCCACAGCGAAGCGTGGCAGGGTACAGCTAGTATATTATGATTATGTAATTTAACACAATTTGACATTGATTATTAAACTTAGTAGGCCACCACAGTCATGTCAAGGTGTCGTACTGTTTATTCTGTGGTCAAGGTCTAAAATTGTACCTAATAAATGACGTCTATTGCCTATTCGGAGAGCAAAGACTAGTTACATCATTGCTTCAAGGACAGATGTGTCATTCGGTTGATGAACGCTAAATGCGCTACATTTTTACCTACTGTCAGTCAGGGATTGAATAGTTTATTGTTATGTTGATTCATACAAGTTTCTCTGCTTCTATTTTTGCGATTTAAAATTATAATAAACAAATAAAAAACCTTTTTCGTTAAAATAATCAAATTCGATATTTATGATTTTATTCGTAAAAAGGCGGCGTGCGCTTTAGAAAAAAAAATGCTTTTTTTTTTTGTATTTGTTTACAATAACGACACCAATTAACAAATTACATGCAAATAATAATTTACTAACAATACAAATTCAAAGCAAGGTTTTTCATTGTCATATTTAATTACTGCAATATCATTAAAAGTCAACAGAACAAAGTATCGCTAGCTGTAAACAAGATACTTAGGACAATATAATATGAAGAAATGTAACAAAACATTTTTTATAATAACGGTTAAGTACTCAGTCTCAAAGTATACCGCCAATGAAGATAAAAAAAAAGTATAGAATTGTTTTAATAAATTAATTGCTAGTTATTTAGAAGTACGCTCCTAGAATCACTATAGGCAAGGACACGTAAGGGCCCCGCGTTTGATATTAGACGTGGCCTCATGTGTTTAAAATAACCAAAGACCTTATACGTCTAACATGACTGTGCACTATGGCGCTAAAAACGGTCCGAGCGAGAGGCTCCTGCTGGTAGTGTGTCTTTTTCTAATGAGGTGACCATGCCCAAACAGAGAACGGAACAAATTGCTTGTAAAAACGTTTGTGCGTAAAAGTTGTAAGAAGTTTGAAATAAGAATAAGTTCGGGAGTAAGAGGTCCTCATAGAGTAAACAGAGGTTTAAAAAGGTTTTGTATTGACACCTTTTCTCAGTTTGACCACAGACTTTAACCATAATCAAAAGAGTATTTCATAAAAGTATTTTCTACTTTTATGATGCCTCTACATAGAACATTGACGGGTCGGAATTAGAGACATGGAAGGAACAGTTTCACTTCTTACATGTGTACACTATTAGTACTATTTACACACACTCTTTTTTAATCTCATATTGGATGATTTCCTACAAGAAATCGGTTAGAATTTATTGACCTAATAAGATAAAAATATCGTCCACCGGTTGTAGTATCTATTCTGTACCCCGGCGGAGATAAATTTTGTGTACCTATCATCATATTTCTACTAATATTATAAATGCGAAAGTTTGTGAGAATGGATGGATGGATGTTTGTTTCTCTTTCACGCAAAAACTACTGAACGGATTCGAATGAAATTTGGAACATAGGTAGTTTATAACCAGGATAGAGTAATAGGGTACTTTTTATCCCGATAGTATGTTCCCGTGGGACAAAACGGGAACTACGCGGGTGAAACAGCGGGGTGCAGCTAGGTTAATGTAATGCAGGCCGGCCTGTGGTATTATAGTAAAAATGGGCTGTACTGTTATTCTAAACAAAACTAAAGGGAGAGCAATAGACTTATGAATAGAGGTTCCAAAGACTGAAATAGACTACAATAAAGCAATTCTCTTGCTTATCTTATAACTTTACAACGTCGTAAACGAAAGTTTGGACGAACGTGAAAGTCGCCGCCTGAGAATATTCAGCGATGTCAACAAAAGAGTTTTATTGCGCTGAAAACTTTTATTGTAACACTATTTTCGTCGTGATGGTTATTGAAAAGCCTTGACGGCCTCCGTGGTGTAAGAGCCGACTGCGAACCGTGAGGTTGCGGTTTCGATCCCCGCACAGGGCAAGGATTTGTGTGAACCACCAGTTGTTCTAGAAATTGTAGCCTAGGGATATAATTTGACAGGCAAAATATTTTTAGATCTCTAAGAAAGACTGGGGGTAGAATACTTGGAAATGCTCGAAAGGAGGTCCTCCATAGCTTGGCTTCCAGGGTTCAAAGATTAGAAAGAATAGATTGGTGTCATCCGCTGTGAAGGAATGAGTCTGGAATTTATTGCTGCTTATCCATACAATGGAATGACGAGAAATACTTTCATAAAGTTCCCGAGAACATTTTGAAATGAATACAGTAAAAAAACACTGACAAACGTAAGCTGTACAAAACCAAATTGTCACGACGACCTGAATTCTCTTTGTCGAGATAGGGAGACCGGCTGCACGTGATATTTTTTTGGAATTCCAAAGCTTATAATTCACTTTTATTTTGTCATCGTCGATACCGAGTTCTTGTGTTGTCAACTTTCATTACTAGGTATGAGACTTGTTAAACTTTATGGGAGGTTGTTTCTGCTGGAAATATAAGTTGTTTAATAAAATCATTAGTATTACATTTTTGTCTATTTATTAGGTATATCTATTTTTTTTGACTGAGTGACGACACGAGCAAGTCGTTCACCTGATGGTAAGCGCTGATGGTAGTTGGTCTGATTGAATATTGCCTTAATTAAATTTGATAAAATCTTTTTTCTTTTATAAACAGCTTTTGTGTACAGAAAAATAACAATGCTTGCCTTTCTTACACGCACAGACCTTTGGAAACTGCGATTATTATAGCTTGGACATATATTATCTAAATATACCAAGTCTTATTAATTGTTTTCAGTAGGTTTTCCTAAAATACTGACAGGGGCCGATTTTTTAATCTCATTCGGTTACAAAATGTCCGATTTACACCAAGCTCTTAAAAGTCGGCCATGTTGGCTAAGTTTGTCACCCGATCATATTATTTAAATCGTTGCCCCGAATTGTCATTTCATGATTTCTAAACTGTCTATTTCAAATGATATCAATAAGTTTAAAACTCAAGAGTTGTTTTGGTAATTTACTGTATTAGTCTTTAAAAGTTTACACATAGTTGTTAGATAAAACATTTATATTTTCTTAGACATTTTTGATTGGATTTTTCATTTTGGTCACTAAAAATAAATTAGAAATATTATATATATATTTAATAAATATTTCCAACCTTATCACGCGAAAAGTAGTTATGTAGAAGAAAAAATCTTTCCCATTGTCCGTGCCCGTGGATCAACCTACACTTTTTTGTTTAGAATACCTACCAAAGGAAGACAATCGTTTAAGTACTGTAATTTAGCAAATGACAGCCATAAGTCGATGACGTTCTTGTGATGTAATCTCAAGAAAGAGCTATAGAAAGAAGATTTAGAGCAAAGCTGTCTCACAGCTCTCTTATTCACATCTAGTAATACAGCGTACACGAGAGCGAGTGAAACAGAAAACTTTAAATGAATTTTTATTATTTCAAGTATGGTCTACAAATAAGATTCAGGTTGCCTATTAATTACTAAATTATGTCATGGCTTAACACGTTCAGTGCTGAAAACACAACTGTCGTGTTTTTCACAACTTGTCGAGAGTACGGGAAAACACAACTGTTGTGTTTGTTGTATGGGAAAACACTATGGAGTGTGCAGAGCCGCACCCGTGGCTAGACAAGCAAATCGGCTCAGCAGTGAAAGTGTTAAAAGCTAGTGGACGGTTTGGAGAACAAAACTAGTGAACACTAGTGACAAGTTGCTAGTGTGGATTCCATTTACTTTAGTAAAACTTCCTTGGATGTAATGTTCATTTTGTAAACGTAAGCATTGTAACGGTGGGTATCTATTACAGTGTTATATTATTTACCTTGGTTTGCAATTAATGTGATATTATGCCGTGCTAATGCTTGTGCTGTATTATAATTTTATAATATAAGCTAATTTTTTTATCTTTGTTTTATGTTATTATCTTGGTGTCAATAACGAGTTAAGTATTTATGAGAGTGCAAAAGTTACCTTTATCATTAGTTAGTTTTATATTTAACTTTATCTAGTTAACAGACCTCTTATTTCAATCAATCTATGGGATAGGTTCTTATTTCGCCAATTAGCGAAATAGCACTTAACGACTTGCCAGTCCCGTCACACAGTCAAATAAAAAAAATAAAAAAAAAACTTAAATAAAATGGCGGGATGCTTCTGAATAATAGTTCAGAATAGACGTACCTACTCGTACCTAGGTAGGTAATAAAATAATAGGTAGATAGGTAACTATTAGGGTAGTTTTGTTAATGAAGTAATACAGGTATTGTATTTCTTAAAAAAACAACTGCATGGTTTTTATGCAATTTTGCCGCTTTAAATATGTTTTTCAATTTTATCACGTTTTATTAAAATTATCACATTAGATTATCACGCCTCAGATAATCTATTGAAAATGAAATGAGCTTTATCTTCGCTAATTCTTTATCTTGCGTCTTATTAGCGGTTTATTTTACTGTTGCATTTCTGTAAAAACTGGATTATTAATGTATTCTATGACTGATATTTAGTCCTTTATAATAAATAGTACACTAGGTTTTGTCAAAGATTAAACAACGCAGATAATTTCGGATATAAAGTTACGTAGCTAGAGTATTCAATCTAAAGGTAAAAGATGGTAATAAATAAAATTTCAATGGTAATTTGTAACATTTACGATGACTTTTAATACATTTCCTCCTATATTACATTCGTTTTGTACAAAACAACGTATCGATGAAGTATACAACGTACATTTTTCATTCGACCTTAAGCAAAAAAATCACATTAAAACAATTATAATCTAAATAATAATATCAAAAATTACGTATAATAATCGAGATCGTGTACATTTGGGATTATAAAAACTTAGAAGAAACGCTTGATTTTCATTATCAATTTACCTTGACCGATGTGAACCTCTTATCATTGAGACGTAGATATGGAAGACATTAAACTCAATGGAATGTTCTTGGCAACTATTTCTGCTATTTTATTTTTATACATTTCAAGGAAATCTCCCTTTAATCAGTCAATAATCCTATTTAATATTTTCTAGTGCCCTAATTTGAGAGAGAGGTTAGTTTTTATTCAGTATCTTGTCTTACATATTATACCAAACTTGGATTCTGGTATTAAAGTTACCGATATGCTTATTTCAAGCTTGGATTACATCGTTTTTCCCCAAAAATAGATAGGTACGATAACTTAGTTTACAAAGCTTTACAACACCAAAATATCCGAGTCTTTTATCAAGTAGCTAAGAATAAGACAATTAATATTGCTATTAACCTGCTAGACTCATCGAACGTCAACTTATTTACAATTGAAAAACCTAACACTTAAAATTCAATAGTTTCCTAACAGTTCACTTAAGGTCGAATTAAAAACAATTATAATTTGAAGAATGGCTAAATATCTACCTAACTAATGGAGCAATAACATTGAATAACCAGACCTTTTCGACATTAAAAAAACTTGTTCTTAAACATCACAATGAAACAGTCGACGCCATTACGCAAAATCAAGGAAATAATTAAAAGTAGTCCAAAAAGTCTGGTTCAACATTGCGACTAGGTATTGGGGTAACTTTCTCGAAGAAACATCGCAATCAACAGCAAAATCATCATAAAACAAGCGAAACGCGAATTTAACGCAATCTGCAATCAATCAACATCAACCAAATAACGTAACCGATCAAAACAAAAATCAAAAGAAAGCCACCCCATTTCCTAAAATATAATTCGATAGTTTTAATATCTTAAAATTGGTTAATTCCTTTATTCACTGTTCCGAGTGCACAACCTTGGCGCTCCTTCACTTCAACATGGCCGTCGCACTCACACAATCAAACGTTCAGACACAGACTAGTGTGTGTGTGGTCACCGCACATGCCAGAGACCGAGGTTAAGTACACTAAGCTTAGGCAACTTCACGATATGGTCCAAGCCATGAGGCGTGATACATGTACACCCGTACAAGTCTATAGCTTTGAGACTGCGGAGGCCCAGGCCCAGGGCTCGCAGCCCCCTGTCGGTGATCCGCGTGCACTGCCCTATGTTGAGGGTCTCCAGCTGCGATAGCCTCGCGACCATTTCGAGACCCTCGTCCGTGAGGCGGCAGGCGCTCAGCGAGAGCGAGCGCAAACCAGATAGACCCAAACTGGCGTGGGACAGCGCCTCGTCTGCGACTTTATCACAGAAAGACACGTCCAGAGCCGTGAGTCTGCCGCTTTCTGCTAGGAAGCCCACGCCCATGTCCGACACTCCGTCGCAAGCCCTCAGGTTGACGTCTTCCAGGAACTGCAGCCGCGACAGATACCGCAGCCCACCGTCTGTCACGGCGACACAAAACGATAGATTTATTGACTTTAGCTTAGGAAGTCCTAGCGCTACGTGCTTTAGCGATTCATCTGTTAACCTTTGGCAGTCTTGTAGTCCCAAATGCTCCAACTCCTGCGTTCCCCTGGCCTCTCCACCGCCACATAAATGCGCTATCCCTACGTCGTTCACATACCAGCACGATCGCAGGTTCAAACGACGCAACTTCCTCAATCCCCAGGCGATCAGCAGTAGTCCTGTGTCCGTAATGCTGTAGCAACCGCCGAGCTCCAGCTCTTCCAAGTTCTTCAGCGATTGCGCTATTCGGCCAAGTGAGGAGTCTGTCAATTGTTTACATAGCGAGAGATCCAGCCTCCTCAAAGATGGCATTTCTGAAGCGAATGCACTGGCTAGCGCAGCGTCAGTCACGCTGTAGCACCCGCTGAGTGACAGCGACTCTAATCCTGGTAATGCAGCGACGGCGTCCCTCAGGCCTCTCCTCAGTGATAAAATCTGCAACTTCCTGACTCCTCGTCGTGCCAAGGAAGAGAACAGCACCGGCGCCGGTCTCTTTAGGTGTAACGATGCTTCCACTCCACGCCAGACAGACCGGCGGTCGGCTGCATCTCGCCAGGAGCGACAGACTTGAGCGGCGCGGCCTCGGTCTCTCACAGGCAGTCTCTCGAAGATCAACGCCAATATCTCCGGGTACAATCTCGTTATGTGCGTCCCGGAGAGCTCCGTCGGCTGCTCGGTTGAATGCGCCGGCGGCAGATGCGGTCGGTGTAGTTTGTACGGGGTACTACGTAGTTTCCTCCTGTTCGTGCTCGGGGCGGACAAATCGGTGAGGCCTAGCCTCTCGTCGCGCCAGGAGAGCGCTTCCTCCGTCCACGCACTCATCGCGGCGACACTGCACACTATAACATGTCACGATGCATCGGACCGGTTTTCGGAGAAACTCGTGTTGGGAAGCGCGCGCGACACGTCCGTTATTCGCGGCGTTTGCTCATGCACTGGCGAGGCAGGCGGGGAGCGCGGCCGCCCTCCCGCCCCGCGCCTCCGTCGCGCGCGCTGATTGGACGCGGCCGGCGGCACGTGACGCGCGCCGTATCGATTCGGAGGCTCTGCGGCGGCATTTTTAAGTTGGCGAGCCGAGAGCCCGCCTTCGCCCCGCGCTGCTCCCTACACCCGCGCTCTAGATTAAACGCGCGAAGACTAGACAGTGGTTTCGAAACAGACCTCTAATAATTGTTAAATATTTTCGTATTCATAATTTTTTAATTCGTATTCATTTCGAAAACTATTAATAATGCGATTAAAGTCATTATTTATGCATTTCCTATAATTGGAAACATTTTAATTGCGTTACAATATTATTATTGACGCAACTATTTTAGTACCTATTTTAACAGTTATTGTATTTTTATTTGAATCTAATAACAACATAAACTGATTTTTACTGGTTTTATGTGCGTGAAAATTGCACGCAAATAAAATTAATGTTGACTAAAATTATTAACTTAATATCACACTGCAAAATTGAATTTAAATCAATATCATAGTTTAAGAATCAATGCGTTAAAAATAAAAACAAAACGTTCATTCCGATATATTTGAATTTGGATTGAAAAAAAAAAAAAAAAAAAAAAGTACAATATTATTAAAAAGTTAATAAAATATATTTTTGAAATCTTCAGTTTAGATTGTCGCTATTAAATCATACATACGGTACCTAAATGAACCTGTTATGTAAAAAAATACATAATCAATTACATAAACAAAAGCATCTGTGAAGCATCATAAAGATAGGCAACTTTATAGAGGCCATTCTTCCGCATAATCTTTGCCCCGAGTGATAAGACGGCAAAACAACTCGGCGCGACGTATATTTTCGTTCGCGCTGCACTTGCCGTCGACTTGCGACCACTTTAGCCAGACCCTTGTCAACTTCATCTTTGGTCTTTAGCCGTACGCTATAGGGAAAATATGAGGCTAAGACAGGGGTCAAGTGACAATGGTTATTTGATAACACCAGCCAACTATTACAAGGGCGACCGGTCGCGAGCGTTCCAAATACGAAATTCGAATTGAAACGTGTTCCAGAATGGAACGCGGATCGAGTTGGCTGCCACTGGCCGCTTAGAAAATTTAAAACGATATGTTTAATCTTGTGCCTGTAATACTGTTTAGATAAAAAAAAATATCCTTGATTAAACACTTTATAATGATAGAATTAACTCTTCATTTTTAAAAGACTTAAAAAGAGTTTCTTATAGTAGGGGAGCCCAAGCGGGGATTTCGGGATTTACTAAAGCGCGGCAGATTAATATACAGGCGATACCTTGTATCCGGTTAAGTACCTCCACCAAATATGAGCCCCATATATAAGGCCGCCCGTGAAGGATAAAGGATCAGATTAGTAAAAAAAAATTGATCATTAGAAATTCTCGAGCGCGTCAGATTAAGGTAGGGTGAGTTAATTACATGCTAAAAAGTGTATATTCCACTAATCTGACAATTTGAGAGTGACGTAAAGAAAGCGGAGGGCAGCAAAGTAGTAAAAAAAAAACGTCATCTCGACATTCTCGAGCGTAGCCAAATTTTTTTTTATTTTGACGGAAATAATTCAAGGATAACGAAAAATACATAATGACGATTTCTGCAAGCCGAAATAATAAAAAATCGTCGATAAAGTTAAATGCGTGCAGCTGGGTAATACCTATATTTCCCTCTCCGCGTTTCTACTCCTCTCTCACTTTTTCTCTATCTCTTACTCTCTCGCTCCGTCCCCACTCTGGCTTTTATTGCCACAACGCCATCACAGTTGATCACAGAGACTCGTTCGCGGCGTGATATTTATCAACGTGCTTCCAAAGTTTCGACTTATTTTGTTAATTTAATATTAGTAATGTGACTTAAAGTTTATATACATTTAATATGAGTGATATTAGTTTAAAGTGCGTATTTTGTGGTGGAACAACTTTAAAAAAAACAATTAAATTTAAATTAGAAACATTAAAAAAATGTATAAATATTTTAGAATATCGCCGGAGCAAACCGGTTCTTCGAAAATCTCGAAAAACGTACGATAATTACGAACTGTCGATAGAATCTTCATTAAATAAAGTTTATCACGCACAGTGCTATAAATTATTTACAGCAATTAAAATACCGCCACAGATCCAGTATTTACAAGAGCAATGTGTAGTGGAACGTGACAATGCATCGGAAGTTTCCGGAAATAGCTCCGAAATACATGCTGTTTCTGGAGAGTGCTCTGAATCACGTGGTGCTGTTGATTCCTTGTTTACTGAGGTTGCTGGTACATCGACAGATGAGTAAGTGCTAATATGACTTTATCTATACTAATATATAAAGCTGAAGAGTTTGTTTGTTTAAACGCTAGGATCTCAGGAACTACTGGTTGGAATTGTAAATTTTTTTTGTGTTGAATAGTCCATTTATCGAGGAAGGTTATATAACATATAATTCTACTGATGAAGATGATGATTAGTTGATTAATCAATTAATTATAAAAAAATAAAATTTTTTGGCCATTTTTTTTAATTATTTTCTTATAAATACAAGTATTCTACTCAAAAAACATACACTTATTTATTTGCATGCTATTTCGTGAGCTTCTCAATTAATTATGTTTAATGATTTAAAAAATTGAAAAAATATTTTTTTTTATCAGATTAGGCGAATCCCTTTAGATAATCGTCAGATTATGAGACAGCACGTCTAGAACATAAAGATGAACAACATATATCTTAATCTGACGCGCTTGAGTATTTCAAAATGGCGAATTTTTTTTGCACATTATTATAATGGCCGCGAGTTTGCGTCAGATCGAAATCGTCAGATTATTGAATGAGAGCTTTTTTTTGGTGCACTTAACACCCCCTTAGAAAACCTGACGCGCTCGATTAATTTTTTTTTTCATTTTTAACCCTTACGTACAACCACCCGCATCATCCAAATGATCAGATTAACATACGTACATTATTAAAAATACGTAGGACATTGATGCTATCAATATCTGACGCGCTCGAGTATATCCATGCAACAGTATTTTTTTACATATTTAAAAATCTATAGCCGCTTCCCCCACCGATGAAAAGGTATATATTATATAACATTTTTTTCTTTTTATCATCTAAGCTTATACAATAAAATTTATTCTTATATTCTTATTCTTAATCTACTTATGGAATATAACAAAAACTAAATTTTTTTTTGAAATCCTTGTTTTAGGCCACCGGTCCTAGATTACCTGGCGCTTTTAATATAAATATACTAGCTGCGCCCCGCGGTTTCAACCGCATAATTCTAGTTTTCCCGCAATAACTGCATTTCCCGGGTGTTCGCGCCACTTACATTGGCACTCATAATACCTTCCTACCTTCCTATTCCTATCATTTCTTGGCGACTATCTCTGTCGCTCATATCGTGGTATCCACGAGAAAACTGCTTGCCGCCGCAAGTAGTCTGCGATCGACCCTCGTCCTTCGCGGCTGCCGCTCTCGCCGAATCCAAAGTACTGGATCTGCTGCTCCTCTGTAGTGGTCCACGTGAATTCGACGCGCAAATATAAACAAAACCCGCTATAAACCCGCCGCGTAAACGCTCCTTGCCGACACGCACCAACCGCCTAAAATACAGTCCACTACATCGAACGTCATAACATCCTGAAGGAACAAGCAGCTTGGAGACGGACCCGAACCGAGGTGATTGCAGTTGCATGGAGACCAGGTTAGTCGCCAAGTTCCTTTGTACTACTCTTCTACCAGCCATCCTTCCCCCGCCATTGGAGGCGCGCTCAGCCTATACAGCTTAGCTGCCGCGCTAACATATTGTTGGTCCTCCGCCGCCGGATCTTCTCTGGTCCTCCCGCTATTCTCTGGCCCCTCTTAGGCCTCATATAGTCCTCTTTATAACCGCCCGCAATTTTATATTGGTATTTTTACCAACGATAATTTCCTATAATTATCGTGTTCCCGCCCGCAATTACAGTTCAGATAGTACCCTGTACTATCCTACTACGCTATTATATACTTATTTCGTGTATTCCGCATTCCTAAATAGTAAAAATAACGATTTTTCCGTAATTCTTAATTTTTATTAAAAAGTGAAGGTATTCCTAACGACCGCCCGTGCGTCTCCGCGTGGGTATTCAATACGCCGCGCGCGCGGCAGGTAAATGCTGTAGGCAGTTGCAGTAAGTTAGGAATTTCATACTTTATCTAGTTTTTTTATACTTTGTTAAGATGGCTATGGCTACTCGTTCAAAAGACAAAGATAGTGAAGTATACGAGGACGCAAAGGCGCTCGATACGTTACAGGTCGAACGTTTGACCTTGATAGGTAAACGTGACATTATATTTTCCCGCTTACAAGATATTTTTAACCGATCTTTAAAGGCTTTCACTGATGATACTGAGAAAGATTTATTTCTATGTGGAATGATCTCGTTAGACCGTTTACGCTCCGATTTCAATGAAATTGTGAACAAATTAAATGTCACCGAGTTGAGTCTCAACGCTTCGTACACGGTAAACTACCAATCTATAAACGTCTTCGAAGATATGTTTTGCCGTTGTCAGTTTGTTTATAATAAACTTAACCCGCCTTTAAAAACCGCTGATTTCAATGTTGCCCCGCAACGTAAATCTATCAGAATTCCTGAACTCGATTTGATGGTCTTCAATGGAGATCCGATGACCTGGAGGATATTTTATGAGTCATTCAAACGCACGATTCACGAAAATCCCGATCTCACTGATCACGAACGCGTCCAATATTTAATTAATAAATTGTCAGGCCGGGCCCTTGCAGTTTGTTCTGGTATCGTACCTAACGGTGATAATTATCCGATCATATGGCAGACGCTCGTCGATAAGTATAACGACAAACGTAACCTAGCCTCCGCTTATCTTGATCAAATGCTTGATTTTAAATCTTTTAACACCGCGACGAATAAAAACTTAGAATTATTCCTAGATAAATTCTGCACGGCTGTGTCAAGTTTGAAGTCTCTCAAGCTCGATAACGTGTCTGATTTTATTTTACTATCGCTCGCTTTGAAGAAAATAGATTCAAGTACTGCACGGTCGTTTGAAATGCACATGCGAGGTAAATCTATGCCTACATACAATGAACTTTTAAAATTCATCCGCGAACAAAGCAAAATATTGGAACGCACTACGACCGATTCTCTTAGCCGCAGTGATAACAGGCCGCGTACTGCAAGGTCTACGCAGTCTTTTGCAGCATCATGCGTCACTCACTGTCCGCTTTGCAAACAAGCCGATCACGCTAACTTATATAGATGCCCTGCATTTGATAAGCTTTCTATCGACGACAGGTACACTTTTGTAAAACAAAGCAAAGGTTGCACTAATTGTCTAAGCACTACGCATATAAATACTGCTTGCAATTCTAAATTTAATTGCCGTTATTGTGGATGTAAACATCATTCTATGTTATGCCGCAAAGTATCATCTTCCCGTGAAGACAATCGCCCGTACCCTAGCGCTCCGTCACAGGCGCACGCGCCGCCTCCGCGCGCGCGAACTGGCAACTTCTCCGCCGCCGGGGATCACATGCCGCCTTCGGCATCGCCGCCGCCCGTCGCGGGCTCCGCTAGCGCTCAGCTGACGAACTTACCTACAACTGCTTATCAGTCATCACAACAACAGGTGTCGCTGTGTAATATACGCCCCGCTTCGCAGCCTAATGACACTACTTGTTTACTGGGAACCGTACAAGTTTATGCTACGGATTTAAATGGTCGCCGCCATGTAGTACGCGCCTTAATTGATTCGGCTTCCCAAAGTAACTTTTTAACTTCAAAATGTTGCGCTAAATTAAATTTAAAATGCAATAAGGTGACGAACACCGTTGTTAAAGGGATAGGTTCCGCATCTAACCCAATCAAGGGAGCAGTTTCTGCTACTTTATCTTCCCGCCTAAATGATAATTTTATTGCAATTGACGCCTATGTTATCGACCGCATAACAGACAATTTACCGGCAGTGAAAATTGACGTATCCTGCCTTTCATACCTGAACTGCCTGCCTCTGGCAGACGACAGTTTCGCTTCGCCTTCCGAGATCGACATACTTATAGGCGCGCCGCTCTTTTCTGAAATATTGCTATCAGGCCGCGCCGCTGGTCCGCCTGGTACTCCAACCGCTTTTGAAACCATTTTTGGTTTTATCGTAATCGGGACCGCTCCCGTTACTCCCGCTCATGTTACTCCCGCTCATGTTACGCCCGCTCATATTGAAACCGTTGTTTCTATCACTGACCCCTTGGTTGAAGATAGATGCCGCTCTCATATTTCCCTTTGTACCTTTACGGAAGGACCACGTTTAGATAATCTTGTCCAACGCTTCTGGCAGCTTGAAGAGGTGCAATGCACGCCGACTTTGAGCCCAGACGCTATAGAATGTGAACGCATTTTTACAAATAACGTTTCCCGCGATCCTACGGGACGCTATTCTGTAGCGTTGCCTTTCTCCCGCGATCCCGCGACCTCTCTGGGTAATTCTTACCCTATCGCTAAAAAACGCTTCATGTATCTCGAACGTAAGCTCGCCGCGACACCTGCTCTGCGCTTAGAGTACGATGCTATAATCAAAGAGTACATTCAGAAGGGTTACATTTCACTGATCGACAATGATAGTCCTTTTACTGGATATTACGTGCCACACCACGCCATTGCGAGACTACAAAAAACAACAACTCGATGGCGTATGGTGATGGACGCCAGTGCTGAAACTGACTCAGGCCTCTCCTTGAATCAAGTTTTATATACCGGGGATAATTTACAAAACGATCTTTTTACAATCCTCTTGGATTTCCGCCTCTACCCAATCGCTTTTACATCCGATATTAAACAGATGTACCTACAAATTTTGATAAATAAGGACCACCGCAAATATCAAAAATTCCTGTATCGATTCGATCCCGTTTTTCCGCTTGATACCTACCAATTCAACCGCGTTTGTTTTGGTCTACGTAGCAGTCCGTTCCTTGCAATGCGAGTGTTGCGACAGCTGTGCGCCGCCGACGGTGCCCGCTTCCCACTCGCAGCATCTCTTATCAGCGACAACACATACATGGACGACGTGTGCTACTCCATGCCTACTCTGTCTGCTTGTTTACAACTCAGAGACGATCTCCGCGAGTTGCTCAAGGCCGGGGGCTTCGATCTCGTCAAATGGGCTAGTAACTCACCCGCGCTCCTTGACTCCCTTCCCGTCTCTGCGTTAACGGAATGCGTTAAAAATGCGAAAAATGCGTTAACGGATCTTTTAAATTCCGACGAATATAATAAGTCTATCTCAGATGAGTTATCAGCTAATCGCATACACTGGAAATTCAATCCACCGCGAAGTCCTCACTTCGGGGGGAATTATGAAATATATGTGAAAGCGTTTAAAAGTCATCTTCATAAGACGATCGGTTCACAGTTACTCACGTATGAGGAAATGTTAACCGTACTCACACAGATAGAATGCGTTATCAATTCTCGTCCTGTAACGTTATTGAGCGAAGATCCGTCTGAGCCGACCGCGCTGAGTGCTTCACATTTCTTAATGACCGCACCGCTGAAGCATTTGCCCGCTTGCACGGTTCCCGATGAACCTGGACACTTATTGAAACGGTACGCTTTATTGGATCAAATGGTACAATCATTTTCCAAACGGTGGAAGTTGGAATATCTTCACTTACTTCAATCTAGAGGAAAATGGAATACACCTTCGAATCCCATTACAATAGGTTCTATTGTTCTTATTATCACTGATAATATTCCCCCGCTATCCTGGCCTCTCGGCGTCGTCGTGGCCACTCATGTCGGCGGCGATGGCATCTGTCGAATAGCGTCAGTAAAAACGGCGACCGGCGTCTACCAGAGACCCGTCGTCCGTTTATGTATCTTACCTACCCAATAATTTAACCCCTTGCTCCCCGGTCAACCGCTATGTTATATTTAACCCGTTGACCGCTTTAGAGTTTAACTCTTATTTTTATTTTTTTTATTTCCCGCTTTCTTTTAAAAACCAATGGTTTTTAGGCCGGGGGCAAATGTTCGCGCCACTTACATTGGCACTCATAATACCTTCCTACCTTCCTATTCCTATCATTTCTTGGCGACTATCTCTGTCGCTCATATCGTGGTATCCACGAGAAAACTGCTTGCCGCCGCAAGTAGTCTGCGATCGACCCTCGTCCTTCGCGGCTGCCGCTCTCGCCGAATCCAAAGTACTGGATCTGCTGCTCCTCTGTAGTGGTCCACGTGAATTCGACGCGCAAATATAAACAAAACCCGCTATAAACCCGCCGCGTAAACGCTCCTTGCCGACACGCACCAACCGCCTAAAATACAGTCCACTACATCGAACGTCATAACATCCTGAAGGAACAAGCAGCTTGGAGACGGACCCGAACCGAGGTGATTGCAGTTGCATGGAGACCAGGTTAGTCGCCAAGTTCCTTTGTACTACTCTTCTACCAGCCATCCTTCCCCCGCCATTGGAGGCGCGCTCAGCCTATACAGCTTAGCTGCCGCGCTAACACCGGGTTAAAAACCAAATTTAGTAAAGAATCAAAAGATTTTTTCTTACGACTTTTAATGGGGAAGAATTTCGTTGAAATTTTGCATAACTTTAACAGAAAGAAACATGATATTGATGTACTTCCGGCCATCTAGCGGTGAGTAGCGGAAATATTTCAAACTACGCTCACAGCTGAACCCTTTGAAAAAATAATGGTTCGAAATGATATTATAAGTTTGCTTCGAATAGATAGTTTTGTAGTTCTTTACGTGATAGATGTCACTTTTTACAACATTTACTCAAAATGATTGATTTTAATACCTCGTTTGATCAAACCGATTATGAAAACCCCATTGATTATGAAATCCATAAAATAGTGGATATATTTTTTGTCAAAAATGTGATATGGGCAAAAGCGTGAGGTGCATGGTTTCAATAGTAATAAATATTTTATTGACAGATATGAGTAGAGTGATTAACATTTTGATAATATCTTAAAAAGCACCCCACGCTTTTTTTTAAATAAAATCATTTTTTTTCATTTACACTATCAATAATTTGTATTTATTGAAATTTTTAACACTATTCTTAATTGAAATCTATTAAAATTTATTTTCTATTTTTTAGTTCGGTTTTCTATAAAAAGCGTGTTTTTTAGTTTTGTTTTTATACTATTATTTATACTGTGGCGTAGCTCTTACGTCATCGTTGTGAGAAACAAAGCGCGCGGCGATCCGCCGCTGCAGCACGCGGACTGTCAGTCGTGCGGACGGCCCCCCACACTTCACCTCCTAATATATTGCCTTGCGTCAGTTGTATTTAGAGTTGCCATCCGTCCGGGTTTCCCCGGATTTGTCTTACAATATGAATATAATACTTTATATACAATAAATATGTTTGTGTGTCTGTGTTGTTGTTTTTGTGAGTGTGTTGTATGTACTTAATTTTTTTTAATACAATTTCATTGTTCTAGAACATCTCTAATGGAATCAAAAACGGAAGAGAAAGACAACAATTATTCGACATCTGGAGATAATTTAGAACATTATATTCAGGTAAATGAACTCTGCTCGAAACTTCCGCAATCACACAGCTGCACGATAGTTACTCAAGGACGGAAAAAATTATTAATAAAATTTTAATCATTTATGTAGCTATTGTTTTTTAATGATTATTATTCTTTTGAGCTGTAATTTCAATTACTTGAAATGTTCTAATTGCGCGTGGAAGAAAAGCGCCGAAATGTTGGTAAATATAACGCGATTCTCCAATTTATTTGACAGTATAAAATTATAGTATTGCTATTGTGTATATATATACACATATTTATTGTATACATATATTTATTTTATAATTTTTTTTTATTTTGGTATCTTTGTCAAGTCGTCCCTTTATCTTTAAACCGTCCAAAATTGCCTGTCAGCACTAGCAACACTAGTTTGAATAGTCTACCGAGGTCAGACGTACCAACTTCTTGGTAAACATACTAGTTTTTAATATCCCGTACCATGTACCAAGACTACTCGGTCCTTGTATGCTGAAATACCAAGATTTGCCCTTAATCGACAAAAATACACCGATAATACCGAAAAACCGACAAATTGTAGAGATGCATATGAAAAAAAAAACATTCCAATCAGAAATTAGATTTGCTCTATGATATCAAACTTTATAATAGCAAGCCGTCTTGATAAATGGTTATCATTTTCCATCATACTTATTACTAGATGTTCGGTGGTGTAGTGGTAACATTACACATACATTTTATATCGGAAATGCAATATAATATCAAAAATAAAGGTTTAAAGTGATGTTTGTTCGGTGCTTTCTATAAATACTGCCCTCTGTTAACGGTATACGAAACTGAAATATCAATTTTTTTCACTAGGATGCGATTTCCGACACAGTTTATATATCAGTGTAAGCAGCGCCGCAGCGGAGCACAGGCGTACTAGTTTTTCGTTTTCAATACCAGCTTTCAGCCAACTCGGTACAAGGATTTCTAAGTGGCCGTCTAACATCCCTGCCGTGTACGTAGGTAGGACTGAGTAGGACTGTTAAGGACTCAAATGGACTGAGTGAGTAGGTAGGACTAGGATAGTAACTTTTCTAAAAAAATGTTGTCTCTATTTTCAAGTGTTTTTTCATTGTTTTGATTTGAGTTATAAAGCTGAACTGACTGAAAAATCATTATGACTAATTAAATAAATAGGTATTCATTATCGTCACAACCAGTAATAAATGATTTACCTAAGTTTTGAGTTTTTGAGTAATTATAAAATATACTTAAAATAGATATTCTATTTGAGAAAGTTTGTCATCCTTTTACAAATCTTTTAAACAGATCTTGTGATCAATTGACAAATTTAAAATACACATGTATATTTATTATTAATATTACAGTAAGCATATTAACACTGACTGCTGAATGGATTTGCTTGTCTAGCCACGGGTGCGGCTCTGCACGCGCCATAGTGTTTTCCCATACAACAAACACAAGCGTTGTGTTTTGCCGTACTAGTGGCAAGTTATGAAAAACACGACAGTTGTGTTTTCAGCAGTGAATGTGTTAAAAAATAATTTTACCGCTTCGTTTGGAAACAATAGGCTATATCCCTAACTGTGCCAGCATTATGCTAAGAAATTTTCTCAACTTTCCTCTTTCTACTTTCCAGATCAAACAAAATTCTAATAATGACCAACCAGAAATGTGCCAGTCCCTGCCATACACACACACAAGCTGGCAAATAGAAATCAAAGCGGACTCACCAAGGACTGATAATATAGACCCTTTGGAACCCACACCTGACGCAGAAGCACCACTACAAGAACCAATCGAGGAGCCAAAAAAGAAAGGAAAAGCAAAGAAGCAAAAACTTAAAAGTGTTGCTCAGAGATCATCCAAACGTGTCGCCCAGTCCATCTCAGAAGAATTACGCAAGCGTAATAACAAAATGAATCTCAGCAAAGTAGCTAATAAAGATCCAAATGCCATTTCGAAACGGTCCAAGAAGGATAGCGAAACCCACAACGAATTTGACATATTTGGTAAATTTATAGCGACTCAGTTGAAGAATTTAACCGAAGAAGACGCAGTGTTAGCCCAATCTGAGATTCAAGAAGTGCTGATTCGGTATCGGTTGAATAAAATAAAGACATGGTACAAATTGCCGGTGTTGGGTAAAGAGGTCCCACCATCGTTGACCAGTCAATCCGAGCAGCCCTTCCAATCGTCACAGATTAATGTGGAGTCTTTAATACTGAAATGTGAACCGGACAGTGATTAATATGAATTTATACTGGAAAGTGAGCCAGGCTGTAAACAAAACACAAATAGTTCTCAAATGTGTGCGGGAATCTATAAATAAATAATAAGTCACTGAAATAGTAAATAAGGTGCCTATGCCAATTCTGCTGGCACATAATAATAGACTAAATAATAGTACCTTTCTACGGTCTAAAGGTAAAACTATACATTGTACTACCCTTGTTTACCTATTGTAATTCTTCTGTACTGTGTTTATTTTTGTTTCTGGTGTACAATAAAGAGTTTTTCTATTCTATTCTAGTTTTATATGTGAAAGTTGTAAACAAATAATGTTAAAAACTGGTTCAATACTATAAGAAAAGCGGTGGTAGCCTAGTGGGAGAATGTCCGCCTTCCAATCAGAAGGTCGTGAGTTCAAATCCCAGTGCAGGCACGTACCAATGTGTTTCTGTAAAACATATGTACGTAATTATCACACGCTTTTCGGTGAAGGAAAACATCGTGAGGAAACCCACATACCTACCCGAGAATTATTTCGGAGGTAGGTAGGTGATCCACTAATCCGGATCTGGCCCCCGTGGTGGATTATGGCCTAACCCTCCTCACGAAAGTGAGGAGAGACCCGTGCCCAGCAGTGGGACGTTACGGGTTGATGATGATGATGATGACTATAAGAAAAGCATAAGACAACATTGACTGCTGAGGCGATTTTCTTTCCTAGTCACGGGTACGGATCTGGACACACCATTGTAGTTTCCTATACAGTTAACACCACAGTTGTTTTCCCGTACTCGCGGCAACTTATGACAAACACCACAGTTGTGTTTTCAGCAGTGAACATGTTAAATTAGTAATAGATGAGTTGAAACTGTATTGCATGATAGCGGCTCCTATAATTAGAGAAACACAATGTTTAGTAGCTATACCTAGAATATACTAATACAATATATAGTTTGATTTCTGTTGGAGATTCAAATTATAAATCAAGAAACGTTTCTCAAAGTCTGTTATATAGCCCCGTCCGAGGTCCAGAATGATGACAACGCATTCCACATCACGCCGCGCGACCGGTGGCCATACAGCTAAACGCAGAAGCAGCAAAAGTGGCCCATCTCTCAATGTGCCTTTTTTTTTTTTACCCGGGGAAATGCATTAGGCATACCACCCGCCCGGGGGGGCGGGGTGGTTATGTGGGACTCCCCCGCCAGAACGCGGTCTGACGGGGTTTACCCACTAAAACCCCGGGGTGTTCTCATCTCCGCATTATGGAGGTGGTCGCGGGTACGACTGGCGCTTCCGCAACCACCTCTGCGGCCGCCCTCTCGGGCTCGCCTCCTGAGGCTTTGGCCTCGTTCTCCGCTGGATGCGTCCCGGAACAATCTCTCAATGTGCCTACTGTAATCCCCGTAATTTAGGTGACTTCAGATCGAACGTACTATCTACTCATAAGTTAGGCTTTACAAATGTAATTTTTAACTATAATAAATCTAATTTTAGTACACTTGTGGTTTCTTTGCATCCTGTAGCAGCTGCCTCCGTAACTACATAGTCTGCTCTTTGCTATCTGTTGGCAAAAGCATTTGTTTTTAGGACTAGCACAGAATAGATAAATAGTAAAAGTACTCCGATAGTCTATAGTGTTCGATCTCTAATAGTGTGCAAATATTTTAAGTTTAGCGCCATCTGGCGAAATGGCCGTGTGTGTGGTTAGCGTGGAAGTGTCACTGTTTATGTCAGTTCCGTACGTAACGTATAGATGCCACTACAATACTTTGTGTGTCGACACACTTTCCTTCGTAGTCTGGTAGAGTTTATTTGTTACATTGTTTTATTCATATAGGAAGTGTAATGAACTCTATTTATTGCAGTTTCGTTCGTAACGGATAGATGTCGCTATAACAAGACATGAGTGTCTCTAGGATGGGATTTTTTTTCGCAAAAAATTATGGGGAAAAAATATTTTTCGTGGAACTGTTGGAGACAAGGAATCCTTGGGGAAAAAATATCAATACCTACCTACCGGATTTGTAATACCTAGGTACAGTTGGCCTCAGAAATAGCTGAACATTTACCAAAATTTTTTTTTACTGAGCGACTAAACGAGCAATTCGTTCACCTGATGGTAAGCGTTACGCCTGCCCAAAACAGTAACAGTGCAACTCAGAACTTGGCATTGCATAATCCTACGCGGCACTGTACTGCGCTCGTTACCCTGAGATATCGGCTCTAAAGATTTGACCCGAACATAGGTAGGTTCATACTTAAATACATACAAACTTTGCAAGTTAAACAATAGCTTGTAATAATAATATTGAAAATGTTCAGCGACGTTCATAACTGACCGTACCTTCTAGAATAGATAGAGTAAGACTGACTTTTGAGAATACAAAACCAATGAAATTAAAATTAAATAAACGAAATGTGTGCTGGGAAACATAGCAGAAGTAGAATTTAAACAAAAAAATATCAAAAAAAAAGGTTTTTTTAAACGATATTTTAGAAAATATACGCAACGTAACTCTATCTCTTTCTATCTTCACTAACTTATATCTCCCTCTCAACTTCCGTTCGCCTCGCCCGATCACATTTTTCGTAACGCATTCACCAGCTTACTCCCCAAGTCAAGCGTGCGTAAAGAAGTTTTACTTAATTAAAAAAAAAAAAAAAACCTACTCTAGTCTTATAAATAATCGTGGGGCGTTATTTCTAAATGAGCTATTACAGTACACTGCTAACGAATTCTAACGAGGAAATAATAACAAGTTATGTTGACAGTCTGTCTGTCTTAGCTGTTCACGTCAGTGCCAGATTACCACGTAGCAAGAGAAGCAATGGCTGCGTGCTCCGCGCCAAAGGGGGCATATATAGATAGATAGATAGATAAACTCTTTATGGAAACACCACAGAACAAAGAAAACTTAAAAACTAGAACAAAACAAATTTTACAATTAGTGTCACAATGGGCGGTCTTATAGCTCAGAGCGATCTCTTCCAGACAACCATGCACGGAGAGGAGTAATTAGGACATCGGACGGTGGCTCTCCTTATAGCGGTGGTAGCCTAGTGGGAGAATGTCCGCCTTCCAATCAGAAGGTCGTGAGTTCAAATCCCAGTGCAGGCACGTACCAATGGGTTTGTTGTAAAACAGATGTACGTTATTATCACTGGCTTTTCGGTGAAGGAAAATATTGAGAATTATTTCACAGGTAGGTATGTGATCCACCAATCCGGATTTGGCCCCCGTGATGGATTATGGCCTAATCCTCCTCACGAAAGTGAGGAGAGACCCGTGCCCAGCAGTGGGACGTTATGGGTTGATGATAATGATGATGATTGTTAAACTAATTGTTAAACTTGTTTTGTTCTAGTTTTTAAGTTTTCTTTGTTCTGTGGTGTTTCAATAAAGAGTTTATCTATCTATCTATCTATCTATATTGAATTTACTTGATGTCTCAAAAACGTGTAACGTTACAGTTTTTCCTACTAAGACAATTGTTTTTTTACCACTTTATACATACTGAAGAACCCATCGTAGATCAAGCCGCCCCCCCCCCCCCCGCGCTTCCTTAATCCGGCACTGGTCTACATTGACTTGAAGCAAGAATTACGTTGAGTGCCTTAGTCCATTACTTACTTATATCTAACTTCAATAATCACTGTCGTTCGAGATTTTGAAACTATGAGTAAGGTAGTATTATCTACTAAAATCTAGGAGAAGAGCAAGTCATCTACCTGATGGTAAGCGCCACGCTTGCCCATAACAGCTACAGTGTCACCTACAACTTTCCATTACAAGTTCTTGTGCGGCACTGCACTAGGCTCGTCAGTCGTCACCCTGAGTCGTCAGTTCTAAAGTCGCATTTATTCTGTTATTTCGCTGGAAACAGTGCCTTCAAATCAGAACACAGTATTTTTTGCACACTACTGCTTGGCGGATGAATATCTGGAAAAGGTGTGATACTTCCCCAGGTGGTCTCTTGCAGAAGAGGGCTACCATTATGAAGACATCTTCCGTAAGAGTCCGCCTGGGGAAGTACCACATTTTTCCCCACGCATTCCTCTTTTTTTTAATTAATAATATACATATATTTTTAGGTTTTATTACTAAAGTAGTATAAATTAAGGGCATTATAAATTAGTTTCCAGCGCAGCGCGTAGTGTAGGACGCCCGCCGCAGGTGGAGTGACGACTTGCGGTAAACAGCTGGCGGAGACTGGATGAGGAGAGCCGAAGATTGGGCTCAGTGGCGTTCACTAGGAGAGGCCCACGTCGTGCAGTAGACGAATATAGGCTGATGATCATCAATTAGTATCCACACCAAATTTCATCAAAATCCAATCAGCCGCTGCGATAAGTTAGGTACGTAATATATATGAGGTAAGTTTGAAATTCATGGTCTCCCTTTTATTTCTGACATTTTGTTATTCAGCAAAAAATAATCCTTAGCCTTTCGATCGGCATGACAAAGCTACAGGGTGATTATTCTCATGTAACGGGTTCGATTCCCGGTTCAACAATGTATTTATTTAAATATCTATGAATGTAGATTAACTTGTTTTTTAAAAACAAATAATGTCTTCTTTCAGAAAAATGTTCCATTTACAATATTCAAGGTAATTTCCCTCCATGTAGCATATCCGTGGGATGCCCTGTATACCTATGAAAGTAACCGTCTGGAGCTTACGAAAGCTTTTTTAAGTTTGTTATTTGAAAAAAAGTAATCAAGAATCCCTGTTAAAGCCTCTTATTCAACCATTCCAAATTAAAACCTTCCCGCCCTTTCATTCGTTCCCCTTATGGACGTTCAGTCCTTTCTACACATTCACTCTACCAATCCCTTTCATTCTTTGACACTCTTCCAAAACTCTAACGAACCGACACGGTGCGTCGCTCCATCAAAAACATGAAATAAAATATAATCAGTGAATAACCATCAGTGTACCATCAACAATTAGCAAAAGGGGGCCCCCAACGACGCCTCCAAAGGAAGTTAAGTGCCGACCACCGGTGAGTTTTTTTCCAACCAATTTTCCTCTTCATAACCTCAACAACCCCTAGATACAGTCCACTCGTCTTAACATCATTTTTGGTCCTCGTCGAACCGGATTTCGACTTAGAATCGGTTTCCTATGCTCAAATCGTAAACTCGTTTCAACTTGTGAAAATTTTAGCGTCATCAAGCCGCCATATTTGCACACAACAACCAAATTGCAAAACCTATAATTCGAATTATTAGCATCATATCAACATATCGATCACAACGCATATCATATTTTGTGTTTAATTCATCAAACAAACTCAGTCATTCATTTTGTGTGAGGAACTTTGCAAAAAGTTGGTGTAAAAATACCTACACTTTGTATTTCACCGATCTGCGCACACGCGCTGGAGTTTAGGTAGGTTGGAAGTATTGACCTGTGTTCGTTCTGTGGGTGAGTCCAACTTCATATCGTGTCATTGGGAGAGTCCATTTAATCAAAACATTTGTGTTCGTGTATTCAATTTTGTGAAATTGAACATTAATTATCATTTCAATCGTTGTTTTATGTGTAACATGCGACACTTAATAATAACAGCTTATCGTGATAAATCATTAAACAATTGTGTTAATACTTACGTGTAACATACAGCGCCTAAGTAACTCAAGCAAAGATTGTGTTTGTTTGTGTGCCGACAAATTGCGTTTGTGTGCCGGCAATACGAACAAACCGAATCAAATTCGTCGATGTTCGTTCGATCATTTCATACGGTCATTCTCATAGTGTTTATGCTGTGACTTTTGACAAACAAGTGACAGTTTCGTGTTCGTTTCTGTTTGAAAACTATCAAACTTTCGTAAAGTGTGTTTTATAAAAGTTTGCGCGATAATAAGTTAAGTTTAGGCGTAAAATTTCTGCTAAAAGTGATAACAACTATCAAATTTCAAAATGAGTGAGACCGTGATTGCGCATTGGGAGTCGAAACGCAGCCTGTCGCACAAGCGGCTCAGCGATGCACTTTTGTGTGCACGTAATTGTGAATCCGAACCGAAACTTATAACGCGGTTAGAGACATGGTGTTCCCGTTTAGACATTATCTTGGAGGGCTTTAACGATGCCCACATCAATTTGGTTTGTGAATTACAAAAGGCCGGTGTAGATGATAAAGAGTTGCAAGGGCAGTCCGTGTTCCAAGAGCAAGCTGATGACATGTATTTCGAAGTACTCGAAGCAAAACGTAAATACTTGAAAGAATCAAAAGTGGAGTTCGCTTCTCCTTCTCAACCGTGTCATCAACCCAAGCCAAAGACTAAACTTCCACCGATTAAATTACCTACATTCACAGGTGAGTTCAAAGATTTTCCGGGGTACATTGACCTCTTTAACACACTTGTTCATCAGCGAACAGATTTAACAAACATAGAAAAGTTTCAATACCTAATCACAACATTGTCCGGGGAACCCATAAATATAATTCGTGCTTTTCATGTGTCTGAGGCTAATTATATGAGCGCTTATGAAGCTTTAGTGAATCGATACAACAACAAAAGGTATTTAGCATTCATGTGTTGGGAACAAATTAATAATTTAAAGGCCATGCCTTCTGGTTCAGCCCAGAGCTTGCGGAACTTGCTTGATGTCTACGGTGAAAACATAGCGATGCTTAGTTCACTGGGATTACCAACTTCAGAATGGGACTTTGTGTTATTTCATTCGTTGTTAACAAAATTAGATAAAGCATCTCGGGAAGCCTTTGAGTTGTCTAGCACAGGCAAAGATTTCCCAAGCTTTAATGAATTAAAATCATTTTTACTAGACCGATGCAGTGCACTAGAACGCTCATTATTCTCAAATGAGAATAACAAATCAGTAGTTCAGCAACAAAATAATTATCATAACAAGCGTGTGAATTCAACCAATCAACCAAAGTCAACACCAACAATGCTTTTGGTTCAATCAAACAATCAATCATGTGTTTTGTGTAAAGAAACCCATGCTCTTTACTCATGTCCAAACTTCTTATCAAAGACCCCACAAGAAAGGTCTCAAGTGATTAAACAATTCAAATTGTGCTTCAATTGTTTGCGTTCAAATCATATAACAATAAATTGCAATTCAACTCACTCATGCAAGACATGCAATCAGCGACATAACAGTCTGTTGCATTTTCCTAAGAGGACAGAGACTGGTGGTCCTGTCAACCCCCAACATAAACAAGCAAGTGCTGCTTACCATCAAACATCTTCGTCATCCTACTCTAATGTCAAGGAAGGTGTGATCACTCCAGTTACATCATTGTCAAATGTGTCTTCAGGTTCATCATCAGGTAGTCATTTTGTCATGCTTGCGACTGCAGAGGTGGAGGTAAAGGATGGCCAAGGTACTTTCCAAAAGGTGCGCATCCTGCTGGACCCAGGAAGTCAAAGTCACATTATTACCAAAACATGTGCCCATCGTTTAGGCTTGTCCCAATACAAGACTCAAACACCTATGTCTGGAATTGGTGAGGTTCCTGCATGTTCTACAAGCAAAGTGTTTCTGGAAATTAGACCAGTTGGAAAAGTGGAACCCACATTCACAACGGAAGCAGTGACTTTAGACAAAATTTGTGGTAACATGCCCACCCATCCGGTGAATGTTCAAAACTTTGAACACTTAGCAAATCTGAAACTAGCTGATGAAAATTACCATTCTTCTCGTCCGGTGGATATCCTCATTGGTGGTGAGATATTCCCACAAATTTTAATACCAGGAAAAATTGACGGTGGACATCATGCTGCGACGGCTATCAATACAATATTTGGATTTATTCTTATGGGAAAAACGTTGACAAATTCATCATTCCCCACTCCTTTATCAATCAATCATGTGTCAGTGGACACCAACCTGGACATTGCGGTTCAGAAATTTTGGGAGTTAGACAACATACCTACTGGAGATAACAAGCAATCTCACTCCGTGGAAGATATTCAATGTGAAGATATATTTCAATCAACTCATAAACGGGATGTTGCTGGGCGATACATCGTTAACTTGCCCTTTCGTGATCAATCACCACCATCATTTGAAAAATCATACCCAATTGCGCTTCGTCGCTTCGTGCAGCTGGAAAAGCGCCTCCTGGCAAAACCGGCATTTCATGAAAAATATAAGCAACATGTCATGGATTATTTGTCGAGTGGGCAAATGGAGAGGGTACCTGCCAACGAGTGTCAGTCGTCGACTGCATATTACCTTGCTCATCACGCAGTTTTAAAATCGGACCGGGACTTGCGTGTAGTGTACGACGCAAGTGCCAAGGATAACAAAGGTCATTCATTGAACGACACTCTTCTGACAGGACCCAAGCTTCAAGCCGATATTACCAACATTCTTTTACGCTTTAGACTCCATGCCATCATGTTCACTGCTGATGTACGGCAAATGTACAGGCAGATTAGTGTTGCAGAGGAACATTGTGATTTCCAGCGGATCTTGTTCAGATGTTCCCCTGAAAAATCATTCAGAAAACTTAACCCATTTTTGGATCAAAATCACATTTTGCGGGTGGGGGGTAGGCTCTCTCAGTCAGATCTTAGCTACGAATCAAAACACCCAGCTTTGCTTCCTCGCAAGCATCGTTTGACACAACTTATCATTCAGTGTACTCACAACGAAAATTTTCATCCTGGTTTACAAACAATGCAGTTCTTACTACTTCAAAATTTTTGGATTTTGTCTCCAAGACGAGCAATTCGTCAAGTTATATCAAATTGTTACCGTTGTTTTCGTGTAAAGCCCCATAATTTTGAACCTGAAATGGCAGATTTGCCACGTTCTCGTGTTACTCAGATCAAAGCATTCCAGTCTGTAGGTTGTGACTACGCTGGACCGTTTAACATAACTTTTCAACGTTATCGTGGTACGCGTTCTGTGAAGGCGTATCTGTGCTTATTTGTGTGCTTCGCTACCAAAGCAGTACATTTAGAACTTGCTTCTGACCTATCAACAGAAGCATTTTTAGCTGCCCTACGCAGGTTTGTAGCAAGACGTGGTCGGTGTAATGTGATCCACAGCGATTGTGGTTCGAATTTTAAGGGCGCACAGTCGCAACTGATAGACCTCATGCGCGCCGCGTGTGAAACGGAGCGTATTGAGTTTAAATTCAACCCACCAGGAGCACCTCACTTCGGAGGACTTTGGGAGGCGGGTGTTAAGTCCGTAAAAACACATTTGTATCGCGTTGTTGGCACACAAATTCTAACGTATGAGGAACTTAACACGCTTTTGACTCAAGTGGAGTCAATCCTGAACACAAGGCCCCTCTGTCCACTTAGCTCAGATCCTTCAGATGTTTCAGTTTTAACCCCAGGACATTTCTTAACATTAGCGCCTCTCACAACAGTGCCATCTCTTGATTATTCCAACATAAGCATGAACAGACTTACACGGTGGCAACTGTTGCAAAAAATGCACCAAGACTTTTGGTCTCGGTGGCATAGTGAGTATCTTACCACTTTATCACAGCGATTGAAATGGACTAAAGCATCACCTCCAGTAAACATTGATCAACTCGTTATCATAAAAAATGAAACTACTCACCCACTGCGATGGCATTTTGGTAGAATAATTAAACTACATCCTGGGCGTGACGGTATCCCTCGATCTGCCTCAGTCAGGACTGCACAAGGTGTTTTCGATCGACCTCTTGTGAAGTTGTGTCCTCTACCAAATAATGACTAGTTTGTGTAGACATCATTTCATAATTTTTTTTAATTTTTATTATTATTTTTGTGTGTGAAAATATAGCAATTATTCATTAAGTTCATTTCAAAACAGATCATTAAATCATAATAACACTTGACATCATTTTATAACAATTATCATATGTCAAGATTTTTGCATTGGTGGTTGTGAACAAATTTTAATGTGTTTTAGACTTTTCTGTCTCATCAATTCGCCAGCGGGGGGGAAGATAAATGTTAAAGCCTCTTATTCAACCATTCCAAATTAAAACCTTCCCGCCCTTTCATTCGTTCCCCTTATGGACGTTCAGTCCTTTCTACACATTCACTCTACCAATCCCTTTCATTCTTTGACACTCTTCCAAAACTCTAACGAACCGACACGGTGCGTCGCTCCATCAAAAACATGAAATAAAATATAATCAGTGAATAACCATCAGTGTACCATCAACAATTAGCAAAAGGGGGCCCCCAACGACGCCTCCAAAGGAAGTTAAGTGCCGACCACCGGTGAGTTTTTTTCCAACCAATTTTCCTCTTCATAACCTCAACAACCCCTAGATACAGTCCACTCGTCTTAACAATCCCTAAAAGCAAAACCCCAAGTATACTTCACCCTTTATTCAAGTTAGTCAAGTGCAACTTAAGCGCCGTCCGAAGCCAGTCTGGTCTAACCTACCACGGGACGCGCACGCCTGTGCTTAACACAACTTAAACGCAACTTAACGTAACTTGACTCGGCTTAACAAAACAATTGACAGATAAGTGTTTAAACTTCAAGCTAAAGGAATAATCAAGTTAGAAGTTGTCCTAAGTGTTGTGTTTGAGGAAAACAATTGCAAGTTGTGTGTTGTTCTGGTGTTTTTTGTTTTTGTGTAGTGGAATGCGAATTTGTGTCGGAGGTTGTATTGTGTAGTTGTTATCTTTTGGGTTGTTTTGTAAAGATTTGCTGCTGCTGCTGAGTACGGATTTCTGAACGTAAACTTTTATAGAATAGAACAGAATAGAATAGGTTTATTGTTCAAAACTGTGTAGATACAAGACAGTGTTGTGGTCTTCAAATTTAATTAAGGTCCAACAGCCTGTCCGTTTCGAACACACAATAATTATTTTTACAATATTTTTAAAATACCATAACTTAAACGAGTACTTTTTAAATAAGTACGATCACCTACATCTTTTTTCTGTTATTTTAATTCAATTTCAAACAATCAATTGTTAGAATGTATAGAGAAAAACCAAAGATTACTACATTAATTCCTCGATATATCTTAACTACATGATAACAGTAGTTATTTTAATTAGAAACCAAATAATTTGACCCTTAGATTCTTTATAAACAAAGTCAAAGACTTAATTCCTGTCCATCCAAAGGTTGCCTGGAAGAAATTGCTTTGAGCGATAAGGCCGCCCATTGTACCACCAGTTTATTAATGTTTATTGTACTGTGTCTACTAAGCTTATGGTGTTCTAAATTATGTACTTAGTAAAATATTTTTTATGGGCAAACGCTTTTTGCTTTTATAATAAGCTACTGTAATATAACGTATAGCTATATAAAGACCACATATGTTATAACACTTGGAGAACAAACAATAATTGAAATAATGAGTCAAATAAGACTTAAGGTTTTGATTTAGCAAAAGAAATTAAGCTGGAGGCGTCCACTCAGCATTTTACTTTTAATGCAAGAATGCATTTAACATTGCTTACCACCGTACTATGGATACATTTTGTTACTGCCGGCGTGCGTGGTTGTTTGGAAGACATCGCCCTGTGCGATAAGACCGCCCATTGTAACACTGACAGTTAAGTTTTCTTTGTTCTGTGGTGTTTCAATAAAGAGTTAAATAAAGCAAGTTCGACTTTACACTTACGTCAGCATTCGGGTTTTCATTTTGAATAGTTTTTTTTATTTGTCATATCATCATCAACAACCTATATCGTCCCACTGCTGAGCACACCTCTCCCCTCACTTTTCATGAGGAGGGTTAGGCCATTATCCACCACGGGAGCCGGTCCGGATTGGTGGAATTTTTTATTCGACCATGACTAATTTTTTCTTCGCTCTCAAAGCAAAGTGCATTGAAATCAAAAATAATTACACAGCATCTTTGAAAGCCATTATTCCGTGGACGAAGTCAATCTTATGCCTCCCCTTATAATTTTAATTTCAAAAACACAATAGACTAGTCAAAAGCGGAACTAATTTCTATATTATGGAAGCGACAAGCATAGGATATGGATACCTTTATAACTGGCGATACGGTGCCGATACGACTTGCATAAGATTCTTACATCGTAACTCGATAAACAATAAAATTAGTAAGTTAATAAATTATGCCCAATCAGCTGGTTGGAGCAGTAGGAAAGACGAAACACTTTTACCAAATTATAATAATTCTAGACATAGGTACTAAAAATAACATAATTTATACTAATTGTATAGAAAGAAATTAATTCTAGAGCAAGTCAAAAATGTAGAGAACACCAGAAACATTTTATTTAAATTCAAATATAGTTATTGAACAAAACATGTTACAAATGTTAGGTACATTGTAATTAACTGAGTTTTTAGTATGTAGACAAAGATATATAAGATAGAGGTCAAAAAAGCCACAAGCGTGACTTTTCGCTGGTACGGCAGTTAAAATGGCTTTCTTTCACTCTGTTCGGGGGACAGAGGCTGAAAAGGTCTCATACGCACTGCAAATAAGTTCAACTTTGCCTCTAAAAGACCTCATACGCACTAACTGAAAGTCCATGTAAAATGGCCCAGCAGCGAACTCTAAAAATAGAGTCTGACAACAACTAAAGTAATTACTGTCCCTTCTATAAATAGCTTTGGCTCTCCTGGTCGTAGCTTGTAAAAGGCTTTACGTACGTACAACAATAACTTTATTTTCCTTTTACGAAGCCATTTTGCTTTTATTGTTAAATCTGGTTTAATCCGGCATTGCCAAGGATCGATAAAAATAATCCTCGACGTTAATTCCACGCTTGCAGGTTATTATAGTAGAAAAGACGATTTATTAGGAAAAAATAAGAAAAACAGAGTTTCATAATGTGTTATGCTGGATGGCAAAGCTGATTTTTTGACGTAGTATACTCGTACATAGGAGGTAATTGGTTTTATAAAGGTGTAAGTTAGAGGACATCTAAATGGTATTTTGTTGTTATCAATTTCTATTTGTTTAAATTCTGCTGGTGGTCTTCCAAATAATCAAATAAATAAATTTGTTTAATCTTTTTCTTTTTTGAATTCAATAGTAAATTAGACCTTGCTACTTATTACTTACAATACAACAATATGATTATGAGGTAAATTACGACTAAGTATATGAATAAATATTATTAGATGTATTTGTTGTAATTTTCATCCAATTATACTGATCCCTGTATAAGCTAGATAATCCCTTGTTGTCTAGTCAGCCGTGTAACTTAGTTGGTTTTACGAGATTTTATTTAATTTACCGATAGTTATTATTGAAGTGAAACTTCTTTACGCACGCTTGACTTGGGGAGTGAGCTGGTGAATGCGTTACAAAAGTGTGATTGGGCGAGGCGAACGGACGTTGAGAGGGAGATATAAGCTAGTGAAGATGGAATGAGAGAGAATTACGTTTCGTATATTACTGTAGGGGCAAGAGAGAGAGGTGCGAGTACACATTTTCTTTCTCCCTTTCTCTCGGAGCCATTTATATACATACATATAGATGAAACTAAAGAAGTTTTACTTCAGTCGTGTGGTCTAAAGCGCACACGTTTTTAATTTATATATGTACTAGCTGTGCTCTGCCACGCTTCGCTGTGGCACATTCGCACATTCGCTGATATGTCACTGATGAAAAAAATAGATAAAAACAATCCTTGATGCGGATTATATATCATGCTAAAATTTCAGCTCGATCGGTGCAGAACTTTTTGAGTTTTTGAAGCGTACACAAACCAACAACATTTTTATATATTTAGAAGATTGTGTTATCTATTATTTAGTATATGAAAGTACTGTTTTGTCTAAAATAAATATTATATTTACTGTAAAAACCAGTGGCAGGCACATAACAATTTCACAAGGAAATAAAAAGTATAATTTTATTTAGCAAGGAAAGTTCAAACAGTTTTTCAGCTGCGGATTTCGTACTAAGATTTTTTTATGACTGATTAACGAGACGAGCAAGTCGTTCACTTGATGGTAAGCGCCGCGCCTGCTCAGGTTTAGTTTCTAATGGAAATAAAATGTTTCCTGACACGACTGTATACAACAAACACACTTTCGCCAAGCAGTAGTGTGCAAGCATTACTGTGTTCCGGTTTGAAGGGCATTGTTTCTAGCGAAATTGAGAGCACGTGAGAGCTTAGAGCAGATGTCTCGGGGTGACGAGCGCAGTGCAGTGCCGCGCAGAATTATGCAATGCAGGGTTCTGGGTGGTGCTGTGACTGTTATGGGCAGGCGTATCGCTTACTATCAGGTGAACGACTTGCTCGTCTCGTCACTGAGTCTAATAAAATAAAACTTAAAACTAAATTATTACACATCACGAAATTATTATACCTACCCGATAAATACTCAAATGCTTCCGGCATTTTTTGTACAAAATTCTAAAAATAGTTATAACAGTAATATAAAGGTACTTGGCCGCCCACTCTTCTAAAATCAATTAAGAGTAAACACGGTTAGTTCATTAACCAGCCGTTAAACTCCTTATTTATGCAAGGGTAATCACCAGATTTAAAAAACTTAGACCGGTGTTAGATATACGTTACTAAATTGTATTATAATGAGTTTTTTTTTATTTGACTGAGTGATTAGACGAGCATGTCGTTCGCCTGATGGTAAGCGCTAAGCCTACCTGCCCATAACAGTTAACAGCGCTACCCAGAACTTTTTATTGCATAATCACACTGGAAAAAACCTAACCAGAGGTTCCCAGACTTTTTTTCTCTTAGACCCCTTTCAAAATTTAGCTGGTTCCGGTGGACCCCATAGCTACATTTCTACCATATTATATTCCTACCATATATTATTTTTTGTCACACCAACGTAGACCCTTGTCGGGTCTCCCCTGGACCCCTGGGGGTCCACCTGGGACCACTTTGGGAACTAAGGGTCTAGGTTACGCACTATTCCTTCTTTTTGGATATTTTTTTGGGCTATGTCTTACAATTGGTTAGTGAAAATTGATGTTTCGATTCGGTTCTCCTCTATTACTGGTTCCAAATGTACCTTTATATTATTGGGTTTCGTATTGGTTATAGTTCAGGATCTTACAACATGGGACCTTGGTGGGAAGAGGAATTTGTTTGAGGGCATGACATTGCTAATGATTGCAAGAATTAAGACAAAAAAAGGAGGCATAGACAAAAAGTTTTATACTTCTCATCAACGAAATTTAGCAACGAGTCGGCGTAGATTGTAGCTTCTATTTATCTTGGCAGTAATCTTACTGAAGGCTTCTTTGTATCAGGTATCGTAGCAATCATAGTAGTATTATTATAACTTCCTTTGTGATATTGTTAACAGTTTTTAGTAGTCTTGCCTTGACTCTAGACCAAATCTCAAAAAAGGATATGGATAGATAGATAAACTCTTTATTGAAACACCACAGACAAAGAAAACAAAAACGGAAACAACAGAAAAACAAAAGAGTATGTACATGACATGCCTATGCTGCTTTATAGATAGGGGCTTTTACCAATTTTTTTAATTTACACTACAGTAAAAATTGCAAAGAGTTATGTAACTCTTTAATTCAGTCTAAACTTAACTTTCCTTGGCAGCAAATACTTTACAAAACTCCAAATAGTATTTTAATTTCAAGACAAGAAATAAAAATGTGACTGTCAAACTAAAATAAAGATGGCGTCGTGATCGTCACTTGTAAATCCAAAATGGCGACGTGATTGCCAACCAGCTGATCTAAGATGGCGTACCTATCTGTCACTTGGTAATTCAAGATGGCGTCCAACACAGTGTTCCGTTTTCTGATCCTCCTGGCTTCGCTGGTGTGGATCCTCGCTGATGAGAAGGTGGTACGGGGAAAGAGAGAACCATGGACCAATGGGAGCTGGTTGTAAGTATTAATTAACTACTGCCACAGAAGACACACGATGTAGTATTACATACAGAATGGACAATCTCCACCCTTCACAAACCACACCTCTACGGATTATCCCGGAAATCCCTCTGAACCGTCCTCTTTGAGAGATACTTTCAATCTTTCTCGGAAATCCCCCGAGTCCCTGGAAAACTGATTCCTGAAATCCCCCTCATAGCTAGGGCGTTAGGGTTTACCTACAAATATGAGTTTTTTTTATTGCAGTAGATATTTATAGACTTATACTACCTATTAGGACTTTCCTTTTATAATTGTCAGCATTATAAATAGGATGGTGGATTATTTTTTTATGCGTACATTTTGAATTCTGTGGTCTCACCTGATTTTGCTAGTCTGATGTTAAAACTCTTTATGTCTCTAATCTACCAGAAAAGCAAAAACGACAGAAAAAATTATGACTCCAATCTGCAGATTGTTTTCGTTATAAAAGCAAGTTTATTACACACCGGTCGTATTGCCACCTGAGCCGTCTAGACTTATAATAAAACCTGAATGGCTGTAGGCACTAGATAGTAGAACCTTGTCGTAGTAAGAAAAAATCCTTGAGCTCTTTATCATGGTGGAAATAGTTGCGCATTTTTGGTGTGAAAAGGTAAGTTTCTCACTTTGTATGTCTGCACTGTATTATATTACTTTTATATTTTAATCACTGACACATGCTTAAGTTCTAAAAGCTTCAGTTAGGGTTTCTAAAGTGCTTATTGCACTGAAAAATCCTATTTGAAAATAGATTTATTCGTATGGTCGATTTTTACAGATTCCTTATAGGATATCAGCTATTCTAGTAAAATTTACCACCCGATGAGATTTAATTTAAGTGCCTTGAATTTTCATTCTTCTTTCACATATAAAAGTATATAAACTAAGCTGTAACGTATCGAGGTATGGTGTGTATTTTGAAAACGCAGACAGAAACTTAAATTTTATTACTGGTATAAATTCCCACACAGATATATAGGGTGGGGGATGATGTACTACCCTTGTTTACTTATTGTAATTTTTCTGTACTGTGTTTTTGACGTGACGTCTAATAAATCAATGAACACCGGCTGCATGCACGAAAAATTTTACACATTGTCCGGTTACGCTCATTGTACGCTTGCGCCGAATCTATCTCTCTTCTCTCCTTGACAGGTTAATTATTCTTGCATTTTAAAAATCTGATTACTAGTATAAATTCAAGTATTTATTCTTTTATTATTAAAAACTGATTCAATGTTATTCATAAAAGTATGCAATCATTTAATTATAATGTTTTGTTATGGCGTTGTCACGTTAAAATATCGTCCGTAAACCAACTTTACAGACAACCAATTTTTTGGTGTATGTACAAGAGTTCCCTATTCTATTCTATCTTGCTGTGAAACGTTCGTACTTGGGACGGCCGAATGGCTGACGCCCGCTCGGCCGTCCCAAGTACCGCTGGATAGATGAGGTAGGGAAGGACTGGCGCAAGACAGACTGAATTTGCGGCTTTTACTATTGGAATTCAAGAGTCATTGCGCCAACATAGTTAGTTAGTTAGTTGTACAGATTCCAATAAGACAAGTTATGTTTCATGACCAGTTTAATCAGCACATATGATACCGCGAGTGCAGCTCGACGTAGGAACCCGTATCGTTCTTCTGGATCCCGTACAGCCAGAACTGGTATGAGAGCGATGTGATGTTGCGACTCACGAATGTGAGTACTATAGACATCTGCAAACAATACGATTATGTGTTGAAAAGGGACTATCACCATCAAACCTCCATCAAACCATATCGTCCCACTGCTGAGCACGGGTCTCCCATCACTTTCGCGAGGAGGGTTAGGCCATAATCCAGCCAATGGGCCCAGTCCCAATTGGTGGATAACATACCTACCTCGGAAATAATTCTCGGCTAGGTGTGTGGGTTTCATCACGATGTTTTCCTTCACCGAAAAGCGAGTTATAATTACGTACGCTATTACAGAAACACATTGGTAACGTGCCTGCACTGAGATTTGAGCTCACGTCCTTTTCCTTGGAGGGCGGACGTTCTCACACTAGGCTAACACCGCATCAGAATATACTATGCATTGGAATACACTTACTCCCAAATGATGTGGTTTCTGACACCTCGGTGAATACCTTTAAGCGGCGCACTGTTTTGAGATTTGACGTTATGGGGCTTTTATGGGGACTCAGCATGCCGGGAACCATTCGTAACAACTATATCGCTCATTTGCGACAATAACGTGTTATCTGCTCTATATAGTTCACTAGCTGCGCCCCGCGGTTTCACCCGCGTTTAAGGGGGCTTTAGGATAATTTTTTTACAAACTTTGAATTTTATATTTATTTATATCTAGTCAAAAACTTAAAAAATAAGTTTCAAGCTTCTAGCTTCAAAATGACGAAACTTCAATACAAACTTTCATCCCCTTTCAACCCTTTTTACGAAATTAAAAAGTAGCATATGTCCTTTCACAGGCTCTAGACTATCTCTGTACTAAATTTCATTTAAATCGGTTCAGTAGTTTAGACGTTAGAGCGTAACAGAAAGACAGAGTTATTTTCGCATTTATAATATAAAGGAGAGGAGGAAATAGCACGTTATAGCCGTAATCGAGCAATATTGGTATGAAAAAGTCGTTGTTACCATACTTGCCTACGCGCCCCCTACCTGCAGCACTCCGCCCCCTGTGATGTACCCCTTCGTCTCCATCCCGTCGATGTGGAGGATCACCTTGAACCCCGTGATTAGGTAGTTCACATCCCCGACGGAGAATTCCGATTCTGACTGGAAAATGGATTGCTTTTGGATTATCATTTTTTTATGTGACTTGATGGTAAGCCCCACGCCTGCCCATAACAGTTACAGTGCCACCCAGAACTTTCCATTACTAAATCCTGTGCGGCACTGCACTGCGCTCGTTACCCTGAGACATCGGTTGTAACGTCTCATATGCCCGGTAATTTCGCTGAAAGCAGTGCCCTTCAGACTGTAACACAGTATTGTTTCCACACTACTGGTTGGCAGATGAGCAAAATCTCTTCAGAAGAGGTCTACCACTACAAAAATTTATCGCAACTGTTAAACATCTGATTACAAACGAAACCACGAGTACTGAACCGGTAGAATTCTTCAAAGAAAGCGTGGTGTATCCTGCCTGGTAGGTATCACGTCTTACCATCAGTGAAGATAACGTTTAAACGCAATCATATTCTTATCTTGATTAATTAGTCATTAGTTAAAAAGATGTAAAAGTCAAATATAGTAATATATATTTTTTTAAACTTGCAAACATCCAGACTGACAGCAAATAATTGTGGTTCACACAAATCGTTGAGCTGCGCGGGGATCGAACCCACGACCTCACGCTTCGCAGTCGGCTCATCGCCAACTTACGCCATGGAGGCCGTCAGTGATGCAACTAATGCTCGAGTGAATCTACTAACTAACCTACCAATTATTTTGCCACAAAGTAAACTAAAAATGAACTTGAGATTGCCGTCATTGCTTTAAGGGAAGCCCTTACCTTTTCCGAGGGATATGACAGCGTAAGGTTGACATCTTGTGCTGGGAAGGTCCAGGACTTCGTACCGTACAATATCATAACTGGCTCTGAAAAGAATAGAAAAAAATTGTTTTTTTTTGCCTTGATATCTAATTTTCGCTTGTATCTGTTTTAATTGGGTAACTTTTTCAGAGAAAACAATAATTAAATGAAATGATAATAAAAAAAAATCTAAAAAAAGTGAGTGTCCATGAGGCATGGCGCCAAGAACACTGGCTGCATTTCCACGTTGAAAAGCAATAGCTATTCTCTGTGCGAGAAATGAGCTAGCCCTCTTGTCACCAGAGTGGCGTCAAATTTAAAGTTATAATAAATTGTAATTATCCTGCGCTCAGCAGTGAGACAATGGTTAATGATGATGGTGAAATTGTAAGAGCTAGTCAGTAATAGCCGGTCATAATGTCCATACTCTTTTTTTTTACCCTATCTCCAACTATAACATAGCTAGTGGGAAAATGAGAATAACCCTTCGCAAACTAGAAAAAAAAAATCTTGACAGACAGACAGACAACAAAGTAATTCTATAAGGATTGCTTTTTCGGTTCAGTACCTGAAAAATATAAATTTCATATAAAAAAAAAGTTAATTTGAAATGTACAGTCAGCGACGAAATATGGCAATTTTTTTTGCACTCTTAACTAGTGGTTCCAAATGTTGTGTGGGCGAATCTAAATTAGATGTTATGACATGTTCAGTTTAAATTTATCGCTGACTGTAGAGTTATCATGATTTTTTATTGAATTTTGATGAACGACGTATTAACGCCATCAAGTTGATTTACGACAAATTATCCTTATCAGCAGTTATCGCAACAAGTAGCGATAACTATATCCGTGCGATATACGGAAGATAAGTTAGGTCCAGTTTTCAAGGATTATATTAATTTATTCTTTGAAAAAGTAGTTGTTATAATATAATTTAAATCATCATCATCATCATCGACCCATATTAGCCCACTGCTGAGCATAATTCTACTTACATATCGACGCTACAAAGCGTAAACGCTGTAACCTTGAAACGCAAAATAGTTCACCAAACTTTTTTTTTGTTGAAAAAAAATCATAACTCAATATCTACTCGACCTAAAAACGTAAATTTTGGATATTTGGTGTGTTACATACAAAGCTACAATACTGCTACCTTGGTTATATCCTAAAGTTCCTAGGGGACGTTGAAATGTGGGTTTGTTTCCAAATATGTTAAAAAAGTATTTTCGGGTCGGTCAAAGGGTTACAGCGTTTCCGCTTTCTAGCGTCGATATATATATTAATATTATAAATGCGAAAGTAACTGTCTGTTTGTTTGTTACGTTTTCAAAAAAACCACCGAATCAATTTTCGTGAACTTTTGTATTGAGGCAGCACGAATCCTAGCATAGGATACTGTTTATTGCTATAAACTGTATTCTGCACGGACGACATCGCGGGCAAAAGCTAGTCATGTCTATTAGAAGTACTATATTAAAAAAATCTTTAATTAATTATATGAACAACAACTTGGAAGACTTCAAGTCTAGGGAAGCGTCTACTATCGTAGACTGTATTGTCACTTAAGGTGGTACGTTTCGCTTAAGTTATTTTGTAGACATTTCCTACACTGCACTAGATTGCTCAACTAAGCCATTTAACCGTTAAAGTGATATGATTGCAGTGTTTCTTGATCTATTTGAGTAATCAGGTTAAACATTTCAACAATATAACGTGGAAAATAATCTAGGGTGGTCGTCAATTCCTTCATTATCGAGAATAGTTACCCGGTCTAGTTCTAAAAACAAAAAACTGTTCGATATTTAAATTTCCCGCCATTTGCGAAACATTCCACCAAACATCAGGTGAGATAGTGGTCAAATGAGGACCTTTTTATTAATAAAAACAAAAACGCGTCAGCTTACGCATAAAAATATGGGTTTTTAATAAATAATATAATAATGTAGGCACATCTCAACTAACCTTCTATTTCTTCGACCATGCAATAAAAATGATTGACGGTCATGTAAGCCGTCGAATTCATTTTGTTGCCATGTTCATTGCTGACCACAGCTATAATTGGGCTCGGAGTCAGCTGTCTCTCATTTTCCCCACTAAGGTCACTACTCTGCTTGAACAACTCCACCGCACTGGCATAAATACAACAAAACAGTAATGCGCTAATAATTACATTCATAATAACACATTAGGTTATAAAAAACAAAACATATCGAAACGCGGTCGAACGGGTAGTAATGCTTTAGTGGCAGGTAATTAAATATTAGAGATATGGATTGATACAGAGCTGATAATCCCTGTGTTGCTATTTTTTATCTGTGTTTTGTAATTTTATTACATAATTTAAAGAATTGATGTTTTTTCTATGCGGAAAATGTTGATTTTTCTAAAGCTTTTGTTTAAAAGTACCTTTACACTATAATAAACGTGACAACTTGCTCGTTATTACGCACGCAAGGCAAATGTTATTGTTTGACAAAAAGACATATTAATTTAAGACTTTTTAGAATTAATGGTTACTGATATGGTCGAGAGCGTGTGCAGCGCATCGGCATAGACAATTCAATAAAATAAAACTTGAAAAAAAACTTACACTGTCTAAATTCACAAATAGGATGTAATTTTTTCTAAACATTTATACTCTAGGCCATCGACGCCGCTGGTGACAAGAGGGCTGGCTCATTTCTCACACAGAGAATAGCTATTGCTATTCAACGTGGAAATGCAGCCAGTGTTCTTGGCACCATGCCTCATGGACACCCACTTTTTTGTTTTTAATGTTTAGGTTTAGTTAGTGTTTAATTATAATTTTAATTTATTCAAACATGAACTGTAAAATTTAGCTTTAGTTTAGACTGGTGTCACTGTAATAAAAACTAATAATTCTTTGAACTAAAAAAAAAACGACTTCTACTGGATAAAAATCATACTAAGCAGATTTTGATGAAATTTCTATGCGACCAATCTGAAAGTAAATCCTTTCAAATTAAAAAGAACTCTCCACATCATTTTCCAAACGATGCAGTTCAGAGGTAACAATCATAAGGAAAGAGAAATTAAAAAATAAAGAGCAATAAAGATTTGTTATCATATCTTATAAAAAATACAATTGAATTGAAAACCTCCTTCTTTTTAAAGTCGGTTAAAATCTCAGCTCGCCCACCCCATTCACGTCTGGATGAATAATTAAAAACCTAAAACCAAAACCGGTCCGGGACAAAGAGGTCCATAAAGGAACCACTTTTGATCGCCGGGACCTCATTAGAGCTACTTAAACATTATTATGGGTCATTATATTCACGCCTATGAGATATGGCCGTGTATGGGACAGGTAGGGAATTATATAGAGATGCTACAAAAAGTGCCATAAAAAGTAAAAGCTAATGTTACAGAATACTTAATAGTGCAAGGTAATGCTATGAAATTATAAAGGAAATATTTCAAAAGCCAGTAGAAAACTTCGGACGATAATGTGATAAAAAAATGCGTCTTGTCTATAGTTAATTTTAATATTATATCATAAAGGTTTTAGTTGACATTTTATATTTTATTAAATAAATTTTGATGTCTGATATTTTATTTCCAGCCAGTGCCAGTGTTCTGCCAGTGTTCTTGTCACCATGCCTCATGGGCACCCTCTTTTGTTAGATTTTTAAATATTAGTTTTAGTTATTTTTTCTATTTAATTATTGTTATTAAAGTTGTGTTCATAAAAGTTTTTCTTGATGATTGAATCGAGAATATCAGCAACTACCAAAAACGCAGGTTCCAAAAATACACCTAAGAATAACAGTTGACAACCAGTCATTAGTGATATCTAATGACATTTATAACATAACATCTCACAAAACATTCCTTAGTAGAATTTTGAATTAGTAGAGAATCAATGTTCGTAGAATAGTTTGTAATTATATTAAAAAAACAAAATGTATGGTTTTAACAACTCTATATAATTCCACAACCAAACAACAAATCAAGCAGCGTATCTCCAAGTTTCGACATCTCTAGTGATATATCTATACTCCTTACTCTACAATTTATCTGTCTGTATTGAGTCGGTAGAATATATTATTTTATAGTACATGGCCGAATAATATATTATTTTATGAGTTGTTATTAATTATATTTAATACGTACCATTTCTCGTAATTGTTATTTGTGCTGGTGCTGTAATAACATTATAATAATATGTATTACTGTTATAAATTGTTTCCCATTGCTTTTTGGTAAAAACTAGCTACAACCTGCGACTTCGTCCGCGTTGTTGTAGAATTGGGTTCAGAGAGAATATTAACGTGTTTTAGTACCTAACTAAAACAATTTTTAACGAAAAGCGCTACTGAAGAGCTTCAAAAAGTGAAAAATAAGGAATTAAAAAAATAGAGAGTCCTCCCAAAAACCTATTTTGCCCTATTACGGACAAGCTAAAAAGGGAGGGTTATGTGTTTAGCCTGTTTCTATGTAAATAAATAATAATAATATTCACAGAAATTAACTTGATAAGTTACCAACATACCTTTGTACAACAAAAAATCAATGATTGTGATGAATTTTAATTACTTTTTCTATTACCGTATCACAAAACATGACCTTATCTAAACGACTACTAAAGCAAACTATATATAAACCCACATTCAACATTAAAAACCTCATTGTATCCTAACATTCGATTAAAATTAACAAGGAGTTTGGCTTACAACATTCACCAATAAAAAAAAAACAAAAATGGCGCCTAAATTCATACCAAGACTCGTATTCATAGCCACCCTTATCATTCTCACTCAATCCCGAGGAAGCTTCGAGGTCGGCAACGTAATTAGAAACCACCTGATCTACCGCGAGCTCCATGAAAAGAACGGGTTTCCTATGATGATGAGACATGAAGACATCCAGGTGGCAGGAGTGGGCAGTGAAGTGATCCAAGCAGTTCTTGTGCAGGATTTGCAAGGGCATGGCGTAGCTTTTATCAAGGACGGTGGAATTGGACTGAGGAACGTGACGATTCGACTCGAGAGTGGGACGGCAGGGGACGGTTATAAATTCTTGGTTAACGTTTATGCGCTATGATAGTGTGAGTACATGTATCTGTATCTACTGATTAGTATCATTTATATAGTAGTATTTTTTATTTATTTATTTAGTTTTTTTTTCACCATCATCATCGTAATCAACCCATATCGTCCCACGGCTGAGCACGGGTCTCCCCTCAGTTTCATGAGGAAGGTAAGGCCATAATTCATCACGGGAGCCCGGTCCGGATTTGTGAATAGCATACCTACCTCTGAAATAATTCTCGGGTAGGTATGTGGGTTTCCTCACAATGTTTTCCTTCACCGAAAAACGAGTGGTAATTACGTACTTAGTTATTTATGCGTGTGTGAAAATAAATGGCACTGCTATTTTTTTTCATTTTGGCTTTGACCTATTAGTGCATTCAGCCAGTGTCAAGTGTCAAATATTAAAAGAAAAAAAACAAGTCGTTCTTAATAATAACCCATAATTACAGGTACAGTGTCACCTAGAATTTGCCCTTACAATATTCTGTGCGGCACTGCACTGCGCTCGTCACCCTGAGACATCGGTTCAAATATCAGTTGTTATGTCCAATGAGTCAGGTCTAGTCCCGAAGCAGTAAAGGTCACGATTCAGCAAAGTGGTGGTTGAAGTGATTTTTCAGTTGTTTTTCTTTAGTTACTCATACAATTATTTATTCTAAGGTTTTAGTACTTAGCAAAATTGACAAACTCCCGGCTATAGCAACAGCTAAAGGTACGAGTGGTCTCGAATGCCGGCGAAACCGCAAATGGATTGAAGGCAAATGTTGACCGAAATGGCAAACAATTTACATTAATTACTTGAACCGACCGCCACAAAACACCTTTATCTCAAAGGGCTAGAGTTAAAATTTGCAAGTTTTGGTTGGGGAAACTATGATAGGGATTTTCTGAAGCAGAAGACACGTTCAAGTGTTAAAGGTAACTTTGGGTAAAGTGATTCTAAGAAATTAACAAATAAATTAATTATAATTTCTGAGATATAAAAATATTTATTGACACAACTTAAATAACAATATAAATAAAAGGAAAACTAACTAAAACTAAAACTTAAAAATCTAACAAAAGGGGGCGTCCATGAGGCATGGTGCCAAGAACACTGGCTGCATTTCCTCGTTGAATCGATTGCGATTCAGCTATTCTCTGTGCGATAATTAAATTTGATAACTCTAAAATTGTTAAGTATTTTTTGTTTTAAAATGTTGGTGTACCTATTACCTAGTTCGAATCAGGTTTTTCAAATTGTTTCCTGGAAAATTATCAAGTCCGGGACAACGGAACGTCCTTTTTTCTATGAGATTTCTAGGGACTATCTAGGGACTCAGGGACTACGAGGACCATGGAAGAAACACCCAAACTCAGACCAAATACCCGTGGTTCAGATAACTATTTACCCTGTTCGAGAATCGAACCACCGACCTCACATTTCGCAGTCGTATAAAAACGATACAGATAAATCGTATAATTTTCCTTGTACATTATAAAAAATTATAAAGACAATAAACTGGACGAAGAATTCTTCAACATAGATTATATATAAAGAGTTTTATCGGTATCGAGATAGAGTCCATAATCGTACATTTTATTGAAGTAATTCATACATTGCCCAAGAATAATATACTTAAACGACTGAGGATTAAAGTACTAAATGGCCTGACGCAATGAAGCAAGAGTATAGTTGACGACCTCTGCTCAGCTTTGTTGATACACTTCGCATGATTTAACTATAAACAAAGTTAAGGTTGGCTTACATGGAGCGTATGTTGAATAGAAAAACTAACAGATGTCATCCATAGTTTTTTTTTATGTACCTAACTGAATAACAGGACGAGCTCGTCGTTCACCCGATAAGTAAGCTAATAACAGTTGCAGTGCTACCCAAAATTTTGCATTACAAAATTTCGGATCGGCACTGCACTGCGCTCGTCATCCTGAGATACCCCTGAGATGCATTGGCACATCCTATCTTACCCTATCCTACTTTTAATTCTGACTAATATTATAAATGCGAAGTTGAGTTTGTTTGTAATGCTTTCATGCCTATACCGCTAGGCCGATTTTAAAAATTCTTTTACCGTTACGATTTAACCCCGTATTCTGACGGAAACGGGAAATACGCGGGTGAAACCGCGGAGCGCAGCTAGTAATATTACAAATGTGAAAGATTGTGAGCACGGATGTTTGTTACTCTTACACGCAAAAATTACTGAACGAATTTGGATGAAATTTGGCACACAGATAGTTTATTACCTAAGTTAACACATAAAATACTTTTTAACGCGAAAAAAGAAACGCTCCTGTGAAATAATACTCAATGCAGGTAAAACCACGAAATCGGTTCCATATTCGAATAAGAACGAGTGCCCTAATTTTGACGACATGAATAAAAATAACATAGCTATAGTCTTCATCATTGCCCACCCGGCTGAATCCATCGAACGCATCTAATCAACCACAAAAAAGCATCCAAAGGGAAACCACAAACCACCGTCATGTAAACCAAATATATCAGTCGCGATACATTCTTTACTGACCTCTCGTGCTCACTCACACAGTTCAAACAGCCACGGACACTCGCTTCAAACACTTCAAAATGTTCAAACTTTTAATTATCACCAGTGTATTAACATGTTACGTCCAAAACATCCACTGCAAGACCGTCATCGTCGGCCAAGTGAACGAATACGGTGGACAAGTGAGAAAAGTATTCGAGAAACAAGTTGAAAAGTCAGCCTTTCCCCTCTACAAGCACGTTGAAGAAATATCCTTTGAATATCCACATGGGGACCAGAAAATCAAAGGCATTGCCATCAAGGATTTGGAGAACGGATTGGCGGAGCCTTCCATCAATCGTGGAGGACTTGGTTTCAACTTCGCCAATATAAAGTTGAAAAGTGAACGAGGTTCCGGTTACAAATTCCTAATTGAAATCTACGCGTGATTGCTTTGTGATTTGTCTTATTTTAATGTGATTGGTAAAGAATACTCAATATTAATTTAATCTCAGTTTAATGTGGTGTTTAAACTGTTTGTGTAGGTTGCTGTTTTTTCTTCTTTTAACACGTTCACTGCGGAACTGTTTTACTTGTTTTCAATTGCCGTAAAATTATAAAGACAAGTTTTTCAGCAGTGAACGTGTTAAGCGCGTAATTTCTTTCTGTTTGCTCAAATTTTAATGTGTATGCAACTAAGACCTACCTACCTATTCAATACTCGTTATTTCCTTATTAAATTTTCTGTTCAACAGCTGGTGTAGTTTAATGTTTTTTCCTCTCGTTTATCGGTTAACCTCAGTCTTTCTTTATCAAGCTTTGTTAGGTACTTTGAACATGAAATGTTAGTTTGATTGTCTTCGTTGATCATGCCTAAGTAGGTTATTAAGGTCACAGTTCGTATCTACAGCTAAAGTGTTGATCGCTATTTATATTTAAATATGTTCTTCTTAAATTCTCTATGCTAATTTGAACCTTAGTTTAAGTCTTTATACAGTGGTACTAGATTAGCGTATACAACCTAGGAATCGTCGTATGGAAATTTGAGTGAACGAAATAGTTTCTTTTTTGCGTCCATGGTAGGTGAGAATGTTGATTATTAAACTTTTGCATTATTATCATTAATCATCACAAGGTTCTGATTAATATTAAGGCCACCGGACACAAGGCTAGTAAGTAAGTCATGTCAACCTTTAAATTGCTACCGAATTGCGCTATCTTCAATAGTATTTAATAGCTAGTTCAAGCCGTAACAGAGGCATATTCACTGGCTTCGCGAACTGAATTCGCTTCCTTACCAGCTGTGTCTGTGTCCGACAAGAGAAACTCTACTCAGAATTAAAACAACTTTAATAAATTAAAACAAAACACTGTCACAACTTGTCACTTTCCATTCAACTTCAACAGTTTGATTATGGCTTCTACAGGAGTCACTTTCCGTGGTTGTACATAAAATAGTTCGATTCGATCGCGTACACTTCCACCCAAAAGTTGTATCCTCGGAATATAGTCGGGCTGTCCAGCTCAATGGTCACGTACTTCTCTCCAATTCCACCTTTTTTTATATATGCATCTCCCCACTTGTCCTGTCGTAAGTCCGTTATCTTGATGGCGTTGATCACTTCGTTCTGCGTGCATCTAACAGTGAAGGTGTCAGATCTCACCCAAACAGCCGGATTTTCTTGGTGAACCTTACTGTAAACCAATTTCGACGATATATCAGGATATCCCAGGAACACGTCGTTACATCTGCCACTTATAAACAGCAGACATATCGTCGAGATTGAAACTAGAAGTCTTGTAGAAGACATTTTAGATTTGGACGATGCGTCTGTTCCAACAAATATCGGAGATAGAAATGTCTCGAAGTTAACGCAAAATCCTACGGAATAAATTACAAAAATTCACACCTACTTGTCACATACAGTTACTGTGAATGAATAGGTAGCCACTCTTCAAATAAGTATATTAAAGTCCAATAAGTCATTCTCCAGGTACTACTTCGCATAAATCAAAATATTTATCTTCCATGTCGTCATTTCCTCGTAATATACTTAGATGTATATGGCTATGTCGTTTAGCACTTCCATGTGAAACGGTGTCTTACTCAGAAGTTATGATCTAATGATACTAATTCGTTCTCTTTAAAAGCGAAACCTAGTTGGCATCTCTTCATTTGGAGCTCATACTTCAAGCAAAATGTACTCGAGAGTATTCTTTATCACGATGTGCCTGACCACTGTAGTTCAGTGCAACGATATACGACTTGGATTCGCGTCAGCTCAATCCAGAAAGATCTACAGTGACATCAAGGAGGCTGATCCGGCGCTGTGGAAGAGAACAGACGACGTCATCATCAACGCACCAGACAACGAGATAATCAGTGCAGTGTACGTGACTGATCTTCGAGACGACAAAGATGGTGAAGCGTTTATCGAGAGCGGAGGTATAGGCACCAAGAGTGTTACCATTGGTCTGAAAAGCCCCACCATTCTTAGAGGATACAAATTCGAGATCGAAATCTTCGGAAACGATCCCAATGCGAGATACTTGACCAAAGGAGTGTATAATCAACAGTATACCAACTACGATACGCATTATAACAGAAAGTACTAAAGTGATACAAAATATGTGATATTATTGATGTTAATTGTAATAAATGATTTTGTTTTTTACCTATGAGTCTCTGTTTTATTAACCTTACGACAATGAATAGTATATTAGGTCCCTTGATAGCTGATACATGTGTAGCCTTTCGAGATAGAAACATTAATAAATCAGGTTTAGCTTAATTTTTTTTTTAATTTGATGGTCTTGTAAACAAGCTGACGTCCATCTGATGGTAAATGGTGCCGCCGCCTATGAACACCGGCAGCCTGCGTTGTCGATGGGTTTCCTTCTACTAGAAGCAACGCATCGACAACGCAGGCTGCCGGTGTTCATAGGCGTGGCATAGGTGTTCATAGGCAAACTAAAACAGGCATAGTGTAGTCTAGTAGTCTACTACACTATGCCTGTTTTAGTTTGAATAATAAACTGTAGTAGCTGAATACAATTTTATTGGGAATAATAATTGGAATATTTTTCTATTATTATTATTATTTAATACTTTATTGCACAGATTAACTAACTAGTACAAATGGCGGACTTAACTCTAAGAGCATTTTCTACCAGTCAACCACCCATAGTGAAGGAAAGACATTCATATCATATCTATATATATAAAAATGCTATGTTGGTTTGTGTACGCTTCAAAAACTCAAAAAGTTCTGCGCCGATCGAGCTGAAATTTTAGCATGATATATAATCCGCATCAAGGATTGTTTTTATCTATTTTTTTCATCAGTGACATATCAGCGAATGTGCGAATGTGCCACAGCGAAGCGTGGCAGGGCACAGCTAGTTGAATATAAAAAGTAGGTATTTACTGGTATCTACCTATCCCAGTACATGAAGGGTCATTCCCATAGGTCCACAGCCCATTGCTGTCGAAAAAATAGCTTTCATACGTTCTGGGGCAATTTCATAACAACGAAATCTACTTAGACTTATCTCATTTAAAGACTTGCATCAAAACAACTGCACATAATTGTGAATCCCAGAACGTATTGACATGACCATGAGGCTGGCGGTGATCTCATTTTCCTTATAGGTATACTCACAATGATTGTAAAGCGAAGATATTGTATTGTACGGGATATATTTTATCTGATTGTTAAACGTATATGCTACTTCAATAAGATAATGTGGAAATATATAGTTTTAATTCCGCCTAAGTTGTCTGATGAAGGTATGATAGGACTTCTACATAATTATATATTTCTACATTATCTTATTGATTATGGATTTCCGCAAAATAACGCCTGATTCTATTAACTATACGCTACTTATATTGTAACTATGGTACAGAATACATAATAGTAATAATTCATATTGTGCGGTATGGGTTTGCTGTTTTTTTTTTATATTACGTATTGAATAAGAAACTAAATAAAGGTAAGTTTTTGCAAATTTTTTATGGATAAGCTTTTATAAAATACGTACTACGTATTCGGTGCTGCACCTGGTGTTTTTTTTTTATTACACTGAGTGAAGAGACGAGTAAGTCGTTCACCTAATGGTAAGCGCCTGCCTATAACAGTCACAGCACCACCCAGAACCCTGTATTATTCGATCAAGGATACACCCCTACAGGGGGGGGGGGGGGGGTATGCAATACATTGCATAATATTCTGTGAATATTTCAAGCGTTAAAATGTTGCCGTTATCAATATTGAGCCAAAACGAGCAAAAAAATCACGTTTGTTGTATGGGAGCCCCCTTAAATAGTTATATTATTCTGTTTTTTAGTATTTTTTGTTATAGCAGCAACCGAAATACATCACCTGTGAAAATTTCAACTGTCTGGCTATCGCTGTTCATGAGATACAGCCTGGTGACAGACAGACAGTGGAGCCTTAGTAATAGGGTCCCGTTTTACCCTTTCGGTACGGAACCCTAAAATCGGTAGCTATATACTCATTCTACATTGCAATCGCGTCTCAGCTCGGTGCAATTTTCTTGGACAGAGAGCTTATAACAGAGTGTATATAGGTGGCTACATTTAGTTCAAAAACCCCGGTCATACGTAGAAGAGTCAAGAGGTTCCCCGGGGGACTCCAGTCCTCACTGAAAGCAGGTGAGGAAATGAGTTCTTAAGGACACTGCGGTGTGTGAATCCCACAGTGACGCAAGAAGTTCCGTGTGGACGGAATCTAAAGATGGACGTTTGATGAAAAGAAATGGTAGGTGAACATGGATTAACATGGATGAATTAGCTTACATGATTATAAATACAGGTAATTTAATTATGCAAAAAAGCATTTTTTTTTTTATTATTATGCATATTAATTTAATCGTTTCATACAACAAAAACACATACACAGATTTGTTCGTCGTGTAAATCATTTTTTTAACGCACACAAATTAAGAATTTAAATTTTGTATGGCTCTGTAGCCCGGGGGCCTCTTACGAGTGTAAGCACAACCCTTTACCTTTCATTTGGGGCCCCCAAATAATTTTGATACAGGGCCCCTCCAAGGCACTCTACGCCACTGTACCAGATAAACACATACTGAGGCACAAAAAAGCGAGCGTGGCTGGGAAGCGCAACTAGTGCATAATTATATAACAGGGTGAAATGCAAGAGGTTTCAAAACAAGTGGTGAATCATATCAGATACCAAAAATACAACTTCCGGCGAGCCGTGGAAAGTATCACAAACATTATTAATGGCTTATTTATACCTTACGAAGGTATAAACATAAATGGAGTAATGTCTGTCTGTCTGTTTGTTTTTTCATCACGTTTAAACTACTGGACCGATTGCAATGCGGTTTCCAATGTTTGGTAGCTATGGATCCTACAAATGTTTTAAATGTGAAAGTTTGTGAGTGTGTGTTTGTTCCATCTTTACGCCGCAATGGCTTTAAAGTTTTACCTGATATTTGGTGTATAAATACTTTAGGTCCTTGAATAGAACATAGGATACTTTTTATCCCGTAAAATTTAACGCAAATACTCAATGCGGGTGAAACCACGGGACGCAGATAGTAAACAATATATTTACGTAAAATCACTTTTACTAAATAAGTACAAAACCAAAAAACTGAGCTGTTGATAAAAAACTCTTTGTAAACCGCGCACTGGTATAGGCTACTGGGATTTGATAGGAAACAATTTTCTAGGATCGATTTAAAAAAATGTAAGTGAAGTCAAGGGCATCAGCTAGTGCTTAACAAAATCCTGAGAAAGACGTCGTGTATCTGCCCCTTAACGCGCCTTGTTTGTTGATCGTGACATTGTGTACAAAGTGTAGACAAACCCGCGTCATATGACTTGTCTACGTCGTGATGGATAGGTGATAGAATAGAACTATTTTCTTGGGAGGATGGTGTTATGCTATATGTAATGAGCAACTAAAAGATTTTTTTATTTGTATATTTATTTGGGACATTTTTGTATTGAAGGAATCCCACTAAAAACATAATAAGTAGGTGTGTAAATAAATCTAAGTCTCAGTGGTCAGGATTAAAAAGCTAATTATTACAGCTGTTACCTGCGATCACGGTGGGTTTTTGTATGGATATCAGTATTTTTCTAATAGATTAGAATATAATAGAAAAAATCTTTATTGTACACCAGAAACAAAAATAAACACAGTATAGAAGAATTACAATAGGTAAACAAGGGTAGTACAAGGGTATGGTTTTGCTAGTAATGCAAAATCAAACCGACAGACAAACGGAGACACTACTTTCATAAGTGTAATATTTTTGTTCTCCTACCTCATTTATAGAGGCTTATATTTTCATCTAGATTCGCAATAAGAATATAAGTTTCTACTTTTCAAAACTCAAAAATCAAATCATTTATTGCAAAAAGGCAAAAATATTGGACTTTTACAAGTCAAAATGTTCTATGATTACTACAAGTACGTCCAATACTATTAGCATATCGCTACAAAACATTCCTGCCTCACTCTAGCACAACACCATCCCGCCACATATAAAACAATTCCTTCAAATTAGCACTTCAGTAGCGAACGAACGACACGATGCGCGCCTTAACACTTTTGGTACTTTTCTGTGCTGTGGCGGCGTCCTATAGCCAAAGCCACGACCTGAACATCGGCCAAGCGACCTTCGGAGACGTCGTCATCTTCAAGATCAACGAGTACAAGTACGGATTCCCTTTCATCGTCAGAACGAGTGTCATCGAGTATCCTGAGCCTGGTCAACATAACTTCGCGTACATTAAGGCTATTTACATCAAAGACAATGATAGAGACGGGTCCGGTGGTTACCCCATCGTGTCGTCGGGAGGCGTTGGACAGAGATTCGTGAAGTTGAAGCTAAAGAGTCAGAGAAGTTATGGATTTAACTTCACGATTACTATTTATGGAAGATATGTTTAGTTAAGTGGCAGTCGGCGGAGTGTTTTGGGCTGAGGAATAATACCAAATGAAGTGGAGAAACTTGCAGTGAGACATCCAGACATAATACAAAAAACTGTGGTCAGAAGCTGCCAAATACGACCAGTCTACTAGATCCATTCAAAATTATATTATGGTCCTTTGTCATTTTGGAATTTCTGAATAATTCGTATTGTATAGTTTAAAATAAAGTGATGACTTCATGAAATTTCACTTTGAAAGGGTCATTCCGTATCCAGCTGAAAATTATCTATGGCTGCAAGTATATATTTTGTAAACTTTTGATCTGAGGCTATCATTTTTTATTTTCATAGAACTTGCTCAGAATATATGGCCTAGAGTTGTGATAATGAAAGAAATCAGTATTGTACCCGGTGCCAAATGTTGTTATATTGCCTATTTATATTGTTAATCTGTTGTTAATAAAATTCTAATTAATGAAAACGTGAACTGTTTTATTCATTTTTTTCTAGAGATCGTGTAGTTCTCTGAGTTTTTTTAGTAAACCTAAATTATACTGTATAGTTCCTATCACATGTAAACACTAGCATGCCTTCCTGTCTAAATAAGTGCTAAATAGTTATTATTCCCACGAAGTAACACAAGCTTGAAAAAAGTATACAAAATCAACAACCTCCTTTTTGGTTTCCCGCCAAAACTCCTAACTGACGTTTTGAAAGCTAGACAAAAAAATAAAACAGAATAGAAAGAGTTCCATTCATTATAAGTACACGTTAACAACAATGCGCGAATGTAATCCTTAGAAAATTAACCAATGAAGAAAAAACCTAAAATCACCTAATTAGTTCAACAAGAAATTGCGCATTTCCATTCTCTAACCGGCTTTCCACCGATCTGCACACAATCCTATCTCGCAGTTGCTCTCTTTGACAGTCACGATTACCAAGAAATGCTGATAAGAACGTTTATGTAAACCATTTGTATATTTTGTATGGACTTATATAGGAAACTTACGTAGTAGAGCAACGTTTACTTTGACGTTATGAGATTTTATGGAATAACTGCGTTAGTCATACGTAAGACATCACGAATCCAAAGGCTGATAGTGAAAATAATAACCAGGGGTCCGCTACCGATAGTATTTGACTAAGTGACGATGCGAGCAAGTCGTTCACATGATGGTAAGCGCCACTCCTGCCCAATACAGTTACAGTGTCACCCAGAATTTTATCCTGCGCGGCATCGCACTACCCTCGTCACCCTGAGACAACAGCATTAAAGTCTCGTATGCCCAGTAATTTCGCTGGAAACAGTGCCCTTCAAACACAGTAATGTTTGCACACTACTGCAAACTATATTTTTTTTTAAATAAAAATTCAATATCCGGAAAGGCTCGGTCCCGCTTTTCGGGGATAACTTGACCGACCGTAATTTTTTTTATTCAGAAGACGATTTATACTCAACTATTTAACGATAGGGTAAATCTGATTTAATCTATCTATATATATATAAATGTTATGTTGGTTTGTGTACGCTTCAAAAACTCAAAAAGTTCTGCACCGATCGAGCTGAAATTTTAGCATGATATATAATCCGCATCAAGGATTGTTTTTATCTATTTTTTTCATCAGTGACATATCAGCGAATGTGCGAATGTGCCACAGCGAAGCGTGGCACGGTACAGCTGGTATATTATATTTTATTAAAATACATTTTCTATGGCTATTTTTGCTATCTATTGTCACGTATTATAATAATAAACTTCTCATTAATTATATACATTTTTTTACTATGTCCCGCTTTCGACGACAGAATTCCGCTTTTTTCACTCAAGTACCAAAATCCAGAGATGGCAAAAAAAAATCTGGCAACGCTGGAGCGACTAATCAAATCTACTTATTTTTATAGGTGTGCCTGAACTGTAACGCATGTCTCCCTTGTTCCAGCAACATGGGTCTTCTAGAGTTCGAGCAGTGGTCCAACCAGCCAGAGCTGTTCTCGGACCGGTCCCGGCTCTGTTCCAAGCTCGGCCTGACTCCGGGGCAGCGGCGCGTCTGCAGGAGGCACAAGGAACACATGCCCGTAGTGAGTGCTGGAGTCAGGAGTGGGATCAGCGAGTGCCAGCACCAGTTCAGTGGGAGGCGGTGGAACTGCACCGTCAGTGGAGACGGGACCGTTTTCGGGCCGCTGACTTTCATTGGTGAGTTGAAGACTTTGGTATCATGTCCATAAAATCAATGCCAGCATGTTTGAAGGATCATCTTTTGATAACGACTCGACCGATATGACTGCTTTTTTCTGTTGCATTTGTGATTATTAGGAACAAGGTTTTTACATAATAAAAAACTTTATAAATTGCCCTTATCATCATCGTCATCATCAACCCACATCGTCCCAAGCACAGGTGTGGGGAGGGTTAGGCCATAATCCGCCACGGGGATAGTGGATCAGTCCGGATTAGTGAATAACATACCCACCTCGGAAATTATTATTATTTATTATTGCCCGGATAATTTGAGCAAAATAAAATATTCGCAACTAGAGAGAGTATAGCTATTAACAAGAGAGAATAGCTATTAGAATATAGCTTTCAGTTCTTATTCCAAGAAATAGCTTCAATTGAGATCGGTAGTGTTTTGTTTTTTATGGTTCGCCAAGGAAGCAAACATTGTTCATGGCTTCCGTATCAAAACTGCTCGATGCCAATAAAAATATGCCTATTCTTTATTATTCAAGGCCTTCGAATAAGTAATAATATCCTCTGACTTTACTGTTTCCAAGACATCATTCCAAGGACGAACAAAACTACCGTATCGTGATAAAATAAACTATTCTATTATCTCATGAAACATCGCAAAAGACGTAGAGGGTAATAAAAATATCGTAAGCACAATGTTTCTGATGAAATTGGCGGAAGTATTGTTTTGTGGAATACAATACAACGAATAAGTAAGACTTTAGATATTTCACGTTGTGTATTTCGCACGCGAATTTAGTCTTTATGACAATAGTAGAAGATAGACAACTCATGATTGACACCAAGATGTATAAACATAGAAAGTATATAGCACAACAACAAAAGAAACAAGGTTAAACACAACAAGGCGTAGTAAATAATAAGAACTTAAGCATTATATTTATAGTGGGAGGCCTCTTCTGCAAGAGCCCGCCTGGGGAAGTACCACACCTTTGCCAGATATTCATCCGCCAAGCAGAAGTGTGCAAGCGTTACTGTGTTCCGGTTTGAAGGGCACGGTTTCCAGCGAAATTACTGGGCATATGATACTTTAGAGCCGATGTCTCAGGGTGACGAGCGCAGTGCGGTGCCGCGCCGGATTACAACGTAACGTTCTGGGTGGCATTATAACTGTTATGGGCAGCCGAAGCGCTTAATATTAGGTGAACGAATTGCTTGACTCGTCACTCAGTCAAATAGAATAAAAAAAAACATCAATTCTGCCCTCAGTACGAACCACTAGCCCTTATTACTTAGAGCATCACTCCAAACGGGATCATAAGACTAAAGTTTCAAAATCGAAGGAGGATTTTGACACTAAGCCAACGTACATTTCTACAGATAGAATCAACCGTTCGAAAACTATCGTCGATCAAACATACAAAGCTGTGTTGCCTATCTTTTTGCTCGTTCAAAAACACCGCACTTTCTAGGTACAAACATTCATACCTCAGCTTCCTTTATCTAGAACTCTAGGAACAGTAGCGTCTGTCACTATAAATCTTGAGCTGTCAGTGCGCAGACGGCAAACAGGATTTAGTGCTGTTCAGAATTTCAACACTTAGTTTTCAGCTGAAACGTTGAGATTGTTCTCTGTAGTGGAAACTTGAAAGTTTGTTGGAGATTGAGCCAGAATTATGGTAGTGGCTGGGTGTGACGTAGGTAAATAATAACAAGAGATCGGCGATAGAATGAGACGTCATTAAAAACTACTAAGTAATCCTAGTACACTAGTAAGTCCTGGTCTTCGATAATAAGAGCCGCCACTTCAGTACTTGCACCACCTTCCGCCGTCCTCCGCCTGGAGCTCGCGCCAGTCCTTCCCAACTTCACCTATCCAGCGCCACCTAGGACGGCCGAGCGGGCGTCGGCCACCCAGCCGTCCAAAGTACGCACGTTCCACAGTATTGTCTCAAAACACAAAAAAAAAAACAGATAAATGTCAACAAAACCCTTTAAGTCCTTATCCTGACAGTTAGTCCCGTACTGATGTCGGTCGTCCGTAGCTACCCCTACGAAAACCGAGCAGAGAAGGTCAATGCGTTGGTAAATGCACGCACGGAAATCGCTATCGCTACAAAACCCGTGCGTTCACTCAGCTACGCACTTACAGCGTGCGCACGGTTTTCGTAGCGATAGCTACGGACAACCGACGTTAGTACCGTAGGACTAAATACGGACGTAGACTTTCCGATTGATTAACCTTCGTCTAGAAACTTTATGAAGTCACGTCTATGTCCACAGCGTCGCGGGAGACAGCGTTCACCTACGCTATAACAGCAGCTGGCGTGTCCTTGTCCATCTCTCGCGCGTGCCGCGACGGGCGGCTCTCGAGCTGCAGCTGCAGCCGCGCGCCCAGGCCGAACAACTTGCACAGCGAGTGGGTGTGGGGTGGCTGTGGGGATAACCTCGAGTACGGCTACAAGTGAGTGGATGCACCATAAAGGCCCTACGGGCAATAACATCGCAGCAATGTAAGATCTTACGTGTCCTACCTAATAAAATATGTGCTAAAAATAGATATCGCAAAACGCCTGCGGTATTATTGACCAATAATAACGCGCCAGTTGGGGTCGGCACATAGCTGACGGAAAATGCGTCGCATATTATCGTTTGCGTAACGCCAGAACAGACAAATACATAAAAAGACATTGAATCGGTAATGCGATAAGCTCGACGCATTTTCGCCAGATATGTGCCGAGCCTTAGGTTTAAATCGCTGGTGGCTACCAAATAAGCTGTTAACCCTTTGTCTAGGTGAGCGACAGCGCGATGGAATAAGGCGCAACTCAGTGATAAGATATAAAATTACTGATATAAAATTATTTAAGCCACCGAAAGGATTAAGGACTGCTATTAACAGATAAAAACTGGAGCCGAAAGTGTGCCCTCAGAAGCACGAAGCGATAGAAATGTGCAAGCACGGACCTGCAATCATATTTTATAACTGTAATAAATAAATGCCATTTTTTTGACATTTTGCTCACACTAAAAAAGTCATATTGAACCTACTTTCATTTTCATTAGAGTTACATAAAACGGCTGCTGTACATGTGGCCTACGTTGTAGTATACAGTTTATACATCAATTATTGCCAATGATACGTAGCGTAAGCCATATGAGTATGTATATTCGATTGAGATTTTCGCACTGAATCGCGGCGCGTCGCATCGCGTTGTTCCGTTTCTCGCTCACCTAGTACCACGACAAAAACTAGACTACGAAATAATCAATAGAACAAACTACAAGCGACATCTCCATAAAGTCATGTTCTCCGTGTACAATAAACTATGTTGTACTACAAACTTCTATGATTACCTTGAATTCTAGTAGAAAATCTACAAAACACCTCCTAACGTCTTCTGCTCTCCCGATAGGAAATTATTATTTTATTTAAATTCTTGCCAAGAATGTCAACGCTCTTTGCCAGTAACCATGGAAACGTTCGTATCGTAAACCTCTACACGAGTCATGGGCGCCTAGTACTATTCCCCCACTTTATCGAAATTTTCCCCGCGAAAAAAACTGAAGATAATTTACATACATTTCAGCAAAGTGTTTTCCCCATGAGAACTATTCTTTAACCAATCAGGATAAGGTAAATTGAATGAGCTTTTTTAAATTGAGAAAATAATACGGTACGGCAACTTAATAAAATACCTGAAAAATAAAAAAAATATAAAGAAAAATTACGATATAAATATATTTTTGCTAATGACAAGGAGGTAAGTTACCCTGTAGTTACCTGAAAAATCTATTGACGCCTATTTGTGTCAATGTCACCGTCAAACAGCGCTCACCTGTTTTCACCGCGCTAGTTTTTACCAGGCGATCAGGACAATGACGGAGGTAGGTACCTTACCTGTGACACAATTTTGTTCCCGCGACAGGTGCTTTCCAGGTAGCACGTATTCATGAGTGCTTCTGAAAACTACCCTCTATATGAAAGCTTCGATTTTCCGCTAACGAATGAAACTTATAACCGTGCTCTTTTAACGTAAGCACGAGCTTTGGTTACAAAGGGAGATAGAAAATAACCGAAAGCTGTCTCACTAATACTTCATTTGTTAGTGTGCGTGAAATACAATTTTCCGTCTCTCTGTGTCCTATCGTATTTATGTAGGGGGAGTTGTATTTGTTCCTTTTCTATCTCGGGTAGAATGACTGAGAGGAGAACTACATTTTTCAGGGACTTGACTGTGTGTGTGAAATTCAAGTTATCGTGTAGATCGGCTTTTCCCTGACTTTCCTCTAATGTGTGTGTGGATGGACTTATTTCAGGTGATATTACTTCTGTGTGGGTAAAGGGTGAGCTTTGCACGATTCGAGAATTTTCATTCACGCACACTTTTGTATCCTTGCCCACGTTTATTGGACTATGTACTTATACTTGTGTGAGTCGGTACCAGCTGTACCTGAATAGCCCCGTGAACCCCCGTGAGAAAGGTAAGCGTCCTCCTACCGTTTGCTTAAGTCCTAGTACTCAGCTGAAAAATCCGTTTCAGGTAAGAAGTACGTAAAGGTACACCTGAAAAGGTGTTTCATGTTTGACCCATAATTAGAATTTCACCGAGTAGGTAAAGCTGCTGTTGACCTAAAATCCATTTTCCGTAAAAACGTATCAAAACTCAACTTACGTAAGTTGTAACATTGCTTATACCTAAGATTTTAACACACATAATCATGAATTCATTTATAATTAATTACTATTGAAGTATTAAAATTATTAGGTATATTAATTTTTTAATTAGGTCAAAAAACGGTAAGAAACTATTTCACCCGCCCAACAGAGCCTTAGTCATAAATTATTTATCAACACTGTTTTTCTTTTTATTTTCATCTTTATTTTCAGATGACCATTATTGTAAAAGAAAATTCCCTGAAGATTTTCCCCTTTTGCGGAAGTTTCCCCTCTTATTAATTTAACTGTCAGTTACTCTTCACGGTTGTCAAAGCATGGCTTACGACAGGTCGAGTACTAGGCTCTCAGAAGTGTGTAGGAGGAAATACAAAATATTTCCAGGGTAGGTAACACGGTTCATTTAAAAACGATACGCACTGTAGCACTTCGACATTTCGGATACTCTCATGCACAGTATTAGAAGACACAACAACATTTGTGTTAATTCAAGCTTTTTGAAGTGAATCTTTTTATCGACGTAAGGGAGACATTTTATGGCAATCGTCACACTTTTCTGTTATGCTCAACCGTCACGTAAGAGCTGACTCTTAAATAAGACAAAGAGTTCGGCAGTAAGAGATCATCATATAGAGTATACAACATATTTTTAGTATACGTATGCAGCACTGCTACCTGATCAAAATGAGCCCAAACACTATCAATCTACTGTCAGTCACTGAGGAGTTCCTTTTTTAACCTTCCGTCTCTACTCATTGTATCAGTAGATCAGCTCACTGTCACCAGAATATAGTATTGTCATTAGAAGTTGACAAGCATATAAAATTTCAACTCCATTTAACAATGGAACTAGGTCAACGTTGTGTTAAAAGGTTTTACCTAAATTAACAAAATAACATACATTATAAAAGCCTCTATAAATGAAATTCCATTCCTCTAGTAGAACGAACTAAATGACAAATCTGTATTAAAAGAATATACTTGCATATTATATATATTCCATTAATTAATTCGTTACCACTACTAGTGTACCGTGTTACCCACCCTCTGACGTCACAGCAGTCTACGTCACGTAGCGCCGTAGCACCAACCTCCTACATAGTTATGCTACCCTGGGATTTTTTCACGTACTGAAAGGGTTAGTCGCCTGAAAACTGAAGAGTTTTTTTATTTAAACTACGACGACGTTTATTTCCTGAAAATACAGGTTTACAACAACATTGTACAACATTTACCCATTTTGTTGTAACAGACTAATTAACGACTAAATACCACTACTGAAAAAAAAATATGATTAATAATATATTTTTTTTAAGACATTTAAAATATTTTTTTTATTATTTCTAAATAAATGCCAATTAATAATTTCATTGAATCTTATCGCTTAATTTGTATTAGTTCGTCTTTTTGAAAAATATTTACTGACACAGAATGATATTATTAAATTTTGATTAAAATTTCACTATTTCGGTCATACCTCGTCAGTTCGTTTAAAAACTTTCAGCTTCAGCAGCAAAAACAACTTGCAGAATTTGCCCTCACTTCGTTCAACGAGTGTCTTTTTTCTCCAACCGTCAAAACAGCCTACCAGGAAATAATGAAACGCAGGCGGCATTAGAAAAATACTGAAAATCTCCACACAGTCGGGAAAAGTTAATATAATCCTGAAACATAAAATTACGTGAACAAATGAAAATCGTTTCAGTGTCATTATTTTTCACAAAACCATGAAATTTTCTGCATATTTCGTAGCGAGGTGACTAAGGCAGCATGAATCGACGGAGAAGAGAAAAGAAAAGTCTACGCCCACGGCACACCTCGGACACTCCTTACAAATGAGTTATTTGACATTTCACTCATATAAATAACCTTTTGTACACGCGCCAAATGCATGTGTACTCAAGGATAAAGCTCATACTAACCCGTTGGCTTATTGTCATTTGTCATTTGGGCGTGTGGTATTGACATCCGTCCTGATTTCCCTCCGGGTTGCGGGCAGAGGTGACACGGATTACGGGGAGTAGAGGGTGTCTATTCTGTATTTAGTACTCTATGGCCTTTTACGCCTACGCGTGGGTCCACGGGACTTACGCTCACTCTCTTCCCCTTCATTCTGCTACGTCACATCTTCATCGCGGCGGTACTAGGTGATCATGAACTATGAAGAGTGTTGAGAATATGCAAAGAATTCAAAGTCGTTCAAATGAGATGGATTGAGGTTTATACAGCATTTTGTTTAACAACATTTTTTGTGTGTGTATCCGTTTAGGAATTTAATTTAATATTGTGGTTAATATTCCAATATTGAAAACATATCACAAACTAGCTGCACCCCGCGGTTTCACCCGCGTAGTTCCCGTTACTCATTGATAATTAGTCGCTAAAGTAGCTTTCCATTAGTTAGAGAATTTTTAAAATCGGTACAGTGGTTTAGCCGAAACCTTACATATTTCCATACTAACTTTCATCCCCTATTTTTATTTCACCCCCTTAAGAATAAAATTTTTAATGTCAAATTTATTTATTTCTAATAAAATACCTAAATAAGGAACTTCGTTCCAAAAATAATTTTCAAGCTTCTAGCTACAAAAAAGACGAAAGTTACATACAAACTTTCATCCCATATTTCTACCTTTTACAACCCTTGTTTCGCTTTAAACAATAGCCTATCACCTAATCCAGGTTATAAACTATCTGTGTTCCAAATTTCATTCAAATCCGTTCAGAAGTTTTTGCGTGAAAAATGAATAAACATCCATCCATTCTCACAAACTTTCGCATTTAAAATTTTAGTAGGATTTCACACGCACACATACACATCAAACACATTCGGTCACATTTTGGGTTTCATAGCAAAACTCACACATATTTAATTCGGAGGTTTTGTGAAAAGTGAGTGAATCCGAACTTTGGCTGAGTAACGCCTGAAATTTCAGCATTTCTCTCATACCTTTCAGAAGGTTTTACAGGAATACAAGCTTTAGTCACTAGGAGCTTATAACCCTTACGGAGGTCGGAAAAACGAAACGCTGAAAGTTTATTCTGTGTGCGAGTGGGCACAACACGTGGGAGGAGCTTAATTTTTCACTCACACATAGGCAGTGAATATAGGAGGAACTTTTTTAACTTTTTGTGTCGAACTTTAAAAAAGCTTTTCCGGCATCCCGCTTTGAATTTTCTCTACCAGGCACCCACGAAATGAAGGAGTTGAAGAATTTGAGGAATGCGAATGTGAATTGGAATTCTATAGGGGAGACGTTCCTTTCCTTTCATAAAGGAGGTTTTCCCGCATTTAGGTATTTTTTCTACCAGGTTCGCATAAAGCGGTGGATGTCGTGAAGAATTTGGGGCATTCTAGGAATGTTGGGGACGTTTTGTGGAATATCCGATTGAAATATTGTAGGACCGACTGTATGTGAACTTGGAGTATTCTACTATTGAATATGAATAGTTTTGCATATTTTATATGTAAATTATTTTTTAATTTAATTAAAAATTATCAAACATTTTATTATCATCTCTTATGTTATAGAATAGGTTATACACGTTAAATGTATGTTGATTCGTACAATGGTGGAATCAAAACTGTTTTAGTTTTACTAACATTGATGCCTGAGCACTAATCACCATGATGAAAAGCATCATATATTCATCAAAATCCATTCAGGCGTTCCAAAGCTATAATAGTCAAAAACATTTACTACACATTTGCGTAGTCAATATTAGTAAAAGATAAATTGTGAACACTATCCCGAGGCCCAAATCTCAATTTCCCGTATTTCCCGGGTTACACCAGTTTAACGATACCGTATTAGCCCCGGATAACCGGGTAAGCCGGGCTAAAACCGGCTAGTGCCGAGTTAAGGTACCAGGCAAACATAGGTCGAAAGCGGCCGATAATCCGGTTAGCTTTTGCAACCCGCGGAGACGCTTCGAACGGAATTTCCTACTAACTGCAATAGGGTTGTCACAAGTTCAATCTTCAGGGAGGTGTTCATGATTGCAGGGTTGTCTCGAAATTGACAGAAAATAACAACTATTCACAATATTTACTCATATTAGTAACATAATTCTCTATTTATTTATAAATAGAAACTTAATTACTTTTATAAATTACTGAAAACAATATCTCAAAGAGTATCTCGATATCTGAAATTTCCCACTATCTAGCTTTTGCAAGTGAAAAATCACTTTAACAATTCCCTATTGTAAAACCCTCTTTAGAAAGTTAGTACCAGGAGTAGATCAGAATCCACGTTTGAAGAGGTCGAGTCGTCACCCCCTTTTTATCTTGCCATTGTATTATAAGCTCAAACTCCACTATATAAAGTACAATTTTTCATGAAGTATAAACTGCTACGAATCGATAAATCTACCCTCGTAGCGATGACGTAGTGGTGGGCGTAGCTTCGTAGCCCTTAGTAACTGGTAACTAATCTGTGTGTCGTAACCGGGGCTTTCTATCCTTGTCTGTTGATCTCTTTCTATTGAAAGCTCGGGGTGAGAGTTATGGGAAAACTTAGAATACGGAACACAGAAATGCGTAATGTTATTAATTAGTAATGGTAGTGCTTTCTTTCTTACATGTTTTATAGGCTTTTGTTTCCCTGGCGAAGTTGAAACGCAATACGGCTTTCATGTAACCGCCTACGTTTTATTATCGCCTGGTATGATGTTTTGATGTTTGGAACACTGCACAATCTGAAAATGCAATATTTTTTTTATCTCACTCTTTCTGGATACTTTGATTGATTTGTCATGGTAGGCAAAGATATGTAACCATTTTTTAATGAAAATGTTATTTTTCGAGCCATGTTAGGCATGAAACTTAACTTCACATAACTTCACACCCAAATAATGGAAAATTTTGTTTGTGACTTTGTCGGAGATAATCTCTGCAAATACTGTTGCTATTCCAAAAACTGTTTAAATAATAGGAAGTTACATTATTCCCGACTGCCATTGGCTATATTTTATAGAATAGAAAACTCTTTATTGTACACCAGAAACAAAAATAAACACAGTACAGAAAAATTAAAATAGGTTAACAAGGGTAGTACAATGGGCGGTCTTATCGCTGAAAGCGATTTCTTCCAGACAACCTTTGGATGGACAATAAAAACATTTTATCTTGGAAAAATGCAGACTTCCTACAGGAATTCCTGCGGGAAAATAGGATTAAGGTGATTCGAATCTCGGGTGTAAGTGAGTCAGTACGTAACATTTTTGCTATTGTCAGGTTTACAGAAAGCTTCGTGGACATCCGGGAGAGGGAGCGGAAGGTGAAGCGAGGCAGCCGCGAGCAGGGCCGGCAGCTCATGAACCGGCATAACAACGAGGCAGGCCGGCGGGTACGTTGGCAGTAGCAGAAAAGAAAAAAAAAACTTTTTGAAGTAAAACTTCTTTACTCACAGTTGACTTGGGGAGTAAGTTGGTGAATGCGTGACAAGAACGTTACGAAAAATGTGATCGGGCGAGGCGAAAGGAAGTTGAGAGGGAGATATAAGTGATGATAGAAAGTGTTAGTTACGTTTCGTATATTAAAGTAGGGACAACAGAGAGAGGTGCGAGCAGACATGTTCTTTCTCTCACTCATATTCGTGTTTTTCTGACATATCACACACACGTGCACAGCACGTAACGCCCTTTACTTAGATGCTGTAGTTTGATTCTGCCTGCATCTTTTTCTAGTAATTTTTTGGTACGTAATTGTGTTCATTTGAAATTAGCTTTGCTGATTTGTACAATGTAAAACTCAAATCATTTGTCACTCTCAAAATAAAAATAAACTCAAACTCAAAATAGTGCACTTTTACAAGTAAAACACTGGAGTCTCATTATTCATAGAGAAAAATCGAAAATAAATCAAATATGATTTAATAAACTAATAATTTGAAAACCAAAATTCCCCTTTCAAGTGGTGATTTATGTCTGAATCTCGCACAGGAAAAGGAAACTCCATTAACAGTGCTTCGGAAATACGCCCGTCAGAGAAGATAGCACCAAGAAACTCTGCGGGATGTAATTTTTCTATTTTCGTTTTTTTTATGCTATTTGACTTGTGCGCCAGCCCATATCTCCCCTCGCCATATTTGAGGGAGAGGAGATAATGGCTGCTTACTCAATTAGACATTTAAGTATTATCTAATAATTATAATATCCTTCACCCCAGGCTGTAATCGCGAAGTCTAAAGTGACGTGCAAGTGTCATGGCGTCTCTGGGTCATGCAGCCTCATCACGTGTTGGCAGCAACTGGCCACTTTTAGAGAAATTGGTAAGTTTCTTTTTTTTTTCACTTTGGCCACAGACTAGGTATACAGTTTTAGGGGGAAATCTAAAACGTGACTTACTTTTTGTACGTTTTTCTCAAATTTGTGTTTCATCGTAGGTATGTTGAATTGAATGCGTAATATGAAGCCGGAATATTAATCACTAGCTGCGCCTCGCGGCTTTACCCGTGCTAGTACTGCTGAGCACGGGTCTGTGGGACGATATGGGTTGATGATTATGATGTCGATGATGATCAACTAATTATTTTTCATTTAGCGATAAGTCTGCCCATTGAACTTTAGATTTAGTATGATTTTATTTTGAAAATACCTTGTGATTTCTGTAAACTGGTGTACAATTAAATATTTTCTATTCTATTAATTTTTTTGGACATAAAATGCCACGCACGAACGATTAAATTATGTTTATTATGGCTGTGGTATTCCATGACCTTTCTCACGCGCTTTGGAACAAATCTCAGGTAGACAAAACTATCAACGACCGAAAGCGGCAATAACTGTCCAAGTGCGTGTCCAGCCACGCTTAGAGAGAGTTCCGTAGACATCGTTTTTCTAACAAAGTTTTTATCACAGTATGATCTTTGTAATGATTTTGAGTTTTCAATCCAACATTTTTCGGTAGACCAGTAATAGCTTTTGTAATTAAACGTTTGTAGGTTAAAAATAAATCCTTTTTAATTTAAATTTCTTTGGCACTGTATGCTACGCAAAAGGCACGGAAATATAATAATATAATAATAGACTTATAATTCAAACACCAATCTTGGTACACCAACCATGAGGGCACTCACGGACTACCATCGAATTCAGAATATACACCAATTTGAGAAGAACCGGCAAGAAATTTGATGACTTTTTCAATAAACATTTCAAATTCTAGAAACCCAGTATTTTTAACACAGCGACCGACTGGTATTGAAGGATGGACAGACAACTGAGGGAACTATACGTTCCCACAAGGGTTCCCTTGTTAGATACCGGTACCCTAAAAACAGAAGGGAAATTATGACATAGGATGATTGGATGCAGTGGGGTAAATTACCGGTTATTATGTCATAATTATTTCCTACTGAGCTTTCTGTGTGGTCCCATAGTGTAGGATTATAGAGGGACATTTCCTGTCGCTATTAAAATGATATTAAAGATTCTACCAAAAAAATAAATTATGGATAGAGGATACTTTTTGGTACATCTCTTAAATGTTTGGCACAATGGGTGTTTGGCGTTTTAATCGCTACGATGAACTTCTTCAAGTAAAATTTGCGCTAAATACAAAGCAAAGAAAGCCTTGATTAACCACACTGACTGCTTTAATCGGATTTCCCGTTCTTAAAAGTTCCATAAAAGCTTGTCAATGAGCTTTTACTGAAACACTGAAATCATCAGTTTGATTGTTTATTGACATATTTGAGCGATACGGTGTATAGTGCTAAATATTTCAACATAAAAACGAAAGGAAAGATTTACGGTTGGCGCGAAATACTGTCTCGTTTATATTAGTGACCCGGTGTAGATCTAAAAACGAAAAAACTGATTGAAATTTAAATTTCCCGCCATAACAGAAACGAACAACCTTAACAAAAACTCTTTTTTGAAAAACTTATTCTTGATTCACAGGTCAACGACCATTTTTTCCGCGCATTAATTATCTTACATCGAACAAAAGAAGATCGCAATTAACAAAATCACCGCCAACAATTAAAATTTTAATCAACCCGTTAAATCAAGTACCAGGGAGACAGGAGTACTAAAGAGGACGTATCGCCTCCCATTAACGGAGTAACTGCAATTAATCTGAGGCATCGATCATGTCGGAACAATGGGGATAGTTAAATGACTCAATTTAGAGTAGGAATAACTACAATAGGATTTAGGAAGGTAAATAACTGTGGAGTAATTTGTTCGGCTGTGGTAATAGTATGTGAAGAACGCTGACACGTGCTGGATAAAATATTTTTAAAAGCTATTATTTCGGAGGTAGGTATGTATCCACCAACCCGGACCGGGCCCCGTGGTGGATTAAGGCCTAATCCTCCTCACGAAAGTAAGGGGAGCCCCGTGCTCAGCCGTGGGCCAATATGTATTGATGATGATGATGAAGCTATTATTTACCTTACCCGCGTTAGCCATTATCCCACAAGAACCGTTCATTTTTGCGGGATAAAAATTATTCCATGTTCTATTCCAGGACCTAAAGTATCTATACAAATATGACATCAATATCCGTTCAGTCGTTTTGGTGTGAAGAGATGCCAAACACACAAACTTTCGCATTTATAATATTAGTAAAATAAAATTCTTACAGCGCCATCTATTGGTAGACGAAACTATTTTATTTTACGAGTTGCACCCCGCAGTTTTACCCGTATATTCTGTCATAAGGATCAGTAGGTCCGGAGACTCCCCCGCCAGAACGCGGTCTGACGGGGTTTACCCACTAAAACCCCGGGGAGTTCTCCTCTCCGCATTGTGGAGGTGGCCACGGGTACGAACGGCGCTTCCGCGACCACCTCTGCGGGTGCCCTCTCGGGCTCGGCACGTGAGGCTTGGGCCTCTTTCTCCGCTGGGTGCGTCCCGGAACACAAGGGCCGCACCTCAGCTCGGGACTTCTGACTTGGGCGTTGTACCCCCGATCCGCGGCCCAAAAGTCCCCGTTGTGGTCAAAGATTACCTACATAGACGAAAAGAAACAAACTTAACTTTCATTTTGTTGTTTAGGTTTTGTAATAAATAAATACATAGAGTTACTTTCTTTTATTATATTCTTTTTTTAATGCAAGTTATCAATTTCAAAAAGGTAAGAATTGTTGATTAAGTTCCAATCACGATAACAGTTTTATTTATGAACTTTTTAACCGCTCGTTAACCTCAAATAGGTCATACGTATCAAATTTAACGAGCTGACTAAACATAAAATACAAATGGAATCTTGTTTTTATTACTTTTTTAATATTTTATAGCGTCACAGAATTAAAGAGGTTCTATAACTCTAGCTTTTGTTCCTTTGGGTGGTCTGACCGAAGTGATGAAAGTCATTCTTTAAATTATTAGAAAGTTATGGTAGGATTGGAGGATATTCGTTCTTCCCAAGGTGTACCAAACACCCTGTTATATTAATAAAGTTACAAGAGATACAAGCTTTTTGATAATTCTGAGCGGTTTCCCCCGACCCAGGCCCGATCTTAAAACTCAAATCACTTATTGTAAGTACATTCACTTAAGTGGTGGGTGCTTTACCGAAACTTCTTGGGAGTTTTTGTGAGAACACGAAATTGCACGATTTTTGGGTTTGTGTCGTAGGGCATTTTCGTCAGAACTTGTACCAAAATTCAAAATCTTCGATTTGAATTTTTTTAAATAAATTAATATAATTTTGATTTATTTGCATTCTCACTTTTATAAACTTTTGTTCGAAATAGTCATTTCTTATGAATTTGAGTTAATTGTATTTTATTTGAATAAAACTTATTGCACTGAATTATGTCATGTTCGTTACCAACCAAATATTGTTGATAAAATAAACAAATTTTTCATTTGACGCTTAATTATTACTTCAACGTGTTTTAATTGCGTTGTTTGCCAATTATACATTAATCTTTGTTTTGTTAGATTTTACTTATTTATCATTTTTATAATAAGTGTGTCCGTACCGTTACTTTTCGCCATCCATAAAGTTCCATTTTTGATGTTTTATATCAAAAAAATTAACTAAAATTAAAATGTTTGTTTCTGGTATTCTCTTAAACATTAAATTGTAATAATAACTGATATATATTTGAAATTGTTAGTAAAAATAAGTAATAATCAACAAATTCAATAAACTTTTTAAGGGGACAGTAACGTAACCTGACCTCTCCGTTACGGACAGGACACAGTAAAGTTGAGGTCACACTTCGACATTTTAGATATTTAATAAAATGCAAAAATATTTGCAAAACCACAAAAAGAAACTTAAATTACTTATTAAATTTCGGTATAACACAGAATATTAGTCGTTATGAAACATCTTTTTTAAATATTAAAAAACTAAAACAACTAACTAATTATTATGTAAATTCTAATAACTCTTAGCTACACTGACTCGTATGAGCGATTAAAATTCGCAAAAAAAACAGGTATTCATTATTATTTTCACTAAGTAGTACATATAGTAAAAAATCAAAACAATCCTTCTGTACCGCAACTTTATGCTGTCCTGTTCGTTACTATTTTGGTCCGGCGCATACGTTACCGATTGTATGGTAACGGACAGGAAGTAACGGAACCACATCATATTACGCAAATTCTTTAAATAAACCAAAAATATTGTTCGATTTCTTATATTGAGTAATGTATCTTAGCGTGGAAATAACTAACCTGTATGATACTATTAATGTTAAGCTGAATATAATAGTACTTGTTTGATAAATTCATGATAACGTACCGGACAATTGCTTGTGAAAACAAGGTAAGCGCTTGCTGCAGTGATCAAAAAGTTTAAAAACACGTCGCTAAAATGGCCGCCAACGAAAAAAATTAAAATGACAGTTTCTACTCTGGTTGTACAATTTGATAAAATACAATGTATTAGTAGAAACTGTTTTTAAATTGTTTAAATTACGGTAACGGTCAGGACATGTACGTTATCGACAAAACGAGGGGACAATCTTTAACGTATAAATTAAATTGAAAAATAAGATAAATGCTGTGTTATTGAGTATTTTAATTGAATATCTGATATTTTTTAATAATAAAATATTATAATTATAAAACTTTTCTGGATAAATGTCGACTTTGGCATGTTCAAAAGTGTAGTTAGTTACTAGGGGACAGTACTGTAAAATAATAGCCAAACTTTAAAATTAATTATTATTTATTGTAATTAATAATGTTGCATTTTATTTAGATTATGTGAAAGGCAGAAAGTTAATTTAAGTAATGACAATACATTTTCTGTACAAAAAATGCATAGATTTGTCTCAAAAAAAAAATTTATTCTGGGGACAACCATAATTACGGAATGTACATAATTTTACGAAAATGCCCCGCATTCCCACACTCGTACAGATTAACGAACATTAATGGATACTTTTCGACCAATATTAGATACATAAAGAAACACAAGTTTGAGAAAAAAAAAATACAAAAAGATAACAACGTTTTATTTTCGGTTTTCCGCCAAAATGCTCTTTTTATATTTTTTTGTCTTCCAGGCGACTACATAAAAGACAAGTACGACGGCGCCACCGAGGTGAAGGTGTCGCGGCGGGGGAAGCTACGCATCAGTAACCCTCACTACAGCCTGCCCACCGCGCAAGACCTGGTGTACCTGGAGGAGTCACCTAACTTCTGCGTCAGGAATGAATCTGTGGTAATGTAATAAATACCACTTAAAAGTCCAGTCTAAAAACCAAACTACTAAAGCGATTTCGATGAAATTCCTATGCGACCAATTTGGAAGTATAAGTTTCCAAATTGGTTGATAAATGACAAAGTTCTGAGGAAACAAACTTAAAAATAAAATTAATACATATTAAAAATGTATTATTTTGCATTAGTAAAAATAAAGTGGAAGTTAGAACAATGTTCAGCTACTAAATGTACCTAACAAGTAATTTGTTATTTCCAGGGCTCTCCTGGCACCACGGGCCGCGAATGCAACCGAACCTCATCAGGTCTCGATGGATGCTCCCTAATGTGTTGCGGAAGAGGGTACAACACCAAGCGAACTGTCGCCAAGGAGCGCTGCAACTGCAAGTTCCACTGGTGTTGCCGCGTTGAATGTAACACTTGTATAAAGTCCGTCGAAGTGTACACTTGTAAATAGTGCCGTAGACAATGCAACAGGACCTCACAGAATAACACAAAGCAAGTGTCGGCCAAGGCGGTCGTAGCTTCAGTGGTTTTGCCGCGTTGAATGTAACACTTATATACGATATACGTCGAAGTGTACCTGTACACTTGTAAAAAGTGCCGTCGTCAATGCAACAGGACCTCATATAAATAAAAATAGAAGATAACAAAGCGAGTGTCGGTCAAGGCGATCGTAGCTCCACTTGTGTTGCCGCGTTGAATGTATAAAGTACACTTGTATAAAGTCCGTGGAAGTGTACCTACACTTGTAAATAGTGCCGTTGTCAATGCAGCAGGACCTCCTTGTGCGCTGCATCCATGTCAACTTTTAGTAATCGAAGACAATTAATGCTGTTTATTTATCGTTAGTATAAGCTAAGGTATCTTCTATACTAGGTATTTGTATAAGTAAATAAATTATAATTTTATCTTGCCCAATATATGTACCTACAACTCTTTTTAGTTATTATGTAGTAGATTTTAAATAGTAAGTATTACATAAAATATTATTTGTTGTGTGGTATTACGTTATAACTTGAGTCGGCTTGGAACCTGATAAGGTAAAGTTGCTAATTATAGTTTGATCTCAATCCCACCTTTGCTCAAGTAAACACATTTTCAAGATTCACATTTGTCTGACGTGTTGTGTCGTGATGCATAAGAAAGGTATCGGTTTCATACATTTAACACAAGCCGTCACAACACACTGCATCAGAGAAATATGGGAACGCTACCATATCAAATGTATGAAACCGATACCTTTCTGATGCATCACGACACGACACGTTAGACAAATGTGAATGTAGCTTAAGACTAAGATGTCACGCATTCCATATTATTAGATTGTAGATAGGATAGGTAATGGGTAAATATGATTCATATGTTACTTTCGCCGATTTTTTGTAAATATTTGCTTAAAAATACCAATTTACAAAAATATTTTCTAAAATTAAATCTGACTTAGGCACCACAACTATGTACTATGCGTGTTTTATTTTGTCCTATTTATATCCCTACCTACTTATTTTTGTAATAATATATTGTGTACATAGAGTCCCAAGTTACACTCGCCGCCGGCGCGCCACGCTGTGCCGCTACAGCTCATTTAGTGGTGTACGAATTTCCGTACAAAAATAAAAAAAAGTATGGTCCACGGTAGACCATTTTTTTAAACAATGCCCATTAGTCGATTGTCGTCACGATTCACTCAAGCGGTGGATGCTCAAATTGATAATTGCTTTAAGCCCTGTCTCCTGCGCGTGTTTTGATTTTACACAAAACAGAAATTTTTGACTTGATAACAATTTTGATACGAAAACAAATTCATTCATTGTCAACAAATTCATTGTCAAAAAAATTCAATGTTTTGTGTAGATAATAGATCTAAACTCGCGCAGGAGACTCGGCCTAAACTTCGCATAAATCATGCGAAGCCAAAACAGAGCATGTGAATTTTTAACTGTCACTGTCAATGTCATTTTGTACTAAGCTGTCTTAATTTAGCAGCTGTCAAAAAGTGCTTCTACAGTCTACAGAAGTACAGAACAAAAACGGTTCCGTTTACAGAGTTTTTAATCAAAATTACTGTGTTTTCTGTTTTCTTTTTCCGCAAAAAGATAATTTCGGGTGTGCATTCCAAAAACATCATATCAAGAAAAACTTACCACGGTAGTTTGCAGACCATGGGAAAACCGTCGTCGCATCTTTCTGTTAGTTAAACCTTTTCACGTATTCTCTACAACTGTAATATTTCTTGCAAAAAGGTATACTATTAACATTTTATTTAGCATGCATCGCTTGGGATGGAGCAACTCCAGTGCTGTGTTTTGGGACCTGCTTGGAAATACACTGCTTGTTTTTTTTTCCACGCGGGTAAAATGCTTTCATTGTACCTACTCTTGTAACCTTCGTAATTTTCTCCATCTGGTGATCTGTTTCTAACTCTTAGATAGGTTTTGTGATTACACTGCTGTTTAATGTAGAATCCAATGTTACGTACATTGGATCCTAATAAAAATATATCATCAACCCATATTATTGTCCAGTTTTGACCATGGGTCTGACTTGATGTTGCCACATCTATTATAAATAAAAATTACCGAACAAGAGGACGAAAAAGAACACTAGTCATTTTACTCATTTATTTGAATAATCAATGTTTCACGTTAGGTGCCTAAGTGGTTAAAGTTCTTTAAGGAAACCCATGAATTTTGAAGGGCAAGGGGAATTTATCAAAATTACGTTCAGTTTCATGCATTCGTAAGGTTTCACATAGTTTCTAAATGTAGATTAACGAGGGGCTAAAACAACTCACGCCATACTCAATGTTTTCAACATAATGGAGTAATTTTTATTCCCGTATTAAATACTCTACTTTTCACTTAGATTGCAGGCAACTAAAATAACTTTGTACACAACAAAAAACAGTAAGAATATCTATATATATATATATATATATATATATATATATGTTATGTTGGTTTGTGTACGCTTCCAAAACTCAAAAAGTTCTACACCGGTCGAGCTGAAATTTTAGCATGATATATAATCCACATCAAGGATTGTTTTTATCAATTTTTTCCATCAGTGACATATCAGCGAATGTGCGAATGTGCCACAGCGAAGCGTGGCAGGGCATAGCTAATTTTATATAAAATTAAAATTACATCAAAAGAATAAACAGTTCTTGTTACAAATTATTAAATAAATGGAACATTGAGTAGCCGAGTGTTTACCACAGAAGAAATATAGTTCCAAGTACATCTTAACAGGGTTTTTAGGCTGTCGGCATAATGATTAAAATAAAAAACAAAGCACTTGACTCATAACTAACACACTTTATGTTTAGCTTGTCAGCATGTATTTTGATCTCCTCTTACGAAATGTAGCTACATTAAGTGCAATGCAGCACATTTTGTGTGTTTCATTGTAATCTATGAAGAATGAACTGGATTTTGGTACAGTATTATTATTTTAACATTAGGTATATAAATTCTCTAACCATAACCATATAACAACTGAACAGTCAATTATTAACAGTTTATTTACATTTCCACTTGAGACTGCAGGGCCTGAGTCACGTAACATCATCAATATTGTAATGCCGTCTCTTAGACTTAGTTGTGAAGTCAGCTTTCATCATCAGCCGGAAGACAAACATAGACAGAACATCACAACATCCACATTCACCTAAGTAGAGTTACTCTATTTAGCAATTTATGTTAAACGTAAATTACTCATTAGTCTTTCAGGCTAGATCTTAATTTTAATTATGTACTTATTGATAAGAAGCATGATTAAAAAAATCCACATTCACCTTCCAGACAAATGAATTTCGCCTACAACAATTATAGTTCAATTTTAGTAACTCATTATTGTACATTTTCAGGGAAAATCATCCATCTGCCTTAACTCAACTATGAGCAAAGAGAAGATGAAGACTCCGAGCATCTCCAAGACGGCCCTTAAAAAACAAAAGAAGCGCTTGAAGACACAGCGAAGCATCAACAAACTCTTCCAACACTTAAGGGATACCAGCCTGAGCACATCTCAAACCAACCTGGATGATAGCGTTATCCTCTTAAATGACACGCAGAACACGGTTGTGTCCGTCGAAGATCCACCATTTGTCAATACAAACCTAAATAGAGCCCAAATGAGCAATATTGCTGAACAGGGCCCGATTGTAATCCCAGACGATAACCAAACAATGGGCACTTCAACCCCAAGACAAAAATGTTCAATGCACCATTCCACACCTAAGAAATCACCGGTAGACGATGCTATCGTGTCTTGGTCAAACAATAATAATAAGGCACAGAACCTCAATGCTACTAGAGAAATCAACCCAGATTCTTATTTAACTATAGACTTAACAACGGACACTGGTCTCAACCAGAGCCAGCCTACAGTCATAGATCTAGCCAACACAACGGATCAGGATAATGACGTGACTGTAGTCTCTACGAGTAACCTCACTGATGCTAGCTCCATGAGCGGTGACTCTGAAGTGACGGTGTTACGACAGCCTATGAGTAAGAAATTGAGTAAATATACTAGAGGTATTGCCAATTTGAACGCTGCGGAGAAAGGACAGCTTCTGCAGCTTATTACGAAGACCATCTTTAATGGTTGCAATGTACCTGATCAAGTGCAAAATAGCATGACGAATCTTCGGGTAAGTTATCTCACACTCATTTTCTTGTCTAGCCAAGGGTGTGGCTCTGCAAAATCCATAGTGTTTTCGCATACAACAAATACTACAGTTGTGTTTCCCCGCACACGCGGCATATTATGAAAGCACAACAGTTGTGTTTTCAGCAGCGAACATGTTAAAACACACTTGCACTCTTGTGAAATACTTCATACATAGTCAGTAACGCCAGGCTGACAGTGTTTTGTAGTGAAAATACTCTAAAAACCAATGTCTCAGGGTGGCAAATGCAGTGCCATCTACAATCTTTGCTTACAATACTTGTGGGAGATTCCTGTCGTGGGTAGTCTAAACAAAACACTGGTTCTTGCTGTATATAGTGGACTTTATTCCTTCTTAGTAGGTAGTTACAATGCTGAAACTGGGACTGACAATGTTTTCCATACAAATTTGGCCCAATCTCAACCTATTCTTTACAATAAACAATTTCCAATCTGTAATAAACAGCTTTTAGCTATGGCAACAGCCACTAGTTCAATGAGCTAAGTTACAATTATACATAGTTAAGTGCGACTAAGAAAACGATACGCCAATGCTCGTCCAACATGTGGGAGCGAAAAGCATGACATGCCCCTCTTCTCGCAGGGTTCCTCATCCGCAACACTACTGATTGCCGATATTTAATTTGACTTTTAAATACCAACCAATAAATTCCAGACGTTCGAACCTCGCGCGCCTCAAACGGCAGAAGACACATACATAAAAGAGGTGATCCTCGGAGGCAAGGCGTCTCGCAACAGTGTAGGCAGTAACGTGTACAACCCGGGCCACCAGCGGGGACTCCAGACCGGCCTGAGGATGGTAGTGATCGACGGTAGCAATGTGGCCATGCAGTAAGTCAGGCATTACCATTGAACAAAGCGGTATTAGGCTAGTGGGAGAAAGTCCACCTTCCACGCAGAGGAAGAGTTCACATCCCAGTACGGACATGTACAAATGTGTTTCTTGTCAAAACATATGTACGTAATTATCACTTGCTTTTCGGTTATCATCAATCATCGTGAGGAAACTCACATGTCCAAGAATTATTTTGGAGATATGTGATCCACCAAACTGGAATGGTGGATTATGCCTTAATCCTCCTAAAAAAAAGAGAGGTGAGACCTGTGCTCAGCAGTGGGAGGATATGGGTCTCAATCGAATGTAAAACAAACTTTGTTTTGTATTCTTAAACTCCGCCTGAAACAGGAAGGCAACCACAAGATTTGATAAACAACAGGTTTGAGTTATTTTGGTCTTAATATCTTGCTCCGCATTGCATTATCCTGAGATATTGGCCATACTCAGTAATTTTACTGAAAACAGTGCACTCAATCCGGCACACAGTAATGTTTACATACTGCTGTTTGGCAGTTACAAATCCAGCAAGGCAGACAGGCAGATTTTTTTTTCACGGTTACCACAACATTAGCCAAGATTGGTCAAAGGTAGGTTTTTTTTTTCATGTTTGAGATATGGTAGATGCCATAGTGATGATGAAAAAGCCACAGGGCACATAAGCTGTTCTGGAATCATCGGGAAATAACCGACATGGATGGATCCAAGGCAAGTATTTTATATAACTACTTTGTAATTTTAAGATGCACCAGCTATAAACACATGATTGTTTGTTAGGTTGAGTGGCTAAATAGGCCTACATAGAACTGGTTTGCAAAGCCATTTACTAAGAAAAGCCTAGGTTCAGTGCTGTGCCAAACTATTTACTTTAATTTATCATATACTCAAGTAATTCGAGAAAACTAGGGAGCATAATCTCACTGGCCAGGTAGACAATTCCATTCTGGTTTTTCTGAGTACCCTCACTTGAGTACATCCCTTCCCTTCAAGAGAGGTCCTTATTCGTCTCACTTCTTTCGCTTGATTTTAATTTCTGTCACTACCTACTATAGGCATTCCTATTTTGTAACAATGTGCATTTACACTATTATGGGTTCGCTAATCTTCTTCATTGGACTCTTATTTCTTCGTACTCTGAGTCCATACTTGGTACTTGGTGAGCGGGCTCTTTTCCGCTATTAGACTGTCAATCGGCCCTTTTTGCTTGAGCGGGCGGCTGCTGCTACTCCAGCCACCCGATGTCCTCCAGGAAGTCCAGCAGCTTGTGGATCACGCTGCAAGCTTCCCGCAGGGTTCCTGGTGCTCCCAGGAACTTCGCCCTCTGGGGTGCCACGCTTTCACACTCCAGGAGCACGTGCGTGTCTGTTTCGTCTGCCTCAATGCAACCTCTGCACAGGGGGCTGTCTGTGACACCTATAGTAAATAGGTGTTTGTTTAGTGGGCAGTGACCGGTGACTATTCCGACAAAACGTCGGAGCTTGTCCCGTTTGAGATTGAGGAGTTTACGGGAGGTTCTCAGATTCAGTACCGGGAAAGCCTCCTTTGACTGCCTACAATCAACAATACTTGCCCAGTGTTCTTGATGTAGTTTGTGCGTTCTATCGCGAATCCAGGTCCGAGCGAGACTGAAAGGTAGAGGGATCATTGGCTCTGGTCCTACAGGGCGTATGGCCGAGCCTCTCCTTGCCAGTTCATAAGCCGCATCGTTACCTCTGGATCCGCTATGTCCTTTAATCCACTGAAGAGTTAGCATGTTGTACTTACTGACCTTCTCCAGTAGATGGTGACATTGAATTGTTCTCTGAGTCCATGTTACATTCTGGTTTGATCAAAGATTCTGGTCTTTTATTTTTTGAATTTGGTAACTGTCGAGAATGAATAGGCCGGTTTATTCCTCATTGTTCCCCCTGAGTTCGGTATAACTATGTCTTGTGGCTCTGATATATCTAGAATGTCTGCCCACTTTTTTTTTTATTTGACTGTGTGACGAGACGAGCAAGTCGTTCATCAGATGGTTAGCGCTACCTGCCCATAGCAGTCACAGCACCACCCAGAACCCTGCATTGCATAATCCTGCGCTGCACTGTGCTCGTTATCCTTAGACATCAGCTCTAAAGTCTCATAAGCCCAGCAATTTCGCTGGATACAATGCCCTTCAAACCGGAACACAGTAATGTTTGCACACTACTGCTTGGCGGATGAATATCCGGCAAATGTGTGGTACTGCTCCAGGCGAGCTCTTGCAGAAGAGGCCTACCACTTTTGCATTGAAGGAATATCTATGTGGTTTTTATCATTCTTAACTTTAGCCGTTCCCGGCTGTATTTGTCTGTTCTGTTCCTTTCTCATCTGGTTGATGTATAAGAAAAAAAAAGCAAAATACTTGTTACTTTTGTTCTCAGCAAAATACTTCCATTCGACTTGCCCTCAACCATCAAGGTCCCTTGGGATTACATCCGTAATCACACCGACCAATATTGAATGTTCTTACTTTAATTTTGTCATCGGCACTCACTTCTTGATTTGATTTGTAAGATCTGACATTGACGCTGTTCAGTGTGACCTGCAATCCATAAATCATTGTGGGTAACCGATTTTTTTTTCATAATAAGAGAATTCTGGGGGATATCATATTTGGGATTGGTTATTCCCAAACATCTTTGGTTCGATTTGATGGTCACTTTCCTTCCGCTGATATATTGGTAGTTTTTTTTCAATGCGGAAATGATCGTAGCTGCTTTCTTGTCAATCTGAGTATAATTGCATTCATGAATGTGTCCTTGATGCAAACATTATTGGCTTTACAGTTCCATCATCTTTTTCATGTTCAATCCTTACTGTGATGCATCACAAGACATTATTAGCTTCCTAGCTTTATAATAGACTAATGTGTCTTCAAACACACTGTGACGTAGTGTGTTTTTGTTTCTTGAGGGTTATGCTGTGATTAATGTGTTGTATGACTGTGTTTGTTGTGTTTTGTCTAATGTGTCTTGTTAGCTATTTAGCAGCTTAGTTTATTTAATAGTCTCGTGGATGCTGAACCATCGATACGGAGAAAAAGAAGAAGAATGTGTCTTCAGTAGACAACATCCTCTTTAATCTATTAAATGCTATATGAGGCTGTTGGTTCTTCCATTGGAACTCTTTCTATAGTATCATGTAGCTCAACTAAGCTCTGTAAGACTCAGCTATATTCGCTTTATGAGGCAGAAATCTCATAAAATTTAGGATTCCTAAATATGCTTGTAGGTTCTTTATATTCTTAGGTGCTGGGGTCACGACGATTCCCGAGCCACTCTGTTCCGCCACTTCACCTGTCGGAAATCAGCCAAGACGAGATCGAGATAGCCCTCAAACTGCTTAAAATGGAGAATCCGCAGAGGAAGAGGGAGTTACGTCGGAGCTCTTAAAGGCAGCAGAGAAGCCTGTATTTCTAGAGCTCCGGAAGTTGTTCAACTCTGCTCTGAACGGTGCGAGAACTCCAATGGACTGGAAAATTGATTAACAAAAAAGGAGCCAAAGCGCTCCTTCAAAACTACAGAGCCACCTCGCTTCCGCGCCACGTCTATAAGCTGTTTTCGAGGGTAGTCTCTAATCGTCGAGCGAGGAGACCTGACGAGTTTCAACTGCCAGAGCAGGCTGGGTTTCGAGGGGCCATAGACCACATTCACGCAGTGCGGCAAGTTATACATAAGACCGAGGAGTATAACCAGTCCCCGTGTCTCTATGTGGACTATGAGAAAGTCTTTGAGTCTGTCGAAATCTGGGCTGTTCTCGAGTCTCTGCAGTGATGCCAAGCGGGCTGGCGCTACATCGAGGTGATGAGGAGCCTGTATGACGCCGCGACAATGTCCGTTCAAGTACAGAAGCAGCAGACTAAATATATCACACTGCACAGGGAGTGAGACAGGGGGATGTTGTATCCCCGAAACTGTTCACTAACGCCCTTCAAGATATGTTGTAACACGCTGGGCTGGACAGGAACGGGCATAAAGGTAAATGGCGAGTACATCTCACACCTACGATTCGCCGATGACATAGTCCTGATGGCGGAGTCGCTGCGGGATCTCGAACGGATGTTGACCGACCTAGCTGACGCCTCTCGATTGGTCTCGGGATGAACATTGACAAAGCTCGAGTTAATGTTCAATGATCTTGTTACCCCGAGACCAGTCATCGTTGACGGTATACCTCTTGGAGTTGTTAATGAATATGTCGACTTTGGGCAGACTTTGCCGTTGGGTCGAAACAACTTCGAGGGGGAAGCCGATAGGAGGATTCAGTTGGGTTGGGCTGCATTTGGCAAACTTCGCCAGGTCTGCTCGTCGTTCAAACCACAATGCCTAAAGACGAAAATCTTTATTGCGTGCGTCCCACCAGTCATGACTTATGGAGCCGAAACGTGGTGAGACTGGTCCACAAGTTTAAAGTCGCTCAGCGAGCTTTGCTCGGAGTTTCTCTGAAGGACAGATTCCCCAATGAGGTGCTCCGAAAGAGAACCAAGGTAACCGACATAGCTCAATGGATTAGCGAGCTGAAGTGGCAGTGGCGGGTCACATCTCTAGAACCACCGATGGGGTAGACGAGTTCTAGAGTGGGGACCGCGTTTAGGCAAACGTAGTGTAGGACGCCCGCCGGCAAGGTGGAGGTACGACTTGCGGAAAACGGCTGGCAAAGACAGGATGAGGAGAGCCGAAGATCGGGCTCAGTGGCGTTCATTGGGAGGGACCTCTACGTCCAGCATCGTAACTATTCACACTGTTTTTACTTCTCGCCGCTATTAATTGTACTCACGTAATTCATTAAAACGAGCTGACAATAACAAGTGAAGCTTGATTGTTTATGTTGTGATAGATTCAATCTAAACATATTTAAGAGTTTTGAAAGGATGCCTTAACACGTTCACTGCTGTAAACACAACCGTTGTGTTTTTCATAACCTGTCACGAGTACGGCAAAACACAACTGTTGTGTTTGTTGTATGGGAAAACACTATGGCGCGCGCAGAGCCGCACCCGTGGCTATACAAGCAAAACGGCTCAGCAGTCGAAAGTGTTAAAAGGTGTAAGAAATCTTCAATAGATTTGTTTACGAGATTATTCAGCTTGAGGTAAATATGATTTATTATGCAACTAGTTCTAAGAGTAACAGGTCGGTTACCTGGTGGTAAGCGCCAGCGCAAACTCGTAACAATTACTGTAGCAGAACGTTGGTTTGGAAAATTCTGTGCAGCTCACGGATTTTATATCTCAAACGTGCGGACCTGAGATTTCTCTGGATTGTTCAATTGCAGGTAAGTGTTTAGTTAGTTTTTAACACGTTGACTGTTTAACAGGTTTTTACATTTGAGCATCGTTAGGGGCCGTGTGTGTTTTCCAGCACTGGCGTGCCGTCTATGTGGGCCGCACTGTAGTAGCACCGCGTTACACACACGTCTATGTTTCACCACACAGCCGGCACGTAAACTGCGCTTACACAACAGTTGTGTTTTCCCGCACCCGTGTAAAGTGTAAAGTTATAAATAACACAACGTCTGTGTTTTCAGCAGTGAACGTGTTAATGATTCTCCGAAATAATGGTATTTAGTGTTGTTAGTAAGATTAATTATTAATTATGCTCCATGGTAAAGTTTATCAAGACAAGATCCGTTCAGCTGATTAGCCGTGAAGAGGGTGCAAAGGGACGTTGTATTTTGTTGTACAGTTATAGTATGTTAATGGTTTAAAATTCAAGTATAATCCTTTTTGGCCTTATTTTAATTTAATTTTACGCCTATTCTGAAATGTTAATTACGCTGTTGGACTATTAAAATAAACGAAAATCAAATAAGCAGAGATGGACAGATTTATTTCTACTGTTAATAATTGGTAAGATTGTTTGTAGCTTTTTTTCAGTCCTTAGTTGACCAATTTTTTTAATATACTTAGGTGGTTTAATGTACACGTTTTTCTTTACGACTTTATTGTAAGTGTTGATCTTTGTTTGGTTCGTTGGGTTCCAATAAGTCACACCAAATCGTGACGCGTTGCGATTTATTTTCCCAACGGGTCACATTGTTATACTGGTTTTTAGGCCGCTTGGGAAAAAAAATGCTACGATTACCAGTGTGATTCATTGGGAAAAAATAGTGCGTGGAGTCCCTCCGCGCGGAAGAAGTGGAACTTCGTAATGTGGAAATGAAAATAGGAATGGGTAGAAAGTTTCGTGAAATCATATTGTTTCTATAAGACAAACTTTATTAACATTGCTTACAATTCACAATTGATCGCATCTTTTAATTATCATTTTCGAGTTGAGAAATATCGAAATCTATAACATTTACAATGGGATTATGATAACTAAAGTAAGATACGAAATGTTTGAGTTCTATTTTTTCAATATTTCTTGCAAAAACTGCATCAAATAAAATAAAATACAATCTAAAAGTCAAATTGTAATTGTATTGTACACTACGCGCATGCGTTCGAGTGCCACGCATTCACTCTCGCTCTGTCTCTTTCTATTCCCCCACCCAGGAGCGTTAAACGTTTAACGCAACCTTTTTGAAAGTCGCATTAGAAGTTCCACTTCAAAAAGTCCCAATGAATCGCACTGGGGCTCGACTAAGTGTGACGCGTTGGGAACCCATCTTTATTTTGTGTATTTTCTAATTGTTTCCCAATTTCAGACACGGTGGGGGGCAGCGTTTTTCAGTGCGCGGTCTACAGATATGCATCGACTACTTCCTGCGCAGGGGGCACGTCGTTAAGGCGTTTGTACCGCGCTTCAGGTATTTAGGTGTACTTACTTTTTAGGTTTAGGCACGCCCCGGACACCCCATCCGAATAAACCGTTTTGACAAACATAGAAATGGAGCTTGTACTCGCGCCAAATGTGTGTGTGTGTGTGTGTAAGTACATACATAACCTACTACGCGAGCTAAACAAAAGATAACTCGCTAGTGTGAAGGTTCATACAAACTTTTTGTCTATTACATTTAGGCCCGTAGACAATACAATAATTCTTTGTTGAACACCATAAAAATGGCTTAGTAGCGACTCAATTTAGGTTGCTGCCATTTTCAACCTAAACTGGATCCGTTTTAGGTTGAAAATGGCAGCAACATAAAAAATAAGACGTCACGGTACGATTATGCGACGCGGTTCAGTTTAGGTCTTCAATTGAATCGCTATAAGAGGTCATGGTATGCCACCAGTAAACATTTAATAAACAGGTGGTACAATGGGCGGCCTTATCGCATTAGTAGTATTGATTGTCCTGTCGATTGCGGGTAGAGGCGCGGGGAAGCGGATTGCGCGGGGTGGAGCATTCTCCATGCTGTATTTAGTACTATACATATTTTGTGGTCTGCATTTATTGATCTAGTTAGGAAATCTAAGGTCTATTTTTATGCTGGCAATGTACATCTATGTGCCATGTTCTTAACACGTTCACTGCTGAAAACACCACTGTCGTGTTATTCATAACATGCCGCGAGTGCGGGAAAACACAACTGTTGTGTTTGTTGTATGGCTAAACACTATGGAGTGTACAGAGCCGCACCCGTGGCTAGACGAGAAAATCGGCTCAGCAGTGAAAGTGTTAAGTTTTCCTTGTCAATAAATACTATCTATATATTCAATTTGCACGTATCGCTTAGGCAATTATTTAGAAGTAATGTCTAGTTTTACACTATTAGATCTAGATAGCGGTGGAAGCGGTGGTACCCTAGTGGGAGAACGTCCGCCTTCCAATCAGAAGGTCGTGACTTCAAATCCCAGTGCGGGCACGTACCAATGTGTTTCTGTAAAAACATATGTACGTAATTGTCACTCGCTTTTCGGTGAAGGAAAACATAGTGAGGAAACCCACATACCTACCCGAGAATTATTTCGGAGGTAGGTATGTTATCCACCAATACGGACTTGGCCCCCGTGGTGGAATATGGCCTAACCCTCCTCACGAAAATGAGGAGAGACCCGTGCCCAGCAGTGGGACGTTATGGGTTGATGATGAGATCTAAATAGGAATGATTAGGTAGGTAAACAGATGTTTTATTCATAATTATGCTGCATGCGGCACCGCATATAAAGAAACCGCGTGTAGATGAAACTAGGCGGTTCCGTTTAATATGGAAACCGTGTGTGAGAAGACGCTAATAGTACTCAGCATAACATACTTAGTTACTACATTAGTAGTTTCATGTTAACGGCGCTTACAGCAGTGTCAAACATAGATAGATATATAAACTCTTTACTATATGTTTCTTTTAGAATTGTAATGTTGCTATTATGTTTTTGATTTGTTTCCATAACCAACTCTAATTGTATGACATTTAATTAATTAGCGTAATTGGCTCGCTTTTCGGTGAAGGAAAACATCGTGAGGAAACCCACGTACCTAACCCGAGAATTATTTCGGAGGCAGGTATGTTTAACCACAAATCCGGACCGGGCCCCCGTGGTTTATGGCGTAACCCTCCTCACGAAAGCGAGGGGAGACCCGTGCCCAGCAGTGGGACGTTATGGGTTAATGATGATGAATTGGCTCCGGCTGTTTAATTTGTTGAAATAATAAAGAAATGGTATCCCGTTTGAATGATATTACAGATGTAAGTTCGGCATGAGCTCGAACGGGCACCTGCTGGACTATCTGGAGCGGCGTGGGTTGGTTGTTTACACACCCTCGCGGCAGGTCAACGGGCGCAACATCACGCCATACGACGACAGGTAACCCCCCTCCCCCCTCTTATTGGGGGCAAGAGAATTAATCTGTATCTTAATATATCACAATAACTCTACTTAGCAATTTATGTTGAAAGCAAATTACTCATTAGTCTTTGTGGCGTTTAAGCTGTGGCGTTTTTCGTATCTTGCCGCGAGTGCGGGAAAACACAACTGTTGTGTTTGTTGTATGGGAAAACAAAATGGCGCGTGCAGAGCCGCACCCATGGCTAGACAAGCAAAACATCGGTTCAGCAGTGAAAGTGTTAAACCTTCGTTGCAGGTACATAATCCAATGCGCGGCAGAATTCGACGGCGTCATAGTAACCGGCGACAACTACCAGGATCTGATGAACGAGAACGCGCGCTGGCGGTTCGTCATCGAGAACCGGCTGCTGCCGTTCACATGGGTGAACGACATGATCATGTTCCCTAAAGACCCCTTCGGGAGGAACGGACCTTCTTTGGAACAATTCCTGAGGCACGACCCGCCCAGGCCGCCACCACTGCTGGCAAATATTCAGCTGTTGTAAAATCTACAGGCTGCTGTAAAACAAAATAAAAACTATATTCGTGGCACGCGGGAATAACTTGACATGTCTAATATTGCAATTTGTCAGGGCGGCCGTTTTAAGGTTTTGAATTTTTCTGGTAAATCGGTGAAGAATATTATTTTGGTTACTGAGTGTAGGTTGATATAACAAAATGTCAATGTTCGTTCACAAAAACATGTGAATCGTTAATTTGACATCAGCTTTTGTCAAGTAAAAGACGTCAAAATGGGAGATGTCCAAAGGACCAAGCTTCATTGCTCCTAAAGTTATAATATGGAGCTGTAATTTTTATTCATAAAAGTGTTTAATGATTAAGCTAATAAATAAAAAAACATGTATGTCGACATGTCAACGTGTTCCCGCCAGCCACGGATATACCCTAAGGAAAGATTCCGTGTGGTTAAGGTTACTATGTTCTTGCAATGTTACTCACATCCCGTCGTCAACTAGAAAACAACGATGATATTCAAACGGCTGAATGGTTTTCTTAACTTTTCATCGTGTCTTAGAACGTTAGGTCATATTTCGAATACTAAATCAAAATCTCTTTGAGAGCTACTATGCCACAGATAGTGTACGTTAAAAATTTAACACCTCTATTTGTTAGGAGTAAAAAAGACTGGGCCCGTATTCTCGTGTAAATAAGCTATAGGATTTGAAAACGCCGGAACAGTGGTAAAATAGATGTTGTCTTAAGGCGGTACGTTTCTGTTATGGTAAAAAATTGAAAATTTCAAACAGTTTTTTCGTTTTCAGAGCTACACCGGGTCACTAATATAAACGGGACTGTATTTCGTGCTAACCATAAATCATTCTTTTCGTTTTTATGTTGTTATATTTAGCACTAATTCACCGTATCGCTCAAATATGTCAATAAACCGTCAAACTGGTGTATGAAATTTAATTTTCCCGCATTAACACAAACGAACCAACTTAAATCTGTACTGTTGGTACCAATTATTTCTCTAAAATATTTTATATTTTACGTTATAGATAGATAAATAGAGAAACGCTATTTACAACGCAGTTTCCGAACGTTCCACTATTTTCTTCGGTAACTTATCGAGTATTAATGAGGTTTGTACCGTAATCCACAGTAGTCGAAACATCGAATCCCGAGATCGATTGTACCGAGTAGCTCGGCAATGTAACATTAGATACGAGACCGATATCAGACTTGTCGAAGAGTTCTGAATCGGTAGGCCGGTACATTGCGCTGGCTCTTATCCAGCCACCACGATGCTTCAACCAAGCCAAGGAATAAAAAAGGAAATGGCATGCTATGGTCTGGATGCATACCGTGACATCTTATAGCGATTCAATTGAAAACCTAAACTGAACCGCGTCGCATAATCGTACCGTCTCTTATTTTTTATGTGCTCCCATTTTCAACCTAAACTAGATCCAGTTAAGGTTGAAAATGGCAGCAACATAAAAAATAAGACGTCACGGTACGATTATGCGACGCGGTTCAGTTTAGGTCTTCAATTGAATCGCTATGACATGTCATGATAGGCCTCCTGTTGTCAAGATTATGCATCCTGATGTGTGTGTGTGTGTGTGTTTATATGCCAGCGTGTCTTTGTGTCTCGTGAAACTGTGATCTAGCTAAGATAGATGTAAAAAAATATATACTATATTGTGTACGTTCTATACCTTTTTGATAATATTCCGCCTATGTCGAGGTAAATGGGTTTTTTATATGATTCCCAATGAGTCACGCCCGTTGGGAATTTGTTTACCCACTATGACTCGATTTGGTGTAACTCGTTGCGAACTCAACCGTGTATTTTAATGAGAACCTCCTTTTTTGAAGTCTGTTAAAAAGGACTCGAAAGAGCAAACTAAAGAAACTGAAGCCAAGGCGAGACGCGCAAATGCTAATTAATAAAAACGATTTTATTGTTATGGTTTTAGGATAATGTTTATGATAATACCATGGGTGTTTATTTTTGTGAGTGTTTGCTTTACTTCGTTTGAGCTAACAACGGGAGCTAATGATACGATTAAAAAATTTGGTTACGTACAGGAAAGAAATACATGAGACAGTTACTACCCGACCCCGTGCGAAGCCGGGGTGGATCGCTAGTAAAGAATAAAGCTCAAACGCAAGAGAAGATTTTTATAAACATGTACTTACTTATTATTTTTTAGTTTTAGGCAGCTAGTGTTATTTCGAAAATAATTATAAAGAAGAAGAATAATTATAATATATTTTATACGTGTTGGGTGAATTTTTATTTTTAGATAATAATATAGTTTTACGTGTTGTAGTACAAAAAATACTATAAAAGTATAATGAGTGTTATATTTTGTGCTTGTAATAAGTTCTCACGTGACTTTGTTGCTCTGAAGTTAACAAACAGTGCCGTATTTTGAGCTCATTATTTCGGAACGGACCCAATATTGTTTACCTTGATATTTCAGGTTTATTGTCAAATTCCCCACTCAAATAGCAATGCTGGCTGGTGGGGATTGTGACACACCATATCATAGGACAAAATAATGTTAAACTAATCTTGTTAATGTTAATCCATCTATCTATCTTAGGTATTGTCCTGGAGGCTTACCATGACATCTTATAGCGATTCAATTGAAGACCTAAACTGAACCGCGTCGCATAATCGTACCGTGACGACTTATTTTTTATGTTGCTGCCATTTTCAACATAAACTGGATCCAGTTTAGCTTGAAAATGGTAGCAACATAGGCCTCCCGATTCTAGAAGCGGCCTCGACATCTCGTGTCGTCGAGTATGACCGAGCTGTCATATTTACACCAGAAGCGCTATTGTGTCAAAGAACAGGCCTCACCTTAGTGCCATCCAGCATAACTGGTTAATAGCTAACATAATATATTTTATGAGCGGCAAAGTTAGTGTGAGAAGCTTTAATCCCAGATGGGAATTATGCGTGATGATGTTATGAATGTGTTTATTATAAGAAATTTTTGTGTTAATTAATCACGGGTGGGACTTATACCTGCCTAATGATGTTATGATTGTGTTTATAAGAAATTAATGTGTTAATTCAACTCATTTTGTGTGCCTCCATACCAAAAATTAAGGTTTGATATTACAGTTTTGAAATGCCGGTTTTGAAGGAGCTGAAATTATAATTGTTGTATATAAATGATTTTGCCATTACATTATGTTTAATTTAATTCGTCAGCCTACAACCCCAAGTCAAATATAGGCCTCACAAAAATATTGTTAGCCACTGACGGCCTTGGCAGCCGACTGCGAAGCGTAAGTTTCGGAGTTCGATTCCAGCGCATGGTAAACGAACCGCAGGTATTTAGAGGCTGAATGTTTCTGAGACTATAATCACTGCAGTTTCTAATTCACTGAAAACGGAATCAAAGTCGATTTCATACATCCTTCCTAATTTTATAAAATTGATAAAATGATGAAGGATCTATAGCGATAAACTGTTCTTTTTATTCATTGCGGAGAAAGTACCTGGCGATTACTAGTATTTATATAATGTGGTCATACACCATGCTGCCTATGGTCCAATCGGCATGACGCTGATGGCTTTATCCAATCCGCAGTTCGTCATACACACCGCACACGACAATAACTGTTGTGGCGGTTACCTAGTGTACCCACACATTGCGCTATACCGATGGAACCGACCAAGCGACACACCTAGGTCGATCGGCAACGTCTTTCTTCAAATAATTTTATCATTACTACTTACTCATTACTTATTTAACTAACCCTAAACTGTCATGCCAATTCACGCCCACACACGGTCAGCCCTATTACTACAGTGTATGGCTTACATTAGACAGGACGGAGACATTTTCCGCGAGGTTACTAAGTCTAGACTTGTCTTTGTTTAAGAAACATTAACTTATGATAACACGATCTCATTAGTTCCTAACTTCCTAGTATTGTAATATCAATAATATTAAATATTTGTTGAATATAAGAAAATCACAGTTAAATAGTACATACAGTGTAAACTCTATAACGAAACTCAAGGGACTGAGCATTTTTTGTCGTTATAGAGAGTTATCGTTATATGGAGCGAGTGTTTCATGTGGGTTTTAATGCAAACCAACCAAGTTGGGCTCACTTCAACGTTATAGGGAGTTTATCGTTATAAAGAGTTTACACTGTAGTTAGAAACACAATGTATAATAGCCAACCATACCTAGAACATACTAATATCATGTATAGTGTAATCTCTGTTGGAGATCCAAAGTATAAATAAATAAATAGACTTAGCGTTGTAGAATTTCCTCCACGCTTCCGGAATCGGACCAACAGATGTAGTACGGCGGAAATTGTTTAAAACTAAGCAGATAGGTACTCGGCTTGGCAAACATTTAGCAGCTTGGTGTATGGCCACCATTAAGTTCACTGAAAGTTAGGATTTCCTTTTATAGTAGAGTCAGGGCAGTGAAGTAAAACACGTATTTCAATAGGATAACTTTATTGAAACGTTTTCTATAAATATTTCACAGTTAACTGCTGAACCGGTTTTTACATTTGGGCACCGTTACGAACCGTGTGTTTTTCCAGCAATGGCGTGCCGTCTGTGTGAGCCGCACTGTAGTAGCGCCGCGTCAAACACACGTCTGTTTCGCCGCACCCGCGTAAACTTATAAAAAAAACATATCTGTGTTTTCAGCTGTGAACATGTTAAGACGGTTCATTTTGTTTATGGTCATAAATTTTAAACGGCTTTTTGGTTTGTTGAGCTATACCGGGTAAGCAATGTAAATGAGAGTGTAATTCGCGACGACCGTAGATCTCTCTACGTTATCTTGGTGAGATATTTAGCACTAATGCAACAGATTGCTCATATAAGTCGATAAACTGTTAAACTGATTATTGCAGTGTTTATTGACCTTTTTGAGTAATCAGGGGCATTCAGGGGTATGTCTCAAAAATCTGTAAAAACTTGGATTATTGCCAACTCCATTATCACTTACTATAAGTAACCCGGTTTAGTTCCAAAAACGAAACTAATGTGTTTAAATTTCCCGCTAAAAGAGAAACGTATCACCTTAAGCAGACAACGCAATATTTTTACTTAGTCGTTAGTATGCGACGGCCTTTATCTCTGGTGGTTAACGCGTCGCGCGTCTGTCATATGTGGAACCTTACGTTTGGTCTTTAGTTCTATACTCTATACGGTCCACGCGACACTGGAGATGTTAACTTCGATACTTGGCGGGTCTGGTATATATGATAATCATAGTATTTACGTCTACTTGTTCTACTGCAGATTTCACTTACAAATATGTAACTGCTTACACACAACTAAGCACAATGTGTAAAAATACTATAATATAATTAGCTACATATTATTTATTTATATAAAAAAATTATAATAATTATTCAAATAATATTCCTTATCATAATCTCACTTTCCTTATATCCAAGCTCTTTTACCGTATCCTATCCATGCAGTCTTTAAAATTGTGCAAAACAAAAAGGAAATAAATTAATACATTTAAAGTTAACTTTGAAAGGTTTCTTACGGCGACGTAGCAATACCTTCACTCGGTACAGATAAACCACGATAAGACGATAAGCGACGACCAATAAATAACCCAAGAATAAAGTGAAAACCAATATCGTGGTTTATATAAGACTTCACAAATGATGGCTTTATCAATATTGATACAAACACATCTATAGATGCATTTCATTTATGGAGTAACGTGTCCTATTATCATGGTTTACCTATACTCCAGAATACCACTTAATTTTTTTTATTTTGTTTCGTTCAAAAATGAAAATTTTGGTTTTGATACCAAACGCGCCTAAGAAAAAACTTACTTTTACAATTAATTGGAGATAAATGTCATTGTATTGTAAGGGAAGATTATAACATTTTGGCACTACTAATCTAAAACAAAAAAAAAATAGAAAATCTTAGTACTAAATAGAGATTTTCCAAGAAGTGATAATAGCAAGAAAGGGATTATCAAAATATCGATTTTAATCAAAATAGTTTGTATCACGATTCTTGCTTTTCAAAATAATTAAAATTAATTTACAAATAAGTAATTAAATCAAGCAAACTTCACAAATAACATGCATTAAAATTTAAAAACGTTTCATATTTTTTTTATGTAAAAAAATAACAAAAAAAACTAACACAACTTTACCGCGGTAAAGTCAATCAAGCAAATAATAATTAAATTAACAATTAAATTATTAACAAATTTAAATAATAATACTTAACAAACATTTGTTTAAACATTTGGTAAAATCACTAACAAATCCTCAATATTACAACGGATTAAGATGTATTTCTTAAAATTACGTCAATTATTTGTTTATATTTTCCTAGTTTTTATTGCTAAGTTATAGAAGCCAAGCTTGGAAGGAATTGTTAACAATATTTTTGAATTCTGCACAACTAATGTAGTAAATAGGATGGACAGAATTTTTAGATTTAGTGCTTATTTTGAACCTTATTCAAATACAATAGAGTATAATTGTAAAATACACAATTAGGACTCGTTAAAACATAATGCAAGCGCACATTGAGCTAGCTGCGAACGAACTTTTCACGCCGCATCAAACACTTAACACGTTCACTGCTGAAAACACAACTGTTGTGTTTTTTATAACTTGCCGCGAGTACGGGAAAACACAACGGTGTGTGCAGATCCGCACCCGTGGCTACACAAGAAAATCGGCTCAGCGGTGAAAGTGTTAATATGCGCCTGCACTAATTCCATAATTGTTAGATGCATACTTTCTTTAGAACCATATGTTTCAAAGTGTCGAGCGCAGAGCAGTGCTGCGTAATATTTTGCTATACAAAGCACTGGGTGCTATAAAAAGCACTAAATCTTCCTTATAAAGTCCTCACTCAAGCATTTTGTCTAATTTCATTTGTTCGAGCTGCAGTTGTCTCCGAATAGATCCTAGTTGTGTTAGAATGCTAATATTTTTTCCCTCTTCGTTCGGCATGGCTTTCAGTATATTTTTCTGCACTGCAGGAACCTTCCATTTGTCGTCGATTTTCTTCATCGCATCGCTGAGGGTAGTCGAATTTTCGTTCGCAACTTGATGGGATTTTGGCGAATGCCTCAGCACTGGGATAGATATGTTATCTAAGTCGTGGTTTTGCGACCTTCTGAATTGTCTCGGTTCGTGTATCAACGCCTTTTCAACTATTATGTTTCTATCGGCGTCTTTTTGTTGCTTATCAGTAGTTTTGGGATTGTTACCAATGTTTTCAATGTTCATATCCATTTTATTTCTGAAATTCACGTTTCGGTTTTCAAATTCAGAATTCATTTTGTCTCTGAAATTTGAGTTACGGTTTTCCATTTCCAAATCCATTTTGTCTCTGAAATTTGAATTTCTACTTTCCATTTCCAAATTCATTTTGCCTCTGAAGTTATCGTGTCTGTTTTCCATTTCCAAATCCATTTTATCTCTGAAATTGAGGTTTTTTCTCAAATACGAGTCAACGTCGTAGTTGGCAGAGAAGACGGAGTTGTCGGGGATGTTGAACGAGTACGGTTTCTTGTCTTTTTCTATCGGTTGGAAGGATTTGTCGTTTTGGTAGAAGAACGGTAGTTTCGACCGCGGGGTGTCGGTTTTGGAAGTGTTTGTGTATCGTTTGGGTAGATTTCGGGTAGGTTGGGACGAGGCGCGTAGTATTTTCTGTTTTTCCACATCTATTTCTTGTTGCAGCTCCGTGCGTTTAGTTTCATAATCTTTGGCGCTGTCTTTCATCTGCAGAAAAAAAAAGAGTTAATTTATTATATTTAAATGGATTTCTGTGATTGAATAGCAACTTCGTTTTAATTATTTTTTATTCTGCATAGAAACAAACCTCGTCTTTTTACTTGAAACCTAAGCTAATGAACGCCGAAAATTCCATCATAATCCAGAGCTGTTTCGGTTCGAGTTTTTAAAGGAAATCTCTATTACAAATGCTGATTCATAGCAGAATGTCGCACAGGAAAAGGAAACTCCATTAACTCTAGTTAGACAAGCTACATACGGCTGCGGAGATGTCGCGGTGCTTGTCCACTTCTCGCTCCTGCGCCACTCGCAGCATCCGCAGTTGTTCCTCCAAGCGGCGCATCTCAGCTTGTTCCAGCATCCTGGAACAATAGACCTTATTAGGAAACTAAAGAACGTGTGACTGTCCTGTCCATCCGATTGCGGGTAGACGAAAAATGTCGCGATACAAGATAGCTAGCGACGCCATTCGACATCGCCCGACATCTCTAGCGACACGTGTCGGGGGAAATTCGTCCCTTAGTGCATACGAGGCTTTAAGTTTGATTAAAATGACTGACTCACTTCTCTCTAGTCTTTCTCTCCTCTCTTATCCTCTGCTGCTCGAGGATCTGATTCTTCAGCTCCTGCTGGTAGAACTGACGCCGCGCCGCCGCCTCCTGGAAAATGAATAATGTACATTAAGCTTACCACTAGCGGCCTTACTGAGAAACGACTCATAAAGTCCTGTACATTCGGGATAGGATAGTCACGTACTGAAGTTCGTGTGAGGAGCCCCGCAATGAGAAGTCGGAGCTTTTGGAGCAGACCGGGACCACTGACTTCAAGTCCTACATGCTCCAAGTTTCAGCGGAGCATCTGAAGGTGTTCCTCGCCCCGGACTTCTGGCCTACAGCCCCTACAGGAGTAGTCTGCCGTCGGAATTAAGGTAATGGACGCAAAAAATCATTCCCTGTTATTTTGTATCCATTAGTATCGTAATAAATATAGTTTTAATTTATTATAATACGAGCTGCGGCCAGCGGTTTCACCAGCGTAATTCCAATTTCCTAGCAATAAATCTGCATTGCAATGGTGAGCGCCCAGTTACCTTCTCTGCCTGCAGGTTGCGCATCTGTATGGCGTCCGCGTCGAATATAGAGGGCATGTAGGAGTGCCGCAGGTCTGACACTAGTTTGTCGCGGTTTGTTTTTTTGATGGTGGACGTTCGTTCTGGAATTAAATAAAAACATATTATATTACTACTACACACACAATCATTCACAGACACACACACATTGATTTTTTTTTCCTTTATTCTCAATTATTGTAAGTAGGGCAATTTTAATTATATTTAGGGCAATTTTATAAATGCATAAGTTTGTACGTTTGTTTGTTTGTCCTCTTTTCACACCCCAATGGCTGGACAGATTTTGATGAAATTTAGCATACAGATACTTTGGGTCCTGGAATAGCAAACATGATACTTTTTGACCCGTAATAACTAGCGGTTCCTGTGGGATAATAGGCAACGCAGGTGAAACCGCGGGCCGCTACTAGTGAATAATATATAACGAACGCGTCACGATCACATATATAGACCCCGACCGCTAAGTAGAATTCCCTGTCTCTAGGGAATCTAAAACTACGAGGACCATGGTCCTACAAACACCCAAACTCAGAGCAAATCTGTGGTTCACACAAATCTTTGCCTATGCGGGGATCGAACCCACAACCTCACGCTTCGCAGTCGGCTCATCACCCATTGACGCCACGGAGCTCATCAAATCTTAACAACAGATGGATATATGTACCGTCAAAGTCTCCATAGCTTCGACGGCGCTCGCAGACCTCCCACTTTTTAAGCCAGGAGTCCTTGGAGTCCCTGGAGCCCCTAGAGTTGCCGGGGTCTCCAGGGTCCTTGGGGTCCGCTACCGTCCGGGGGGACAGCTCGCGCTCCGCTTCAGTCAGGCACTTCGATGGAGACATAGGCAACTGAAACATTACATTTTATTTATAAATATTTTATTTATTAACTGGATTAACTTAAAGTATACTTTTAATCCGCTATCACTTAACGGAACGTGTGGGATAATACTCAACGCGGGTGAAACCACGGGGCGCAGCTAGTTTATATTATCAGTGAGATTAGCAGATTTGGAGCATTAACACGTTCACCGCTGAAAACACAACTGTTGTGTTAGCGGTACGGGAAAACACAACGGTGTGTGCAGATCCGTAAACGTGGCTAGACAAGGAAATCGGCTCAGCGGTCAAAGTGTTAAGCCGTAGATGGCCGCGATAGCTATCGATTGGTAACAGTCGTTATTCAGGAGCCATTCAGAGGCCCTTGTGGTGATAAACTCTGACACTAGGGCCGCCCCTACACATACGACTTACAACGCAGTTGAACTCACCCGGTACATCTCGACGTCATCCGTCTGAACCGCAACAGACAGTGGACTGGAGACCCCATCCACTTGGACTGCTGTATCCACTTTACTGGAACGTAAGATAGATAGATAAACTCTTTATTGAAACACCACAGAACAAAACAAACTTAAAAACTAGAACAAATAAACTCTCTAACTTTCGTGAGGTGGATTAGGCTGTAATCCAACACGGTGGCCCGGCCCGGATAGGTGGAGAACATACCTACCTCCGAAATAATTCTCGGTTACCTCACGATGTTTTCCTTCACCGAAAAGCGAGTGATAATTACGTACATATGCTTTTACAGAAACACATTGGTACGTGCCCGCACTGGGATTTGATGTCACGTCCTTCTCCTTGGAAGGCGGACGTTCTCCCACTAGGCTACCACCGTCGCCGCCGGATATCTTAATCTATGCTAATATAATAAATCTGAAGAGCCAAATTGAATATAACATCACGCTACGACCAATAGGAGCGGAGCATCAATGAAGAATGTGGCAAAAACGGAGTAAATATAGTCTCAAAAAGATGATAAAAGAAAAACAAAGAATAGAAGCAGCTAAAGAAGAACAGTAGATGACTCACGTAGTTTGCACGAGCGCACTGCACACGGGCACACTGCACGCGCTGGCGCGGCGCCGCTCCGGCGTGTACCTGTCTCGCTCCAGCAGCAGCTGCCTCTCTCTCTCCTCCCGCTGTCTCTCTCTCTCTTCCCGGTCGCGGCGCTCGCGCTCCACTTGCTCTTTCGCTTCTTGGTTCTTTTTGGCTTGCTGTATTAGGAAAAAGGTTTTGGTAAAAATATATTTTTCCAGAGAAGCTTTTATAGAATACGTTACTCGGTACAGCGAGCAGATCAGAATGAGTCCAAAGTCCAAACGCCATCAATCTGTTAGTCGCGGGGGAGTTCCGTGTCTAACTTCCGTGTCTAACTTCCGTCTCTATCATCAGATCAGCTTGCTGTCACCATAATATTGTATTGTCATCGGAACTTGTCAGAAATGCAAAATGTCAACTCAATTCAGCAACGGGAACTGCCCATAACAACATCTCAGGACATACTCCCCTTAGACCTTTTACTCTCCTCAGCATAACTATTCCTTTCAGAGTAACTGCTCCACTCGTAGTAACTGCCCTCCGAACATCCATTACTCCCATTAGAGTAACTCAGAGAAACTCCTACCCTGGGAGTATCTGCTCCCCGCAGAATAACTACTCCCCTCAGAATTACTACCCTCCTCAGATTAACTACTCCCCTCAGAATACCTAGGTACTCTCCTCAAATCACCTACTCCTCTCACCTGGTCGAGGTGTTGCCTGTACTGCGCCTGCCGTATCTTCCGCAGCGTATTCCGGCGCCGCTCGTACTCCCCGAGCCCGAGCAGGGCGTCCCCGGGGGGTCCGGAGCCAGGGCCAGCGCCGCGGAGCAGGGGGTGGTTAGGGGAGTACTCCCCCGCCTTCAGCATGGCAGGGATGCCGATGTACCGCTGGAAACAGACCACCGGAATCAATACCTCGAATCCTCAGAAAATTACATGACATTAAATTTATTGCCCCTAAAAATCTATATCATGATGTTTCTAATCTTTTTCTTATCCTGTCTTTGTTAGTCAGTTTAATTCTGTACTTTGTGCAAGTAAGACTTTTCTTTTCCAATTTCCTTACCGACATTACCAAACAAGTACTTCAAAAATATGGATAGCACTGCCATCGTCTTCGCACTGAGTCTTTGATACAAAGTGAACATTCCTAATCGCTTCTGTTATAATAATGTTTTTTTTGAATTGGTAATAGGCAAGCATTTGACTCTCGACTTGAAGACTTTCAGATTATAAATTTAGTTATAAATAACTACTTCACTTTGTTCACTTTGTATCAAAGACTCAGTGCGAAGACGACCTCAGAAGGCTATCTTCAATAATCAAATGTCCACCGTTACTCGCAACATTTTTATACCAAGCACGTAAAGGACTCGGTCCACGGTCTTCAATATTAATCGCTCTAGGTAAGTTAGGCCAAACATCAAAAATTCAATTATAAACACAGGCGAGGCTAGGAATCGATTATGAACGAGTCGGGTTACTCACTAATGACACAGCATAGTATATTGACAAGTTGAGGATCGTTAAGTTTAGTACCTAGGCCGAAGGTGGGTTTTTTTTGATAAAGCACCTGCTTAGTGCTAGAATTCTGTGGTTAAAGCAACGTTTGTTGGAGAACTTCGATCAGAAAGGTCGAGAATCGTTTCGGCGCTAGTCATCCAGTCCATGCATTTATAGGACCGAGGTTTCCTCGTGATTCTGTTACAGTACGACGATCGCCTTAGACCTGACCCCTAACTAGGGTTCCCAAGGGAATCATGAACTACGAGACCACAAATACCTAGACTCAGAGCAAATATGTACCTATCTATAGTTAACACAAATAATTGCCGTGAAATAGAACTATCGTCACTGATAGCTGATACATTTCTATGAATAATCGATTATCTCGCTACTTTTAATAGAATTGGAGTTGCATATGACATCACACGAGGGTAAGCCAGAACGGGGTCAAAAATCGGGGCGACGAAGCACGCGTTTCCATCAGATGCTTATGGCTAGACACATAGCGACCTTTACCTATGTATTTAGTTTGGACATCGCTAAATGTTAACTCAACGCAATCACAAATTGATATTGCAGACAGACATGCTAAGAACGTGACGGAGGGGAGTGTGTGGGCTCGAACCTCCGCCTAGGTGGGGCAAGAAGAGTTCGCGCTAGCATTCAACATTCTGCCCCGGAAGTATAAGCGGTACTTAACTTAATCCAGTTGTATTCAAGTCGTAAGTGAAGGTTACTTCTAGGTAAGCGTGTACCATCGTCCAGATTCTGGAAGAACCTTACTACTCAAGAACGATGAATCAGTTGGATAAAGCTCTATATAGAACCAGCCAAAGCTATAAACACAAGATGTCCAAAATATCTATTCTAACCTACGTATGAGTCAGTCTAAGAGACCGCCAACACCGCAGCACTATCATAGTGGAAACAGCAAAGTAAGGTATGTTCATAGAACGATACCAAATGCGCCTAGTATGTGTGCGTACAGGACGAACATACAGCACGCAATTCAAGGACAGTCGTAGTAGTGGGAGGTCTCTTTTGCAAGAGACCGCTCGGGGAAGTAGCACCTTTGCCAGATATTCACCCGCCAAGCAGTAGAGTGCAAACATTACTGTGTTCCGGTTTGAAGGGCACTGTTTCCAGCGAAATTATTGGGCGTATGAGACTTTAGAGCCGGTGTCTCAGGGTGACAAGCGCAGTGCAGTACTGCGAAAGATTATGCAATGCAAAGATCTGAGTGGCACTGTAACTGAGTCTAATAAAAAAAATATATATTAAGGCGGCTATGGCGGCGTCAGTAAGAATAATTGTCCCTGTGTGCGTGCTGTTTGCATTTAGTTCTGTGAATATAGCCTACTTTTATGTTTCCACTATGGCATTATACCGTGACTATGGACCATTAATCACGCACAAACGTCTTACAGCTCAATTAATAGACACGACAATTAATCGCATATTTCTGCAGGTAAGAAAAAATTGATTGAATTAGTTACGCCGTGTGGTTCCGTAAAAACCGAATCGGTATTCAATCGGTCTCGTTTGTTTGTCTGTTTCAAATCTTGTTTGGACATCTGGCGAGGATGGGAAAGGAAGATTGTTGAAATACATTTACGGATCTAGTATGAATGGTCCAGTCGGTCGGGGTCAACGAAGGCGAATATACCACGATCAAATAGGACGTTATAAAGAAAGGCAAAGTCAAAATTTGCTATAACCGGCGAGCATGTATGAAGGGACTTATGAAAGTGGAAGAAGCGAAAGAGGTGTGTCAGGATCGTGGCACGTGGAAAGATGTAGTTTCTACCTACCCCACTGGAAAAAGGCATGATGCCATCTGTTATAAATAAATAAATAAATAAATAAATAAATAAATAAATAAATAAATAAATAAATAAATAAATAAATAAATAAATAAATAAATAAATGTTAACATATTGCTAATGCTTTTTTATAATTTCGATTTTACGATTCTCATGAAACTTCGCACACGAATGAGGGCCCGTGACAAAACAACATTAAGAGAATTTCCACCTTCGATCCTCGAGTTTTGATGTAGCTGCGATAAGACCGCCTTTTGTACTAGGTACATTGTTTTTACCTTTTGCTGTATTTCTTTTTGGTGTGCAATAAAGCGATTTCTATTCTATGCTATAGTCTTTCTAAACTTTAGAATTTGCTGATTTTGGGAATCAAGCTAGCTTTTGGTATATGGGTAATAGTGGATATCAACTTTTAGCCGTTTTTTTTTTGGAACATATTGACTTTAACAATAGATTAAGTCAATTGCCGCGCTTGACATTTTCTTTAGTGCTAGATAGATACAACGATAGACTTTAAACTGGTGTCAAAGTTGACAAGCGTTACAGACACAAGCCTTGAGTCATTGCGATATGCAACTCCTCAACCTTCTTAAATCCCTTCATCGCACCATCTCACTAATAGTGAGATAATAAAATAATAGTGAGTCACTAGTTTTCTTTGTTCTGTTTCAATAAAGAGTTTATCTATCTATCTAATATCATAATAACGAAAGTTATCGCGTTTGTCCTCTCTTTACACGGAACCGACAGATGGAGACTTTATGTCCTGGAATAGAACTCACTTTTTATTCCGTAAAAATTTACAGTTTCTGTGGGATAATAATACACGTTGGTGAAACCGCAGGGCGCTGCTAGTCTATAGTAAACGGAACTCTAATACACTGGTAGCACGCGACAAGAACTTCTACATTTGTATATGGAGAGTCATAAACAGACATTTAATACACACACACTATTACCTTCGTTGTGTGTCATCTTCTTGTCTTGTCTTTCGATTTGTACGTGTTCGTTGTTTTGGGCAGCTGTGCCAGGATATTTTTTTTCTTTCGTTCTTTCTTTCTAATAAAACGGTGTTGATTGATTGACGTGTTACCGCTGCACGTCTTAGGCAGGCTAATAGTTTTTTAATTGAGAACGAAACGGGGGGCATAACACTAGTTAACACGTTCACTGCTGGAAAAACAGCTGTGGTGTTTTTCATAACTTGGCGCGAGTGCGGGAAAACACAACTGTGGGCTGAGGGTGTTTGCCGTATGGGAAAACACTACGGTGTGCAGAGACGCACCCGTGGCTAGACAAGAAAATCGGTTCAGCAGTCAAAGTGTCTGAGCCCATTTCCGAAGTTAATGAAAACACCATAGTTGTGTTTTCAGCAGTGAACGTGTTAAAATAAAGACTAACCCCCTTATTCATAAAAAGTTATCGAACGTCACTTAGTACTGGGCACTAAAAAATTGTAGTGCGCGATTTTATGAAACGTCACATAACTTTTTATGAATTAGGGGGTGAATTTTTATCGACGAATAGACGAGCTATTTACCGCAGTCTCACTTGATGGTAAGGACGACCCGGTCAAGGAGCATGCTTGCCTAGAGATACCTCCATTCACTCGCGACTTAAAACCTTTCAGATTATCGGGAAACAAATATGCTGGAAAAAGCTGGATTGAGATGACATAGTGTATGCAGTAGCCAGAACTGAAAGAAATTTCCCTAGAATTATTTCGCTCATTGGCGAGAAACTTGTTCTAGTCGCAAAACGAGAGCTATGCCCAAGCTGATCGACTTTCAAGAATACGAGCCTGGAGGCATACCATGACCTCTTATAGCGATTCAATTGAAGACCTAAACTGAACCGCGTCGCATAATCGTACTGTGACGTCTTATTTTTGATGTGGCTGCCATTTTCAACCTCAACTGGATCCAGTTAAGATTGAAAATGGCAGGCACCTAAATTGGGTCGCTAATAAGCCATTTTCAACCTAAACTAGTACCTAGTATAAGTACCTAGTATAAGTATGTACCTAGTATAGGTTGAAAATGGCAGCAACATAAAAAATAAGACGTCACGGTACGATTATGCGACGCGGCTCAGCTTAGGTCCTCAACTGAATCGCTATAAGACGTCATGGTAGGCCTCCTGAAGTGAGTACATTAAATTTGACAGTTCTTACATTGAAACCTTCATTAAGGTCAAGGTTTGAAAATTACAGATATAACGTTGGACCTGTCAAATATTTCAGTTTAGTTTGGTGCACAAAAAAAAAGTAAATGCAGAGACATACCAGTGAGATAGTGATAACCAGCCAACATTCACTAAACATAACTGAATAAAGAGCGTTTAATATAAATATCAATTATTACCAAAATCGACCAAGCTCTCTGTCACGCATAAACACAGATAAGGCACTACTCCAAAGATAATACGGTTTCACTAATGAAAATCTTAATTAAACAAACACACAAACGATTCAAGGATAAAGAAGCAATAGACCTTGAAATTTCAGCACTAAATACAACCTAACTAGGAACCACACGCACACCATACACTTTGAACGATTTTCTTATCGGAATACCTAAATCCTTGAAAGTTGAACCGCCCGCCAATACCGCCATGAAAGACCTGACTACGGCAAAGTTGTTCGCGAACTGAAGCCGCCGAGGCGAAACTTGGTGCGAGCACGCGACGGTGGCCTATTTCGTTATTAAAGTCCGCAAAGGGAGTGTTCTGGCGAACGGTAATGAAGCCATGAAAATGACGTAAAACTTCGATATAAGAGGCCTGACTTTGCCAATGTTGCGGCTTGCCAATATCCGAGGGGCGGTTTGGAAGGACGTTTTATATATACTCTACGGACCCGACACGCATCTAATACCTATGTTTTCACATGCCAGAAATGGCTAAATAAAAAAACCAATTACAAACTTACGACCCTGCATATCTACTATCTATTTTTTTAACTAAAATCATTTCATTTTAAACATTGCAAATCAAAAAATCCGTGAAAAAAAACAATAAAAATTATTTTTTTGCTTCGAAAAATACGCAGTTTCTTGAAGTCCCCGCACTATGGATTGTACTAATAATTGCAAAAAACAAAGATCGATTACAAAGGTCGGAAATCGCGAGCTTACTACCGTTATACGAACAGTCGATCATATAACTTTGACGGAGGGATAAGCGTGAGCGTGCGTGGTCCTTTAGTTAGATGGTTTAAAGGCAATTTGTAACGTTTTTGGCTGAGGCAGTTGGCCAAATATTACGTCTGGATATGTCCGAGTAATGAAACCATAGCAATGTATTTAATACTTAAATCACTAGTTGATGAAGCCTTTTCGAATGTGACAGCGAAACCAACCGAAGATAAGTACTTTTATTAATTGAATGAGCCAATCTAAAAACCATCTAAACGGAGATGGAATCTAAAATGAGATTTTTGCGGCTAGAAATCGATATTTCGGCATCTTTAGCTGATAATTTGGGAAATATAATTTCTAATTATACATTCCAGGTAGCGAATTATGAGCCTAGTCTATCTCTTGAGGAAATAGTCCAAACTTTTATTATTTTGATGTTTAATAATCAGCTTTAGTTTAAAAAGGAAACCTTATCACTTTAACGTCCGTCTATCCGTCTGTTTGTCTACACTCTGATTGCCTCTCACTGACCACGTATTATACAAAAAACTTAAATCTATTCGTAGGTATGAAAATAATATTTTGAAAACCGTTTAACTTCCAGCAACTCCCACTATCCCTTTCCGTTACTACACCTTATTAATATTGTAAATATGCCACGTTACCTTGTAATACAATGCTGGGAGCGGCACGCACTGGGCGCGCCTGGGCGGGCCCGGGGAAAACATTAGCTAATTCCATTTACGAAGCTTTATTGGGCCTGGACAAGCGAGAAATATGATTACCATCGGGGTTTAGTCGGCTTTTGTCACGACAGGCTTTAGTTTTATTAACGAGATGGAAATAATGAGGTTGTAGCCTGTATGAAGGGAGCGGGTTCCAGGTAGAGGCCCTGTGTAACGCCTAAAGCTGTTTAAAATTTTTTCCTCTGGAAATGATCGGAAAATCATTAACACCTGAAGTGCTGATCACCTCTGATATGATCTTGATGATGCGTTCAGTTTCAGTCAGACACATACTTATTGTAAGAGAAACACTAGCTTAAATTATTGAGTTACTTTACTACAAGCAAAACTAAACTCTCCGAAGCAAAATACTTTACTAACGTCTAACGTTCTAACGTATCATATGGCCAGGAATTTCGCTGGAAATAGTGGCCTTCAATCCGGAACACAGGAATGTTTCCACACTACTGATGAATATCTGGCAAAGATGTGGTTGTTCTGTGGTGTTTCACTAAAGAGTTTATCTATCTATTTACTTCGCCAGGCGGACTGTGGCAGAAGAGTCCTGCTACTAAAAAACGCATTGTCCCGGGATAAAACATACCCTATAGCGCTTAGGGATAAGGTAGCTTTCTATTGGTAATACAAATTCAGTGTCGGATCAGTAGCTCCGAAGATTGCCACTCACAAATAAACTTTACCTCTTTATAATATTAGTGTGAATTAATAGCCGTGTAAAATGCTTTCTTACATAATTCAGTAATGTGTTGCCGGATATTGGCCATAAAGGAGGTGCCTCAAGCCATTTGTATTCATGCACGTTTCAAGGGCTTTTTGTTAACCTATTTTATGGATTGTTCGCGTAATGTGTTGACAATAAGTCTTTTGTTGACTAGCTGGCAAGGATTACAAGGTAAATTACGACTTTTTACATTACAATAAGAACGATTTCAAATCATTTAACAGTTTAATAAAGCAAACTGTTATAGCTATTCAGAACTTTTGAGCTACAGAACAGCTATTGAGAATATTGGTACCATCTTTTGATTTGTGTGAACCACAGGTATTTCCTCAGAGCCCGGTTGTTGATCAGACCATAATCTTCGTAGTTGCTGATTTCCTAGATACAGGGAATCCTAGTCAGTGGTCAAGATCATTGTAAGAGATCGTGACGCGTTTTTCTTCTTCTCTTTTCATAACTAAAGAGTCATCATCATCATCATCATCAACCCATAACGTCCCACTGCTGGGCACGGGTCTCTCCTCACTTTCGTGAGGAGGGTAAGGCCATAATCCACCACGGGGGCCCGTCCGGATTGGTGTATAACATACCTACCTCCGAAATAATTCTCGGGTAGGTTATGTGGGTTTCCTCACGATGTTTTCCTTCACCGAAAAGCGAGTGATAAGTACGTACATATGTTTTACAGAAACACATTGGATTTGAACTCACGACCTTCTGATTGGAAGGCGGACGTTCTCCCACTAGGCTACCACCGCTTATAGTAACTAAAGAGTAGTCAAAGATAATTCGCACCGCTGCGCTGACCAAACAGCAAATAGCTAGAAATTCTAATCGTCCTGTCTCCATCGTCAGTTCCTAGATAGCAAAATGCTATACCGTATGAGTATGGAGTGTAAACGTGAAAACGTTAATTGAATTGGATTTTGATGAAAATGGCGACAATATTTAGATAGGGGTGCAAAATAGGAGCCTTCTAGAGAAGCGTTTCACTAATATACCGTGTCACGATCACATATAATGTAGATACTGTAATGTAATGTAATGTAGATAATGTACCCCTTACTAGGAGCCCTGTATCTAAAGGCTGGATAACTCCGAGGAACATGATCCCACAAATACCCAAAAACTCTATCCAAAATATTGATTGGATTCTTATGATTTTACAAACATCTGGCGTATCCTAAACAGCTGAGACTGTAACAGTTGAAACACCGACACGAAAGAAGAATTGTTAGCTTAAAGAAAGTGTTCACTAAATAACCACAAGCGATGATAGCCTAGTGGGAGAACGTCTGTCTTCCAAGGAGAAGGTCGTGAGTTCAAATCCCAGTGCGGGATGGAACACATCGGTGCGTGCAATGTGTTTCTGTAAAGCACGTGTACGTAATTACACTCACGTTTCGGTGAAGAAAAACATCGTGAGGAAACCCACATACCAACCCGAGAAATATTTCAGAGGTAGGTATGTTATCCGGACTGGGCCCTCGGAGACCTGAGCTCAGCAGTAGGATAATATGGGTTGATTCCAGACCGGGCCCCGTGGTGGATTATGGCCTAACCCTCCTCACGAACAACACTAAAACTGAAATAAAAGAAGGGGTCATCGCTGCACTGGATCGACTGTACCAACTTGTAAAAGAGTCTGAGACAGAAAACCAGGGCAAAGAGCGGGATGGGATCGGAAACGAGGAACCTTTACACCCTCCGCCCCCATCCCACCCCGCTCCCCCGAAGGAGGACAGCGAATTGCGCGTACAATTAAAAAGACACAGCGAAATTATTTTGGAGAACACCAAGAGAATGGAAGAGCTCAGCGAAAGACTCTCCGCCCATCGGGAAGTCCTTGGAGGTATATCGTACGCGAGTGTGGCGGCTGGCAACGGCAAGACAAAGCTTGCCGAGCAAACCACGCTACACTCGATTGTGGTCACCTCTAGGGACGACCAGGAAACAGCGGAGGAGGTGCTCACCCGAATCAGGACGACTGTAAACGCGAAGGAGGGGGGGATAGAAATAGAAAGAATTAGAAAGGCACGAGATCGGAAAATAATAGTCGGATGTAAGAATGAAGCGGATCGCGACAAATTGAAAGAAAGGCTGCAAAAGGCTGGAGACCACCTTAGGGTTGAGAACATCCAAAATAAGGACCCACTCCTTATTCTGAAAGACGTCCTCATTCATAACACCGACGATGAGATCTTACTCGCACTAAGACAACAAAACACGAGGATATTTCAAGATCTGAAAAATGAGGACGTCAGAGTGGCGGTTAAATATAAAAAGAAAACACGGAACCCACTCGCAAACCATATCGTCCTTATGGTGTCTCCAAAAATCTGGGCACGGGCAATGGAGGCCGAAACGGTCCATATAGACCTCCAAAGGGTGCGGATAGCGGACCAGTCGCCTCTCGTCCAGTGCTCCCTCTGTCTGGGCTACGGCCATGGCAGGCGCTTCTGCACGGAAACCGTGGAGAAGTGCAGCCATTGTGCCGGGCCCCACAAAAAGTCGGACTGTCCTGACTGGCCTACAAGTTCAGCGCCCACCTGCTGTAACTGCATGCACGCCAAAATAAATCCGGCAAACCACAACGCATTCAGTCAGGACTGTCCGATCAGACGGAAATGGGATGCACTGGCGAGAGCCACGACTGCATACTGCTAATAAAAATTAAACACCAAACCTGCAAAGCCGCTGCTCTGGATGTTAAGAGAGCAAAATAACCGGGATAACAAACGGATCGGGTCATAATACTATGACCCACCGCTTACCACCCACGCAATAAAAACATCCAGCGCAGCGGTAGACCTAAATACTCGATAATAATAATATTATTGATATTTAAAATTCAAGCAGGCACAATTAGAACACCATATACATAAATAGCATAATACCAACATAACCATACAACATCACATATAAATAGTAAAATCAACAGCATAATCACACTAAATTTAAATAATTCATGTTCAACATATATTATAAGAATATATCCCTGCAACATATTAAAAATTTAGTAAAACTATAAAATTTGACCACCTTAAATATACAATTTGATAAAACAAAGTAATAACTAATATACAATTCACACACCAAGCCCGAAATTAAAACAATAAATAAATAAAAACTGTTACAAATAGCCTAAAAAACAACTAGCCATAAAACCAGCGAAACAAAGATATTTAAAAGATAAGTACTAAAATAATAACTGAAACTTGTAAGCAATATACGTAATATAAATAAAAATGTAATAAAACTTCTGTCACAAGAATAATAAAACAATTAATAAAACATCCAGGAATAAAAATAATACACCAAAATTTAAAATATCAACAAAACTCTTCTTCTCTTCTTTTTTAATAAAACAAGTCAAAATTAAAACACGAAAACAAGGACTCGGAACCTATGTGTCTGAGGAAAAGCGGCCCCGTGGTTTTATTGACCACGGGATAAAAAAAAAAAAAAAAAAAAAAAAAAAAAAACCCTCCTCACGAAAGTAAGGGGAGACCCGTGCCCACCAGTGGGACGATATAGGTTGATGATGCTGAAATAAGCTTGCAAAACATTTTGGAACTATACTCACTTTTTGGACTTGCATTATAGACACGGTAGACACTCAAACCACTGCGTGATCCTGAACGGTTGTTATCTAAAAGACGTCTAATGTTAGTATAGCAGACGAGCTTAGATATGACATAATCAACTATTACACACAGCGATCACGTCAAGGACTGTTTCGGTCGTCCGTCACTGCACTATCCTGAGAATTATAACGAAGTCAGGGCAAAAATGTACATATATTTCCGTTTAAAGTAGCCAGAAGCTGGTCTCGCAATATATACGTCGCAATAATAGCTATAATCTCTATAACATGTTATGGAACGAACGTATGAGGAACGTTAAACCAGTCATTTTTGTAGAACTTGGTATGTATTCTTTCAGAGATTATTAGGGCTTTACGAAACATCTAGTCTGACCTTCAAAGAAAACACTCAAAGTTTCCCTTACAAAATTAAGTCCATAGCAGTCATTTTGGTAGGTTTACGTAGCTAGCTTTTAAGTTATTAAGTTTTGTTGGAATTAAAGCCCGCGCAAGGCCTTACGTATTTAAGGCTCTTGATAATTTGCGGCGCTATACCCATAATCCAAATTTCACAACATCTGCCTTTAGAAATAAAGATGATTCGTTTTTGCACAAAACATAACATAACACAGTACCACGAGATTCTTGTAAACTTTTCACTTATGATTAATGCACTGCATAATTCAGATTTGCTATGTCCGATTTATCAGATCGATCACCGTCCTAAATAATCGCTCAGCGAAGCCGATTTATCGCGACTGTTCATACGGGAGCTCGGTATCCAGCCAGTATGCCCTGTTTTGAATCAAAACACGCTACTGCCGCGGAGTTCGAAAGACGTCTGAAGGTTAGTTGCTAAATTGTTTGCGAGGAGCTCCTACACTATTCTGGTAGCCTGGTACTATTGGGATAGAAACGAGCAAACTTTTTGTTTTCAAATATTTCCCAGTAACTATTTTGTAGCAGCAAGCTATATACATAGAAATAATTGCTTCAGCGAACTCTACGTAAATAAAGCAGCCCAAGGAAATTAACTTTGATCGCCTGCACTTAACCCGAATCACATGTATTTATTTTGATTTGTTTGGTCACGATAAATTAAACTATAAGTACGCATTGTGTTTAAACAACCCAAAGACTGGAATAAAAAACTTAACTGGGGTACGTTTTAGGCATAACTGGGATTAAAGTTATTTTTTATACTTTAGCTTTTTATACGGCTAGCATTTGACCACTATCTTACCTGGTGTTAAGTGATGACCATGTGGTCAAAGGTGGTAAACACGATCAGCATAGGATGGGACTGCCTCACAAGGACCACTAATTGGAACACCCCCACAGGGATTTGGCGAAAGATTTTCTACTTGCGAGTGGTACTTAGCCAGGCGGGCACAAAATGTCACACAACCAGGAATCCATGGGAAGCTCATGCTCACTTTTGCAGTCAGCGGGTCACGAACTGACACCCTGCGGCGTGCGATACGAAGAAGAAAACAACTGAGAAATCATCGTTCAAGAAGCCTATATTTATGTTGGGATGTTTGTTTCTCGTATGAGATATTGCTTGGCCTCTGAGAGTTTATTAGGCCGCCTGTGACGTGGTTTGACTATAATCGCATAAGAACAGCCTTTATTTTCGTATCGATCTTTCAAATATGGTGCTATGAGATGGCCTGTTACAGTAGAAACGGTGTTCAGTGTACATTTTGTAAGCCAAGCATACGCTTTCAGAATCACTCAACTGAAAGTGATGCGGTTGAGGACTCCCCACGCTTGCCTTGAACACACCTGTTTGTCCTCGCATTATTTCTACAAAAATAGGTAGACCGTAAACTATTGTATATTTTATACAATATCAAATTTCAATTGTTATATTTTTTTTATTACTAGAGTTAGAGTATGGAGGCGAGTAGGTCGCGCTCCCTTTAACAGTTACAGTGCCACCCAGGATTTTGCATTGCAAAATTTTGCGTAGCAATGCATGACGAAACAAAAATATTTAATCCTAATAGTATTCAGTATTACAATGAAATAGTGTAAGCCATCAGTGTTCACAACCGTACGATAATTATCGTACATGTAGTGAAAGTTTTCAACTATGTGTCCAAGCAAACATTTAAATTTTTTTATACTACAGCCATTATCCTGAATTGTACGATATTTTTGACCAATGTTGGTCCATATACGATAATTCTACGGCTCTGGTACGATAGGTGCCTCGCGTCAGGTTGTGAACACTGTAAGCCATTCACAAATCTTCGCGAATACGGCCGGCGGCCTACGCTATACTTATTTTAGGTATGAATATTAATTTCAATTCTCAGGTCGCTTTTTGTGTAGGATGGATATGAAATGGTGGACTTGTACTCGTAACTAAATGACGGCAGATGGATAAAGGCCGTGATTGAATGGTGGCAGAGAGATTGTCGTAGACTAGTAGGCAGACCACCACCCGCTAGTCGGAGGAAATTGTGAGGATAGTCGGAAGGTAGTCGATGCGTCTCGCACAGGACTGGAATAAGTGGCGTGAAGGAGAGGCCTATCCTTGAAGATAGGCCGCTTCTTCACACCACTGTTGGCAGTGGGTTGACATGGGCTGAGATGATAATGATGCAGATAGGTACAGGATGGCTGAGCTCTCCCTAACTCTTCATTAGTTATTCTTCTTTAGTTTTCTTTGTTCTGTGGTGTTTCAATAAAGAGTTTATCTATCTATCTATTTATCTAGATCTATCTCTTTGCCATCAATGCTTTCCTGGTAGGTACTTCTGATCCTAGTCAAGTAAGATTTCTTGCACCGGCCGATACTCGGATTACAGAACGTTATTGTTATGAAACTCTTTTGCTTTTGAATTGCTGACCGTTCTTCGAAACGCATGCATGGATTTCGTGGAAACAGTTGTATAATAAAAGTTATTTTTTTCGATAATAGGCTTTGGACCTATGGTAACGACCCTATTTTTCTTATCTCATCAAACCAGCAGGTAGAATATCCTAAATAACCTAAAAAAAATTAGATTCAGTGCGAGATGAAGTCGATATCGTATCGAATCGATTCGATTTTTTATCGAAAATTTCTGCGGAATGTATGTATGTAATAATGAGTTGTACTGTGTAATACCGTTATTGTTCGGTTTCTTAATTAATTTTTTTCGTTTTTTTTTTTTTACTACAAACTACATATTTCAATTCTATTCTACGATTATCATTAACAGACTATTTTGGCAGCTAGCTTGTACTAATTTAGTCCAAAACGATGGGATCGCGTGAGCCGTATAATCAGATTGGATCCTCGGCAATTCCAATGTAGTTAGTAACTTTAGTAAGCGCGTTTGATCAATATAGGTAATTTTTTCAGATAAGGCGTGTTTGCATTCTCTGAATACAGCAGCTATATACCTCTATCTACGCCAAAGGCACCAATTCTGTTGGCACAAACTAAACCTATTTTGACACCTCCAAAGTTATTGCCATCCCTTTCGTTTTCATATGGTAGAAAAGTGACAAGAAATCATTTGACAGGGCTAAACTAAAATTTAGACTAGTTGTAACAAAAGAATTGGAACCAATATTTCTTTTTGTTACATACTGTTATCTAGTACTAGCTTGGCCTCGCGGTTTCACCCGCGTTTACCATTATCGAACCGTTAATTTTTACGGCATGTAAGAATCCTATATTCTATTGCATATAGTATTTTATGCTAAATATAATTGAAATCCGTTATGGCGTTTCGGAGCTATTTGGGACCATCTTTCAGATAGACGAAAATTTTATAATTATATAAATGATTATCTTCTTCGTCGTGTCGATGATCCACGGCTAGATTGTTTTGGACCAGAAATTGGCTACTGCCACGCCGGGGGCAGAAGCTTCATAGAGGTCGGTTAAGGTGCAGGTGTTAGGGCACTGAGGGCACGACAGCAAATGCTGCATCGTTTGCGCAGAAACGGCACAGTCACACTGTGACCTGTCCGAAATAAAAAATTAAAAAAAAAATGCATAAATGATTATGCTTTGTATAAATAGCAAATTTCACTTAAATATTGGGATTTATTTAGAAATCACAGTAAGACAGTTACATTTTATTATCGGTATAGATGTTATTTAGTAGGTATAGATAGATGGATATTGATTTGGATCAAATCAGAAGTCAATTTTGACCTAGTTCCCTAGTTAGTTAGAGTTGAAATTAAGAATGCTTGTGTCACGTTCTGGTGACATTACAACATCATGGTGACAACGAGCTGATCTGACATTACATATGGAAGGTAGACAACTGAACTCGCTGGCTTACAGTAGATTGGTGTTTGAACTCATTTCGATCAGCTTGCTGTACTGAATACGTAATGCAGAGCTTGAAACATATATTTTTCAACAACTTCGAATTACCTTGACCTATAAAGCTGGGCCGATGGTATCGCAAAAAAAAGCTTTTGGATTATTATATTAAAGACGTGCTCAAAACTCCGTGTAGTTTACGTTTTACCTATTATTAAAATTACCATTTCCCCGTAGTGTCCCCGCTATATAAAATCATAGACTCGTGTTTAGTAGGAAGCTGACGGGGAATTGCGAGTAGTGAGGATGCTGGTTCGATTGCAGCGCAAGGCATGTTTGTGAGAACCAGAGTTATTGCAGCGAGTCTACATATTTGTGGGACTTGGCTCCCGGATTTTTCAAACTCCAACCTTTATCTATTCCTGATTAATTTAGTTGATCATAATGTGATTATTTTTCTCTGTTTATGAGACGATATGGAACGGTAGAGGATGTAGCGACCAAAACAGAGCAAGGGATGCTTAGATGGTTTCGACAATTGGATGAAGAAAGATTGACGAAACGGATCTACATAGTATTAATGGGTGAACCAGCCGGTAGGGGTCGTCAAGACGTACCAAAGAAAGGCCAAGACAAAAGTACCAATACCCGGTGAGTATGCATGAAGAGACTTATGAAAGTGGAAGAAGCGAAAGAAGTGTACCGTAGCATGTGGAAAGATATAGTCTCTGACTACCCTAACGGGAAAAAGGCATGACTGGATTTTTTATTTACAGTTTAAAATAGTAAGCTTACAGTAACACCCAAAACGTATAAATGTATTGTAAAAATGCATTATTTTTACTAACTTGCAATAAATGATTTGAATTCTAAGTTTTGTGATTTAATTCCTTAGATACTTCCCGTATTAGTTATCGCCAGTGCGGTACGTGGTACTGTAGATTATTCCCTTAGGTCCATGATTTTGTTCCCATCCAGATCCACGGCTTTTTGTGAAAGTTTTATACAACCTAGTAGAGTTCAGTTGTCGAGAACAACGGGCTGTGTATCTATGGGAACAGGTTACCTATCCGTCATAGGACCTTTAGGAATACGTATTATTATGTGCGGCAGCTCACGCCTCGCCAAGTTAAAACAATGCGTAATGACCACAATAACACAGTACCATAAAAAAATCAGCACAATTGCATCCAAGGATTTGACATGACATTGTACAAACGACCTAGTACTCGTATCAATCTAGATTCTAGAAGTTCTAATGCGTGTAGGTGTCTACAGCTCCGTTAGTAGATTTGGCATTGACAATGACAATATCAATCTAGATTCTAGACGCACTATTTAAGCAGTATCTCTTTTTTATGTTACTAAGTAACGTCACGAGCAAGTCGTTCAACTAATGGTAAGCCCATAACAGCTACAGTGCCACCCAGAATCTGTCGAGGCACTGCACTGCGTTCGTCACCCCGAGACATGGTTCCAAAGTCTCATATGCTCATATGCATGTGCAAACAGTGCCATTTAAACCGAAACACATTTGTATCGCATCAGTAATTCTGGAGGTTACTTCCTACAAAATTTCACTGACTGTAAATAGATAAGTTCTATCTATAAACATACCCTTATATATCTCTCTAGGTCCGGTGGTATATTCTCCTCGAGTGCGTACAAGGCTTTGCGGTCGCTTTCCTCCGTGCCTTCCGACTTCTCATCGCGATCTTGGTCACAGAGTGTTCTTCTCTTCTTGAAGTTCACTTCCTTATATGCATCTTCTAGAACGCTATCTTCTTTCCAGTTCACTTCTTTTTTTGGCTTGTACGGCTCATTCTCTTTATTGTCATGTTTCTGCAAAGAGTTTGTTTTGATTATATGTATTACAGTCTTTATTATGGGTTATCAAAAGAGATTTTTTCTACACAGCCTTTGGATAGGCAGTTTTTTTTTGTTAAATAGGTACTTGTGGTATGTTTGGTTGCAACATATTTAACAGACTTCAAAATAGGTGGAAGTTTTCAATTCGACAATTTTTTTTTATAAATGAAAATGTATTTTATTTTTTTTTACAACAAAAATTTATTTAATTTAATTGATATCTTCAATCCTATGTTGTATATAATATAGATACGCACTATGGGCCTTCTAAAAGACTCATCTTAATGTTGACATGTTCACTACTGAAAACACAACAGTCGTGTTTTTCATAATTTGCCTCGAGTGCGGGGAAACACAACTGTTGTGTTTGTTGTATTGGAAAACATTATGAAGTGTGCAGAGTCGCACCCGTGGCTAGACAAGAAAATCAGCTCAGCAGTAAAAGTGTTAAGTATTATCCCACAACAACTATGAATTTTACGAGATAAAAAGTATTAATTTAGGTCATCCAGGTAATAAACTATTTGTGTGCCAAATTTCATCTAAATACAGTCAGTAGTTTTTGAGTAAAAGAGTAACAAACAAACATACATCCATCCATCCTCACAAACATTCACATTTACAATATTAGAAGGATAGAAAAGGATTAATCGTTATACTGAAGTTGAGCTTACAGTAGCATCGTCTAGTAATTAATGAAAGAGCCTAGAACCAACCGCTATAAAACCTTTATGAGGGGTGTGGTACCAGAGCAATGTACAGTTAATGTCAAATCAATAGTCTTGACATCTGACCGAACTACACTCTGATGTGTACTTTATTGACACACTTTTATTACAATTGTGTTACAATACATTTTTTTTGTTGAGCCTCCCTGGATAAAAATAAATTGTTCATGCCCCCCTTAATTTTTTCATTGGGTTACAGAGGACGGTAAGGCAATTGTAAACCACGGAATGAATGGCTGTGATACTGACAGAGGCCTCCGTGGCGTAATAGGGTGATGAGCCAATTGCGAATCGGGAGTGGGTTCAATTCGATTTCGAACAGCAGATTTAAGTGAGCCGCAAGTATTTGCTGTCTTTTTTTTTTATAGGATAGTGTGGCAAACAAGCTGACGGCCCGTCTGATGGTAAACGGTTACCGTCGCCTATGGACACCTGCAACAGCCGGGGTGTTGTCGATGTGTTGCCTACTCACTAGAGCTCTTTTCAACCTTCTCTTGAAGAGACCCATAGTATACTTCTGGGTCTGGGTGTTTGTGAGACAATGGTCCTCGTTGTTCCTGATTAGAGATACAGGTCCTAATTAGGGGTCAGGATCTATGTGTGTTAAGCTGCGTTATTTACTATGATGTTTAATTTACGTAACAATTTTTTTTTTTTAAATAATGCAATCGTATCCTACCCCCTTTGACATCTTTCTATGCCCCCGAGGGGTGTGCCTGTTGGGAAATCCTGCAATACAGGGTAGAAAGAGATTTTATCCATTTGGTAAAGTATAAAAGTGAATATGTTATTGCATTTTTTATGAATTATTTGAATCCCGGCTCATGCAACGTTCTAAAAATTTTAGTATGGCTGTTTATTGTAATAAATGACCTAGATGTATTTTCAAAACAGAATAAATTAAAATCTAATGTTATATTCTTAAGAACTGACTGTTTGATAGGTAGTAAAATATAGCAAAAAAAAAAAAGTTGTAATATAGCAAGTTGTTGCAGTTGTTGTTGTAGTTGTGTTGTATTGTTGTTGTTGTTGTGTTTGTTGTAGTATAGTAGTTTGATAGGTGGTATTTGTTTGAATAAAACTTACCAGATTCTTTTGATTAATCCTAGATCCTACTAACATTATAAATGAATGTTAAAAGTTTGCATGTTCGGATGTTTATTACTCAATCACGCAAAAACCGATAATTTAAAAACATTTTAGCTACTTTATATTTAAGATAAAACTGCTACACATGTTAGCAGTTTTCTCTTAATACATTAGACTCAATCATTGGTCTTAATAATAATTATCAAAATCTATGAGAACCAACTTCTACTGCAAGGCACAAAAAAAGCAGAGAAAAATACCAGCAATTTTGAATAATATGCACTTTATGCCCACCGGTTTTGTTAAAAAGACAGCCCTCAGACACGTAACAACCATAATTCCATTAAAAAGAAAAGTAAGAAGGCCCACTTACTATTTTCTTCAACCACTGCAGATGTTTGCCATCTAACAGCAGTAATATATTAGTCTCAAAATACGAACTCGAGTGCCGCGTGCAGCCGAATCGATAGAACGGCGCTTATCAACTGACGAATGGACTAGAAAATCAATAGAGTTCCACAGATGCCTAGAAGGCATGCAACAGGTTGTGAAATGTTACTCTCAAATTAGTATTTAAAGGTATTCAAAACTTACTGAATAGTCGCTGGGAGCCGGCAAGAGGCCCAACAGCGTTTTCTCCTTCTCAATCTCACGCTTTTTCGATGCAATTAGCGTTTCTAAATTCTCCGATGTTATCATTGTTCAAGATTTCACTTTTGAATGGCGGGAAAACTTGCCGCTACTATTTTATCTGCCATTAATGTAGCGGTTCTGGTGATAATGTCTCGCTCATAGAGTAACTTAGGATTCTAAACCCGTAGGTATTTACATTTACAAGAGAATTTTAGGGATTATTCCTTGCATATTTTTGATTCATCAACAAACGAAGCTTACAAACAAATTCGTTGGAACTGAAATTCAAATTTCGTTCGACACTTTGATTGACAGCCACACTGCCACCGACATTCTAACACTGACAATGACAATCAAAACGAAATGTGACATTGTTTTATTTTTAATTTTTTACGGTACTAAGTCACTTCTGTGACATAGCAAATCGATTGATACTTTCATCGTGTATCTTCATCTTCAATCCACGCTACATTGCAAAGCTATGTAGTGTGGATAGAAATTTTTGTCCGTATTTATGCATAGATACTGTCAAAAATGTCGCAGCCCTGCAGAAACCCAAAAGTTGTAGTTGTTTGAAATTGACTCAGAACATAACGGTCAAAGAATTAAAAAGAAAAAGAATTAAGTGAGTTGTGAATGTCAGTGTCAATGTCAGTGACAAAATCCGGCCATGCCATGAGCCAGCCGGTGCCCATGCCCGGTCGGTAGCCCGATACCCGCCCGGAGCTGCCGGTCGGTCGGTAGTGACATGAGCCTGACCAATATTTTCTTAATTATAACCACAATCTTTCGTTCCTAAAAGCATATTCAGGTTACAAATTGGTGTTATTTGTTTGCAAACTCTGCATTTCAAAGGCATTCCACCCAACCTCCAAGCAACAAGTTCTGTAGCAATATTTTAAATTCACAAAGTATAGCTAACCTAACCTCCAAGACTCATCAGCTGGGCAGTATTTAGTAAACATGGACCCAGAATACGAAAAAAAAGTAGCCGAGCTCAAGAGTAAAGTGAAGAGCTTCCCTGATTTCCCAAAAAAAGGAATATTATTCTGGTAAATATCATAAATTTGAAACCATAAAATATCCCAATTTCCCCACTGTGGAATAAAGCTGCTGGACCCGGAATAACCCTAAAGGGGCGGGGTGACTGGGGATTTTCAGGGTGACAGTAACAGCTAATATAACTAATATGTGTTGGCCTTCGTGCCGTAAGTGTGAGGTAGCAGATTCGCTTCCCGTATTGCTAAGATTTCTGTGAATCGCAGGTATTTGCTTTGAGTCTGAATATTTGTGGGACCATGTTCCTCATAGTACCAGTTTTACTAGACACAAAGAATCTAGTTGGAGGTGAAGATTTAGGTATGCAATCATGACACATTATTTTACATGTTGGATGCTTAGCAACAGATCCGGCCAGACTTAAATTAAAACTCCTTTGTAAATCATGCGTACAAGAGATTAATACAAAAACATTTAGGGACATATTTTCAGCCATATCCGACGGCAGTACAAGTCAGCTGCTACAAGGTCTACTCGTGCAGACAGTTCGCGCCAAATTCCCTGATGTACAAGCAGTCATAGGGCTGGAGTCCCGAGGGTTCCTGTTCGCATTCTCACTGGCTGCTGAGCTGAAGATAGGGTGCATTCCTGTTAGAAAGAAAGGAAAGCTGCCCGGAGAGGTGGTGTCACTCAAATACGACTTGGAGTATGGATCTGTGAGTGACATACTAGTTGATACATGTAACTTTATCTGCATTACTTTACGAGACATTCTATATATGTGAAACCTATGGTCTACTGTGAATAAGCATACCATGACAGTACCAGTTATACAGAAACCATTTGTCTGTGAAGAAATTAGCATAATTGATACAAAAATTACAAATCCTTCACATGTTATCTATTGTAGATAACACATTCTTGTCCCATTCGTATATATAATACTGATAATGCTAATTATTATCAAGTCATCCCAGTTGTACAAAACAATTAATTAACCAAACATCTAAAACTCAGCCTTGTAAAACGACCATATCAATCTTATTTCAGGATGTAATGGAAATTCAAAAGCACACCATCCGCCCCGGCATAAAATGCCTCATCGTCGACGACCTGATAGCAACCGGGGGTTCCATTGCTGCTTCAGTGAACTTACTCCGATCATGCCAAGCGGACGTAATTGGATGCCTTCTAGTTATAGAACTGAACAGCCTGAACGGACGCAGGAACATTCCCGAGGGTATACCCGTGCATTCCTTAATTAAGTATGATTGATTGTTGTTAGATTTGTGAAAGTTTAATCAAAGATAGTTCCTATATATATTCATTTAGTGATATTTTCCACATTTTTACTATGTTAGGTTTTTTTTTTAATTGACTCGGTAACCAGACAAGCAAGTTCACCTTATCCTAAGCGCTATGACATCCCATAACAGTTATTGTGCCACCCAGAACTTTACATTGCATGATCTTGCGCACCAGTGCACTGCGCGTGTCACCCTGAGACATTGATTCTAAAGTCTCAGAAACCAGTTTACTATTTTACAACATGGGACCCTGGTGGGTACTACAGAATATTTGTGTGCAGGTAGTGTTTGCATAACATTTTCTTCATTTCAATGATCAATAGATCATCTAGTCTATATTTAGAGTCTAGAGCCAAATATTGGCACAGGCACAGGTCTGATGCATAATTTTGCAATGTGAAGTGCTGAGTGGTACTGTGCAACTGTTGTGGGTAGGCGTGGCGTTCACCATCAGGTCAACTACCTGTTTACGTATCGATACTACATAGCATAAAAATAGATGGCGCCCCATAAACAACTCTACAAGCAAATCACATCGCGCGTAAGGCTTTATTTCGTAGGAAACTGTTGAAATCCAAGAAAACTTTTATTTTGTTTAAATTCTTTGAAAAATAAGTGAATGGACCGGGGCAGCATTTATTATAATATGGAGGTTACCTTTTAATATCCTGTTCGCCAAATAGCTACAATTTTTGAATTGTTTATTAACAATATGAAATGTTTTTAACTTGCACATTGTAGATTAGTTTATTGTACTTTGGAGTAATAAGAAATAAACTGTGCCTTCTATATCTGTAAGTAGCTAAGACAGAGATGAGACATTCACAAAAAATATTATAATTATATTTATTTGTTATATTTTGTTAAATACTCATTGATTTTAGGATTTTGTTGGTCTTCGTAGTTCCTGATTCTTTAGACACAAGAAATTCTAGTTACAGGTCAGGATTTATGTATGATCGTGACATGTTATTATTCTTGTTATTTGTAATTATTATGATTATTGTATGTTTGATTAGATACATATCAACACTTCCAATAATAGAACATTGTCACAATTTTAGTTCGATTCAAAAGTTAAGAGTCCTTACTAATAAGGGCAGGCAACGCACCAGCAATGGCCCTGGCGTTGCAGATATCCATAGGCAGCGGTGACCACTTATCATCGGGTGGGCCGCATACTTGATGGACATCTCCTTTATTTAAAAAAAATTATTTGATTATTACGAATATTAATTCTTTCTGGTAGTGTTTATAATGTAAGGGGTATATATTTATTATGATACAATGATGTGGAAGCTCAATTTTATTTTATTATGTATATAATACTTACAGGTTTTTTTACATTAAAATACGAATGACTACCATTCCATTAAATTTTACAGTGTTAAATAAAAAACTATGTTTGACCAAATAAATATTTTTTATTATAATATGAATATCATTTCTCAGATATTGCAATTAATAAGTTAATATTATAAGGTACTTAGAATTTGGTAGTTTCTTATATTCTACTGATTCCTGAAGCCAAGAATTACTTTTTGACCTAACTCCTTAGAGATACTATCGAAGTTTTGTTGGTATTTTTCCTCGGGAATATTTTCACTGTCGTCAGCAGTCGCAACCATGTAATCAATGGGCATATCCTCATTTTCTTGAGAAGGCAAAGCGTAATCCATGTCGGTGTGAGTTTTGTTTCCGTCGTTAGTTTTCGAGGTTTCTTCCTCAGGTTCGTCAGGTTTATCGGTGGTAGGAGTAAGTTTATAAGCGCTGTCTGTAGTTACATCCTGTGGATTCACTTTCTGCGTAGTCATCTGGCCCTTTTTAGTTTCCTCTGGGTTGACGTATTGCACTATAGGATCAACAGTTTGCTGGTCCTGGGTGTCCCTGTTAGTCCTAGGCTGGTCTCCCGTGGCCACAGGCGGACTGGGTCCTTTTTTTTCTACTGGTTTCTCATCAGTATTGGACGGCACGGTAGGGTTGACATCTTTGGAAGGAACGTTGTCAGCACTGTCCGTGCCTTCGGGTAAATCTGAGGCATCGATTTCGGTATCGTTTGATGTCACATCCGAGCCAAATACCCGAGGGTGTTTGGCACGGATGTCTTCTTGAATACCGTATACCACGACGTGGAAGTCAAACCCTCGGAACACAGTGGGAGATTGAAGCTCGACGGTGACGTTCTTCTGTCCTTCTCCACCCTCAACGACTTTAGCAACGCCGTCCTTGTCTGGCCTGTTGTCTGTCACAACGACCGCGCTGATCACTTCCTCTTTGGTAGTGTTGATGGCGATCTTCTGCACTTGCTTCCATATAGCTGGGCTGGCTTCTATCTTCTCATCGAAGATTTTCCTGCCATATTTGGTCCCTATTAGGAGATCATTGCAGAACACTGCAGAAGCACAAGCGAACAACACTACTGCCAGTTGGTTGTACATCGTGAATGATTCTGGATCGACTGATGGTAATAATTGTGTCACACGGCTTTTATAGCAGGAGTTGAGGAAAAAATTGGATTAAGTCATTACTGAATGAGTTGTCCACCTGACGTCTAAGCTTCCTACAGGAAAATAATAAGTTGGTATGATTGTCTAGTTAGCGGTACAGTCATCGCCTACTGCGTCACTCCGGAGCCAGTCTCTTATTTCTTGGTAGGCCCAAACATATTGTTCTGAGAACATTTAAAAATAGTGAACAAAGCTTAGGGGCTACCCTATTTTCACAGGGTTCCAATTTTTGAATCTCATCAGGTGTCAAAATGGCCGATTCTCATTGATTTCTCGTTGGGAATCGGCCATTTTCGTAAAATTGGCCTCCGACGAGATTAAAAAATTGGCCCCCAGTACCTAATGAAGCTATCTACATAGGTAACCGTTTGTTTAGTTTTTAGATAGGTACCTACGAGAAGGAACATGGGTCATAACATAAGTAGGTAGGTACACATTAACCGCCCGCCAGCACGGTAGGTAAAGTTTCAAACAAAGGACGAGGAAATGTGTAAACAAGCGCTAATATGACAGACAATAGGTTTATTGTTGAAAAATAAATGTTTTTAACAAATAAGTCTAATAGGTACGCGCCATTGTAAAAAAAATAAAATAAAAAAAAAACAGTAAAACATGAAAGCTTTAAAAAGCACCCTTTAAAACAACGTAGATAATTAAAAGCGTTTTGCGTTCGTCTGTACGGCGTACGTGTATAATCTACAAGTAAAATCTAAACGCTTTTTGAATTACAACAATGTTTTGACGCTAAGATTCGGAATTTCCGAGAAAAAATCACCTTGACAATATCTGTAGGGACATCTGGGACATTTTGTGAGAAAAACTAGCTTATAATGAAAAATTTGTCAATGAAAGCAAGAAATTCTAGATGGAGGCAAGTAAGCGCTGAGCGCCATACTTTGCACATAGGTACCTATTTATTTCATTTTTGGTCCTCCGTGTTACATTTTGTATTAAAACGTTAAAAAGAAAAACAACTACAAAGTATGGACGCGCAGCGCTATTAGGTATTAAGTTTGTATTAACATTATGTATTAAAAAAAAATCCAAAACTTGTTATTAAAATTGTCTATCCAGTAATTCTTGTTTAACTGGGCAACATACAAAAGAAGTAAAAAAAATATTATATTTTTATTTAAGTAGGTGTACATAAGTAAAGATATTCAAAACGAATTTTATTTTCGTAGTAAATAGTAGAGTTGTATTTGCAGGTTTTAATCTGGTAAGTGTACAGATATTTTTCTGTTGGCAAAGCGTTGGTCCGTTCTTGTTTTGAAAAGAGTAAGGGTTTCGCCACGAATCCACCTGGCTAAGGGCTAAGTCTCTGCAGGTTTTAATCTGGTAAGTGTACAGATATTTTTCTGTTAGCAAAGCGTTGGTCCGTTCTTGTTTTGAAAAGAGTAAGGGTTTCGCCACGAATCCACCTGGCTAAGGGCTAAGTCTCTGCAGGTTTTAATCTGGTAAGTGTACAGATATTTTTCTGTTAGCAAAGCGTTGGTCCGTTCTTGTTTTGAAAAGAGTAAGGGTTTCGCCACGAATCCACCTGGCTAAGGGCTAAGTCTCAACAGCTCGCAGCACGACTGCTTACTGCTTACAACACCCCGCCAGGAACGTAAGTCGTCTGCAGACTATTCCGAGCCCCGACATCGAACTAGGTAAATTCAGACCTTTGGAGCCATGATGCGCGTGCTAACCGCTACACCGATCTCCAAAGTCCAAAAGGCTTCGACATTACGCCTTACGATGTAAAGCACAATTATAAAAGTCACATTGTTTAGAGCCTCACGACTCTCGGGTCTCCAATTAATATCCTTGCCGAATTTGCCTAGACAGGTTTCTCCCTTAGATGCGTTCAGGCATTATCCTGCGGATGTTAGCTTCGCACCACCGGCCGTTCGGCCGAGTGCAACACCATGTATCCGAAACAGTTGTTATTGTGGAATTAAACAGTATTACTATCGCAACGACCTGCCATCAGTAGGGTAAAACTGACCTGTCTCACGACGGTCTAAACCCAGCTCACGTTCCCTGTTAGTGGGTGAACAATCCAACGCTTTGCAATTTTCGCTTCACAATGATAGGAAGAGCCGACATCGAAGAATCAAGAGGCAACGTTGATAAGAACTCTCAGCTGCCACAAACCAGTTATCCCTGTGGTAACTTTTCTGACACCTCTTGCTAAAAACTCTTTATACAAGAGGATCGATAGGCCATGCTTTCGCAGTCCATATGCGTACTGAACATTTGGATCAAGTCAGCTTTTGCCCTTCTGCTCTACGCGAGGTTTCTATCCTCGCTGAGCTGACCTTAGGACACCTGCGTTATTATTTGACAGATGTACCGCCCCAGTCAAACTCCCCACCTGGCAATGTCCTCGAATCGGATCACGAGAAAGTTACCAATAGGCATTGCTGCCACTTAGTAAATATTCACGCTTGGATCTACCAAACGACCGTGTACCACTACTGTGGTGTACACAGTTTCCGCTCAATCGAGTTAGTAATGGAACATTGAGAGCAGTGGTATTTCAGTGACGACCGCTAACGATCTACCACTTATGCTACACCTCTCAAGCCCCCTTACAATACCAGACTAGAGTCAAGCTCAACAGGGTCTTCTTTCCCCGCTGATTCTCCCAAGCCCGTTCCCTTGGCTGTGGTTTCGCTAGATAGTAGATAGGGACAGTGGGAATCTCGTTAATCCATTCATGCGCGTCACTAATTAGATGACGAGGCATTTGGCTACCTTTGGAGAGTCATAGTTACTCCCGCCGTTTACCTGCGCTTATTTGAATTTCTTCATATTGACATTCTAAAGCACTGGGCAGAAATCACATTGCGTCAACACCCGCGAGGGCCATCGCAAAGCTTTGTTTTTATTAGACAGTCGGATTCCCCTTGTCCGTGCCAGTTCCGAGTTAACCGCTAATTGGCGGTCGTACAGTCCTGCTGTGTTTCTGTACGAGACAAAAGCACGCGTGGCTTTAAGTTCAGAAGTCGGCGAATGACAGGTCTGTATTCTAGGTGTCTCTTGTACGTTATGCAACGCTAAGGATAAACAAGATCCAGACCCGAGCAAGTTCACCTTCTGTCCAAACCCGACACACCTCGGTTCTCAGAGCCAATCCTTATTCCGAAGTTACGGATCCAATTTGCCGACTTCCCTTACCTACATTATTCTATCGACTAGAGGCTCTTCACCTTGGAGACCTGCTGCGGATATGGGTACGAACCGGCGCGACATCTCCACGTACATCCCTCACCTGAATTTTCAAGGTCCGCAGAGAGTATCCGGACACCACAAAAATGCGATGCTCTTCGCGTTCCGAACCATATCTCTCTTCTATAGAATTCCATGGAACTCGAACGCTCAGGCAGAAAAGAAATCTCTTCCCAGACCTCTCTACGACGTCTTCAGGCCATTTTGGGTTACCCCGTCGAATACTCGCATGACGCGAGGAGACGATTTTAGTGAAACGGTTCCGCCACCGGGTTTCGGAATTTTAACCGAATTCCCTTTCGCTCATGGACGTTACTTATCCATACGTATAAACACGCCACATCGACATAAGATTTCTCATAGAGCTTAGGACCGACTAACTCGCGCTCAACAACTGTTTCCGCGAAACCCTTCTCCACTTCAGTCCTCCAGTGCCTCCCTAGAGTATTTGCTACTACCACCAAGATCTGCACCGACGGAGGCTCCAGGCAGGCTCACGCCCAGACCCTTCTGCGCACACCGCCGCGCACGTCCTACTCGTTACGGCTTAATGACGTCATAAAGACCCCACTCATGCCAGTAACGATAGTGTATAGGCAAAACGCTTAAGCGCCATCCATTTTCAGAGCTGGACTCCGTTCTACAGGTGAGTTGTTACACACTCCTTAGTGGATGCCAACTTCCGTGGCTACCATCCCGTCGTCAATGGAGTCCAACGTCTTTTAGATTCCTATGGGCGTTTATTGGGCGCCTTAACACTATGTTTGGTTCATCCCACAGCGCCAGTTCTGCTTACCAAAATTGGCCCACTTGGCACCGTCATCAGAACTCCAGCTTCATAATTCAAGTAAGCTGGAGCTCTCACCCATTTAAAGTTTGAGAATAGGTTGAAGTCGTTTCGACCCCAATGCCTCTAATCATTCGCTTTACCGGATGAGACTGTAAATCGACGCCAGCTATCCTGAGGGAAACTTCGGACGGAACCAGCTACTAGATGGTTCGATTAGTCTTTCGCCACTATACCCAGTTCCGACGATCGATTTGCACGTCAGAATCGCTACGGTCCTCCATCAAGGTTTCCCCTGACTTCGACCTGACCAGGCATAGTTCACCATCTTTCGGGTCCTAGCGTGTATGCTCAGAGCGCATCCCATTCGCAGATTGGAAACGAAACGCCTCGGGAATGCGAGCGGCTGATCTAGATCGGTACGCCATCTTCCCTGAGCAGGGCAAGCCTGCCTTCACTTTCGTTGTGCCTTTCAGTTTTCAAACTCAATGACTCGCACACATGCTAGACTCCTTGGTCCGTGTTTCAAGACGGGTCCTGCGAGTGCCCGAAACTGAAGCATCGCTGACTGAAACATGCACAGTCCGAGACTGCACGGCTACAACGGAGACGTAGCGCCCCCGTCACCGCTCTCTGGCAGGTGGTGGGCGCCAAGCCACCTTGTGTCGAGCCGGACGCGCGTTAACGCGTGCATGATTCACAAATTACTGTACCAGGTGGTCAGTTACCGTCACGGTCCGGCAATCAGCCCAAAAAGGGTTCATTGAACAGACTCCCGAACGGTACATCGGCCACCATAGAACAGGTCGCGAAGTATTACTAAGAGAGAAGTGCACGCAGTCTTATCTTGCATAAGCGAAGGAAAAATTGCGATGAATCTCTCCGTTCATTCATTCGAGTTTCGCAGGTTTACCCCTGAACGGTTTCACGTACTATTGAACTCTCTCTTCAAAGTTCTTTTCAACTTTCCCTCACGGTACTTGTTCGCTATCGGTCTCGCGGTGATATTTAGCCTTAGATGGAGTTTACCACCCACTTGGGGCTGCACTCTCAAGCAACCCGACTCTGAGGAGAGTTCCTCTCGCCGCTGTCGTCCGTCGTACGGGCCTGACACCCTCTATGGGTAAATAGCCCCGTTCAAGATGAACTTAAACAGTTGACATCGACAAGAAATGGAACCTCCCAAACACCACATCTCCCGCCGCTTCCACAATGACGGGATTCAGTGCTGGGCTATTTCCTGTTCGCTCGCCGCTACTGAGGAAATCCTTGTTAGTTTCTTTTCCTCCGCTTACTGATATGCTTAAGTTCAGCGGGTGATCCCTCCTAATCTGAGGCCAACATTAAAGGACGTCTAGAACTTTTCAGCTGTAGAATCCGTTCGAGTTGTTTACTATTGTTATCGCTAGCAGCACTCAAACATAGACTGAACGTCGACGAGTCGAGTGTTTGCAGCGATAATAAATCGTGTACACTTCCCGCAATTAAGCTATATTTAAACGGACTATCCGAATTCTCTTCGGTAGAGCCGCCAACTGCATTCATACCAAATCAGGTTGAAAGCAATGTGGTTGATTTATGTACAGCCGGCCCTCAGACAGGAGTGGTCCTGGATGTGTATCCATGGACCGCAATGTGCGTTCGAAATGTCGATGTTCATGTGCGGTTGCAGTTCACACTATGACGCGCAGTTAGCTGCGTTCTTCATCGACCCGCGAGCCAAGTGATCCACCGTTCAGGGTAGTGTTTTTATGTATACAGTTGTTTAATATATAATTTTATAGTCCAGGGACTTTTACATATCGCCTTCGGCGTTTAGGATTCGAACAGTCAAACATCAGTAGACGCGTTGAAACCGTTACGAGGAAATATTTCCTCAATTTGTACAGGCCGACACGGTGTGTAAAAGGGTATCGTATCTAATCGAAGCCGCTAGCGCTCTGTACTGAGTCAGACAGCCCCCACATAGCTGTCTGGCTCGCTCCGTTGCAAAAGCGCGAGCCTTGTTTTGGATACACACAAGATCGCCATACATAATGACATAAACGAAATAAGAAAAAAAAAAAATTTTTTTTCTTGCAGCAATAAATTCTATTAATGCGATACACACAGGTGGGCTTAAAATTTATTAATCCATTTTTCATCCAACCATTTATTTATCTCCTAAAACATCATAAGTAATTCATAACAATAATATTATCAAACATTGAAATAATTAACTTAATATTGATAGGTATCTACAGACTAACAGTTCCTAAACAATGCATCACCCGCCAGTACCGAGTATCCGTAACCCATTATAATAATCTGAATGAATTACATAGTTACAAATAGAAATCTGAAAACCCTAGCAAACCAAAACTTAAGACCTATAACCAGGTCGAAAATAAGCAACTATTATTATGACAGCAAATCTAAAGACTCCAAAATTAGTCAGCGATTACCTACAAATTAACCACCAAAAAATCCTTAATATAAATTATCATAAATCCAAGAACTTTCCTAAATAAAACCTAATGTTTATGCTACAAATACCAAAACGAAAAACAAGCTTATCCACTATTACTATGAACTTAGATATGGAAAATCAACCATGAAATGTTCCATGAAGCCATCTTCCTCATAGCTTTACCAAAATTGAATTTATTAAACCATTTTACTCATCATAATTCCATCGTTTTTCCCTGCGTGGTTGTTATTGTTTACAATGAAACTGGTATTGGCTGTGACGCAGATTGTTTGCCTTAACTTAACAAGTCTGCACCAGCTGACGTCATCAGTCCAAATATTATCACCACTATCATTTCGACTATCATTCCAAAAAACCTTGAGATAAAACCACCTCTAATGGCTATTATGTTTAATTCTATTTCTACTGGTTTGTATGGAATTGCAATACATTTTTTAATTACAATAACAGGAGGAAACCTTTACCTCTCAATGCACGAGATATTTGCTCTGAATCTAAACTTATCAAATCATTATCACACATATTTTTGACGGAGTTATAAGAATGAAAAATTACAAAACTGGTACAATGAACGGTTTATTTAGTAAAACGATTATCAAAGCTAATAACAGTAAAGATAGCTGCGCAGGAGGCGTACCATGACCTCTTTATATAGCGATTCAATTGAAGACCTAAACTGAACCGCGTCGCATAATCGTACCGCGACGTCTTATTTTTTATGTTGCTGCCATTTTCAACCTAAACTGGATCCAGTTAAGGTTGAAAATGGTAGCAACCTAAATTGAATCGCTAATAAGCCATTTTCAACCTAAACCATATCCAATTTAGGTTGGAAATGGCAGCAACATAAAAAATAAGACGTCACTGTACGATTATGCGACGCGGCTCAGCTTAGGTCCTCAACTGAATCGCTATAAGACGTCATGGTAGGCCCCCAGGTGTTGCATAACATTGATACGATAACATATAATCGCAAGATGGAATTCTATACACGTTATTATTACTGTTATTATTAGAATAGAATAGAATAGAAAAACTCTTTATTGTACACCAGAAACAAAAATAAACACAGTTACACACAGTTTTTTTATTATGACCTATTTATTATTATGCTATTGAATGGATTTTTATTTTTGTTTGATTTTATTATTGTTGTTGTTTTTAATATGACCTAAGCCTCTATACAGCTAAATATGAAATAGAAATAATTAAATATACTAAATTTTTAATACAACAAGACACTGCATCTCTGCCATAGTGGTTATTAAGAACATAGTTGTTGTTCAGAAAGCTTATATCATGTATGTTTTTGACGAGTCATAATTATTTGTACCCATCGTTGATATTTTGTATAAAAATATAATTAATGATACTATGTACAAATTATGATAATAAATGTTTCTATTCAATTCTATTCTATATCATCATCATCATCATCAACCCATAACGTCCCACTGCTGGGCAGGGATCTCCCCTCACTTTCGTGAGGAGGGTACGGCCATAATCCACCACGGGGGCCCACTCCGGATTGGTGGATCACATACCTACCTCCGAAATAATTCTCGGGTAGGTATGTGGGTTTCCTCACGATGTAAAAGCGATGAAGCGGTGGTAGCCTAGTGGGAGAACGTCCGCCTTCCAATCAGAAGGTCGTGAGTTCAAATCCCAGTGCAGGCACGTACCAATGTGTTTCTGTAAAACATATGTACGTAATTATCGCTCGCTTTTCGGTGAAGGAAAACATCGTGAGGAAACCCACATACCTATTCTATATAATTAGAATAAATTATGTATGGTAATGGGAAGCATACACTTTAATAAGCAACCAGTGCTCTTGGAAATATTAACAGGGTAGATAGAAGAAGCCCAACAGGAGGCCTACCATGACGTCTTATAGCGATTCAGTTCAGGACCTAAACTGAGCCGCGTCGCATAATCGTACCGTGACGTATTATTTTTTATGTTGCTGCCATTTTCAACCTAAACTGGATATAGGTTAGGTTGAAAATGGCTTATTAGCGACTCAATTTAGGTTGATACCATTTTCAACCTTAACTGGATCCAGCTTAGGTTGAAAATGGCAGCAACATAAAAAATAAGACGTCACGGTACGATTATGCGACGCGGCTCAGTTTAGGTCCTGAACTGAATCGCTATAAGACGTCATGGTATGCCTCCAGGACCCTCAAAAGGTAGTAGTTCTGAATTAGCCTATTTTTTTCGAATCCCTCAAATCTGGAATGTAATGTCTTCATCATCGTCATCATCAATCCATATCGTCCCACTGTTCAGCAGCTAATAAGTCTCGATAGATCTATAATGTGTACATTATGTCCGAAATCTATTAGCAAGGCATTGCACAATGTTTAAAAATTATTATCCACACATTCTAGTATAGATAGAGCGATTGACGAGTTCAAAAGAGTACATTTAAGGGAACAAGCCAAACATTCTATCCCGTACTACGTTCTTATATTTATTTGCATTAAAATAAAGCTCTGTCAAAATTTAAGGATCGGGGAAATTGTTCGATTATCAATTTTTAAATTCGATCAGGCAAAATCATCCAAAAACGTTCCAAAAACTTATCACAGGCCGAAAAACTAACTGCCAGATGATTTTTTAATCTCATTCGGTGACAAAATGGCCTATTCTCACCTATTTTTTTATCGGGAATCGGCAATTTTGGTGATTTCCACACGGTGAGATAAAAAAATCGGGACCCTGTACCAAAAACCCTATCTGAAACGATATCTATAGTCTATACGCTTCTCTCTGTGTGTTTAGTATAGTTTACTAGACGTACTTGTGAGGTTAGTGCCCCTTCCAATGATGAAGGTCACAATAACTATCATGGTGTTTCCATATTTACCCAGTCGCCATAGCAAGGTCAGCTCCTATAAATCGACGCCATTTAGCAGATGTACGCAGTTCTGGTAACAGCAGTTTATTGACTCTGAAATTCGTTCGCATTTTCCAATATCCAAATCTATGCCTATCCAAAACCACAATAATTTAGCTTGCGATTGTAACAAATATTGAAATGCTTGAATTGGGTAAATCATTGAATCGCCTTTCAGAATGCAAGTACATACGTAAACACATTACGTTTCCTGTTGTCCATTTGATCCAGTTAACGGTTTCATGGAATACCATTATTATCTCATTAACCAGTCGTATGTTATGTCAGAGAAGACATTATAGTCATCCATACAGAATGGACACTCTCCACCCCCCGCTATCCGGTTCCCCGCACCTCTACCCTCAATCCGGAGGGAAATAGAGAGGTCAGTCGATATTACACGCATTTAAATGACAATAGACAAACGGATAAGTATGAACCCTCATACTAGCGAGTTGTCTTTTGTTTTGATCGTGTAGTATCTTATTAGTACCATAGTATCGTATCTTAGTATTCTTTGAGATATGCGTCAGTTATCAAATCAGTTATTTGCAATCATTTGAGCGAGTTGTTTTAGTTTTCAGTTATTTCAAAACAAACAACTGAATGTTTGTTTGGTTATTTGAATGGAGTGTCTCGGGTGGGTTTGGTCAAGGACAACAATTAAAACTATTGAGTCTGGAAATGAGACATAGGTACGAAGTGTTAATTCATGAATCATGAATGAGATGAGCTTTAACCTAATTAAACAAACTAAATCATATTAGGAACAATAAAACCTTCCTTGTAAATACTATAAGAACAAAAGAAAACGGGTTTAAATTCCAATAACATCCATTACCTACGACCGTCACTAATCCTCTTGGGAAACTTAGAGAGAAAACAACGGGCTTATACACCTGCACAGCGGCGGGACGCCTTAAACTTTCGATTGTTGGTCATCATTATATCTGGTTTAAAAGCAAAAACACTGGGATATATTTCGTTCTAAAATAATTATTATGAAGCTTGGTAGAACAATGTAGAAATGAACAAATAAATCTTCCATTCGCGAGTCACCTATGATTCAAACTTCCGAATGAGTCTTCATTATTATAGCTTACAGATGAATGGAAAAAAAATACAAACAAAAGGTAATTACTGTCACATACCGGTAAAACTAGCTTTTTATAGGCCAAAGGCCTTGTTGCCTTTGGAGGCTATAGATGTTTGCCCTCTAAAGACTTTGGACTTATGTACAATTGTTTCCTGTTAACATAAAACATCTGTCGGTCTTGTTAATGTTGTATTAACTCTTCTTAGAGCCATACTACAGGGGCGGATCTCCCGCCGTACACAACTTTCATATTCAATTATAACTAGTGCGGTTTCCCGCGACGGAAGAACCGCCCGTGTAGTATGAGCCTTAGTTAGGTACTGGGCAAAAACAGGCCTAATTCACACGAGAATTAATGTCAAAAACCGCGGGGCGCAGCTAGTCCTACTAATATAATAGATGTGAAAATTTGTATATTTGGATGTCTTTTACACAGAATACTTTGTATCCCGTAAAAAATATAATTTCTGTGGGATAGAACAGAACGCGGGTGATAATAGTAATACACAACGGTATGGTTTATGGTGAATTGCACTTTGTTGCTTAGTGTCAAGAGTCGCTATTTCTATAAATTGTTGCGCGAAGTGAAGCTTCTATACATAGTAATATCTATTCTGTGCTGTAAGGGGGCAGCTAGTATTTAAGACCACGCTTTACAATAAAATCCACAGAATATAATTTTGTACTATTCTCATTACCACTCACTACAAACCCCAAAAGATCTCAAAAAACACGGTAAACAGTTCACATCTGACAATAGTTCTCCCTAAAGCATGGGCATGTCTTCGGCATCTCCAGACCTTTGGACATTTGCTTCATGAACGGATGGACTTCTTCGCTGAAGAAGGGTCTAAAAGAAAAAATATCTCTATTAATATACCTGGAAGAGGTATGTGATTCACCAATCCTGATCCCCTGGTGTATAATGGCTAAATCCTCTTCATGAAAGTGAGGCGAGCGGCGAGACCCGCTGCGTGATTACGCAAAACTTTGCAAAGCGACTGCAGTCGCTATGCGACCAATCGCTGAATGTCAGCAAGCCCTTCTAAGCTACAATGTATGATTACGTGTATAGATTCCTTTTTATTTGTCTCTCATTCCGACTCGTCAATGTTCTATGTCGAAGCCTTGTCGAGGCATCATGAAAGTAGAAAAAACTTTCATGAAATACTCTTTTGATTATGGCTACAGTCTGTGGTTATACTGACAACTGTCTCAATTGTCATAGCAAATATGTCAGATAGTACGCCACGCCATGACGTCACATAGATAGATGAGCTCTGCGGGGCTATGCAGCACGGTGCGGATGAGCTTGAGTTCTTTTCATTTTGACGTTTGATTGCCACGGGGCTTGTTATTCGTATTGTAATGACGAGCCCCGTGGCAATCAATAGTCAAAATGAAAAGAACTCATGCTCATCCGCACCGTGCTGCGTAGCCCCGTCGGGCTTCAAGCGCGTGTGTACAGGCACTAACCGACTCATCATCCTTTTAATTTCCTCTTGATACTCATCTTTAGCCAACTGGGCTTTCTTCATCTGGTCTATCTCTTCCTGTCTCGCTCTCTCCTGTGATACAATCAAGTGGTATTACTTCTATACTAATATTGTAAAGAGGTAAAGTTTATGAGGTTGTTAGCTTGTGGCTTTGTACGAGGTAATCTCCGGAATTACTGATCCAATTATGAAAATTCTTTCACCGATAGAAAGCTACGTTATTCTGGAATAACATTGGGTATTTATTTGTTTATTTAAACTAGCTGCAGCGTGGCGTTTGAAGCCATACCTTTCTGAGCAATCATCGCTACTACTTGGAATATAACAGCGTCATACCACCGAGGTATTTAACGACGTTCCCTTTATCAGAAGCTGATGCTTAAAGATGCTGACGATTAGCTGGTTTCGAACCTACCTACACCCTAACTCTATCTCTAACTCTAACTCTTTCGTGGCGTCAATTGGCGTCTAAAGACGGAACCAACTGAACAATAATTATTACAAACACTTCGTAAATTTTAACAGGAAACAAAAAACAGAGAATATCGATCATAGACATACTCGTATTGTCGTGTCGTTGATAAGGAAACTCACCTTCAGAACCTTATTGTACTCGATCTGCGCGATCAAATGCTCTTGATGCTTCTTCCTGGCTTCCGCGTCAGTCTTCTCTTTGAGCTGCGTCAGCTCTTCCAGTTGTCCAAACAGCTGGCGCTGGTACTGGTCCTGTTCGGCCATCTTCAGTGCGAGCGCCTCGCGGGCTTCCTTGCGGTCTTTGATTTGATCCATCATGGCGTCGCGGATATCCTGGTGGTTAATGTATAAAGAGTTGTTTGAGTTGTTGTTGTCGTTGTTTGAGACGGACAACTCGAACAAACAACAATAAAACTCTGGGGTTAATGAGACGTCAGAGCAGTCGATAGCTCGAGAAATCGAGAGCGGTGTGTTTGCTTCATTGTCGAGTGGTTTAATTTTCGACTGCTCAAATGGTTCGAGTGGATAACCACTATGCAAGGAAGACTGTAGTTCGGTGTGCAGTCGCTGCTTGAAGCTGTCGGTCTTGACTGATTCAAGTTCCACGGGGCGTGGCTAGTCTTGTCCAATGACCGAAGTTGAACAACGTCTCCAGCAGCACGCACTAGTGTGCGTGACATATTATCCCGTGACATATTGTTGTTCCCGGTCGTAATCGATTCAAAGCAATCGGTCACATTGATAATGATGCCCATTAGATGGAGATAATTGTTAAATTTGATTTGTTTTAGTTTTAAGTTTTCTTTGGTGGTGTTTCAATAAAGAGTTTATCTATCTATACCTTTCAGGCTGTCTTTTTGACCAACACAACAAAATACCACCTCACCCTGGCCACTACATTTTTTTTTTAGTATTAATAAGCTGATTTCACGTTTGCACACGCGACAAATGTGTGTGTAAGTACGCATTACGCGACCAAAACAAAAGACAACCCACTACTTAGTATAAAGGTTCTACAAACTGTTAGTGAATGACATTCGGGCGTGCAGTATGGACTGTACCGGCGATTGCAGGTAGAGCTGCGGGGACACGGATTACGCAGGTACGAGTCTACTCTGTATGGGTACTATATTTATTCTATGACACCATACTGACTCGGTTATTCTTCTGCACCCACATACGGTAAGCACAGCGTCTGTCGTCCTTCTCCTTTTGTATGTGTTGCGCTTGTTCAGCGACGAGGCCGTCGTTCGCATTTTCCAAGTCTTCGAAAGCGCGTTTCTGCTTCATGAGGACCTTGTTGCATTCATCGTTGTCTCTCTGGTGGGAGAAAACGTATGAAGCGTTCTTAATTACTATAGAGTTTTGGGGGGTCAGAGTGGAATTATCCTATTTATCTTCCTTCCCTTCCTTCGCCTATTTATTCTGTGGAATCAGTCAAATGAGATATTGCCAGTTATAATAATTACAAGTATGATCTAACAAGAGTTAGTAGGTATCACTAACTTTGTAACGTCTGACAAGAAATGTATTGGCGAGCTTCGATCTTACATTATGCGACCGAAGTTGGCAAGCGCCTAGCCTTAACAATAGATTATGACAGAAGTAAAATTGCTATTTTTTTTATACACGACTGCCAAAAGGCGGATTTCGGTCTTCGGATGCATACATACATATTACGTAAAGTAAAGTATGTACGTATGTATGATCCTTGTATTATCATCATTATCAGAAACGGCTAAACGGATTTTGATAAACGAGTTCTCTAGAATTTGATAGCCTATTATTGGTAAATATCAAAATGGCGGCTGTAATCAGCTAGGCTTATTAGATTTTTAATGGAATAAAAACTGACCAAGCCTATACGTGAACGTATCTAAAAAAATACCTATCCAAAAATATTCTTTCAACACTTACACGTAAACTGCCCTTGTGTAAGCAGGAATACAAAAAAAAAGTACAGAATTTAAAAATAAATTTCAATAAAAAGTAGCGGTACTACTGCTTGATACTGCTGTATCAAAAAGTTGGATTACGGCAAATAATTTATATTAATAATAATTTCGTTAACAATAAAAATAAAACAATTTCAATAATAAATTATTTTTTTGTCCAAATAGGTCAATTTTTATAGAGCAAAACTAATATTTATTACAGCATAAATTATTAATAACAAAAAGAAAAACGAACAAATCAAACTTAATTAACGTAGCATATAATTTACAGAACAAAAAAAAACAAGCCATCACTGTGATATCTAACCTAAAACCAATCTAAAAATAAAGCGATAAAATATATAAATAAATTAACAATTAATTATTAATGTGACTTCTCAACTTATTATTAACTTAACAGCCGCTAACTTTGATAATTATGTCGCAAAACAATAATAAACTATTATTTATTATTTTACGTAAAATAATATATACCTCCAAATAAATTTATCACAAAATCATTCAAAAAATGTGGAACGCTTCACGATTTTGCGTGTCATCCTTGCGCAGGGGCCATGCTAATCTTCTCTGTATCGTTCCAATTTTAGTTTATGTACTGCCGAAGCAAGTACACTTGGCTTTCAACGAAACTTCTATACACTCGGCGCGGCCGCGAAAACTTCGCTTGCGCGATGCAGGATCCCATACATTGGGGCGCTTTTTGTATAGAGCGGAGTGAAAACCGGCACAGCGACATCTAGTTACGTTTCTGCGAACTAAGCTTCAAATTTCCGGCGGGAACTGTTTCGTATACCACGACAATGAGTACATAGTTTTACTTTATTTATTAAAAAAATGTTTTATTACTCTTTCGTGATAAAACAAAAATAGTAAATTGTACTTAGTCATAATTCATAAAACAATATTGTAAATTTACGTCATTTGTAAAATTTTACAATAGTGTAGGTTTTTTAGTAGAAAAAAAGCAGAACTAAAAAGGAGAAAAGTACTTTATTTTTATGGTAAAAAGCGTGGGGTGCTTTTTATTTAATTTATATTTAAATATAAATAAAAAAAAAACAATTAAAAATAAGACAAAATTTTCTAACTTCCTTACCTCTTTCTTCCTAGCCAGTTGTATCTTGGCCAGCTCATCTGCCAGGCCCTGGCTGGCGAGCGAGTCCCAAGTGTCGGCGATGACCTTCTCTTCAGCAGCCAACTTCTTGTTCAGCTCTTGCTTTTCTTCCAACATGGCCTTCCTATCCTGGGCCATATCGAGGCGCTTCTTTTGCCTTTTACGTTCAGCTGTGAATACATTTTTATTTTATAAGGCACTTTTAATAATATGACTACCTCTGTAATGCTGTTTCTGCATTATATTTATCTTGCGGTGCTGTTTGCCTACCGCCAGGAGGAATCTTGCCGTTTCCGAAAATACAGACTTCTTAAAGTCTAGTTTAATAAACAGCAGTTTCCTGTTCTTGGATTGTCTTCTCCTGTTATCGACACTTTTAAGGCTGAGGATCGAACTACTCCATCTGATAATGAAGCGCAAAACACAGTTCGGCCATCCCAGCTAAAAAAATATAAACCTACCCTCTTCTTCCTTCAAGTTATCCTCTTCCCACATGGACTGGAACCTCTTCATCTCTTCCTTCATCATCTCGCGTTCCTTGTCTCTCTTGATGCGGTTCTGTTCTAGTTGCATGTCGGAAAACATCTTACATTCGAGGTCTCGGCGGAAACGCTCGATGGCATCTTGTTCCATTCGGGCTTTCTGTGGTAGTCGGGATTGGGAATAGTGTTAACAGTGAAATTTAATTAATAGTCGGAGGTAAACAATGTCTTATAAAAATGTGACGTTATGACAAAAAATGTGACAAATTACAAGCGTGACCGACGTACCTACGCACCGACGGTCGGTCGAGCACTAAAACCGGCCTAATGCTAGTGGATTACATAGACAGAATGTTGGCATCCATCTGTGTTCTGGGTGACAGAGACGTGGCTTTTATTTACCAACGAATGACATTCTTAAAATAACTAAAGAACAATGGGAAACTACAATGGGACGTGTCCGAGCAAACGCAACGACTTCAAAATGCTCGCGTCCGTCTGTCCTTAGTTGACAGCATCAACGTATTCTCGTATTCTATTCCCTGCCTGTAAATGAATAAGGTTAATTTCACATTGAATTGGTTGCGCCCGCTAACCCCAACAGACCCCAAAGCAGCCCTAAGCCCGTGTCCTCACCAAAGCTTCGCTCTCTTTCATGGCAACTGCATGCCACATCTTGTCAAACTCATGCTCGGCCATTTTCCGCGCCGCCTTCTCTCTGATCTGGTACTGCTGAATGTCTGCAGCTTCCTTTGCGCGCAGCTTGTAGATGCACGGAAGTACGTGCACGCATTTCGATCTGCGGAGATGAAAAGTCGCTAGGCACATGCATGGCGATGATAGCCTAGGAGAACGTCCACCTTCTAAGCAGAGGGTTAAGAGCTACAAGTTTAAATATCAGTCCGGGCACATATCAATGTGTTATGTTTCGATGAAGGGAGAAATTCACATCGTGAGAAAACTTACATGCCTGAGAACTATTTCATGGTATAATCCTGACAAAAGTAAGTTGAGCCCCAGGCTCATCAGTGGGCGGTGGATGTGATTATGATGATGATAAAAGCTATCTGGAAGAGATAAATGCAGCTGTGTGGGGGCAGGACGAATTGTCGGAATTACTGCGATATAATCTATGTATTATATCGCGCCTGTGAGATACTTTACACTATAGCGTGCGCGTGTATTGCTAATACATATCCGACAGGCAAATCCGTGTCTGTTTTCATCATACACCAGCAGTTTTGCCTGTCAGGCACTTCTGTCAGGCAGATCCGCCGGGCATATCTGTGCGTGTATGCTTAGCTAATTGTCAACTAACAGTGGCGTTTCCTTGTACTTCTCCTCGTGCTCTTTCTTCCTTTTCTCTAGCAGGTACCGTAGCCGCGCCTGCTTGTCCTGCCACACCGCCTCCGCGCCCGCCTGCGCTTGTACCACGAACTTCTGAATGTTAGCTTCCTCTTCCAAGGTATATAGTTCTATGAGCCTGGTGGCGTTCATTGGTGCCAATAATTAATAAAAAATTACGTTTACTAGCAAAAAAACATGGTGAAAAATAAACTAAAAACACGCTTTAATAGCAAGCCGAACTAAAAAGTAAAAAAAATATTTTTGTGTAGTATGTAGTATTTTATACTTTATTATCAATATGTTGGAGGTAGGTATGTTATCCACCAATACGGATGGGGCCCCCGTGGTGGATTAAGAACTAACCCTGCTAACGAAAGTTAGGGGAGACCCGTGCTCAGCAGTGGAATGATATGGGTTGATGATGATGATGTCTGAAGTTTACCTTTTTCTCTTCTCCTTCAAATCTTCTTGATAAGAAGCCATGCAGAGGTCGACGCGTCGAGCAACATTGTTTATCAAGGACCTGTAATATTTACACAAATAAAGGAGAAACAAATGAAATAGACATTATTATTGTATTAAATTTTTCTGAAATAATATCCCTCATCGGCCATTTAGATGCTAGAATCACTTGGTTAATTATAATGGACACATGCCGTGCCGAATGAACCAAGTTTGATTTGAATCGTTTAACGCCTGCAATAACTATCATAGCAACTCGCTTTTACATTTGTGCTATTGAACAAGCCCAAACCATATTGCATGCATGCTTTCTTCCATATCAGAGAGCTACTCTTTTTTTCGGAGTGACTTAGATATGCTGTTTTATCCCGGGAAAATGCAGAGTTTAAGCAGGGAAACGGAAACAATACACGGGCGAAACGGCATAGGCTCTACTATCTCGAGAAATGCAGAGTTTATGCGAGAAAGCGGAAACTACTCGGACAAAACCACAGGGTTCCGTAACCTGCGGTCGCATCGTATAAAGAAATCGCTGTTCTGCTGATCCTTGTGCGTCTTCAGATTGTTCTCAGCTCCCTTTCTCTGCTCCTCCTCTTGGGCTCGAAGTCGCTTCACAAACTTCACGTAGCGGAACGTCGAGTTGAGTACACGGGACGTCTGGAAAGTAGGCTGGGATGTTAGCTTGGATAAATTGGCACAAATTGTATTGACGCACAAATCGAACTTATTTGCTTGCTTATTTACCCTTTCTTTACCATAATACGACTGTCGTTCCCGACAATGGATCAGAAACTTCACATGGTTCATGTTTAGTATATTGGTACCTAGGTACAGAAATTCACTCTTTTCTGTAGTTGAGTGCGTGCAAGGAATATCCCCTACGTATTATTATCTATTTACTCTACTCTCTACCGAGACCTACTGAGAGGGTATGGTCATTGCCTACGCTCTCACAAAGCTTTAGAACTTACATAACATTGAGATATTGCATCTTTTGGTACTTTCCCTATAGGTGCCTGCTGCGGAACGTTACACATAATTATAGTCAAACAATTATTATGATTTCTAAACGAATAATATTCAGTAATTAAAAGTGTCGTACAAAATTCAGTTCAAATTGAATTTAACTGAGTTTTTTTCAGTGTTGGCTTCGCATGATTTATGCATGCATTCAGCCAGTGTTAACTTGATAGGTAACTTGACACTGAATGAATGAATGATATATTTTTAAAACTAAAAATATAATAGATTTCACAGACTAGTTCTTTGGTAATATTGCTTTTTAATTATTAAATTATTAGGTAAATAAATAACAGTCCTAGCTTGAACGATCGTTCAATAGTCCTAGTACCAAATTAGTTCCCATTCGTTGTCTGAAGCTACCGACTTAGTCAAGTGGCTAGTTGTCTAAGTCAAGTCGACTACTTACTGACTCAATGCACAAATCGTGTGAAGCCGATATATCAAACAGAAAGAAAACTTTGAAATAATGAAAATGAATGAATGAACAATTTAAGTTTTGTTATTGTTTGTTTCGCATGGACACTGCCGGTGCCGGCTTGTTATTATATTTTTACCGGTCACCAATCAAAACGTTTAAAATAAAATGTGAATACCACAATAAAAGTAACGGTGAGGGTAAAAAAATATTGTAAAGTACGTGAGTCAACCTACCTTGCTTCACTGTTGACAAAAAGTAGGTACATGTTGTTCCCACGTGCTGTTGAAAAGTTTCAAACCAAAACACGCCATGGAAGATCCGGAAGACCTCACGTTTAGCAGGCTGGAACTATGCAGCTACAGGTATTTGCAGCAGGTAGCAAAGTCTATGAACTTGCCTTCTAATGTGAAAGTAAGTACACACCGCCGTCAACTTTGAATCGACGTATGAAAAATTTCGTTTGCCGTGGAATTATTTAGCTCTCAAGTATTTAATTATATTGTACACCCAAGTATAATATAAATTTATTGCATTTATGCTAAAACAAAAAGATTGGAAGTCCTTACACACCTTACCTACTATTTTAGCCACGTTAATTAAAATGCATAATATTTTTTAAATTTTTGTTATCACAAATGTACAATTTATTTATTCACACAGACTAATAAGCACTAAGGATAGATATATAACAGCTATTTATAGTTTTTCTGTCCATTATCTTCTCAAAAATTATTCATATCTTCCTTTACCATGTCAAAAGTGTTCATAAAGAAATATATACCTTTCAGAAAGTGTACTTGATAGAAATGATTCGTGCCAAAAAGTACTGTAACACAGAAGAAATAGATGCCATCATAGTGCGCATTAGGGAGGAGCGCAAGCGGCTTGCTCAGACTCGGAAGCCAACGAAACGTGGGAAGAAATTTAGGGTACAGGTATTTACAATATAATAACTGGTTATTTGCACGCTAACACCAATTAATTTACCCATCAACTAGACTAGTTTGTGTTGCATAACTGCAATTAATGTTACAGGGTGCAGAAATATCATCAACAAGTAACCAATCTCCACCAATCAGCATGACACCGCACCAATCCACCGATTTCTCCAATCTCCACCAAACCATAATGAAGTACCAACCGCCTAACACACTGCGTCCAACAATAACAAAGAGAGCCATTGAAAGCGACAGAGTCCTACGTAGCTCGAATAACAGAAGGAGACCTAATTACAGCATTTTGAATGTCAATGACTCTGTCATTGGGGTCATTAAGGCACAAAACTCCCTGCAAAGGTCGCAGGATGTGGAGAGGCAATATCTGAGTGTAGCTTTTCAGCAGCACAGACCTATAAATGTTAGAGATTCTCTGGAGCCGAGACAGAGGTCTGCTAATTTTGGAAATTGTTCAGTCCTAAGACGGCAACAAGTGGATCTTTTGGATGTAGGGCAGAGACAGTTGGAGCCAGTACCAAAGAGTATAGTAAGTTAATGACATCTACTCAAAGCGTAATTATGATTTGTCAGACCTACATATAAACACCTCTTAACCTTTCAGAACTTCTCCCAGCAATGGCCAGCCAAACCGCAACGCAGACTAAGTGGGATATATCCGCTTAAGCCTCCAGAGAAAGCCTGTTACCAGTACTTGCCCAGTGTTGGTTTCCGACAACAAGATGGACGTATATCCAAAATCAATGCCCTGGTACAGAAACCGGTTGAAAGAAACATGTCTCAAACAAGAACAAATAATACGGCACCAGATGAAAGCATGGGAAGGTCCCACGCTAAACCAGTCCTGACTATCCAAAGGCGAAATATAGTACCGAAATTGAAAACTTTTGTTAAGTATCAAGATGTGATGCCGAGACGTTCACGTAGGGTTACCGTACAAGAAGTTATAAACTACAAGATCGATCAGCATGACTTTAACAACTCGTCAACTGAGAGTGCATGGGACAGCAGCACCGAACGAGAAAGTATTCTAAAGGAGAATGTTAATAGAGATGCAGAACTGAGAAGTTATATCACCGAAAACAGGAATAGATACACAGAAAGTAATTTTGCCGCAGCAAATGCTTATAAAAATGCAGAAAACAGAGTTTATGCAATAGAAAACATGAATAGATTCATAGAAACCAGAGATTTTGCAACAGAAACCTCAAATAGGTTCACAGAAAATAGAGATTATGCAACAGAAACCACAAACAGATTCACAGAAATCAATGATTATAACACAGAAAGAACAAATTATGCGACAGAGAATGTTAACGAATACCCAGAACACAGATTTTATGAGGTAGAAAATATAAATGCAAACTTGGAGGCAAATATACAAACAGAAATAAGAAACGTCGATACAGACTATCCAAATATGTCAGCTCTGACGGACATATACCCAGAAAACCAAATCACTAGACTCAGTGGGACCAAAGAAAATGGCTCCTTTACAGTGTACTACCACAAGAAAATACGGGCAGAACAAGTGAGATCTCAAAGGTAACATATCCAGCTAATATTCAGCTCTTGTCTCTTTGCTTGCTCCATTTTAAAAGCTAAACTAAATTTGAAATAGACATATTTTGAACCTGGGAAAGGGAATAGGTTACTCTTTATCACTATAAATAAAGTTATTTTTCCTTGTCGATGAAGTGGTAAAGCTAGCAGTGCATCCTCTGCGACTGGGCTGGACCCAAGCTCATTCGAGTATATCATATCAGAAAGGTACAATTCAGGTGGTGGATAATGGCCTAATCCTTCTCACGAAAGTTAGGCTAGACCCGTGCTCAGTAGCGGGCCGGTATGGGTTGAAGATGTTTGTGATCGTGACGCCTTAAGCTAGAGTCTCATTTGTCTGACGTGTCGTGTCGTGATGCACAGGAAAGGCATCGATTTCATAAATTTAACACAAGCCGTCACAACACACTGCATTGGAGAAATTTGAACGTTACCATATTAAATGTATGAAACTAGTATAAATGGCTGTTACTCTGCAGCTTTATCATTACTGTGTCATGCATTATTGCATTATTTATGTAGCTGGTGTCATTGTGTCATTGGGTTGTTATTTATTATTTACTTGGTTATATTTGCCGGTTACTTGGTACTTGGCTCTTTTTGCGTGAACAAGTTGCCAGTCTAGCTACCCAATGTCCTCCAGGAAGGCCAGCAGCAGGGTTCCCGGCCTTCAGGACCTTCGCCGCCACACCCTCACAGAAGCACATGCATGGCCATTTCCTCTACCTCCAAACATCCTTCCTCGGCCTACTCTCATTTGATTCTGTGCTGCTACCGCTAAATTTTACTAATTTTTCCAGGCCCTACATCCGAAGAGCCCTGAATCCGATAGAAGAACGGCTTCCAAGGATAACAGATGTCTTCAGCCAGTTCAATGATGTTCAGTATAGGAACTTGACTCAACCCTTGTATGTGCAAGGTAGCGGCGAGGCGGAGCGTAGTAAGTATCCTGGTAATCCTGATGTCGAAGTAGGATCTATGTATGAGGACCATGGTCCTACAAAAACCTAGACTCTGACCAAATACCAGTGGTTCATGTAAACATGTTAGTGACTGACAGCAGATTGATGGTGTTTGGGCTCATATTGAATAAAAATTGGTTGAGGTAGTGCCAGCCTCTAGTTTATCAGGCCGCCCTAGGTCCTCTGATGTGGCTTAATGCCAGGATCGATGGCTTAACGTGTCCGTTGACGCACAGAGCGACGGAAACTGCACATAATGTACGAGAAGTCATTAGTGTGGGGCTGACAATCGAACCCATTGTCCTTGGGTTGCACAAGTTACCACGTTCTTTAAAGATCTTGTCTGACGGACAGATGAACAATGAAGTGATTCTATAAGGGTTCGTTTTTTTCTTTGAGGTACGGAACTCTATAAATTAATAAGGTAATGAAACTTTCTCCCGCTTCAAGGTCCAGCGTATAACAACAACAATATAGTGTTGGAGAAGATGTACAACTTCAAGAATGAACTCCTCCCGACTCGTCCATCTGGCGCGGGGTTCCATCCGAACCGTCCGTTAGACCCGGTGCCGACCACAGATGGCACGCGATGTGTATTCAGCACACCTATCATAACTACTGCGTAAGTATTAAAAACATGCATGCTGCTTTTATGAAAAAGTCTGTATAGGTGACTGTTCATACGGACACGCGTCTCCGACGCTACCTCGACGCGTCGCAGACGCTAGTCTAGCGCTTCTAACATTTAAAAGTCGCCACTGCCCAAGTTGTAGCTACTTTAGCCACTTTACATAATGGATACATGTACGAAACCGTATTTTTCTGTAGCTTACGATTAAGAGAGGATGTTTGTCAGTGTTTCTCGCTCTAACAAACCACGTGTCTGTGTGACAGAAATGGATAGAGATGTGGAAAAATGTGGTTCTCTGCGGATAAGTGCGTTATAGTTGTTTCAAATGTTCGCTTAGCGAGTACTCGTACGACGTAACGTCATACGATGCGAACGACGTTTATTGTAGACCAGTAGGCCTTAGGGAGACAAGACATTCAATTATTCAGTGTTAACGACAGTCAAATGTGAAAATAATCTATTACATATTTTTTTAAAATTAAATATCTAATTGCTATTATCTTAGTAATTCATGATTACCGCTAGATATGAAGATGTAATGTCTGCCTTAGGGTTCTATAATCAGATGTTTTTTCTCACTTTAATGAGTAACAACCATTATCCCAGCTCCACCACCACCATCACCACCTCATGACCATCCATGTCCACCCACGTCCACACATATCCACCTATGGCCACCCATGACCACCCATCACGACAACCATCTGCCCCTATGCTTGCATGTTGTGCACCGCTTGTGTTTGGCTTTCAGTATTGTGCACCCGTCAACCGCTGCCTGCAACGCCTTAACGCACTTTAACGCACCTTGTGAGTTCAGGCTTCTTTATTATCATTTCAAGGGCTTTCTTAATATGTGTGTATATATGTATTGGTGTTTGTGTTTTAAAATGTTCACTGCTAAAAACACAACTGTGGCGTTTTTCATAATTTGCCACTAGTACGGGAAAACAACGGTGTGTGCAGATCCGTACCCGTGGCTAGAAAAGAAAATCGGCTCAGCAGTCAGTGTTAAGCAGTAAGGCCATATTTAATCTTATCCTGACGGTCAGAATGGACGTTGGTCGTCCGTAGCTATCGACTGTGTGTTCTGTTTTAACCTATATGTGTGGCCACTTATTTCTAAATAATTAACAAGATTGTTTAAGTTTCAAATGGAATACCTCTAGAGAGGATAGATGGGACAATATTGACAAACAGATTTATGGATCTAGTATGAATGGGTCAGCCGGCAGGGGTCGACTCAGGCGAACGTACCACGATCAAATCAAGGACGTTCTACAGAAAGGCCAAGTCAAAAGTACCTGTAACCGACGAGCATGTATCATAAGATGAAAGTGGAAGAAGACATAGGTGTGTCAGTATCATAGCTTGTGGAAAGGTGTAGTCTCTGCCTACCTCAACGGGGTTAAGGCGTGACTATGTATGCTTAAGTTTGAATAGTTTAAATTTATTAAAGTTGTTAATTGTTGTTAAATGTAATTTCAGCGTACGAGCGGGATAACCAGGAGTACAATGTCGAGGCGGAGTCCATGCCTCGTTTGTATGATTACTTGAGGATAGCTGAACAGGAGCGAAGGGACTTCAGATGCGACGGAGGTAATATTTCCCCACATGTCCACGAATATGACCTTTAAATATACCTATAGAGGTAATACTAGAGGTAAAGTTTTTGAATTTGTAGAAAGTAATACCGTGGATTTAGGGAATGTGGTCTTATGAGAACCATGGTCTCACTAGCACCCAGGCTCCGCAAATACCTATGGTGCCCTGTTCGGGAATCGAAGCTACAGCCTCACGCTTCTCAGTCTGCTGATCACCCACTTATATTTTAAAGTTATAATTTCCAGTGCTAAGTTCATTGAGTTCTTCGCTAGGAAGCTCCTCTCAGGGGTTAGGAGCCAACGTCACCATCCCCGAGATGGTGGAAGACGCCTTGGAGCTGATCAGTCAAGATGGGGTAAGCAGTTTTGATTATTAAGTTCCATCATCATCATCATAATCCTAATCCTATATTGTTTTGTAGGTGGTGAATCAGAATAGGTTATCGGTTGAGGTATAGGTTATCCGGCTTGGCCCTCCGTGTTGGACTATGGCCTAATCCTCTTCATGAAAGTGAGGGGAGACTGGAGCTCAGCAGTGGGCCGATATGGGTTGATGATGATGATGAGCGCATGCCGGGGTTCCGCTAGTCTATATATATAAAAATGTTATGTTGGTTTGTATACGCTTCAAAAACTCAAAAAGTTCTGCACCGATCGAGCTGAAATTTACAGCTAGTAAATAATAAAAAAGAATGTTGTTCGCAATCTACCTATCTCTCTATTTTAACTCACATCAACCTACTGTTGGATAGAGAGGCTTCCTCACGTGCATGCCATTCTTTCCGCTCTACGCTAGACGAATCCACTGCCTTTCTGCAACCTTAGTGAAATCTGCCCATCGGCCTGGTGGTCTGCCTCCATTTCTTGTCCACCATTCCGTCACTGCCCTAGTCCACCTATCCATCGTCGCTGGCAAGATCTTTATTAATTAGCCGCTATTTTTAACAGTGTCTGTTTTTTTTTTCAGGATTACATGGAGCGAATAGGGATGGACGTCAGAATGCAGTGCATCCTCTGCGACTGGGCTGGACCCAAGATCATTCTAGAATATCATATTAGAAAGGTACAATTCAGGTGGTGGATAGTGGCCTAATCCTTCTCACGAAAGTTAGGCTAGACCCGTGCTCAGCAGCGGGCCAGTAATCAGAATCAGAATCATATTTATTGCTTAAACTGTGAATACAGAGATGGTAAATTGTGTATAATTTTAGAAACAACAGTTTATCCATTTCGGATGTACAATATTATAAGAACTTATTACAAAAAAACAATACTTTCTTAAATATTAAAAATATCACAACATTTTTAATGATATTAAAAATGAGTAAGTAATTTTTACAAACATTATTGTTAAGAGTAAATATATACAAGGGTTTACTTAGGTAAGTAGCACTATGTAAGACAAATTTACAAAATAATTATGTTATAATATTTATACGCTATATTTAATTATTTACATCGAGTATTAGGTAGTATTAATTTAGAGTATTTAATATGGGTTGAGGATGTAATTATGTGATCGTGACGCGTTAAGCTAGAGTCACATTTGTCTGACGTGTCGTGTCGTGATGCGTCAGAAAGGTATCGGTTTCATACATTTAACACAAGCCGTCACAACACACTGCATCGGAGAAATGTGAATGCTACCATAGTAAATGTATGAAACCGATACATTTGTCATGCATCACGATATGACCCGTCATACAAATGTGAATCTAGCTTTATTATTTTCCAATTGCAGGCGCACTCATCGGAGATAGTCCAGCAAGAAGTCCCGGAGTGGAGCGCCGCCTTCTCCCTCGGGGCGCTGGCGGCGCGAGCGGCGTGGGTGAGCCGGGTGATACAGTACAAGGGAAATTTGTTCCTACTCAGTGGAAAATACGAATATGTGGATGGAGATTGTTTCATGGCGACATTGACGGTGTGTCTCTTATTCACTTTCTAAAGGCATTATCACACAGGCGCGGTTAAATTCAAAACTCAAATCATAAATTACAAGTAGGCAAAAATCATGCACTTTTAAATGCTTAAATCTAAGGGTGACGAGTGCAGTGCAGTGCCACACAAGATTATGCAATTCAAAGTTCTGAATGGTGCTGGGACTGTTAAGGGCTGGCGTAGCGCTTACCATCAGGTGTACGACTTGCTCTTCTCGTAAAGCAGTCGAAATTAAAAAAAATTAGGAATATAAAAAAAATATCAAGTAAGTATCATCAACTAAACTAATGGGTAACTGATTCTGGTTTGAGTTTGAAAAAGGAAATTAGTGATGAAAAGAAACTCAATTAACTCTACCAGTGCTTCGGAAATCATAAACTACTTATTCATTTACAGGCGCTGTCCACGGAATCAGAAGAGATGCCAAAGTATTCCCGCCTCACAGTTTACAACAAGGTAACGGGCGAACCGCACACCTGGGAAGGCGACATCACCATCCTACCACACACCATGCCCTACCACAGCGACTGCAACGGGCTCAAGCTAGATATAACCAGCCTAGACCTGTTACCAAACAGTGCTAACTTGAAACTGATCAACGGAGAGTTGGTTGTCAACTCAACGGCTAAAGTTGTGGTTGGTCAACCCGAGATGGACAGTATTGAGGTTGCTGTCTATGTTAAGGTGTTTGGGTAAAATTGGTGGGTTATAGTCTATGTCCCATTAATTTTTACCCGTTAGGCAATGAGTCATAGTCTTAGTCCCATTCATTCCCATTAATTTTTACCCATTAGACAATGAGTAGTGTCTGTCCCGTTAAGTTTTACCCATTAGGCAATGAGTCATAGTCTATGTCCCATTAATTGCTACCTGTTAGGCAATGAATCATAGTCTTAGTCCCATTCATTCCCATTAATTTTTACCCATTAGACAATGAGTAGTGTCTGTCCCGTTAAGTTTTACCCATTAGGCAATGAGTCATTGTCTATGATCCATTAATTTATACCCGTCATATAATGGATTATAGTCTATATCCCATTAATATTTATCCGTTTATTATTGGGTAGTAATATAAATTATCCATTAATTCCTCCGTCCATAATGTTGTTATTTAGTTGTATGTACCTATTATGCATATTGCAAAGCCACAATACGTTATTTACTTATTTAGTTTTGTATTATCATTAGGTAAACATTATAAATCTTGTTTTACATTTTTATATCTTCATTTATGCCAAATAATGTTAGTAATATTTTTGTAAATACAGTAAGAGAGAAGGGACACACACACAAATACACACACACACACACACACACACACATACACACATACACGCAAACACACATGATTACGTGCACACTTGCACACACATAGACAGGAAAGTTGCAGATAGATTGCCTGTCTTCCGCACAATGTACATCGTGGCGATCATGTCTTTGTAAAAAATAACATTATTTGTAGGAATATTAGTTTTCCTTCATAGACAACACTTATATCTGTTACCAATATTTTCTTTAGATTTTTCGAAGTCTTATTTTATTTTGTTTACTAAGTTGATTTGTTTTTATATAATCATGTTGATTACTTTGATAATAATTGTTTTAACGTTATCTTTAATAATGATGACGGGTGTTTTTTTTTTAACTCTTGTGAAGTTTGTTAAATATCATTACAGAATATTGTTAAGAATAATCCATTATTGTCGCGAATTACGTCACCCTTTAAATTAGTTGACCGGACTAGCGCCAAAAATGAAAAAAACCTTTGGAAATATAAATTTCCCGCCTTAAGCGGAACTTTTAACCGTAACTCCTGCTGTCAATTGATAATACGCGACCGACAGACGCGACGGCTTAAAGTGCGCTCCAAAGCACGATTGTTTAGTATTGTTTAATTTTGTACCTTAGTAATATAGACTTAAGGAAGTTTTAGAGTAAGCGCGCACTCAGAAATTTGTCGTTGCGATTTTTTAAATACGAAATTAATTCGTATTAATGTATTATATTGATATATTATTGACAGTTTAGGGAATATTATCCGTAACGATTAAATATTATAGTGCGCGTTTAGCCTTAACGAATTAAGAGTTTGAATTTTTTAACTTTCGTGAATTGAATTCATATTTACCAGACAAAAGCGGGAATTGCTTTTGCCTAGTAAATATGAGTGGTAATTTCTTTCTCAAACGACTATAATTATGTTTTAGTTTTGTACCCAATTGTTACCTCTAAGTGCCATATTGTAATCAACAGTATTATTTTAACTGTTGACGTTTATCTATATACTAAAATAGTAGTTATCTACTTAGCTATAAGAAATATAAGTGGAAGTTTCTATATCATTATTGTTGAGGCAAAATCATTGTCGCTTCGTTCCTTGTTTGATCTCTATTGTTTATTTTATAAGGTTGATTTTTGAGATATTAAAAACTTTGTTGCTTACGTTGTTTTTTTTAATTAAAACCTACTTTGACTGCAATATCTTTTGTAAGCTCAGACCTTTACTAGGTATAAGTAATATAGGTAGATAGGATGTAAAAAAAAAAAGAATGTTTTTTATAGTGGTAAGCCTCTTCTGCAACAGAGATCCCCTTGGGAAGTACCACTTTGCCAGATATTCATCCCCCAAGCAGTACTGTGAAAACAATACTGTGTTACGATTTCAAGGGCACTGTTTCCAGCTAAATTACTGAGCATATGAGATTTTAGAACCCATGTCTGAACCCATCTGTGACGAGCGCAGTGCGGTGCCGCGCAAATTATGCAAATGAAAGTCCTGGGTGGCACTGTAACTTCAAGGCAGTGCCACGCAGCCCACACAGAACTTTGCCTTGCATAATCTTGGCGGCACTGCAATGCGCTCGTTACATTTGTTCTAAAGTCTCATACGCCCAGTAATTTCGCTGAGAACAGTGCGCTTCAAACCGGAACACAGTATTGTTTTCACACTACTGCTTTGCGGGTGAACATGTCATATCTATTGTAGACAATTTACAGACATGAGAATGATTCTAAACGTTTGGAAATCTTTGAAACATTACACTTATGTAGACCAGAATGAAACTTGAGAATATTATAAAAATTTAATCATTAGTAAAATAGTAAAGATACAGCTAGTTATTTACTAAATGTACTTAGTATAAATACAAACACAGTACAAAGGACAAATACGTACTAGCTAATTATATTAAAGGTAATTGAGTTCTTGATTCCTCTGTTTCAATTTTTCTTCTGAACGGATGAACTGGATTTGTACTGTAAAATAAATTTCAAAATTACTTCTCTTGAAATAAAAAGTAAATTACGGGAATGCAAGTAATTAATAAATCTTTAATCCGAAATCAAAGAAAGAAGAAGAAGAAAGCAAAGTCTTTGGATCATCGTCGTCAACGCCTGACTTCAAAAAATTAAACTTATAATTTTAAGAAAAAAATATACAAAGTGTTGAATGTTGATACAGTCTCTTTGTTTTTTTTAAATTTTATTTGTCGTGCGTTGATGAATTATTGGAATTCAGGCAAAGGTACAATCTCTTTGTTGACAGTGAATATACAGCGAATTCTGTTACGTTATACCACGTTACGTTAGAAATATTGTTTTACTGTAAGTGTTATCTATACGAACCTCTCTCTGACGACCTCTTTCTGTTTCAGCGTATTTTCAAGCGCTTCTCGGAACATTAAAGCCTTCTTTGTGAAAGGCCTGTCCTTCATTTCTGTATTGATTAACTCCGATTCCTGAAATAAGTTATAATGTCAATACCTATTATTATAACTGCGAAAGTTTGTGTGTGTGTAAAATTTTAAGCCTCCTGTGGGGTACACTAGCAGCGCCCCCTGATGTCACCCGCGTTAATTATTAGTTTGTTAAATTAATTTTAAATAATATAATTTAATCTTTATGATGGGCCTTATTGCTGTTCAAATAAGGCCTTGAAGTTCGAATATAGTAGTATGAAACAATGTTTAAACGAAGGCAGCTTATTTTCGTAAGCGCGCATCGGCGCTTATTTTAGAAAACGTTTTTTTAAACGTTTGTCATTTAAACGCCCATTTCTATTCGTAACACAAACAAATAAAAATAAAAACTATTAATTCATACACTAACCAGCAGAATAAGTTAAAAAAACCTGTAAAAAATAAAACTTACCAAAAACCGCTGGTTTTCCCTAATTTGACCGGTCAAGTTGTTCCTGTACTCGACCTGTCGCCGAAGCTCGTCTTTCGCGCTGATCAGTTGCTTCTGAAGCTCGTCGCGCGCAGTCCTTTTGACGCGCTCCATGCGCTCGTGCCGGTCTTGCTTCGCTCGTTCTATCTCCACATTCCTATTGTCTATGTGCTTCTTGTACTCTTTGGCTGCTTGCTGGAAGTGAAGTTGGGGATAAGTTTTGCAGTTGCCTACGTAGGTATCCGTCTCATCATTGACCTTCTTTCAGAAAGATTGGCCATAATCCACCTCGCCATATTCCTATTTATTTCCTACCATATAATTATTTTTTGTCACGCCAACGTAGACCCCCGTCGATATCCCGCAGACCCCTGGGGGTCCACCTGGACCACTTTGGACACTAAGGATTTAATCTTTAAGTTCTGACCTCTTTACAAGCTTTCTTCTCCTGTTCCATCCGACGGAGCCGTTGATCGGAGTTGTCCTCATCCGCGCGCTTCCACTCGCGCGCGATCCTGTCTGCTTCCTCCTCTAAAGCCGAAGCTTGTCTCCTTTCGCGGTTCTGGTACTCTACGAACACCTGTTTCTCCATTTGGAGATTCCTCTGAAAGAATGAAATGATATAATTTTACTTGCACTACTGAAGTATTCGTCATCACAACCTATATCCACCTAGTTACTGTTGAACATCTGACCTCACTTTCGTGAGGAGGCGCAGAACAGAAGTTCAAATGAATTACCATCTGCATCATATTTCTTTCTCTTTCTCTATGCAACTCCTCCAGGGCCACTCGTATCGTTCCATTGTCAATCTCTCTAGCTCTCATCTTGTCGTTTCTCAGTCTGGACAGTTTCATCTCATGACCATCGATGAAGTTTACTCTGTTTATCTTCTGTTGCTCCTTCTTTCTTTTTATTGCTGGAAAATTTCAATTATTTAGGTAATAAAATTAGACCAACTTTGATCATATATGCTTGATAAACTACAAATAGGTATTCCAAAGTCCAACCCTTACCGTCATAATGATCTTGCTCCATCTTCTTTTTCATTCTTTCCAGTCTTCTATTCTCCTTCTCTCTTTCTTCTCTGATGGCATCCTGTCTCTTTCTATTAGCGCTGGCTATTTGCTCATCGTATGCTCTACGCCGTTCTAGCATCTCTTGTTGTCTTCTGTAAGCTTCTGCTCTTTCTTGTTGTTCCTAGAAAAAATATATATATATATATATATCAGTAAGTATATGTCTTCCTGGAAATTATCTGTTTTTAACTCAACTATGACCGCCTTTAATCGTTCTTTACCTTTTCCCTTACGTCTTCTATCAGCACTTGATGCCACATCATGTCAATATTCTGGTCTTCCTGTTCTATGTTCTTCTTTTCTATCATTTGCATCTTCTGCATTTCTTTAAGACGCTTTTCGTCTTCTTTTGTACACATCATACCTTTTGCACTATAATTAAGAAAATAAAAACGCATGAGGTAACTACATCATTATGAACCTTTACAACTCTGACAAGAATTGTGAAAGTCCTTTAGTGTGGCGTCTTAGTGTCTTTCGGTCTATCAATTAGTCTCAGCATAATCTATCTTTTAAGATTAATTTTAAAATTTTGGCGTTTACTAACAGTACCTAATCAGTTACCTACTATCTACTGCATCTATTAATTTTATTTAACTTACATTTTCTCCCTTTCCAAAGCCTTCAAACACTCTCGCAACTTCTCATTCTCTATCTCTTCCAAATATTCTTTAATCTTTTTCTTCTTTTCTTCACAGTACCCACACTCTTCTCTCTCCTGCTTTCTTTTGAGTTCTTCTATTAACTGCTCTTGTTCTCGTTCTAGAAGAAGCTGGAGACGTTCTCTTCTTTGTCACAGTTTTATTTCCTCTTGATCCAGTAGCTGTTTTACTTTCTCTGACGTTCGGTTTTCTACTAACCTATAATTGGTTTTACATGAATTGATGTAGTTAGAGTCAGCGTCAATAATTTCTGAGCACTTAATAGAGTACCTACTTTCTTCTAACTTTCAATTTAACTTTACACGCGCAAAATACTCAAATGACTTCTAGAAAATGTGCATAGAATAGTAAAACGCCCACTTGGTTGTGTTCGTCTTTTGTCGCTGACTGTACCTAGGAAGTGTTACCTTTGTAAATGAAGCGAGTCATAATCTACTATATCGCCTAGTTTCTTCATACCCTCAACATTGACCGATGACTTCATCTCTAACCGTTGTCTATCCTGAAAATAAAAATGAAGTCAACTTAGATTAATTTAACACGTTCACTGCTGAACTGTTTAAATTTTTTTGGCTCTTTTGCGACTTTTGACACTACGTGTGTGTTTACTGTTTACTGGTGTTATGTCGATACTAAACTCAATCAGCTGTGTGGGCGCTCACAACTGGTGTGATAAAAACTGCGATACAGCAGTGCGGGTTCGCACGCCAAACGTGTTTTCGCTTGGCGTAAAATTATGAAAACACAGACGTGTGTGTTTTCAGCAGTGAAGTAGAAAGCATTGGGATCAGAGGGAGCTTTCTTGACGCTTTGACTGCTGAGCCGTTTTGCTTGTCTAGCCACGGGTGCGGCTCTGCACGCGCCATAGTGTTTTCCCATACAACAAACACAACAGTTGTGTTTTCAGCAGTGAACGTGTTAAGGTAGACGGATAGAGAGAATCATAGAGTGCGATTTATATAAAATCGATTTTAATTTATTATTAATGCTATTTGGCAGGCAGACTCCTCTTTCATCCACCACCACTGGTAACTCCAAGGTAGATACTTACGATCCAGAACTGCGAGGGATGTCCGAAGTAAACCGCTTGTTTAGAGGTCTTCAATTTGGTCAGGCCAACCATGTTTAGTCAAGTATTTCTTTCTCGAACGACAATTATATCACTGCTCTAAAATTTATACAATAGATTCATCAGGGTGTTACTTTGAAGAAACTGCAATGAGATTTAATTTATATACATAGAATAGACTAGAATAGAATAGAATAGAAAACCGTTAATTGTACACCAAAAATAAGCACAGTAAATAAAAAATACTATAGCTAAACAAGGGCAGTACAATGGGCGGTCTTATCGCTGAAAGCGATTTCTTCCAGAGAACCTTTGGATGGACAATTACAAATTTTTTTCGATAATAGGACATACTTATTGAATGTACTATAAATTGTTTCTATTTATTTCCTATATTATTATATTTTTAGTTACCTACGTATTAAGCTGTCCACTTTTGTCTGGTACACATCCCTTCGATCAATAAGACTGAACGTAGTAAGTACCTAAACTATAGTAGGTACCTATTGACACCATATTTATGTTACCTCCTTCAAAGAAAATTTAAAAAAATGTACTCCTGCCGCGTTAATTCTGAACAATGCTAATTTGAACTATATATCACTCGTTTGCGACAAGAATGTAGTATCTCACGTTCAACACGTTCTAGTCGCAAATGAGCGATATGTACTTCATCATCATCATCATTAGCCGGAAGACGTCCGCTGCTGAAAATATGCCTCCCCCATAGAACGCCACAATGAGCGGTTGCTATCTGTACTCACCCACTTTAAAGGGAACTTAAAAATGGAGTTTTATAACTAATAACTAAAGTATTATTAGAAACAGCTATTACTCACGGATTTTAATAACGACGGACGCACGACGTTTTCTGTGTTTTCCGAAGTCTTTAAAACAATATCCAAGCGTTATTAAGGTAACAACCGGGCACGTTTGAAGCACTACAAGTGTATCCACCCGACGGTGTGTAAACCAATATATTGATCCAACTTGTTGCTTAGACAACCGTATAGTCGGAGAGCCTGCTACGTTTTGGATAAGGTGCTTACAGAAAACAAAAGAAACCTACACTTGTCGCTCTCGACAGTGGCACCCGCATTCTCCAATCTCCTCGTGACCACGGTCAATCTAACTTGACCGAAACGTCGAGGTATGTCAGAACTACATTTTGATGCAAATTTGTCCGCGAATTAGATAGATAGATAAACTTTTTATTGAAACACCACAGAACAAAGAAAACTTAAAAAAAAAAACAGATTTAACAGTTATCGCTGAGAGCTATCTCATCCAGATAACCATGTATGGAGAAGAGCAACAAAAAGATGGGACGGTGGTTTACTATTAGATCCGTTTTAACCAGTAAATATCAAAAGGAGGCGCTCAGGTAAAAGGGAGTCATATAGAAGCAATCTAGCGGCTGCAATAGATGCACTTATTCCTTAGTAAGTACATAATAACTTCATAAGTTAAAAAAAAAGAGTCGCGTGCAGAAAAAAAAAGAAAAAGAAAAATCAAACGTGAAAAAAAGAGCCAATGAGTTAAAACCGTAGTAGCAGTGACATAACAGAAACACTCTCTTCAATCCGAGATAATAATAGCAATTACTGCAAGATTAATCGAAGCACCTTTCAGAATGTGCCCGTTGTCTCCCCTCCCTCCCACGCCGACGTCGCGCAGCGTCGCTCGTAATCGTAAAATTTTACAAGCCTTAATTTATCTCTGAAAATTAAATTTTAGCGAGCGCCACCGGCCTCCGTATTGATTCAGGGAGTTAAGGAACGGGAGGATATACTTTGCTTATTATTCTATTACAGGCTGTGGCACATTTACACATTCGCTGATATGTCACTGATGAAAAAAATAGATAAAAACAATCCTTGATGCGGATTATATATAATGCTAAAATTTCAGCTCGATCGGTGCAGAACTTTTTGAGTTTTTGAAGCGTACACAAACCTAAAAAAAAAATTAATATATATAGATTAGACAATATTTTAGACCAACCCTATTGGGAAGCTCCTTTTACAACAAAAGTAAATGATAATTAGCCAGGTTTCAAAAACGACGACCGGTATTTAGTGCATTAAAGACTTACAAACAGTAGTGTGCACACATTACTATGTTCCGGTTTGAAGGGCACTGATTCCAGCGATATTACAGGACCTATGAGACTTTAGAACCGATGTCTCAGGGTGACGAGTGCAGTGCAGCGCAAGATTATGCTACACAAAGTTCTAGGTGGCACAGTAACCGTTATGGGCAGGTGTAGCGCTTACCATCAGGTGAACGACTTGCTCGTCTCCGCACTCAGTCAAATAAAAATAAATAAGAGGTCGTTAATATTAATTAAAAATATATTATTAATTGATTAAAACTCAATAAGCCAATCTCACTTACCTGTGACCCATACTACAAGGGCGGTTCTCCCGTCGCGGGAATTCTTTCCTACGTAGATACTATTTAAAGCGGTGGTAGCCTAGTGGGAGAACGTCCGCCTTCCAATCAGAAGGTCGTGAGTTCAAATCCCAGTGCAGGCACGTACCAATGTGTTTCTGTAAAACATATGTACGTAATTATCACTCGCTTTTCGGTGAAGGAAAACATCGTGAGGAAACCCACATGTCTACCCGAGAATTATTTCGGAGGTAGGTATGTTATCCAACAATCCGGACAGGGCCCCCGTGGTGGATTATGGCCTTACCCTCCTCACGAAAGTGAGGAGAGACTCGTGCCCAGGACGTTAGACGACGTTATGGGTTGATGATGATGATTATGACAGATACTATTTACTATGAAAGTTGTTTAGTGCGAGAGAACCGCTTGTGTAGTATGTCCCATACAACTTTCATATAAAATTGTATCTAGTGCGGTTCAGGAGCGGTTTCCCGCGGCGGGAGAACCGCCCGTGTAGTACGGGCCTTTACCCAGTCTTTGCCTCGTGCCTCTCAAAATTAACTTCTAATCAAATTGTAATTAAAACCAGGGGACGCCAACGTTAGGGACGGCCACAGATAATTACAAACACAAACATGCGACTGTCATGTCGACACGACACGCCCCTCACGTGCCTCGCACTAATTAAATGAGGTATAGGTACTTTAACTGAATTAAAAAGTTAACCTTATTATTATGATGGATTATGGACAGACTTTATGGTGAATTTTTTGTTAAGGACGGCTGAACTGAAACTACGACAGATATTAAGATTTAATCTCGTTGTAGGTTAAATATCATCATCATCAACCCACAACGTCCCACTACTGGGCACGGGTCTCTCCTCACTATCGTGAGGAGGGTTAGGCCATAATCCACCACGGGGGCCCAGTCCGGATTGGTGGATAACATACCTACCTCCGAAATAATTCTCGGGTAGGTATGTGGGTTTCCTCACGATGATTTCCTTCACCGAAAAGCGAGTGATAATTACGTACACATGTTTTACAGAAACACATTGGTACGTGCCCGCATTGGGATTTGAACTCACGACCTTCTGATTGGAAGGCGGACGTTCTCCCACTAGGCTACCACCGCTTAATAAAGCATCGAATTTAAATATAACATTTTTGTATTTAGTTGAGTGACGAGGCGAGCAAGTCGTTGACCCGATGGTGAGCGCTACGTCTGCCCATGCCAGTTACAATTCCACTCAGAACTTTGCATTGCATAATCTTGCGCTGCACTTCGCTCGACACCCTGAGACATCGGCTCTGAAGTCTCATCTGCCCAGTAATTTCGCTGGAAACAGTGCCCTTCAAACCGGGACGTAGTAATGTTCGCACACTACTGCTTGGCGGATGAATATCTGGCAAAGGTTTGGTGTTTCTGAACTGGTGTACAATAAAGTTTTTTCTACAATATTCTATTATATTCTACTTCCCCAGGCGGTATCTTGCAGACTTAACTGGCCGTAGTATCATGTCATTTACTTTAAAATTCAAATAAGAGTCACTTTAAGTTATTCGCCAGTCAAATGAAACTATATCCAATCTAAAATGACCTCATGTGTCAAAGATTTAATTAATCAATGACCCTACAGTCGATTTAATTACCGCCCTGCTAAATCACCGCTTCCCCCAAGTACCCCGCAAAGTCGCTCGGATTATTCACATTTCCCCACTGAATCACAGAATAACTCATAGTACCGAACGTAACTAAATGCAGTTTCACATAGATGAGTACAACTGTAGGTGCGGAGATAGCGGCAGATTTTATTACTCGTCAAATTAACTGTAGTTTTCTATACGATGCAGTAGATAAGATGGATTGTTCAAAGAATTATTGGCCCGTTCATTTTTATTTTTCTTCTATTTCTTTGACAAGTGTGTTTAGAAATAATCTTGATTGTTAATTAAATATATTTGAGGAGACTGGCAGTAACTGGAGTCCAGTTGCATGGTGAATTATACTAAATGGCACCAGGCTTTTTCTAAAACAAGGCAAGATATGGGCGATATAAAGAAAAACCAGCCAACCCAATGTTTTAAATCACAGTTATGTCGTAGGGTTTCTGTTTTTTAAATATTTTGCCCTTTCCCACTTATAACGAGAATATAAAAAAGATCGTTGCAGACAGATACATCAACAAGGACATGATATTTTTATAACTCTAAAGTAATTATATCACCCAGCAGTTCTTAGCCTATTGGGTCATTCGACACCTCTGCGGTGGCCGCCTTCGCTATTAGCTAAATTACAACTAATGCGGACCGTAAATCTGTCCACACCCTAAGGTATGGTGAGGTGGTGTGGTGTGTAGGTGATTGCTTATTAGCCATAATGTGTGTGTGTGTGTGTAATAAAAGGAATCTGTTTCTGTCTACACTGTTTCTTAGAACATTTTATCTTCTTCTTTCGTTAATACATAGAAGTTTCAGAAACGTGTCTAAAGTTAACGTTAACTTCTAACGTCCAAAGTTAATGTTGTTTGTTAGTGATCTTGTCGGGTAACGTTAGTAACTTAAGATTTATAAATTAATATTATATGGTTTTAGAATTGTGACGTTTTTCGTATATTCTTCTCTATACTTGTTTTTCTTTGTATGTCTGTTATATTTACTATACATTACCAGCTCAAGTGAATTATACGAACAATAAAAACTTGTCATTTCGTATTCTCGTGTTCATGTGTGTAGTGTTTCGTTACTGTGTTCCGGTTTGAAAGGAATTGTTTCTAGCGAAATTACTCGGCTTATGAGACTTTAGAGCCGACGTCTCAGGGTGACGAGCTCAGTGCAGTGCCGCGCAGGATTATGCAATACAGAGTTCTGGGTGGTACTGTGACGGCTATGGGCAGGCGAAGCGCTTACCATCACTTGCTTGCTTGAAACGGACATAGGCAAAATTGTACCAACACGCAACAGAAGGCATAATCAAGAAGTCGAGTCAGTTGTATCCGGGACTGGCGGCTTAACGTGCCCACTGAATCACGGAGCGACAGAAATCCGCACATTACTAAAGAAATTAAGCGATTGGTCGGGGTTAAGCTCTTGAATCCGACGGCGTTGAGCAAAGCGCATAGATTACAGCTCGGGACCAAACGCGCTCCCGTTTACCCCCCTCAGCCAAAGTTATATGATCGACTGTTCGTGTAACGGTAGTAAATTTTAATCGTTCTTTGTTTTTAGCAAACAGTAGTGTAATGCGACCCCCAAAACTGTAAACATTTTTGTTTGGAAATTTCGATGCGTGCCGTGTCCATAGAGTAATATAAAACGTCCTTGCAGCACACTGTGCTGCCAGTGTGCTGTGTGCACCAGGGACCTCACCATGAACAAATAAATTCATCCAGTTTAAAGCCTTAAACTGAACTGCCCTGCTAACTGTTACCTGCAACCAATATCGCTCAGCGTTCATAAGTCGACCAGAGACATTTATCCAAAGAGATCGGAACAATTTGTTTGCATTTATAGGAGTGTATATAGCTCCATCCCATTCTCTTTATCTCTCATTCTCTGCAGTCTATTTTTGAGTGACGTCACGTCACGTTTGTCGTTTAGGAGTGTGTGGTGCCAATCTAGGCCGTTCAGTTTAAGACCTTAAAATGTACTGCATAGAATAAAAATAAGTACGTAGTGCTGTATACACAAACGCGTGCCCATCGTGCTTCTAGCTGTCAAGAGTAAAAGCTCTGCTATATTTTCCGTTGCGCATATTACGTATCTTTTAAATTAATTATTGCGTAAAGTAGCGATCATAAAAGCTCGCCTTTGAAAATAATAAATCACCCTGACATTAGTACCTGCCTGAATAGATGTATATTATCGTAGTATACGGGAACCGAGCCGAGAGAATATCATGGAGAAGTCATGGAGAAGCTATAACTTGGAGAAGTCATGGAGAAGTCATAACATTCTTAACTTGGGGTCTTGAATGATTTAGAGCTTAAATCATAACTCTGAGAACTTAGGAAGTTATGGTGGGAAACCAGAAATATGATGTTGATAATTTAGGTTTTTTTTTTATTTGCTTTTAATTACCTTTGTATGTAACATATATGTATCTAACGGAATCCTTGAACGTGGTTTTCACTCAGTTCAAAACGTCTGATCAAGTCGAAACTTTGCACACTTATCAAGGACCGATGACAATCATCATCATCATCATCAACCCATAACGTCCCACTGCTGGGCACGGGTCTCCCCTCACTTGCGTGAGGAGGGTTAGGCCATAATCCACAGCGGGAGCCAGATCCGGATTGGTAGATCACATACCTACCTCCGAGAAATAATTCTCGGGTAGGTATATGGGTTTCCTCACGATGTTTTCCATCACCGAAAAGGTGATAATTACGTACATATGCTTTACACATTGGTACGTGCCTGCACTGGAATTTGAACTCACGACCTTCTGATTGGAACGCGGACGTTCTCCCACTAGGCTACCACCGCTCTAACAGTACAATAATAAAGTGAAAAAAGATAAATCATAATTCATACCCAAGATTACAGTGGAATTGCTCCTCATTCTCAAAGCCCGTTAGAAAAAGCCGCGACCTTTTTATGTTCTTACATGGTCCCTATATTTTTAGAACGATGACAAGTCCATAGATTTCTGCGTCAGGGGAGTCGTTACATTTCCATATTTTCGCTATAGAAATGGCACCCTTAGTAAAGGCGCGCAAAATGACGGAATTTTTAATTTAGGGACATTTTTAAGACAATAACTTCTCGTAATGTTTCTTGCTGGTGGTGGGAGGGATTACGTATTGTCGACGGCAGAAGTGCTTGCCGAAATACAAACTCATAAACCTTCATCGGGACCTAAAAGACTTCGTCTCAATTATTATTAAAAAGTTTGCCGAAGCTCATGAACAAAAACTCCACCACCACGTGAACGTCGAGGCTGTCCAGCTCCTCGACAACACGAATATAGTGAGAAGACAAAAAAGGAAAAAACCTTTCCAGTTAGTGTAGTGATGTGACAGTGAAGTGTAGTTTACTTAAATCTACTAGTATTAAGAATTAAATGTATTCTGTCTATTAAATATTGTAAGTACGCCACCCACCCTACTATCGAAAAATGTTTTTTACTGTCCATCCAAAGGTTGCCTGGAAGAAATCGCTTTCAGCGATAAGACAGCCCATTGTACTACCCTTGTTTACCTATTGTAATTCTTCTGTACTGTGTTTATTTTTGTTTCTGATGTACAATAAAGATTTTTTCTATTCTATTCTATTCTAGTAAAGAACACATTAATAAAGTGCCTTCGCCTTAATAGAGACAGTAAGAAATGTGTTAATGGACGCAATCTTAGCAATAACTCTACTTAGCAATTTATGTTAAAAGCAATTTACTCATTAGTCCATCATGCTGGATCGTAATTTTAATGATGTACTTATCGATAAGATGCATCATTACAAAAAAAAAAACTTCATATCGTCTTGGTCAGAGTCGGGTAATTACCACGTTCACTGCATTATGAGGTCGAATAAGCCACATGCATGTCTTCTGGTGCGGCAGTCAATTAGCCTGTATCTATGTCTGTCTTCCTCTAACTCGTAAGGAAGCCTATTTGTGTCCCGTTTACACATAAATCAGCGTGAAGTTGGTTCCTTGGGCAATGAAAAATTGGCTCTAACTTAACACGTTCACTGCTGAAAACACAGACGTTGTGTTTTTTATAACTTTACGCGGGCGCGGGAATTCACAGCTGTTGTGTTAGCGCAGCTTACGTGCCGGCTGTGCGGTGAAACACAGACGTGTGTGTTTAACGCGGCGCTACTACAGACGGCATGCCATTGCTGGAAAACACACGGTCCGTAACGGTGCCTAAATTTAAAAACCGGTTCAGCAGTCAACTTGTTAACACTTGGACTGCTGAGCCGATTTTCTTGTCTAGCCACGGGTGCGCCTCTGCACGCGCCATAGTGTGTTCCCATACAACAAACACAACAGTTGTGTTTTGCCGTACTCGTGGCAAGTTGTAAAAAAAAGGACAGTTGTGTTTTCAGCGGTGAACGTGTTAAATAAGCATGGTACATTAGTAGACTCACTATAACTTTTGCCCCCGACTGCCCTTGTGCTTTCATGGACGGCCTTTGTCTCAGCACAAAGGGCTGCAATCCGTATCGCAGACATGGGGGTGGGGAATGGGGGGTTCTTCATTATCTAGACTGGTTTGAGACCTAGGCTGGAGCATAGCTTGCTATAAGCCATAATAATATGAAACTTTTATCAACATAAGAGTCATAAATTTATACCCTATTATTTTTATATCCTACTAATGTTGTAACTCCCCCCCTTCTTGCTCTCTCCCCCCACTCTTTATATTTACTCTACCTCATAATAATTTTTTCGAATTAAAATAATTAACTTAACTTAAATTTAAACTTAAACTAAACTTCTCTCCTCTCAACCTACTCTCTACTAATAATAATAATAATAATAACGTTCAGTACAACCCCGTATAACTCCGCACCTAACTCACTCTCCTCTACTTTACTTTACCTTTGCTTACTTTATTTTGGCCCGATGATCGTCTAGTAACCCTTCGTTGTGATCCGCGTGTAGCAACCTAAATCCTTTGAATGTTCAGTATGGCTTCGCAATCCGTCAGTAGTCAATATCACAAGAGATAAACAATTAGAAGTTAGATTTCGCTGAAGTAATACAATTTGTTTTCCACCGTTCCTAAACTATTATAAGGCAGCCCTAAATAAATTCAACCTAATATTCTCGTTCCGTTCTACCTCTCATCAAATCCGTATTATCTAAATATCTGACAAAGTAGATCTTAATCCTAGCCCTTCGTTGTCCCATATATAACCTTTCATTCAAAATTATAAATTAATAATCGTCAACCTTCCATCAACTTTTCATCAACCTTACATTTTTCGTAACTCATCAACCTTTCGCTCGACCTTATAAATTTGTAATTATCACGAGAGCCTATGATTAAAACTTCCATTCTGAATCTACGATCATGACAGCGGCTATGACTTAGAGCCCCGCCCCGCCCTAAGTTGTGAATTTCGTCGGACCAGACTTGGATATTCTCCACCGCTTGTCGGGATTAAGTACCGCCTCGCAGTTACGAAATCTCGACGGAAAGTATTTACTTTCATTTATTTTACTAGGTTTGTCTATCTGTGGTCTTCCATCAAATCTCAATTCATCGTTCTATTATCCGTCGCTCTCACAGGACAAATGACACTGACAACAGCTAACATCGCTCCATGACAATAAGCTTACTTGTCAAAGTCACCCGTCCGAACTCATTTAAACAGATGTGAAATCTTTATGTTACCGCTAGAAAATACCGTGAAACTCGCCTATTACTATAATAAGTCTAGTATATCTAAGCAAGGGAACTTCATAAAGAGGGACTTCTTTTCTTTTATCTAAAGAGTATTCACGGTTCGATCTCATTCGTACCCGGTTCGTAAACAATCTCACAACCTCCATTCATGATTCAACGAGGATGAAGGGTTATCAGCGGACATAACCCCCGCCATGGTCGAATTTCCATCCTTCTTATCTAGTTCATGCGGTTCCTCAATCCCACTTACTTATTTTAGCAAAAGGGAAAGAGGCCCCAATATTTAGAGATCTAAAATCTCGTTAAACCTATCCTAGCTCTACCTACTAGGAGCAACTACATAATACATTAGGCTTTATTTACCCATCTGTACATACGCCTAGCTTATTTAGCTTAATATGGGACTATTGTCCAGGTTTCTATTTGTAGAATTATATTATGTGGTAAGAGGTCATATTTTTCCCCCGGTGTAATAATACTGGTTTTATTTAGTTAGTATTTCAGAAGCATTGTTCTAAGGTTTAAGGATATTTTTCCTTTAGGTGTAGGTAACAACAATGATTTATTGTTTCAGGTTATTTCTCATTGGAAAACCTAGGAATTGTTTTAATTCCAGAAAGTGACAGTTCGTCTAGATAATTCTGTAACACTAAGATTTCTAGTGTGGAGCTGTAGTTCTTTCCATATCTATTCATGGAAGGATTCAACATTGGAGCGATTCAAGTTGAAAGTAAGCCTCAGTTAGTGACTTTCGAAGAGCCTTATGGAGAATCTCACTCTTTTTTAGTCATAAGAAAATCCAGGGAAGGTAATAGGTCATTGCCCATAAGTAGTCAATCTAACAGAGACGAACTCATTCATATTTGTCGTTCGTTGTTTCTTGTAATTAATGTTAAGGACAGAATTATTCCTTTCGAACCATTTTTCTGGTGTAGTACTAGTTTTATTTAAATAGTATGTTAAGAAGCCTTGTTCTAAGGTTTGATGGTAGTTTCCATTAAGTATAATGCCAATTCTTTGTTGATTTCAGGTTATCTCTCTATCGGAGGATTTTTAGAAAGTTCTTCTAGATAATTCTGTAAACACTAGGAATTCTAGTGCCATAGTTAATACCATAACTATTGCATGGAAGGATTCAACATTGGAGCGATTCAAGTTGAAAGTAAGCCTCAGTTAGTGACTTTCGAAGAGCCTTATGGAGAATCTCACTCTTTTTTAGTCATAAGAAAATCCAGGGAAGGTAATAGGTCATTGCCCATAAGTAGCCAATCCAAAAGAGACAAACTTAGTCATATCTGTCGTCCATTGCCTTTATGCAATTAATTAATCTTGAAATCAGAATTATTCTTTCCGAACCAAGCCTAAGTTAAATTATAGTTAATTTGTCCAGATTATTACTTTATTTATAGGTAGGTTATATTTAATCCTTGTAGTTCCATTCAGTAGTCCTAACTATTGTGATTTAATTGATTATTTATCAGTTATGTTTAGTTTTCATCGTTCGTTTTCTTTCCGTCACAAATTATATTAATTTCTTAATTGTTTCCCCAGATGCTCACTTTATGAGTATGTAAAGCTAAATTTAGGCTCTATAGCATTGTTATGATGAATAATAAAATGATTAAACCATATTACAACTTCTTTCATTCAAAGTAGGTACATATGTAATGATTAGTCTTATTGATTTGATTGACGGATATAACATTGTTTAGATGTTTGCTTGTTCATGTTTGACCTAATAACTCTGTAAATCTATCACAATATAGTCTGTAGTATTACAATTGATTCCCAAGGAAGTTTATGTTTCACCAGTTCATTTCTTTGTCATAGTATCTTTAATTTCCCCGAGTGTTTGTTTTATATTTTGTTGTGTTGGCTTAATTTTATATAGTTTCCTATAGTTTAAGATGACCCTGTCTTACAGCATTAATACCTCCCTATCAGAAGAACCCCATGCTAAAGACATGTGTGCTGTGTGTGTGTGTGACCCCACTCTCTTATAATCCAGCCAGCCCATAGGCACCCACGAACTACCCATGATTAGCACCTCCAATCGACAACACTATAACCTTGCCAGCACACAGATACCTACGAACCTTCTAAGGCAACCATCTTCCATCGATAACACTATAACCTAGTCAGCACGCAGATACCTACGAACCTCCTACGACTAGCATCTCTTATTGATGTCACTATAACCTAGTCAGCACACAGATACCTACGAACCTCCTACGACTAGCATCTCTTATCGATGTCACTATCACATAGCCAGCTCACAGGTACATACGAACCTCCTATAGCTAGCATCTCTTATCGTCAACAATATAAACTAGCTCATAGGTACTTACGAATCTCCTGTGGATAGCTCCTCTTATTGATAACAATATAACCCAGGCAGCTCACAGGTACTTACGAATCTCCTATGGCTAGCTCCATTTCAACTCGCCATCCGACGCGCCCTATCAGTGTCAGTAAGAATCTGAACCTTCGCAATGCCACTCATACAAACCCTGGCCCTAATATCACTTCCCATCTTCCCAGCACAGCTTTTAAAGATTACTAAATATCCTCAGGAAGAGACCCGACGATCCACGGCCCATATTACTAAGCACTTTTCACTGAACTTCACAATTTTCTTTCACTTTTCTCCGCGACCCCCGCTCACTTCAAGGACTCCTAGGCGTCCGTCCCTGATTTTCCCCCTAAAACTCCTACTTTCCACTGAACTTCACCATTTTCTTTCACTTGTTTCCGCGACCCCCGCTCACTTCAAGGACTCCTAGGCGTCCGTCCCTGATTTTCCCCCTAAAACTCCTACTTTCCACTGAACTTCACCATTTTCTTTCACTTGTTTCCGCGACCCCCGCTCACTTCCAGGACTCCTACGGGACCGTCCCTGATTTTCCCGCTAAAACTCCTACTTTCGCGCTTAAACCTCCTGTCCTCTTTTTTCTAACCATCCTGTTGTCCCATTCGCCCATTCCTTGCAGTGTTACCAACATAGCGAGGTCCTTCCCGTACTTTTAACCATTCCCTTCGAATTTCATAATTATTAATTATTTAATGGATCCGTTTTCCATTTCCGCCATGTCATAGATACGACTTGACCTTTTAATCTCTTACCATAGAGTTTCTACCTTTGCAATAATTAGCTTTTTTCCGATCGAATGCAATATTAATGTGTAGCCAAAATCTCACTAATTTGTCAATGCAAATCTCAGTATTCTGCCAAAAATTGATAAATGTGTATTTTTATTTTGTGAAATGTAGCGAGTCCAATTCGGGACCGTTACAGCCAACCCCCAAAATATTCGCAGGTGTATTTATTTAAATCACCGAAGTAATATTTTTCCCTCTCTGGAATTACAACAGTTATTATTTCACAAACATAAGAATACCAAACAACCCCCCATTTTTCCATTCTTTTATTCAGTCAAAATCGATAAATGTGTAACCCTCATCTTATTAATGTGGCGAGTCCAAGTTGGGACCGTTACAGCCAACCCCCAAAATATTCGCAGGTGTATTTATTTAAATCGCCGAAGTAATATTTTCCTCTCCGGAATCACAGCAGTACCTATTTCTCAAACATAAGAATACCAAACAACCCCCATTTTATTCATTCTTTTATTCAGTAAAATCGATAATTGTGTACCCTCATCCTGTGAAATGTGGCGAGTCCAAGTTGGGACCGTTACAGCCAACCCCCAAAATATGCGCAGGTGCGTTTATTTATATCACCGGAGTAATATTTTCCTTTCCGGAATTACCACAGTACCAGTTTTACAAACATAAGAATACTAAAAGGCCCCCTTACTTATTATTCATTCTAATTTGCTCGTATTTGACTTGAATCGTGTGTGTGTGTGTGTGTGTGTGTGTGTATAAATTGTAACAAGTACAATTGTGTATATGATAAATAGATAAATAAGTGTGTGTGTTTTTAAACTGTATACTAAAACTTTATTATTAGAACCAGTACGTGAACATTCCCCGCATTGAACATCCCCAAAAATCGCTCTCATCACCTGGACATCCCAAAGCCCAGAAGAAAAGACGGTTGTGAGGCGTCTCTATCCTAATGATATTATGTAAGCGCTTATCCCCCAATCTACTTATTTTTCGATATAAGAGATACATACTTACATTACCCCTCTAAACTCGGACATGCCGTGCGCGGCTTAAGGTACATAAATTGTCGATGTTCGCAACTTTCCAGTTCACTCCCGAATTCTTGATAGTAAAGCTTATGATTCAGAGCATGTGTAGTGTGCCTTGGTCTTAGCCCCGGGACTAACGTGTGGAGTGGATTCTTTATGAAATCGGCTTATACCGATGATTTTTATCAGCTGATCTAACCTAACACCAAATTCTCCTTCATAAAGAAACGTTGTAAGTGTAGTGTGTCGATTTGAAGTCAAATCGTGACAAACCGTCTCAAACCCAGGTTGATGGTTTACTAGAGTCCTTCATTCGACTAAAATCCTTTTCATAAATCTCTCAGCGGTTTCACGCTACTCAAGCAAAGCACCAAACCCGCACGGATTATAAGACACGAATTATGAATTTATTTCAACAATGTAAAACAACCCCCCGAATTTAAATTTATGCAATAGTATTCTATTATGTTTGTTTCGTTTTATTACCGTTACCATTACCTCCTTTCATTTACCTTTACCTTTTTCAGTTACCTTTACCTTTTTTAGTTACCTTTACCTTTTTCAATTACCAATGTTTTTCAAATAAAACTAGATATATATAATTTTTTTTTTTTTTGTTTTTATGATTATTTCATATTATTTTCTTACAGAGTTCTTTCAAACAATATTTCAACATCAACCTATCACGTCCCACTGCTGGGCACGGGCCCCTCCCCATACGATGCTTTCCCTCACCGAAAAGCGAGCGACAACCACGCCCATATGTTTTACAGAAACACACCGGCACGTGCCCGCACTGGGACTCGAACCCACGACCCTCCGACTGAAAGGCGGACGCTCTCCCATTAGGCTACCACCGCTTCCATCTTATTAAATCTTATTTACCATCAGCTCTTATGATCCCTTTCTATATCTATTACAGTAATTATATTTTTAAACAATATCCATTGGAATATTATTAATATGTTGTTAAAAGTTTGCTTTACAATCTTCTATTCCATTTAACATTTATGCTTCTTCTCTTTACGTTTATATTCCTTCTTCATTATAACAAATCTTTGTAAAATTTTATATTTCCTGCAACAGTTAATTTAGATAAGTTACCACCAAATCTTATTTATAGATGGTGACAACCCCCCGTCATTTCCCCTCTGGTGAATCTAATAATTTTTATATTTTTTTTGTTTCCATAGCCTGCCTATTTTCCTTACTAAGATTTGTGTATCCTTTAAGTCAGCCCTTTATTTTGTCTTTTCCCTAATTATTTATTATATTATGGTATATATTAAGTTTATCTATTATGTTACTATGTTTTTAAGATTATTTATTTATTTTAATCTACGTATATAAAGAAAGCCACCTTCCGATGTCCCATTTACTTCTCTCCGTGCATGGCCGTCTGGAAGAGATCGCTCTGAGCGATAAGACCGCCCATTGTGACACTAATTGTAAAATTTGTTTTGTTCTAGTTTTAATTTTTCTTTGTTCTGCGGTGCTTTAATAAAGAGTTTATCTATCTATCTATCTATCTATTTATTCTAGAATAATATATTTCCCTCCATAAACATCAACCACCTTCCGGATTACAACGCCATACCGAACACCATCCTATTTCACGGCAACAATTGTGACTAATTACTTAGTCACCGAAGACGAAGTTATACTGAACCTAATTACCTTCTAATATTTTTTCCTCTAAAGATTCTAATCTAAGTTGCAACTAATAATAATCATAATCAATAAGCTAATCCTAGTCATAAATAAAACCGATCCTGTTCTAAGTTATCCTGTTCTTAAACTATCCTTATTTTACCTATCCTGGTCATGCTATTCTAGTGTTGACTATCCTGGTCACGTTATTCTAGTTTTGTCTATCCTGGTCACGCTATTCTAGTGTTGACTATCCTGGTCACGCTATTCTAGTTTTGACTATCCTGGTCACTCTATTCTGGTCTTGATTATCCTGGTCACGATATTCTGGTTTCGACTATCCTGATTTTACCCATCCTGGTCTAAACTATCCTGGTCACGCTATTCTAGGTTTGACTATGCTGTTCACGCTATTCTAGTTTCGACTATCCTGGTCACGTTATTCTAGTTTTGTCTATCCTGGTCACGTTATTCTAGTTTTACTATCCTGGTCACGTTATTCTAGTTTTACTATCCTGGTCACGGCACCAATTGTAACCCCCCCCCCCTTCTTTCTTTCTACTCTCTCCCCTTTTTAAATACTCTACCTCATAACATTTTTTCGAATTAATAAATTCACTTTAAACTTAAACAAATCTTAAACTAGACTAATCTTAAACTAATCGTCTCACCCTACTCTCTCCTAATAATAATCATAATACTACAGTACTACAGTACAGTACAGCTCCGTATAACTCCGCACCTAACTCACTCTCCTCTACTTTACTTTACCTTTGCTTACTTTATTTTGGCCCGATGATCGTCTAGTAACCCTTCGTTGTGATCCGCGTGTAGCAACCTAAATCCTTTGAATGTTCAGTATGGCTTCGCAATCCGTCAGTAGTCAATATCACAAGAGATAAACAATTAGAAGTTAGATTTCGCTGAAGTAATACAATTTGTTTTCCACCGTTCCTAAACTATTATAAGGCAGCCCTAAATAAATTCAACCTAATATTCTCGTTCCGTTCTACCTCTCATCAAATCCGTATTATCTAAATATCTGACAAAGTAGATCTTAATCCTAGCCCTTCGTTGTCCCATATATAACCTTTCATTCAAAATTATAAATTAATAATCGTCAACCTTCCATCAACTTTTCATCAACCTTACATTTTTCGTAACTCATCAACCTTTCGCTCGACCTTATAAATTTGTAATTATCACGAGAGCCTATGATTAAAACTTCCATTCTGAATCTACGATCATGACAGCGGCTATGACTTAGAGCCCCGCCCCGCCCTAAGTTGTGAATTTCGTCGGACCAGACTTGGATATTCTCCACCGCTTGTCGGGATTAAGTACCGCCTCGCAGTTACGAAATCTCGACGGAAAGTATTTACTTTCATTTATTTTACTAGGTTTGTCTATCTGTGGTCTTCCATCAAATCTCAATTCATCGTTCTATTATCCGTCGCTCTCACAGGACAAATGACACTGACAACAGCTAACATCGCTCCATGACAATAAGCTTACTTGTCAAAGTCACCCGTCCGAACTCATTTAAACAGATGTGAAATCTTTATGTTACCGCTAGAAAATACCGTGAAACTCGCCTATTACTATAATAAGTCTAGTATATCTAAGCAAGGGAACTTCATAAAGAGGGACTTCTTTTCTTTTATCTAAAGAGTATTCACGGTTCGATCTCATTCGTACCCGGTTCGTAAACAATCTCACAACCTCCATTCATGATTCAACGAGGATGAAGGGTTATCAGCGGACATAACCCCCGCCATGGTCGAATTTCCATCCTTCTTATCTAGTTCATGCGGTTCCTCAATCCCACTTACTTATTTTAGCAAAAGGGAAAGAGGCCCCAATATTTAGAGATCTAAAATCTCGTTAAACCTATCCTAGCTCTACCTACTAGGAGCAACTACATAATACATTAGGCTTTATTTACCCATCTGTACATACGCCTAGCTTATTTAGCTTAATATGGGACTATTGTCCAGGTTTCTATTTGTAGAATTATATTATGTGGTAAGAGGTCATATTTTTCCCCCGGTGTAATAATACTGGTTTTATTTAGTTAGTATTTCAGAAGCATTGTTCTAAGGTTTAAGGATATTTTTCCTTTAGGTGTAGGTAACAACAATGATTTATTGTTTCAGGTTATTTCTCATTGGAAAACCTAGGAATTGTTTTAATTCCAGAAAGTGACAGTTCGTCTAGATAATTCTGTAACACTAAGATTTCTAGTGTGGAGCTGTAGTTCTTTCCATATCTATTCATGGAAGGATTCAACATTGGAGCGATTCAAGTTGAAAGTAAGCCTCAGTTAGTGACTTTCGAAGAGCCTTATGGAGAATCTCACTCTTTTTTAGTCATAAGAAAATCCAGGGAAGGTAATAGGTCATTGCCCATAAGTAGTCAATCTAACAGAGACGAACTCATTCATATTTGTCGTTCGTTGTTTCTTGTAATTAATGTTAAGGACAGAATTATTCCTTTCGAACCATTTTTCTGGTGTAGTACTAGTTTTATTTAAATAGTATGTTAAGAAGCCTTGTTCTAAGGTTTGATGGTAGTTTCCATTAAGTATAATGCCAATTCTTTGTTGATTTCAGGTTATCTCTCTATCGGAGGATTTTTAGAAAGTTCTTCTAGATAATTCTGTAAACACTAGGAATTCTAGTGCCATAGTTAATACCATAACTATTGCATGGAAGGATTCAACATTGGAGCGATTCAAGTTGAAAGTAAGCCTCAGTTAGTGACTTTCGAAGAGCCTTATGGAGAATCTCACTCTTTTTTAGTCATAAGAAAATCCAGGGAAGGTAATAGGTCATTGCCCATAAGTAGCCAATCCAAAAGAGACAAACTTAGTCATATCTGTCGTCCATTGCCTTTATGCAATTAATTAATCTTGAAATCAGAATTATTCTTTCCGAACCAAGCCTAAGTTAAATTATAGTTAATTTGTCCAGATTATTACTTTATTTATAGGTAGGTTATATTTAATCCTTGTAGTTCCATTCAGTAGTCCTAACTATTGTGATTTAATTGATTATTTATCAGTTATGTTTAGTTTTCATCGTTCGTTTTCTTTCCGTCACAAATTATATTAATTTCTTAATTGTTTCCCCAGATGCTCACTTTATGAGTATGTAAAGCTAAATTTAGGCTCTATAGCATTGTTATGATGAATAATAAAATGATTAAACCATATTACAACTTCTTTCATTCAAAGTAGGTACATATGTAATGATTAGTCTTATTGATTTGATTGACGGATATAACATTGTTTAGATGTTTGCTTGTTCATGTTTGACCTAATAACTCTGTAAATCTATCACAATATAGTCTGTAGTATTACAATTGATTCCCAAGGAAGTTTATGTTTCACCAGTTCATTTCTTTGTCATAGTATCTTTAATTTCCCCGAGTGTTTGTTTTATATTTTGTTGTGTTGGCTTAATTTTATATAGTTTCCTATAGTTTAAGATGACCCTGTCTTACAGCATTAATACCTCCCTATCAGAAGAACCCCATGCTAAAGACATGTGTGCTGTGTGTGTGTGTGACCCCACTCTCTTATAATCCAGCCAGCCCATAGGCACCCACGAACTACCCATGATTAGCACCTCCAATCGACAACACTATAACCTTGCCAGCACACAGATACCTACGAACCTTCTAAGGCAACCATCTTCCATCGATAACACTATAACCTAGTCAGCACGCAGATACCTACGAACCTCCTACGACTAGCATCTCTTATTGATGTCACTATAACCTAGTCAGCACACAGATACCTACGAACCTCCTACGACTAGCATCTCTTATCGATGTCACTATCACATAGCCAGCTCACAGGTACATACGAACCTCCTATAGCTAGCATCTCTTATCGTCAACAATATAAACTAGCTCATAGGTACTTACGAATCTCCTGTGGATAGCTCCTCTTATTGATAACACTATAACCCAGGCAGCTCACAGGTACTTACGAATCTCCTATGGCTAGCTCCATTTCAACTCGCCATCCGACGCGCCCTATCAGTGTCAGTAAGAATCTGAACCTTCGCAATGCCACTCATACAAACCCTGGCCCTAATATCACTTCCCATCTTCCCAGCACAGCTTTTAAAGATTACTAAATATCCTCAGGAAGAGACCCGACGATCCACGGCCCATATTACTAAGCACTTTTCACTGAACTTCACAATTTTCTTTCACTTTTCTCCGCGACCCCCGCTCACTTCAAGGACTCCTAGGCGTCCGTCCCTGATTTTCCCCCTAAAACTCCTACTTTCCACTGAACTTCACCATTTTCTTTCACTTGTTTCCGCGACCCCCGCTCACTTCAAGGACTCCTAGGCGTCCGTCCCTGATTTTCCCCCTAAAACTCCTACTTTCCACTGAACTTCACCATTTTCTTTCACTTGTTTCCGCGACCCCCGCTCACTTCCAGGACTCCTACGGGACCGTCCCTGATTTTCCCGCTAAAACTCCTACTTTCGCGCTTAAACCTCCTGTCCTCTTTTTTCTAACCATCCTGTTGTCCCATTCGCCCATTCCTTGCAGTGTTACCAACATAGCGAGGTCCTTCCCGTACTTTTAACCATTCCCTTCGAATTTCATAATTATTAATTATTTAATGGATCCGTTTTCCATTTCCGCCATGTCATAGATACGACTTGACCTTTTAATCTCTTACCATAGAGTTTCTACCTTTGCAATAATTAGCTTTTTTCCGATCGAATGCAATATTAATGTGTAGCCAAAATCTCACTAATTTGTCAATGCAAATCTCAGTATTCTGCCAAAAATTGATAAATGTGTATTTTTATTTTGTGAAATGTAGCGAGTCCAATTCGGGACCGTTACAATGTTATTAATGTGAAAGTTTGTGAGGATGGATGGATGGATGGATGGATGTTTTTTACTCGTTCACGCAAAAACTACTGAACGGATCTTGATGAAATTCGGTACACATGTAGTTTATTACCTGGATTACCACATCGGATACTTTTAATCTCGTAAAAATTAACAGTTCCCGTGGGATAACACTCATTGCGAGTGAAACCGTAGGGCGCAGCTAGTTTAGCATAAAAATTGATTTATTATACTGTGTACCATTTTTTTTTAAAATCCTTTGCGGCGTAAGCGGGTATGTTGTGGCACTGTAACTGTTATGGACAGGCGTAGCGTTCACCATCAGTTGAATGACTTGCTCGTTTCGTGACTGGTCTCATTTTCCCAGGTAAAAAAAAAATACGGTTCCTAAATCGTAACCCCAGTAACTCAGTAGCTGTATGCTACGATTCGTAGTAGATGCTACAAATCGTAGCATAGTGCTACGGCGTTCTCCAAATTCGTTTTCATCGAATCAAAACTCAAGAAGAAAGAGGAGGAGACCTTACCGCTAAAAGCAATCTCTTTTAGGAACCCCTTGGAGTACATGTGTAGCTATATACCTCTCCTCAGAAACCAGGAATCTTTCTTAGACAACTAAAGGTTTTATTACAAGGTTTTACGGTACATTTTACCATAAACCTTCCTACAAATTGGGCATCTTAATTTACTGTCCAAGTAATTTGCTATTAAGGCAGTTTATAGCTTTCTTGTTAAAAAATCCTTTAGGAAACGAAAGCTTTACAGTTCCTGGGCTCAGTTGCGTCGGTTGTAGAACAACTGTTATCATAACGGGATATAGAACGGGGCGCATCTTTCAAAACCGAGATAAAAAAAATTGAAATTACCTTTTTTTTTTATTCGGCTAATTTACTTTTTAACACGCTTTTATTAGCTTCAAACGTATGTTAGTATGTATCGATGTAGTTATATATGTATGTTTTTCTTCTTCTTTTTCTTTTTCTGTTTTTTTTTTGTACTGAAAAACGAGAAAGTCTTTCATCTGATGATAAGCGCTCCGCCTGCATTGGCAGGCATTACAGTGTACACATAACAGCGTACGCAACAGTTACAGTGCCACCTAGTGCGTTGCATATTCTTACGCGGCACTACACTGCGTTCGTCACCCTGAGACATTGGCTCTAAAGTCTCATCATCAACCCATAACGTCCCACTGCTGGGCACGGGTCTCGCCTCACTATCGTGAGGAGGGTTAGGCCGTAGTCCACCACGGCGGCCCGGTCCGGATTGGTGGGTAACATACCTACCTCTGAAATAATTCTCGGATAGGTATGTGCGTTACCTCACGACGTTTTTCTTTACCAAAAAGCGAGTGACAATTACGTACATATGTTTTACAACAACACATTAGAATGCGCTGGGATTTGAACTCACGACCTTCTCATTGGAAGACAGGGGTTCTCTCACTAGGCTGCCACCGCCACCGCACTAGTTTATTCATCCCTTTATAACCTGTCAGCTCAGCCCATCCCATAAAACGTTTATTGCACTCAACATAAATACAATTTCAGAAAAAGCCCCGCGAGAGAAATGCCCGTAAAATTAATGACAAATGCCATATTTAATGACATCGGCTTCAGAATGCTTCTTTGCTTTCAATTCGGGGCATCAATTCGGTGCCCAGACGAACAATACGACCTTAAGGTAAGGCCGCAGTGTAGTGAGAAAGGGAACTTTGGGAAAGTGAGACGGGAAAATGAGCGAGAGAGATAGGTGATCAATATCAAAAGTACAAAAAAGTGGATAAACAAAAGAATAAATGAAAAGGAGAAGTGTAATATTAGTGTATTATAAATTAATAGCGTCGTCACAACGCAAACATAGGTAATGCCCTTAGCTACGATTTCTTGTATCTGTATTGGTCATACAATCACCAAGACCCAGATCAAATGCTCTCTCTCTCTCATATAATAATACTGCTTATAAAATTGATGACTGGTAAAGACAAAAATGTATGGAATTAAACTACACTTGTGCAGATACCTACAATAATACCAACTTACTTTTAGTAACATTGATATTATGAACAAATATTTCGAAAAGAATAGCCGTAATTTCTCTGGTTCTTCTTGAGTTCCGATTTTGGCGGTAGAATCCGTCAACTTTCATGAGTGTCCTCTTGGCACCCACAAAGATATCAGATCAAATAAGGCTTCAATTAGCTATCTATCTCAGTTTAAATGTGTCTCTTAATTATTACTAAACATTTAAGCACATTATAGATTCAATTAGTTAGTATACAAGTGTGTAGAAGTACAAACTGTATATTATTGTGTACCAAATAGGAATGAACACAAAAACCCGCTAGAATTCTCATCACAGATTTCAAAGCAATGCATCTGGCGAGTTCGTCACATTATGCAGCGTAGAGCTTTAATCATTCAAAAAAGGCAAGTGTTCATAGCAAAGTTAAAGTTTCCCCTCTGCAATGTAATTCAATATCCACTGTGGTGCGGTGTAGCGCGCATGCGTTGCACCCCGGGACAACTGTCATGGCCGCCAGTCCGCGTATCGACGCCCTGAGCTGTCGCGCGTATCCCTCCACCACCTCACCTACCCGATTCATTGACTTAAAAACCAAAACTATCCAGTGAAATACTAAACCTAGTGCTTGTTCAAGTTAAGTGCAATAAAAACTGGTTATTGAGGAGTGCGAACCGGATTTTTCTGGATATAGCCGCTGCGATCTAGTAAGTACACTTCCAAGTATTGGTTTCATTAGATCTAGGATAAGGAGCCCCATTATAATGATTTGCATGTGCGCGTGTTTGTTACACAGGTGTGATTCTATGCGCGTGATAGAAGACATATTGTGGTGTCTATCCCACGAAAGTTTATACAGTTTATTGATTGGAAAGTTTTCGTTTTCGTTCTAGCGTCAGGGCGGAAATTTCATGGGACGCCGAACATTAATGGGATTTTGGGTACATGGTACAGTTATTGGTGAATTTAATTGGTCCCGTTTATGGGTACGTTTGACCGGATCACTTAATGGACTGTTGTTATTGCCGCCGTTGAGTTTTATTAAGTTAGATGGCGTCTATTAAATACGAAAGAGAGTCTGAATTTTTTTTGCTGTTTCTACTTTCTACACAATATGTTTTTATGTAATCGTGATAATATATTTACTCAGTTCCATCCAAAGGTTGTCTGGAAGAGATTTCTGTTTAGCAATAAGGCCGCCCATTGTACCTTTAGTTATAAGATGTTTTTACTTTTGATTGTATGTCTTGGAGTGCAATAAAGAGTTGTTATCTTATCTTATCGTGATATAAAAATCAGGTAAGTACATATTAATGGGTAAGTACATACGATATTTATTTTGAACTAAAAGGACGACAATAGACCTTTTTCTACGTCCTAATAAGTGTTTGCAGAATGTTTATATTCATATACTAAAATAAAAAAAAAACATTTCCTTAATAAGAAAATTTAGCTCTACATTCCAAAGAATTCTTAAAGTGTAATAAAAACATGGTACTTCGGAAATAAGTTATTGTCTGTCTTCAATAATCATTGATTATGCTTAGGCAGATATAATATCCCACTTACGATTACCAATTGACGATAATGTCGCGGTTCAAACCTGGATTGAGGACCGAAGCCAATTGCATAGTTAAAGTGAGTGAACGAGGAAGGCTGCGACCGAAGCAAATTGCATAGTTAAAGTGAGTGAACGAGGAAGGCTGCGACCGAAGCAAATTGCATAGTTAAAGTGAGTGAACGAGAAAGGCTGCGACTGAAGCAAATTGCATAGTTAAAGTGAGTCAACGAGGAAGGCTGCGACCGAAGCAAATTGCATAGTTAAAGTGAGTGAACGAGGAAGGCTGCGACCGAAGCAAATTGCATAGTTAAAGTGAGTGAACGAGGAAGGCTGCGACCGAAGCAAATTGCATAGTTAAAGTGAGTGAACGAGGAAGGCCGCGACCGAAGCAAATTGCATAGTTAAAGTGAGTGAACGAGGAAGGCCGCGACCGAAGCAAATGCATAGTTAAAGTGACTGAACGAGGAAGGCCGCGACCGAAGCAATTTGCATAGTTAAAGTGAGTGAACGAGGAGGCTGCGGATGATGATGATCTGATTCCGTCATCCATCAGAAATGTTCTATCTATACCAAATAAACACATGCCACGATCCAACACTATTTTGTGATTGTGTTGCGGTCTCTACAGCTCCTAGATTGCTAATACGTATTGTAATCTACAATCTATATTCCCACAGAATAGATAGCACTAATAAAAATCTAAAATCAAGCGGTGGTAGCCTAGTGGGAGAACGTCCGCCTTCCAATCAGAAGGCCGTGAGTTCAAATCCCAGTGCAGGCACGTACCAATGTATTTCTGTAAAACATATGTACGTAATTATCACTCGCTTTTCGGTGAAGGAAAACATCGTGAGGAAACCCACATACCTACCCGAGAATTATTTGGGAGGTAGGTATGTGATCCACCAATCCGGACTGGGCCCCCGTGGTGGATATGACCTTACCCTCCTCACGAAAGTGAGGAGAGACCCGTGCCCAGCAGTGGGACGTTATGGGTTGATGATGAATAAAAAGCTTATTAGTGTAAATATTAGTATTCATGTATTGATATTTAGACACTGATGTCATTTAACTCAAGCCTATTCCTGCGGGGACTGACTGACTTGACAACTTTGATTGCGGTCAAATGCTTGCCTATTCTGCAATTAAAAAAAAAAGATCCTGCTCTCTATCTTGTCCATCCAAAGGTTGTCTGGCAGAGATCGCTTTAAGCGATAAGATCGCCCGCTGTACCTTTAATTAAGTAATGTTTTTTTCTCTATTTGTTTTATACATTTAAGTGTTGATAAAGAGTTATCCATGTATTTATCTGTATACTGTCATATGAGACTTTAGAGCCGACGTCTCGGGGTGACGAGCTCAGTGCAGTGCCGCGCAAGACTTGGCAATTCAAAGTTCTAGATGGCAATGTAACTGTTATGGGCAGGCGTAGCGCTTACCATCAGGTGAACGACTTGCTCGTCTCGACACAAATAAAAACAAAGTAACTCTTGTAAAGGAGAAAGATAGAAGGAAGGAAGGGCGGAAGAAGGTAGTACGGATAGTTTCAATATCCAGTAAATAAACAAACAAGCACTGAAATGTTCAAAACATTCAATAAAAAACCAACACTGAACAATCAACGCGGCAAATAAAATACAATTATCGTTAAAGCGACAGAGCGCAAACGCGCGACTTAAACGAATCCATTCCCAACCAACGACCATTAATCCTACAATGTGCTAAGCTTTGGGAAAATAAAATGACAACACAGAATGCACGATCCTCGCGCCCGTGTGGCGCATCTGGCTATTTGTTACGCTGTGATCTCGCTTTAGAACTTCAAAAGCTTTGGGATAGACAATAGACAAACTATTTTCACCTTCGAAGGCGAAAATATGAGATCCGCCGGGCTCCCGTGGCGGATTCCTAGCTTCTCACAACAGTGCTCACCAGTGGGCCAATATGGGTTGATAATGATGATGATAAAGTTTAGGATACCAGGCAACCATAAACATGAACGTGACGCGCACATGCAACAAATCACCACAGCTGTACAAATCCTCTTCCAAAAATCATTAATCACAGCTAAAATCGCGCTAAAGCTTCGGGAAAAATAAACAAAATCATACGAGCCAACGTGAGCGACGGTGTTATGGGAAAAATAAACAAGTGCGAGTCGGCCTAGCGCACTTAGGGTTCCGTACTTATTTGTGTGGGAGCCCTTAAATATTAATTTTACTTTAATTTAACTATTTATTTTTAAAGTGAATATATAACTAAATATTCTATGAATATTTCAAGCGTCTACCTGTTGCCATTATCAATATAAAGCAAAAATGAGAAAAAAATCGTTCTATGGGAGCCCCCTTTAATATTTATTTTAATCTTATTTTTAGTATTTTTTGTTATAGCGGCCGCAGAAATAGATAATTTGTGAAAATTTCGACTGTCTAACTATTACGGTTCATGAGATACAGCCTGGTGATAGACGGACAAACAGACAGACTGCGGAGCCGTAGTAATCGGGTCCCGTTTTACCCTTTGGGTACGGAACCCTAAAAACTGTCAGATGTAAAAGGTTTGATAGCTACCTCACTAAACTGTGGGAGGAGTAAACGATAAAAGCTAAAAAAGCAGACCTCTAGCTTTATCCACAAAGAGGTTACAGGGGGGGTTGAAATTGGGCTGGATGGTTTCGAGAAAAGGAGGGTACGTCTGACCCGCGGCTAAACCTGTTAGCTTGACTTGGTGGCCTGGCTTGATATATATATAGTACAGATAACAAGTATGCATATTAAAAATATTATTAAAAATTGGTTGTCTGTAAAGTTAATTTACGGACGATAGTTTAACGTGACAACGTGATAACAAAACATTGATGAAATTATTGCATACTTTTATGAATAACATTGAATAAATAGGTACTTGAAAGTGTACTAGTAATCAGATTTTGAAAATGCAAGAATAATTAACCTGTCAAGAAGAGAAGAGAGATAGATGCAGCGCAAGAATTCTACTCTAGAACCCCTCGCTACGCTCGGGATCCTACTATAGAATCCTTCGCTTCGGTCTGGATTGAAAAAATCGCTCTCGCCGAAAATACATTATTTTGTTCCCTTGTGATACAATCTACTAACACCGCATGCATTAGTGCCAAAATATCGGGAATCCAGAACAAAATTATTACTATATTTATTACAGAATTTATTATAGAATTACTACTATATTACATGAAAATTATTATTGTTATCATTTATCAAATTGGTATTGTCCATTGTATATCTAGCACCATCCTATATCTTTGTTGCTCTTCTCCATGCATGGTTGTCTGAAGGAGATCGCTCTCAGCGATAAGACCGCCCATTGTGATACTAATTGTTAAATTTGATTTGGTTTTAGATTAAAAGTTTTCTTTGTTCTGTGATGTTTCAATAAAGAGTCTATCTATCTATCAATTGTATTGAATTTATAATAATATAATGCATATAACGAAGAGCTATAGATAACTGTTAGGGGTTATAGGTACATACACAGGGTACATACGATACATATGTATATAGTTTAATAAACAATGCAAATGTAAGCTTGTTATGTAGCCGTCCGATGACCAGAATGATGACGCCGCATTCCACACCACACCGTGCGACCGGCGGCGATACAGCGAAACGCAGACGCAGCAGAACTGTCCCATGTTTCTATATACTGTAATCCCCGTAATATTATGTGACTTCGGCTCCTAACTTCGGACCGAACGTACACACTTTTAGCTTAGGATTTAGATATGTAGTATTTTAATTATAATAAACATAGTATAAGAACATTTGGTGTTTCTTTGCACCCTCCGGCTGCGGCCTCCATAACTAGCTTAAGTTTTAACAAAAAAATCAATGTTAACTTACAACCTCATCCAAACACACCCGACAAAAAGGTAAAAAATACAGATATTTTTAAACTTACAGGACCCGAGAGTTCCCATTTGCTTACTGCCTTTGTGAGACTTCGCATAAAGGGCTGGGTCTCAGATAGAGGTGAGCTTTACAGATAGAGAGGACAAACATGCCTTTTAGGTGTGAAAACATTAGAAGATATGAAAAAGTTTGAGTGATAAATGTTCAGTATGCGGCTTAGCAGCTAAGTTGCCGCCTATTTCAATAGGCGGCAGCTTTTAATATCGTGCACCCAATGTTTTTTTTTTTACGTTGAAATGGTAAGCGCCTGCCCATAACAGGCACAGCACCACCCAGAACACTGCATTGCATAATCCGGCGCGGCACTGCACTGCGCTCGCCACCCTGAGACATCGGCACTAAAGTCTCATATGCCCAGTAATTTCACTGGAAACAATGCCCTTTAAACCGGAACACAGTAATGTTTGCACACTACTGCTTGGCGGATAAATATCTGGCAGAGGTTGATACTTCCCCAGGCGATGTGAAACTAATTAAAGCCACCAGTAAAAGTAAATCTCCTTCCAAATCATAGCATAAATATAAAAAGCTTAACGTCGCCAAACTGCCGTAGTTTTTTACTGCGACGAATCCGTCCCTGAAAAAGGCGTTCACCGTACGGCTATTAATACAGAATATTATCCGCATGATAGTATAGATTAGGGTCGTCAAAAATGAACGCAATCTGCGGTCCCAAACGACTCCTAAAGCCTTTACTGCCCGGGGTTTTAGGATAATGAACATTCTGTGGATTGTTTACGTCTTATTTCTAGTTGATAGCAACTTTATCTGCAGTTCTATCTCTGCTGCTTTGTTTTCCTTTTCACCAGAGCCGTCTTTAACTTATTGGAAGCCTTTGGCTTGTTATAATAATAGGGTTTCTATGACTTCGGTGATAAAATATGACAAGACTATTTTATTGGCACGCAAACGAAGTAGGTAAGCTAATTCAATGTACAAGGCAGTATTGATTCAATAGCGCACACGCAGTGAGCGCGTTTCATTTAGACGTCTAAACTTTGAACGTCTTGCACGTCTCGTCACTCAATCAAATCTATATATATAAAAATGTTATGTTGGTTTGTGTACGCTTCAAAAACTCAAAAAGTTCTGCTCCGATCGAGCTGAAATTTTAGCATGATGTATAATCCGCATCAAGGATTGTTTTTATCTATTTTTTTCATCAGTGACATATCCGCGAATGTGCGAATGTGCGACAGCGAAGCGTGGCAGGGTACAGCTAGTAAAAAATAAAAAAGATATTTCATTCAATCAGTGGTAAATGAAACAGCGATCTGGCCGGAACTAGGGGGCTCCATGGATCGCGAGGCCTTGCGCACTAGCTCCACCAGCTCCACTAGCTACTAGATGGGCACCAATCAGAAAGAGAGCTATGCCATTTAAGTTACTAAGTAACGAGACGAACAAGGCGTTCACTCGATGCTAAGCGCCACGCCTGCCCTTTACAGCTAAAGTGCCACCTAGAATATGTTACGGCACATCACTGCGCTCGTCACCCTGAGACATGGTTCTAAAGTTTTATACGCCCAGTAATTTCGCTGGAAACAGAGTTCTTCAAACCGGAACACAATAATGTTTGCACACTTCTGCTTGGCGGATGAATATCTGGCATAGGTACCAGAAGAGACCTACGACTTAAAAAAAATAGATTGGTAGCAGTCCTTAGGCCACATCGGAGACCCTAGGGCGGCCTAAAAAACTCTGGCATCAGAGGAGGCCACTACCTAATTCGAGTTTGATCGCTCAGCACAAGTAATAGGAATCATTTCTCACTTCTATTTCCGCATCCTGCTAAACCCTTTTTTCGAGGCAATTTTTTCCATGTGCCCGGAAGTGGGACTGGAATCTTCGCCTCTACATTACCAATCCGTGCTATTAAATGTTGAAATGAATGTACCTGAATAAAAAATAAAAATAGATAGAATAAAATACTAAAGAACTAATAACTAAAGAAAATAATTATGACCCCCCAAAAATCACTACACTATTATGTACAACTAATCGTTAAGTTTGTTTCTGATCTAGCTTTGTGTTATTAATTTATTATAGGATCATGTACGAAATGTCAATATATGTATAGAAGGATCACAAACGAACTTTATATTAAAAGATAAATAGAAAAACAAAGTATGCTTCAATAAGGAAACAAAATGTTCACCCAAACAATGTCTCCAACCCCTGTCGCAAGAAAAAAGTGGAACAAACAAAACAATCCTTTCTACGCCCACCGCTATGACTACAATACCCCCCCCCCCCTCACCCCACACGATACCACTAAAACCAATGATGTTGTAACCATTTGATTCAATGACACACACGATAATGTAAGGAACCCTAGCGCTGAACCCTCATTATCATAATTGGTGTTTGACAAACGGCCTCTGACACCATCTATATAGGGTTGGCTAACGACTGTAGAACAAGAGACGCTCTGACGTTCGGTTGAAATAATTCAGACCTCGGATTCTTCAAGTCACGAGTGAATACGTTACTGTAGGTAAGCGTGCACCATCGTAGACCGAATTGTCATTTAACACGTTCACTGCTGAAAAAACACGTCTGTGTTTTCATAATTTTACGGCAGGCGAAAACACGGCTCGCGTGCGAACCCGCACTGCTGTATTGTCAATTTTATCACACCAGCTGTGTATAGAATTTAGAGCCTGGAATGTATATTGGACTACGTCGTAGCAGCAGCCACGAGATTTGTACAGGTCCTGCTGAAACAACATACACACATACATACTTACACAATTACATACAAACACACGTATATTATGACAACGATAAAAAGGGGTTGACATGGGGTTGAATTTTTACCTCTATTCCAATAATCTACAATAAAGTGTCCAAGTTTGTATAGAAAAACATAAAAACCGCGGAGCGGCTAGTTTCTCTTTTAATAAAAATAACCCTTTAAAACACGAAGCGACCCCATGTCAGCAAACATGTAAGAACACGAACGGAAAATGTCAAGGTTTACATATAAAAAATACTTTGTTCACATAAATAACTTAGCACCCTTTAGCGTATCTTATATTTATTATATGTTAACCTTTTGTATCAGACGGGGTGAGCTCAAAAAGATACATGGCGCGAAAAACAAAACATCAAACACATAAATATGTATGGGGTTGAATTCACCCCTTTGTAAAAATTCCACAAAGGCGCTGTTTACAATTAAAGAGACGTGGGAACATGCGGAGCTCGCACGGTTTATATTGCTTCTAGCGTGTATTATCTTGAAAAAAATTTAGTTCTGAGATGGTGACTTTTATTGGAAAGCAAATAGTATGTAAGCGGTGGTAGCCTAGTGGGAGAACGTCCGCCTTCCAAGCAGAAGGTCGTGAGTTCAAATCCCAGTGCAGGCACGTACCAATGTGTTTCTTGTAAAACATATGTACGTAATTATCACTCGCTTTTCGGTGAAGGAAAACATCGTGAGGAATCCCACATACCTACCCGAGAATTATTTCGGAGGTAGGTATATGATCCACCAATCCGGATCTGGCTCCCGTGGTGGATTATGGCCTAATCCTCCTCACGAAAGTGAGGGGAGACCCGTGCCCAGCAGTGGGACGTTATGGGTTGTTGATGATGATGATGATAGTATGTAGTGCTAGATACAGAATAGCCACTCCATTCCGCGCAATCCACTTCTCCGCACTTCTACCCGCAATCGGGTAGACAATCGGGAGGACAGGAGGAATCGGGATTTTTTTATGTTTTTTTATTTAATTGACTGAGTGACGAGACGAACATGTCGTTCACTTGATTGTAAGCGCTACGCCTGCCCATAACAGTTACAGTGGCCCCCAGAACTTTGCATTGCATAATCCTGCGCAGCACTGCACTGCGCTCGTCACCCTGAGACATCGGCTCGAAAGTCTCATATGCCCAGTAATTTCGCTCTTTTATTTTTGGTATATGGATACCTGAATCCTAAAATGAAACATACGATACTTTTATCTCATAAAAATTGACAGCTAATGTTAGATAACGCGGATGAAGCCGTGAGGCGGCAGCTAGTCTATGATAAAATTGGTTAAACTTCGGTTGCGCTTTTTCCCTCAACTGTGCGTACGTGGAAGAAGGTTGCCCTTCCATTATCTCGGGTTTATTGTTTGCAATTCGTACGCGAAGATATTTTACTGTTCAACGCATAAAATATGCAGTAAAAAGAATGAATTGTCTAGAAAATTGAGTGGAAAAAACCAGCTTCGCTCACGGTATTTTTGAATAAGAAAATTTAATCTACAATTTTAGAATTGGAATGTTATCATTTAGTAAACACACACACACATTCTCTGAATTTTACATCACATTTTCTGAATTTTTCATTATTATTTCTAAACAGAAATACTAAATCCGTAAATCGATGCACTTATCTTGTTTCCGAAATTGAATTTGTAATTTATATTAATTTAATTATAATAATTATTAATTGTAAATTTAATTTAATCCCCGGGACCTTGTTATATTTATTTATAAAATTAACAATTTATTTGAATGGCCGTTTGAACAAACAAAGATTTAGCTTATTTCATGTGTATATATATTATAGGCACCTAATTGTAGGTGTGCGCAATTATATAACTTATTATATTATACACAAAACAAAAGAAAAAAATATGGTAAGCCAAAATTTACTCGACTCGTTACCAAGTAACAAAGGAAAAAAAACCAAACAGACTTACGTCTTTAAGGGGTTGGTAAATGGCATTCAGCCCCAGTAGTTGATACTTTGTAAATAAACTCTAGAAACAGTTCTGCCTCGGTACAAAGCACCCAACCTCAGGAGTTATTGTTAAAGTTCCACCGTGCCTCGTGACATTTCAAAGTTGGTTGATTCTAAGGTTTCTTACCGAGGCCGCAGTAATTCGACTAATTATTCTCGTAATTAAGCGATCCTCGTGACACTTATTTGTGAGACTTGGGACAGTTGCTTGTGATGTTCGAGACACTTGCTTGTGACACTCGGGCCTCCGGCTTGCGACACTAGGGCACTCGCTTGTGTCGTTCGGGACACTTACTTGTGACAATCGGGACACCGTATGTGACACTTGATATCCAACTATACTTATTATTAATGCCAAAGTTAGTGAGTGTATGTTCATCACCACTCAGAGTTGAAACGGCTTTACGGATTTTGATGCCATTTTGTATTATGCTAGGTATTCTATCTTCGCCATTGAAACTTCATCATCATAGTCAACGCAGGGCGTAACGAGTTATTTATAATTGGAAATATACGTTCCCTTGAGTAGTAGGGATTCCCCGGTTCTGCCTCACCTCTTGAGTCAGAACCGTTTGTTTGAGTCAGAACCGCCTGTCCTAAAAAAAAAAAAAAAAAAAAAAAAAAAAAAAAAAAAAAAAAAAAGTAAATCGGCCACGCCCGATCGATCTGTGCTATCAGATTTTTGATATCTCTTACGGATCAAGAGATAGCTTTCAGGTTTCAGAAGCCCCAGTACCCCTAATTAAACCTAGTCTAATTGTCCTATTGTTCCTAATGACGGTTCAAGCTCAGCTACTATCTCAGTTGTTTGCTCAGTTTAATTACTATAATATTGCTAATTACGGTCACCTATTGTATTGCTGGTATTCACAAAGTTCAATAACAACACTTCTTTATTATTTCGTTACTCTTTATTTATCAATAAAATGAGACTTAAACATATTATAAAGCAATATATCATTGTACAATGTTTCCATATTGAACAATCTTATAAAATCAGACATTGTATTACCATTGTACTTGTAGTACAAATACAATAAGCAGTACTCGCCACATACCGAAGTCCAATCATTTTGTAACCTATACGTATTGAAATCCCATTGCCTTGAATTCTTCTTTAAAAATGTTTGGTGGTAGCCTTTTGGTGGGCGACCATACGAATCAAAATATTGTCCAAGACCGTTTATATCAATGTGTATGGCTACCCAGTGAGATCCCGGCTTTGTGTCTGGATCTAAATTGCTTATTATATATGTTGGATTCTGAGTGTATATTGGCAATCGATTTGCAGCATATACATTATATTGCAAGCTCGGATGAATTGTATTTAAATATTTCTGTAACTCTGTTGTATCCATAATGCATACAAAAAACACTTCTCTGTACAAATGATCAGATGCAAGTGTTAAATTGAAGGTAATAAATTGGTATTTCAAGTCGACGGGGGTCGTGTAATTAATGCAAGGTAAGTACATGTTATAAATCATATTTTATTCAAATAACATAGATAAACACTTTCACTTAACTACTATAGTCTACACACACATTACGGTTTTTATCAATTTCAATAACATTATCAAACTCCGCATACACAATACAGTTGATAGTTTGTGAAAGAGTTGATTCAAAACGAACTTCCAATCTTACGCTGCCATGTTTTATAAGATTCCAATGACCCGATGAGTTTGCTGATAAATCAGGTGTTAAGTCGAAAGCTAATAGACAATAACCTTGAGCATATCGTTCCCTAGATATCCCATTACCTTCGTTAAGAAAATGTATTCCCGTTCCTGAGAATAGTGTATGATAGGCTGAAGTGAAAATATTATTCTCGAATGATGGTTGTAAAGCTTTGGAAGGAATTTGCTGACCATCAATATATAAACAAAATGTATTCATGTCATAATTTTCAAAATTAAATGGATTTTTTTAGGATTTTGTATATTAGATATATCAAAAACTCTTATGTATGATTTTCATTACAATTACATGTTAAAAAAATTTAACGATAAAACAAAAATATTATACACTGATACTGACAGTTTAATTTATGAAATCTTTACGAACAATTTTTATGAAGATATCAAACCTGATCTTCTCACACGATTTGATACATCAGACTATCCTGCGGATAATATATTTGGTTATCCTAAAATAAACAAAAAAAAGTTAGGTTTCTTTAAAGATGAAAATAATGGTAAAATTTTAAAAGAGTTCGTAGGTCTTCGATCTAAAATGTATGCATTTGAAGTAGAAAACAAATTGACGGCCAAAGCGAAAGGTGTAAATAAATGTGTTACAAAAAGAATGAATATTGAAGATTATAAGTCATCTCTCGTTAATGAAACTGTTAAATTTTGTAGCATGTACAGATTTAAATCCATTAAACATACAATATTTACTCAAAAAATTAATAAAATATGTTTATCCTATAATGACACGAAACGATGTATTTTACCAAATCTTGTTGACACGTTAGCGTGGGGTCATTATAGTTTAAGGTAGTCCAATTGTTTGAAATATAAAATTATCGATTCATTTAATTTATAAATAAATAATGTTAAATACAATGTTTACTTGTAGAATAGAATAGAATAAAATAGAAAAACTCTTTTTTGTATATGTATACATTTTGTAATTTGATTATAATTTTAATGTATAAAATTAGTTTCAATAACTGTAGTAGGTATATTGTATTACTTTAGTTTTTTACTGTGTGTGAGATTAAAATGATTATTCTGTAAGAGAAGATACCTAACAATTATGTACCTATGTAAATAATTTATTTTTAGCTGTATTTTATTAAACTGTGAACAAATAAAAACATATTTTTCAACAACATGACTTAGTTATTTCAATACCCTTAAAAGATCTACACGTGTATTTAATAAATAATGTTTCAATTTATTCATCCATTTACCACTATAGTTGCAGGTCCAAGTGGTTGTGGAAAATCAAAATTTGTAACAAATTTTATTAGTTACATTACAGAAATATGTAGTAGAAATTTTACTCAAATTACATGGTGCTTCGATGAAATGCAACCTTTGTACAACTTACCAAATGTAAACTATTGTCAAGGTATACCAGATCTTAACATGTTTGATGGAAAGGATGCAAACCTTCTAATTATAGATGATCTTATGAGAGAATCTGATGGTCGAATTGTTGATATTTTTACCAAAGGTAGTCATCATAGAAACTTAAGTGTATTCTACATTACACAAAATTTATTTCATCAGGGTAAAGGTCAAAGAGACATATCTTTGAATTCTAACTATATTATATATTTCAAAAATCCACGAGATAAAACACAGATTCGATACTTAGCACGTCAAGTATCACCAGAAAATCCAAAATTTATTGAAGATGCATACAGGGATGCTACCAGTGAGGCACATGGATATATAATGATAGATCTTAAGCAAGGTACTAGTGACATGTGTCGAATCAAAACGAATATATTTCCTTCGGATAGATATTGCACAGTATATATCCCTACAAAAAGCTTTAAATATGCTAAGAATCAACAAATTCCTATCATTTACTAATAATGCATCGGAGTCTCAAGACGCATAAAGATTTCCTAAATGCACTGCATACACTTAAACCAAAATACCGACAAGCTCTGCTAAAAACGTGTGATAAAGAAGAAATACAATGCATTTGCGAGTGTATTCATAACGTTCTTCAAGGTAAAATACAACTCAAAGAAAAAGAAAAGAATAAACTTAAAAAATTTAAAACTATACTGCGTAAGTTGTTGTGCAAGGGGGCAACTAAGATAAAAAAGAAAATAATTGTTCAAAAAGGAGGTGCATTTCTACCAATCATATTAAGTTCTATTCTGAGTGGATTAGTTAGTTCACTGGTTTAAAATGGAACATGCCAAAAGAATGTTGCTCGTTGAACCAAGCTTAATAGAGAAATTGAATCAAAACAACAATCAACACAAAAATGAAAATCCTACATCGAGGCTAGATGCTGAAATGCAAAATATTTTAAATAGTACTATGGATGACAGAAAAAAATGTATTTTATACTTGCAAATATTACAAAGATATCTACACTTTACTGAAGAGGATCGTCAACCTTTTGAATTACCAATAATTACTTCCAACATTGATACTGCAGGGAACACTGAAATAACTAAAGTTTCTGATATAATTAAAGACATGAATAATAAAGATTTAGTCGTAACTCAGACATCGAATGAAGATAAAGTCCAACAAAGTATTGAAACTACAAGTAGTCCTCCATACACAAGTAAACAAATTCTAAGTTTGATTCCTAAAACATATGCAAAAAAAGGTGAGTTATTACTAAATTTGATGTCATTGAGTAAAAACAAAATCCATTGGGATAACAACGGTACAGTTATTATAGATAACACAAAAATTCCTGGGAGTAATATTATAGATTTGGTAAACGATTCACTTAGACCATTGAAAAAAAGTGATCCAATAGGTTGGGTAAGCTTTGCTAAAGCATTGAAGGATATTAAAATACCACTAACTTACATTGGGAATCCAAGCAGAAGTGATTATATAAGTAAACTATATATGAAAGATCTTGGGGAGCTCTCTGCTGATGAGGAAATCTACACTACACCAACTAACACGGATAAGTATCAAAAGAAACTGAAGAAAAAAATTGAATGGGAAAAATGGACTCCCTACTAGAAATTAATAAAATTTATTATGATGCATCACATCCTGCTGGTTATAGTAGTATTGATAAATTAGCGAAAGCTATGAAAGGTAAGATGAACAAATCAGAAGTCAACAAATGGTTGCAAGCTCAAGAAACATATACACTCCACAAACCAGTTCACAGAAAATTCCCTCGTAATAAATATATTTTATCTAATCTAAATGAACTTTGGCAAGCTGATTTAAGTGACATGAGAACGTATTCTAAGTATAATAATGGTTATAATTATATCCTTTGCGTTATTGATGTGTTTACTAAATATGCCTATGTAAGACCAATGAAAAATAAAAACTCTGAAACTGTAAAAAAATGTTTTGAAAGTATATTTAATGAAGCTGATACTACTCCAACCCATATACAATCGGATAAAGGGACCGAATTTGTTGCAAAGGATGTACAAAAATACTTTAGGAGTAAAAATATAAACTATTATACAACAAATAACCCCGACATTAAAGCTAGCATTGTAGAAAGATTTCAAAGGACTCTCAAGATGAAAATGTGGCGTTATTTTACTCATAAAAATACGTATAAATATATAGATATTTTACAAAACTTGGTACATGCATATAATCATAGTTACCATTCCAGCATTAAAATGTGTCCTTGTGATGTAAATTCAAACAATATCATGATCGTTTGGAATAATTTGTATGAAAAGAATCATCGTAGTCTAATACAAACCTCATATAACCAAGTACCAAAATTTCACATTGGTGATCATGTGCGACTTACTAAATTTAAACATGTATTTCAAAAAGGTTATGAATCTAATTGGAGTGATGAAATTTTTATAGTATCTTCGATAATAGATAGATCGCCTTGGGTAGTATATACATTGAAAGATTTGCAAAATGAGCCAATAGTGGGTACTTTTTATGAAAAAGAATTACAAAAAATTGATTATAACCCCACTTCCAGTTTTAAAATAGATAAAATAATTAGCAGCCGTTACTCTGGTGACAGAAAGCAAGTGTTAGTGAAGTGGAAAGGTTATCCAGATAAATTTAACAGTTGGGTTTTAGCTTCTAGTCTAAAAGAATTATGATGAAAGAAAGTTTTTATTTGACCCTACTTAGTAATAGTTCAATGGTATACTTTCCTGAAAACACAACAACTCTTTTTTCAACTAAATTACCAAAGTCCATCAAACTGGAAGGATCGTGGTTGGTTGGTGTTGTTGAATTCCAATATCCATGCACAATGTTTACGGTTCAAGATCATGAAAATGTAATTTACATTAGTAAATGGATGAAGATGCCTCATGATGAAAAACTATCGCTAACGTACTACAAAACACACATACCAGCCACAAACTATGACAATATTAACCATATTTTATCTGCATTAAATAATATTAAGGAGCAAGTTAGGTTTCGCTATGATGAGTTATCCAAGTTAGTGTCTGTTTCTGTTATGGATGAATCAATAACATCATTTACATTATCACCTAAGTTGTGTCTTCAACTTGGATTTGAACCCAACAGAAACCTTGTAACTAAAGGTATTGGAAAGTGTCCAGCGAACTTACATTTAGGATTGCCATCTCAGTTATTTGTTTATTGTGATATAATCGAACCACAGATTGTTGGAGATGTAATGACCCCTCTCCTCAGAATAATACCTTTGGATCCTGCAAAATATATTTATGGAGCTAATAAAATGCATGTTTTCTCACCGCCTCACTACTTGAACATCATGCGTAGAGAGTTTGATACAATTGAAATAGATATAAGATCAAGCACTGGTCAAAAAATACCATTCCAGTTTGGAACCGTGGCCATTAAACTACACTTTAGAAAATTATAATGTATTCTCAACGTGATAATATAAGTTGCCCCTATGAACATTATTACTCGCATCAAGCTGGATCGGGTATTGGAGTCATCTATAGAGGAGCGCCATATCAACGTGGACACGGAATCGGTAGCTTTCTAGGGGGCTTATTTAGATCTGTTTTACCATTACTATCTAGTGGAGCTCGAGCCATTGGAAAAGAGGCTTTAAATACAGGTGTGGGTCTTTTATCAGATATGGTTAGTGCTCGTCCTATGGAAGATTCAATTAAGGCTAGGTTAAAAGAAGCTAGTACAAACTTGAAAAGAAAAGCTGATGATAAAATAGATCGCTTGAATATGTCTGGGTCAGGATATATAACTAAGAAGAAACATCTATCTTCATTCATTCCACCGCTAGCTGCTAAGGTGAAAGCAGCTAACAAGAAATCAAAGTTGAAACGTAATAACATCAACGATATATTTTCTTAAAAATAATAATTAAATAAATTCAACCATGTCGTTTCTACACAGTCATTCTTGTGAATGCATTAAGTCAGAATTAGACTTATTTGCGTTACCATCTACACAAACAAGTATAGAAAATGGAATGTGGATACATTATAAGCCTATTTCATCTCTTGCTGACGATGGACCAATCGAATTTCAAGTACCTAGAACTGGTGATGACTACATGGATTTGTCTCACACTTTAATCCACATTAAAGCTAAGATACTGAATCAAGATACAACAAAAGTGAATGCATCAACAATAGTAGCTCCAGTTAATAATTGGTTACATTCATTGTTTAGTCAGCTTGATGTTTATTTGAATCAAAAACTTGTGTCTCCACCAAATAATACATACGCTTACCGTGCTTACGTAGAAACATTGTTGAATTATGCTCCTGCATCTAAAACATCGCATCTAACTTGTGCTCTTTGGTATGAAGATACATCTGGTAAAATGAATTCAACCGATGAAAAAAATGAAGGTTTCACTAAAAGACAAGAATTAACATCTGAAAGTAAAGAAATAGAAATGATTGGACATTTACACGGTGATATATTTAATCAAGAAAAGTTTTTGATTAATGGTGTTGAAATGTCTGTTAAATTAGTTCGGTCTAGAGAAACTTTTAATTTAATGGCTTCTTCAAATGATTTAAAATTTAAAGTATGTATTACTGATGCAACACTTATTATTCGTAGAGCACGAATCAATCCAACAGTTTTACTTGCACATCAAAAAGTTTTAGCCACTACTACAGCTAAATATCCTATTACGCGAGCTGAAGTTAAAGTTTTAACAATACCATCCGGAGTTCAGGGAAAAACACTTGATAATATTTTTCTGGGACAAGTTCCTAAAAGATGTATAGTCGGATTTATTAATAACGCAGCATTTAATGGTAGTCTCACTAAAAATCCATTTAATTTTGAAAATTATGACATGAATACATTTTGTTTATATATTGATGGTCAGCAAATTCCTTCCAAAGCTTTACAACCATCATTCGAGAATAATATTTTCACTTCAGCCTATCATACACTATTCTCAGGAACGGGAATACATTTTCTTAACGAAGGTAATGGGATATCTAGGGAACGATATGCTCAAGGTTATTGTCTATTAGCTTTCGACTTAACACCTGATTTATCAGCAAACTCATCGGGTCATTGGAATCTTATAAAACATGGCAGCGTAAGATTGGAAGTTCGTTTTGAATCAACTCTTTCACAAACTATCAACTGTATTGTGTATGCGGAGTTTGATAATGTTATTGAAATTGATAAAAACCGTAATGTGTGTGTAGACTATAGTAGTTAAGTGAAAGTGTTTATCTATGTTATTTGAATAAAATATGATTTATAACATGTACTTACCTTGCATTAATTACACGACCCCCGTCGACTTGAAATACCAATTTATTACCTTCAATTTAACACTTGCATCTGATCATTTGTACAGAGAAGTGTTTTTTGTATGCATTATGGATACAACAGAGTTACAGAAATATTTAAATACAATTCATCCGAGCTTGCAATATAATGTATATGCTGCAAATCGATTGCCAATATACACTCAGAATCCAACATATATAATAAGCAATTTAGATCCAGACACAAAGCCGGGATCTCACTGGGTAGCCATACACATTGATATAAACGGTCTTGGACAATATTTTGATTCGTATGGTCGCCCACCAAAAGGCTACCACCAAACATTTTTAAAGAAGAATTCAAGGCAATGGGATTTCAATACGTATAGGTTACAAAATGATTGGACTTCGGTATGTGGCGAGTACTGCTTATTGTATTTGTACTACAAGTACAATGGTAATACAATGTCTGATTTTATAAGATTGTTCAATATGGAAACATTGTACAATGATATATTGCTTTATAATATGTTTAAGTCTCATTTTATTGATAAATAAAGAGTAACGAAATAATAAAGAAGTGTTGTTATTGAACTTTGTGAATACCAGCAATACAATAGGTGACCGTAATTAGCAATATTATAGTAATTAAACTGAGCAAACAACTGAGATAGTAGCTGAGCTTGAACCGTCATTAGGAACAATAGGACAATTAGACTAGGTTTAATTAGGGGTACTGGGGCTTCTGAAACCTGAAAGCTATCTCTTGATCCGTAAGAGATATCAAAAATCTGATAGCACAGATCGATCGGGCGTGGCCGATTTACTTTTTTTTTTTTTTTTTTTTTTTTTTTTTTTTTTTTTTTTTTTTTAGGACAGGCGGTTCTGACTCAAACAAACGGTTCTGACTCAAGAGGTGAGGCAGAACCGGGGAATCCCTACTACTCCCTTGTCCGTCGGTGGGCGGTGACACCGTGTCTTTCCAACCTGTCATCTCTAGCCGTTAACTTTTGATGAGGGTAGTTCAAACTCGTGTGATTTTTCGTATAAAACATTTGCGCAGCATTTTTTGGGTTGATAAAAGTTTGGATTCCTTAGATTTGTTAACGAAAGGTCGTCGAGTGTTGTTTGAAGGTTTGAAAAAGTATACTTTTATTTTAGTTTTTGTTTTAGTCTTATAATTTGTTTTAATGGTTTATTCATAGACGTTTGATGATTATTTGAGAACTTCGTTTTTTTTTTATTAATTTACTGGACAAAACGAGATCCATGAAGTATGTAAAACATATATGGTAATAGAGATTTGTCAAAGTGAACACAAACCTTCGTAGATTTTTACCTCCTTGATTAAAAAAGGAGGTAAATAATAATGATACTATTAAATTCACTGAAGTCCAATCTTTAGATGTTTTATTGTTTCAAGAATCGTGAGACTTTTATTCTTTGAAATAAAGTTTGAAAGTAGGACCAAATGCGTGGAACTCCCTGCCCGAGTCTGCGTTTCCAAATATTACCATCGTGGAAATCACGAGTGACAGAACTTAATTCTACTTTACTTACCACGTTCACTGTTGAAAACACAACTGTTGTGTTTTTCATAACTTGCCACGGGTACGGCAAAACACAATTGTTGTGTTTGTTGTATGGGAAAACTCTAAGGCGTGTGCAGAGCCGCACCCGTGGCTAGACAAGCAAAACGGCTCAGCGGTCAAAGTGTTGATTCTACGTTACTTCTAGGTAAGCGTGCACCATCGTAGAACGCAACGTTCAAACGCGAATCTATGTCTAAAAAAATACACACAGCTGAACATTGCTAAATATTCATCCGCCAAGCAGTAGTGAGAAAACATTACTGTATTCCGATTTGAAGGGCACTGTTTCCATTAAAATTACTGGGCAAATGAGACTTTAGAACCGATGTCTCAGGGTATCGAGCGCAGTGCAATGCGCAGATGCAATGCTAAGCTCTGGGTGGCATTGTAACTGTTATGGGTAGGCGTAGCGCTTACCATCACGTGAACGTTTTGCTCGTCTCGTCAGTCACTCAAATAAAAAAAAAACATAGAACCTCTTTTTTTGAATTTTAAGCATCGGTTTTGGATGTCTCATAGGGTTATCACAACTGCTTGATATAGTTAGCCTCATGTGCCACGGGTATCAGACTAATATCTCCACAAACACTGCTAAAATGCTAAATGCGCACATCAAGGCCGTAATGCCACAAACAAGGATCCCTGTATTATGGTAATGGGGGCCTGAGCCCACTCTCATTTAAATACGTTTGTGGTAATCTCTCTACAAGCAACCCTGTTCTGTCACTTGCATAGATCGACTTGTTAGAAGGGTAAGAGATGGAGTGCTGCAGAATGGTTATTTGAGAAGGGCTAGCGGGCTTTGTAACTAAAAGGTGTCTTAACAATGAAATGCTTTTTGGAACTATACCTACGCAGTAAAAAATACTTGTTCGGCTTTTACGAGGCGCTCAAAATTAATTCTTTCAAATGTTTTTTTTTACTGGTATATCTTAGAATAATTTATATAGAATGAGTGCGTAAAAACTAATTGAAAAATCTTGTAAAATTTAACTATAAATAAAAAAAAAACTAAGATGAAAGAAACAAGATCAGTAGTTTAGAATTCTATTAAGTAATACTGAATTAACTACTACTTTTGTAATGCAGAACAGAAAGACTCACCCTTGGGAAGATTTGATTGGTAAATTTTTGAACCTCAATAGTCTCAATAATATTAACCACAATAGAATTAAAATAAACTGAATGATAAAAATTAGAGGTAACCTTAAACTATTAAAAAAAAAACATGTTTTAATCTTTATTTACAATTTAAAATCTTTAAGACTTTTATTTGCAATTTGGACTTCTAAGTAAATTTCAAGGTTAATAAAGTCACTTTGCTCCATGCCCCTTATTTTCCCTTTGCCGCTCGCGTGCTAACGAAGTGGATGGCTATGATGCCGGATTTAGTATTCCATGAGTATTCCACGCTCGCCAGCCACACGGAGTTTATCCTATCATAACATCATCAATTCCAGGCGCAGCGTCGAAAGTAATAATGTAAAATTATGCGCGCTCGCGAGAGCCAAATATTTCCGTGTTTTCCTAGTTTTGCGGCGGAAACGGCACTTATCTGAACATGCTATTTGGCACCGTTCCCGGCTGCACTACAGGCCTATCAGCCCACAGTGTATGATTTTTACAAGCTTTGTATTAGCACAGGTTAAAGGCCCCTACACACTACGCGCCGCGCGCCGGCACAAGCAGTCGCTAGTCGGTTTAAACCGCGCGGCCTTCCTGTCCTGTTGATTACAAGCTGCCGTAAGTGCCGCGACACTCCCCGGCAAAGTCCGAGTCCGAGTCCGAGTCCGACTCAAAAAGTAATTTAATATTTAGTTTAAAATATTTTGCAGCTATAGAAGCTTAAATTAGGACTATGTTTACTCATTATGAGTCTAAAATCAAGACAGGTAACGTAAAACAGTCATGCAAAGTTTGTATGGAAAACGTTTAACCTTAATTATTGAGACTGAGATAAATGTTTGCTGAGCCAAATCAAGTACCTACTTAGTTTAAAAACAATTTCCCCTGTTCTACAACAGATGATCCGATTCCGGAAGCGTGGAGGAAATTTTAAAACGCTAAGTTACCTCGCGGAAAGTAACCCCTTCCTGTCTAAGCTGGATAGAATTTATTAAAATTCTGACAGCGTTGTGACAACTTCCTTTTGTATTTTTTAAAGTTCACTTTAGTTTGTATCCGAACTATTTATAATATTACTAGCTTCTTCCCGCGGTTTCGCCCGCGTTGACTATTATCCCGCAGCAAGCACTTTTATGAAGCAAGTTTTATTTTTGCGACAAAAGGTAAGTCTACGTCTTTAATGAAGAACAAATTATTCTATATACTTAGATATAGATAACAGTGCAAGAGATCGCTCTGAGCGATAAGACCGCCCATTGTCACACTAATTATTAAGTTAGTTTGTTCTAGTTTTTAAGATATCTTTGTTCTGTGGTGTTTCAATAAAGAGCTTATCTATCAACATATCTAAATTCAGCAAAAATGGTTTAGCGGTTTGGGCGAGAAAACGTAACAAACCAACAAGACAGTTACTTTCGAATTTATAATATTAGTTTGGTTTATATTCCTTCCTTCCTCAGCCAATTGATCTGCGCATTCCTGGAATACCAAATAACTGCCCCTGTGGCACCCCCTCGCAATGTCCGGCATTAAATAAAACAAAAGTGGAACGGCCATAAATCGAATATAGCGCAATTTTTCATCCCCCGCAGTTGAAGGAAGCATCCCCAGCGTCCTTTATTCCTTACAAAGGGGATTGTGCCCTGCCCCTCTTTGTTTAAAGAGTGATCCGTAGAGAGGGGTTGGTGAAGTTTTATTATAGATAGAGGTGTTATAGGTGTACGTAGAGATAACACTTGAGAGGAGAAAAAGCAAGTGCCACGTGGACAGATGGAGATAATGAAGCTTGGTGGAGTAAAGCTAGGTTCACATTTGTCTGACGTGTCGTGTCGTGATGCATCAGATGGGTATCGGTTTCATACATTTACACGAGCCGTCACAACACACTGCATCAGAGAAATGTAAACGCTACCATATTAAATGTAGGAAACCGATAACCTTTCTGATGCATCACGACACGACACGTCAGACAAATGTGTCGGCGGCTTTATGTGCCTCACTTTGTCTCTTGGGAGAGACGAAAATGCATCTCTTTGGAGTAGGATTGCCACTCGTCAGGGTTTTCCTGGATTAGTCCTAGGTTAGAGGGCTTCCGGGGAGCAACCAGGCGGGACTTCATGTGAAGTCTGGGCTTAAAAATTTAAAATGACGATATCATCATCATCAACCCATAACGTCCCACTGCTGGGCACGGGTCTCTCCTCACTTTCGTGAGGTGGGTAAGGCCATAATCGACCACGGGGGCCCAATCCGGATTGGTGGATCACATACCTACCTCCGAAATAATTCTCGGGTAGGTATGTGGGTTTCCTCACGATGTTTTCCTGCACCGAAAAGCGAGTGATAATTACGTACATATGTTTTTACAGAAACACATTGGAACGTGCCTGCACTGGGATTTGAACTCACGACCTTCTGTTTGGAAGGCGGACGTTCTCCCACTAGGGTACCACCGCTTGTTGAAAATGATGATATAATATGACTAAATTTAATTTTAAGGTCTGAAAATATATAAAAAGGTGGTTTATGACATTTTCAACAGGTTTTTATTACACTGACTATGTTTAAAAAAACCTGTTGTTTTGTCCGGGTTCTGAGCTCTAAAATCCGGGGTATTCACGCGTCTTATCCTGGTTGCAAAATGAGAGATGGCAACCCTACTTTGGAGAGGCAAAGTGAAAGTGTTCTTAGCTAAGTACCTTGAGTGGAATTGTAAATGAATAGCTCAAAACTAAACAGAAATGCATGTCATCTCAGTAATACATATAGATAGATAGATAGATAAACTCTTTATTGAAACACCACAGAACAAAGAAAACTTAAAAACTAGAACAAAACAAATTATAGTATATTATTATTAGTATTATTTTTTATTATATTATTATTATATTTTAATTTTTTTTTTTATTATTTGATTGATTAATAAATATATTTTTTAAGTTTTTCTTTTATTATTTGACTTAGTGACGAGACGAGCAATTCATTCACCTGATAAGCGAAACAGTGCCCTAAAGTAAGTAGTAAGAACGCCTTGGTTTTTGCTTTCCATAATAAACTTTGACACTCTATTCGTTAGGATTATTAAGTAGACACTGCATTCGGAACACCAGGGGCACTGTAGGTTCAGCATCATCATAATCATCAACCCATATCGGCCCACTGCTGAGCACGGGTCTCCCCTCACTTATCGAAAATCTTCCAAACACATTTGTTAGACGTCATGTTCTTGTCACGTTTATTAAACATAGCCTGACGAAGGCTAAGCTTGGGTACACGTCATCAATCTAGATTTCAAGGATTTACCTAGTCATGGGTCTAGGTCCCATCTGACAGTTATCAATCTTCCCTCTCCTCTCCCAAAAGCCAGTAAAGTTACCAGCTTAACGCGACTCAGGACAAATATCGAACGAAAAGCCATTGACATAACGTCTACATCCGAGTGCGTTGCAAAGTGGCTGTTACGGCAGTTGCTCCGTCTAAATATAGTTGGAAATAGAAAATAGCACAGGTGCTTTTCATAAAGTGAAAGTTGGCTTAGTTGGAAAAACCATACGCTCAGTTTACCTACTATTGGGCGCATGTCAGTGAATACAACAGTGAACGTGTTAAACAATCTTAAACTTAACCTGCTATCAAATTTATTCGCCGTAAGTCGGCGGATGCCGGTGTAACCACTTCCTTCCGTGCAAGAGGGGCCTCCCTATTGATTCGCTTTCGTAACTCGAGGCGGCCAGGGGGCTTAGAGTACCCTCCAAGTGCTATATCTACATGCAGTGCGAAATTCACGTCACCATCTATCTATAGGGTTTCATACCCAAGCAAGTGGTGAAACCGGAAATATTAGTTATGCTGTGGATGCCACAGAACGTCAAAAGACGGCGCGGCAGGCCCAGGCGGAGATGGCGGGATGAGCTTGACTCCTTTTGCAACGACTGGACCACTAAAGCTCTCAACCGCGAGAAATGGAAAGAGGGAAGAGAGGCCTTTGCCCTGCAGTGGGATAAGCGTGGCTAATAACATAACATAACATTGTGTGAGACCCTTCAATAAGTTGATATAAAAGATATTAGTGGCTGACTCCGAACTAAACCTATCAACCCCTACTGTATATCTTAAAATAGCGGTAAATAGCGGTTGAAATTGACCTATTTGGGTGTGCTCTGTGTGAATTCACAAAGGTAGCTTTAAGGGTTTTGTGTTATAATATGTATTAAGTAATAAGGTATGATCTCATTAACTTTGTGTTCATGTCACTGCACTATCGCATTGGGCCCTACCAGTAATATACCAGTAATAAAAAAAAAAAAAAAAAAAAAAATCTTAACAACTGCTGGAGAAATTTTACTGGATTTCAAATTGGAAAATTGTATTTAAAATAGCTTAGAAATTAGTCCTAAGACCCCGCTTCGATCGGATCGAAAGAATCCTTCCTAGTAATATTACAAATGCGAAAGTTTGTGACGGATGGATGTTTGTTCCTCTTTCACGCAAAAAGTACTGAACGGATTCGAATGAAATTTGGAACACAGATAGTTTATAACCAGGATTGAGTAATAGGGTACCTTTTATCCAGATAGTATGTTTTCGTGGGACAACTACACGGGTGAAACCGCGGAGCGCAGCTAGTAAGTTATAAAACGCGGATTTATCAAAATAATATACACCTGTTTAGGTCTAGTTAACACATTAAAAATATGCCAAAGATAACAAAGTCGCGGGCAACGTGTAGCATTCTTAAAATAAAACTACAAAAACTTTTTGGTACGATTACTTGGATATTAAAAGCATTTGCAATTAAGCGCTATTTCACCGTTTACAATCGCTTGTGGTGATTTGGCGAATCAAAGAGGATTCGCTAAAAGCTTCTAATTAAATGTCCGTTGAGTTCTAATTCGTACTTATCAAGCTTTCATTTTCATCATTAAGTTGAACAAAAGGAATTATTTTTTTCTACGAATAATGTTAGGTTCAAATAGGTTCTCAGACAGTTCACAGAATTAACCGCTAACTACTTTGCGCAAATCCAAATTCAAAACAATAAAGAAAATTTTATTTATATTCAACTGTGTCATTCACTTGATGGTAAGCGCCAAGCCTGCTTATAACAGTAGCAATGCAACCCAGAACTTTCCAAAGCATAATCTTGCGCGGCACTGTACTGCGCTCGTCACCCTGAGACACCGATTCTAAAGTCTCAAATGTCTAGTAATTTCACTGCAAACAGTGCCCTTCAAATCGGAACACAGTATTGTTCATATTACGGCTTGGCGGATGAAAATCTGGCAACGATGTGGTACTTCCCCAGGCGGTCTCTTGCAGAAGAGGCCTACCACTATAACCAAATATTTACCTTTATTTCGTGATAATGAATGATCGAGAGGCATAGGTAATTGATTTCTCAGCTTTATAGGATAAAGAAAATCCAACTACTCAGCCTATTGTTCAGGAGTCCCAGAAACCAGTAGAGGGTGTCAGGGAGTTGGTGTACTGCTTTCCACTAGGATCATAGCATGTGGAAAGATATCTCTGCCTATCCTAACGGGATGAAACCGTGACTGTATGGCAAACTACATAACAATTAGAAGTACAGGTCCAAACTTAATTTCCAGCCCCTAAAACTGCCGGCGAGAAGCACCCAGCCACCCGCTATAGCCACTCTACAGTTCCTTTCATTTCAATTACTTCAAAGCTGGGCCACAGATTAATTGCGAGTTGGTATGGAATGGCCTCACGTGCAGTTAAAGCTATGGTCAAAGTGCTCAGTTTGCGCAACATCCTGTAGATACACTATTCCTACATAACGCTGCTTTCGGAACTTTGTCTAACGTTGGTATTAAAGCCTCGGGGTATGTTTGTAGCTTAAAATATACTGAGGAACGCCGTGTTTGGCGTTTTAAATACTTATTTAAACAAAGTTAAGAGAAAACAGGAATAGCCACGTTTTGGAATATAATGTACACGTTTTCCTGAATCCAGCACTAAGTTTCAATCAAAATAAACTGTTATTGTAGAAGAAAATTTCAATTTTTTTTTTTTTGACTGACGAAACGAACAAGTCGTTCAGCTGTTGTTAAGCGCTACGCCTGCCCATAACAGTCACAGCACCACCCAGAACTCCGTATTGCATAATCCTGCGCGGCATTGCACTGCGCTCGTCACCCTGAGACATCAGCTCTAAAGTCTCATACGCCCAGTAATTTTCACTAGTGCTTGGTGGATGAATATCTGGCGGAATGTCTCTTGCAGAAGAGGCCTTCCACTGCAATAATCCATAATAATAATAATCCTGCGCGCCACTGCACTGCGCTCGTGCCCTTAAAAAAACAATTTAAATAAAGTACCACGCACGCTCACGTTTATCCCTGTCCTCTCTGTCATTAGGATAGGAACTGCGTTACGCAGGCGCCCGCTCGGTTTCATACAAAGTGCTTTGTCGCAGCACACGCGCGGGCGTCTTTTGTATGAAACCACGATTGTATGAAACCAGTTTCAGCCCTTAGCGGTAATGAACTCGCGATCTCCGACCATTTTTAGTCGTAATCACGTCCACGTCCCCCGCAAACTGTGCTATTATTGACAGAATTTTACACAGACAGAGTTAGGTACGTACCGGGACTATACCACGACTTTGACAGCTAATATCTTATGCTGCCCTGGTACATAAAAACTGAAATTCATCATTCATCATCATCGAGCAATATTGTCCCACTGCTGAGCACGGGTCTCCCCTCACTTTCGTGAGGAGCACCACGGGGCCCCGGTCCGGATTGGTGGATATCATACCTACCTCTGAAATAATTCTCGGGTTTCCTCTCGAAGTTTTCCTTCATGGAAAGGCGTGATAATTACGTACATATGTTTTTACAGAAATGCCGGCACTGAGATTTGAACTCACGACCTTCTCCTTGAAAGGCAGAAGTTCTCCCACTAGGCTGCTACCGCTACCCAACCGCAACGTTAACACATGGTTATAATTCACAAGATATAACACAAAAAATAAAACACAAGTCGACTAGGCAATCTTGACACTAGTGGCGTCTACCAACCATGGAAACAAAAAATAGACTTAAATATCCCGAAAAGCGAAATATTCTCTCTACGAGTACAAAAGAGTAATTAGATTTAAAGGGTTCTTTATGAGCACAAACATACTAATTAATCTTGTGCCCATCTGTTTATAATGAATTACGTGGGCACATTTCACTCGGTTTTCATTTGATTAATTAAAACGAAACATCTTGACTTTCTGCCACTCTCCCGCCAGCTTAAATGGATCTTCTCACTAATTAGTGGTCAACCGGCTTAGCCCCTAATTATACCTAAGTAAATTGGCTAAGCGAGGGTTTGCATCGAGTCCTGGGGAACCTAGGAATACCGGTTAATTTAACACGTTTGTTAGCAGTTGAAAGTTTAACGGATGGAACGGATTTAATGGATGTGTAAATGGGAAAACTATGATCGACGGGAGAAAGATGAGCAGTCTGTGTGTTGTTGAGTTTAGTTACAGTTTGCGCGTACTAGTATAAGAGCACAGTTTTACCTCTCATTTTCAATCCCTGACGTAAAAACGACGGGGTGTTAGAAGTTTGACGTGTCTGTGTGTGTGTGGCTCGTAGCTCCCGAACGGGTGAACCGATTTAGATTTTGTTTTTGTTGTTTTGTCATTTGTTTGTAAAGCTCAAAACTCAAATCATTTATTGCAAGTAAGAGAAAATATTGAACTTCTACAAGTCATAAACAATCTCTTATACATAGAGAAACAACAAAAAAATTACAAAATATGATCTAACATACTAATGATTATCTAACTATGGTCTGAGTTTGTATTTATTGTATGTCTTTAAGTGAAATAAAGACTTGTATTTTTTTCCTTTTTATTTATATCCTTTTACTAAAATATCAATGGAAACGCTTCAGGCGTCAGGTGAAATACTTCGTCGACTTCTTGTTCATATAAAGCCGTGTACGCACGTACGAACACGAACGCGAACATAGTTCGAATCGAGTTCGCGAACAACAGTCGTGAACTCTATCTCAATAGTCATAACGTAATATTTATTAAAGCTATTCGAACACCGTCTGTCTATACAGAACAACCATTAGGATCGCCGCAGACATGTTTGACGAACAGAGTGTTCGATGTTCGTTAATGGTAGATGGAGGTACACACGTGCGAACCAAGTTGTTGCGTATCATGCAACGCAACAAAGTTATTCGTACGTGCGTACACGGCTTAACACCGTTTAGATGTAGTACGGCCGTTTTTTGGTACTGAAGTTTAGTAACCAAAAGAACACCCTTTCCATTCATAAACCTTATTGAAAGACCCTGAATATTGACAATGGATGTGCAAAGGGCCATAAATTGACGCCGCAGCGACTCTATAAAGATCTGACCCTTTGTCCGACCCATTCTATGACTTAACGTTTAAGGGCATATCAAGGCCTGATCTGAAATATCGAGGCCCTTATAAAGTTGGAGACTCTTATCGATGACTTTATCTACCGTGTATAAAAACAGTGTGTTAACTAGCTTTTAACCGCGGGTTCGTCTGCGTTGACTATAGTTTATCGCTATAAAAAAGCTCAAACTTATCAATAACCTAATTTTATCAAAATCTGTTGAGCCGTTGCGGCATGATGAAGAGACAAACCCACATACTCAGACATAATACTAGTTGGATAAATAGCTTAAAAACCTAGGACTTCATAAGGTAAAGGACATACTTATGTCATTAGACTTCCAACATAACTAGCTACCCAACACAGGAGCTGTCACTAAGTACCTCCGTTCAGACACTTCAGGGGACAATATTATAGGTACCAGCCCTTACTGGGGTCATATTTCTTAACTTTGAATCCATGCGCTCGTCCCACGACCATAAATACGAATTAGCTGCTCAGCCCCAGTATGCAATGTTTATGCTTCAAAATAGATGTCTTGGGAATTTGGGATACCACGCTTTTGATTATAAATTGAACTGATTTATTTAGACATAAAAAATATATTAAAAACGCATAACTTTACATTTAAAAAAACACTGTATTTATCGCATAAAAGATTTTTTAGCATATACAATACGTATATCATAAGTTTTTTTCAATTTGACTTGTGTTTCCGGTTCAAACTATTGTTTTTTTATGTACTTATATTTCTTGATTTGTTTGGTTTGGTTTGGGTTTTCAGATTTGAATATTCACCGCGTTCGTGCATCGAAGAAACAGAACTTTGAGAAAAATTTAAAGAAATTAATGTGAGTTAGTTAGTTAAGTGATGAGAATGAACTAGTTAGGGGGCTAACCGTATGTGATCATGACAAAAAACCAACCTAACATTTTCGGTTTCCCGCCAAACAGCCTGCGATCCTTCTTGAAGATATCCATCGTGGCCAAAAACCGTGCTATTCCATAAACAACGAGAAAGTGGCGCGCTATTTTCCCAAAAGCCACCGTTGGGGACATAAATCCATAGATGGACACTTTCATTGCCATTCCGTACTATCGCAACCATCGAACTGCGCGGGGCATGTTAAGTCAGTGTAATGCAGTGATTAACATTACATCAGACTGTCCTTACAGATTAATTTTTTTTTAATTGATTGAGTCACGAGACGAGCTGGTTGGTCACCTAATGGTAAGCGCTACGCCTGTAACAGTTATAGTGCCACCTAGAACTTTGCATTGCACTGCGTTCGTCACCCTAAGGCGTTGGCTCTAAAGTCTCATATGCCCAGTAATTTCGCTGGAAACAGTGTCCTTCAAACACAGTAATGTTTGCGCACTACTGATACTGCTACTGCTATTACTTACGTTAATTTAGTTTTTTCTAAAGTGTCAGCAAGTTTTCGAATTCGATTCCGACTAATTCATTCCCGATCCGATGGATTCAAAAACCGTTATTTACTATTACTATCGGAAATTTGTAAATAGGACTACAGTCAGTTTCGATTTTGATATTAATTATGTAGCAAGTATTTAGTATTAAATTTTTATTTATACTACTTCTTATAATAGGCGGCTGTGAAGTTACTCACATAAATGAGATAATGCTTTGGAGGTGAGACATACGCGGAGCCATGTGAGCAGCGCACTTTGAGTTGTAATTAAAAATGTCCCAGCTCAAAATTAAGCTTCATATTCTATAGGTATCTACCTATGACTAGTTGAATAATCTTTGCATTGCGTTTTAATAAAACTATCTTATACCACACCAATAAAAAAAAACTTACCCCTCTCCCCTTCTCTCTTTTCTTACTCTCTCTTCTCTTTTTTGGTTTTACTCTAAATGCGTGCAGCACACCATTGAACTAATTGACGATACAAAAACGCTGCATACCTTAGGTACTGTTAGCCACGTCTACTGCGCTATTGCACTTTTCCACTATAGAGACTTTTATGGACTACTCCAGGTTTACTGTCGATTTACTAGAGAAATACTCTTATTCAGGTGATATCGTTTTATGTCTGTCCTGTGGCTAAAATATTGGACTCTCTTATACTGTAAATACTAGTAAGTAGGTACCTCTATTCACTAGTGTTGGAAAGTTTTCGATTCCGATTCCGACGAATTCATTCCCAATCCGACGCATTCGAAACTGTTATTCACAAAGTCTTTCTTATGCGTCGGATTGGAAATGAATTCGTCAGAATCTGATTCGAAAACCTTTCGATACTTGTGAATACTCTTAGCAATACTCTTTTAATAGATTGCATAAATGCAACTTATGCCACTAATGCTAGAAGACTAAAAAGGAAAAAACCTTTAGAGTTAGTGTAGTGACGTGACAGTGAAATGTAGTATTAAATCTACCAGTAAAGAACAAGTACTAGTAAAGAAATTACGCTGTTTCAGCGCATACGAACTCGCGGCAGTAACTACCTGGCGCACGTTTTTGTATAGAGTCCATTTGAGACTCATTGTTCATCACCGCGTCACTTTAATCAGCTGGAACGTGCCTGTAAGCTACGCCCACGTATTACAGTCACTGATTGCAACAAACAAACACAAAACAGCTCTTACGCGCCAAATTATAAAAGCTCAATCTAGTCATTGACAGCCTAATTGTGCACCATTCAGAATTTACGCCAACGGACGAGGCTCGGCGCTGATTGGCTATAAATTTGAACAGAGCGCGTTGATTGGTGGGCTCGTGCCGTTCTTTTGTAGATACAGCGGCTGCATCGCGGTTTTTGATTGTACGCCGGAAAGCTGAAAGGGTAATAAAGCTGATATGTGAGTTTGGGATGGGAACCAAAATTGTAACGTTGTTTTGTATCTATTTTTTAAACTTGTGTTTCTTCGTGTGTTAAATAATACTACCAACTATGTTGTTTATTATCATAGATCCACCAAGTTCTCCACTAGGGGAGATTAGGAAACTTCCATAAGCTTTTTTTTTACCTGGGGAAATGCATCCCGCAAACCACCCGGCCTGAGAGTAGGACCGAATGGTTATGTGGGACTCCCCGCCAGCTAGCCTGACGGGTATACCTACTAAAACCCCAGGGTGTTCCACCGGGACGCCTGTTGTCGGGGCTACGGGTACGTAGAACGTCTTCCGCGGCCCCGACGGCGTTGGTCCTCCAAGGAGGACCCCAGCCCGTTGACAGGAGTGGAGAGAAGTTCTCCACTCCGTCGATCTATAGATATACCAGGGTAGCATAGGACACAAGGGGAGAGCTACCATAAATGTAGGTATACCTATTAAAATAGCATAGAATATATACTTATAATATCCTACCAAAAATACCAGGGTAGCATAGGTAATAGCTGGTTATCAATTAAACTAGCTCTTTAAAATAAAAGAAGCAGTAAAATTATTACTCGCAAAGAAGTTGCCATTCCAAAATCCCAAAATATCCCTTTTGAATAAAAGTTCATTAGAAATTCTGCCTTCATTATCATACTAAACGAGGAAATTCCCCATTGTTTTATTTTGGAATTAGGGGAAAACGGGGTATAGTTGGAATGCTGGCCATGTCTGCTGCTCGTAATACGATTTCAAGGTCTCATTTTGGTCACATTATAAGTAGGGAGAGGAAAAGAAAAATTATTTATTTAATATATATATTTTTGATATGACTTTGATTTTACAAACAGTCATAGGAGAATGTCTCTACAATGCAAAGATCCATCCATCCATCCATCCGTCCATCCATCCACTTGCTCATTAATTCATCTATTTATGTGTCTCATGGGTCTAATGCCGTCCTAATTCCTGAAGGTTAAACATCTGGATGGATTAAGTATATTTTTTTGGTATACAATGTAGGTTACTTTAGGTTTTGGAGTAACACAAAGGATACTTTTCATCATCATCATCAGCATCATCATACTAAACGCCACCACCCAACACTTCTGTCAGTACGCCACCCACCCTCACCATCATCCCATAACGTCCCACAGCTGGGCACGGGTCTCTCCTCCCTTTGTGAGGAGGGTTAGGCCATATTCCACCACGGGGGAACCACTCCACCACCCACCCTACTATCAAAACATGTTTTTTACTGTCCATCCAAAGGTTGTCTGGAAGAAATTGCTAACAATGATAAGACCGCCCATTGTACTACTCTGGTTTACCTCTTGTAATTTTTCTGTACTGTGTTTATTTTTGTTTCTTGTGTACAATAAAGAGTTTTCTATTCTATTCTATTCTATCCTATCATCCACAGCTTATAATCATAGTCAACGCAGGTAAAGCCGCGGGGCGCAGCTCGTACTATATACAAAATAGCCATACTCTCTCCATGATACTTACATAAAGAGAGATAAACAATCGGAATGATATCTAATAATTTATCTCTAGACAATTATTCCACGAACACTGCGCCAAATAAATAATATGATATGTTGTAGGAACAATATTTTCCTTTGTGAAATAATATTTTGTGAAGACATATTTCTATATACAATAATATGTATATTTATACCTTCTGTCATGCAAGAGTTTAGCAAGGACGCTGAGATATATAAATCTTAGCATCCCCACTGGTGGGGAAGTCAGTGGGGTCACCGGGGAAAATCAATCGATGAATAGTCTTTTTTCTGCTTTTGCAGTTACGGGCAGACTTGGCACTTACCATCAGCAATTCAGAAACTGCTGGTCTCATTACTCAGTACCATAAAAAGTGGGTTATTTATTCCCTTTCTCCCCACTAGTCAGTGGAAAAAACTAAAAGTATAATCTCTCTCCCCACTGAAACAAATTATTGGGCAGTGGGGAACAGAAAAATTACTGAGCCTGAGAGCTAAGTAGATATGCACAAAATACTTAATACATAATACATGCTTTACCACTATAGGTGCCGCAGTCACGTACGAAATTCCGCAAAACTGTTGGTATCCATGTTTATGCAGTCGACTACTAAAATAGTGTACTTATAGACCGGCACTTTCGTGTAACAAGAAAATAACATCACGCTAGTTACTATGCAAATTATATTCAACCAGCCCCAGGGTTGGCACTACAGTTTCAAAACTTTGCGTGTTAACGGTCACTGTGTTAGCTTTAGACGATGTATCTGATCTTTAATTAAGGGATTAAATGATTATTACCTTGTGATACAATGTTTTAATAAGTACTTCATTTGTTTCATTCTATTTCCTGCTGAAAAGTTGTGTTTTAAGTCCAATTTCGATTGCTGAATCGACTCTGCGTAGAGCACAGCGAGCTTGACATTATTACGTTTTTTGGTGACATTTACGGATCATCATCATCAACCCATAACGTCCCACTGCTGAGCACGGGTCTCCCCTCACTTTCGTGAGGAGGGTTAGCCATAATCCACCACGGATAACATACCTATATAACCGAAATAATTCTCGGGTAGGTATCTGGGTTTCCTCACGTTGTTTTCCTTCACCGAAAAGACAGTGATAATTACGTACATTATATGTTTAACAAGAAACACATTGATACGGATGTTGCCCTTAAATGTATTAGTTTTTAGGTGTCGATTTGGGAATAACTGTTAAGGCACTGTACATTGAAATAAATAAATAAACAAAAAAGAAAACTTTACCGCGATGTCAACTAGACAATTTTATTTAATGTTGTCAAACCATTAGCTGTCACTATCAAACTTTATTAAAAGAAAAGGGATAGCGATAACTTTAGAACTGTTTAATTTGGATTTATTTTGTGATAATTTTTCGGCCAGTACTGGTGATAAAAAACTGAATAAGTTAGTGAGTGGTCAAATATTAGCCGATGACGAATTGAAATAGACTATAGGCCTCTTGAATCTTGAAAAGAGTAGGTAATAACAAGTCACGATCACATAAATAGACCCTGACCACTAACTAGGACTCCCTGTACCCAGAGAATCAGGAACTACGAGGACCATGGGAACTACACAAATCTTCGACACAAAGCTGTGACCAATTTTCCTTTCTCTCCCCACTGGTGAGACAAGTTAGTGGGGATAAAGAGAGTAGCCCTACAAAACCCTACTATGTAGTGTTCCTGTGACATTGTACGGGAACATTAATATTAGTGACCGATAGCTGAAATAAACCGCAAAATTTGTGACCAATTTAATTAAATGGCCATAAACTAAAATCCATGAACCGCCATCCCTATCATTACGTATTGTTTATGAGTTCCCAACAAAATAGCCGCTGTACAAACATTAGGCGGGCTACACATTATAGCTACGTCATATAAACGTGTGTGTCGTGTGGGTGCAGCTTTTGCGTAGTTGAAATGTTTGAAGCAACGTGATTAATGGACTGTTTTTAATGAAGGTTGGATACATTTTGGCCAGATGCGTTGACTTTGACGAACCTTTTGGAGAGAACTTTTTGCAGAACAGAGTAAAAACTCTATGTATACCTACACTACACGTATGTTCGCATAAAAAAAGCTTCGAGGTAGTTTAGTTTTAATTTTGTAACCTTAGTCATTGTTGACAGTAAACGTGGAAATGCAGTCAGTGTTCTTGGTACCATGCCTCATTACATTTTTAAATGTTACGTTTTGTTTTCTATTTCATTTAAGAACTTTTTGTATAAAACCATTTTTATTTTATGTTTTGTTCATCCAAAAAGTATACATTATATTATACTCTGTGTACTTAATAGCTGATGGAAAGCATTCGGTGACGTTTTTGATGTGCGCTGACGACGCGCGTATACGCAGTTCAAACGCGATTCCGACGCAGCCTTGTAAGCTTTATGGGCAATCGACGGCGCCGTAAGCGCGCGTTCGTGAAACGCACGTCGTCTGAGCGCATAAAATACGCCGTGTGCTTAGGCCCTAAGTATTATTACCAACACATTTACATATTGAACCTCGGGTCAAAGGCCCCCACCTAACCTCTTAAGTCTGGGTGTTTGAGGCGTTATAGGCCTCGTAATATTTGATTCCTTACATAGAGAATTGTTGATAAGGGTCAGAATCTACGTATGTGATTGTAATGCCTTATTAGTATTGTTATATTAAGAACTTTAAAGTATAAATCAAATGAGTCCTCTCTATTACGCGTAGGCAACGCAACTGCAGTGCCCCTGGCGTTGCAGTTGTCCATGACTGACCGTGACCCCTTACCAATCAGGTGGGCTGCATGCTTGTTTACCACCTTTTTTATATAAAAAAAATAGTGTCTTATAGTATCTCTAGAAGTCAGCCAAATTAACGAAGAACGATTACTAACCTTTTGCCATAGATTCCCATACCATCAAACCACCATTGATCCCAAAGTCGACAAGAGTTACACGCCATAAATCAAAGCCTCCTCCGTTTCCGCCTGATGCGCCGGAACCGGAAGTAGTCACATCGCCGGATATGACGCGAGCGCCTGACAGTTAATATCCTGCCAGCGCACATGGGGTGAACTAGTGATGGGCGAACCCGAGATGTTTTAGTCGATTGATTCGATTGTTCAAATGTCTCGATTGATAACTTTGCAAAAAAAAAGTGATACCGAGTTTTTTATAAATTTTCCAAAGCAAATAATCTGGGTTTTTTTATAAACTGGGTTTTTTTTTCGAGTTTGGACCACGCATGACGCAACTTGAGCGAAATTCAGCGAGTGAAGAACGCAGCAGCAAGTCAATCGACTCGGGAATAAACGAAAAACATCTCGATGGTTCAATCGGATGTTTAAATAGACTCGATTCTAATTTTGCACAGAATGCGTTTCAAAACATCTCGGATCCGCCCATCACTAGTATATAGCTGTAAGTTGTTTGTCTAGCGATTGAGGTAGAGCTGGCCTTTGGTGTCAGAGGGCCTTCGACTTAATGACTGTTACCAATCGTTAACCACCAAGGCCGTGCCTTAGCTAAATGCACAAACCGTGCGAAGCAAAACTGAAGAAAAAAAGTCCGTCCCGGAGTTTTGGCGGGAAACCGAACATGACGTGACGTTTTATTGTATTATTTTCTCAAACTTGTGTTTCTTCGTATGTCAATGTGCAATGGTGGAGTATTAACAATTAAGTGTTCGTTTAAGTGTACCAGTGTGTGCAAATGATACTAACTCGACTGAGGCGGGATTTTAATTATATATTTCTACATTTTCTTATTGATACCCAAAAAACATGCCGTTCTTTTTTTTCTCTGAAACTCCCAAGAAGTTTCAGTTAAGCACCCACCACTTTACTGAATCATAACTTTGACTAGATTAGTTGACTGGGACTCGTTATTTCGACTGCTTTGAAAAAAATTATAATACTTGAAACTGGCTAAATGCAATAATCATGCGAAGCCAAAACTAAAAAAAAGCCGTGTCATTTGACGCAGGGAGCGATGGAAAACCACAAGTCAGAATGCTGAGGTAATATTCGTCCGGTAAACTGCTAATTTAATTAAGTATTCTGCTAACGCAATTCTATTTAGTTATTCAAGTTTTACGAGGACGACAGCATTGTAGCATGCAGTGGATTAGCATTTTTATTGAAGCTTTGTTTTTAAGGCAGATCCCACACGGCACCGCAAGAAGTCCGACTTTTTATAATCCATTCTAAAATTATTTGAAACAGCTCTGTTAATTCGCCACACACACACAAACATACAGACATGCTGTTCTCCCATTGGGATAGGCAGAGACTACAGCCCCCCCCCCCCCCCTCACACACGCACATTCAGGAATACTATAATCTTCTTTTCTTTTTTTAGTGACCGGCGCTGGCGTAGTATGTTTTTTTCTAAACGATCTTTTATTAAATACTTACTTGGTACTTGGCAAGTTGATCAAAATGAGCCCAAACACCATCTACTGTTAGGCATTGAGGAGTTCCGTTGTTTGCCTTCCGTCTCTATCATCAGATCAGCTAACTGTCACAACAATACTGTATTGTCATTAAGTAGGCATGATAGGCATGATGTCAACTCAGTTAAAGAAAGGAAACTAGGTCAAAAATGACTTCGCAGAATTGATATAAACCTCCAAGCATACAAACTAACCTATTGGGTAAAATCGTCCTCCGTGGTGTAGTGGGTAATGAGCCGACTGAGCAACGTTGGCTCACGATTTCGATTCCCGCACAGGGCAAAAAATTGTGTAAGCCACAACTATTTGCTCTGAGTCTGGGTGGTTGTAGGACCATGGTCCTAGTAGTTCCTGATTCCCTTGATACAGGGAATCCTAGGGGTTAGGGTTTGATAGTGCCGTGTTAAAAAAAGGTATAAATTTCAACCTTTACGCATTCTTGAGGAAAAGGGTCTGGACAGACAGACGGACAACAAAGTGGTCCTATAAGCGTTCCTTTTCCTTTTGAGGTACGGAACCTTAAAAAAACGAAAGGTTCATAAAGGTTCAACGAAGTCACATTGTAGAAGTAAAACTTCAATGATAAATTATTTCAATAACAATAAGTATAAAAAAAACCCAAAAAAAACATGAAAGAGATTTAAAAAATTTAAGAAACGTAACTCTCTCTTTCTATATTCACTAACTTATATCTCGCTCTCAACTTCCGTTCGTCTCGCCTGATCACATTTTTCGTAACGTATTCACCAGCTTACTCCCCAAGTCAAGCGTGCGCAAAGAAGTTTAACTTCAAAAAGTAGGCAGTATTGTACAAATAACTAGATTTCATCACGTCCAACCCATATCATCCCACTGCTGTGCACGGGTCTCTCCTCACTTTCGTGAGGAGGGTTAGGCCATAATCCACCACGGGGGCCCAGTCCGTATTAGTGGATAACATACCTACCTCCGAAATAATTCTCGGGTTTTCTCACGATGTTTTCCTTCACCGAAAAGCGAGTGATAATTACGTACATATGTTTTACAGAAACACATTGGTACGTGCCCGCACTGGGATTTGACCACACGACCTTCTGATTGGAAGGCGGACGTTCTCCCACTAGGCTACCACCGCTTCACAAGCAATAAGTAGACAATAAAACTTAAATCAAGTAGGTACCTACACAATTGAGGTCATAAATAAGATCTAATCGGCAGCCTTATTGCTAAGCAGCGATCTCTACCAGGCAATTGTAGAGCTAGAGTTATCCCTTCGGTAGCAAACAGTTATTCCACAGTTGATCGATGCGTAACGCCGTTCGTTCACCCCCAGCGGTCACATTTCACCCGCCACCCCTACAGTTGTAAGATTTCCCTCGCTGTGGGGTGGAAACATTTCATTAGAGGTGGAATTTAATATTTATTGCTAATGGGTTTACATTATTACACGTGGTTCTGTTCAGGTCTTCGTGGACGTGTGTAATTTTGAAATTATTTTTGATTTTATATTTTTGTCTATTTTTTTTTTATTTTTTTTTTTTTGTACATTTGCTATTTGATAAATTGATAATTTTTCATTATATATTATTTTAAATGTATTATATTGTGTAGTGGGAGGCCTCTTCTGCAAGAGCCCGCCAGGGGAAGTACCTTTGCCAGATATTCATCCGCCAAGCAGTAGTGTGCAAACAATACTGTGTTCCGGTTTCAAGGGCACCGCTTTAACACTTTGACTGCTGAGCCGATTTTCTTATCTAGCCACGGGTGCGGCTCTGCACACTCCATAGTGTTTTCCCATACAACAAACACAACAGTTGTGTTTATCCGCACTGAAGGTGTGAAGGGCCCTGGGCATATGAGACTTTAGAACCGATGTCTCAGGAGAGGAAAGCAACGTAATGTTTTGAAATGGAAAGTTCTGGGTAGCACTGCAGCTGTTAAAAGCAGGCGTGGCGCTTACCATCAGGTGAACGATTTGCTCGTCTCGTATCAAGTGAAATAAAAATTTAATGCAGAGAGATAAGTTTGAAATGTAAACAAATTAACTCGATAGCGATACTATTAATGCCATTATCTGATTTTTTTACGTTGATTCAAATAACTATGAATGAACTTTTGACTTTACTATGAACTTTGTTCGTTTAGAATAGAATAGAATACGTTTATTGTTAAAAAAAATGGGTTCTGGAACACATAGTTCTTACTTAGAAGTAAAACTTGTAAAATATTAAAAAAAAAAACATAAAATATATTTTAAAAATACGAAACTTAACTATCTCTCTTTCTATCTTCACTTACTTATATCTCCATCTCAATTTCCGTTCGCCTCGCCCGGTCACATTTTTCGTAACGCAATCACCAGCTTACTCCCCAAGTCAAGCGTGCGCAAAAAAGTTTCACTTCAAAAAGACTGTTAGTACGCAGTCCTTAATTTTCCCGCCTCAGCTGTCAATTTCGTCACAACATTGTTGATCGAGTTTACCCATATCGATATTATCGGACTCGAATGCACCGCTCGGTCCTAAGCCCACAATCCTAAACAAACTCACCTTCCATTAGCCCCTGGTATCAATTCCGTTGAAATACATATCGATTTTGGACCAATTCCAATCGAGTACGATCACATTTCTAAAGGAAAAGGTTCGTCCTTTTTAATCCTCTGTAACTCTTGTGAGTACCTGAAGTCTATAGAAGTCTTGAAGTCTTGAAGTTTGCGCGAATAATCTTGCGCGGCACTGCACTGCGCTCGTCACCCTGACACAAAGAAGAGACACTGAAAGTGTCATACAGTCATATACGTCCGGTTATTTAGCTGGAAACAGTGCCGTTCAAACCGGAATACAGTATTGTTAAAACAAAAGAAGTGCGCTTTAAACCATACGACAGAATTAAAAAATTCTTTAGTTTCACCTTTAAGCATGTATATAACTGGCTATGAGAGAAAGAGAGATAGAAAATGTGTGCTCGCACCTCTCTCTCTTGCCCCTACAGTATAATATACAAAACGTAACCCTCTTTTTTTATCTTCATTAACTAATTATCTCTCTCTCAACTTCCATTCGCCTCGCTCGATCACACTTCTCGTAACGCATTCACCAGCTTACTGCCCAAGTCAAGCGTGCGTAAATAAGTTTTACTTCAAAAAAACTTTCTTTCTTTTTCACACTATACTGCTTGGCAGATAAATATCTAGCAAAGGAGTGGTTATGCCACAGGCGGTCTCTAGCAGAAGAGGCCTTCCACTACAATACAGTCATACTTATATAAAAGTTACTACGCTAGAATTATAGGTAGGTACGAATACCTAAAATACTAGTTAGTAAGCTCTGGGGATAGTAAAACGAATTGGTCTTCACTTATCACTTATCTTTATCAGCTCAGTCAAATCTATCTACTAGGACAAAAGCATTGCCTATTACATTTAAATATTGAATCGACAAATACAATACTGTAGCCGTGCCCCGTTTAAGATAGGCGTCATTTAGGCGCTCCTACGTCGATATCATCATGTCTCAAGACTTAATGAACCGAAAGATACAAAATCGTGAGAATTAAGTGACACTTGCTTATCTAACATCGACGTACGTCTTCAATAACCCTTAAAATATATCCCACTAATTCTTACTATCGAGTTTGTAAGTGGGAGTAGAAAAAGCTGCACAGAACAGGCATGTATAAGTCTTCGAGTCGAAAAGGCCGAATAAGAAAGGCCGATCGATAATGAAGCTACTTCCTAGAAAAGGGTCCAAGCCGGTCGAGGCCAGCTGCACATTGGCCCTCAAAGACGAAGGGACGATGTTGCTGATCTCCTGGATGGGGGCCCGGACGCCTGTGGAGTCCAGCGTGACAGTGACGCGCTGGATGAAGCTACTCGGCAAGGCGGCCGGTTCAGATATGTTCCTGAAATGGAAAATTGATTGGTTGTTAGACAATACATTTTCAGCGATACAAAGTTCAAATAGAGAACTGTAGCGTAGAGACCACCCTCCCAGCGTCTTTTCCCGAGATCTATAATGTGGAAGACTTCAAGTAGAGAGAGAATAGGTAAAGAGATAATAATAGGTAAAGGTAATAAATAATAAGGTAATAGGTATTTATTTTGTATAGACAAGCACGCTCCACTGCCGCCCGCGTCGTTGCTTACCACCAGGTGATACTGCGGTCAAGTGCATGTCTATACGCAATAAAAAAACACCATAAAATATAATTATTATAAGTACCTATTTAGGGACTGTCAGATCTGCGTATGTGATCGTGACACCTTATGTATTATAACATTGACTTGAAACTCACCTGGTGCCTGTAATGTCGCTCCAAAGAGCCTTCACTCCCAAATTCACCAAAATCGTTCTCATGTCAATCTCACTCGTCATCCTGAACCTTGGAATGGCCACTTCCAAAGGAATTATACTCTCGTTCAGAGAATCCAATATGTCAAAGAAGATCGAGTCATGAATTTGAGGTATCGAATATCGCACTGCAGTTTTACCGAGGCTCAGAGCAAACAGCATCCTATAGCGGCTCTGGAAACCAACCGGCAGTTCCAGAACCTTATAATTCAATGAAGGGATGTACGCCATCTTGACTCGCCTACTGATCTTCATCAGGTCGACGTACCCAACCTTCTTTCCATTGGCGTTATAGAATGGTGCGCGTTCAATTACCGCATCGGAGAAGGCCTCAGTCCACAACCCCTCGAAGTTCAGCGTGTCTACAACCACAGAGTTCCCTTCAAAGTTTGGAGTTGGCATCTGCAGCTTAGCAATCTTTCTGATCAAATCGGCAGCGCCCACTGGATCATGTTCGAGAGGGGCCGAGTTTATTTGAAGGAAGTCGGTGCTACGAACGAAATTGTTCCATTTACCATTCAACTTGCACCTATCATCAAAGATTAGCATGCTCGATCTGGACAATGTTACGTCATCGCCGGCGGGCTCCAATGTGGTCGCCAATTGGTAAAATTGCTTTTGAAAGCATTCATCCTGCGGCAACTGGAGGAAGTTCTCTAGCTCTGCCCGGGTTTGCCCGGTCGTCCCTTCGGCTATAGCCGCTAGGGTTAGCCATAGCGAATAAGGCGAGAACACGAAATGTGAGTTGCTGACTGTCGAAATCCTCTTATAAGCTTCTAGGGTGACGTTGTAGAGCGAATCTCGGAAAGCGAATACGACATCCCTGTCCGAACACCTCTTCGAGTTGATAACTCCTTGAGATCTTATCAAGTGACGGTACTTGTCGAATGTATCCCAATCGGCCTTTCCTTCTAAACTATTGAACAGTGCTAAGAAAACTCCAATGGCTAAAAGTTTCATTTTCACGTCTGGATGTCACTCTGTAAGTCGGCACAGTAAGCTAGACTTGAGATTGAGTTGGTTTTTATAAGTTTTTAACAACTTGGTTTTATTTATAACTAACTGGTTTTAAATTAAGGCTTGTCGTTCAGTGAGGTTTAAGCGATCTGAAGCGATGATTGTTGAAAAATACTTTTAAAATATAAAAAATTAATACGTGCTATATATTATTACGTGATATAGTAAATAGAGTTTCTTAGAAAATACCGTTTTTGTGGCAGCCGGAAGTGTCTAATACAAAGGTAGTCATAAAATTATCATACAATACGAGTTTTTGCTAGACTTGCTCTCAGATAAAAAGTAGATAGTAAAAATTTGGCTCAGAACCATTTGATATGTTTACGAGAATGAAATAACTCAATACAGTAAAAGATAAAGAGTAAGAACCAAACTTTAAGAAATGTCATTTAAAAAATTATTTAGTGAACAATATAACATTGCAATATAGCATTTGAATAACTACTGGATTAATTGCAATGCGGTTTTCATTGTTTTGTACTTAACTAGGAGTCTAATTTAAAGAAATTGCGGGTAACACAGTACTGAGCTAGCTATCGATGAAGGTGTGACGATTCAGTTTCAAGAATTTATTAATGGCATTAACTTAGGTAAAGATAAAAAAAACATTCAGTATAATATATATTTACATCTTATGTATACTTACTTACAGGGTAAAAAACAGAATAGAAAATGTATATTTTTATAAATAGATACCTACTTATTAACCTGGGAAATGCAGTGATTGCGGGAAAACTAGAGATGCGCTGGTAAAAACCGCAAGGCGCAGCTAGTGTTTTACACCAGCGTGTGTTCATTTGAATCAGTAACTGGAAGAATAGCCTAACCGCAAAAATATACATTTCGTTCAGAAATTCACACACTTAATATAGGAAGCAGCCTGCAAGGACGAAGGCCGCACGAAGACTCTGTTACAGCGAAAATAAAATTAAATTAACACTGGGACGCGCCCTGAATGGGGCCTCTTTTATGAAATGTCTAATTACACACCATTACCGGAGCCAGGGTTTGATTTTAGGGGTGGAGTGACGTGGTATAGCATGGCCACAAAGAAAATTTGAAAGAAAAGCAAAAAAAAGAAAAGCCAGAGTTTTGGCGGGAAACCGAATAAGTGACGATTTTGTTTTTTTTTTCTTAAAATAACTGTTAACGTGCACGAGTGTGGGCAAATCATACAAATTTAAAAAAAGGGCTAACCTTTAGTTATACCTAGTTAAACACCTATGTACCTATGTTAAACATAGTTATATCTAAAGGTTAGCCCTAAATCTCGAGCCAGTAGTAACCTAGACGGAATTTCCCGGAACAAAAAAGCCCCAAATCTCACCCTAACTTCGGCCATGTTAATTACTCTGCAACCTTTCAAAGGGAAGGCGCTAGGCGCGTTATTAAATACGGAATTAATAACGAAACATTCTGCACAGTGAGGGATTTTTACAAATGTTGTTTTAGGAATTTCAGGAAGTAAGCAGTTTTGTGCAATTTAACTCACCGGGAATTTGCTCGTAAAAATAATTAACTGTGATTTTTGGGTAGCGTGCAGTTTTGTTTTATATTATACTAGCTGCTCGCCGCGGGTTCACCCTTGGAGACCACAAGTTGTAGTTCCCGTTTCCGTAGGCATACGGGGATAAAATATAGCCTATGTTACTCGCTGATAATGTAGCTTTCAATTGTTGAAAGAATGTTTTTAAATCAGTTAGTGGTTTAGGCGTGAAAGAGTAACAACCAAACAAACAAACTCACATTTTAATAAAGTAATTTTAGTCAAGATATTTAATAGACTAATATGTCTTACTAATATTATATCTGTGAAAGTTTGTGAGGTTTTTTTTTTTTAATTTATTTAAAGGACTTTGTCGCTAGGCAACCACATCGTCCTGTTATTTTGTGAGGATGGATGGATGTTTGTTACTCTATCACGCTAAAACTTCTGAACGGATTTGTATGAAGTTTGGTTTATTTTCTAGATTAACACATAGGATATTTTTATCCCGAAAAAAGGAACGGGTCTTGTAGGCTAATATACAACGCAGGTAAACCGCACGGCGTAGCTAGAAATTATAGAAAAAGATAAATATTGATACTGGTATGTAGTAAGTACCTAAAGAAAACACGCGAACATGATAGCGGAGGGCTGAATAAAGGCCAACGTACTTGCTAATGGCCTTCAGGATCAAGATGTTGCAAACTTGATCGGAAACAAGCACTATTTTTAATAAGCTGTTATTATCCGCCGCAAGGTTGCCAGTTTATCGGTTTTCTGTAAGGTGCATTTCGGAGAGTGTGCGATGGAGTTGCACAACTTGATTCCTCCATCTCCTTTCCACCATCGGACAACAAGACGTACGGAAAGCCGGCATCCGTATATGGTTGATATTCCTCCGATTCGCACGAAGCGATTTGCATCCACATTTATAATCCGAACAGCGAAGGAGTGGAACACCTTGCCAGCGTCTGTGTTTTCTGAAAACTATAATCTGAAAGTCTTCAAGTCGATAGTGAATAGGTATCTTCTAGGCAAGCATGCCCCATCCTCGACCGTGTTTGCACTTACCAAGTGGTGAGACTGCGATCAAATGCTTGCCTATTCTGCAATAAAAAAATAAAAAAATCTTCATACGTATGTTATTATAATATATCTGACGGAAACTTTGTACGTGATTTTGACCCCATTCAAAACGTCAGTTACTTACAATACAACAAGAATCAGCGAAGGCCACGCGAAAGCCAAAGTTGGCAGCTTGACAACTTGTCAACACCACTCGAACCACCCCTGTGTGCCTCTACTTCATTCAGCACCCTCTTTGCACCCCTGTATCCTACCTAGACAAAGTTTTTGGGGTACCGTACCTTTAAATTGAGAAAGGAGCCCTCGGGAGAAAATTTTATACCCAAGAACTGTTCCGAGTTCCGAATCGTTAACACGTTAACTGCTGAGCCGGTTTTTACATATGGGCACTCATACGAATCTGCGCACACCGTGTGTGTTTTCCAGCACTGGCATGCCTGTGAGCCGTACTGAAGCAGCGCCGTGTTAAGCACACACGTCTGTGTTTCGCCGCTCATCCGGCAAGTAAGCTTCACTGACACAACAGATGTGTTTTCCCGCACCAAACGTAACTTTATAAAAAATTAAAAGGCTGTGTTTTCAGCAATGAACGTGTTCATTTGTGTCACAGATGAGTACAGTGTTATTTTGGATGGTATTTCGCCCATACTTAATAGAAGAATAAGTCATTGGATGCTGAATCCGAGAATCAATCCGCTGTCATTATGTTGTAAAGCGCAAAAGTCACCCTTCGGTCACTATCTAATTTATTCCTCTCTAGAGTTTTACTTATGTACTTTATCCTCTGTATCAGAAAATATCTACGGAACCGTCGATGAGTGAGCTCCACTTTCACTTGACAAGTTTCATGTACCTTTTTGTCAAAGGTATAATCTCGGATGGGTTTTGAACGTGACTTCTGTGTGATTGTACCTCATGGACGTCTTTGTGTGTATGTAGCATGTGTGTGTATGTGTGGGCTTAATTCAAAGGATCCTATGGATTTAGCCTGGGGCTACGTTGCTCCACTACCAATTTCAGTTACGTATAGTTACAAACCTAAACAAACAATCATGGTATTAATTTTCCATGTAAATCTACTAAATAGTTTACTTTGCCTAATTACGAGTGTTATTGAATTAATAGCCATGAAAATTTAAATTAGGCGTAAATTATTGTTATTATTACGGAACGAAACCAATCAGCGCAACGCATAGCCTCTATCCACCTGCAGGCGCCGAAAATGATGTAGCTTGACACTACCTCACGGGCCATTCTCGGCGACGCTTCACAGAGGACCGCTTTTTTTGTAAAAAATGATCCGAATCGCCTTGGTATAAACTACTCATATAATATATTTATATTATCCAGTAGTACCCTAAAAATTCAAACTATCTGTAGATAGCTTAACTATGAACACGATTTTAACTGTGTCAATGTATGTGCCAGTTTCTACAATAATAAAACAGTACCTGGATGACCTGGTTTTTTTTTATGACATTTTCTAAAAATGATTCCTAGCTAGATCGATTTATCGCCCCCGAAACTCCCTATATACTAAATTTCATGAAAATCGTTGGAGCCGATTCCGAGAATTGGAATCTCGGAATCGGAATCTATATATATCATTTAAAGATATAAGATAAGTATAAAATAATAGATAGGTAATAGTGATAGGTAGAGAGACATTATACATTCAATCTTTCATCAATATGACGTCATTCACCGTTACGGCGCGGCGTATCTATCCTTTGATCTCGATTTGGGATGTGTCTATAATGGAACTTTATAATTACTGACGGCAACGCCCAAAGAGTATAAAAAGTCTAAGAAAGTCAAAAGAAGACTGCTCAGAGTTGACCAAATTAATCCAACTTAGACAAAAAATACTTACTCTTATAAAGTTCCCAACTAATTTATTTGGTAATGCCAAGCCAATTTGCCGGCGAAGTTATTTACCTTTCAAGTTTTAATAAAACTGGACCATTTTTAGGGTTCCATAGTCACTCAGACGAAACCGTTATCCTACGATCCTATAGTCTATAGTATGTTACAGAATAATAATATCTCCTAGAGGAGTTGTGAATAAAAATAAATAAATGCGGTATGTAGAGATAAATAACTTAAATAAATAACCCTTCTAGCGCTACCCCTATAGTCGACAAGAAGTGGGGCGTGCCGATACTGAATTTTTTATTTGTTTGGAGCGCACCCTCTCTTTTTGCATTTTTGAATAGATCTCATAAATTATAATTGATTTTCAAGTAATAAACGAAATTCTCAAATATTTTCTATTTTACCTGGAAATCAAATTATATATTCGCCCAATAAATAAATAAATATATTTAGAGCATCTGTGATAAAATTCAAGCTATATCTGTATAGAGTAAGAAACTATGAGCTGTAACTCCGGAACCCTACAATATACGGGGTCCGACACGCACTTGACCAGTAATTTTTTATTTAAACTTATTTATTAATTGTGGTTGTCTTGAAAGCCTTGACAATGAACTTAGTGCATAAATACGAATGCATTTTTATCTGGTTCAAAGAAGTTGGAGAACCAGTTCCAGTTTTTCTTTTCTTCGAAGTACCCACCTACTGTGTAAGTAGGGTACCCAGGTTATTAGTGTGCAAACGATGAATTAAGGTACAAACCATTCTGTATTTAATAAGGGTAACTAGGTATATAACATTATTATTACCATACGTGGTGGTAACTAGGTATATAACATTACCATATGTGGTGGATTCTGGCCTAATCCTCCTCACGAAAGTGAAGGAGACCCGTTCTGAGCAGTGGGCCGTAATGGGACGATGATGATAACAATGCAGGTAATATTAAAGTTAAAATATTTTTCCAAGCTTCTATGCTCAGCATGTATCAGTGTATATGTTAGTTTGAATTTACAATTTTTCATTTATAGTCCTAAAATTCTATATTTACTATTCTTACTAATATATCTTACAGGAACCGTTCATTTTTATGGCATAATAAATGCCTATCCATTGTTCTATTCCAGAACTGAAAGTATCATAAAAATCTGTCATACCAATTTATATATTTTTTTAAGCTCCTAAGTAATGAGACTAACAATTCGTTCACCTGATTTTAAGCGCTACGCCTGCCCATAAAAGCTATAGTGCCACCCAGAACTTTCCATTACGAAATCATGTGCGGCACTGCACTGCTTTCGTCACCCTGAGACATCAGTTTTAAAGTCTCATATTATGCCCAGTAACTAATATTGGTGAAGCATCTTTAATGTGGTAGGTAGTATATGTATACAGGGCTTGAAATACCGGTAAACATCTGTTAACGTTATGACACTTAACGATATTTCTGAAACATTTCACCGTGAACGTAACGTTAACATTTGTGGTACCGATAATTTTACCGGTAGGAGTAATTTTTGTTACCCAGGGCTTGAAAACGTTACCAATTCACATAAAAAGTATCGTTAAGTACCGGTATTTTCGTAAAGGTAATTTTACCGGTATAGCCTCGTAGAAGAAGTTTTGTTTCTCTCGCTCGTCCAATCGCAAAGATAGTCAAACTGCATTGCCGCTGAGACTGACAAGTCCTTAAAATATTGTCTTCTGTAGCTACAATGTTTAGTTCTAAGTCAAGACTCCTTGTCAACTCTACATAGTATCTGACATGAAACTTTTCCGCCAAGCTTTGTTAGCTACTTCTTCTCAAAAGTGGAGGAGCACGAAATCTGGGGCTTATCTCAAAGGCACAAAGTTGTGGTACGATATGAGTTATTCAGGCAGTTTAAGCAGACGCACAAGAATCGTGTCTGCAAGGATCAAGAAGGCTTAGTCGTACGTGTCCCGTTTGCGAATTAGGTACAGATATGTTTGTCCTAAAGATATTTTGTCCTAGTTTATAAATGTTGTAAGTTCAAGATACTCGTAGACAAGTCGGGACGTCTCTTATTCAATTTTGTATCAACGAAAGTATTACAGCTACCTACATAATTAAGTAGGTACTCACTTTCTAAGATTTTCGTTGAATAATTATTTTGCTCTAGCGACTTGAGAGCCCTTGAAAAGAATACTTAGGGATGGAGTGCCACAATATAGGTTAAATTTATTTTCATTACTTATGGAAGTACTCTTTGTTCGATTTTTTTCGATCTAGGTTTTTGATTGAATAACTAGGCGGTCGAAGATTTGTCGGAAAAAATGTAAAGAAGTTTCGACCCCTAGAAGTAATTTCTTGGTGAGAATTTCTGGTAGAAACCAGTACAAATAAGTTTAAAGGTTTTATTTTTATTTTATCTGCGTGTACAAAAAACCAAGAACAATAAAAACAATATTGTATTTTCTATTCTATGCTGTCTTAGACTTCTCAAGAAATATGGACAAGCAAGCGTTCAATCGAACCCACATTCCCAAATATATTTTTAAGGTATCCACCGAACCTCATACCTACCAGAGAATTATTTCGGAGTAGGTATGTTATGTGTAATCCACCAATCCCCCCTTGATGGATATGGCCTAATCCTGCTTACGGAAGCAAGGGGAGCCCCGTGGTCAGCAGTTGACGGATATGAGCAACGCTTTTCTGAACATTTAGTAAGACCTAGGTATATCAATGGTTCTAGGTACTCAGTCGGCTGGCTTTCACGAATGTCAAGTAACTGTCAGGGTTAAAATAATACCACTTTGCTTCCAAAATATCTTGGCCTGAATTTGAATATGTTGCCAGTTTTCTCTCGAGTCTCGTTTCTAAGAATTTTGTATCATGACACTGTCTAAATATTAAGTGCTTGTAAAGTAATCTCGTTTCGAATTAGAAGTGGCTTTAAAGGTAAGCACTAAGTAAGTATACTTTCTGTGCTTTCAGTTTTCGTTATATTTTACAACAAATTTTTGTTTTACAGGCGAATAGTTGAAAATTCCGGACTGGGCTCCCGTGGTGGATTATGGCCTAACCCTCCTCACAAAAGTGAGGAGAGACCCGTGCCCGGCAGTGGGACGTTATGGGTTAAAGATGAGTTGAAAATTGAGGCTTGAAACCACAGATGGGCTGGGACATAGTTAACAAGTTGACTGCTGAACTGGTTTTTACATTTGGGCACAGTTACGGACCGTGTGTTTTCCAGCACTGGCGTGCCGTCTGTGCGAGCCGCACTGTAGTAGCGCCGCGTTTAACACACACGTCTGTGTTTCGCCGCCCAGCCGGCACGTAAGCTGCGTAACACAACAGGTGTGTTTTCCCGCACCCGTGTCAAGTTATAAAAAACACAACGTCTGTGTTTTCAGCAGTGAACGTGTTCAGCCCGCCACACATAGATCGCACGTCCATCGATCGACTACGTGTACGATTTAGTAGAATCGCCCTCAAATATGGGTAGGTACATCTGACATCTTTATTATTTTTATAAAATTGTAAAAGTAGCCGAGGCCGCGCGATTTTCATCCATTTCAACAACGGACGAATTGTCCATACAATGCGATTGTGTTTCTGTTCAGTTACATGCTTATGGATTACTACTACTGTAAGTAAAGAAGTATCCATGATTACTAAAGCAAAAAACTTTATCTTCATCACTTCGCTTTCGTGAGGAGGATTAGGCCATAATCCACCACGGGGATAACATATTTATAACACCATCTCATTCCGAAATAATTCTCGGGTAGGAAATGAGGGTTTCCTGACTATATTTTGAAAAAAGAAAAAAGAAAGTGGGTATTTAAGTTTTTGGAACGAAAAAGGACCACGTTGACGCCCCGCACTTAGTTTTTCACGAATACTACAAAATATCATTAACCTTAATGACCCAAAGTAGCATTATAAACCATTACATTTCAAATAAAACGATTACCGCTAAACCTTTCGACGTCCTTTCGAAGGAACGGTTCGTTAACGTCGATGAGTAGCTAAAAAGAAACAAAAAAAATACCTATTTGCTTACCTTAATAATTACCTAAATCTTCTAAACTAATTAAAAAGACTTTTCAACCTTTTTTTTGACTAGACGAGCAAGTCATTCATCTGATGGTAAGCGCTACGCCTGCCCATAACAGTTACAGCGCCACCCAGAACTTTGCATTACATAACCCAAAACAAGACAAATGAAAAAGTCCAAAGTTTTCTAAATCATTATTAACACGTTCACAGCTGAAAACACAACTGTCGTGTTTTTCATAACTTGCCACGAGTACGGCAAAACACAACTGTTGTGTTTGTTGTATGGGAAAACGATATGGCGCGTGCAGAGCCGCACCCGTGGCTAGACAAGCAAAACGGCTCAGCAGTCAAAGTGTTAAGTATAGTTATGTTGTAATAATTTCAAAACTTTATCCTACTACCCTGACCAAGATCATCATCAGTCATCATCATCATCAACCCATAACGTCCCACTGCTGGGCACGGGTCTCTCCTCACTTTCGTAAGGAGGGTAGGTAATCATCAGTAGGTATGTTTTATTAATTATACACTTTTATTATTTATAATTCTCAGGCTTAGAAAACCCACCAGTAAAGAGACACGTATAGGTTTCCGAATCAAATAGGGCAAACATGAAAGGTCTGTTCGCCACGAAGTCTCTCGGCAAGTCCGTATCAGATACTTCTTCAAACGGGTATCCGGTTTGGCCGTTGTTTGGGTGTCGGTACCTGTTCGGCGATTGCGTATCACGTATTTCTGATACTCCATGTATCGAGTATCCTCTATAGAGGTCTTGAACAATGGGATACTCATGGCTAGGAGGTTGGAGTCCAATGTTGTCTATAACTAAAGATACGCGTTGCATGTAGCTGCTGGGAAATGCTGCCGGGTAGGAGATGTTCCTGGAACAAATATTTTTATCACCTTTAATTCAACTCGCTATTAAAGAATTAATTAATCTATATATGTATATAAAAATGTTATGTTGGTTTGTGTACGCTTCAAAAACTCAATAAGTTCTGCACCGATCGAGCTGAAATTTTAGCATGATATATAATCCGCATCAAGGATTGTTTTTATCTATTTTTTTCATCAGTGACATATCAGCGAATGTGTGAATGTGCCACAGCGAAGCGTGGCAGGGTACAGCTATTGTTTCTATGTTTCGGTGGGCTCTCTCGGGATTGAAATACGAGGAATAGGTACTATGTCGAATTCCAAAAGAAGCTTTGATATAATTCTGCGCGTGTATGTGTGTGTTTGACAAGTAGAATATTCCACACTCTTACTGAAGTTACTGAGTATTTACGTGACTACGTTGGGCTTATTTGCAGAATCAGTATCTAACAGATACCTTTTTGGACGCTGACTGCAAGTATCCAAGCTTACAGGACTGTTCTACTTTGACGGATTAAAGTTTATTGACAGAACTTAAATAACAAAATAAATAAAAGGAAAACTAACTGAAACTAAAAACTTAAAAATCTAACAAAAGAGGGTGTCCATGAGGCATGGTGTCAAGAACACTGGCTGCATTTCCACGTTGAATAGCAATAGCTATTCTCTGTGCGAGAAATGAGCCAGCCCTCTTGTCACCTTGCGGATTAAACGTAACTATCTGATATAAAAGTCGTCATGGTTCACGTTTGACTTTTAATATCTCAGTTTCGATAAAACCTAAAATTTAGCAAAGTTAATTTGGCTCGGAAATAAGTAACCCGGACAAAAACAACGTCTACTTACAAAGCTTCACGATTAAGTCATTAACCCATGTTTTGTGTTTTGCAAAAAACATTAGCTTGCTAGTAGAAATATATGTACTTATTAACACGTTCACAGCTGAAAACACAACTGTCGTGTTTTTCATAACTAGCCACGAGTACGGCAAAACACAACTGTTGTGTTTATTGTATTGGAAATTACTATGGCGCGTGCAGAGCCGCACCCGTGGATAGTCAAGCAAAACGGCTCAACAGTCAAAGTGTTAAAATAAAAATGTTTGGTAATATTGACCTGGTTGCTGAAGGATCCGTCCACACAGCCTTGATTCCAACATCTTCTATAATCTGTCTCACATCCATTTCACTGGTCATCGTCAGCTTCGGAATAACTATGTCTATCGGAACAGGCGTCACTTTCACAGTTTCTAAAAATTCAAATAAAGTTGTGTGTTTCACACTATCCAAATTCCTGCTGGACTTTTCGTTTCCTAGGAAAATAACAAAAAGCATTGTGTAGCGCTCATTCCCCCCGACTGGAAATTCTATAATTTTCATGTTACCAGACGGTAAATAAGCTGCCTTGACTTGTTGTCTTATCTTCATGTAATCCACAGTACCGACATGTTCCCCAAAATTGCTATAGAAGGGTCCGGTTTCGATGACAGCATCGGAGAATGCCGACGTCCATAGTCCACGATAGTCCAAAGTTTCCAGAAAGAAGGAGTTGCCATTCAGGTTCAAATTCGGCAGCTGAACGTTGAAGACCCGTTTTAGAAGTTCGATTTCTCCAATAGGATTGTGTTTGAAAGGAACAGAAATTGTATTCAGGTGGGTTTGAGTACGAGCAAAGGTTTCCCAGTTTCTATTGATATGTAAACTGGAGTCGGCGATGAAGAATCGGTTTCTGACGAAGACGACGGCGTTGCTGGGATTCTCCCTAGTTTCACACAGTTGGTAGAAAAACTGACGCAGGCATCTATCCTCGGGCAGGTTCAGAAGACTGAACAACTCCTGTCGGGTCGGTCCATCCGTGGCTTCAGCTACAGCAGCCAACGTGAGCCAGATTGTGTATAGAGAGAGGGCGAAATGGCCTCCGCTTAATAGAGCAGCTCTTTTGAATAAGGGTGTCATGAATTTTAGGACCCTGACGCGGTAATCTGTAATGACCTCATTTGTGAATGTATAGTGACATGGTTCCTCATAGATCGGGCCGTAATTCGTTCCATAGGGTAAATTATTGGATGCAAATCCGTTGCTACTCGGAGTGCCATCGGGAGGTCTTGACGTACCATATGAAAGTCCCGGCGATCCATAGACAAGTCCTGAAGTTCCAAAATATAGTCCGTGGGGTGAATACCCTAAATTGCTAGTATAATGTTCTGAATATCCTGTATTGAAATCCGTTCCAGTATGAAGCACAGACCCATGTAACACTCCAATCACAAACAGAACTGCTCCCCAAAATAAAAATGGCTTCATAATTTGTGTCCTAATGATAGTGACTAAATGAACACTGTCCTAAGTTTATATACCATTAATTTTACAAACACATTATACTAAATTTACCTACATAGAAATAAACAACATTATGCTTAAAAACAAAATTGAATTATTGGTATAACTTCGTTATTTTGTTACTAAAAATAAAAGTACCTAAGTTTTTTTTTGAGGATTTCGATCTGCTGTTAGGTTTGTGCACTAACATTAGGGTTCCCCAAGCACTGCAGGCAACATTATACCTACTCTCTTCGTCTATTATCAATTCATCATGCACTCGTCACCTCACTAGCACAATGCGACTTAAGATTTAATGATATGTTAAGAGGTCAATATTTGTTAAATGCTCTGTTCACTACTGTGAACAAGTTTATTTGTAAGTTTGTTATTTATTTTCAACTAGCTGTACCCTGGCACGCTTCGCTGTGGCACATTCGCACATTCGCTGATATGTCACTGATGAAAAAAATACATAAAAACAATCCTTGATGCGGATTATATATCATACTAAAATTTCATCTCGATCGGTGCAGAACTTTTTGAGTTTTTGAACCGTACACAAACCAACATAACATTTTTATATATATAGATAGATGTGAACTTTAGTTCTATTTTATGTTGTTTGTTTTATATATTTTGTTTTTGTAGTTTTCTAAGTAATGTGATACGATAACTGAAGTGCGTTAGATCTTATCTGTAATGCTACAATTATTTTAAGCAATAAATAAATCAAGAGATTACACGTTACACAGAAGAGAGTTAGGTAACATATTTAATTTTATTTATTTATTTTCACATATATTCAAAGACCTTTCCTCCTAAGAACATTTCCAAGCTCTTCCCAAGGCAGACTGCGATGCCCTGGGGCAAATTGTCGGATGCGTATTTCATGGATTTGCTTTGCCAATTCCATCTACAGAACCAAAACACATAACAGAATTGCAACATAATAAAACTATAAGTCGGATACAATACGAGGTGAGTAAAGGTCAATCACCTACTTAATAATTAAAAAAACTAGTTTAACCTTGAATTACAAGAAAAAGATTTAAGTGATTTAAAATTACTAGAACCGTGCCCCGGCTTCGTACGGGTTGGCAAATTTTTCTTTTTGATATTTTTTTATTAGATTATTATGGACTTGCTGCAATAGTGTTGCAGACTTTTGTGTACAACGTTTTAACACGTTCACTGCTGAAAACACAACTGTCGTGTTTTTATAACTTGCCACGAGTACGGCAAAACACAACTGTTGTGTTTGTTGTATGGGAAAACACTGTGGCGCGTGCAGAGCCGCATCCGTGGCTAGACAAGCAAAACGGCTCAGCAGTCAAAGTGTTATGGGAAAATTATGTTATAGAACGCAGAACATCATTTTTAAGCAACTATTTTTTGAAGTTAACACAGCGCACGTTAAGCTAATAAAAAACGTATTTTTTTGAGTAATACATTATCGTCTTAACAGATTGGTGGCTTTCCAAATCATAATATCATTCTTTTATAGGTATACAATTAAAAACCGGTACCAGATCGGTTTAATTTACTTTCCGAGATATACTTACGTCATATTAGCAGACACACAAGACTCGATAGGAAATTTTATTTTATGTTATAGGTACCTACTTATGGTGATGTAGGTAGTAATATATTATAAATTTTGCAAATATGATTCCTACTCAAGTTATATCGTCAGACATGCCGACTTAGTGCAATTTACTATGAAAACCAATTAAGTAGTTAATAAAAAGAAAAAAAAACTGACTATATTTCGTATAATATCAAATCTGACCGTGAGATGTATCTGCTTACTTATAAGTAAATTAAAAAAACGTTCTCAATATCATTGGTTCGTTTATTTTAGATACTCGAATATCAGTATTTATTACCCAGCATTAATACAGATACTGCTTCTCTCTATCTTGTTCATCCAAAGGTTGTCCGGTAGAGTTCGCTTTAAGCGATAAGACCGCAAATTGTACTTATTATTATATCTATGTATTTTCATTATGTTATCCACTGTTTGTTTACCTGCATGTTATTGTTATGGGCAGGCGTAGCGCTTACCATCAGGTCAACGACTTGCTAGTATCGTCACTCTACCAAATAAAAAAAAATACAGGACAACTTCATCATCAAGCCATAACGTCCCACAGCTGAGCACGGGTCTCCCCTCACTTTCGTGAGAAGAGTTAGGCCATACTCCACCACGGGGGCCCGGTCCGGATTGGTACAGGTCAACTTATCTTTTTCTATTTTGATACTTACATACTTAAAATTCTACTTGTAATACCCAGGCTTAGAAAACCCACCAGCAAAGAGACACGTATAAGTTTCAGTATCAAAAAGGGCGAATATAAAAGGCTTGTTCGCCACGAAGTCCCGGAACGAACTCGTATCGGATAATTCTGATACTCCGTGGAACGAGTATCGGCTGTCGTTGTTTTTTGGAGGTAGATAGCTCCTCGGCGTATCAGGTATATCTGATACTCCATGCAACGAGTATTCAGTACGAGCGGTGTGGACGAAGTCGGGGTGGTTGTGAACCGGAGCTCGGACTGCGCTGTTGTCTATAACTAAAGATACGCGTTGCATGTAGCTGCTAGGACGCGCTGCCGGGTAGGAGATGTTTCTGGAACAAGTCTTTATATCAGCACTCGAGAACTGAGTTCTTTTGTATGTATATCATTATACCCGTTACAATACTGAGTTCGCGATCTAAGAAGTAAGTCACTCTGAAACTTTGTGTGACTAAAGCCGCCTACACATGTCTAACGTGTCGTGTCGGGATGCATCAGAAAGGTATCGGTTTCATACATTAAATATGGTAGCGTTCCCATTTCTCCAATGCAATATGTTGTGACGGCTTGTGTTAAATGTATAAAACCGATACCTTTCTGATGCATCACGACACGACACGTCAGGCAAATGTGAATCTAGCTTAGTGTATAAGCTACAGCAAGTTTTGTTCTGATGTATGTTTTAAATAGATTTTAAAGCTATGGGTTTTAACTGTTGTACTCAATGTTATGTGTGGAAAAAATAACTGGACTGGTACATAAAGATTTATATTCACCTGGTTGCTGAAGAATCCGTCCACACAGATTTGATACCAAATTCTTCTATAATCTGTCTCACATCCATTTCACTGGTCATCGTAAATTTTGGGATGACTATATCTATCGGCGCGGGAGTCTCTTTTACATTGTCTAAATATTCAAACAATGACGTGTATTGCATACCCCCTACAGATCTACTCCAATCTTCGTTCCCAACGAAAACAGCAAAAAGCATTGTGTACCGCTCATTCACGCCGACGGGTAATTCTATAACTTTCATGTTACCAGTCCGTACGTAAGCTGCTTTAACTCGTTGCCTTATCTTCATGTAATCCACGGTGCCGACTTGTTCCCCAAAGATGCCATAGAAGGGTCCTGTTTCTATGATTGCGTCGGAAAACGCCGACGTCCATAGTCCACGATAGTCCAAAGTTTCCAGAAAGAAGGAGTTCCCATTCAGGTTCAAATTCGGCAGCTGAACGTTGAAGGTCCGTTTTAGAAGTTCAATTTCTCCAATAGGGTTGTGTTTGAAAGGAATAGATATTGTATTCAGGTGGGTTTGAGTGCGAGCAAAGGTTTCCCAGTTTCTATTGACATGCACACTAGAGTCTGTGATGAAGAATCGGTTTCTGACGAGGGCGACGTCGTTCCTGGGATTTTCTCTAGTTGAACACAACTGATAGTTAAACTGACGAAGGTATCTATCCTCGGGCAGGGTTAGAAGACTGAACAGCTCCTGTCGGGTTGGTCCATCCGTCGCTTCAGCTAAAGCAGCCATCGTGAGCCATATTGTGTAAAGCGAGACGGCGAAATGACCTTCGCTTAATACAGCAGCTTTTTTGAACAAGGGTGTCATGTATCTGATGATCCTGATGCGGTAATCGGTGACGTCCTTGTTTGTGAATCTATAGTTATATGTTTTCTCATAGGTGGAGTCGAAGTTCGTTCCATAAGGTGAACCATTGGTTGTAAATCCGATGCTACTCGAAGTTGCTCGAGGTCTCGACGTTCCATAGACAAGTCCTGAACTTCCAAGGAGCAGTCCACGAGGTGAATACCCCAAATTGCTAGTATAATGTTCTGAATATCCTCGATTCAAATCCGTTCCAGTATGAAGCACAGACCCATTTAGCACTCCGAATAAACTCAGCACTGCAACTAATACTAAAACCGCCGCCGCCATCATTTCGTTTCTAAATTGCACTGCATAGATGCAGTGTGTTGTCAGTTTATATACTTGCTGATCTTCCTACCAGAGTATTATTACATCAATTTAAAAATAAACTAGTTGTTACTCGCTACATCGTTCGCGGTTTTTTATACCAATCGCTATTCGTAGACATTAATAGACCGCCCATTGTACTACCCTTGTTTACCTATTGTAATTTTTCTGTACTGTGTTTATTTTTGTTTCTGGTGTACAATAAAGAGTTTTCTATTCTATTCTATTCTAATCCACCAAAACCTAGCCAGTTTTTACCAATAGCTGTGTCTACTCGTTGTATTTAGATGTGACGTATATCAGTTTGAAAATCACAGTAAACCACTAAACAGTGAAAACCGCATTGCAATCGGTTAAGTAGTTTTTACGTGAGACGAAAACAAAACAAACAAACAGCAATTTTTATGTTTTTTTTTTAATTATCTAGTGACACGTTACGATTACATACATGGGTTCATAAGAATAAATTTATACATATGTTTTAAGGGTTGCTGCCACATAGCGATACCTATCCGTTTCCTATTAATGATGGACCATTAGGTTTATCCAATCATTTATTTAGTTGCTTACAAACAATCCATTGACATATACAACACTTCCGAAAAACTTATTTAATCTTAAACTATCAAGGAACTTATAAAGGAGAAACAATATACAAGTACAGCGAAATTACTGAGCATATGAGACTTTAGAGCCAATGTCTCAGGGTGACGAGCGCAGTGCAGTGCCACGCAGGATTATGCAATGCAAAGTTCTGGGTGGCACAATAACTGTTATGGGCAGGCGTAGTACTTACCATCAGGCGAACGACTTGCTCGTCCCGTCACTCAGTCGAATATAAAACAACGAATGCAATTAAAAATATGAAATTAAAACAAAACAATACCAACAATGTACATGATACGATCATTATGTAAATTAATTAACTGCAGAACCTCAATAAATGTAATTATAATATAGTTATTCTAATATTAAAAGTTTACTAAGTTTAAGTTTTTTTAGTTTATTTCATTTACTGCTGAAAACACATTGTGTTTTTTATAACTATACGCGGGTGCGGGAAAACACACTACTCGTGTAAGTGCAGCTTACGTGCCGGCTGTGCGGCGAAACACAGACGTGTGCGTAACGCGGCGCCACTCAGTGCGGCTCACACTGACGGCACGCAATTGGTTAAACACGTTCACTGCTGAAAACACAACCATTGTGTATCTCATAACTTGCCACGAGTACGGCAAAACACAACTGTTGTGTTTCTTGATGACAAAACACTATGGCGTGTGCAAAGCCGCACCCGTGGCTAGACAAGACAATCGGCTCAGCAGTCAAAGTGTTAGAAACACACACAACCGGTGCCTAAATGTAAAAACCGGTTCAGCAGTCAGCGTGTTAATAAAAATAGCCCATGTCTTTACAAAATAAAATTTTACTTGTAATTTTCCGGCTTAGAAAATATACCAGTAAAGAGAGCTGTATAAGTCTCAGAATCGAAAAATGCGAACATAAAGGGCCTATTCGCCACGAAATACTTCAGCGATTTCGCATCGGTTGTTTCTGATGCTCCATGTATCGAGTATCCAGCTGAGGCGTCGGGGTACTCGTGGATAGGAGGTTGGATTCCGCTATTATCTATCACAATTGATACGCGTTGGATAAAGCTGCTGGGAACTGCTGCAGGCTTCGATATGTTTCTGAAATATCAATAAGCAATTTTAAATATATACGTCTAACATTTTAGATCATAATAAGATATAGACTACTAGACTTAAACACCATAAGAGATTAATTAAGAGAGTGAAATGAGCTCCAGAGTAACCACTTATGCAGAAAGCCGCAAGCGTTTTTCAGCTTTCCAATTTCAATGGTTCACGCATCGCATCTCTACCATCTATTCCCTTTTCGATAGAATACTCAAAACGTACAAACTATCATGAAAGAAATATGACACCTATCTGTCTGTCTCTCCATTTCCGTTTCTTGCGAAAAATATGTTATTCTATGGAGATTCTTCCCGGGAACAACGGAAGTGGAAACCACAGAAAGGTGAGCTTGCTGGCGAGATAGAAAAACTAGCTGCTAAAAAAACTCGCTTCCACAGGCAGCAAATCAATAGTTGTACCTAGAATGTAAGGCTCAATAGCCCGCTTAGTAAGTCTGAGCCTGAGCACACTTGAAGAACCCTCCCGGGGCCTTCAATAGCCTGCTCTTGTGCTACCATTGAACGGTCTGTGCTCGGTGATTGGATGGATTTCTTTTCAAATTATGGAATTCTTTGCAGTTCCCTAATATATACTTATACTAGCTGCGTCCCGCGGTTTCACCCGCGTAGTTCCTGTTCCCGCGGGAATATGGGGATAAAATATAGTCTATGTTACTCGCTGTCAATGTAGATTTCTATTAGTGAAATAATTTTATAAATCGGTGCTGTGGTTTAGCCGAAACCTTATATATTTCCATACATACTTTCATCCCCTATATTTATATTACCCCTTCAAGGGTAAATTCTTACAAACTTTGAATGCCAAATTTATGTATATCTAATCAAAAGCCTAAAAAATAAATTTCAAGCTTTTAGCTTCAAAAATGACGAAACTTCCATACAAACTTTCATCCCCTATTTCAAACCCTTACAATGCTTTTTTCGTAGTAAAAAGTACCCTATGTCCTTTCTTAGGCTCTAGACTATCTCTGTACCAAATTTCATTTCAATCGGTTCAGTAGTTTAGGCGTGAAAGAGCAACAGACAGACATACAGAGTTACTTTCGCATTTATAATATAAGTAAGGAGTAAGGATTTTCATTTGAAAGGTAAGTTTCTCGTATCTCGTTTTCATAAAGGCAAATAATAATTGGACATTTGCTAAATCCATTTAGTACCTATGTTTCGAAGTTTTGAAAATCACATAAACCAATGATTAATTGGCGGCTCAAAACACAAACGATTGTGTTTTTTATAATGTTACGGGAAGCGAAAACACGTGGCACGAACCCGCACTGCTGTATTGTCAATTTTATCACAGCATTTGTGTGCGTCCGAACAGCTGATTGAGTTTAGTTACGACGCAACGCCGGTGATAGTAAACACACGTAGCGTAAAAATTTGCAAAAGTGCCAAAAAAAAAAATAAACCGGTTCAGCACTTTTATAAAAAATTATGAAATAATATAGGAAAAAGTTAAATAATATTCACCTGGTTGCTGAAGGATCTGTCCACAAATCCTTAATCCCCAAATCTTCTAAAAGCGTCCTCACATTGATTTCATTTATGATTGTCACTTTTGGGATAGCTATATCTACCAGCGCGGTATTATCCGTCATATTTCCTAAATGTTCAAAGACCATATCTTCTTTTACACTATTTATAAATCCGCTGAAGTCTTGATTCCCCGGAATAGTGGCGAAGATCATCTTATACCGCTTGTCTTTTCCGACTGATAATTCTAAAAGCGTGATGTTATTACTCTGTATGTAAATAATTTTGGCTTCTTGTTTTATCTTCATGTACTCCACAGTTCCAATTTGTTCCCCAAAGTTATCGTAGAAGGGTCCCGTTTCGATGATCGCATTGGAAAATGCTGACGTCCATAGGCCACGATAGTCCAGAGTTTCCAAAAGGAAAGAGTTACCATTCAGGTTCAAATTCTGCAGATGAACGTTGAAGACCCGTTTTAGAAGTTCGATTTCTCCAACAGGGTTGTGTTTGAAAGGAACAGAAATTGTATAAAGGTCGGTTTGAGTGCGAGCAAAGGTTTCCCAGGTTCTATTGATATGGACACTGGAGTCTGCGATGAAGAATCGGTTTCTGACGAGGGCGACGTCGTTGGTGGGACCTTCTCTAGTTGTAGACAGTTGGTAAAAGGTCTGGCGAAGGCATGTATCCTCGGGCAGGCTCAGAAAGCTGAACAACTCTTGCCTGGTCGGTCCATCCGTACCTTCAGCTATAGCGGCCATCGTGAGCCAGATTGTGTTGATTGAGACGGCGAAATTTCCTTCGCTTAGTATAACAGTTCTTTTATATAGCATTGTCATAAATTTAAAGAGTTTGATGCGAAAATCTGCGAGGATCTCATTTGTGATTTGATTGTTGCATTGTGACTCATAGGTTGGGACGTAACTCGGTCTCAAATATCCGTAGGAATTCGGAGTTTCGTATGACAGTCCTGGAGATCCAAATGAAAGTTCTGAAGGTCCGTATTGAAGTCTTGAAGGTCCAGGGAAAAATCCAAAAGTTGCATAGTGCAGTATGTAAGGAGAATATCCCAAATCGCTAATAAATCCTGGACCGATATCAGTTCCGATTGGAAGCACAGAGCCACTTAGCACTCCAAGTAAACTTAGAACTGCACCAAATGATAAAATGTGCTTCATTTTGGTGTCGAAATTATAGACTCTAACACATAGTGAACAAATAAAACGAGTGTGTTCTACGTTTATATACTAAAATGATTCTAAAATTATAACTATAAAGGGTATCTGCTTTTTATGTTCAAGGTCACGGTGCTTAAGATTTAGTATTTTAGGGTTCCTTGAATATAGCATTTTATAAAGAAGAACACCTTACGAAACCACGATCACAGCTTTCGTATGGACCATGATCCAATACGTAGAGCAAAACAAAAACTTCATTAACATTTTCGAGTTGAGAAATATCCAAATCTATAACATTTACAATGGGATTATGATAACTAAAGTAAGATACGAAATATTTGAGTTCTATTTTTTCAATTATTCTTGCAATAATAGCATAAAAAACAATCTAAAAGTCAAATTGTAATTGTATTGTATACTACGCGCATGCGTTTGAGTGCCACGCATTCACTCTCGCTCTGTGTCTTTCTATTCTGTTAAACGTTTAACGCAACCTTGTTGGAAGCCGCATTAGAAGTTTCACTTCAATAAGTTTATTTGACATCAACTACATAATAGAGGGCTCCTACGGGCGTGTAAAAAGGCGTTTGTGCTAAGTAGTACGGCACTTACTTTCACCAGTATCTAGCGTTAAAATATACTGAACCCAACACATAATTGGAACGAGTATAAAATTATAAGGAACCTAGTAACTGGTTTAGAAACTAATTACGAAAAATAAATTATACAATGTAATTCCATGTTTTGACGAATAAATTATCCTTATCTTTAGTGCTTCTAAATTATGCTATTAAATGCAGTTTATTAATATTCATATCGAATTTTAAATGTTTGGAATGCTTAAGTCATTGCTGTCTTTTATAAGTCAATGTCTAGGTTAACTGGAGGACTGAACTATGTCTAGAAGTGGAATTACTACTTCATATATTAACGACTAGCTGCGCCCCGCAGTTTTACCCGCATAAACCCAGTTTTCCCGCAATAACTCTGCATTGCCATTTCTCTACATTTGCAGATTGCAAAAAATCCAATGTCAAATTGTGAGTTCATACAAAAATCACACAAATAAAAACCTTATCAGTGTTTTTGCAAATTTTCCAATATTCCGGGCAACTATCTTATTTTTTTCTTTCATATGAACCTTCTGACAATAACAAAATCTAAAAAAAAAAAAGAATTATCGTAACCGGTCCAGCCGCTCACGCGTGATGCCGTGACCAAGGAAGCCGATTTCTCAGGAATCAAGAACTACGAGAACCATGGTCCCACTAACACCCAGACTTACAGCGAATATTTGTGGTTCACACAAATCTTTGCCTTGTGACTTACCAATTTTTTGAGACATAAATGAACTAAAATACACTACTTGTGTACAAGCCATTTCAATCATAAAGGTGGTAACACATGTGTTTAAAAATACCAATTTTAATTGTCATAAAATTTTATTTATAATATTAATCTAATATCACAATAACAAAATGAGCAACGTAATAAATAAGTACGAACTGAATTGTAACATAAAACATAACAATAGCTTAAATAGGAACACATAGCAATACTTTAAGTAGGCACTTAAAAAAAAACAATATTAGCAGTTATAAAGCCCAATCAGAGGCTAACTTTGACACTAGAAAAGTAATGCCGTAAGTGTATAACTGTGTTATACATATATATTTAAACGTAACATTATATCATTGCTTTCTTAAAATATATTATAACTTATAATACCCAAGGTTTTTAAATTATATTAATAAAAACTTACCCGATTATGACAAAGCCAAAAGGTGGGTTATGTGTTTAGCACGCTTTGTATATAAGTTTGTTTACTAGAACCTTAAATGCTTGACCAATTTCGATAAAGAATAATAACACTAGGAACGAATGGACATATTATAATTATGTAATAAAGGTATATTTTGTATTTTTCCGCTTTTAAAAATCTCTTTTTACAGTGGAAATAAAGAATACAATACAGCATCTGAAAGAAAAAAATTCACAGTATATATTATAAACAGTCATATACATAATAGCATTTCTAACAGAAATTATAACTTCATTCATTTTTCTATTTCAAGTTGGGTCCATATCTATGATCTCGAATCCGTGACCGTAACTAATACGCGTGACAAAACACAAGTGTGGACGGGTTTAGTCACGCGTATTTGTTACGTCGCGGTGTCACGACCTAATGTCACGCAGCGATCCACTCAAAGGCTTCTTGAAGGTGCCGTGATAAAATATCAGTTTCCATCCATATTAAGCGTAGCAAGTACTGTGACGAGGTCACGGTCACGGTTACAGATGTGGAGCCACCTTTATATTTTTTAGTTCATTTAAATTTTCATCGTCTTACCTTCAAATGGCACTTCAACTGTTATACTGTCTTTCAATGTTATGTTGTTCAGATACTGCGAAGTAAAAACGTCCTGAAAATAGAATTAACTAGTTACTGTGCCATTCTTCACTAGCCTACGGTCGTGTTGACAGTTTATTTCTTTAAAAGGTCATAATCTCTGGAATTACTGATCCGATTCAGGAAATACTTTCACTAATAGAAAGCCATATTATCCCCGATTGCTATAGGCTATGCTTTATCCCGGAAAATGCAGAGCTCCTACGGGAAAACGGGAATTACGTCAACCGCTTGTCTTAGACAGCAAGTAAGAAACGTTAACTGCTATTTCTTACCATAACTGAGTATCCATCAGTAGAGTTGAGTCCGTATTTAGAGGGAGTGAATGAGACAGTAGCATTCTCAGTTTCCAAGTTGACCAGCAGGAAAGAGCAGGACGGATAGTTGTCACCCTTCATCGGTAGATGTGGTTTCACCCACAGAGTTATTGAGTTAGGTAACTGGAAAGACGAAGATGAGACAACTTAGATATAACCACATATGATATAATAATAGTGCTACATACAGAATGGACACTCTCCACCCCCCGCGATCCGCTTCCCCGCACCTCTACCCTCAACCCGGAGGGAAATCGAGAGGTCAGTCAATATTACACGGCCAAATGACAAATGACAATAGACAAACGGATTAGTATAAACCTTCATACTAGCGGGTTGTCTTTTGTTTTGGTCGCGTAATATCTTTGAGCACTCACACACGCATTTGGCGCGTGTACTAAAGCCATTTATATGTGTGAAATGTCATAACAGTCATTTGTATGAAGTGTCCGGGTGAGATATTACTTTGATATAACTTAATAAGTTACTATTACTTAGCCACAACTGACGTGAAAGTAAGAAGTTGCTTCGCAACTCTACGACACCGGGTGCCTGATTACGTAAAACTTTGCAGAGCGACAGCGATCAATACGCGATCGGTCGCAAAATGTCACTAAAAATCAATATACAGTACAATACAATAGTTCTTTATTGACACCTTAATAACATGTTACAAAACAAGAAATAATTTAAAAAAAAAATTGTACTATGGGCGGCCTGATCGCTTAAAGGCAACCTTTGGATGGAAAGGAACTAAATTATAAAATCATGCGCCTTAAGTGTTTGACTTGTAAAATTGCTTTATTTTTGCCTACTTACAGTATAAGTGACTGAAAAAATTGCACCCGTGTAGTAGTAGCTTTGAGCTGTCGCCTCGAAGCACTTAATTCTAAACTAAATATACATTGCTCGCTTTGTTCGCGTGCCGGTAAATAAGCGCCGCAATAAATACGCGTTAAGTCAGTAGACTGCAGTAATTATGCGCCTCTTAAATTGCGCGATCGTGCAATTTAGAGCCAGTTACTGGACTAAGTAATTGGACGCCTTTTTCATAGTTTTTTTTAAATGATATAGTGTATTGAGTTTCGTATCTTAGTCAAAGAAGACAAAGTTTGCAGTGTAACATACATGTATAGTTTTCTTTGTTCTGTGGTGTTTCAATAAAGAGTTTATCTATCTATCTATCTATCATACAGAATGGCCACTCTCTACCCCACGCAATTGGATGGACTATTGAGAGGACAGTCAATATAACACGCCCAAATACAATAGACAAACGCTTTGTATGAACTTTCATACTAGCCGGTTGTCTTTTGTTTTGGTCGCGTAGTATGCCTGTGTATACATTTGACGCGAGTGCAAACGTCATTTATATGCGTGAGTTGTCAATTCAACTTTTGTATGGAGTGTCCGGGGTGTGCGTTTAGTTACCTGAAATGGTCTAGCCATGACTCCGTTAGGGTCTTGTGCAATGGCAATAAGGTCCATATTCTGCAACAAATCTTTCTCGTATGGAGTTATGTTGTTCATGTCACAGCTGAGGAGCAAAGGCGCGGATAGCATCGCGTATACTGACAGCTGCACGCGGCTTTGGCTGGGAGACAGGGAGTCTGTACCGAAGATTAGCTGAAAAGATACATATAAAATATAAATAAACTAGCTGCGCCCCGCGGTTTCACCCGCATAATTCAAGTTTTCCCGCAATAACTCTCTTAAAAGCAATATATTTTCCCCGTTTATGCCACAATCTTCGTTGATGCTCCGCTCCTATTGGTCGTAGCGTGATGTTATATAGCCTATAACCTTCCTCGATAAATGGACTATTCAACACAAAAAGAATTGTTCAATTCGAACCAGTAGTTCCTGATATCCTAGCGTTCAAACAAACAAACTCTACAGCTTTATATATTAGTATAAAAGTATATATCGTGTCACGATTATATACATATTTCCTGACCTCTAACTAGAATTCCCTGTATATAGACAAAAAGGACCCCAGTAACACCCGTCAGTCAGTCAGGTGGTCGGTCGGTCGACAGTCAATCGGTCAGTTGCTCGGTCAGAGGCGCACGAGTTGAATGCAGTCGGGGCCTTTAGATACACATAGTTAAGCTCCACATTAACCTTGCTCGCCTGCTGTAGATATTATATTTATCCAACCCTTACCATATCGGGATCGTTCCACTGTCCCGGTCTGTGATGCTGGGCTATGCGTGGGTACTCCAGCTGGTAGTGGTGAACGATGGCCCGGAGCGGCTCCCAGGCCGCCATCACATCGTGAAAGTTCCGCCACAAGTTACAGTGCTGAGCTATCGGGCCGTAGTCTGGCTGGAAATTTTAGTTTTTGAGCTTAATACGACTTTACCAAAAAGATTATAATCTAGTATCACACCTTTGTCAGATATTCATCTGCCAGGGAGTAGTGTGCAAACATTACTGTGTTCCGGTTTGAAGGGCAATGTTTCCAGCTACATTCCTGGGCATATGATACTTTATAACCGATGTGTCAGGGTGATGAGCGCAGTGCATTGCCGCTTACCATCAGGTGAACGACTTGCTCGTCTCGTTACTTAGTAACATAAAAAAAAACTAATTTTGAAAAAGAATAGAATAGATAACTCTTTATTGTACACCAGAAACAAAAATAAACACAGTACAGAAAAATTATAATAGGTAAACAAGGGTAGTACAATGGGCGGTCTTATCGCAATTTCTTCCAGACAAGCCTTGGATGGACAGTAAAAAACATTTAAGAATTTATTTGAAAAAAATATTTATATTACCTTAGTGTGGTGAATGAATTCACTGTAGTAAGGCCAACTGCATGAATAGACCATCGGTCTTCCTGTCCGATTTAGCTGCAAACCCAAGTCAATGTATGCTGAAACATTAACGAAAATAACTCTTGTAGCTGGTAGCCTTAAGGTTCAAAACCGCGGCTTCATTCACAGATAAAAAATATCCTGTGCTTAGACAAAATAAGATTAGGATTTGCTTAACAACAATGGATAAATTCATATTCTATAACGAGCAAAAGGCAAATTCATAACAAAAAAAAAACAGAACTGAAGTGACAACCTGACCGTTATAGCCATAGACAAAAAATCATAGTTCTACTTGATCCAATCAGCAGCGTTGTGCCTATTGGGCAATAGGCAGCATGGTGTATGGCCACCATAAGATACAAATCTGTAGGAAAGCATAACATGAACACAAAAATTTATCATAACTTAAGTTCAAAAGAAATGCTACCGTACCAGTTTCAAGATACTCTTTGGAGACAAAGCACCCGTCAACTTTCAAATAGTCGACGTCCCAGCTCGCAAACGTCTCGGCGTCTATCTTGAAATGGTCCTTCGAGCCCGGATACCGCATGCATGTGGTATCCGCTATGTTGGTGTACATCCCGAATTTTAGCCCTCGGTTGTGGATCTGGAAAGCAATAACACTTTTTTTAGTGGTGCTGGCATATTCCCAACACTCCTGCTGACGTCCTGCCAATGGGTACATCAGGAATGAATATTCCCTAGACCTAGACTAGAGAAATATGTTGATAGGTACCCCAACTCGGGTTTGAACTCATGGCACTCTCCTTGGAAGATGGACATTCTCCCACTACGCTATCACCACTCGGTAAAAAGCTGTGTATTTACATGTGAACCGGGTTTTGATATAGATACAATCCTTTAAACCAATTATGATTAATCGGTGTGTATTTTATATGTGTGCGTGAGTTGAGTAGATATGAATGGATGAGATAATAGATGTGAGATTAAATTTAATGAAAAATTTAATGATGTGTGAAATTGAATTTAGAAATGTTATGATTATTATAGCTGGGTTTAGCTATGTCTGTATATAGCAATATTGATCTTTTCAACAAGTTATTTATCCTGATAACAATTTTTTTTTAAAAGTCTCTCTGTGACTGTTTCTAGAAGGCAGGGGAAGTACCAGATATAAACATTTAGCTTCTAAGTTACTCGCAAACTGGCTACGAACTTGGTGAAGTTTGTTTCATTTGATTGAGAAATGAGACGAGGTTCACCTGATGGTAAGAGCTATGCCTGCCCATTACAGTTACTGTGGCACAAAGAACTTTGCTCCGCATAATCTTGTGCGGCACTGCACTGCGCTTGTCAACCTGAGACATTGGTTGGTGGTTGCACATTTGATTTTTACACAGAACAGGGTAACTATTTGTGTGAACCACAAGTTTTTACTCTGAGTTTGGGTATTTGTTGGATCATAGTCTCTTAGTTTCGGGTTCCCTAGATACAGGGAATCGTAAATTGTAACTATTAGTCAGCTAGAAAAATATACTAACATAATCAGCAATATATTTCATTCCCTTCGGAAACCTTGTCACGTCAGGGACCAGCCTGCCTTCCTCGTCTCTCGTTTTCTCCGACCAGCAGTCGTCTATGATGATGTACTCATAGCCAGCTTCTTGATAACCCTCAGTGTAGAATGCGTCGGCCACTGATAGTATGAGGTCCTCACTGAAATGTAGATAATAGATAATAGTGATGAGTAAAGGGCTATAAAAATAAATTTAAAAAAAATATTCCTATCTAGTATCTAGGGAAAAATCCCTATATCAATCAAATGTCCAGGGTTTTTGAAATCATTACCCATTTATGGCATTTTTCATGATGGCAGTTCTAGATGTAACATGTTTGCCTTGACGATACCTCTTGATAAATAGACTTTTTTTTTTATTTGACTGAGTGACGAGACAAGCTAGTCATTTACCTAGTGGTAAGTGCTACGCCTACCCATAACAGTGACAGTGCCACCCAGAACTTTGCACTGCATAATCCAGAGTGGCACTGCACTGCTCTCATCACCCTGAGACATTGGCTCTAAAGTCTCATAAGCCCAGTAATTTCGCTGGAAACAGTGTCCTTCAAACCGGAACACAGTAATGACTCCTCAGATAATGTAAATAAATGTTTTAAAACATACTCCAAACACTTCTCCGGTTGGTTATCACAATCAGTTCCGCACATGTAATAGCCCCACGACATCCAGCCCATGGGCGGTGTCAGCGCTAACCCATTCTCCAAAACAAACACCCTATCCACGGCAAATACCACAACCACAAGCACAATAATCGCCCTAACCATGGCCCAGAAAAAACCGACCACACTGTATTTGATACTGTATACCGCTGAATTAAATCCGCAAAATAAACAAGCTGCGGCGTTAACTGCCCAGCCGGCACGATAAAAATAACATTTTATTGGAAAATGCTTTGATGTTTATACAAATCGCTCTCAATCTATGGATTGCCAGGCTCGCGGACTGTTCTATACGGCAGTATTGTTGTAATACTTCTCAATAATTAACATAAAAAGTACATAATAAATGCGTGTGAGTTGTACTGTATTCGTTTCGTTTCACTTTCTTTTGCTCACAGAATTCGAGTCACAGACGGATACGAGAAAACAAAATTTTAATTATATTTTTCTTCGGTTTGCCGTTCGTTTGTTTATTGAGATTGGATGTAACTGATGGAAGGTGTTACTTATCATTTGTCAATAGTGTATCTGAATGTCAATGTCAGTTAGGCGGTTTGAATAAGTTTCGTTTGTCAGTAGCAAAATATGCCTTCATACTTCTTAATATTCGCCGTAAACACTCAAGCCGCTTTTATATTTTCCACTTTATACACGAAAGCAACCGCGAGTGTGGATGGCTTCTAGGAATGTAGTTCGTTACTTGATGGGCTTTATTTGACTAGCGGTAGCTACAGTTTAAGACTTGAAAAGTGAGTAAGTTGGTATTCTACAATTTTCAAGTAACGTTATCAAGACAACTGTAACATTTCTGTGAAACATAAACCTCAGTAAGAAGTACATTTAGTGCAAGACGTCACGTACGAGCGAGCATTCAGGGAACGAAATAAAAAATACATAAACTGCTGTACGCCCGTCCACACAATTTAAGTAAAAGGGCGAACGAGCGTCTTGCACGCTATGGTTATTTGTGCAAAACTTTATGAAGTTGCTGCTAAAACCTTGTTGTTACTTGATCATCAATGAATTGTGAATCGCTACCATGTGACAAAAAATCTTATCAAACATTTTTACGTATCAAAACGTGTAAAAAAAAAACATGTTTTTGTTTCTATGTTAACGTACATGGTTGGAGTTAAATATAAATGCAATGGTTAATCAAATGCCACTGTAAAATAAATCTTAATAAAACATCGCACATTAAAAAAAAAAGCCATGAAAGTGAAAATTCTTTCTCACAAACGCGGCCTATCAGAAAAGTCGATGGAAAAAGGTTAAAGATATAAAAACTCCCGAACTATAATAAAACGCAGGAGGCACCCGGGGAGAAACAGAAGTTTAGCGAGGAATTTACTTTTATTAGCTATCTAACTACCCATTTCTAACTTGATTGAAATTCATGGCCCGCTTATGGGCGAATGAAATAGTTAATCGGAAACTTTAAATGGAAAGCATTGAGAACCGTGCTTGTAGCGAATAACCTACATGTTATTCGCGTATCAAGGTAGTAAGTAGGTACTTATTGGATACAGCTTGGTCTACTTTTATTACTTTAGTAGTACACAATAACGCGAAGCTGTAAACGAGTGTGAAAGCTTTCGCGGTATCTATTTCGGTATTTTCGCAGCCTCCGATTGGCGGCGGACCGTGAATTTGTCGCGCGTAAAGCCAGTTTATGCCAATGGTTTCCACCTTGATTATAATTGAACATGACAGCATGCTCAATTAGGTACGTAGGTAGGTACGGCCCAGACTCAACAATTGAGACTGTGCCTAATTAGCCCCGTGCGTTTCATACTAGAGACGCCAGCGCGTGGTCCCGCGGCTGAGCACTTTCTATGAATCCCCGCGGGCGCCTGCGTAACGCAGTTTCAGGCTTTAGTAGTAAAATAAATTTTCTTTGTCCACAGAAGTGTGGCGCGTATGGTCGAGCATGGGCGATGGCATGGCGTAGTGTCATGATGGGTGCAGGGCGGGTCGCGCTCGTCGCGCCGCTCGCCGCTCTGCTCGCCGCCGTGCTCGTCGCAGCCGAGTCGCTCGAGCCGACACTCGACCCCGCGCAGTTCGAAGCAGCCTTCCAAGGTACTTATACCAGTAGGTATAAGTATGGCCTGACTATAATGATGGTAGTATACCATCATTATAGTCAGGCCCGGATTATCCATAAGGCGGATTGGGCGATTGCCTACGGGCCCTGCACCGACTAGGGGCCCACGGGCCCAGGGGACTAGTGGATGCGGCCGATGCGGGCCACGCACAATGAAAAATAGAAACGAAATGTGTGCTGGGACATATAGTAGAAGTGAAACTCCAACGGAGAAGTGGAAAAACCAAACGCAACAAATTTTTAAATTTTTCGGGGGGCCCGAGAATTGCATTGCCTAGGGACCTCGATAGGGTAAATCCGGCCCTGATTATAGTGCTCGTGATATTAAGTATCTTTTATTTTGAGCATGTCGTTCACCCGTTTGAAACATCAGGCAAAATAAAAAAAACAAATTGTAGAAGCAATATGGCCTGAACACAGAAAATAAGACTTCTACAGTACACGGAAAGTGCTGAAGCAAGAGATTCAACGATATCACTACTGTTGGCACAAAACTTATTTTAATAGTTCTAAAGTTAGGCTATCCCTTTCATTTTCAGAAGGCTAAAGAGTGACAGCAAATCGTTTGACTAAACTAAATGTTATTTTAGACTTTTTGATTTGAACTAATGACTATATAATATTGGACTGATTTTCTAAATGAAAATCTTTGCAGCGTGAGTAGCATTCGTGTAATGTTCACCGCATACACAATTACGGCCAAGAGCTCTCTGGGAGTAAGAAAACCACGCCTCAGAAAAGTTTCCATATTATTTTCAAAAAGAGGGACATTAATAATTCTTTGCGCAATAACAGGGTAACCGTGATATAAAATATTTAAGAGTAAAAATCGCTGCCTATTTATACAGCTGTGGTGGTGTTGTACAGGCATTGAGGCATTTATATTGAATCTGTGAAAAATACCATCGCAATTTTTACCAATTTCTTCATAAAGCTGGTAATATTTACTAAAACAGAATGAAAACTGCAAACACGTGTTGATGATGATATTTATATTTCACTTCTTAAATTGTACAGAGTTTCAGCTTAGGCTAGAGTACGTTACAGAATGCCCTTTAACTGCGCTGCTCGCACTATATATCGAGCTTACCCCCACCGCAACCAAAGGCGGTTACCAAATAGCGACAATCATTTAGGCGCGTCATAACAGTCGGACGTGACGTAACAATCAACTGAGGTTCTTAATTAACGCTGTTGGGCTTGCTTGCTGGGCTCGGCTAGGCATCGGCATGGCAGGGCTTGGCTTTACATGGCATGGCATGGCATGGCTTGGCTTGGCTTGGCTTGGCTTGGCATGGCTTGGCTGGCTCGGCATACGGCTTGGCAGGCTCGGCATACGGCTTGGCAGAACGGCTGACCGTTACAATCGGCCACCCTGCAACAATTGCTCCCGCAATGGGAACAGACAGTGGACATTAACTTTCTAATAAATCAAGAAGGTCTTCAGTTTCTAACTGCTCGTCAGAGCTGCTGGCACTGTCAGACACTGGAGCTATGCTTCGGTAAGGGCGCAAAGAGTCTGCGGACACGAATCCGGTGAAGTTTTTGTAACCTCTTAGGCCTTTAATACTCCTGATTCGGTATCTGTCATTGCCAACAACTGTTGCCACAATGTAGGGTCCTGAGTAAAGATCATCTAACTTCGTGTTTACTTTAGCAGCGCTACTGGTGGGTGCTTGTCTCCAAAGAACTAATTCACCCTTTTTGTAGATATGACAATTTTTGCGACGCTTATCAAAATGACGTTTCATTTTCATACTAGCCCGTTCAATACGCTGCCTAGCTTTAGTGCGTTTTGCCTGGTTGGATTCGACCACGCGCCCTGGAATCGAAACGTCGCATACTGACCTACCACTGCGAGAAAACATCAGATCGTAAGGTTTAAGACCAGTCGTATCGTTAAGAGTATTATTTATACCCCAGACTACGTCAGGTAGACTATTTGACCAGTTATTCGCGGTTTCACTGGGGTCGGTTGCACGTAACGCGCTGAGAATGGTTCGATTCGTGCGTTCTACCTGACCGTTAGCGCGTGGACACGCAATAGCGGTCATAGTGTGCTTGAACTGTTTCTCGGTGGCAAATTTCTTAAAATACCTACTAGTATACGCCTTTCCGTGATCTGACACCACCCTATCTGGATATCCGAATAAGCTGAAGATTCGTTTTAGAAGTCGGACGGTTTCTACCGAATTTACTGTGCGGGTTGGTTCCGCAATTACGAACTTCGAGAATGCGTCAGTTATAACCAACATGTACTCATGACCTTTCTTTGTCCTACAAAAGGGACCTAAATGATCGACGTGAATCGTCCTAAAGGGTTCCGTAGGTTTGGGAATAGGATGCAGCATGCCTTCCTTTCTCCCATATTCACCTTTCCCGTAAGCGCAATGTAAACAAGCCGTGACATACTTTCGGATAAATCTCGTCATTTTAGGAAACCAGTAATCATTTTTTATCAAATGTAAGCAACGTTTTAGGCCTACATGTCCTATTTCATCGTGATGCATTTGCACAATTTTCCACCTAGCTGGCCCGGGCACTACAAGACGATTTCCCGCTTGCGTTTTACGATACAACCTATCATTTATTAGTGTGAAATCTTTTGTTATGTCACGGTCCGCTGAACCAGTTTTTAATTGGTCGATGATGCTTTTTGCTTTATCATCCTGACACTGAACCGTATAAAACCAATCCAAAACTTCTAGACGATTTACATTTAGCACGTCGATGGGGTTCCTACTAAGCGCGTCGACGTGCTTCATGCGCTCACCTGGCCTATATTCGACGCTTATGTCGTAATCTTGTATCGACAACCACCATCTCGCAATTCGCGGAATTATGTCACGTTTTGTCAAGGTGGAGCGCACAGCTGTACAGTCCGTAACTACTTTAATATGTTTACCCACAACATAAATACGAAATTTACGCAAAGATTCTACTACTGCTAACGTTTCGAGTTCGTAGCTGTGATACATACATTCTTGTTTAGATGTTACTCGACTAAAGTACATCACCGGCCTTAAAGTACCATCGTGCTGTTTTTGTAACAATATACCCGCTATACCTAATTTGCAAGCATCTGTATGTATTTCCGTCTGCAACGCAGGATCGTATATTGCTAATACTGGTTTTGAACAAAGACATTTCTTTAATTCGTCGAAACTTTCGGATTGTTTACTACTCCAGTTCCATTGCATGTCTTTCTTTGTTAATTCTGTTAGTGGTCGGGCTATTTGTGCAAATTTGTAAATAAACTTTCTAAAATAGCTACATAATCCGATAAACTGTCGAACTTCGTGTACATTTTTGGGAGCAGGAAACTGAGACACAGCGGTTAATTTTGACTCTGCCGGTTGAACACCATTTTCAGAAATTTCGTGTCCTAAATACGTCACTTGAGCTTCTAAAAATGTACACTTTTTCATATTCAGTTTAAGATTTTCGTTCTCGAACTTATCAAGCACGGTTTCTAAAATGTCAAGGCCCGATTTAATATCTACTGAGGGTAGTAATATGTCGTCTAAGAAAGCTAAAATTTCGCATGAATTGTCATTAACGCAAGTACCGTCACTAGTTGATTTTTGGATTGAATTCACTATTTTGTTGATTAGTCGCATGAAAACCGACGGAGAATTGGCTAAACCAAAGGGAACGCGGAGATACTCATAATGTCCAGCTTGACATATGAATGCACTTTTATGAGTATCTTCCGGTTTCAGACTGACCTGGTGATACCCTTGAGCCATATCTAGACACGTAAAATATTTTTTGCTGGCTAGTTTGGATATGTGATCCTCAATGTTCGGCAGTGGATATCTATCCTTAACGGTGATTGCGTTAAGCGCACGATAATCTACACACAACCTGCTATCGCCGTTTTTTTTCTTAACTAATATTACTGGCGATGCATAACTAGATTCAGACTCTTTAATGATACCGGCGTCTAATAACTCCGAGACTTTAGATTTAACTATATTCTGTTCCGAGTGAGATAACCTATAAGGCTGTCGATGGATAGGCTGATCGGTCGTGAGATTAATTGGCATTTGAACTAAATTAGTACAACCGAGCTCTTTCGTGCTACTAGCAAAACTATTTTTATATTTAAGTAGCAAACTAATCAAATTGTTGCGGTCGTCATTATCTAAATTTCCTATCTTAATATCGGCAAGTAAAACACCGCCTATGTTCAGAGTAGGGGCATGGTTTATCGCTAGGACGGTAGGTGATCCGTCAGGCACATTTATAAATCTAGACACATTAGGTAACACAGGCAAGTTGGCTACGCAAGATGGCTTATTAGGTACAAATGGCATGGCTTGGCTAACCTGGCTTGGTGCTGCTGACTCTTCACAGCTCTCGGCTCGCGTGAGAAGCTGGCCGGCCTCCCAAACGACGTCCTTATCACCCGTGTTGACGACTTTGATATGTCCGGTGCTCCCTCGAAGTAAGGTGGCGGGTAAGGAGTAGGAAACTCCTTCGAACTCGAAGTGGCGTAATGCGGTGCAGGCGTTGTGGTCCTTGCGGTTTCCCAGGACCTCGACCCTGATAATGGATGCTCCAGGCGGTAACACTTCTCGGTGGGCTGTCACCACTTTGAACTTATGACTTTCTTCGGTTACGTCTATTCCTGGCATGAAATCAGGTTCTTGCATCAATATTGCTGTACCATTCTTCACAATCAGCGACATATTGTTGCCATTGATTATGGGCTGTCCAATTAACAGATGGATGTCTCCCATCTCTGCATCTGCTACGAATGCGTCACATGGAACTTGAATGTTGTCTATCCGCAAGTCAAATTTTACCTCTCCGCGGGTTGTGATTAATCCACCAGAAAATCCTTTCAAAATTGTGCTTGAAGGTATGATTCCAAGGGACAGTAGCTTGGAAATTTGACTGGTCATGACGTTTACCTGGCTTCCGGTGTCAATGTAGGCCTTCACGTATACTCCGTTGATCTCAGCTGTTTTCCTGTATATATCATTATAGTTTTGGATCAACTTGATATCCTTGACGCTGTTGTTTGCTTCTACCATAGGCCGTTGTAATGTGGCAGAAGATGAGTTGTTGCAGCGTGTAGCAATGTGGCCTTGCTTGCCACATTTAAAACACACACGTTGATCAGGTAGTGTACAATTTCGCAGCATGTGACCAGTTTTCTTACAGCGCGGGCAGGGGTCATTTTCCGAGAAAATCTTCTTTTCTGCCGGCACAAGTCGCACGTCCTTGTTCGGTACCCGAATCTCTGATACTGGGCCTCGGTAGTCGTCAAGAGCACAGAGGAAAGATTCGTACAGCTCATCAGGACGTTCACATTGGAAAGCACGTGCATTTGCTTGTAAAGAAGCGGGTAGGCCTCTAATTATACACGAAACACTGGCGCCATCCGATAATTTGCAGCGAAAGCACATGGAGACCTTGTCTTGATAATATTTCGTCATGGTCTCGTTAGGCTACTTCCGTCTTTGCATCATCTCATCTAATAATGCACTGTAGTCACGATGTTTTGGAAAAGCACGTAGTAGCATTTGCTTCCACTCGTTCCAGGAATAATCATATTCGTCGAGTCTGTTGTACCACTTGCGGGCTTGACCGCGCAGTTTATCTTGGAGATGAAATGCCTTGATCTGGTCACTCCAATCATGTATGTCACCAAGTTGGTCGATTTTCTTCAACCACGCCGATACTGTACAATCTTCGCCGTCTGGGTCGAATTCCGGGATGAGCGACGCAGCGCGATGATTCTTGGCTCGCCCCAGGTATATAGTGTTGTCTTGTTCGAGATCGCGAATCGCCATGTCGACCTCTTTCTCCAATAGGTTTTTTAGCAATTTTCTGGCAGGCTGTGGGGTAGAATCGCTGTCATCATCTTGTTCTTGGTGATGATTTGAAGAATCCCATCCTGGTGGGCGGATTCCTTGACCACAGGAAGTCTGGTGATTTCGTTTCATAATCCCAATTCTGAGTAAAACAGAATGAAAACTGCAAACACGTGTTGATGATGATATTTATATTTCACTTCTTAAATTGTACAGAGTTTCAGCTTAGGCTAGAGTACGTTACAGAATGCCCTTTAACTGCGCTGCTCGCACTATATATCGAGCTTACCCCCACCGCAACCAAAGGCGGTTACCAAATAGCGACAATCATTTAGGCGCGTCATAACAGTCGGACGTGACGTAACAATCAACTGAGGTTCTTAATTAACGCTGTTGGGCTTGCTTGCTGGGCTCGGCTAGGCATCGGCATGGCAGGGCTTGGCTTTACATGGCATGGCATGGCATGGCTTGGCTTGGCTTGGCTTGGCTTGGCATGGCTTGGCTGGCTCGGCATACGGCTTGGCAGGCTCGGCATACGGCTTGGCAGAACGGCTGACCGTTACATTACCTATAAATCTTTCCCGCTACAAACCTTATAAAATATTCCCCTCGCTGTGACGCGGAATAATCCACATTTAATTATGTCCTTCCCTCCATAATCGGCCGAAGTTTAAAAACAAACAATGAATGTTTTTAATAAAGTTACGGAGCGTTTTGAATTGCCCCATTACCTGGAAATAGCGGGGAAAATAAATTAAATTGGTAGGCACCTACTGAAATTATAAGCAGTATTATTATGTTTATTACGTACCAATGTGTTTCTGAATAAACATATGTACGTAATTATCACTCGCTTTTCGGCGAAGGAAAACATCGTGAGGAAACCCACATACCCCGAGAATTATTTCGGAGGTAGGTATGTTATCCACTAATCCGGACTGGGCCCCCGTGGTGGATTATGGCCTAATCCTCCTCACGAAAGTGAGGGGAGACCCGTGCCCAGCAGTGGGACTTTATGGGTTGTTGATGATTATTATGTCTAAAAGCTGTCACCTACACCTACCCAGGTATAATATTTTCTTTTCGAATTAAACCTCTGGGGTAAATGTACAATAATAAATGTACATTTTTAGTCCGGGCTTATAAAAAAAGTGATATATGACATTTTTAACTGTTTTTTATTACACTGACAATGTTAAATAGTCTGTAACATGTCCGGGTGTAACATGTTAACATGTCCGGGTTCTGGGCTCTAAAATTCGCAATTTTCGCGCGTCATGTCCCGGTTGCCAAATTTTATACGAGACGAGACCTATGCACCATCCATCAAAATCTATTTCACAGCCTAAATTCCTAAACTGCCATATAAATTACCGGAGTTATGCCACCAGAGAAGTACCTGGGTAGGTACATTGATGTGTAATAAACCGTTTTTGTATAGCTAATAAAAGTGTGATACGAGAAGTGGGACATCCGACAAACATTTACAACGGTTTTACGAGTTTCGAGGAGTGCTCAAAGAGTAGGTAAAGTTGCAAATCCAAAGAAAACAAGGAAGGCCTTTTGCATTAGAGAAAACTTGCCTACTATTTAATTTGCTATATAATTTAAGGCACAGGAGCTAAATGGTATCGAATACATCAGGATCATCACCAACCCACATTGGCCCACTGCTGGGCAAAGATCCCCCCTCAGTTGCGTGAGGAGGATAGTAGGAATTTAAAATATAGTGCAAGCACAGTGTAAAACCTTATTATTAGGCTATAGTTACACTTAGTTCCCAAATGATTTCCTGAGAGAATTTTCAGATCAGAATAATAATATGGACAAGCGTGGTGATTACCTTACCGCTAATTGTTCTGTAGTGAACAAAAAGTGAATTTTGATTGCCAACAAACTTATCATCACCGAAAAACCTTCTTTACTTCATCTTCACAAAATTACAGAAACAATAAGCCCTATTGGATAGCGTGGATAAGCCGCTTGGGTAGTGTCAGCCGAAATTACTTAGGCCCCGACTGGTGAAAGCCACGTGCCACAGCCCAGTTGTAGAAACCATGGCCATGGGATGAAACCTTGGGACTTTCAATTAAAACATGAAGACAGCCCAATGTACAAGCACTGGATGCACCGACGTAACTCAGTTTCCTAAAAACCCAAGAAGCAGACGAACGTTTCTCCACAAAATAGCTGGCTGAACGTTACGAAACGATTCAATCGAAACTCGGGACTACACGGATAGGTTTAGTCCGAAAATCGAGACAGATTTCGGGGATATAGCGAGCAATGATTTTATACCGGAGGTAACTTTATGAATGGAAATGTTGCTTTAGCTCTAGAGCTTGCAGAATATCGAAGAAGCGTTTTGGTTTAAGCTTTATAGCGAATTTCTCGCTTCAGATGCTATATTGCCATGGGTCCTTAGCTTAAGCTGTTTGCGTTCTCATCTGGATTAAGACTGGACTTTTAATCCCTGGAGAGTCTCCATAACGAACTCTATAGGTACCGGTAGACTGTGTGTGCCATTTTATTGGTTCTCATAATCTAGTGCCTACGTTCTTCACCAGATAGATACGTCGGTGTTTAGTTACTTTCGCTACCCTTCACGCGTCTGTGTTAGCAAATAAATAGTAAAATTATCAATCGTTATATATGACGCTATCACAGAATGATTTTTTTCGCGAAAGTACCACTTATCTGTTTATTACCACCTCTGTAACAAATTTGACAGTAATCAGTTTAAACGCCCTTTAACAGTTTATGGCAACGCAATTAGTCGAACTTCAAATCTAATTATCGCCATGTTTATCCAGGGTTATCTAGAAGATTTATGGGGTTGTTTACACGGTGCGAGTTCCCAAGCCAGCGGATTGTAACTGGGTTAAGTACCACCAAGGTACACGTATAAAATTATTATCAGCAGGAACATGCCTTCATACTACTTAGAGATGTGCTCCAGTTACTTAAGGTCCGTACTTTATTTAATTATGTTAGGTTTAGCTTTTCTAGTCCCCTGGAAGACAAAGTTGGAATTCCATTTTAATATCTCTACATGATCTCCTGCCACTTGTTGCTGCTCATAATAATGTTATTGAGACATGGCTGAGAAGAATCGCTTTTACAGAATATAGGATTAAAATTTTTGCAATTAAAAAGCCAGGACACAAAATTACCTAACATTAATTTGAGAAAACTGGTGATTTTAAATTTTTTAATAGATTTTTTTGCTTATTGCAATAAACACGATCGATGAAGTCACCTTTCATAAAAAAAAAAACATAATCAAAATCGGTTCAACCGCTTGGAAACGCAGACACAGAGAGATATACACGTTAAATTTATAGGCTGTCTGAGTTGGGTGGTCAAAACATTTTTTAATATCCCTCGCCAACGAAGAAACACAAATACGCTTGCATACACAAAGTAAGTATATATATGTCATACACATATCGCTCGTTATTTTAATTGAATCAAAGCATATACTAGGTAGGCCTCTTCTGCAAGAGTCCGCCTGGGGAAGCAGTAGCGTGCAAACATTACTGTGTTCCAGCGAAATTACTGGGCATATGAGACTTTAAAACCGATGTCTCAAGGTGACGAATGCTGTGCAGTGCCACACAAAGTTTTGAAATAGAAAGTTTTGGGTGACATTGGGCAGGCGTGGCACTTATCATGAGGTGAACGACTTGCTCGCCTCGTCACTTCTTCATCATCATAACCATCAATCCATAACGGCCCACTGCTGAGCCAGGGTCTCCCCTCAGTTTCGTGAAGAGGGTTAGGCCATAATCCACCACGGGGCCAAATGCAGATTAGTAAAAATAATACTCTCCCGATCACTCGCAACGTGTAAGCTTACCAGGTCGTGCACACGGCAATAGGCAAATGGCGGATTTAATTATTCATTCAATTTGGCAAGATAATAGGTTCGCCCACAATGGGTGGGCAAATGAGGCTTTTATTTCCATTGTTTGTGTCGGGTGAAACGGTTGGCTGTTTTCGTATTTAGGCCAGCTCGACCGCTGATTCGATGTAACTTTTCGCGCCTTTATTGAAGTCCTGTCTGTATTTATTTATTATTATTGAAGTATAACTTCTTTCTTCTTGATTTGGGGAGTAAGCTGGTGGATGCGTTACGACAAATGTGATAACGTTTGGTGTTTGGGAGCCCCCTTAAATAGTTATTTAATTCAGTTTTTTAGTATTTGTTGTTATAGCGGCAACAGAAATACATCACCTGTGAAAATTTCAACTGTCTAACTATCACGGTTCATGAGATACAGCTCGGTGACAGACGGACAGACAGATAGACAGACAGCGGAGCCTTAGTAATAGGATGTCGTTTTACCGTTTGGGTACGGAATCCTAAAAAAAATTTTAAGTTCCTACCTAAGCTATTTTTTGACGCATCTCTACTAGTTAACGATTGACACATACTTAGGCAGGCAGTAGGTAACTAGCTTAACTCATAAAATACCTATGTACTAGGTACTAGAGAGGTAGGTACCTACGCCCAAACAATATTTCGCTCCGTTTTCCTGGTTCATGCAAAAGGAGAAAATATTATTGTCCGGTTCTCTTCGTTCTTCAATTCAATTCGGATATGTAGGTCAGTGATTGATAAATTATCGTGTTCCACCGGCTGCTGCCGCGTAGGGTTACCGAGCGTTATACGGAAAGGGGCCAGGTTGAAATTCTTCCCTGATTGATAGATTGATGAAATGTTACTCATTTTAGTGATTGAGATAATGATGGTGTGCGGTGGCACTTATTTGAAATGTCAAGCGCCGCGCGGGTGTTTTTTTTTAATTATAATACTGCGGGCTCTGCACGTACAGGCATTCATCCTAAATAAAAAATAAAAATTAGGTTATCGAATTGTGTAGGTGCGAGAGAAAAAAAATAAATAAATTTGGTTTTGATGTTTTTGGGAACCTACGACGGTCTTTAATGCCACTTTTCGACCGGTCTTCATTGCATTTAAATATTTTCAAAAGCCTTGAATTGAATATGTCTGAGAAAACAGAAATCTATGGTGACCCTACACCTGTGGTCTACGTAAATCACCCTTGCAAAGGTCTGCTGAGAAAAATGGCCTGCTAAGACTGGTCGAGTTGTAAATTGGTTTATGTTTGCGTGGGTTTGGGATTAAGTAATTTAGGATTGCGGTATAATTGGCTCAACCGTACCTTTGTAGACTTGACTGAAAAAAAAAAAAATAGCGTCGGGATTTTTGCAGTAAGTGGATAAGTACCTAAGTATTAGTGCATTAGTCATTTGTCATTTGGGTGTGTATTTGTGTAACTGCCTTTTTTTTTATTTGACTGAGTGACAAGACGAGCAAGTCGTTCACCTGATGGTAAGCGCTACGCCTGCCCATATCAGTTACAACCCTATTGACTGACCTCCTGATTTCCCTCCGGATTGCGGGTAGAGGTGGGCGGAAGTGGATTGCGGGGGTTGAGAGTGTTCATTCTGTAATAGCACTATATTTCATCTGTGCTCATAGCACAGTTTATTTGATTGAGTGACGAGACGACCAAGTAGTTCACCTGATGGTAAGCGCTACGCCAGCCCATAACATTTACAGTGCCACCCAGAGCTTTGCTTTGCATAATCTTGCGCGGCAGTGCACTGTACTAATAAGACACCTATAACATAACCCCATCGCACCAAACCATCAATCCCTAACAAAATGATCCCGAAAGGCTCGTAAAGAACACGGGAAGAACATCCCGAGAGAAACCTGCAATCATTTTGTTCTCTGACGTTCCGACACTTCCGACAAATCCCATGTCTGGCAAATGTACCCATAGGACTGACAGCCGTGCCACAGTTGAAACAGAAAAGAAGGTGAACTTCTTAGAACTCTGCCAAGTGCCGCTTGTATGTGTGCGTGCCCTGTACGGGTGCACAGGTTGAGACAGTTATTCTTACTGGCGCTAGCCACAGTCATCCGAATAATAATATAATGATTGTTTTATTTGCCAAAAAGAGTTAAGTATGTACACTTAAATATTACACTTGGAAAGTAGGTTAAGCATTGGAGCTCACTATACGGGTAATTTGCGAGTCTCAAACTAAGCCGAGGCCTATGTCTAGGGGCTCTGAGATGCGATTACAAAAAAATTGTAATCTAAACTTCGAGTAGAATAGAATAGAAAACTCTTCATTGTACACCAGAATCAAAAATAAACACAGTACAGAAAAAAAGCAAAGGTGCAATAATAGCCAAAAATACAGCAAAATTGCATAAAACAAATTTGAATATTTGTACAGGCGTGCACACAAACTTGTCGGTTTGGTTCCGTTCTATAAAAGATAGCATACTTCTCTATTTCTTCTATGGCACCGGGAAAGAACGAAGACACCGGAATATCTCAATATTCTCGCTGGACAAGGGTGAGGGGCGGCGACAATGACATTAAGTGGCGCGCGGCTCGTCGATCCTTCGCCAGTGTTGATCGATCCGTCAACGATGATTTCATTCCGACGGCTGGCAATTTGCCAGTGGTGATCTGAATGGTTACAACTGAAGTCTTGCGCATCGATTGTTCGTTTCGTGTCGATCGAGTCGAGGTAGTCCTCGATGATGCTATCATTTCGACGATGATTTCATTCCGACGACTGGCGATTTGCCAATGACAACTGTATTTGTAGGCGACACGAAACCACTTTAATTAGTAAAACCATTTTGTAATCTATTATTGTAAATACGAACAAAACAAAAAACGATAGCAAAATAAATCGCGCCTTTTTTTCGCTGTCTAAATTTCTACGCTTACTATTTTCGCCTTAACTTTTCCATAAATACAGTAATTGTATCTTCCAAACATCCTGGTTGATTCGAAGGAGACCCGCGTCTTCTATAGTAGTCTTGCTCTTCGCTTTGACACGTGTTGATAGAGTCGTCGACAATGGCTGGCAATTTGCCAGTGGCGATCTTTTGTTAGATAGCAGATTGTGTTGGTGTACAAACCACCCTTTTAGATATTTGCTTTGAGGCTAGATTTTTATTCATGGTCCTCCTACTTTCTGATTCCAGACATGATTTCGCAGAGGTCAGGATTAATGTAAATCGTGACGTATTATTTACTTTTATAATAACGAAAGCTCACGTACATTTCAAAGCAACGTAACAAAATAAATGTCAACCTAATATTAACTAACGCAATCCGGTGTAATGTGCGCCATATTGCAGCTACGCCGAGAGGGATGGCTTTAATAAAGCTTTGATCCTTTACCGCATGGCTGACTGGAGGTTCGTGGAGGTATTTATTAATATTGGTTATTAAAACAACAGCTGTAAGATCCTAAATCCTGCGGCATCCTGTGTCCGTGTCTCACCGGCTGAGCTTAAAGACCTATCAACTTCTATAATACAAATGATCCAGATTTTTTGTCCAGATTTTGGCTTGAGATGTACAGGAATGGCATATCGCGCGTTAGGAAGAGGATGTAACTATATCAAATTAATCTGTGACTAAGCATTTTTAATTCTAGAACTTGGAATTAAAGAGTTGATTTAAAAAAGGGAATAAACACACACAAAACACACACGCACGCAAGCACTATCAATCTTGAGGGATTGTCAACGTAGTTTTACAGCTTCATTTTGCATTCATAGGGTTGCAGTTTCCACTAGTGTGTGGGAACCTATGCTCTTGGACTAGTGCTAACTGCGTTTCAGTAAACTGTGGCTTCTCCAACATCACTGCGCTATTAATTATCTTGTGCCTATTTAATAGTCATTGATTGATTGATTTGCTTTAGTAGAACCAATAAAAGCACACGGAATCATGATCGGCACAATCTCTACGGATTTAAAGTACTTACTTCTAAGTATGTATGTATGTATGTATGTTGTGTGTGTGTGTGTGTGTGTGTGTGTGTGTGTGCGTGTGTGTATATGTGTGTGTGTTGTCTTGTAAGTATAGTATACTTATTGTATGTTGAGTGATTCTAAATAGTTCAGGAGTAACGGGATATTTTATTTTAACTGTTAAAGCTCAACTCCAGACCTCTACAAAGGCAGGTAATTCTGGCAACATTAACAGCCATTAATGCTTTGATATTTTTCACGAAGTCAATAATTAAGAGAGGCCATTAAAATTACTTTTAATACGGCATATTAGTAGTTCTAGTTGGGGTCACGATCAATTTATGTGACCCTTCAAAAAGGTAACCAAATTTAAAAAACAAACTATTTATCTATTATCTACCTACATTCGTACATACTTTGTAACCTGAAAATAAATAGACTGGATTCGGTAAACTCACATAAAAAATAGTGTAAAAAAAAGTTGTGTCATTCAATGAAAACGATGTTGCCATCTGAAAAATAAGGATAAAATGTGTAAACACCGAACAAATTCTTACCCGCTCTAATTCACTCTATTTCAGCGATAGGGAGCCATTTTACTTCCTTACCCACGTCAAAATTACTGGTAAAATGTTATTTCTTTCTGTAATAGCGTGAGAAACGTGGAAATACGGGTGTTCCGTACGTTTAGGGTTGCCATTCGTTCTCGTTTCCTGGACAGTGTATTATTAATAGGATGTTGAATAATAAGTCGCAACCCTTACTTCAATTATAGGAAGGAAGTGGTATAATTTGTCAGTATTTAAAACCCCGTGATTGCATTGGGGCCTATATTCAGGCCTGCGAATTCCTGATTATCGTTTTTACAGGTGCCTAATCACTTAACATCTCATTATCTAGTACTTGGTCTGTGTACGTAATTAAACAGTAGTTTGCTTTTTATTTCAAAGTTGGTAGGTTGGTACTTCCAGTGGGTAACTCTTTCCCGTTTTCCCGGAAACATGTATGTTAGTCTCAGTAAAAAATCATACAAATCAGTTTAACCGCAAAATAAGTTGTGTGTAATAGAGTACACACGTAATAAGCAAAACTTTTACTACTTATAAATTTGTCTCTTATTCCGACCCGTCAAGGTTCTATATCGAGACCTTGTCGAGGCATACTGAAAGTATTAAAAACTTACTAACTTAAAATAGATGTCAATACAAAACCTTTTTAAATCTTCTTCTTCTTTCTTCTTCTTCCTTTTCTTCTTCTTCTTTTACCTCTTACTCCTGAACTATTTGTCTTATTTCAAACTTCTTTCAAACTCTTACGTGATGCTCGAGCATAACAGCAAAGTGTGACGATTGCTAAAATTCTCCCATACGTCAATAAAAAAGTTTTACTTCAAAAACGCGTTTTTTTTACAACTCGCTTTCGTGAAGGAATCCTGCTTTCTCAAACCGCATGATGGTATCCTTGCATTTGACATTTATTCAGTGATCCCGGCGCCGTTTACCGCTGCTACAGCTCAGCAATTTATCATAGCTTTGGGTTTCAGACGATATATATTATTTTTTGCTGTCGTTTAGGTTTTTTAGCGAGTAGCAATAACGATTTGCCGATGTCCAGTTTTTCATTTGAGATCTGGGGTCAGCCTCTGTCCGGGCTTTTGCACCCCCCTCACCCGTAAGGCATCCGCAGCATTTGCGTTTTCCTATAGCTAGCAGCCTATAGGGCTAATGATTAATGTAAGACGCGATTAAATAGTTTCGAAGATTACTTCAAAGAAACATACTGTATTTATTACCTTTTTTATAATACAAGTGTAGATGTGGCGTCTGGACGGTCTCGGTCTCCAGGTCAAGCTGGTCCACCGTCATTAGAAATGACTTCAAAATACTTACGAGCCTGCGTTTCATTGAAAATTAAAATGAAAATATTTGATTTATCAACGGTTAAAAAACTGCACACGCTAAACAATATTACAGTAGTCTTTACACTAAGCAATAAGCCGGTATCGTGAGGCACAATGGAGGGTGATGCGTGCGGATTTCTGTTAACATTTAACATAAATTAATATCTAAATATCAATAGTATATCAATGGTAACATTGTTGCAGGGCGATGCGGGCCGGGCAGCCCGTGCGAGCAGCTGTGCCGCGAGCTGCACGACGGCACTTACGAGTGCGGCTGCGGGCCCGGATACGTGCTGCACGTCAACGGCTACGGCTGTTTAGGTAAGCTGTAAGCGCCAACTATAACTCGTACGCCTAGTTACGGGCTACGCTCCAGAACCAGAAGCACAGACTGTAGCATAATATGTAGGTGTAGCTACGTGCTACGCGTTTACGTAAGCTGTAAGCACTAATTGTACCTATAGACCGGGCTACGTGCTACGTTACAACGTTCAGCTGTCTAAGCTGTTGGTATGTCTACGTGCTACACGTTATTAGCTTAGGTTAGCTGTAAGCTTGGTGAAGTTATGTTGAAGTTAGTTGGCAGTTGAAGTTAACTAATCTGTAATGACACAAACCTATCCAACCTCATTATTATGATAGACTTTATGCACATTGCACATTCTACGATGCAAAGGTACGGTTCATTGGGTCAGCATCCGTGAACGCTATAATAACGGGATGTTCCGAGGCAAGGCTCTTGATGTCATATGACTAGGTTGATTGAACCAGCCGTGCGTTCGAGTATGAACACATGTGGACATTCACTTTGTGCACATTTGTATGGTGAATAGGTCGTATAGCTGTCGTCGTATAAACGTAAAGATTACATGAATATCAATGTATTCTACCTTTTTCGATCTAAATCAGTAAATAGGCTAATGATGACGATGTTGTACAAAATAAGAATTATAATGGGCCTAAAAATGACCCCTGCGGCATACCTATTCTCAGTAACGATCCGGAGCAGGATAAAAAACACATTTTCCATATTTTTGCTTATCCTTTATCCTAGTAAGAATTCACAAGATCATCACCAGTTTAACTTCCTCCATAATTAAAAAACATGATACGGTTAACATAACTGTTCTGAGCTCCACCCAATCGAAAGCCTTACACAGATCCATAGAACAATTCCAATATTTTTATCTCCCAATCTTTAAAACGTGACTAATTTTCACCCTTTCTCCACAGAACTAAACTCAACAAAAACAACAGAAGCCACACTAGACTCGGCTGAGGATGTCCTCTACCAGAAGGACGTTTCCTTCTCTGCCGAGCTGGAAGTAGCACCGTCCAATAGACTTAGACCTACTATAAGCACTAAGAAACATATCACAGATAGAACAGAAAGACTAGCCAGCGCACTGCCAGTAGACTTAGATAACTATACGTACACGGGAGAAAGGAGTAAGGAGGTCGACGGATTGAGGAGTTTGATGGAAGATGGGATCAGCAAGATGGATCTTAATATTATAGCCGATGAGAGTGAGCTGCAAGAAGTTAGTGGGAGAGTTACGACGCTTGGACCCAGTTTGGAGCAGAAAGTAAGTTTATTAAGTTACTTATTAGTAAATTAAAATAGTTGTAAGTGTTGCAACATAACTTTCAAGATCTTTTCTTTCAAGAAGTTATTAATGACTCACAAGTTTCACGACACTTTTTTATTTTAATATTTAGACGGAAAAGGGCGTATTGCACCCCGGCTTTTACATGTTTCAATATCATGAATGCAAAACCTAAGCAGCTTTGAGAACCATAATCGATAGAACCACAAACTAGATCCAAAACGTTCTATCTATCAATCTAGATCCAAATCAACCTAATGCGAAAGCTAGAAGTAGACGAAGGAGCTCAAGACCCTTCGTCTAGGATTGGATCATCAATCGTTATGACCTTGATCTTCTACATTCCTAAAGTATGATCCTAACTGTCACTAGGTGCCAGGAGCGACGGCCTCTCCCGCGTGGACGACAGCGGTGGAGCCCTGCAGCTGCGACAGCTGTGGCAGCCGCTGCCCCTGCCCAGCCAAATGTAGGACAGGTAAGAAACATCTAAAATAGCATTGCAAAGTAGACCTTAGGACCCTCACATAATAATGTGGCGTAAAAACTAATCGTCTGCTTCTGAAATACAGGTTCTAGTTCGGTTATTAGGGTTCCGTACCTCGAAAGAAAAAAGGAACCCTTATAGGATGGCTTTGTTGTCCGTCTATCTGTCTGTCTGTCGGTCTGTTATGACCAGTTTTCTCAGGAACACGTAGAGTTGAAATTTATATTAAATTTTCGGGTCTACGCCAAATGCGTGTGCAAACAAATACTCAAAGACACTATGTGACCAAAACAAAAGATACCCGCTAGTATGAAGGTTCATACTGATCCGTTTGTCTATTTTCATTTGTCATTTGGGGGTGTTATATATTGACTGACCTCCATTTCTTACCGGAATTCAGGTGGAGGTGCGGGGAAACGAATCGCGGAAAGTGTCGCAAGTGTCTATTCTGCATGTAGTGCCTGCAATATTTTATTTTATGCCATTGCATTTCTATGCCGTACTTACTATTACTTAAGCGGGGGTAGCCTAGTGGGAGAACGTCCGCCTTCCAATCAGAAGGTCGTGAGTTCAAATCCCAATGCAGGCACGTACCAATGTGTTTCTTGTAAAACATATGTACGTTATTATCACTCGCTTTTCGGTGAAGGGAAACATCGTGAGGTAACCCACATACCTACCCGAGAATTATTTCGGAGGTAGGTAGGTGATCCACCAATCCGGATCTGGCCCCCGTGGTGGATTATGGCCTAATCCTCCTCACGAAAGTGAGGAGAGACCCGTGCCCAGCAGTGGGACGTTATGGGTTGATGATGATGATGATTGCTATGCCATTGTAAACCTACATGCCTTTACATTCGAATCTCTCATCAGTTCAATCATTCAATGTTTCCAATTCAAAAACGTGAAAAGATGCGAAACTGAACGTATAAAGATTCGAAATGCGATCCAATGACCCGTTTCGTATTATTATAAGGATCCGAAATCGGAAACCACGGTCAATGTAACTCAATCGAAACTCCGAGGCTGGAGCGATGTATTGGTATTGGCGCTCTGTGCGTGAATAGACCCATGAACTCGTAATTGGAGCAAAATACATAATTCCGCTACATTGAATGTGTAAAGCCGTGTCTCCTGCTCATTGTTTGGTTCTTCTAATCACTCCACAAAACATTGTCAATCGTGTCAATTTTCTGACAATGTTTGATGTTTCCATATTAAAGAAGATATGCTTTTTTTTATATGACTGAGTGACGAGATGAACAAATCGTTCACCTGATGGTAACCGCTACGCCTACCCATAACAGTAACAGTGCCACTCAAAACTTTGCATAATCCTGCGCGACATTGCACTGCGCTCGTCATCCTGAGACATCGGCCCTGAAGTCTCACATGCCCAGTCTTCATTACCATCATCAACCCATATCGTCCCACTGCTGAGCACGGGTCTCCCCTCACTTTCGCGAGGAGGATTAGGCCATAATCAACCACGGAGGCCAAATCCGGATTGGTGGATCACCTACCTACCTCCGAAATAATTCTCAGGTAGGTATGTGGGTTTCCTCACAATGTTTTCCTTCACCGAAAAGCGAGTGATAATGACGTACATATGTTTTATAAGAAACACATTGGTACGTGCCTGCACTGGGATTTGAACTTACGGCTTTCTGATTGGAAGGCGGACGTTCTCCCAGTAGGCTACCACCGCTCTTAATGCCCTGTAATTTGATGTTAAAACTTACAATGTTTTGTGTAGAGGTTTTAGTGTAGTGTGTAGACTAAAAAACGCGCAGGAGACACGCCTTTATTATCTTCTTCATAGATATTTAAGCAGATGCCATGTCGTTCTATAACCTTTTACCATTACCCTCAGGTTCTAACAGTGGGCTCTAAAGATTTCCTTTGATATCGTTGACAATGCGACGGTGTACTGTGCCAAATTCAGATAACTTACCTGAAAAATAACATAAAAGACAACCATCTCCATGTTTCAGTTCAGATTTTTTCACATCAAAAGAAGCTTTTGAGAAAGATTTCGAATTGTACCCTGTGCCTTATACTTTGCTCAAGCTTTTGAATGCTACGTGGGTATACCATAGAATAAACCTACTTAAACTTTTCTACAGCCGAAAAAGATAATCCGCTGTTTTTTTAACCTGGGTATTATGTTGGGTGTTAAGTTGTTTTCTTTGTTCTGTGGTGTTTCAATAAAGAGTTTATCTATCTATCTATGTAGGTACTTATATAACTACTAGCAGTGCCCCGTGGTTTTACCTGCGATAACTATGTTTCCACATAAATCGTAAATTTTTACGGGATAAAAAGCATCCTATGTTCTATTCCTGGCCCTAAAGTATCTCCATATTATACTATTATAAATTTTATCAAAATCCGTTCAGCCATTTCGGCTTGAGGAGAGGACAAACACACTAACACACCGACACACAAAATTTCGCATTTATAATAATTTAGTGAGATGAAATTGCGGTTTCACCCGGAACTTTGGATTACATTTATTTTGCTTCTAGATGCATCGAACTGAGATTGACATCCTTTTACTAGTAGTATGAGTAGTACATAAAAATAAATTGTGAATAAAACTAAACAAAGGAGAAAAAAGCTTTCATGAAATTGAATCCTATGACTGTGCATGACAGGAACATCTCTTAGATATCCGATACTTTCCACCATTCAAAATACTGCGCAATTCGCAAAGGAAACTGTGAAGTCGAAGGAATTCAAAAGCCTCTCCCGACGTCTGAATAAGTCCACCTAAGTACTCCAGCCCCATTTCCAACCGATTTCAAGCGAGTACTTCGACATGTCAAATGCAGCGGTGTTCTCCTTAGTGCACTCGAGATAAAGCTCAAAATAGGCTACTTTCTCCAACAGCTCTTCAATTGTAACCCTTTTCGCAACAATTCGAATTTCACCCTGCATTTTGTCGAAGTTTTCGAACGGAGATAAAATTGTTACGGCGAATTTGGATTGTATCATTTGATAGGCGGCCATCTTGAATTATTACCGCGTAAAGCACCGGCAATTGGAAGATGGCGGCCAGTTTCCAAGTTTTTGTTTTGTGGCCTTTTCAGCGAGATAATTAATAAGTTACTTGTTATTTTGTGAATATCGAAGAGTAATAAGGAATAAAATGTTTTATTAATGTAACTGAAAAATTTAAATACATTTAAGCAAACAGGTTACTGTCAAACAGATTCTATAAAATGTCTAACTCGCATACACGTTAACGCGCGTTGTACATACTCTTTTTTTATGATGATTGGGATATTAATCTATTTTTTTTCTGGCGTACCGATTTATTGGACAGTCACCAACCCACCGATAAAATAACAATTCCTTATAATTATACGTACACCATTACTTATTAAAAACATTAACTCGATTCATTCACAGAAGTTAACTAAATTGATTTACCCGTAACCGCGGTTTCAGCCCTTAGATACGTGTACGGAAGTGAGCCAGCTGTTATTAAACTGTGCCAGTTCCGTCCATGGACTAAACTTGGTCGGTCGGGCGGTCGGGCCGACTGTCGGAAACAACCTGGTTGTTATTGAGTTGTTTGTAGGCTCTGTCGGACATGTTAACATGTTAAATGTGGGAACCTCACCGCAAATATGTGCAAATGAGCGTTTCCTAACATTTTAGGGTCGGATGCAAAAAGCAGTTTAAGTTTGATGTAGGGCAACATTTACGCAACACATTGATGGGTATCCCGATTTGGTGTTACCATAGTTTGGGGAAATTATTTATTAAAATAGATAAACCTTTAATTAGATTAAAATAAATAACGCGTCACGATCTCATATGTAAGTAGATACTGACCCCGTACTAAGACCATGCGTGCATTTGGAGAATTAGAAACAACGAGAATCTTAAACAAGTATAAAAAAAATATTATATAATATTATTATGTTATATTATTGTTATAAATATTATTATTATATTATATTATTTAATATTATTAATATTATTTATTATAACGTTATATATTTAGTTGTATTATAATAAAATATTCTATCACTATAAATATCTTTTAAATATACTTTTCTCTGCTCTCTCGTTTTGCCACACCGCCACCATTTCAGTTACACCTCCAGGATGACTGGTACCAAATGCTACTTAGCATTAAGTACTCCTTGTACTCCATTTGTGTGCTAAAGAATAAATAGATATTAATGAAATTAAATTAAACCTAACTAAATTTATACTCATTTTCAAAACTAATGGCAATAACGAATCGAACGAATTCTGATCTGAGATGGCGGACAAATGCCATCATCATCGTCGACCCATATCCACCCACTTCTAAGCACGAGACTCCCTTCACATTCCCCAAGAGATTTAGGCCATAATACACCACTGGGGCCCGGTCTGGAGTGGTACAACCACAAACCTCAGAAATATTTACATACGTCTGAAATGACGTATGTTTACCAGAAATCCATTGGCACATGCCCGGAGCCTATAGTATAAATATTAAAAAAAACAAACATTGCCAGCGTAAAAAAATGAAACATCGACACGGAAGCTTAAGTTAACTAATTTCGGATTCTGGTGACCGCCATAAGGCCAGTAAACCTGAAAAAACGATCTCACTGCCGCGAGGCCGATGCTAGGGGTGGCACCCTTCAACGGCACCGTCGTAGATCAAGCACCCTCGATAGGTTAATGTAATTCAGGGCGCGTGCATTCTTCAGCTGATGCCGACGAGGGTGGGCAAGGTAGAGATGGGAAAAATCAGTTGCTGCACAAATGAATTGATCAGTGAATCAATAGAATAGAATAGAAAACTTTTTACTGTACATAACTAAAAAAAACAACAGTACTGAAAAATCACGAACAATAAAAGAAAAACATAACCTTTTTATGGATAATATATATTAAGCCACGTGAATTTCTGACAGAAATTAGTCAGAAATGAACGTGGGCAGGTTTCTTCAATTAAAGCTCTTTTCTTCATTGCCACAACGCGTTGTGGTCGAATATCGTGACTGTAATTAATTTCAGTCACCTAGACTATTTTTTGTACTATAATATTTATCTTCAATATACCTACCTAGGTTCAAACTTTTTGGGCTTTGATTCAGACTCTTTGCTACATACCTTTATTGTAGATTCACGGCACACAGAACTTTGTGGTCAAGCTACCCGAATCTATAGTAGTGTCGACGGATCTAGGCCAACGTGAACGCAGACCCTCGGAAAGTTTGCGCATGCACAGTCACGAAGAAATATAGTGTGCTTTGCCTTTATCTCAGTAGGTGGGAAATAGTGAGAAATGCCAGGCGACCAACCCTAACTGTCCAAATCCTAACTCGCTTCCAAAATACGAACACTTTGGCGCTTTCTGCGGCTAACATCACTATAGCCTAGATAGATCGACATTACTGTACCTGTTAACTTGTCGGCGCATGTGAGTTCGTAATCCACCTTTGATTACGGACTTTCGTGTACGGTTCCGGACATCCCTAGCACAAGCGAGCCAGTCGAGGAAGTTAATCGAAAAATCGAGGTCGATACTTCGTAGAAACTAGCGCTTAATCTGTGGCACGCAGTCAACTCTCAACGTATGTTGGAAGTACCCTCAATTTCACACGCCGTTTCAAACGGCTTTATTGCGTAGGGTTAAGGTTCAGATTCAATTGCTAAATTGCTTTATGGGGTGTGTAATGATAAGCACATCAGTGCGGAGCATTAGGGTAGGTTTACACAGCGCATGAGTGATATCGGGTCATCTGATAAGCGTGCTCAATGCTTACAGTGTCTTGAGTACGGAATTTTTTGTTCTATTATCATTTGGCGATGATCCAAAAACGACTATACCTAACTCTTACATATGAAGAAAATTGGGCCATGATACTGCGTTCTCCATTTGTTCGGGTGACCTTAACACCACACACTTCGCATTATTTGCAACACCATAATCTATCTCGTTCTCGCGGCCACTGTAGAACTGCTTCCGAATCACATCAATATTTTTTATTTCACTGAGTGACGAGACGTGCACGTCGTTCACCTGATGGTGAGCGCTACGCCTGCCCATAACGGTTACAGTGCCACTCAGAACTTTGCTTTGCATAATCCTGCCCAGTAATTTCACTGGAAACAGTGCCCTTCAAACCGGAACACAGTAAAGTTTGGACACTACTGCTTGCCGGATGAATATCTGGCAAAGGTATGGTTATGGTGGTAACAAACGGGTGCAAGACAGAATCCGACCGACCGCCCCGCGACACACTCTTCCAAGAAAACCTATGTCGAACCCCGGATACTCCGTACGAATAAGCCAATTTGACTACTCCCACATCCAAAAATAAGTGCCTAACTGGACACAATACCTTTGGGGTCTATAAACAATAGCATTATTTACCCATCACACTTAACCCAAAGTTCCGCACAATACCGAATACCTCCCATAGCTTCAGAGCGAAGAGCAAGTTAGTTTGCGTGCCTCAAACGAGGAAGCATGATTAATGGCAGGCCCGACAACAATCCTTACATACCTAGTCCTGTGTAAATTGTACCCCAATGGGGTAGGGAGGGCCCGATGAGGAAAAGAACGCGGCTTGAAATTCCGCCTCAAAAAAAGACGTTGAAACTAAAAACGGTTCTCATGCGGAACTTTTTAATGATGATAGCAGCATGTTTCATGCACCCATCTCAGAACTCTATATAATAGATTATAATGGTTAAAATATTGCGTGTTGCTAGAAAATCTTGGTTTACTGACGTGTTAATTCTCCCTAAGAATAAATTAGCAGCGGTAAAGGGGCATATATCGTGGTGAAAGTGGATTATTCGGCATTCGTCTGGTTAGCTACGATTCCCTTTAACTAAATCTGGAGATAGCGATTGGCAATATGAGAGCCATGGTTATAAATGGCTAGCTTGTTTTTGACCTTAATGACTGTTGTCAATGGATAATAACCAGTACCGGCACTGTTTCCAGTGAAATCACTGGGCATAATGAGACCCGATGTCTCAGGGTGACGAGCGCAGTTCAGTGTCATAATCGATAGTTCTGGGTGGTACTGCTGTTATGGACAGGCGTGGCGCTTACCATCAGGTGAACGTTTTGCTCGTCTCGTTACTTAGTAATATAAAAAAAAAAACTATTCGCAAGTGTCGGAAAGTTTCCGAAGCTGATTCCAACAACTTCATTCCAGATTCGATGCAGTCGAAAAATGTTATTCACAATTACTATCGTCAGATCGGGAATGAATGCGTCGGATTCGAGAACTATCCGACACTTGTGAATCAACGTGCCTACTGAAGCATAGGCACTTTTCTGCCTCTAATTGAAACAGTTTCCACGGAAATATTGTGAGTGAGGTCACAGGTCGCAGCTATAGTAAACCTATAATGATATTTCAAAAGAATAAAAGACTTTTTTATTGCGCGCCATGAAATTTTGTTTGTTCAGTCTCAATAAGCTATTTTAATAAGCATTTCAAATACAAGAATTATTGGTTTGCGGAAAATTAATTAACGCTATTTAATCTTACAATAAATTTAACGTTATTTATGTGTCCGTTTGAATTCATCTTTAATGACAATTAACCAATAACACGAATACAATTTAACCTTATGGCGAAAAACAAATTATAACACGGCGCTGTCACTGTCCACAATCTACCTTATTCTTGAGACACAAACTCCTGTTGTGTCTCAATTTAAATTATAGACCAATCATTCTAATTCCCTACAAGATAAGTACGTACTTACTTGTATTTACAATCTCTCAGTGGAGACAGCTCCTTGATCTTCAAACTGTGTCAAACGCTCAGAGAACTTGAAAATGCGTTTACTAAACGTTTTCCTTCTGAACATGTACCGTTGTTAAATGGACGTACTCAGGGTGGGTTCCCATTTAAATTAGACTACTGCCCCCTCACATGGATTGCACATTGATGCCCCAATATTATCTGCCAAACTTCTGACGTTGGTTAGATTATCTGGTGTCATCAAAATAGTAGTTCTTTTAATTTTTTTTCTATCTATCTATCCACCCACTGCTGGGTACAGGCCTCCTCTGTATCACGACATTATTTCCGGTCCTGTGCCGGTCTCATCCAATCTATTCCGACGCGCTTGGCGGTGTCCTCCGACCATCGGGCTGGTGGTCTGCCTCACAGTCGTTGCGCTCCTCTTGGTCTTCCTTTTATTTTTTTATATTTTAATTATTAGGGACTTTTGGTTGCTGAGCGATTATGCCAGCTTTCTGTAAAATATATTTTGTCAGTGTTCAATAATTATGTTCATCTAGCTAGGTGATATAAATTTTAATCATAAGGTCGATTTATATCAATAATTTAAAATATACGGTTCACTGTTTAAGTGTTTATCCCATGGGATAAACACTTAAACAGTGAAAAAACAAGTATTTTGAGGTTTACATAAAATATCTGATTTTTACCATTCTCTTTTAAGCACGTCACTAAGCTAAGAACAGAGCACATGGCTAAGAACTAGAGCAGGAGAAATTGTCTATTTCTTCAAAAACCAACAGCAATATTATATAGATGTTACAATTTACCAAACCACCTTCAAAGTAAGACGACAGGGGCTGACATCTAAGTGTCCCTGCCATCTGGGCTAACAGTATGTTATCCCCAAATTATACCTGGCTCCGGCCCTGCCCTGTCATAATTAAGAGGTCTCATCTTACCGCCTTTCTGAAATTACTCAATTCCCTTCCAACGCCCGCCGCTCCTGTTTTCTCAGAACGAGGGTACATTAATATCTTGTTCGTTCTTTGTTTGAAGTGTAATTTTGTTTGTTTTTCGCAATTTCTCTGTGCTGCCGAAAATGGTAAGGAGTTCTTACCTATTTGTGGAAATAGTATTTTATACAGGGCCTTCTTACTCGACTTCCCAAAGGTATGTTCATTAGGCGCATCCTAGAGGCTAATCGGTTCGATGGATTTTATGAATAAGGTATTTATGGATTCGCCATAATCTCGAAAGTTAAATAGGCTCCATTGGCAGTCAGATTTTTTGGTTTAAAAAACATTAAATATCTTGCTAGATAAAATATGTACAGGCTTCGGTTTTGAAAGTAAAGTCATACCTAATTGTTCTTTACAGAATCGGCCAGCTTGATTCCGTACAGAATGGTTTTGAATTTTGGGTTCGGTTCGATGCTTTGTCCCATATTCAATGCCTAAATTGAGACTTGATTGCTACGACACCTGTCAAATCCATATAAAAATCGCCAATAATTACCGAACGCAACAGTACCCGTATCTTTTACTGGCTCAAACAACACGGGCAGTGCTCCCACCGCGGCAACCGCACTAGATCCAATTTAATATGAAAGTTGTGTACAGCGGGACCACCGTCCGTGTAGTATGACCGATACAACTTTCATATATTAAATTGTATCTGGTGCGGGTCACTTGCATATTTCCGTGGCGGGAGAACCACCCGTGTATTTCTGGCCTTACAAGTTCCATACGTCTAAATTTTCTACGGAAATAGTCACCCGATGAAACGCAGTGTGGTTAAGGCCTTACGGGTACAGGGACCTCACTACGAACAGTTAAATCCATCCAGTTTAAGGCCTTAAACTGAACTGCCCTGCTAAATGTCACCACCAATATCGCTCAGCGTTCATAAGTCGACCAGAGACATTCATCCAAAGGGATCGTAACAATTTGTTTGCATTATGGGAGTTTATATAGCTCCATCTCATTCTCTTTTTCTCTCATTCTCTTCAGTCTATTTTTGAGTGACGTCACGTCACGTTTGTCGTTTAGGAATGTGTGGTACCAAACTAGGCCGTCCACTGCATGGAATAAGAATAAGTACGTGGTTACCCCCGTGGCTGTAGATGTGACAATAACAAAAACAAATGAGGTCTCTACGTTTAATATTTTTTATTTGATTCTATTAGTTATGCTGTTATGTTTATTCGAGCTTTTGAGCACATTACATAGCGTATAGAAACTTGCGTGCGTTCTATCTTTACTTATATCTAAGCCATTTTTGTTGACAAACGAACGTGACAAGCCCTCTCTATGTATTATTAAAAACATAGGAAAGGGTTTACTGACTTACCAGAGTAAGAAGCTTAGCATAATGATGAACTCGATCGATGCTTTCCAAACATAGGACCGGCTGCTCAAACGAGGGAATCTCTAAGATTTATCCAAAATCACGCGGGTTGGATTAAAAAAAAAAGACTAAATAGGTGTTTATTTTAATGTTATTAAGTAACGAGACGAGCAAGTCGTTCACCTTGTGGTAAGCGCAACGCTTGCCCACAACAGCTACAGTGTCACTCTGAATTTTCCATTCGTCACTGCACTGCGCTCGTCACCCTAAAAGTCCTAAGTCGTCCTTTCTAAAGTCTCATAATGCCCAGTTATTTCGCTGGAAATATTCCCCTTTATACCGGAACACAGTGATGTTTGCTCAATACTGCTTATCGGATGAATATCTGCCAAAGGTGTAGTACTTTCCATCCAGAAGTCAAATTTTCTTTATCATCGTAAGTGTAGTCCACAAAAATTAAAAATTTTTTTTTTGCCTTTCGATATCCACGTACGACACACGGACCCTCGATAGGTACGGAATGTACCTATCGAGTAGCCGTAACGTACATAAGCCATACTAACGTACATAAGCCAACGTACATACCGTACGCCGTGCTTGAGGTTCACATCAGAATTGTACCTTATTTTATACTCATATGTGATTAAGCGTTGATATGTACGTGGCTGTGCTAATAAATACATAGATTTACATCATAATTTTCTTTACAGACATGAAAGTCGGCACGCCCCGGTTCTCCGGCTCCTCGTGGCTGGCGCTGCGTGCGCTCCGAGGCGCTTACAAGCGAGTCCGCGTCCGGATCCGAGTAAGGCCCGAGCGGGCGCGAGGCGTACTACTGCTGACTGGCGAACACGACGACCTGTCGGGGGACTACCTCGCCCTTATGCTTAGGAACGGGCACGTGGAACTAAGGTAATTCAATCTACTAGCGACGTCATCTTTTTTTTAGTTTTAGTAACGAGACGAGCAAGTCATTCACCTGTTGGTAAGCGCTACGCCTGCCCATAACAGTAATAGTGCCAGGCAGAACTTTGCATTGCATCATCGTGCGCGGCACTGTACTTCTCTCATCACCCTGAGACATCGGCTCTAAAGTCTCATATGCCCAGTAATTTCGCTGGAAACAATGCCCTTCAAACCGGAACACAGTAATGTTTGCTCACTACTGCTTGGCTGTGTGATCATGTGACAATATAGAAACAGCAGATGTAAGTATAGCGATGGAAAGAATCTGAAGACAGCATAACGATCATAGAGTAGTATCTATGTCGACGATCGAAGGCGTATCAAAAAGTTCACAAATAATTCTGACAGTAGTTGCATCTTCAATTATTGCTATGTAAGTAGGTATACATTATTTGAATGGACTGGGCGGGCTCGGTTGGATTACATAGCAGGTTCATTAGCGCTTAATCCTAGTATTATTAGCTATTCTCTGGGAATTACTGGTCGGCGACACAGCGGATGATAAATTGAAATAGGAAGCAGATGGGAATCCGCTTAATGAATAGGTAATGGAGAGTCATAGTAATAGTGGTATGGAAGGTCCGGACATTTCGAGGTAACCTACACTTGTAACGTAATCTAAACTAGTCAAATCAGCAGATTGATTCTCCTTAACACTTTGACTGCTGAGCTGTTTTGCTTGTTTAGCCACGGGTGCGCCTCTGCACGCTCCATAGTGTTTTCCCATACAACAAACACAACGGTTGTGTTTTGTCGTACTCGTGGCAAGTTATGAAAAACACGACGGTTGTGTTCTCAGCAGTGAAGTTGTTAACAGCTGCATTCTTCTTCTTTTTTTTATATGACTGAGGAAAGAGACGAGCAAGTCGTTCACCTGATGGTAAGCAGTACGAGTGCTCATAATAGTTCGAGTGCCACCTAGAACTTTCAATTGCATATCTTGCGCGGCACTGCACTGCGCTCGTCACCCTGAGACATCGGCTCTAAAGTCTCATATGCCCAGTAATTTCGCTGGAAACAGTGCCCTTCAAACCGGAACACAGTAAAGTTAGCACACTACTGCTATGAATATCTGGCAAAGGTGTGGTACTTCCCCAGGCGGTCTCTTGCAGACGAGGCCTCCCACTACTATAAATCAGTTAACTTATACGGTGCAAGGTATAGCAAGACAGTACTATTTATTATTTTATAAAAGCTTGATTGGAATTTCCTTTTTATTTTCTTAAAATGATATTTCATTAACCCATTGTCGTTCTCAGGTTCGACTGTGGCAGCGGAGCTGGGGTCCTCCGCTCTCCGGAACCGGTCCGGCTCGGCCACTGGAACACCATCTCCGTGTACCGGCACCGGTGGGACGCCTGGCTGCGACTGAACAACGGGAAAAGGGTCCGCGGACGATCTAAGGTGAGTGTTTGTCAAATTTCCGAGCCGAACCCGCCATCTCGCAAAGATTCAAATAGGCGATATATTGGGATTTACAAGTTGCATATGAAATAAGCGGTGGTAGCCTAGTGGGAGAACGTATGCCTTCCAATCAGAAGGTCATGAGTTCAAATCCCAGTGCAGGCACGTACCAATGTGTTTCTGTAAAACATATTTACGTAATTATCACTCGCTTTTCGGTGAAGGAAAACATCGTGAGGAAACCCACATACCTACCCGAGAATTATTTCGGAGGTAGGTATGTTATCCACCAATCTGGACTGGGCCCCCGTGGTGGATTATGGCCTAACCCTCCTCACGAAAGTGAGGAGAGACCCGTGCCCAGCAGTGGGACGTTATGGGTTGATGATGATATGAAATGAAATGACTTTATTTCACGAAAATAGATAGTAGATATTAATAATTATCAGTCCTTAGATGGCTGCCGCCACAAAATGGCGGATTACATATTGATTCAGCAACTCCCTCAATATGGGTATCAAATGAAAGGGCTTGAATAGTAGAACACTATACACTATGATAAATTTCAAATCCAAGATGGCCTCCACCACAAAAAGGCGAACGTTTCGGGGGTTTCTAAATAAGTAATTATTTTTTTATAAAAAGGAGATGTGCTTTCAGTGCGTGCTCTTTTTTGCTATTTTGGGTTGACGGGTCACAAGGCACAATTTGATCTAACCAATCCTCCCAGCCATCCATCCATACTTAATTTACTTAATTATCTAAGGGTGGTTAATCCTGACCCCTATTTAATTGTCAAGGTAGGGCTATATCTTGACCCTCTAACGATAGATAGATAGATAAACTTTTTATTGAAACAACACTGAGAATGAGAATTGAGAATGAGCTACCATAATACGTTTTTCCAGAAAAGTATAATATGAAGCGCTTCAAGAGAAGGGTAAAAAAAGCTCTAGTGAGTAGGCAACGCATCGACAACGCCCCGAGTGTTGCAGGTGTCCATAGGCGACGGTAACAGCTTACCATCAGCTTGTTTGCCACTCTATCTTATAAAAAAACCACAGAACAAAGAAAACTCAACGAACGAAACTTGAACGTTCAAGGTTCATCAGCCAAATCTTGGGCTCTTCGTCTCATATAAAACAGTCCGCAACGAAGGCTAAAAATAACTACAAAACCAACTTCAAGACTTCGTCAAGAAACTTCTAAATGAGGGGAAAGTTAACAAAGGGGCGAAATATCTCCTGGCGGAAATGGTGTGAAAAATTAAACGACAAAACAAGAACTTTTTGTCAAAGCTTTTCGTTAACAGTTGTGGAAAGTTAATTAGTAACTTCACAACTGTTTCGATGTCAGATATTTGCGATGGTTTTTACTGTGGTGTTTGGAATTTGCATAGTTAATTGATACTCCTTTAGCAGACCATCAAATCAGCCATTGTAATACTGTATCATTAAGTGTTACCATTTTTTCATCTCGCGCAGTGCCGAACACGGTTTTTGTAATTGAAAGTTCAGGGTGACACTATAGCTGTTATGGGCAGGTGTGGCGCTTACCATCAGAGCTACTACTTGCTCGTCTCTTTACTTAGTAACATAAAAAAACTAATTCCGGCTAGGAATGAGTATTGCACCGCACCGCACTCTGAAGCAAATCGCTTCGTGGATAAACCTGGAATGTCCACAGTGGAGTTTTTATTGGAAAAACACAGTCTAATTTGAGCAGAAAATATCCCTAACTGATTTATCTTCCGCATGACGTAAATGGATATTATTATGATGACAATCCCAAGGTGGAAGGGAAACTTCGCAAGGATCCAAATTCCGAGCGGGTCCGGGACGCCAATGCCCCGAATAACTTTACGAAGGCATAATTAAGTGGAATAACTATACCGCGCTTTATGCTGTCACCGGCCTTTCGCTATGTGACCTGAATTCTTCACGTTACTCTAAGCATTTTGTACTTTATTGGATACTACTAGCTAGTTTCCGCGCCTTCGCAACGCGTCTAATTTATCGTTAAAAGTCTTTGGCGTGCCCTTCGTGGTGTGCCATGCAAAAGAAAGGATCCTTTACTTTCTTTATTGTTTTTTTTTATTTGACTAAGTGACGAGACGAGCAAGTCGTTCACCTGATGGTGAGTGCTACGCCCCTAACAGTTAGCACCACCCAGAACTTCGCAAAACTTATTATTAATGTCGACTAACCGGTGGCCATTTTGTCTTTTATGGTCGTGAGGCTCTTTCGGTGTATCCATGATCGAAGTTCAAGTCACTTCGAATGCATTCGATGTCCACAGAATAAAAATCACCATGAGTAATCTGTGACACAATGGGAACGGAACATTCCTTGGAGGATTCTTCACCTCTCAACTCTAAACTGTTAGTAAAAAATGGTGGGTTTTCTTTTTTACTTTGAATTCGATTGGTAATCTAAACATTCCAAAACGATCGAAAATAACTCCAAACGGTTAGAAATCACGAATAAATAGTCACGTTTAAAAGTAGCACATTTGTGGAAAAGTTGGCCTTTACTGCCTATTCCCTAGTGGGGGGGTTGCAGAACTTTTATCAATTTCCACCCTCGCGTTACTTTGAAACGTTTTAGAAACACACGTAATACAAGTGTAACACAAAGAGTTGAAGGCAAATAAGTTCGGGAGTTTTATACAGGCTATGCTTGTTTTCAGTCTACTTAGGAATCGTCAAACGACTTCTCTTAAATTAAGGTATACATCTGGATTTCGATCGCTCCGTGGGAGACCTCACAAGTTTTGACAACAAAGGAACTACTTCCAGGGCCGGATTAACCCTATCGGGCGCCCTAGAATAGAATTGAATACCAAAACTCTTTATTGTACACCAGAAACAAAAATAAACACAGTACAGAAGAATTACAATAGGTAAACAAGGGTAGTACAATGGGCGGTCTTATCGCTGAAAGCGAAAGCTAGGTTATGCAATTCTGGGGGCCTCTTTACTTTAGCCTTTTCTTACTTTTTAAAATATATTTTTTCTATTAGATAAGTCATATCGATCCCCAACCAAGTATCTCATCGAGTTTTGAAAAGAAGAAGGGTATAATATCGAGGAAATATACAAATTTACAAAAAAAAAATTTTTGAAAAAACTTTTTTTTTCTAAAAAAAAGGGTCTAGGCAGTTGCCTAATCCGCCTTAAGGATAGTCTAGCCCTGACTACTTCATAATATGACAAACAAACAATGTCAATTTAATGTCTTTGAAAAGGTACGACTACAGTTAATGAAATTGGGTATTCATCAGTAAATTTATACGGTGCAAAGTATAGGTGTAAAGGACAGTATCTGAAACTCATTACTTCTAAGTAGACAACGGTCTCAAAATCTGGAATGAACGGGATGCGCAAAAGATCGAACTCCCACGTCGGAGATATCAGAGAACTTTCGCCAATGCCTCACTTGTTCGGAATTTGTTACAATAAAAAGGAGTAAACGCCTAGTCGGGTACTGAGGATGTTAACGACTCAAGGGGTGGGTTTAATGTTTTTCTATTTTTTTATCTTCAATACTTTTATTGTACACGACACTATGACACTTTTTCTTAGCTCGCTGACGGACTTTTTTATAATAGATCTTACATGTATAATCTTCCGTGTAATTTTAGTTTGGTCTGAACAAATTTCCCATTTCGGGCGTACATTTTTTGCTTTCAGCTTTGAACTTGCAACCAATCATCATTTGTCAATTGTCAATGCTGGATGACACCAGGGCCTTATTTGCTATGAGATTCCTTGCTGAAAACGCGTGATGTCATAACGCGATTTAAATTTTTTTCGAATCTCAAAACTTATCGAAACGCGACTGAAACCTTCCCGCTCCCGCACGTTATTTTGACAGTTCAAAACGAGCTCGTTACGTGTATAGGTGGTCATGGCAGGTAACGGCCCAGTGTAGTAAGGGCCATATAAAAAAATCCTTGCAGTGAACATTCTGAAACGAATCCTAATTCCTTTCTTTCGGCAAAACCCCGTTTCTAAAGTTGACTATTAGACCGAAATAACTACTTTTTGTTATTTGGTCCCTTAGTTTCGAGACATTGAAAACAAAAAGAAAGTCCTAATCCTCTTTATTTTTCTTACCCAGTTCCCTTTATTCGCTACTGAGGGTTACTAGCTACAACAGGACAAAGTTTCAAGTCCTCGAGGCGCAAATTAAGGGTGGAATTCCGGCAATTCTTCAGGGACATTACCTCAACGCCGGCCAATTTGGGACGTCCGACTTCTTGGGTATGTAGGACCAAGACGGGAGGGCAAGGTTGTATTTATTATGATTTCAAAATTGTAAAGAGGATTATGTATTAGCTTTTACTCCGCCAAAATGTCAGAAGAATGAAAGATTACGATAGTTGCAAATAGAACTAAATCAAAAGGGGTTCATTCATCCGTTTGGGCATAATAATGGCTCAGACAGACACACAGTTACACAAATACACACTACAAAGTTATTAAACCTCTTTTTCATGGAGGGTTAAAAAGATAAGTGGCAAAATCTCCTGTCGTCCATAAATTACTCTCAGCAGTGTAAAATACATACATGCGAAGTCACTGACGCCAGTTTTACACGTTCAGTGCTTTATACCCGCTCCACTCCACCATTCCTTCTACGGCATATCGAATCCAACCCTTCCACCCTTAATGAGTCCCTCCGAGGGACGTTTTTGCGTCTCACACCTAGGGCGGCAATTTGTTTTGTAGATTAATGAACTGCGTGCAGAAAGGGAAAGGTGATTTAATAGAATGATTTTGGTGTTTTGGGTTGATGGAATTGAAAGGTGATAGTGTTTTCTAAGGCAGAGACTCCAGTTTCTTGGCGATATTTTCTAAACTAGGTGCGTCATTGTCCTATTTCCGCTTTTTTATGCTATTAAGTGACTAGACACCATGTCGTCAAACGGGTGTAAGTGCCACGCCTACCCATAACAGCTACAGTATCACCCAGAAATTTCCATAACAAAATTTTGTGTGGCACTGCATTGTTACTGCCTACGTACCAACTTCTGAACATAGAGATAAGAAGTCAAGTGTTGCAAGTTCTATTACAAAATAGGCCAAACCTCCCCTTGAGGCTATCTCTACATCTCCAATACTCGAGTAGCTACCTATTGTAACAAAGTCTCGTACAAAGTAAGAAATTGATAAAAGTTCACGTCTATCTTTAACTTGGGAATGCGATCTTTGCGTGTCTGATTTGTTCGAAGCCTGGGTACTTTATGCATATGACGCTCCTGTCTACTCAAGGACGTTTTATATGGATTTACTACCATTATACGAACAGTCGATCGTATAACTTTGGTAGAGGGTTAGCGTTGGAGTGTGTATTAGTGCGTTGTCCTTTGGTTAGATCGTTTATGTGTCTGTCCCGACACTCCACTGCAAGCGCAAGATTTTTTTTTTATTTGACTGATTGACGAGCCGAGCAAGTCGTTCACCTGACGGTAAGCGCTACGCCTGCCCATAACAGTCACAGCACCACCCAGAACCCTGCATTGCATAATCCTGCGCGGCGCACTGCGCTCGTCACCCTGAGACATCGGCTCTAAAGTCTCATATGCCCAGTAATTTTGCTGGAAACAATGCCCTTCAAAGCGGAACACGGGTTTCTCGACCCTAGGATTGTTTTTATTATCAACAGTTGTTATAAAAACTATGATCTCATAGATGGATGGTCTCTGTCTATGATACACTGAATCTTTTTCTTAGGTCAGGCGATTCAAATCGAATAATTATCTAACCTTTCTTAAAATAATTCTCACAGAGAACTGACTTTAACTTTTGTATCTATAACTAAAATCTTCTCCTGGACGTTATGATATTCAAGTCCAAACTGCATGAACATCTCACTAATCTCACTAATATTATAAATGCAAAAGTTTGTTAATTCGTGTGTTTGCGCGTTTGTTTGTCTCTTCAGCGTAAAGCCGAAACGGCAGAACGGATTCTTATGAAATTTAGTTTATAGATACTTTAAGTCCTGTAGAATAACATAGAATACTTTTTATCCCGTAAAAATTAACGATTCCAGTGGGATAATTAGTAAACGTGGGTGAACCGCAGGGCGCGGGGGGATTCATTTCATTCAGCATTCAGTTGAAATGAAACCTTTAGCAAAATCATAACTACTAACAGAAAACTGAACCCTATCATCTGCCCTCCAGGGTATCTTATCCGTGTATCATGCCAGGATATCTTAATGGGATAACCACTAGGCTCCCAAACATCTACCAAAATTATAACTGCTTACAGAAAACTAAGCCGTATCTTTTTTCCTCAGGGTCTCTTTTCGCGAATGACGTTCCGCGAGCCAGTTTGGGTGGGTGGTGCGGGGAACACCACGGGGCTCCAGAGCAAGCTGGGCCTGTCTGACGGACTCCTGGGCTGCGTGGACTTCCTGAGGATCAACGGAGACACCTACCAGCTGGTCAAAGATGCTGTGGCCACTTTGGATATTGGTGAGTGGAGTGACAGAAAGATTAAAGTGATTTTTCAGATGATTCGTGCTGATGCTGCAGCCTCTATGTGCATAAGTAGGTGTAGGGTGACTGCAAAGCAGTTTTGGGGGTTTCGGTCTCAATTACAGTGCAAAACATGTACCTCATTACCATGTACATACCATTAACCTCAGGTACTAGGTATTTGCTCTAAGTGGGAACGTGGTCTTGAGATAGCTGGTCTTTCTTGAAGTATAAAAAAAAAAATTAAAAAAACAACGACTGCGACCTGTTTGCAACACTGTACTTTAATGAAACAAAAAGAAAAAAAAGGACAAAAGAAAAGAAAAGGAAATCACATCGAATAAGAAAATACATGCGCAGGCGATAGGTGACACAGATCATTATAGTGAAAATGTAAGTCAGATAGATAGTGAAAATGCAGTCATACTGTCCAAAGTAGCTAGACTGGGAAATGCAGTCGACCAGCCCATAGCACGCCAGACGTTTTCCGAATCATACCTGGAGGCCTACCATAACCTCTTATAGCGATTCAATTGAAGACCTAAACTGAACCGCGTCGCGTAATCGTACCGTAACGTCTAATTCTTTATTTTGCTGCCATTTTCAACCTTATCTGTATCCAGTTTAGGTTAAAAATGGCAGCGACATAAAAAATAATACGTCACGGTACGATTATGCGACGCGGTTCAGTTTAGGTATTCAATTGAATCGCTATGAGAGGTCGTGGTATGCCTCCTGGGCATTTGCTCTTAATTTCAGCTTTGCCTCTAAAAGACCTCATACGCACTGGCTGAAAGTCCATGGATAATGGCTCCGCAGTCAACGTGTTAACGGAATCCTAGTTAGTATTCAATGTCTATAATCTATATAATGTAATCATGCCGTGTGATTAATAAAGAACCACTCAAAGAGGCTGCGGCATACACCCCTCCGCATTGGGTACAAACTCTCGTAACGATTTCAGACAAGTCAAGTTTCGTACACATAAGTACGTAGTTAAGTAATTTGACGTTCAAAACACTCGTTGCGAGAACCATTACCATAAGCTACGCAGCAATTTAATTGTATTCTCAATTGGAACTCCTAATTATCGCTGGAGTAAACACAAGGAATCAGATGAAGATAATCATCCCTTTGACAAGATGCTTTCCTGATATCTCGTGACCTTTCGAACTGTTTTCATTTTAGATTTACGCAGAGTGTTAGAGAAGGTAGGGTGTGTAGTATTTAAAATTGATATCATTTTACACTAACTGCGCCCGCGGTTGCACCGGCGTAGTTCCCGTTCCTGTGGGAATACTGGGATAAAATATAGTCTATGTTACTCGCTGATAATGTAGCTTTTCATTAGTTACATTACCTTTTCGTTGTAATTCTTCTGTACTGTGTTTATTTTTGTTTCTGGTGTAAAATAAAGAGTTTTTGTATTTTCTATTCTATTCTATTCTTTCCAAAGATTTTTAAAAATCAGTGCCGTGGTTTAGTTACAAATTTCCATACAAACTTTCATCCCTTATTTTTATTTTACCCCTCTAGCCAGGCAATATACCTACGGTTGGTTCCTGGAACCTCAGTTAACTTTGACAATTATTAAGGCTGTTGCCGTCCTTGTCATTCATTTAGTGCCAAACAGAGACAACGATAGCATTAATCTGCTAAAAGTTAAAAAACATTCGAAAAACAAACCACTACTTTAGGTAGAAAAGGCAATTACTTATTTGTCAATAACTCTTGAGATGTGTTTCGGCGAAAAAAGGTTTATAATCCTGAAATTAAAGGTTATACCACTCACTGGCCAGTAATAATGTTAAACATAAGTGGAGCCATGCAATATTCAACGTCTATTTCAGTAGGATCGATAAAAACGTCTGGCCTATGAACCTTGGAGTGTAACCGTGACTAACCAGCCCTAGTGGTCGACATCCTTTGAAACAATTTAATTCTTGAGTCTGCGTTTCAAAATAAGTCCTGCCGCAAAACTAGGAACTAAAAGCAGTACGTCTTCCGGGTCAAAGTCTGAAACAAACTGGAGCATCGACGCAGAGTCACCAGCCTATCGGTCTTTTATCGGATACATTTTGGAGAGTGTGCGATGGAATTGCACAATTTAATTCCACCAAGCCCGGAATGGGCTCATCGAACAACCAGACGTGGGGCGATGCGCCACCGTCAAGATCATGAGTTACCCGGACTAGAATAGAATAGAATAGAATAGAAAAACTCTTTATTGTACACCAGAAACGAAAATAAACACAGTACAGAAGAATTACAATAGGTAAACAAGGGTAGTACAATGGGCGGTCTTATCGCTGAAAGCGATTTCTTCCAGACAACCTTTGGATGGACAGTAAAAAACATAAGACTAGCTACTTCGTGAGCTGGAAACATGTCTTGCGACTGCAGCGCTGCGTCTGCAGAACTTCTTCTGTGGCGCGGACTCTACTGAGGTCATCATTGCCAGCTCATCCAACCCACTGCAGGGCAAAAAATAGCCCGAACGTATAGTCAGTGTTGAAATACATCATCATCATCATCATCAACCCATATCGTCCCACTGCTGGGCACGGGTCTCCCCCCACTTAAAATATACAATAATATACTTGAAATACATTATTCATGCATTATTATTATGCAATTAGCGTTAAGTCCGCCATTTGTACTAGTTAATTTATCTGTCCAATAAAGTATTAAATAAATAAATAATAAATTATTCAATAAAAAAATATCCGCTTAACTTTTATTGCGCAAATAAATTGTTTCTTTTCATTACTTTCCCAGCATTTATTCTTCAATCGCTTGTAGCGAGAATATTGAACCAATATCGCCGGGAGACTAAGCGACGCCGGCGGAACTTTTTCTTTTGTTTTATAATTTTGTATGCTCGGAATACAAAGGATCTAGGCAATTTGTAGAAAATATTTTAATAATCATGGAAGAGGAAGCGGGATTTGCTTAGACCGTTTATTTTATAAGCAGCGTCCTGTGGTTTTACCTGCCCACTAATGTCCCACGGGAATGTCACGGGAACCGTGACTTTTACGCGATAAAAGTATCCTATGTTCTATTACATGACGTGAAGTAGCTAAGTGCTAAATTTAATCAAAATCCGTTGAGCCGTTGAGGCTTTAAGAGGGAACAAACACACATACACACAAATTTTCAGATTTAAAATACTAGCTGCGCCTAGCGGTTTCACCTTCGTTAATTATTATCCAGCAAGAACTATTTATTTTTACAGAATAATAAGTACTCTATATGTTAATCCAGGTAATAAACTATCTATTTGCTAAATTTCATCCAAATCCGTTCAGTAGTTTTTGTGTGAAAGAGTGACAAACATCCATCCATCCATTCATCCATTGAATTTTCACATTTATAACACTAGTATGAAGTAGGATAAGATTAGTGTGACAAGCTGCGGCCCATGGCTATGTAGGTGGATGATGATGATTAAAAGTAACCTATGTTTGACACAACTTAAATAACAATATTTAAATAGAAAACTAAATTAAAAACAAAACTAATTAAATTAACCTATGTTTACACTTAAAATTTTGGTCATTCTTGGAGTTGGGAATTCATAATTATAGATAAACTAGCTGCGCCCCGCGGTTTCAACCGCGTAGTTCCTGTTCCCGCGGGAATATGGGGATAAAATATAGCCTATGTTACTCGCTGTCAATGTAGCTTTCCATTAATGAAATATTTTTTTAAATCGGTGCAGTGGTTTAGCCGAAACCTTACATATTTCGATACATACTTTCATCCCCTATATTTTTTTTACAAACTTTGAGTGCCAAATTTATTTATATCTAATCATAAGCCTAAAAAATAAATTTCATGCTGCTTTAAAAATGACGAAACTTCCATACAAACTTCCATTCCCTATTTCAAACCCTTACTTACAATGCTTTTTTCGCATTAAAAAGTACCCTATGTCCTTTCTTAGGCTATCTCTGTACCAAATTTCATTTCAATCGGTTCAGTAGTTTAGGCGTGAAAGAGCAACAGACAGACAGAGTTACTTTCGCATTTATAATATCAGTAGGGATAAATAACGCGTCACGATCACATACATAGAACCTGCTACCTAACAAGAATTCCCTGTATTTCGGGAATTGGAAACTACAAGGACCATGGTTCCAAAACCACACAGACTCAAAGCAAAAGCCGCACAAACCACACACATCACACCACACCACACATCACATCCACACCACACCACCACACCCATCCACATGCATTTGTGGTCCACACAAATCTTTGCCCTGTGAGGGAAACAAACCCGCAGCTTTAAGCTTCGCAGTCGTCTCATCAGTCACTGTGCCACGGATGCCATTAATAGCAAAGAAAACTCGATAAAAACAAAATCGAAAACCGTCAATCTTCTCGAACCAAGAATAAATCAAACAAACAATAAATCACAATGAATAATGGTATTAATAATCCCTAATTTAATTCCAATAACCGAAAATAATCCTGCGTAATGATTGCCATCCGGCTAGACGTATTTTTCGTTTTAAAATTACTGTATGAGCTGTTGGCGTGATAAATTTCTCTTTTCCGAAAAACGTTTTTCATTGGCGGATACTTTTTGCATAACAATGGGACAATACGCACTCCTTGTAACCGTAATCGTAATTGGCAAATAATCATGGTATCCATATCAGTTGGTTGCCAATTTGAATAAATAAACCCACAATAAAGCCATATAAAACCCGGGTCTCCGTGGTGGATTAAGGCCTAATCCTCCTCGTGAAAGTGAGATGACCCGTGCTCAGTGGGCGGATATAGGGTGTGATGATAATGATAATGATTTTATAAACTCTATCTTTCTAGTTAAAGTGGCGTAACGTGTGCGCTTTGCAATGCTACTTAACCGGGTTTGATTCTCGTGCATAGATTACTTGTTCTCGTAAGTTGCGTGCGGATTTTACTCGCACTGTGCAGTTCAGTAGCACAGAATAGATATTACTACTTAGTCTATTTTGTTATCTATTAAAACGGTAAGTAACCCACGTCAGATGCGCCTCTGGTTTTAGAATGTGTAAAGTGCCCGGGAATTCAGAGGTATTTCTAGTGGCTCTAGTGCTGTCCATCGTAAACAACTGAGACTCGTAACATGCGCGTTTTGAACTGTCAAAATAACGTGCGGATAGCTAGCGTGTTATAGGCGTGTTTCGAGTCAATTGAACTGTCAAAATAACGCGCGGGAAGCTAGCGCGCTTAAAGTGCATTTCGAGAAGTTTGAGGTAAAAAATAAGCGAGTTATGTCATCACGCGTTTTCGGCAAGGAATCTCATGTGTCATAGATAACCATTGAGGGCCAGCAGCCGTATATATAATATAATACTGGGCATAAGAGACTTCAGAGTCGATGTTTCAGGGTGACGAGCGCATTGCAGTGCCGTGTAGGGTTATGCAATGCAGCGTTCTGGGTGGTGCTGTGATTGTTATGGGCAGGCGTAGCGCGTACCATCAGGTGAACGCCTTGCTCGTCTCGTCACTCAGTCAAATAAAAAAAAATGTAGCCTCCGCCCTTTTTTTATTATTTTATTTTTTACCTGGGGAATGCATTACGCATACCACCAGACCCGGGTGAGGGCCGGGTGGTTATGTGGGACTCCCCCGCCGGCTAGTCTGACGGGTATACGCACTAAACCCTAGGGTGTTCCACCGGGACGGCTTTGTTGTCGGGGCTACGGGTGCGAGAGTGGACTTCTGCAGCATGTACCCTCTGCCTATCCCAACAGGAGAAAGGTGTGACTGTATGCATGTATCTAACTATTGTCCCACAGGAACAGTTAATGTTTAAAAAGTATCCTGTGTTATTCCAGGGTCTTCAGTACTTAGTATCAAAATTTGTTCAGCCGCTGAGGCCGGCGTAAAGAGAGGACAAACAAACAATCACAAACTTTCGAATTTGTATAATAATATTAGGAGGTATATATCTACCAAATTTAATTAAATCTCGAACAGGACTCATCCACCTGATAAATGTTTTACCCAAACGAAATAAAAGAGATTTCCACGCAATGAATCCGTGGCTACCTAATTTGGTTGATTGGATGAAGGAGATTAGAGATAAGTATGGTAAAAATATCGATTATTCAATATTGGTATCGATATTTTCTATTAAAAAATATCGGTGGTGGGTACTTATCTATTTAAATGTTTTTGGTATCGATATTGAAGAATATCTTCAGAACTATGATTTAATAATTCCATAGTATTCCGTTTAAGTATAAATGAAAGTCTATAAAGTTCGCCGAACACTGCTTAAATCAAGCTTGATCCTCATGTTTCAAAACTAAATTATTTTGTTTTCAGTTTTATATAGGTCGGTAGGTACTTCGTCTTTTTTTCCTAAACATTTCATCATATCTGTTGTAAATTTTTTCGCCACGACTCTACCTAAAATTATCGATACAATATAGTACGATGTTTTTAACAACTTGCTCATCCCTAGACGGTATCTGGATCCACTTGAAAGGGAAGGTCTTTTTGATCATCGGAAAATACGGACACCTAAACAATGTACGATTTGAATTTTCACCAGGCATTTCCGTAGCGAGCTGTGTTCGCCTTATCGAGGGATTGTTTCGTTTAAAGTATTTTTCAGTCTTGGAGGCGTTGAGGGTTTCAGCCGAAAAAGTTGAGCTTTGTATCCGGACAAAATTGTCGATACCATTTTAACTACACCTCCAGGATGACTGGTAGAAAATGCTACTTAGCATTAAGTACTCTTGTACACTTATATTGTGTGCTAAAGAATAAATAAATAGATACAAACTTAAAATACTTATGCAGCCTCCGCCAGCTGTTTTCCGCAATTCGTCGCTGCACCTGCCAGCGGACATACTACACTAAGTTTGCCTAAACGCGGTCTCCACTCTAGAACTCGTCTACCCATCGGTTACTCATCTCATTTGCATGAAATATTGCTTCATCGTCACTACCGGAACTTTCTTTTTACATTTGTATCGTGCTGTTGTCAAGTTGTTAAAAATTCAGCGTTACAAGGTATTCTACTTAACCCTAAGCCTGAAAGTAGCCGGATGGCGAATAGGCACTGCATCTCTAGTCCCATCGGTTATCCCGGATTGGATTTAACCGTTCCATTTGACACGACAAACAGAATCCCGGCGCCGTGTTTGTGCGGCAATGTACCTACCTATTGTGTTGTGAATCATGTGAACGATTTAAACGATCGAACTCTCATGAATTGAATCGGTTCTAACACAGAACGACGCAAATTGGTAGGTTAGGGCGGCTGAAAATTAAGCATCAGCTGCGGCGCTCGGCTTTGGCAAGATTTCTTTGGAACCATGTGTATCTGACAGTTCGCAAAGAAGTGGAACTCCTTACCTGAATCTGTGTTTCCCGATATTTATAACCTGGCAGTCTTCAAGGCACGAGTAAATAGGTTACTTCTAGGTAAGCGTGGACCATCGTAGACCACATTGTCACTTACATCACGTGAGATAGTGCTCAAACGCGAACTTATTTACTAATAAAAAAACATTTTTTTGTTTTTCAGGTAACAAAGAATAAAACTTAACCCTTCATGGTCACACGTGTCCGTGTATCAGTTTGTCTATCTCAGCTATTATATTTTCAACAGTGGTACCTAAATGTGTAAATACGGAGATTTGGTGATAAATTATAATTAAAAAAAAACATTTATTTTAAGTAATTTGCACCCATAACACACAGCATTAGAACACACACCAACAAATAAGAAAAAACGGTTAACATATAATACCTACTTATTAAGCATTTTATTCCTCGTAATATTGTATGAAGATATAACCGCGCGTCGCTATAAGTTTTCGTCACTTTTCGCTCTCATAAAATGCGTAGGTAAATAGAAACTTAGACGAATATGTAGGGTATTTGTGGTAACAGACGAAAATGCTTCCATTGTGTGGGATTTTAGGGTGGACCACGCCATATACGTAACCGTGCGTGACTAAATATATTGTGACCATGTTGGAGCGGTAAGAAATGCGTGGGATACATGTCTACTCTTATAACCTCGTCGCATCCCTCAACGCGCTCTCCCTATGTTTCCTAGTCACCAGTAAAGCTGAGAATGTGAGATTTGATATGATATTTGTTATTTATATAACGGTGGCCTACCGTAAGCGTAGGCACATAACTCTTACGTAATTACTGCGCCTAGAAATCGACCCATCATGTAAAATTGCTGAGGGACATGTCCGAGTTGTATTATTGAACGTATGGTGGCATCACCTTGCTTCAACCAATTTTACAACCTAGAGAAACTAGTGGTGAACGTCACCATGAGACATCGGCTCACTAAACAGTGCTCTTCAAACCGGAACATAGGTAAATACGATTTTTGTAAAAGCTTGTCTGGAAGAATATATTTTTCCACAAATAACATGAATGTACAACGGAGTAACAAGAGGAGCAGAAGTGGACCGTACCGTATTACCGGTTGAAAAATCAGATTATTAAAGTGTTTCTGATTAACGAGCTTGCTAGATATCGATTATAGCGTTCCCAGTACACGAACCTAATCAATCTACCCAAATAGGCTCCAGAGATTGCGTCATCAATTTAAAAGGTTACGTAAGCAGAAATCCGGAATTTGTTTAGGGGTTAATACTTGGTGAACCTGCCCATCTATTTTAGCCAACTGATTAAGTAGGTAGTCTTGGTAACTCTCGATTTTTTTCAAAGAGAGTTAGGCAAAGTGTACAGTACATAGTATTAACACAACACAACTTAAGACACACTTAGAGTTAACACAACTTAATAGAATAGAATGGAATAGAATATAAAGGAATATAAAACTCTTTATTTAACACCAAAAGAACACAATACAGGAATATAACAAAAGTTGTAGATTTTAACAAATGTTAAAGTACATGTTTTAATTAAAAATTAACTGTATCAAATCAATTGGAACATTAGTATTTTGTAAACAACAGCAAATCATTATTAGACTACTACATGAACGATATTCCGAGAAATTCTCAAGATATCACCAAAACGTTCCATATTTCTCGTCGTAACGTTTATCGGAAATATATTACCTTAATAGGAAAATTATAATAAGGTTGTCGAGATATTCGATTCGTATTATTCGATTTATTCGGTCGAGAAGGCAATAAAGGACGAAACTGAATTTTGAGACATTTGCATAATGGTGCTAAATTGTTTTCTATCGACTGTTTAACATTCATGTGTCAGCAGGCTCGGGACGCAAACACAAGCTAAGAGTATCATTTCAAAGTGAATAGGTGTCTTAAAGACAAGTGTGCGTCACGTTTCGCCACAACGTCGCTTCCCATCAGGTGCAATGGTAGTCAAACATTGGCCAATTTCGTCACAAAACAATAAAAAATAAATTTTAGAGTGAGGTAGTGTTAACCTCTTGGGTTAGAGTTAGTCACGGCGCCCAAGGGCCTAGGTCGTAGATGACGACTGTTAGATAGATAGATAGATAAACTCTTTATTGAAACACCACAGCACAAAAAAAACTTAAAACTAAAACAAATGAAAATCAATAAGAAATGGCACCGACAAGGCTTGCATTGAATTTTACTCCTATTGACTCGTCTAACAGGTTTTACATATTTAAATAGCATTGAAAAATTTAGACAAATATATAAATGGATCATAAGTGATTCAACTTTGCGAAAGCTCTGACAATTCTTCAAATAATGTATGGTCGAAATACATCTTGTGTACATGCAAAATTGAAATGAAACAAAAAACAGATATCTACTTTGATGACGTCATGATTGTTTTAGATGATTTCCATCTGAAACTTAAAAGCTGTTAATACAACGTTTTTAATATTATAGATGCATATAACGTTTTTTCCTGATACCTAATATGCCTTGCATAGCAGCAGGAACGGTCCAGCAATAAAAAGTCCTTGCATTTCGGTTGTAATTTTCTCATCTATTTTTTTGTTTAAATCTTGAATTCTTCATGTCGTCAACCGTTGTATCAACTCAAGCAATTTGATTTGCCTCCCAAATACAACGCGTCAAAAACTCTTTGGCCGGGATTGTTTTATTGTGCCATCCCGTCGCTTTAGCAGAAAATATGCCGATAGAAAAGATTGCTTTGAGTTGCCCTTTTGTCCCAGATAGAGATGTTCTACAGCATCTAGTGATGTTAACTTTAGGTAGCGTTTCCTAAATAACTAATAAATAAGAGTTATAATTTTAACCGTCGAGTTTGTCTAATTTGATAGTCAGAAATACAGATCGATAGAAACAAATTTTACGTTCAGTGGTGTATTCAGTGTAGATATTTATGATAAAATGGCCTTACATTTTGAAATTTCCACCATCTATAATAACATGGTAAATGCCACAATGTCTTCTGACATGCGTTACTATACAGAGAATATGTGAATCAGATTTTTTACTCAGACTGTACCCAACCCACTGTAATTTTTGTTAATTTTTAAACCAATCTTGTCCTAAACTTTTCTGCTTCAATCTCAGTCTTCAGTCTTATCAAAGGCATTTCTGAACTCAATAGTATTCTATTTAAGAACTATTTCTCCTCACTTTCCTCCCCACTACCAAATCTTGCAATAATCTGCCCATTAAAGACGCGGTAACTTGAAATGTCGGTAGTTTTTCTCTCTCCAGATCGCAAAGTTTATTGGTAGTCGTCGTAGTCGTCTGGATTCGATATCGTTTTATGATAACTTTCAAGTGAGTGGTAGGTATACCGAGCCGCTCGAGGAACCCGATCGAATGGATGGCCTTAGCCGATCGCTTGTCGCAATCACAAATCGCAATGTGATTTTCTCCAATGATGTTATTGCCATGATCACAACAATGTTTTGTTTGAAATTATTCTAAAAATGATATAATAATATGATCAATCACGCTGAACTAGATTTTATACCCACAAGCTTATTTACTACTACAGTACATGGAATTGAAAAATATTTAGTTTAAAAAAAACAAATAAAAAATAATTAAAACGCAAATATTTGGGTTTCGTGGGCTTGTAGCGTAATAAGCTGCATTATTTGTATTTCGAGGTAAGTTGGTATTCACGTATAAGTTTAGTAATCCTTTAATATAGAGCAACGTAGAACACCTGCCATTTTCCAACTAGGATCTCACAAACAGTAAATAACCAAAGTTTACATTGTTACACATAATACATTACCAGGTGCTACCTAAAACTAATGTTACCCGGGCAAGTCACGTCATATTAAACTTCTATGAATTCGAATGTACCATCTCACGGTTTGATTTCACACCTACAGAGAATTCGTGACAAAGCCATGATTCAGATGTCAAAGCTCAACGCCTGTCGCACGTTTGATCCATTTTCTAAGCAAATGTTTCCGCCCAGATACACACGAATACAAAATTACAAATTCTCCAACACATGTTTCGTTATCCAACAGAGATTTCATCATTGTCTGTTTACGGAATTCGCGTAAATTCTCGATTCCTTTGTTTCACAGCGTTTATTTGTATGGACGTATGGGTGGGTTAGGGGGTGCTTACCCCCTCGCCACAGCAAACAATGTGAATAGACGTCTTGCATTCCAAAATGTAGGTATTATATTTCCTTTTTTTTAATATTTGTACGTTTGTTTTTCACATCCACGTGCATTCTTGATGTTGCTTTACAACCATCAAGAATAATCTTGTTTGTAGGTTTAACACTGCGAGCGAGATAGTATTCATGGAAACGAGGAAACATTTACCGATGTACCTATGTTAACAGATTTAAAAATATGTTATAACCTAGAAATAACTTTCACCGAGAACTTGGCCCGTGCCGATAGACAAAATCCTAGTCTTGCTTTTTGTTTCCACAGAGCACCTTTATCATTATTTGCCATCGGGCGTCCCAGCTCTGGTTATTAGTTACGGGACGTGTGGAGAATACCACCGATGCTGCTATAACGATTGCAAGGTCTTGAATTTGAATCTTGAGAAATGGACGCTGCGTGTTCGGAGACAAAATTGGACGCCTGCTGTTAAAATTGGGTTTCTAGGAATTTTATTCTTTGGAAAAACTAAGGAAACCGTTCCATGTTTTATTTTAAGCAAACACTTTCAATTATGTAATAATATTATACTTCTTTGGATTTTCTTACAGTAATTCTAGTAAATATAAGGACCTCTCAATGCACACTGAGCCTAGCTGAAAGAAAATGATAAGCAGCGATATGTTTGTCTATGTAAATTTATTTCGTTTTGCATTAAATAAGTCAAAAGTAACAAACACCATTGCTGAATAATAATTTTATTGTAAACGATTTTCCGAATCGCATGACAATATAACCATATCATCCAAGTATACGACTATCAAAGGCACCAAACACGAACTAACTTATCTCATTTGCTGGCTTAACGGCTTATAACGGACTACACGGGCATAATTGAAGTCGAAAACTCTCGTCTATCCAGCTCATCGGTATAATAAAGCCCGGGAGATATTAATTCAGACAAAATTATGTTAAGCTTTGACTGGGTGGAAGCCTTGCTCGAAGTCTAATATGGTTAGCTAGTAGTTTTCATCATAGGAATATTTGTTCCGAAGGTACAGCATTACTTAGTTAGCTATCATATTTAGAAATGGTAAACATTATCATATAATTATGTCTGTCGGATATCATAGAGACATCTAATAATGTTTACCATATTGTTCTTTAAGTATTTTCCTGAATCCCCGAGTAACTGTTTCTTTTCAATCAAACAAGCAAACTTTATACTAACATTTTTTTGATTAATAGTATTGTTTTTACAACTTTTAAATATTTTTCCCGCCATATAAAAAGTGGCAATTGGATTGAAAATAATTAAATAATTTCAAATGTAGTTAAAAACTTTTGTTTTGCCACAGCTAAAGTTTTACGCTCATACGACTTTTACTACGGAATAACTCATGCATTTAAGCGTTGAATAATGGCTCCAACTACCGATTGCTCTTAAATGTAACAACTGAACAATAAACGAGTTTAAAGTTCAGAGTAGGTTATAATTTATTCAAAAACGGCATTGGGTTTTATGATGAACAATTTTAACAAGCATGGTGAAATTTTTAATGAGTTACAGTACGAATTTCCCGCACGTTTTGTGGTAAAAGCAGCTTTTAAAGGGACGTGTGAAAGTTTATACCTCACCTACAATTATCTAATGTAGGTGTGTAGGTAACATCCGAATGTAAAATAATTGATTTGATTTGATTTTGATAAGTATTTACCTGCTATAAAATCTACGAACTTAGTACCTACCAACATTCGTGATTAAATTAAGTTGTTAGATTGGTTAGGGTGTTTAAGCGTAGTGCAGTGCTGCGCCTAATATTGCAATGCAAAGTTCTGGGTGTCACTGCAACTATTATTGGCAAGCTTTCGCGGAAAAGTTAATAAGCTACGTGTCTTGCTATTCGACAGTATAACTGAATATAAAATATTACGACGTAACAAAAATCGTACAAATGAAATAAATTAGACGGCGCTTGAAATACAGAATCCCACTTATTCAAAAAAGATACGAATGCTTGTTTTCTACATTGGAGCGTCGTTTCAACGAAGACCGATCTAAACGACGTACAACTTGAAAGATTAAGTATTGGCGTGACAAATGGCTCTTCTTTCCCGTTTGCAACGAGAAAACTTCACTTTAGTTATTTAAGGGGGATGCCTTAACGTGGATCACTCTCCGGCAACTTAGGCGAGACTTAAGAACTCTAGGAAGCTTCCTAGATCAATCGCTTCTATTATATAAGTAGACGTTGTCTAGGAAAATATGATAGGACCCCTATATTTGTTGACCAGTTGCTTGATTCCGTATAGAAGGAGGTTGAGTTTGGCTCGGTGCTTTGGCCAGCTCTGTCTAACTACTTGCGCTATGACTTCTTTTTTTTTATTAATGAATAGGTTCGCGTTTGACCACTATCTCACCCGATGTCAAGTGATAATGCGGTCTACGGTGGTGCACCCTCACTTTGAAGTAACTTATTCACTCGTGACCTGAATACTCCCAGGTTGTGACTATCGGGAAACATAGACTCCGGCAAGGAGTTCCACTCTTTAGCGTTATGTACAATAAATGTGGAGGCGAACCGCTTCGTACGTGCAGATGGAATGTCCACCATGTAACGGTGGCGCATCGCCACTTGATTGCCACGACACCTGTCTACTCAAAATGATGAAATCATGGAACTGACCTCAACATCAGGCTTTGCAGAATCAGGTAGCAAGTTCTGAGAAATACATCGATCGTGTCGTAATTTTCTACTAACTAGTTAAGGGAGCGGCGGCTAAATGGACAAACATTTCGTGTCTTGCAATCATAATTTATAGTGAACAGTTCGTCGGTTTAAAAACTTATATATATGGAGATTGTTTCTATGAATCCTTGTTTATTATTCAATTATTGTTCTGTTTCCACATACAGGTACATTGGTAGGTTTTAAAAGAATCCAGCTTAGAATGTAACTAACTTTGCTGCCAAGACATTCTTATAACCAACTTTTCTAGAAATTTACATTAAATAAGCTAAATTGTATGATAACACAGTCCCATGACTGAATTGATCAACACAGATTTTAAGATAGTACAATCAGTTTTTCTAATAACTAGCTGCGATTTTACCTAACGTAAATCCCGTTTTACTGTATGAACTCTGTTTTTTCCCGGGATATGGGGGTTGTAACTTATAATACTGTGTATTTCAAAAATCTACCTCCTAAGTGAGCGAAATGGAGAGTCAAGGTTTATAAGGAAACAAGAAAACCGCGTGTGAATGATTCAGCTAGTACTGAAATAGATTCATTGCCATAGTCTTCTGTTAATTAAGCTCGCCTACGCAACGTTTCATCAAAGATTACTCGTAGCTATAATTCAAACAGTGTTATATTACCAGAAACTCACGCTGGTACAATATCTCTTCCCACCACAACTCCGATTATACTATCACCTAATACATCTCGGCAGAATAATGAAATTCCTTCGGCTCTTCCATGAATGCGTAATGATTTGTCACGTACTCTAATACCTAATACGTAACGTATATCTCATGCGTACTGTCTTATGTGATGCGTATTTTTCTTTGGATATTCGTTAGGAATGCTAACAATTTTCTATTTAGGAGAAGTATGTTATTTACTGCCAATCTAATACAGTGACACTGTTCTTGTGATATATTTGACTTCACAGAGAAAACTGTAATGAACATAAAGCTTACACAAGAACGAATGAACGTAGCTTGAAGTGAGTTATTGTTTAGGTACGAATTTTATCATGGATATGTTTGATGTTAAGACTTAAAGCCTCAATTTCTTGTCCGCAGGGGAATGCGCTCCGACTCTACCACTTTGGAAGCCAATCAACGAAGTCACCACCATTGAAGCCACTTCGCACCCGGACGACAAACACATCTACGACATCAACGATATCGTCCACTTCGAGGACAATGACCTCGTGATGCGAGACGCCAACATCAAATTCCACGACAACAACAAACTAGACAACTCTGTTGGACCTTTTAAAAGATATGATATGAAAAAAATACCAGTGGCTGCACCCAGTAGAAAGGCATCACCGGTAAATGATGTGGTAAATGATTCAAAAAGTGATGATATGAAGCAGATGAAAGAGGATAGGGATGAATGTGAATGCCAACATGGTGGAGGTTGTGTCAACCATGTTTGTTTGTGTCCGCTGGGATATGCTGGGGATAAATGTGAAATCACTCTGGATTTGAAGGTGAGATCTCTTTTGCAATTATTCTTAATTCGTAAAGATTTTTCCAAAGGGTTTCATGAAAATAATAACCCCTATTCTTCAGTACTTACTATGACGAGTACAACAATTCTCAAAACGGTTTATCCTATTCTATTTTAGGTCCCGCGGTTTAACGGATCCTCATATCTTCGCTTGCCAGGACTTGGCAACACAGCAGTGTCTTCCCTTGATATACAGGTAACTTTTATTCTAGCGATACGCGACTTGACGCTCGTTTGCTAATATTTGACAAAGCCTAAGACTTTGTGAAAGATATGAGTACAGGAAAATCGAAATATTAGAATTTTTCCAGAAATTTAAGTTCTCCTTTTTCCACGAAACGCTCACCTCAGAACGATACCCCACATCGCCTAAAAACGTAAAATTCCCGTCAAGTGTTGATTTCCCAAAATGAAGTTATAACAGACCTCCATAATTTTCCAACAAACTTTGACAGGGGAGCTTTTTAAAAGCTTTCTCGTACCAAATTGGCCGACGGGAAAGATATAACTTGAGGTAATATGGCAAGACACTTTGCGGGGTAAATTAATATGGACTAGGTACTTAGGCGCGAGATAGGTGCCTACTTTTTATAAAGTTGGACATATTTGCGTGGCAAACGATCTTTACTTGTTGAGTTTCGGACTTTGTTGAACACCAATAAAAACAAGAACAAAACAACATAAACATAAAGACTAACTTTGGCTCGCAAAATATGGCATGGCTATGGCACTGTACAGCGATAAACCACTGGTTTTCATATCCTTACTTACTAATTATAGACGTATGTAGTAGGCAAGTAAGTACGTTCTACACACGATCAGGAGTCTAAAGGATTTGCTTCTCAAATAAATCCTCCCGATTTACTTGTGGAACAAACGAAAGGTCTTAATTACATCTCTTTCAAATTTTCACAACCGAGTGAACTAATTTGGACCGCTAGACTTCCTTACGTGACACCCAATTTATATAAACTCGAAGTAAACACGCCAACTCGTCGAGAACTCGGGACCAGAGAAGCGTTCACGCGAAAAACGAACCGAGTTCGAACCGATGGTACCTACCCAGATGGTAGAATCCTTCAAGGAAAGTTGAGAGGAACTTTTAAATGGAATGTTTTTGAAATTGAATTGACAGGAAGTATTGAACTATCGATTTGTGGTTTACACTCGATAATAATTAATTCATTATTCATTATTCAGGCCTGGAATGAGTCGGGTCAAAATGAGCATTACTATAAGCATTACAAACATAACAATCGTTGATGATAGTTCCAATTTTACCTTTCTTTTTAATTCCCCTGTTCCGCGGAAAAATATCTAATAGTAGCTTTTCCTACATTCTGTAGGTGTGAGTTAGAAAGCATCGCAAAAAGAGGACAGTGTTCAGGTTCCACTGATCTCCTATTATGTAAGTGATCGTGACGTGTTATATAACTCTTCTAATACCTAAAGCATACATTCTTCCGCCTATTTCCAGCTGACCATCAAGCCTAGTAGCGGTGACGGGCTGGTTCTGTATAACTCTGAACACGCCAGTGGTGACGGAGACTTCTTCTCTCTCCACCTGCGGGACTACTTCATGGAGTTCGCCTTCGATCTCGGCAATGGGATTGCACTCGTCAGGTATTGAGGATAGCTTTTTTATTACAGAACTTTAATTTGGAGATTTTTATCTGAAATGACACGCCAGTGTGTGACTGTAGCCCAAACAAAATTGAGCTTACTTACTAACTTGATCGTTTCATTGATGCTGCACATCTCGAGTAGCTTCTGATGTAACTCTCGTTTCTCTCGTCTGTTAAAACGTGTATGTAGGGATGGAGTCTCATTGACCTCATGCACAGAGGCATGTCAGCGAGGCAGAGTAATGAGAAGAATTTCTGTTATGCTCTGTTTTTTCTGTCCTTCTAGACAGAATATGATTTTAATGCATTATTTAAAATTACTAAACGTGAAAGGCAAAACGGAAGCGGTGGTAGCCTAGTGGGAGAACGTCCGCCTTCCAATCAGAAGGTCGTGAGTTCAAATCCCAGTGCAGGCACGTACCAATGTGTTTCTGTAAAAACATATGTACGTAATTATCACTCGCTTTTCGGTGAAGGAAAACATCGCGAGGAAACCCACATACCTACCCGAGAATTATTTCGGAGGTAGGTATGTGATCCACCAATCCGGACTGGGCCCCCGTGGTGGATTATGGCCTTACCCTCCTTACGAAAGTGAGGAGAGACCCGTGCCCAGCAGTGGGACGTTATGTGTTGATGATGATGATGATGATGAAAGGCAAAACCAGACAATTAACACGTTCACTGCTGAAAACACATACGTTGTATTTTTTATAACTTTACGCGGGAAAGGGAAAACACACCCGTTGTGTCAACGCAATTTACCGGCTGTGCTGTGAAACACAGACGTGTGTGTTTAACGCGGTGCTACTACAGTGCGGCTCACACAGACGGCACGCCAATGCTGGAAAACACACACGGTCCGTAACGGTGCCTAAATGTAAAAACTGGTTCAGCAGTCAACGTGTTAATAGACAAAACACACAGCTACGGTTTTATTTAATTATTTCAGTTAATTACGCGGCCGTGGCCAATAAAAGCTTTGTCGTAGTCTGTTGAGAATAGGGTTCCTCGATTCAGGATTTTTGTATGTCAAACCTGCCCTTGTGTTTACAGATCAGCGTATCCGCTGCAAGCTAACAAGTGGCACAACGTGTCTGCCACCAGGGTCCAACGGTTGGCTTCCTTGATGGTGGAGACTTATGGAGAACATTATGATTTCGATGAGGTTAGTGTTCTTAGTTAGTGGTAGTCATCTTCTGCAAGAACCGCACGGGGAAGTGCCACGCCTTTGCCAGATATTCATCCGCCAAGCAGCAATACTGTGTTCCAATTTGAAGGGCACTATTTCCAGCGAAATCACCGGCTATATGAGACTTAAGAATCGATGTCACAGGGTGAGGAGCGCAGTGCAGTGCCACGCCGGATTATCTAATGCAAATTTCTGGGTTGCACTGTAACTGTTATGGGCAGGTGTAGCGCTTACATCAGGTGAACGGCAAGCTCGTTTCGTTACTTAAAAAAAAAATTTTGTTTCTCATATAATTTTTTAAGATAATGGTGTGGCTTTTGGCTGAATTTGGTAAACTAAGCAGGACAGCTCCGAAATTATATCTTACCGTTTCAAAATTCTGAAAATAAAAGGGACAGCAAATCAAATTTAAGTTTTAGTTTTGTTAACCCAGACTGAATAGTCGGATATAATAATGACACCTAAGAAAATTTATTGTGTCCCAAGCAATGACTAAATCTAGGGAAGACCTTTGCACTGTAATAAGGGAGGCAATTTTTTCAATCCAATGACGTTTTTATCTGTCTGTGACATGAGGGAAGGTTAAGTGCAGAAGGAAGGTTGAGGGTCTTACGTGCCTATATCATCTTTATTATGTGACGTCTCAGATATCCTCTCGATTTTTCCAGGAAATCAGAGTAACTCGTTGGGTACGGTCGATGGGTGCAGCCAGAAAGCTGACCCTGAAGCAGCCCCTACTCCTCGGCGGTGCTCCACATCCGTTGCCGCAGCGGTTGGCTCTCACTGCTTCGTTCAGCGGTTGTGTGGGGCAGGTGAGTACATTGAATTTACTGGTCAGGCTTGGCGCTTACCATCATTAAAATGACTAAGCTCACATATAATTTTGAGATGGAATTTCCTTAGTGTTATTATTTGAACATAACTGCTCCCAATAAGAAATCTTGCAGAACTCCTTACTTATTTACGCTGACGTGTTGATTTTTGCTGTGATTCTTTTTAATATTGCAACGTGAAGTTACCAATCATCGTAAAACACAACAATGTTGATTGCGTATCTTTGAATATAATTTCGGTGAAGGAAAACATCGTGAGGAAAGCCACATACTTAACCGAGAATTATTTTAGAGGTGGGTATGTTATCCACCAATCTGGACCGGGCCCATGTGGTGGAATATGGTCTAACCCTTCTCAAGAAAGTTAAGGGAGACCCGTGCTCAGCAGTGGGACGATATGAGTTGATGATAGAACAGAATAGAATAGAAAACTCTTTATTGTACACCAGAAACAAAATTAAACACAGTACAGAAAAATTACAATAGGTAAACAAGGGTAGTACAATGGGCGGTCTTATCGCTGAAAGCGATTTCTTCCAGACAACCTTTGGATGGACAGTAAAAAACATTTTTCGATAGTAGGGTGGGTGGCGTACTTACAGTATTTAACAGTCACAATACATTTAATACTTATGTTTTAATAATACACATACACACTATACTCAATAAATAATAAATAATAATAATAATAGTACAATAATAATAATATACACATATTTATAATATACTACACACATGATTATGATGATGATGATGATGATGAATATAATCGCACTGGCAATATTTTCAAGTAACAGTGTCTTCTATTTCCAGTTAGTAATAAACGACGTAGAACTGTCGGTTGTATCATCGGCACTAGGGGGACTGAACGTTGACAACTGCGAAGAACCTAATAACGATAGTAATTGCACGTAAGTATAAAGTTTAGAATTTAGTATGAAATTTATTCTACTAAGTTTAATTTCGAGTTCTCTGAAATTGATAATGAGTTTTCCAAATTACTCGTTTCCTTGAAAACATAGACATGGCATAATATAACTATTCAATCAAGAGCTCAACGTAGAAATCTATATATATATATATATATATAAATGTTATGTTGGTTTGTGTTCGCTTCAAAAACTCAAAAAGTTCTGCACCGATCGAGCTGAAATTTTAGCATGATATATAATCCGCATCAAGGATTGTTTTAATCTATTTTTTTCATTTGTTACATATCAGCGAATGTGTGAATGTGCCACAGCGAAGCGTGGCGGGGTACAGCTAGTGTTTTATAACTTTATAGGTTTCTTCAAATAATTATCAGACCAGTAAATTTTTCTTTGAATCATCACTGCATAACTGAATTGAATAGAATCAAGAATAGAATAAAAAAAATTATAATATATAGACCATAACAATAACTTAAAACACTCTTTTCATAATTTCAGAGAAAAAAACCAATGCAAAGAACACATCCAAATGCCGGTGTACCCTCGAAACATATCAGCCAACGAGGCTCACCACTCAATAGTGGCAAAAAAGGGATTCAAATTAAAGTACCACAAGGCAAAACCGAAGAAGCATACAACACACCCCCACTTGGACAAAAAGAAGAAGAAATATTTTGTTAGTAAAAAGAGGTACACAGAAAACAACGATGTGATGACGGAACAACCGTACGACGGACAGACGTACATGCAGATAAAATACTTGACTGATAACGAAATCAACTGGGGAGATACGAACACGTATCCTAACTTTTCGGGGACGGACAGTTTTATCCACATCGATGACGAGGAGACGATGAAGCGGTAAGTTTCTCTGCTCATTCGGGGGTTTCTTACGAGGCTACCATTCTACAGTAGTGTCGATCGATCTAGGCAATCGTAAAGTCAGCCGCAACATTGATGACGAGGAGACGATGAAGCGGTAAGTTTCTCTGCTTATTCGGGTCTCTTGCGAGGTTACCATTCTACAGTAGTGTCGATCGATCTAGGCAATCGTGAAGTCAGCCGCAACATTGATGACGAGGAGACGATGAAGCGGTAAGTTTCTCTGCTTATTCGGGTTTCTTGCGAGGTTACCATTCTACAGTAGTGTCGATCGATCTAGGCAATCGTGAAGTCAGCCGCAACATTGATGACGAGGAGACGATGAAGCGGTAAGTTTCTCTGCTCATTCGGGTTTCTTACGAGGTTACCATTCTACAATAGTGTCGATCGATCTAGGCAATCGTGAAGTAAGCCGCAACATTGATGACGAGGAGACGATGAAGCGGTAAGTTTCTCTGCTTATTCGGGTTTCTTGCGAGGTTACCATTCTACAGTAGTGTCGATCGATCTAGGCAATCGTGAAGTCAGCCGCAACATTGATGACGAGGAGACGATGAAGCGGTAAGTTTCTCTGCTTATTCGGGTTTCTTGCGAGGTCACCATTCTACAATAGTGTCGCCGCAGAAAGCGTCAAAGTGTTCGTATTTTGGAAGCTAGTTAGGATTTGGACAGTTAGGGTTGGTCGCCTGACATTTCCCACTATTTCCCACCTACTGAGAAAAAGGCAAGGCACACTAAAACATTTCTTCGTGACTGCAACTTTCCGACGGCCTGTGTTCACGTTTACGTAGATCCGTTGACACTGCTATACTTAGTGTTTCCTATTACTATCCAGTAAATGCATTTTACGATATAAACTGGATAATTTGAAGTAGCAATACCAAACAATAGTGCAATGTTCTCGATGTCAGGGCTTTTTTTTTTTTTTTTTTTTCCCCGGGAAATGCATTAGGCATACCACCCCCCCCCCCCCCGGGGGGGGGGGGGGGTTGTTATGTGGGACTCCCCCGCCAGAACGCGGTCTGACGGGGTTTACCCACTAATACCCCGGGGTGTTCTCCTCTCCGCATTGTGGAGGTGGCCACGGGTACGAACGGCGCTTCCGCGACCACCTCTGCGGGTGCCCTCTCGGGCTCGGCACGTGAGGCTTGGGCCTCTTTCTCCGCTCGAGACTTCTGACTTGGGCGTTGGACCCCTCGATCCGCGGCCCAAAAGTCCCCGTTGTGGTCCTTCACTGTGCCCCCTGCTGATCAGGGGGACACGCGAAGGACCTCCTCTCGCCAGGTTATTTGCTACGGCCACCATTTCCCCTAGGAGAATTGCTGACCGAACCCCAGGGTGCACCGTCCCAACTGCTGCCCTTCCCTCCGGATGCAACGCATCAAGAGGGACGAATAACAGCCGGGCACTCGTGGAGGTTACCTGGCCCGCACCCCATCGATTTCAGGGCTTGGCATAACTTGGTTAACTCTCCTACTGTTACTGTTAGACAACAGAGATAAGCTCATGTATTGTAATTAAAAATTTTTGATTAGATTTTTTTTTAGTGTTTTGGAACAATAATAATTGAGGTACTTTTAAAAGGTTTTATTAAGCTCCACTCGTTAGTAGCCCACTTAAGAAGAATTTGTTCTAGAATCACTTGTTTCCACTTGGTCCCTGTGTCTCCATTAGAATATATCCTGACCTCCTGTACTTCCAGGTTACGTCGCTACACCCTGGACATCAACATCCGTTTCCGGAGCGTGTCCCCAGACGCCCTGCTGGTGTGGAGCGGGCGGCCGCCGCGGGACTTCCTGTCGCTGGCCGTGGAGAACTCCGTGCTGGTACTCAGGTGGGCGCATAACGAATCGGACCATGGGACCATGGGCCTCATAGTTTACATACTGATACTGATTACTGGTGTCTCAGGGTGACGAGCGCAGTGCAGTGTCACGCAGGATTAGGTGTAATGCAGGGTTCTGGGTGGTGCTGACTGTTATGGGCAGTTGTGGCGCTTACCATCAGGTGAACGACTTGCTCGTCTCGTCACTCAGTCAACAAAAAAAAAATATATACGTTTAATTATCACTTGTTTTTCGGTGAAGGAAAACATTGTGAGGAAACCTACATACTGGTCCAAGAAGCTTCTGGCCGGTTAAAAAAATACTAAGAAAACATCTCGTGGTTAATGGACGGCCCCTAAGGAGATAACACATTCTTGACGCAAATGTGCGATATGGGATCGAGATACGTTGTTTTCATAAGTTAAAGTCCAGGGAAAATTAACAGGAATTTCTCTTTTAACAGATACGACCTGGGAAGCGGAGAGGTGGTGATAATAGCGAATCACACGAAGGTTGACGATGGCTTGTGGCATAGAGCGCGTGCTACACGGTAAGCAGGGTGAATTTACTTAGCTTTATTAATGCCCACCGAAATTTATAATATTTTATAGTAAGACCAAGATAAAAAGGTTTTACACTGTCATGGTCAACAAAAAAGTTAGATAAAATAATGCCAAATTTGTGAGTTTTCATAAAAAAAAAACTTAAGAAGACTCGCAAATTTGGCATTATTATCAGTGTAAAATCTTATCATCTTGGTCTTACTATAAAATATAATAAATTTTGGTGGACATTATGCAATGGTAACTGTTGTTTAACAGTTTTCAAATTAACGTGAAAATACCCCAAAATGCATACTACCAAATTATTTATGTTAATTCAATTGCGCCCGCGGTTTTACCAACGGTTTTACGGTAGAGTTAATGGAGTCTCCTTTTCCTGTGCGAGATTCAGGCATGAATCATCACTTGAAAAGGGAATTTCCTTTTTCAAATCATAATCTAACTGAACATAATCTGATCTATTTTTCTCTACGAATGTAATCATGCATTATGTTTGCCTACTTGCAATAAATCATTTGAGTATTGGGTGTTTATTCATCCAAATACATCATTAAACGTACTTACGTAACTTACATAACAATTATTATTTTTTAATTATTTATTTCGTCTGGACAATGTGCGAACTAGTTTTGTTTTCTTTTTTTTTCTCACATTGTTTTTATTAAATAGCTTTAGTTTAATACTTTGTGCTGTACGCTCGATATGTCAATATTTTGTTGTATGTACATATTTTGAGTTACAATCCAGATTTTAAACTACTTTAATTAACTCATAAGTTACAACGATTGTAATTAGTTTTGTGCATCAAATAAATAAAATATATGTAATGGTTACCCACGTGCTTACAGAAACAGACAAGCGGGGGTGTTGGAAGTTGACGGACTGGGCTCCGTTGGCAAGGTGTCGCCCGGGAAGCACAAACAGCTGAACACTGAAAATGGACTTTATATTGGTAAGACTAATACACACTATTCTATAACCTTACTCCTTACTTATATTATAAATGCGAAAGTAACTCTGTCTGTCTGTTGCTCTTTCACGCCTAAACTACTGAACCGATTGAAATGAAATTTGGTACAGAGATAGTTTAGAGCTAAGGAAAGGACATAGGGTACTTTTTATCGCGAAAAAAGCATTGTAAGGGTTTGAAATAGGGGATGAAAGTTTTTATGGAAGTTACATCATTTTTGAAGCTAGAAGGTTGACATTTATTTTTAGGCTTTTAATTTGATGTAAATAAATTTGGCATTCAAAGTTTGTAAAACTTTACCCTTGAGGGGGTAAAATAAATATAGGGGATGAAAGTATGTATAGAAATATGTAAGGTTTCGGCTTAACTACTGCACCGATTTAAAAAATTATTTCACTAATGGAAAGCTACATTGACAGCGAGTAACATAGGCTATATTTTATCCCCATATTCCCGCGGGAACAGGAACTACGCGGGTGAAACCGCGGGGCGCAGCTAGTTATTATATATAGTAGTGGTAGGCCTCTTCTATTTCTATTGCTGCCAGATATTCATCCGCCAAGCAGTAGTGTGCAAACATTACTGTGTTCCGGTTAGAAAGGCATTGCTTCCAGCGAAATTACTGGGCATATGAGACTTTAGAACTGATGTCTCAGGGTGACGAGCGCAGTGCAGAACCACACAGGATTATGCAATGCAGTGTTCTGGGTGTTGCTGTGACTATTATGGGCACGCGTAGCGCTTACCATCAGGTAAACGACTTGCTCGTCTCGTGTGTGTGTGAGAACATAATAATTGTGTTGCAGACCTCTAAGTTAGATTATGAGCAAATCCACCCAATGAAAGTGGGGAGAAAAGAGGGCGGTTATGGGTTGTAATGAAAATTTGCCTAGATGTAGATAGTCTATATATATATAATGTTAAGTTGGTTTGTGTACGCTTCAAAAACTCAAAAAGTTCTGCACCGATCGAGCTGAAATTTTAGCATGATATATAATCCGCATCAAGGATTGTTTTTATCTATTTTTTTCATCGGTGACATATCAGCGAATGTGCGAATGTGCCGCAGCGAAGAGTGGCAGGGCACAGCTTGTTATACATATTTACTTGTTTTTTTTTTCAGGTGGCCTCCCGTCCATAGAAATGAACACGATGGGTAAGTACAAGGCCGGCCTCGTCGGCTGCGTGTCCCAGATATCTCTGAGTGGAGACTACGACATCCCCCTGTCATTGTCGAAGCTGCCCCATACGATCACAAACAACGTCGGCCGGTGCACTCCATAACGAAGTCAAAAATTTCATTGATTTCATTTTATTTTAAATTAAATGTTTTTTTAGTCATTTACATTATAGGAAAAAATGTAAAAACAGATTTTCAATTAGAAATTTGATTGTTTTTAAATTTGATACATTATTAAATAAGTATATATGATGAATTAAAATTCAATATGATTTTCATTTAACTGTAATTATTTTGATTAAATTCTAATTTGTTTTAAAATCAATCTGTAAAGATTTTAAATGAAATCTATTATAAATTGAGATTAAATTCAACAGTATGTTTAATTAAAACTTATACACTGTGAGAAGATCAATCGCAAATGTGATTTTAATTAAAATCTGATTTATGTATTTTCTTTCATTTTAGGGGTTAAATTATCTTTTACGTCTTACCAACCCTTAGCCTTAAATTTCAAGGTTTAAATTATTATCTTTTTATATTATTATGATGTAATTAACCACAAAATATATGTATTTAAATGAAATAAAAAAAAATATACAGAACTTGTAATGATAAATATTTGGCGAAAGCTTTACTTTTTGTGATTGAAAATTGGGACAAACGTTTTAAATTAAATGAAAATGTATAAAGAAATCAAATACCAATATGAATTATATTACAGAATCATTTAAAATCAAATATGGTAACTAAAGGAGACTGTCCAATTTTTCGCCCGACTTCCCAAAGGAGGGTTATGTTTTATAAAGATTTAATTTGCGAATGCGTCAAATTATTAATAATCTCCACTCCTACATATCAATGTAATCTATAAATTACGGAGGCAATAAATAACAATACGAATATTTAACACGTTCCCTGCTGAAAACATACACGTCTGTGTTTTTTTTTAATTTTACGGCAAGCGAAAACACGGCTGGAGGACCCGCACTGCTGTATCGTCAATTTTATCACAACAGTTGTGTGCGCCCGCACAGCGACACAACGCCAGTATACAGTAAACACACGCGTTGTGCGAAGATTCGCAAAAAAAAAAAACAAAAAAGTAAAACGGTTCAGCAGTGAATGTGTTAACTTCATTTTTCTTTTTATAATAATTGAACAAAATTTTATATTAAAATACTCTAGTCAATTTAGTATATAAGCTGAACTGAGAACTGTTTATTCTTCTTATATTTTATAATTATCATGATTTAAACTCCTTGTTTCCATAAATAAATGGAATAACTTTTCAAAGTGCTTTACTATCTAGTAGATATGAAAAAAAAAACTATTTGTAATGTTAATAAATTAAATTGTAGGCATAACAAGTGTTCTGCACACGTTTTCAGCGTTCCGTAGTACCTAATCTTTGTCCTAATTTCATAAAATCATTTAAATTTTATTAATGACTGTCCTAAAAGTTATTATTAATAAATGAAGTACTTTTTACGAAAAATATTTTTCTCATATTTATAGTATTTATTTGGTACTACGGAACCCTCTCTATAAACGTGTGTTTCGCACCTATTCGTTTGATTTACTTAAAATATTTTATTTAACTAGCTAACCACAATTTGTTAAAACGTGAGTGTATTTTATATTTAGGTCGATAAGTATACATATACATAGCATTTTGTATATCGGTACATTTTCATATAAAAGTTTTAAAAAACGCAATTTTTATTGAATAGACATGGTTTAAGATTACCAAAAAATGTTCCAAAAAGATTATGAAGACATTAGTAAAATATATTTTTAAAGCCGCTACCACACAGGCGTGAGATATTATTGGTCGATATTATCGTAGCATTATGCCAATTATGCTTCCACCAGCCTTTGAACTTTTTTTATTTCTATCCCGGTTACATTATTGATACTGTGTGTAAGATAGCGCGCGTCTATAAATGAACCTAATATTATTATCGAACGATATTATTGCACCAATAGGGGGTAGGAATTGTCAAAACTGTTACGTCTATGATCGACAGATTGTTAAGGTTGTTCGATTCTGTGATAGCGGAAAGTTTAAATTTCAAACAGTTTTTTCGTTTTTAGAACAACACTGGCTCACTAATATAAACGAGACTGTATTGCGCGCCAACCGTAAATCATTCTTTTCGTTTTTATGTTGAAATATTCAGCACTAATGCACTGTATCGCTCAATTATGTTGATAAACACTGAAATCATCAGTTTGACGGTTTATTGACACGATTGAGCGATACGGTGCATTAGTGCTGAATATTTCAACATAAAAACGAAAAGAATGATTAATGATTGGCGCGAAATACAGTCTCGTTTATATTAGTGACCCGGTGTAGATCTAAAAACGAAAAAACTGTTTGAAATTTAAATTTCCCGCCATAACAGAAACGAACTAACTTAACTGAAAAACTTTTGTACCCAAGTGTCTTCCGAAGAAAATGTACCAACTACCCAATCGGCGATCGAGCTGTAAAATAAAGCAATTCTGGAACTGAAACCATATCTATTCATTGCGTTAAAACACGGGAAAAGTATAAAGTAGACATAAAATAGAGTTTTTAATACTGAGCTTTTTACATTTAAGTGTTAAGCATAAAATACGTTTTGCGTTCCACTTGCTTTGCTTCAGACTCCCAAACTTAGCACGAAACTAGTCAAATTAGTCATAGAATACACAGTGTAAATGATACCTTGATAATAAATGAAATTAATGATGTCCATTGGTAACTAAACAACTTGGTTATAATACTATTTTATATGATAAACAAACAGTTTAAAGTTTAGAAGGAGGCCTCTTCTGCAAGCGACCGCCTGGGGAAGTACCACCACATCTTTGCCAGATGTTGATACGCTAAGCAGTAGTGTGCAAACATCGCTGTGTTCCAGTTTGAAGAGCACTGTTTGCAGCGAAATTACTGGGTATGTGAGACTTTAGAGCCGATGTCTCAGGGTGACGAGTGCAGTGCAGTGCCGCGCAGGATTATGCAATGTAAAGTTCTGGGTGGCACTGTAACGATTTGCTCACCTCGTCACTCATTCAAATAAAAAAGAATTATTTTAATAAAATCATGCCGCAGTCGAGTTTGCTTTATTCCGGTAATTTGTGCCGCGATATTGTCGATCAATAAGAATGCGTTAGTGGAGGGTAAACTTTAAAGTTTATGAAATTACAGATGTAAAGTTTTTGTTTATCATAATTATTGAAAAATAGTCACATAACGGTAATTTCATTTATTATCCTGGTTAAATTAATTAACACTCAATATTTATATTGTAGAATTATAAATAAGCGCGCTTTGTGTGTATAAATGTTGTACTTTTCAATTGTTTAATATTTAAATGTTAATTTATCAATTAAATAAGCATTAATTCTGAAGCTGATACGAATATACTACTTATAATTATTAATGTAAAAAACAAAAATATTCACGAATTAAGCAATTTTAAAACGACGCTTATTATCGCGATACAAAATATTAATTGTTTATTAAGATTTAAATATATTTTATTCGAGAAATGATTAAAATAATGTACATATATTGGTCGTCGCTTTCATAAATTAATGAAAAATTGCTAGTTAAATCAAATATTGTTAATGAAATCAATTGAAAAGTACAATTAACCTTTTTATACCTTAATGTGTCTTTAGAACCCTAAGCTGAAATTTCATTTACACCAATGGTTTTGTCAATTATTACCTATATACCTAGTTGTTTCACAGGGTTTGTTGTCATTTCTTCAGATATCTATCTAAAAAAACACGACTGTCATCTCCTTTCTATAAACTGTCCTACTTTAGGATTATCTTTTATTTTAGGTTTATTAATAATGTTAATTATTAGCATTCATTTTGACATTGCATTGGTGACCAAAATCTGTTTTAGTTTTATTAATTTAAACATTTTGTGATCCCAAATTAACGCTTTTTAAAGCCCAAAAATGTTTAACGCATAATCAAATTAACTGCCATATTTATCGTAGTTTATTAAAAACTAGATAATTATCAATATATAGATAAATATGTAACTGTTACATCAACTGTATTTAACTGACCATGACATAGCTTAAAACATAATTAATAATAATAATGAAATAGGACTTTTACAGAACACCAAGCGCTTTTGTATAAAATATAGATATTTTGAGAGTTTAAAATAATCATTTTAAATTATTGTGACCGCGCATCTACAAAACTGTACGACCATAGAAATAGTTTTGATTAATATCGTAATAAATTAAAATTTAATTTAATTACAATGCATTTGATTTTTGGCAGCCTGGGTTTGCATCCTGTCAATGTCATGTTTTTTTTAATATATTTTGTCCGATGCGCAGTCGCGATATTTGATAAATATTTATATTTTTAAATTTCAATTACAGTTTTCGATTTAGTTTATTGAATAAGCGACGTAGTTTCTACTTATGACATACTACTGATAGCTTGACTAGTCATAGTTTTGTATGTGACACGTGTCCCATGTATTATACGCCGTTATTTGTACAAAATTATATCAATAAAATATGATTAAAAATAAATTACTTTTATTTATTAAGTAAGCATTTTAAAATTCGACGTCAGAACTGTTATTCAAAACTTACTCTTAAATAGTCATTAAAATGAACATCATAAAATCAACATCATTAATTAAAAAATAAAAATTTAAATCGATTAGTCGATTATCGATTTCCATATCAAAATAATAGTAACAAGTAGGTAGACAAGACGTCACAAGATACTTTCGAAAAAGTTATCGGCAAAACCAATGTATGGGGGTTTAACCTTGAATGCCTTGTCTCGGGTTTACCACCGGAGTGTGAATGCCCTGAATGACTCATCGTTCGTTCCGTTCATTTCATTCAGTCGCGACCACAACAGAAATTACTACCTGCCAAGCCAGTTGTGGTGAGGCAAGCGTCAGACGGCGCGAACGTGTTTTAATTTCCCGCTCAAACTTCGAATATCGAATAGATATACTTTTTAAAAGTTTACCAAACTATTTGTTTTAACAAAAACAGTGCGTTAGGTTTAAAAAAAAAGACCTTAATAGTTTTAAAACCAGTTTTTGAGGCAGAGGAGTGCGTGCGTTGTGCCGTGTGAAACTTTTTTCGTTTTAAATTAGTGATTTTGCCCGCGTCCAGTGTAGAAATTCTGTGTTGGTGATTACATTAGTATTGCAACCTTGCCAGGCGAGTAGTTTGTGAGTATCGAATATCGAAAGTAAAAGTTTTTATTTGTATTGGCGATGAATGTTAACTCTAGTGTTATGACAGGTGGTGGTGCATGTAGGTACTGTTATGTTACTCAAACGTAAACACTAATGTAGGTTATATCTCTGCATGCACACAGTCTGGTTATTCACAGATTGAATAGTAGTAAACAAGTAAGTTAGGTAACTATTTAAAAAAAAAACGAGTGAAAATAGTTTCTATTATTGTTTTAATTTTTTTTTGTAGTTACATGGTTTCGTTATTTAAAAAAAATCTCTTTAATAGTTACAAATTTATTACGTTTAATAAATACCTAACTTTTCCCCCCAAAAAATGTATAATTTCGTATTCTTTCCAACACTCCGAAGAAGTGTCAGTACAAAGCATCCACCAGTTTAATGAATCACTTTGACTGAACTAACTGACTAAATGACAGACTAACACTGAATATTTTGACTGAGGTGACTATATTAACAATGAACTCGAAATACAATACCTAAGTACTTGACCTTGGCTGAATGCACAAAACATGCGAAGCCAGCACATAAAAAAAACTAAGAAGTTAGTATAATACAATGCTAAGTTCAATAGTTTCTTCATAATCTGTGACATAGATTAAGGTCTTACTCGTATAGTTCTTTTAAGCGAACACTAAAGAAATATTGAGCTTAGTAGATCTGTATAATGGCAAAGCAAGTTACATAAAATGTACCTACACCTTCTTTAGGACAGTTCTAACGGTTACAAGGAACTGTTACGTAGTATGGTATCAGGCCTTGACGGCCTTAATGTTTTATGTCACTCTAGGCATTTTTTGTTATCATCATCATCATATGCAGCTCATCTAACCCGCTGCAGGGCACAAGCCTCCTCCCTCTTACGCCATTCATCCCGGCTTTGGGACGACCTGGTCCATGTATTACCCAACAACATTTTGATGTCGTCGACCCACCGTTGTATCGGTCTTCCGCGGCTGCGCTTACCCACACGTGGCCACCATTCTGTCAGGGACTTCCTCCACCTGCCATCGCCACATCTTGCCAAGTGTCCTGCCCCTTTTTGTTATGTTACTCTGTAATGAGTAGGGTTGCCAGATGGCTGGGTTCGTCTGGATTGTCCAGGCGTTTTCAGTAAACTCCAGACTCCCGACAAATCTCAAAATCTCCAGATAAACAGCTTCTCTGAAAATTCTCTCATCATTGTTAGCATCAATCCATATCGTCCCACTGCTGAGCACGGGTCTCCCCTCACTTTCTTGAGGAGGGTTAGGTCATGATCCCCCACGGGGGCCCAGTCCGGATTGGTGGATAACATACCTACCTCAGAAATAACTCTCGGTAGGTATGTGGGTTTTCTCACGATGTTTTCCTTCACTGAAAAGTGAGTGTTAATTACATACAAATGCTTTTTACAAATATATACACATTGGTACGTGCCCGCATTGGGATTTGAACTCACGACCTTTTCCTTGGAAGGCAAACGTTCTCCCACTAGGCCACCACCGCTTAGGAAACAATAATTTTGAATTGCCGTGCGCTTTATTTTTAACCGACTTCAAAAAAGGAGGAGGTTCTCAATTCGACTGTATAAAATAAACTAACTTTTTTATTTTAATATTCTTTTCTCCCGAAAACAACTCCAAAATCCCGACATACTTATTCAAATTTTAACTACCGTTCTGGCAACTCTTATAACGAGACAAGCAACCCGTTTACCTGATGGTAAGCGCCACGCACGCCCATAACAGTTACAGTGCCACCCAGCACTTTACATTGCATAATCTTGGACCGCGTATTTCAAAAGCAATTGGACGCATATTTTTTAACAATAAACTTTAATAAGTCCTAGCATTAATATACATTTAAATTAATTTCTTTCAATCCATAATGAATATATCAAAGACTGGAAATCCGTGACCGAGTTTATCATTGCTTAATTTTGCATTGATAAAAAAAAATTATCAATTCTAAGTCCTCTTTCACCACGTTCTGATAAAATATCAGATAGATGCGATAGATAAGAAGTGATTGCATTCTGCATCGCTCAGCATAGACATAGGCGTAGAGGTCTAGATTTTAGGACATATTTACTACCTACTATAGGGTTATTAATTCATTAAAAATATCAAACGTCACTTACTTTAGTACCCACTGCTCAGTACGTACAGATCTAAGCTAGGGGGTCGATCCTGACGCAATAAATATCTGGAGCAAATTACTTGTTTGGCAATTTCAACATGCAATCGAAACTATTATGTAGCTCAAATACGAAACACAACACGAAAATATTAATTGACATGCTCTCGCCCTATGCGGTGGTCGAATATGTAATACTAGATCCACCCTGCGGTATCACACGCGTAGTTCCCGTTCCCGTGGGATTACGGGGATAAAATATAGCCTATGTTCCTCGCTGATAATGTAGCTTTTCATTGGTGAAAGAATTTTTTCAATCCGTTTAGTACGTTAGGCGTGAAAGCGTAACAAACAAACAATCTCCCATTCGAATTTATAATATTAGTTAGGATAATTATAATATACTAGCAGCGCGCCGCGGTTTCACCCGCGTTAACTACTATCTTCACGCCAAAACGACTGAACGGATTTTGAATGCGGCAGTTTATTTGTTAACATTGACTCTCCTCCCGTACCCCAGTGACGTCTACATCGCATAGGTAACCCACCGGAGTGAGCGGCGACCACGCGTCTTTTTTCTAATACGTACATTTTTTAACTTGTGGTATCTTTCGAATGGAATGTCCGAATTAAATAATTAAAAAAATTATATAAAGGTATTGAAGCAGTCTTAAATATGAAGTAATTTATTTGGATAAGGAATAATACCAAGGTACAAATAAATAGCCTTAAATATTTTAAAATAATGGAACACTTATTAGATATAAATATTTAGCATTTATTATATTTAGCATTAGTGCACTGTTTCGCTCAAACATGTTGATAAACACAAAAATCACCAGTTTGACGGTTTATTGACATTATTTGAGCGATACGGTGCATTAGTGCTAAATATTTGAACATAAAAACGAAAAGAATGATTTACGTTTGGCGCGAAATACAGTCTCGCTTATATTAGTGACCCGGCGGCGTAGCTTTAAAAACGAAAAAACTGTTTGAAATTTAAATTTCTCGCCATAACACAATCGAACCACCTTAAACTACGCTTCTATTATGCTATCTACATAGGTATATCACGTATTTTCTTCGAGCTGTAAAAACTGCATTAGCTCAAATTCGACAAAGCCAGCCAGCGCCCGTGAAGGCCGCCTTTGTCACGCTACTTTAACAACAATTATTGTCTGTCACTGACACAATAATAAACACCTTCGATATTGTAACTTGTAGATGTTATTTAGTCACCGATGAGTGCAAATTTGCTGTTTCATTCTTCGTTATGTCATCAATGATGATTGATTCGTGCATGACATAATTTCAGTGGTTGCTGGTATTGGCGACTCATCGTAAGTCACTTAAATCCATAACTTGTGTCGAATAAATTATTACGTCCCACTGCTGAGAACAAGGCCTCCCCTCACTTTCGTGGGGAAGTTTAGGCCATAACCGCGGGGGCTCGGTCCGAATTGGTGGATACATACCCACCTCCTAAATAATTCTCGGGTAGGTATGTGGGTTTCTTCACGATGTTTTCCTTCATCGAAAAGCGAGTGATAATTACGTACTACATAGGAGTTACATAAGCACATTGGTGCGTGCGCCCACAGGAATTACATCTCAGGGCCTTCTCCTTGGAAGGCAGACGTTCTCCCACTAGGCTACCACCGCCTTAAATTAATAAAAATAACCAATAAATTATTGGACACTTTCAATTTCGCTGTTACAATTGCAACTTTATTTATAGAGAAAATAAAACGCCCTAAGTAGTAGTGTGCATACATTACTGTGTTCCGGTTTGAAGGGCACTGTTTCCAGCGAAATTACTGGGCATTTGAGACTAGAACCAACGTCTCAGGGTGACGAGCGCAGTGCAGTGCCCAGATTCTGGGTGGCGCTGTAGCTGTTATGGGCAGGCGTGGCGCTTACCATCAGCTGATCGACTTGCTCGTCTCATTACTTAGTAACATAAAAATAAATAAAATAAGTAAGTAAGTACAAATATACATGAAGATTAAATAACATTTTCCAAACGCAAAAGAAGCGATGTAAATTGCTCGGCATTGTTTTCGCTGACGTGAACGTCGAGGTTCAAAACAACTGGACATACTTTAACTATGACATTGAGTAGCCATGGTTTTATGCTTCTCATTTAGGCATTCATTCATATATAAATATACATACGTTTTTGCTTGACAGCTCATGTATGAGTAGGCAATTAGGTACAATTGGTGTAGATTTCTGATTTCCTGAAAAAATTTACCTGTCATTGTTGACGGCAATATTATATGAGTCGTTGATAATATGCCTAAGTTCCTAATTTAGGGCGGCAAATATTTTGTGGTGTCATCAACTCTTCATCATCATCATCAACCCACTGCTGAGCACGGGTCTCCCCTTACTTTCGTGGGAAGGATTAGGCCTCCACTACGGGGGCCTGGTCCGGATTGGAGGATAGCCTACCTTCCTCTGAAATAATTCTCGTGTATGTGGGTTTCCTCACGATGTTTTCCTTCACCGAAAAACGAGTGATGATTACGTAGTTACGGTTTACAAGACACATTGGTACGTGTCAGCATTGGGATTTGAACTCACGACCCTCTCTTTGGAAGGCGGACGTTCTCCCACTAGGCTATCACCGCTTCCTAGATTTAATATTTTAATAAATTATGGTTCCACAACAGGATTGAACATAGGATCGAAAAATTAAGTAAATAGATAATTATTATGAAAATATATCTTATAAATTAATTTGTGAACAAATCTTTTAAATCTCCTTATATTTGACAAGGACATAGACACCGACTTTTGTTAGACTTTTAGATGTTTAGGTTTACTTCCAGTTTTATTTATTTATTTATTTAAAGTTTGTATTCAATTGTCCTGACAAAAATGAAGGCATTTCAATACATATTTTAAATTAACCACATTATAAAACGTACCAACGTACCGTTGGGCACGTACCAATGTGTTTCTGTAAAAACATATGTACGTAATTATCACTCGCTTTTCGGTGAAGGAAAACATCGTGAGGAAACCCACATACCTACCCGAGAATTATTTCGGAGGTAGGTATGTTATCCACCAATCCGGACTGGGCCCCCGTGGTGGATTATGGCCTAACCCTCCTCACGAAAGTGAGGAGAGACCCGTGCCCAGCAGTGGGACGTTATGGGTTGATGATGATGATGACGTTATAAAAAAAAACACAAAAATAAAATTTACAGCATAACGAATCGCCAACGAAACTCAAAATTTTGACTGATACCCGACGAAACTTTCCCCGAGAGAGATCATAAAAAAGAATGTATAATTAAATTGAATAATTAGGTAGGTATCTCTATAGCATTTACACAAGCGGTTTGATGGTAGAGACCTTCTTTTGCAAGTCTGCTTACAAATGCATTGAAAACTGGTTTAAAGACAATAGGATCGAGTTAATTGCCTTAAGTAAGGTACATTTAAATAAGTGGATGGACTATTACGTCTGTTATCATTATCAACTCTGTTACGTAGGTAAGTAGGTAGGTAGGGGACAAAAGTAACTAGACACACACAGACATAACAAACACACACACTGTCAGGCAAAGTCGACTAAATAAAATATATACATAACCTCGAAAACATAACCCTGGCGTAGTCGGCTAAAAATAAAAAAACTATGTCTTCGGTGACAAATGACAAGTAAGAAGAAAGTCCTAAGTACTACGCCTAATTAATACCTACAGGGCTTTACCTTTTTTTTAACCGACTTCAAAAAAGAAAGAGGTTCTCAATTCGACAGTTTTTTTTTATTTGACTGAGTGACGTGACGAGCAAGACGTTCACCTGATGGTACGCGCTACGCCTGCCCATAACAGACACAGCACCACCCAGAACACTGCATTGCATAATCCTGCGCGGCACTGCACTGCGCTCGTCACCCTGAGACATCGGCTCTAAAGTCTCATATGCCCAGTAATATCGCTGGAAACAGTGCCCTTCAAACCGGAACACAGTAATGTTTTCACGCTACTGCTTGGTGGATGAATATCTGGCAAAGGTGTGGTACTTTCCCAGGCGGTCTCCTCCTTTGTATCATTTATGAATCTAGGACTAATTTATTTCCTTCTAAAATTACTTCAAGCAACAAAAGTTTGAAATTATTGTTCACTAGCTGCGCCCCGCGGTTTCACCCGCGTATTTCCTGTTCCCGCGGGAATATATGGAGATAAAATATAGCCTATGTTACTCGCTGTCAATGTAGCTTTACATTTGTGAAATATTTTTTTAAATCGGTGCAGTGGTATAGCCGAAACCTTACATATTTCCAAACATACTTTCATCCCCCATATTTATTTTACCCCCAATGGTATTTTTTTACAAACTTTAAATGTCATATTTATTTATATCTAATCAAATGCATAAAAAATAAATTTCAAGCTTCTAGCTTCAAAAATTACGAAACTTCCATACAAACTTTCAAACCCTTAGAATGCTTTTTTCGCATTTAAAAAGTACCCTATGTCCTTTCTTAGGCTCTAGACTATCCCTGTACCAAATTTCATTTCAATCGGTTCAGTAGTTTAGGCGTGAAAGAGCAACAGACAGACAGTTACTTTCGCATTTATAATATAAGTAGGGAAGTAGGGATTACACTAACTGTGACACTGGTAGAGGTTTCAACAGTCTCATTTATAATTGTGTTGTTTGATCCATAGTTAATTGCCATAATAAAGAAAAGGGTCATAGACGTTAATACACATTAAATAACAAAAAAGTCCAAAACATAGAGGTTGAGTCGTCTGTTTCGTTGATTGATCATTTCAAAACTTGCATTAAGTATTTTATGGCATACCTCCACACACATGGGCAAATGCAAAGACACTTCTTGCCTACCCAGTTATCTGTGTATGTGCGCACTAATTATAATTATCTTGAATAATTTGCATGTTTACTTACATTTACCTCAGTTTTATAATATACCTTTGTTTATTTAGTTGGAGGTTCCTTGATAATGAATAAATTTGATAATGTATTTATAATATTCAATGAACATTTCCCATCATGCAGACTGCCTTCATGTTTTTAAAGTATTGATAAAAAATATATTGCAGTAATTAAATTAATTTACGGAGATCCGAAGAAGAACCAAAGTGGAAGACATCGGATCCCGTATAATTAAACTCAAGTGGCGATGGGCAGGACACTTGGCAAGATGTGGCGATGGCAGGTGGAGTAAGTCCCTGACAGAATGGTGGCCACGTGTGGGTAAACGCAGCCGCGGAAGACCGATACAACGGTGGGTCGACGACATCAAAATGTTGTTGGGTAATGCATGGACCAGATCGGCCCAAAGCCGGGATGAATGGCGTAAGAGGGAGGAGGCTTATGCCCTGCAGTGGGTTGGATGAGCTGCATGTGATGTGATGTGAAATTAATTGCAGTACCATAGCTAGATTACTAAATAATGTACCTATGGTTCTAAACACCATATAAAAACCTTCGCATATCAAAGCTACTGGGTTGTTTAAAGTATAACACCAGAGCTGAGCCTAGCAACTATACAGTTTAACGCGTCCACTGCTGAAAACACAACTGTCGTGTTTTTCATAACTTGCCGCGAGTACGGGAAAACACAACTGTTGTGTTTGTTGTATGGAAAAACACTATGGCGCGTGCAGAGCCGCACCCGTGGCTAGACAAGCAAAACGGCTCAGCATTCAAAGTGTTAAGAAGTCGCATCGAACCAATGTCTCGTGTTGTGAAACAAATGCGTTTTGTGGATTGTACGAAGAATGAATTGTGTCTATAGTTTGTAGAACTGGGAGGAACAAGAACCTTTACATAACGTGGTTAAATGCGAAGGAGCCACATACAAAAGTAAAAATAAACGTTTATTTTGCAGAACTACGATTAAAAATAGACATTCTTTGATATGGGAAAAAGACACACAGCGTTAGCTACTTTTTGGAAAGTGCCCCCTTCACATTTAACCAGCGATAAATTATAGATAGAAGATCTATGTGTGTGATATTGACCAAAAAAATAGGTCCTTCTCCTCGAAAAATTCTCTTTCGATCTCCATTAGCGCAGATCATAAGCTGACAGATTTGAGGCCATGTGCTACTAGTCAACTTACTTCCTACCGCTGCTCTCACAAAGATGATTTATGAATTTCTCAAAACGTAACAGCGTATGGGAACCGGTTCCCGTTACAATGGCGTACCATTGCCACAGACCACGGAAGTCGATGACTCCTCCATTGTTAGCAGTCGCGCTGGCTTGCTGCGGAAGTGTCCGTGTGTTTTTTGTAAATGCGAACAGGCTGGTTATTTGTGACAAGTTGGGAAATTAAAGGATCGGTTTAAGCACTAAATGCTGTGGTAACTTTAACACGTTGACTGCTGAACCGGTTCTTACATTTGGGCACCGTTACGGATGTGTTTTCCAGCATTGGCGTGCCGTTTGAGTGAGCCGCACTGTAGTAGCGCCGCGCTAAACACATACGTCTGTGTTTCACCGCACAGCCGGCACGTAAGCTGCGCCCACACAACAGGCGTGTTTTCACGCACCCGCGTAAAGTTCAAAAACACAACAACTGTGTTTTCAGTGAACGTGTCAAGGCTTTGAACTCGGCAGCGAAAAAGATTATCGTAGACAAGGTGGCGAATGGCTTAAATATTCTGGTTGCTGAACAGAAATCTGCCATTAAGTTTGTTTTATAAACATTTCTTCTTCTCCTGCATTTGAATCGACGTTTTAAACATTATGCCTTGTCCTATCCTTCAATAGACAAGTTAATAACGTTATTACTGAACCATTTTTGAATCACAATCTGCATTGCAAGTGTAAAGTACTTAATAATACTTTGGCTGGGCCATAAGCTACCAACACGTTGCCCTCAAAAAACCCAAACCTCAGGTGAGATTGTGGTCAACGATAAGCGTATAATACAAGAAATAAAAAAGCCGGGTAAGTACGAGTTGGACTCGCGCAACCAGGGTTCCGTACAAACTTGTAGGTCTTAAGAAAGCATCTAACATTATTGCTCTAATAAAAAACAAACTACGTTATAGGACAAACTTAATTTTACCGTTCGATCCCTAGACACAGATAATATACACCAACCGCAAATGAGATTTTTTGCTTTACGTGTGTTGTAAAACATTGATTCTTGTCAATTTTCACGATTCTAGGTCAAACGGAAGTACCCCATAGGTTTAGATTTACTTGTGAAATCGTGAAATATGCGACATAAACGGCCATATCTTTTGATCTCATTGATTTACAACTTTGAGATTTTCACAGCTAAAAGAAACTATAGACCCGAGTGTTTACAATAAATTTCAACTTGATACCTTTACGCGTTCCTGAGAAAAATGGTCTTAACAGACAGACAGACAGACAGACGAACAACAAAGTGATCCTAGGGTTCCTTTTTCCTTTTGAGGTACGGAACCCTAAAAATCAGAGATGGGTATCAAGCGTCGACCCGCCAAAACATTAATGTGAGCGCTGATTCCCATAAGATATGGAAACTAACGTTCACCACGCACGTAAGAAATATATGCGTTCAATAAATAGATGTTATAGAAACTTACTGTTAATCTATTTCCTTTTTTTTTTTTACCTGGGGAATGCAATTACGCATACCACCAGACCCGGGTGAGGGCCGGGTGGTTATGTGGGACTCCCCCGCCAGTCTGACGGGTATACCCACTAAACCCCAGGGTGTTCCACCGGGACGGCTTTGTTAATCTATTTCCTATTTCAACCCATGTAGTGTGTAGACCTGCTAATGTGCACGCTACTCTTGCCGGTCTTGCGCCAGACACAATTCACAGCCATCCTACAACCTAGATTACATTTACCTTTCCTGCCCACCGTTCCGTCACTGCCCCTGTCCTTCTTCCACCTTCCCGTCTAGCCAAATGACCAGTCCATCCCCACTTCAGCTTTATGTCCTTTATGATCTGTCTTATCTCAATGTTATCTCTCGTTGATGCCTCGTCTAAATGAAATCGAACTATCATGCCAACACGTGCAGTATTGTTAGCACGTTATTTGCACGCTTGCCGCGCGGTTGGAGCCGGTGAAAGTACGCATTTATGACCATGCGAGGTATTGCCGTATTGCGTACACGGTAAATGCTCATAATTGTTTGAGTAATGTCTATATTTCAACTCTTTAGTGAATAAACATTGAGATTTTGCGTAATTCATTGAGATGACTAAGTGAAAATTTTCCCATGTATTTTTTTACAAGCTGCGCTCCACGTTTTTATCCTCGTTGAGTATTATCCCACAGGAACCGTTAATTTTTACGGGATAAAAAGTATCCTACGTGTTAAGTCAGATAATAAACTATCTGTGTGCCAAATTTCAACCAAACCCGTTCAGTACTGGGCTTATGAGACTTTAGAGCCGATGTCTCAGGGTGACGAGCGCAGTGCGGTGCCGCGCAATCTTATGCAATGCAAAGTTCTGGGTGAAACTGTAACTGTTATGGTTAAGCGTAGCGCTTACCACCAGGTGAACGACTAGCTCGTCTCTTCTCTGAGACAAATAAAAAAAAAAGTTGTTTTTGCGTTCAAACTTTCACATTTATAAAATTGGTAGGATAGGTTAGGATTAGTAGGAAGTAGCATAATATAGTAGGATTTATTTGGTGGATGGTCATTGTAGTTCCTGATTTCGTGGATACAGGGAGTCCTGGTCAGGGTGCTATGTACTTATGTGATCGTGGCGTTCTTATGTGCTGAAAAGTTCTTGAACGTGGTCGTTCATTTAAAACCACGCGGTTACAGTTAAAATTGAAGTTTCCGGGTCACTCAAAAGGTTTACCGCATCGTTTTCCAAGTATTAATTAAATGCTAAATGATAATGTAAGCATTGTACTTACATAAAAGCCTGAAAAATATTGCGCATTACAACGTTATAAACTGATCAAATAAAAACATGCCATATATCGATCGCAAGGTAAAATAGCATACTGTCGTAAACAGTTTTATTATCGACCAAACTATAAACAGTTGTTACAACCAGCTACTCACGTCTAGAACCGGTAATCCTTGAGCTTACGACTGGTTACAAAAGTGTAGCATGCGCGCGCGTAATAACTAAATTAGGTAAAGACATCTATATATAAAGGTATATAAGAGAATAAACATTAATATTGATATTCTTTTATTTTGCAATAAGTAGGAAGTTAATCTAAGTCTCACGGATAGGTTTATCTACACGTTATTAATACACAACAGGAATAGCTATTGTAATAATACACAAGAATAAATAGTATATAAGCCATTTACTTTACTTTCAAATAAGTAGGAAGTTAATGTAATCTACATATTACTACACGACAGGAATAGCTATTGTAACTCTCAATAATTAATTTAAAATATAAGCTTCATTTGGAAATAAGTAGGAAGATAATGAAATGCTCACATTAGTTGTATCTATATATAACACGATATAATTTAGCGATTGTAATGTTCACACTGATACACAATATTGATAACTATTGCAATACACATAGTAAGTTTTAAACTGAAGATTAATACACATACACAATAATAATAGCTTTCTAGTTAATAGATATAATAATAGTACTTAACTTATTTAGTTGGGCGGCGTGTCCGCCCTGTTCCGAGGTACATTGAGAAGTGAATCTGCCTTTCAAATGCAAGGCTATTTATACCGGCCGCCGTGCGGCGAATAAACAAGCTCAGTAAACCACGTGTTTCCTTAAATTGAAACTAAACGTTTTTACTGCTTGATTTTTATTACAATACATGTTAAAACCTTCTAAATCAATACATATCCACAGATATGTACACTAAAGTTTGTTTAAACGTGAATAATTCCAATTATTATATTAAATGGTTTTCTAACAGTAATAAAGCTGTTTCATCGTTTATTTTCAATTACCAATTATCTTACAAATACAGAGATGAATTATCGTAAATGATTCGATACATTAATACTTAAGAATATTCATATTAGTATGAATATTGAAGAATTAACACAAGTCAATTATCATATCATTAAATGAAATATGGACGAAAATACATGGATTAAATCTAGCCGCAGAAATCATAATTATTTGATAATTATCAGTCAAACTTTTTCTAAAATACGTACAATATTAATTATAAACATTAACATAATTTCCTGTTTATTGGAAACCAGTGAATGTTGCCAAATTCATCAAGTTAAGTCCTCAAACAAATGTTGCCATTTGAATCTTTACTAAATACATACATTATCATCAGATACTCAAAACGTATTATTTAGTCATGTACCTACGTGGTTTAATTATAAAAGATACTTATCTTGACACAAGGTAAGTTTAGCATCATCAGTATTTGAATATTGACAACAATTACCATGGTAAAATTCAAATAATCTATCACGGCCATACTGATATGTACTTCGTTCTCGAAGTACCTACTTAATCACATTTCACAAGTCCAAATCATTTTATATTTTTATCATTATCATCATCATCACCAGTATAACTTTCTTTTTTTTTTTTTTTTTTTACCAATGAAACCATTCTCTTTTCTTTTTTTTTTTTCATATCATTCACATTTTTTTTTTTCATTCTCATGATCTATGACCAGGCATATAGCACATTAGTCCTTTTACTCGCTGCCAGTAAAATCTAGACTAATCAGGTTTAAGATCGCCCAGCGACACATTTTTTTTTTTTTTTTTTTTTTTCATTTCTCATACTTATTTTTTTTTTTTTTTTTTTCATTCCCTCATTTTCATCGTTTCATTGTGATCTATGACCAGGCATATAGCATATTAGTCCTTTTACTCGCTGCCAGTAAAATCTAGACTAATCAGGTTTAAGATCGCCCAGCGACACAAATACTGGTATGATGTGACCGATGTGACAATCTCAGAATTTAATATTTTAAGTGTGTCAAAAAAAGTACCTGTCCTAAGTAAATTAGCAATGTTACATAATAATGATAATTCAAAATTAAACACATTCATAGTTTGATCTTAATAATTATGTGATCTACATGGATATTATTTTGAATAATCTTAAATTTGTTAGCTATATAATAATCTATCACGGTTCTCTTTTTGACAATGATATTGTTTAATAAGTTATATTTGTTTACAGTGATTCTTCAAAGGAAATGTTTTGTTCTACCCATTCACCAGGCCAAACACGCAGTTTTTCTTTGGCAACAATAATATTTCTTAAATTATTTTGACCCCTCAAAGAAAATCTGTCATGTGGTAATATTTGTATTATTTCATATGGGCCTTTGAATTTTGGACTGAGTTTATCATGACGTCTATGATCTTGACTGATGTAAACTAGGTCTCCAATATTATATATTTTATTGGTTCGTCTGGTAGTATCAAAACGTTTCTTAAACCTATCAGCAACATCTTTGAGCCGTTGTCGTGCTAATTCACGATCAGCTTCTAAGTCAATACTTGGTTGTATTGATTCATCTACAACATCAGTTAGCCGAGCTTGTATGGAAGGTATATTTCCTTCCCTTCCTAGTAAAAGTCTCATTGGGGAAAAGCCTGTGGTTTTCTGAACAGTCGTATTAAGAGATTGTTGTACTTTCCAAAGAACGTTTGGCCATTCTGACAAATCATTAATCGTGGTAGCTAACATGTTTGTTACTGTAGCTACATACCTTTCAACTTGGCCATTACTACGAGGAGTACCAGTGGATATCATGTGGTGTTCAATTTGCATTTCCCTAAATAAGGTTTGAACTTGATTAGATGTAAAGTTTGTGCCTCTGTCCGTAATTACAAGATGAGGTGTGTCGAATAATGCAATAGTTTCACGTATGGCAAACAACAATTCCTGTCCGCTCAGACTCTTAAGGGGTTTGAGGATGCAATATTTTGTAAATCCATCTATGACTAGCAATACAAATTTAAAACCATCAGCTGATTGTCTAAAAGGCCCAGTGCAATCCATATGCAAAGTATGGAAAGGAATAGATTTCTCTATAGGATATAATATACCTTGTTTAGGTCCAGAGTGATTTTTTCGTGAGGTACATATGAGACAATGAGAGATGTATTTTTTAACAAACGCTGCAATGCCAGGAAACCAAAAATGTTGGCGGATTTTGTCAATGGTTTTATCATATCCAACATGACAGTTATCATCATGAAATAGTCTAAGTAAGCTAAGTCTATAGCCTCTTGGAATATATAATTTCGGCATAGCATTAGCGTCGTTTTTATAATAGAGCAATCTATTTATGATTAAGTATTGATTGGTATCCAATTCACCTGACCGAACTTTGTCAATTATAGTCTGAGTCTCAGTATCATCTCGTTGAGCAGATTCTAACCACGATGGCGGACGACTTGCATCGTCATTAACCACGTTAATTACAGAAGGGATATTTTTGTTTGTGTGGACCGTTTTAGGGTTGATTGGATTACGACTTAGGTAGTCAACATGACCCACATATTTACCCTTTTTGTAGAGAATTTTGAAGTTAAAATCTTGCATAAAGGTCCACCATCTAGCTACACGCGGTGAAAGATCTTTTTTGGTCATGGTAGGCTTAATGGCATTACAGTCTGTTACTATAGTGAATGGGATACCTAATAAATACACCCTAAAATGTTTAAGGGCGTTATAAATTGCCAATGTTTCTAAGTCGTAAGAGCAATATCTTGATTCGGCAGGGGAAGTACGTTTGCTATAGTATGCTACAACTTTATTCTGATTATCAACTTTTTGCATTAGAATTCCACCATAACCAATTGAGCTAGCATCAGTGTGCAGTTCAGTAGGTAAGTTTGGATCAAATACAGTCAACAGTGGTTTCGTCACCAAGTGCTTAATAACATAATTCCTAGCTTCGTTCTGATCTTGACCCCACTCCCATTTCTGGTTATTTTTTGTGAGTTTAGTTATACTGGCAGTACGTGAGGCAAATTCTGGTATAAATTTACGGAAATAACTAGCTAAACCCATAAATTGACGCACTTCTTTGATAGTATCAGGGACAGGAGAGTTGATGAGAGCCGAGACTTTATTATCACTTGGCCTGATACCATCTTCAGAAATGTGTCTTCCTAAATATTCTATCTCTGTCACAAAAAACTTGCATTTTTTCAAGTTTATGGTAAATCCGGCATGACTGAGAGCTTCGAGAGTTTGTTCTAGGTATTGCAGACCCTCATTTTCAGTTTTAAATGGAATTAATAAGTCATCTATATACACTAATAAAAATTTCAAGTGTTTAATGGCTCTACTTATAGCTCTCTGGAAGACTGATGGTCCGTTACAAATTCCAAATGGCATTTTCAGAAATTCGTAATGCCCATCTGGGGTTACGAAAGCTGTGTATTTTACGGAGTCCTGTGCTACTGGAATTTGATGAAACCCATTTTTCATATCAATAGAGATATAGAATTTAGAGTTTCCTAACTTATCAAGTTGATCCTCGATGAGAGGGAGAGGGTATCTTTCTTTTTCTATTACTTTGTTAAGTGCTCTAAAGTCGACACACATTCGATCGCTGCCATCCTTTTTTTTTACTAGTAAAACCGGACTGGCGTAGCTAGAGTCACTCTCCCGTATTATTTTTTTTTGTAATAAATCGTCAACGATTTCATTAACCTTCTCTCTCTCAACAGGGGCTAATCGGTAAGGCCGGTAATGTATTAATTCATCCGTTTTCAGGCGTAAAACCATTTCACCGGTAGTAACGGTACCAATGTTGTTGTCAGATGGCAACACAGACAAAAAATTTTTGAAAATATTTTCAATCTTTGTTTGTAGCTCTGAATCTAAATGACATATTAATCCGTTTAGTTGATCGAGTTCGCTATTACAACTGGTTATTTGATTAACTACTCCAGTTGGTTCAAGCAAGTGAGTACGTGTCAGTCTACACCCAGAAGAGTCTACTATAACAGCAACGTCCGAATGACTAACTGCATCTCTACCGATCAAACAATCATAGCTAAAATCTTTATCCCTGGCTACATTAAATTCTATTTCTAGACAGATTTCCTCAAATTTTACAGGGACAGTTACTTTTGCAAAGATATGTAATTTACCATTGCCTATACCATCGAGCATTTTTGAACATGGAGTTAAATTGCAACCTATTCGCCGTGCAATAGAATCCTTCATGATACTGCAACTAGCACCAGTATCAATAAGAGCTTCGACTGTCATATCCTTTATCACAACTTTAGTTAACTTTAGATCAACCTTGGTTATACAATTAGCGTCATCTCTTTTTGTTACTGTGGTACTTGTGGTAGAAAGCTGTTTAAAATAACAAACTGATTCAGTGTGTCCGAATCTTTTGCAATGGGAGCATTGGACTTTGTTTATGGGGGGACGAGCTAAGTTTGTCGAAAAACTTGTCCTAGGGGCATTATAGTTTCTGTTCTGAAAACATTGGGCTGAAAAATGACCTAGCTTGTTACAAGTGTAACAACGTTTTTCATCAATTTTTGGTCGTTTGCTAGGAGAACTAGTTGGGTTGTCAGTAAATTTACTTGTAGAATCAAATGGACGTTTCTTAGGAATCTTCACATAAGTCGTAAACAGTGATATCAATTCTGCAGTGGTCTCCACACGACTATTTTGTGATGCCATTTTTACATGCACATCATGTATACCTCCGCAAACAAGCTCAACTAACTGTTTTTCGGTGAAAACTATCCTAGTATTCTTAAACAATCTAAGTTTTTCCCTAGCATAATCACAATACGATTCTGCAGCTTCAGATGTTAATAACACTGCCTTTGTTAATTTGTCTGACAAGTTCCTCTTTTCAGGATATAAATCTTTAACAGTGATTTTAAATTGTTCCCACGTTCTACCTTCATCGGGCTCCCAAGTTTCATACCACAGTAATGCAGAGCCTTTCAAGGCTTTACCTGCTTTTGCAACGGTTGTGATGTTGCTCCATCCAAGATCCGCTGCGATTGCATCGATATTGGTGCACCAGCTGCTGGCACCGCTGTCGTTCTTATCAGGATCGAACGGCGGAAGAACCACATCGTCTCCACGAGGTGTCCCCGCAACTGCATCTCGGATCGCCTTGAGCAGACCTTCTACGACTGCCGAGTCCATTTCAGAAACCACACCCACAATATCTGAAATATTACATAATACGTTAAGATTAGTCAGGTCGAATCCCACTTCTGATAATAACTAAATTAGGTAAAGACATCTATATATAAAGGTATATAAGAGAATAAACATTAATATTGATATTCTTTTATTTTGCAATAAGTAGGAAGTTAATCTAAGTCTCACGGATAGGTTTATCTACACGTTATTAATACACAACAGGAATAGCTATTGTAATAATACACAAGAATAAATAGTATATAAGCCATTTACTTTACTTTCAAATAAGTAGGAAGTTAATGTAATCTACATATTACTACACGACAGGAATAGCTATTGTAACTCTCAATAATTAATTTAAAATATAAGCTTCATTTGGAAATAAGTAGGAAGATAATGAAATGCTCACATTAGTTGTATCTATATATAACACGATATAATTTAGCGATTGTAATGTTCACACTGATACACAATATTGATAACTATTGCAATACACATAGTAAGTTTTAAACTGAAGATTAATACACATACACAATAATAATAGCTTTCTAGTTAATAGATATAATAATAGTACTTAACTTATTTAGTTGGGCGGCGTGTCCGCCCTGTTCCGAGGTACATTGAGAAGTGAATCTGCCTTTCAAATGCAAGGCTATTTATACCGGCCGCCGTGCGGCGAATAAACAAGCTCAGTAAACCACGTGTTTCCTTAAATTGAAACTAAACGTTTTTACTGCTTGATTTTTATTACAATACATGTTAAAACCTTCTAAATCAATACATATCCACAGATATGTACACTAAAGTTTGTTTAAACGTGAATAATTCCAATTATTATATTAAATGGTTTTCTAACAGTAATAAAGCTGTTTCATCGTTTATTTTCAATTACCAATTATCTTACAAATACAGAGATGAATTATCGTAAATGATTCGATACATTAATACTTAAGAATATTCATATTAGTATGAATATTGAAGAATTAACACAAGTCAATTATCATATCATTAAATGAAATATGGACGAAAATACATGGATTAAATCTAGCCGCAGAAATCATAATTATTTGATAATTATCAGTCAAACTTTTTCTAAAATACGTACAATATTAATTATAAACATTAACATAATTTCCTGTTTATTGGAAACCAGTGAATGTTGCCAAATTCATCAAGTTAAGTCCTCAAACAAATGTTGCCATTTGAATCTTTACTAAATACATACATTATCATCAGATACTCAAAACGTATTATTTAGTCATGTACCTACGTGGTTTAATTATAAAAGATACTTATCTTGACACAAGGTAAGTTTAGCATCATCAGTATTTGAATATTGACAACAATTACCATGGTAAAATTCAAATAATCTATCACGCGCAGCATGGCAAATGCTTGTGACCGTGGTGAAGAATTTGACATGGTCACCATTTGTTCAAAGTAACGGGTCTATAGAGGACTAATGATGGAGTTGTACGGTAAAATCCAAGGAGCTCTAATTACTTACATTGAATTAGTATTTACCTTACCAATGTGGCGCAACATGATACGCAACGCAACACCGTTGAACATTTCTGGTGTGGGCAGTCGTCATTTGTTCCTAACAACAGTTCTTTAGGTATAAGATTAATGCTAAAGTTTTATGGTAAAATTGACGGATTTCTAAGTAATTAATAATATTAATACACTTACTTACCGATGTTGCGCAGCATGACGCGTAACGCCGCTGAACGTTTGTTTTGATACGACTTACCTACTTAATTAGGTAGGTAATGGTACTATATAAATCTGCTTCGGGTCCTTCCCACAGACCCAGTATTTTGTTCCTAGGCAAATTTACAGCTATTTGCTTAGGTGTTTAAATAAAATTTAATTCCCAATAAATAGATAGCAGTACAGTCCACATGAAAAGGTTCTTAGGATCCTTCAACTTTTGTGCCATCCTGTACGACACTGTTTTAGAACTAGCATTTGTAACCATGCTAGAACCCAGAAGTACCTATACCAGAAGTACCAGGTAGCATCAGTACACAAGGAGCCTTCGGCCTAGCCTCTAGTGCTGGGAGCCGATTTTGGAATCTCATTCGGTGCCAAAATGGCAGATTCTCACTGATTTCATAAATATAGGAACTCAGCTATTTTGGCGAATTTTGTCATCCAATGAGATTAAAAAAGCGGTGCCAGTTCAGCGGGGCTATGCAGCACGGTGCGGATCAGCTCGAGTTCGTTTCATTATGACGTTTGATTACCACGGGACTCGTCATTTCAATACGAATGACGAGTTCCGTGGCAATTAAATGACAAAATGAAACGAACTCGAGCTGATCCGCACCGTGCTGCATAGCCCCGCAGTACGTCTGATATCAATAGGTATACTTAGAGTTTTAAATAAAAGCAAACAAGGAAATCCGGATTAAAAATATCTCTTCACCTTGATCGAGTGAATGTGTAAAGTAACTGTTTCAATCTGCTAAATATTTGCAACGACATAGGGAACTGACGTAAAAATAGCACAGTTTGAAGCGATAGGTACTCATTTATTCAATCAAATTATTTAAGTAGGTAGTTAGGAACGTAGGTCCTTGCAATAGAAAATAGCCGGTGTCCTTCAATCGCGTGGTTTAATAAGAGAGGTGACAGTAGGTACCCCTCCCCTATTCAGACGTGACGGACAGTTTTGGAATCCGAAACCGATTCCGACGAATTCATTTCCGATCCGATGCATTCCGAATTTCCGATAGAAAAAAAGAATCGAATGCGTCGAATCGGGAATGAATTTTCGGAATCGGATTCGGAAACTTTCCGACACTTGTGAATTGGCTGGTGTCATATTATTTTCCCGTATTCACGGAAATTACTGATCTAATTGATAATTGCAACATTTTCAGTGCCAATATTTTGGTCTAACTTGCAATAATACATTTAATTTGTAACACAATTACTTCTGACGTACCTATTCTGCATAGTTTGATCAAAATAACAGCTAAGTTAGTGCCGAAATAACATTTTTCGTGACTCATAATCATAACAATAATGATAGGTTTGTTTTCATTGTTGATTATGATTATATCTGTACATTGCTAACTACTTTACTTCAATGATTATTGCACCCATAACAATAAAAAGTATAGAGGTACTGTCAGCCTCAAAAGTAGCTGGTCATGTTCAAACTTTAAAGTTCCTATTCTACCAGAGAAAAATATTTTGAAATTTTTTTTTCGTTCTGAGCCCGACTGTACCTATCCATCTAGGGAAATATCCTTTTTTAAACTCAAACATAATCAGTTAATCATTGGTTTAGTAGATCATAATTATTAAACTTATTTTTTGTTTTTCTCTATCTTGTAGACGTGGAATATTTTTACCTTCTTGCAATAAATGATTTAAGTTTTGGTATAAATGCATTCTCCGGGTAAAAATTCTTTTACCCTGGCGTTGGCGGCAACTTGGGCTCTTGAATGACATTGGGTAATAAATAAGTTACCGAGTTATTCCAACGTGTGACCTCTGTTATGATGATGCATGGAGCGTGGGAGCTTCTAGTGTTTATCTCTAAGTACGAGTATACTATTAAGCCTTAATAGCCGAAACTATTATGATTACGTTGTACCTTGACTATTTCTTCCTCACTTAGATCATAATTTTTAATACTTAACATATGTACCTATTAAATCGGATTATGCCCCGGCGCGTTCCAAAATAGTGCCTCTGTTCACGCATTAGTTCCACTAGGCTCCAAATTAATGTTAAATATCCAAATTGTAACTTAGAAAATTAAATAGTAACAGGTTTTGGTTGGGGCGAAATTTCTGGGCATATGAGACTTTAGAGCCGATGTCTCAGGATGACGAGCGCAGTGCAGTGCTGCGCGGGATTTTGCAATGCAAAGTTCTGGGTGGCACTGTAACTGTTATGGGCTGGCGTAGCGCTTACCACCAGGTGAATGACTTGTTCGTCTCGTCACTAAGTCAAATAAAAAAAAGGTAGGAACTTCTGTTCCGTCCTATTTCCAAGTTCAGGAGTCGCGCAGGATTGTGCAGTGCAAGGTTCCGGGTGGCACTGTAACTGTTATGGGTAAGCGTGGCGCTTACCATTACAATCATGGGCTGTGGATCGACAAACGCTATATTCTCATGTAGGTCCCCATCCTATTATTTTCGAAAAATTAACATGGAACATTCCAAAGAAATTAATTGTTAGACCCCATAGCTTGAAACAGAGAGCGAATTCCTCAGTATCTTTTTTTGATACGGTATGGTTCAGAATTACTAGAGCAGACGAAAAGCCGCAGACGCACATAAAATCGAAAAAAAAAACAAATTCAGTTTTTGAAAGTCTGGAAAAAATATTTTTGAAGTAAAACTTTTTTACGGACGCTTGACTTGGGGAGTAAGCTGATGAATGCGTTACGAAAAATGTGATCGGGCGAGGCGAACCGAAGGTGAGAGGGAGATGTAAGTTAGTAAAGATAGAAAGAGAGAGAGTTACGATTCGTATATATTTTAAAACCTTTTTATGATTTATTTAAAATTATTTTTATTTGAAGTTTTCCTTCTACTATGTGTCCCAGCACACATTTAGTTGTTTTTTTTTGCCAAGAAGTATTTCTACGAAAGTCCCTAAGTGTAACGATTTCTTGGAGCGAAGTGGCATAAGTCCGTAATTAATTTTAAAAGTATCAATTATAGGTACCCTACCTTATTAAATTATGCCGGTGAAAAAAAGGGTAAAAAAACAGTGGCTAGCGCTGTTTGCTATTCTTTGTCAAAGAAGGTGGGTATATAATCGGTAGAAAAAATTAATTGGTTGAGGTCACGCAGCCGCTGAATATTGTTTTGAACATAGGTCATCTCTAAATCTGGTTTCTCGAGTCTAAAACCGGTCCCAAGAAAAAACCATCCGCGATATGTACCTATGCGTCCCGTTTAAATATATGACTACTTAGACAACTAGGTAAGTAAGGTAGAAGTTCCACAGAAGAATAGTTGAAGATACTAGTGGAATGTGTTTTGGTTGGTACTTAGCACCGGAAAGGCTAAATGGATTTTGATAAGGTGCCCACATACATAGGTTGGGCCAGGAATGGCACAAATAATTCGTCATTTTTGATAGTTGTTAGAGTAATATAACATCAATTAGTTAAGAAAAATGGACATAATTGTTAGGTACAACTCCAAGTTCTAAAATCGAACACAGGTCTATAACCAGGTCAGATGGTAGGGAACAAAAAAAAGGTGGCAGATCACCGAAAGTGTATTCCTGAGGAGGATTAGGCCATAATCCGCCATGGTGGCCCAGCTTCTAATAACTAAATATTTTAAAACAGCTTCAAGAAAAAACTAGGAAAATAAGGAAGAACCTCTCGGCACGACCGCGGAAAATAGCGACATCTATATACATAAAAATGTTATGTTGGTTTGTGTACGCTTCAAAAACTTAAAAAGTTCTGCACCGATCGAGCTGAAATTTTAGCATGATATATAATCCGCATCAAGGATTGTTTTTGTCTATTTTTTCATCAGTGACATATCAGCGAATGTGCCACAGCGAAGCGTGGCAGGGCACAGCTAGTGCAAAATAAAAAAAAGCGTCACGAACACACACACACTCAGATAATGAAACTATTCTTAACTGGAATTCCCTGTATCGAAGGATCAGGAACTACGAGGACCGTGATCCCAAAAACACCCAGAGTCAGAGCAAATCTTGTAATAAATATCGACTCGCAAAATACTCGTATCTACCAAGAAGCACAGAATAGATACGTACAGAAGTCCCTGCTGATTTGGCATCAAGATTGTATAAGTAAGTTACCTACCTTTCATGATAGTGGGGAAAACCTGGTATCCAGTTTTTGGCCAAGAACTCTTCTGTCTCGAGTGGACCAGTCTGACGTATTTCACTTACATACACGTTACGTGTAGGAAATACCCGCTGACCAAGTTTATTGTCGTAGATTTCGAGTGTGCGGAAAATTATTTATTAGTCATTCTATGATTTATGGCAGTAAAATGCTATTAATTATTTTGTGCACAGCGGCCTGTATTGATAGGTTAAATACTCACATAATCCGAACTTATATATATTTTTTTTAATTTGACGGAGTTATGAGACTAGCAAGTCGTTCACCTGATAATAAGCGCTACGCCGCCAGCCCATAACAGTTATAGAACTTTGCATTGCATAATCTTGCGCTCGTCACCCTGAGACATCGGTTCTAAAGTCTCATATGCCCAGTAATTTCGCTGGAACCAGTTCCCTTCAAACCGAAACACAGTAATGTTTGCACACTGCTGCTTGGCGGATGCATATCTGACAAAGGTATACCTACTTCCCCAGGCGGTCTCCTGTAGAAGGGGCATCCCACTTACAAAAACACTCAATACTTACATACAACTCTAACAATTACTACACTTGATATAGGGAAACAGCCTTAAAAATCTTGGTGGTACGTCACTATAGCGTCCGTTTGGCTAGCTATCATCCTCAATCTTATCCTAAAAACTTATTATTGAATCATCTACATATATATATATATATATATATATATATATATATATATATAAATGTTATATTGGTTTGTGTACGCTTCAAAAACTCAAAAAGTTCTGCACCGTTCGAGCTAAAATTTAAGCATGATATATAATCCGCATCAAGGATTGTTTTTATCTATTTTTGACATATCAGCGAATGTGCCACAGCGAAGCGTGGCAGGGTACAGCTAGTTATATATAAAATAGTGAGGTAGGCAGATGTAGGTACATAGAGCTATTTCCTAGCTTCATCTTCATTTAAAATTCAGACTGAGATTCAAGACTATAATCTAAAAAGTAAAGTTACCAACTTATTTATTTATATGTAGAGGAGGTTTTCAATTCCTCGCGTAAAGTAAATAAATTTTGTTCAATGTTTTACACCGATTTCTCACATCTTTTTTTTTTGTTCGAAGTAAGTAGTTACCTATTATATTATTATCAAAACTCAAATCATTTATTGTACAATAGAAAAATAACAAAGCGCTTTTATAAGACAAACTTGAGTCAAATAAACATAGAAAATAATAAAAACATATACTTAGTTAAATATGATCAACAAAAAAATTCAAAACCAAACTCTAAAAGATTTTTGTAACTTAATTTTTTTTATGGGGCCAAGTGACTATGTCAGTACCGAAACTAAAAGTTAACTAAAAGCTATTATTATTAATTATCGTGTACTTACAAGGCATATTTATATTTGTAGTAAAGGACTTTCTAGAAACTGCCATGGCCGAAAGCATGTCAAGGCACATGCAATGAAAGTGCATCGAACTGTGATCGATTAAACAGTGCTCACTTGCTTAGCTACAACGCTCGCTATCAAGTCTTTCTTATAAGCTTTGAGTGACCAATAATTATTCCTGACAAGCTTTTATGAAATACCTACCTAATCGGTACTGCAAGCTGATTGAAATGGGCCCAATATCCCACCGACATGAACACGGCAAGAATCGATTTCTTTAAAGCTAAAGTCTGAAATTCTCCAAATAACAAAGGACCTGTCAGACTGTCACCTACTTTTCAGCTGACCCTAAAGCGACCTACTTTTGGAGCATTTAATTATTTCTTATTCTTTAGGAAGGTACTTCAACCCCTGCCCTAGATCGTAATCGACCCTCTTACAGGTATTTTCCATTATGTCGGATACCCTTAACTCCGGAAAAATGCCGCGGAATGTTTCATGCTATGTTGAATTTCTATCCAACGCACCAAGCCAGAACCCAGATATTAAATAGCATAAGCGTTACGCTGATGGCAATTACAAATATTTGAAGGCATCTTTATTTCCTAAAGAAGATAAAGTTTAGGGATCTTTAAGTCACATGGGACCTCACGAGCAACCCTGTCCTAACATCCAAAGCCCTATCTCAGTTTCCGATGAACATCTGAATAAAAATTTAGGTTGCATTCATTGTCCCTCTCGAGCTAGTTAACAACCGCTGACTTCGGTTAATCAGTCTTTTCAAAGGAAACAATCATTCCCAAAACCAAACCTGCACAATAAAATTTTTAATCAGGTATTAGGTTCACATCAGACATGGTAGGAAAGGGCCAGCTAACGACAGCAGTCGTTCAGGTCCTAATCCTAACCTTCCATTTTCTACCTACTAACGCAAAACATCTAAGTACCTACTAATAATTCAGCGCTGAAAAAGTTTCGAAGACGTTCAGCGGGTTTTGCTTAGCCGCCGACTGTACGGGTGGGTCTAAGCTATTCATCGGTCGAGCAATTGACACGGTTAAAACATTCTTGGGCAAGTCGCGTGTTTGACTGAGGCTTGTTTGTGAAAAAGTGGTAATTCGACCGGTCTGTCGAAAAGCGGTCAACGTAACGATAATTAAAATACGTAGTGGCAACGTACCTATGTAGTTATCTAGGACGTTAATTAATGACCATGGAATTAGCAAAATGTTTGAGATTCCAACTATGCACATCATGACTCATGTTCATTAGTTATATCCCTCAGGGACCGTAGATTTTGACGCGATAGAAAGTATCTTATGTTCTATTCGAGGACTTAAGGTATCTATATACCAAATTTCAGCAAAAACAGTTGAGCCATTGCAGCGTGAAGAGGGAACAAACGTACACAAACTTTAGCATTTAATATTAGTGTGATGTGATAGCTGTAAATGTACGTTTTAATGATAGGAAAGGCGTGATAGAAAGTCAGTTACATTTTATTTAACCCAATCAGCGATAAAATGACAATCACAACATAATTATTATGTAAAATTAGGAACTAAAGGATTACAAAGTCAGTTAGGTGTTAACGGTAACGTGCGGGGCGGGTGATTGTACGGGAGGAGCGGCGATGACGCTTGACGTTGTCTGCACGCTCTCCCGAGATGGCGCTGGCGGACGCATTATTTTGGCGGAAAGTAACGGCGGCGGCGTGGCATTGGTCGGCTGGTTCGCAGCGTTAGCGCGAAGATTTATAATTGGAGAAAATACTTTAACGGCTGTAAGAGTGAGCGCTACAGACTCCCCCTCCAGGTCGGAAGAACGTCCCGTTTCCGAACTGGAACCAATAATGCCTACAGTTTGATTAGGTTGCCGCAGCCTACCAGACTCCTGGACAGAACAGGAGCAATAGCGAGACCTAGAGTTGGTGAACGTGTAAACGGCGTTAGGTTTGAGCTACGGTACTTTCCTATGAAAGTATTAATAGAATGAAGTCGTAGGACTGACGATACGCTTGATAAAATAGGGTCCATTGCGTTTAGGTATAAATTTACGAGAGATACCTTAGGGAACGTTGCTCAAGTCGTGCGTTTCAACCAAGACCAAATCACCGACCTTGTGACTCAAAGCGGGGCGACGAGCGGCATCAGCTGTCCCCTTTAGCTGGTCTTGACACTGGTCAACGCGTTCTCGGAGGACCTGCAAGCTAATAAGAAATGATGACAAAACGGTGTTGCTCGTAAATCAGCGGCAGAGACCTGAGGAAGATCCAGTGAAACAGAGCAAACATTGCCAACAGTGTCGTTAACACATGCAGGTCTGCTTAATGTATCAACTAAGACGTAGGATTTCCCCGGAGAATATTCGATGCGCAGGACATAAGACTGGAGCATAAGGACCCATCCAGCAAGACGGCCACTGGGCGTCTTAATGGTGAAGAGCCACCTAAGCGGCTGAAGATTGTTTTTCACAATATGAGGATGCCCGTTGATATAACTTCTAAACTTTTCTACAGCCCAAATAACAGCAAGAGCTTCATGCTCGGTTGTGGAATAATTCCTTTCAAAGAGACAGCTGGCATACTCTATAGGTCTCTCATCATGGCCTTCTCCTTGAAGCAATGCGGCTAACATAGCATAATTGCTGGCATCCTTGCGAAGGCGGAAAGGTTGGCTGTAGTTGACTTGGATAATTATCAGCACTTGGCATAATTTTAATATAAGGGTGTCAAAGGCACATTTTTGCTCTCTGTCCCATTTCCATAACTCATTTCTACGAGTGAGTTTGGTGAGCGGCTCAGCAATCTTTGCAAAGTCTTGAATAAACTTTCGAAACCATGAGCAGGTTTGCAAGAAAGATTTTAAATGTTTGACATTACCAGGTTCCTCCATGGACATGATGGCATCAATCTTCGAAGGGTCTGGTCTGATACCTTGAGGAGTTATTTCTTTCTTGGCAGGAGTTAGCTCATACGATGGGGCGGAAACTGGTGAAGGGTCACCAGTATCAATGCGGTGCTCAGCATGCGGGGTAGGGGCTCCCCCTGCTTCGAAGATATCCTGGTTCTGATGCGGAAAGTCAGCAAGTTGCAGCTGATGCTCAGGACTCAGCATTACACCTTCATCTTCACTCAGGACATCAGCAGTGGAGACCGTCGTGCATGACCTGGAAAATTCATTTTCCCACGGGTAAAATTCTTTATTGCCCGATAAACTCCATGTTGCAGAAGCAAAGTCGATCACGAGACCCACAGCATTTATAAAATCCATGCCAAGGAGTGTTTCATTACCCTTGGCATCGGGGAATATAATAAATTCCAATGAAACCGTTTTGTCTTTTATTTTGACAACAAGGTTAGTAATAAGAACGCGGCGCGTTCGGGAAGAACCATCAGCACATCTGATTCGCTGAGTCACTTCTTGACAGGGATGGTTCTTTTGAAGTAGTAGGCTGTAGAGAGAGGAGCCAACTACGCTCCCTCGTGCACCCGTATCTATTAAAGCCATACTTCTAGTATTTAATACTTCAATGCCTAGTATCGGCCTTCGATTGTCATGAGAATTTTCATCAATCTCTTGAAGACAATAATTTTTATTAAAAGTTCCAAATGGTTCACACATACCTGGATCAGCGATGAAGAACTCACAGTTTTGAGAGGAAGAAGAAGGTTCCATGACACTTCCGTCTCTCGAAGAATTCACGGACACATTAAGCATCCGGTCGGGATCAAAGGCTGGTAGAACTGGACACGAGGGCGAAGACCTAGAATTCACACAATCAGTAACATTGTCCTGAGGTGCGGAGACCCTACGCTGAGGTAGGTTTGTGGTACGATCACCTGTGACAGTCGAATGGGAATCAAAACCATTAGCTGCAAAAACAGGTGCATGTCCACTAAAATTCACGGTGACCCTGTCCAAATTGGAACAATGTGGCGACTTGTCCCCGGTTAAAACACACTGACTTGAGCAAAAATCCTCTGGCAAAACATTAATAAAGTCGCATGGCATAAAATGAGAAGAATTTGCCTGATAGTTCCGTGATTTAGGTAATCTAGGTGACCTACAACAAGACCTAGGCGCACGTTTACACGTATCAAAATAGCTTTTGGGCAAAACAGCTTTGAAATCAGCTGGGAAATGGCCACCACTATTGCTATCCTGCTCTACGCAAAATAACTGCGGGATAGCTGCCTTAAAGTCGGTAGGTAAATACCTAAAATCGTTATCAGATTCCCTAATCGTATTTACGCTTTGTTTACCTTTTTGTAAACGACTTTTGGAAAGCGTAGACGATCTTCCGACGGAAAGAGAATCTGTAGGCCCGGTATGAACGACAGGACGATGATTTAAACAACTTACTTGAGTCTCTGTCTTACCCGGGCAGAACTGATAAGGGGTTATCGAACTGGTACCAACCAATGCTACGCCGTCGTCGTTAGTGTATTTGATCGTGTGACAACGCGAGTTACACTTTGAGCACTGGGACCGAGTAACTGCTTTTTCACCGCACTCATAGCAAGTAGGCACATTCACGTTTACAATGCTATTGTTCGTTTTCGCGGCTAACTTTTCACACTGATCACGCCTATGGCGTATACTCTTGCAGTAAACACAAAACGAAGATGGGTTCGAGGGTCGTGGAACAGGTTCCGAGGAAGTTCGCGTAGATCGGTGAGCGGGCGGCGGCGAGCGCGCGTAAACAACTGACAGCAGCGGGGTCTGCGCGGGCGCGGGCGGCGTGGGCCGCGGCGATATGGGCGATACCATAGCCGCGCCGTGAGAGGGCGCTGCGTCTGTCTGTCGGGAACGTATAGTAGGATGACCTTGGCGCTTATCGAAGAAATCTTCTTGTAGATTTCGTGATGATAATGAGCGCGGTTTCGCGACTGTTTTTGTTCTAGCGTTTTCCTGTGGTCGACTAGATAATTCTCGATTGATGCGGTGGTCAAGGCGAGTGCTTCCGAAAACGCGACGTAGGCCCTGCACGGCGGCCTCCCAGGTGGTGATCGACGCCTTCACACTTTGCCACCAGATAGAGGCGTCGTTAGTCAGCAGCATGGAGAGACCACGGAGGGCGTTAGCTTCGCCGACGTTGGCACATTCCTTAAAGATTTCCACGGCGTCGAGAAAAGAGTCGAGCGACTCGGCGGGCGCTCCGCTGAAGCGAGCCGTGCATGTGGTGAAGTTCCCCGATGCCGACGCAGCGGGCGCTCGAACCGATGATGATGGAGAACGCGGGGACTCTTGGCGCTGGGTCCCCAGGACGCGATCGAGCACGCGCTCAAGCGTTTCCGCTTGTGAGCGCTGAAGGGACGCCATCATGGCGGCGACGATGTCACAAGAGATATTCGCCGGCTGACCTGCCGGATCCGTTTCTTTGACGGCATCAACGAAGTCAGATTGGTGGCGAGATTGACGGCGTGTACGCGTCATTTTTATTAAATCACTACTATACAGTCCACTCACTTTTACGAACGTTCTCGGCCCCAAAGTTGGGCAGCCACTTTAATGATAGGAAAGGCGTGATAGAAAGTCAGTTACATTTTATTTAACCCAATCAGCGATAAAATGACAATCACAACATAATTATTATGTAAAATTAGGAACTAAAGGATTACAAAGTCAGTTAGGTGTTAACGGTAACGTGCGGGGCGGGTGATTGTACGGGAGGAGCGGCGATGACGCTTGACGTTGTCTGCACGCTCTCCCGAGATGGCGCTGGCGGACGCATTATTTTGGCGGAAAGTAACGGCGGCGGCGTGGCATTGGTCGGCTGGTTCGCAGCGTTAGCGCGAAGATTTATAATTGGAGAAAATACTTTAACGGCTGTAAGAGTGAGCGCTACAACGTTTGTTTTTTACTTGTCTAGCCTTTCTTCAGAAAGTATCAGCTATAATCCCACATCTGGCTAGGTACTTACTTACCAAAAATATTTACTCTCCCTAAATCGCCGAGTTTTACTCAAGATGCGACTCTGTGATAGATCGATACCAAGCTATAAATTTTCAGTCGGTGATTTTCTTTGAAAATTTTAGAGCTATTACTAACATTCAAACAAGTATATAAGGAACCTATTTACAAGTAATTAGGTAAGTTTTAAGACCGGAATTTCCGACACTGGAACATATAAATCTAACCGACCGTGTTATAGCCAAAAAAAATAATCCACGAACATTTAGAAGCAAAAATATTCGAGGTCAACCGGTGAGCAGCCTTGCAACTGGTAGGTAGTCATTGTCAAGTTGTCGTGAAACTAGACCATTTGATTCTTAGCTTTATAATAAGCATCGAGTCATTTGTTTTTTCTTAATTGTTCAGATGTCCCAAGGTCTAACTATTATCCTCAAGCCCTTATTGTGATGGATGTTGAATTTTTATTCGATCTTATAATACTTAGGCCGGTTTCAGTACTCGACCGACCGTCGGTGCGTACCATCGGTCGTGCTGTCATCTGTATGAAAATTAAGGAATATATTATACGCGTGCTTACCGTCGAGCACTGTAACGACTTGTGAATTTTCATACAAATGACAAGCGCGACCGACGGACGTATACACCGATACGGTCGGTCGAGTACTGAATCCCACCTTAATGCGACCTATTGTCGATGATATTCACGCATATATCCGGGTTTTCTGAACCCAGAAGCGTGGTTTCATCTGGGGGTGGTCACATATATTATAGCATGAAACTTAGTTCAATACTTTTTTTCGTACATCCTTAAGTCAGTTTTTTTGGTTCAGAGAGTATCTGAACCTAACTGCAAGAAAAACAAAAAGCTTTACGATATTTTTATTTTAGATTATATTTAAACTGTGATCTAGACGCCATCTGTTTCCGCCATAACAAGAAATAAGTAGAGCGGAAGAACAGCTTCCTCGAGGGAAGGGGTGCTTTGCCACACCACATGCCGTGGCTTATAGCGTTTGGGCGACGAATTGACGGGTTTGTGGACGGAATAAAGACAAGCCATCCGATATTTTAATTAGTCTGTTTAATTTGCTAATTTGCCTTCAACGATTTTCACCACGAAATAAAATGGATATCGAAATCGATACTGACGTAGAAAATCGAAAGGGGCATCAATGTGACAATATAGGTTTCAGCATAGACGTTGAAACCGTAAATTTTGTCGAAAACCGGCATTCGTTTCATTTTCTCGCAACTGGATATGTACCATAGGCTAAAAACTGTCCAATTCAAGTTCCAATCAAGGTCGAAGACAGAAGTGAGCAGAATTCAGAAACCACTTCCTACTAGAATGCGGTTCGCAAATTATTTATGACCACAGGCCACAGGAAACACCTTACAGTCAATCAGAACAATGACATCAGTTCACCCAAGGTCCGTATGAACGAGAGAGATAGCTATACCAACAGCCTTAGCAAGAAAGAGATATAGTAGATCAAGTCATGCATGGAAGGTCAATCGAGTGAAGGGAGGTCTCTCATGGTGTAGAGTTGTGACTTAGTTCGCCTAACCTAAATGCTAAAAAAATATTGGTTTTGGTTCCTACCTTCCTACTTTATTTTGTAGTTTTAGCACAGAATCGATATAGGTTTTAGTGACACTGTGATATAAATGTAATTTGAATGATTTTTTACCAGAACATTTTTAGGTTGACTTTATTGCGACCTACAAATTCTTATTCAGAATTCAATAGATTAACCGTTTTTCTAGTGTATAATTTTACTAATCTTGCTTATTTGATAACAACGTAACATGAGCTACCTACAAAGCGGTGGTAGCCTAGTGGGAGAACGTCTGCCTTCCAAGGGGAAGGACGTGAGTTCGAATCCCAGTGCGGGCACGTACCAATGTGTTTATGAAAAAGCATAATGTACCTACGTAATATCGGTGAAGGAAAATATTGTGAGGAAACCCATATGGGTTACCCGAGAACTATTTCGGAGGTAGGTTTCTTATCCACCAATCTGGACTGGGCCCGATTGATAGATTATGGCCTAACCCTTCTCACGAAAGTGAAGGGAGACCCGTGCTCAGCAGCGGGAAGATATGGGTGGATGATGATGATGATTAGCTACCATTCTACGAGTGGTTTGGCTGTAGGTTTCAAGTGTCCCTGTGATGATTTCAGTTTTGAAATAACAATCTCGTCTTGACTATGGCTTTGCTAATCTAACATAGGATCTCAGGATCTAACATCGCTAGGATCTCAGGAACTACTGGTCCGAATTGAACAATTCTTTTTGTGTTGAATAGTCCATTTATCGAGGAAGGTTATAGGCTATATAACATCACGCTACGACTAATAGGAGCAGAGCAGCAATGAGGAGTGTGGCAAAAACGGGGAAAATATATTGCTTATGAGAGTTATTGCGGGAAAACTTGAATTATGCGGGTGAAACCGCAGGGCGCAGCTAGTCTATGAATAAGAATGAGAGTCTTTGCTTTCGACTTGATCATTTGATCTTGATCATAGTATCAAAAGCAAAAGCAATGAAATGCAATATATTGCATTTCATTGCTTTTGCTTTTGATACTATGCTACTAGAACGAATAACGATACGATAGTGCGCTGGATGTTTTCGTAGTCAACCAAACGGAGTTTTAATATTCGAGGCTAGATGCATCGTTCGATTTTCATTTCGAGCAACTGTACATTTGCAAGTAGAACACCCCGATTAAGGATAGACATTAATGACGTAGCTAGCTTAAGATTCATAAGTATATAAATTTCTAGAGATATAACCTTAATTTCGACATTTCAATTTTCAGATCACACAAAATGTTGCCGAGGAAAAGAATACCGTGCTTACTGCTCACAATACTGCTGCTGATAAAGTCCTCAGAACAATATGGATCTGGAGCACCTTCCACTGTAAGTATATCTTCAAGGTCCTTTTAATTGTGTGTACCTAACGGACCAATTAGGTTTGGCAATAGAGGTCAAAGATACCCAGAAATGTTTAAAATGCCACTCAGTGATTATCTAGCTACGGAAGTACCTAATATCAGAGTTTCATCAGCAGCAGAACCACCAATTGATCAATCTCTAAGTTTCCAAAAAGTCTTAACTAGACTCGGTCTTCGCAGTCTAGGTAAGGATGATCAGACGATTGGCCACGACGATATTTAGGCCTTCCAAAAGAAAGGAACACGTGAATGCTAGTCCTATTTATAACCATCACTTGTCCAAATTTAATTCCAGGCCTGCCAAGACCAGATACCCCGTCACGAGTCCATCCAGCCCCAATCATCAGTGCCACCATACTTCATCCTGACGTCGTCAGCTCAAGTGCGGCAAGGAGATGTTCTGAACGTCACTGTGGGCAGCCCTGCCGGGGCGCCCGTGCCTATTGGGGGGTTCATACTGCAAGCGAGGCAAATACAGGCAAGTTTAATCCGATACTTTATAACTTCCAGATTTTGCTTTCATTTCATCATACACCGTAGAGAAAAAGGTCGTGTAAAGATATCATCATCATCGTCAACAACCCATTACGTCCCACTGCTGGGCACGGGTCTCCCCTCACTTTCGTGAGGAGGGTTAGGCCATAATCCACCACGGGGGGCAGATCCGGATTGGTAGATCACATACCTACCTCTGAAATAATTCTCGGGTAGGTATGTGGGTTTCCTCACGATGTTTTCCTTCACCGAAAAGCGAGTGATAATTACGTACATATGTTTTACAAGAAACACATTGGTACGTGCCCGCACTGGGATTGGTGCGTGTAAGGATATGCTTGTCCAAAACAATTAACAATCCCGAACTAGGCTTGCATGGTGGATTATTATATGGCCCATCCTCTCCATTGATATTTGATCCTTTCTGAGAAAATACCTGTCTTCCAGCAGTGGCAATGTAACGTATTAGACTGATCAATGATCATGCATGATGATGGTCGTCCAATTCGAAACAATCAGTTTTCTCCAGAAATCGCTATTACAATATCCTAATAACACTGCATGCATTCAAATATTAGTTTGTTTATACAATTATTTGGTTAATTAAAGTTAAAGTGCCCTTCAAACCGGAATTATTGCGCACTGGTGCTTGGTACGAGGCGCGGGGTAGGTAGATAAGGTAGGTACCTACACTTTGTCATTTATCATCTTATGCAGGCTCTTAGAACTAATAATGAGTCTTTTGAATTAATAAATCCACAAACAAGACTATAGAAGACTACCTACCTTCCAATGGTTTTGTATTTGCAATTGCAAATATCCCGAGTACCTAAGTACTTAAAATATGTACCTACTACTCGTCCAGAATAAAATAATTGTATTATTTTTTCGAGACATTACCTATACAAAAAGATTCGCTACGTTCCGTCACCACCGTATTAATACTTTAAATGGGTGCTGATTGCTAATGCTAGACATTCTGCATTGTTTTTTTTCAAAATCTTGTTAATGTACTCTTATTATTTTTGTCCATATTTTCAGAATCCTGAAATAATCGTGGGCAAGTTCGTCAACGCCCCATTCACGATGACACGGTTTACTACTTGCAACAATGAGAACGACACAGTAACCCATTCCTCGCCTGACGACAAGCCGGCGTTGACTTTCCAGTGGCAAGCACCAACGGACTTTTTAGGAGGGATTGAGTTCAGGTACAGAGCATTCCTGCCATCATCAGCAACCTTTATCAGCTCACTGCTGAGCACGGGTCTCCCCTCACTTTCCTGGGGAGGATTAGGCCTTTTCCTACCAGCCTGCTGTATTTACTACCGGTTTATAATCCTCAGCACCACAAATCTACCTGTAAACGATAGATCTAGTTGATAGAACGGGAGTTCTGTTGTAATTTTTTCTTCAACATTTTGGCTTCAAATCTTTTCAGAGCGACAGTAGCGCAAGGCTACGCGACGTTTTGGGCCGGTGTGGAGTCGCCCCTAGTAGAAGTGGTGACTCCTGACACTCCAGTCAGCACGTTTGCGCCAGCCACCACGCAAGTGACTACGCAAGCACCGCCGGTTATTATGGAGACTAAGGTAGGTTGGAGACTCCAAATTATACAAATTGCTTTGCAGATCCCTTTTTCAGTTTTCTGAAAGTAGCTTATTTGGTCTCAAGGTTTTGTAAAGGAAAAACAACCAGACTGACAGATTTGTACCATATGGGTATAACCATGCTATAGGCAGTTTACAGTCTGATTAGAATATTTCTCTAAAACCTAGCCTTGCATTGTTAGAATGTCTCTCTGTATGGCAAAACAAATTCAAATTGCAAACCGTTTTAATTCCGTTTTTTTTAATCATAAATGACGGGTGTAACCAGTTCCTTTTCTGAATTTAGATAACTCTGGCTCGAATTACTATAGGTTTGCATAATATCTTGCACTTTTCCAATTTTCAGGCAAAAGCGCCAGCCGCACCTCTAGACGTGATCTACCAGGGCTGTGCTGACAACAAGTTGTGCTTCGGAGTACCACAGGGTTGCATCCAGAAGGGTGACTGCAAAGCTCTGGTGACCGTGTTCGTAGCTGGAGACGTCTACACATTCGAGATACAAGGCACTGGCAACCCAAAATATGTTGCTGCTGGTTTGAGGTATGGACTTAAATGAGTGCATAAGCCTTCAGCCCAATTACTTTTGAACTTGTTTGTACAACAAGTTACTTTTAAATCTTTTAGACCAGCTCTTGTTAAACTGTACGTATATTTGTACCTACAACTTTAGAATAATTGGTTCACGCCTTTGTTGACCATTTCAGCCAACAAATACATAACACTATACGCATGTATGTTATCTTTCAGCATGGACAGCAAAATGGGAGACGACAGCGCAATGGAATGCGTCCGCAACGACAACGGGCGCGTCAGTCTGTTCACTTCCTGGACTTATCCCAAAAAAGAACCGTACGTCAGCCGGTCTGACTCTCCTCAGGACATCGCGCAGATGCTGGAGTCTTCAGTCATTGATGGAAAACTATACTGCAAGTTTAGACGAAATGTGGTATCGACAATCAAAGGGGTTACGTTTGATCTAGCTAACAATATGTACAATTTGATGGTGGTTTCTGGAGATACTATGAAAGGTAAGTGTAACTTCTGACAGTTCATTAATACAAGTTCTACTTATTTGCTTTAACTGAATTCTTAATGGTTGATGGCCGTCCAAAATTTACCGAAAATGTGAATTATCTCCTTTGATGTGAATGTTTCAATATTTGAGCTCCGAGTCCTGTTTTAATTGAAAAATAGTGATTAGATGATTAGAGTATTAGCCAGCTATACCAGCCCCTGCACATTTTTTTCCTCCACAGACGAAAACAGGGTTGGATTTCACAACCAGGTGTACGAGTCGACAGGGACACCTATGGCGTTGTCCAGCGTTGGTGCTGCTGCCGGCTCTTCCAAACTCTTGGTAAAGCTGCATGGCTCCTTCATGATAGCAGCTTGGTTGGGATCTGCGTCTCTTGGAATATTACTTGCCAGGTACGTCTTCCGGGTCGTTTTTAACTGCTACGTAAATCGCCTTTTGACTGCTCCTTTGAATTTGAATCAGTAGGTTAGTATACTCATATAACTAACCATTTGTAACTATTATTTTATAGGTACTTCAGGCAAACTTGGGTCGGCAAACAGCTCGGAGGAAAAGATATGTGGTTCGCCGTAAGTAAAATTTGAATCAAATCTATGAAATACTGATTGAATTTAGATATCGGTTCGGCCCTTAGGGTGTTCAATGTTCATAATGCCTCATTATTCAATTTCAGTGGCACAGAATGTTGATGGTCGGCACATGGCTTCTGACAGTGGCTGGATTTATCATAATCGTGGTGGAAGTTGGCGGCTGGTCCACGACCGGAGACAACCCTCACGCCATCACTGGGCTCGTCACTGTGATCCTCTGCTTCATTCAGCCTATTGGTAAGTAGGGAAAGAACGATATATCCATCATCAGCCGAACACCTTCTCTACTCTATTTTCTGAGGCATGGGCAATATGGGCATACATCCACCGCTCACGCTCAGTGAATTTTTTGTCGATGTCACATACACATGAGCAGTACTGCATTCTTTCTTATCGCAGCATTCTGTCATTCTATAGGCAATCTTATTTAGTTGATTTGAACTAATTCATTCCCTTCTTTACAGGAGCATATTTCAGACCGCACCCTGGCACCAAGAAGAGGCCGATCTTCAACTGGGTTCATTGGCTGTTCGGTAACGGGGCCCACATTCTCGGAAGTAAGTGTCTGCTTATTTTCCTGTAGCATTTTCATTAAGATTTCATGTGAACCTTACCGTGGGTTGTAATTTTTACCGTGAGCATGAGATGGTTTAATTACCCCGTACAAATGTTGATGAATTCCAATAAAATTATTTCGTCCGATTCCAGTTGTAACGATATTCCTGGCCGTGTATCTTCAAAAGGCTGAGCTGCCTCCATGGAGCGTCTACATCCTGGCAGCATTCGTCGCGTTCCACGTTATCATGCACTTGGTGCTTTCTGTAAGTCATCATCATCCCTTTACGTTCGCACAAGAATCGGATCTTTTAGAAGAAAATAACCAATTGATGGCATTTGTGGCGTAAGTCACTGATGGATAAAGGATGAGAATTTTATTAGCTGTCAGACAGGAGTGTTGTGTTGTGATGGAATATTGGGTGCCGTTTTATTTGCCATCATCGTCATCAGCCTGAAGAAGTCCACTGCTGAACACAGGCCTCCCTCATAGAACGCTACAAGCAGTTGCCGTATTTGCAAACGTGCCATTGATCAAAGAACTTTCTCCATTTCCAGCTGACGGTGTTCGTCTCAGAAGGCAGGATAAGCAACGGTCGCGTCAACTCCTTCCCAATGAAAGATATGATGGGACACACGCGGCAAGTCACGCAGATCGACAGGAGTACTGATGCTCCGGTAACTATGACTGTTTTACTTATTTCGTGCCGATTTTTCAAGCAAGGATTTGGATTCTTCTTTTTGCTGAGACGCGCTGGGATGGATTGTGGTGTGGTGAACTAAAGTTACCGACATAGCTCTTAGAATTAGCTGATGGTAGTAGGCAGGCCATGTAGCTCGTAGAACCAGTAACCGATTGGGGAAGAAAGGTTCTCGAATGACGACCACGGACCTGAAGAGAGCGTAGGACGGGCATTACGAGGTGGACCGACGATCTGCTGCGAGTCGCGGGGACCCATCGCTCCTTGTGGCGTTTTTGGGGAAAACCTATATTCAGCAGTGGACGTCTTCCGACTCATGATGCTGATAATTGTGGTGGAAGGCTAGGTTGGGATGATGCAGTCCACTTGCTGACAGATTTTAGAATCATAGTAACGAATTGATAAAAACTTCACTCAGAGAGGCTTCTGTCTGAGGAAGACCCCTTGCATTGAATAGCGATTATTCCGGAAATCCCCCACAGCCTCCACGTGAAAGGATTTCCGGATTATTTGCTGAAATCTCCCAAATCAAATCATGCTACCTCGTAGCTAAGTTGAAAATTAAAAGACCCTTTTCTTTTGCAGTTCTCGGGATTCAGAAAGCTCCTACTGGGAGTCTACGCTCCTATCATCTTGCTATTTGCAGTTGCTATGATCTGTCTCGTGGCTCTAGCACCGATTGGACAGGCATACAACAGCATTATGGGAGCTTGAATATACTTTATTGTCGTCTTATTGTATTCACTGAGTAGGTAAAACTTAATTCAGTCGTTTTGTTTCAAGGCTATTCACAATTTGTTGTTATTTGAATTACAAACCTCTTAAGATCATTTTTATAAGATAAGTGTATGATATATTTATAGGTAGGTACTTACGAAAATAATCCGTCCAGTCACTGTAAGTTAGAAATGAAGTTCTACGTTTTTATGATAACTTCAATTTGGAGAGGCTTCAATTATTGAAAGTCAAAGATATTGGTAAGTGGCTCAATACTTTAAAATTGTTTGGATAAATAGATGTTGGGGAAAAAATTTAAATGTTTCGAATAACCAATGCAAGCAGTGGTTGTTAAAATATTTATTTAAAAAGAACCTCAAAACTAATCACAATATTGACAATGAATTTGATTGTAAGAATAATTATTACTGTTTAGGAAATTTACCTGTCTATTTTTAATTTTAAGACCTTGATGTAAATATAGTTACCTAGTTATTTATGAATTAAAAACTTAACTCCAAATGTGGTTTCATTTTACAGAAAAATAACTTTGCGTAATTATACTGTAGGAATTTTATTCATCTTTAACTTATGAACATGAAAGCTTAGTAATAATAAAATTTAATCTATCTTTCCGTACCCTGTAAGGATATTTACTTTTCATGCAGCATTTCTGGATCATGCTGTATCTTCATTACCATTTTAGCAGAATACAACCAAATCACAAATCATCCTTTGGTATTTGAGAATCCTCGACTGTTCTTGTGCCCGGGACATACACTTTAAAGGAAAATTCAGTTCTAGGAAAAGACCCTGGATTGACCATTTGACAGTCCTGGTGAGTTCTCGTATAAGGTTGAAAATGATCAGCAATGACTACTAAATCTGGTATAGGATACACACTCAAGGCGTCTATGTGTTTCCAATAGACAGGCTGAACTCCTAAAGGTAGCGGCGACAATGTACACTGACTTAAAAGGGTCTTCATTAGATGATTAGGAATATCTCCCGACTCGGGAAAATGAATTGAGTTCCTACACATTTTCATCACTAAATCCTGCCTTATAACCACTATTTCTTGAGTGCAGTATTGTATGCGACAAGGATTTGTTGTGAAGATAACTGCATCGCCTAACTTCTCTCTTATATCTTTAGTAATAGAGTTTGGTATCGCTGGCCTGGGTAGGATATTTGCTGCCGCTGGATCTCCTCTCCCAGGTACAAAAATGAATTTGGTAGTCTCTTTCAACTTCTTGAATTGATTGATGACTTCTCCGAGGTTGGTCAAAGCTGCATTCAGCTGTATACTATGTTCGTGTCCGTATGGATTAGATAAAAATTCGCCGATAAATACTATTGCTAACGGAGGAAAGTCATTATAACCTGTAAATAAGGTCTTAAGTTTGGATACCACTTTTAAATTGTCAAACCAGCAATCCGAGAGAAAGATCATCATTCCGTCTTTGTCTTCCTTTTCAATTTTAAGGAGATTTTTAGAATTCTTGAGTAGCGTCTTAGATTTGCCTCCGAACGTGTTTATATTGCCAAAGTAAGGTAGCGATTCGCTTCTATTCTCAGACGGAGGTAAGACGAGGCCCGTAACATGTAACAGCTTGTCATCATAAAACCCTTCAGCTAATACGAAACTGTTTTCCGTAAACAAGCCTGAATGAAACCTTGCTTGCGAGATGTCCAGCATTACACTACCCGTCGGATCCTCCAGATGATATTTACCCTCTGTCAGCTGCGTTAACAAGCCTAACACAATAACCTCATCAATCCTACTTGACGAACTTAATAAAACCTCTATGGTACGTAACTGGAACTGCTGCCCGCCTTCTCCCAAAGGCAAAGCCTCGTGTGCGAACAATTTGTTTCGCAATGTTCTTTGCCATATTACTGTGTACCTGTCTATCAAAAACTGAGCCTTCCACTTGGGATCTGGATACAATGTTTTATCCGTACTCACGTCTTTGACGAACCTCTTCCTCTCTTTGTCGTAGCACAGCTTCGGGACTGTAAACGCGTCTATTACGTTGAGAACAGTTTCGGTTTCTTCGAGGCCGTGTGTGGAGCACTCTCTGTAAGCGGTTTCTAGGTGAATCTTCTCCAAGACGGGTTGTGAAAGGCACTGGCGGAGCAAATGGGCTGTGAGCTTGTCGATCATGGCTTGCCGCTGCTCTAGGGTTAGGGAAGAAATTTGTTCAGCGACGAAGGTGGTCGCTTCTCTTCGAATGGTGAATCCGCTGAGCTTGAAGGCATTGTTTACCTCAGCGCGTATGCATTGAAGATCGCCCATAGCTTTGATGACAGTTAAGTGCGGAAATATTACGGGTTTAATTTGAAATAGTATCGTTTTATAAATTTAGCGCGCCAAACAAAACTAAATAAACCATAACAAAACTTAACTTTTATGGCTTTATTTGACTGTGACTTGACTTGCTTGCTTGACAGTTGACAGTGATATCACAATTGGAGTTGACAATTAAGGTTTTTTCTGGGAAATCAGAAATTTAATTTTGTAGTGTTTTCCATAAATATGTACATTTGCCTAAAACTTATACTTGTTCGGAAAAAGTATAATATTTAGGGAAGTGTACATTTATATGGAAAACGCTACAAAAATATTTTTTTTCTTCAAGTTATAGCTATCGACATCAATCTACAAGCTCTTAGTGCCATATTATGTTATTATATTAACGAGAAAAATATAATATGGTGACTATTCACACGAAAAGGTTTCTCTTTTTACTATTTTAGGACACAATTGACAAGACCTAGCTGGCAACACTTTATCATAGAACGCGAATAATCTGTATTTAGTTTTACTTTACTACCTTGGTGTTTGTTTTGTTTGGATTTTGGCCTATTCAGCCGTTATTTCAGCTCCTGCTTGATTATTTGCATTATTTTACTTTGATCTAAGTGTATCTTCAGATTATTAATACCGTGGTCTATGAACCTATCTCCATAGAAATGTAGCATCGAACAAAATTGGATTTTTATGGATATTTCGAAGACGATAACGTTCTGTGATCCTTTTAAACACGAACTCTTCGCTCCACAAGTAGAGTGCAGGTACTACCTATGAACCTGCGACTACCCATGAACCCTGTGATTTGTGCACATAACAAAAAACAACCCCCCTCCAACATTTCAGTCTCAAAATGATTGAGATAGATTCCGAGAAACTGATTCAGAATATTGAAAGTTATCCTTGCATTTGGAATGAAACTATACCCGAGTATAAAAAAAATCACACAAAAGATATTGCGTGGGAAGGTGTTGCGGTGTGTTTGGTAAACAATTGGACGGAAATGAAACCAGAGGAGAAAACATTTAAATGTAAGTACCTACCTACTTTATTGCAGTACTAGTCACTTAATATTTATCATCATCTCATATAGGCCCACTGCTGAGCACGCTCATGAGTCTCCCCTCACTTCCATGAGGAGGATTAATTTGGCCTTAATCCACCATGGGGGTCTGGATTGGTGGAGGTAGGACACCTACCTCCGTAATAATTCTTGGACAGGTATGTGGAAACCCACTCACTTGTTTTTCAGTGAAGGAAAACATTGTGAGGAAACCCTCACAATGTTTTCCATCACTGAAAAACAAGTGATAATTACACATATATTTTTTTTTTGTGATGATGCATCTTATCCATAAGTACATCATTAAAATGAAGATCTATTGTTAATGTGTTTTTTACTAGTAGATTTAACTAATCTAAAAAAAAACGTTACTTTTATGAATTAAGGGGGTAAATGTTATTTTTTTTTATTTACAGTAGCGGCAATTAAGAAACGTTGGTCCAACATTAGAGATTGTTACAGAAAAGAATTATACATTCAGAAAAACTGTGGGACAGAGAGGCCTTTGAAAAAACAAGAAAAATACATGTACACTGACCAACTTGAGTTTTTGCGAAGCATATATGAATCAAGAATGTAAGTATAATAAACTATAACTGTAATTATTCCATTAAAAAGTATGCTATGTCCCCCTGAGTTCACTTTATCTCCATACCAAATTTTATCGAGGTTGGTTGAGAAGGGAACAAACAGAGAGAGAGACTAGTTACTATTGCATTTATAAAATTAAAAGACAGCCCTTTGTTTGGGAGTGTTTCCGGGGTCAAAAGCAACCATAACAGCATTATGTTAACTATTAATGCAATGCTATAGTGAAAACATAAAACTAAACAGCCAATTGCGCGTTCAACTCGCTGTTTCTCTACCACTTCTGTGAATGTCGTCAGTTTACATTGAAAGATATAATTTATCTGTAGAAAAAATCCTACTTCCTATCCTACATCCAATTAATATTATGTGAAATGTGAAAGTTTGTGAGGATGGATGTTTGTTATTCTTTCACGCAAAAACTACTGAATGGATTTGGATGAAATTTGCCACAAAGATAGTTTATTATCTGGATTGACACATATGATACTTTATGTCACGTAAAACTTAACAGTATCTAGTAATAAATATAGACTATAATACTTTGACTGCTCAACCGTTTTGCTTGTCTAGTCACAGGTGTGGCTCTGCATGTGCCATAGTGTTTTCCCATACAACAAACACAACAGTTGTGTTTTGCCATACTTGTGGAAAGTTATAAAAAACACTACAGTTGTGTTTTCAGCAGTGAATGTGTTAACTTTTTCAGGAGAACAAACAATATCCAACCGAAACTCCAAATAAACGACAACCACACTAATGACATGGTCTCCGAGTCACTCATAATGAGTATGGAGAAGTTTGAGTGTTTATGGGACCCTGCTTCAAAGGACTACATGGATAAAGGTGTAAAAGATGCAGCATGGAACAGCCTTGCCGAGGACCTGATAGACGATTGGGGTCAGTTAAATGATGACCAGAAATCGGCTAACTGTGAGTAGATTTTTGTAGTGGGAGGCCTCTTCTGCAAGAGACTGCCTGGGGAAGTGTGCAAACATTACTGTGTTCCAGTTTGAAGGGCACTGTTTTCAGTGTTTCTTAATCTTGTTATTAGATTGAAATATTATTATTTTCAGTAGAATTGTTAAAAAAGCGATGGGGCAACATAAAGGACAGTTTTAAGAAAGAGTTACATATCCAGAAGAAATACGATACCGACTGGACCAAGAGGAAAAGTCCAGAATACAAACACACAAAATTATTAAGCTTTTTAAAACCTATTTATAAACGAAAAGAGTGAGTATTCATTGTTTTTTATTTCGTCAAATGATTTGGTGTTGGCATCTAGTGTCAGACATTCCACTGTACCACATAACTTAGGAAAATTTATCGGTGTAGGGCTGAGCATCGATCACGCAGGAGAAAAAAAACTCAGGGCTGGCAATATTGGTGCAACCATAATAATAACAGGCCAAGTTAAGCAGTAGCTTGATAAAGGCTGATGGCGAGATATTGGCCCCTAGTCTGGGTATTTGTGGGATGTTGCCTGTAGTTCCCAATTCCCTAGGTACAGGAAATCCTAGTTAGATGGCTGGATCGACGTATTATGATTGTGTCACTTGTTATTTATTTTATTGATTATAAAAGTACCTTTATAGCATACTAGCTGCGCCCCGCGGTTTCACCCGCGTAGTTCCCGTCCCCGCGGGACTACGGGAATAAAATATAGCCTACGTTACTCGTTGATAATGTAGCTTTCCATTAGTAAAAGAATTTTTAAAATAGGTGCAGTGGAAAAAAATTAAAACAACGAACCACCTTGTCCATAATCAAATGAGTATTAAATGATTGATATGAATGATTTTTTTACTTTCATTATGCCTCGACATAGAACATTGAGAGACAAATAAGAAGGAATAGTTTAACTTTTTAAATGTGTACACTATTACACACACCTTTTTCATTTCATCCTTTACACATTTCAGGCCCAGTATTCATTATTACACGGAGGAAGTGGCTACTGCCCAGTTAATATTGAAAGTTAAAAAGTATCAGTGTTTGTGGAACGTCGCGTGTGAAGATTATGATAATGTGTATCTAAAGGATAAAGCTTGGGGCAATATTAGTGCGGGGTTGATTGCCGCTTGGGCCTTGTTGAGCGAAGATCAGAAATTAGATATAGGTAAGTCAATAGTAAAAAGCGCAATAGTGCAAGCTGTGGTAGCCTAGTGGGAGAATGTCCTTCCAAGGAGAAGGATGTTCAAATCCCGGTGCGGGCACATACCAATGTGTTTCTTTATAAAGAATATGTACGTAATTATCACTCGCTTTCCCCTCCTCACGGTAATGAGGGGCGATATGGGTTGATAATGATGATGAGGTAAATAGTGGGCTCCCTTAGTGGATTATGGCCTAATTCTCACGAAGGTGAGATGAGAATTAGATATGGGTAAGTAATTTTTAAATGTTTCAATTTACAGTACATGAATTTAAAAACCGATGGAACAACATAAAGGAGTGTTTTAAGAAAGAATTGGACACCCAGAACTATGGATACCAAGGTAAAAGGAAACATAAGCAGCAATATAAACATATGAAACTGTTAAAATTTTTGGAGCCTATATATGAATTGAAAGAGTAAGGCTCCAATGTATATTTTAATTATTAATATTACTTTGAAGGTCTCTGTGGCAAGCCGACTGCGAAGCGTGAGGTTGCGAGTTCGTTTCGGTTTATTCCAGAAATCCCCCAATCAAATCAAGTTGCCTCGATGTTTTGATTATAAACTTAACACATTCACTGCTGAGAACACAACTGTTGTGTTTTTCAAAACTTGCCACGAGTACGGCAAAACACAACTGTTGTGTTTCGCCTTTTCGTTTTTACTTATTAGTTCAGCTTGCTATCAGTGCGTGTTTTTTAGTTTATTTTAGCCATAATATTTTTGATTCACTGGGTTACGAGCTTAGCATGTCGTCCACCTTATGGTAAGCGCTGCACCTGCCAATAACAGACATGAAGCAACATGCTGCATTTTCATTTAGATAAATTTGAAAACAATACAGGGGTGTACTCAGAAGAACAAACCGGAACACAGTACATACTGTTTAGCAGATGAATATCTGACAAAGCTGTAGTACTTCCCCAGGCCGTCTCTTGCAGAAGAGGCCTGCCGCATGTTCGGCTAAGACTACTTATCGGTAATGGAGACTTAATTCCCGGTGTGATTTTGGAGGTTTCCTACTCCTAGACGGGTTCCTAACCGAGCGAGCCTGTCTCGATGAGAAATGGAATATCTGTAAAGTCTAATTATTCTTTGTTTACAGGTTTGGAAATAGTTTTGATAATGACGTAGATTCGGAGCTTCTAATTCTAGCAATAGAAAAATTTCCATGTTTGTGGAATTTTTCTTGTAAAAAATATAAAAGTAAAATATTGAAAGAAATCGGTTGGAATAGTGTAGCCGAAGATTTAATTAACAGTTGGGATGAATTTGATGATAGGCAGAAAACAACTAAAAGTAAGTTAAAATAATTACGATATTTCCAGCTATGGAGAATACATTTTTATTTAATAATGTCAAAGGCAATTTGTCAAGGGCAAGTATTTGACAATAGAACTTTAACAGCGTTCAGACTTAAAATTTAAATTAGTCTTGGTTGAATTTCGGCCACTAGTTAGTATAAAAGTGAAAGAATTGTCTGTTTGCCCCCCTTTTACGGTTAAGACGTTCACTGCTGAAAACACAACTGTCGTGTTTTTCATAACTTGCCGCGAGTGCGGGAAAACACAACTGTTGTGTTTGTTGTATGGGGAAATGACTGCATGGATCTCGATGAAAATTGGTGTGCATATAGTTTAAACCCTTTGGAAGGATATAGGGTAGTTCATAGATAATGCTCATAAATAAAATTGCATTTTTCAGTAAAGGAGTTGAAAAAACGTTGGAATAACATAAAAGATAGCTTTAAAAAAGAAATAGACATACAGTACAAATGTGGAACTAGCCGGCCGCTGAAAAAACGGAAATTGTATAGATATACTGAGATACTGGACTTTTTACGACCACTTTTTGAACAAAAATAGTATGTATGTACCTGTATTATTAACATAAGCTATACCAATAATAAAAAGTGTCTGTGGTTTCAAAATTAATGCCAACATTTAACTGAAAACTGCAATTTAGACAATACCTAATTTATGGAATTTTTGTCTGCTTGAAAGTTTTGTACTGTATCACTCAAATATGTTGATAAACACTGAAATCATCAGGTTGACGGTTTATTGACACATTTGAGCGATACGGTGCATTAATGCTAAATATTTTAACATAAAAACGAAAAGAATTATTTACGGTTGGCGCGAAATACAGTCTCGTTTATATTAGTGACCCGGTGTAGCTCTAAAATCGAAAAAACTGATGGAAATTTAAAATTCCCGCCATAACAAAAACGAACCAACTTAACCAAAATCTATTATTTCAGTCACAGTGAAAGTAATATGGACGCATGTAGCAGCAGCAATCACGAAGAATACATAATGGATGCCGATCTATCAACACTAGAAACAATGTCAACTACACACCAAGAGAACGAAGACCCGGACCTGTTGTTCCTAAAAAGCCTACTGCCCGATATAAAGTCATTATCTGATAGTCAGAAGTACAAATTCAAAATGGAGGTTTTGGAAACCATTCAAATATTCCGCGAGAATCGGTCAGGGGATTGTTCAACAAATACATCCCCCGGTAAACGTAGCTGTGATATTAGTGATATGTCAGAAGCCGATTTTATGGGAGATATTTTAGAATATAATGATTAGTTGTACGGGATAAAGATTGATGGTTATAAAAAAGCTAAAGGACGATTACGACCTTTTAATTATAAAAAAACATTTTGTTTTAAAAAAAAATTTTCTATGAGGATAGGTTTTAATGAAATAAATAAGTAATTACTAATCAATCTGTGGTTTTCATTTTGTAACTATACTTGTGTATTCGAAATTAAATGATAAAGAGAAGAGGTTCCAGCTTCATTGCCAATTCTCGATAAAATACATAATCTAAGAAAGTACATATCCAAAGGTGGGCTTTGAAATATTGAAACAAAGAAATTGCTTTAAACGATAAGGCCGCCCATTGTACCACCTGTTTATTGGACTGTGTCTACTCAAGCTATATGCTGTTCAATAAAGAATGATGGTATTTTATTGTCTTGTATCCTGCCCGTCCTTACCTACGGTGTTCTAACGTAGTCCTGACCGATTCTCAGAGGTTCAAACTTGGGGTTTGCCAAAGAGCGATGGAACGCAGCGTCATAGGAGTCAAGAACGGACCGTCAGATACACTACGCTGCGTTCAATCACGCATCGCTGATGTATGTCTCAAAACGGCTAGGCTTAAATGGGATTGGGCGGGCATTGTAACTTGAATGCGTCCCGACAGATGGGCCAAGATCGTCACACAATGGATGCCTGAAAAAGGGCAAAGGCGCCAGGGCAGGCCTAGAAAACGCTGGCGTGACGATCTTGACACATTCGAACCAAGTTGGTCCGACGTGGCGAACAATCGCGACATGTGGAAGGAGATGGGGGGGGGGGGGAGACCTTTGCCCAGCAGTGAGACATTATAGGTTAATAAAAAATTTAAAAAAATTGTAAAGGGGATGATTCAAATAAAATACCGATAACAAATTTAAATTTACTATATTTAAAAATTAAATGCCTAATTTTACCAGTATTTCTAGATATAGGTAGTTTTCTAGTTGTCAACAGCATAAAATAGAAATTAATGTTTTAACACGTTGACTGCTGAATCGGTCTTTACATTTGGGCACCGTTACAAATCGTGTGTTTTCCAGCAATGGCGTACCGTCTGTGTTTCGCCGCACAGCCGGCACGTAAACTGCGCCAACGTAACAGGTGTGTTTTCCCGCACTCGCGTATTTTCAGGGGTCAACATGTTAAGAATGTCATAGTTCTGCCCACTTGATTTTTGTATGGAGCACATACATGACAAAGCATTTATAGCCATCACAAGTTAGCTATATACATGCAAATCTGCCACATTTACTAAAATTTTACATAGAATTTAACATAACAGTTTGAAAATGCACATAACATTTGTGGCTGAGTGTGCACAGACTACATAATAATAAAACTAACTTAGAACTACAGAATAAAAAATATTAAGTAGGCAGATATACACTACAAAAAGCATTAACATTTCGGGGCCCGGGAACTTTGCAGGACACATCCAAGGTTGCCAGTGGCGGCCCTTATCACAAAACCTCGTCAAAGGACCTTCGATCCAATCCTAACCAAATCTTGAATCATTTCTGTATTTGATGGAACACGTGTGATTATTTAACACTTTCACTGCTGAGCCGATTTTCTTGTCTAACAACGGGTGCGGCTCTGCACACAGTGAATGTGTTAAATCTCACACTTTGTGCAAATATATGATCATCAGTTAGCTTTTATTTTATTCAACAGTCTGTGGACCGAATACCGCAGTTCCCTCAAGGGCAGACAATGGGGTCCTCTCCTATAGTCCATGTACACTCAAAGTGAGCTTCAGTGTGCGTTTTCAAGTGCTGTTTCAAATGACTAAGTTGTATGGACTTGTAATCACACATGTTGCACTGAAAAGGCTTTTCTCCAGTGTGCGTCTTCATATGCCGCTTCAAGTCTCCGTGTTGCACCGATTTGTAATCACACATAGTGCATTCGTGAGGTTTTTCACCGGTGTGCGTCATGACGTGCCTTCTTAATTTACTTCCGTTAATACATTTATAGTCGCATTCAGTACATGAATATATTTTTTCCCCCGCATGCATTTTCATATGGTCCTTATAGTGAGTGTGTCGTTCGGTTTTATACTCGCACGCCGTGCATTGGTAAAGTTTCTCGCCGGAGTGCGTTTTCATGTGAAGCTTTAAGTGTCCGAGTTGGATGGACTTGTAGTCACACAACCGGCATTGGTATGGTTTTTCTCCAGTGTGCGTCTTCATGTGTTGTTTCAGATTGCCCGCCCGTACAGATTTGTAGTCACACTGGTCGCATTGGTAAGGTTTCTCACCGGTGTGACGTCTAATATGCTGCTTCAAGTGCCCAGGCTGTCTAGATTTGAAATCACACATGTGGCAAGTGTAGGGCTTTTCTCCTGTGTGCGTTCTCATGTGCCTTTTTAACGTATCTACTTTTTTAGATTTGTAGTCGCAGAGCTCGCACGCAAATCGCCTTTCGTCGTTTTGTCCGTTCCTTTTGCTTTTTAAAGGGTTTGTCGGTTCCGAGGGGCTTGCAGACGAATTGCTATCTATTGGTGTTATGGTTACTTCAGTTTCTATTAGTGTTGTAGATAAAAAACTTTCTATAGGACTTGGGTTTAACTCGTTCTCATTAACCCTTGCAGGGGAATAATTTTTTATAGGTTTTGGAAGTGAATAATTTTTTATAGGAATTCCAGGTGAATTATCTTCTGTAGAACTACCAGTTGAATCTTCTTCTATAATACTTATACTTAAGTAATTTTCTATAATAGCTACTTCTAAATCATTATTTGTAGGGCTTGGAGGTATGTCATCTTCTACAGGAGCTGCCGATTTACTTTCCATAGTATTTGCAGTAACATTGCTTTTTATTACACTTCTAGTTTTTATAGGACAGGTTGTTGATTTCTTTTTTGAACGGCTTGTAGAAAATTCGCTTCGTAAAGGAGTTGAATTGATATCCGTAGAAGAACTTTCAGTTACAGGTACGTCACACATTTTGCGGTTACAGGTTGATAATCGCTTTCATTTAATTTATTGTTCATTGGCTAGCTTTTCACTGTTTATCATAAGCGCATACTTTTGCGCCATTACAGTGCTAATATTGTACACACTGTAACAAATTTATCAAACCAGCTGCGTATTATAGTCACTGTTTTGAGTTGTGTCGATGTCTTTTACAATTTGGAATAAATTGTACCTTTTAACTTTGTACCTACTGAAACCAAATGACCAGTTTTTTTATAGCTAAACCACTTAATGCAAATTGTTTGTTAAAATAATTAAGGATTACTGGCTTCTTGCGAACACAAACTACGTACAAAACACGGGAATAAACGATGAAAAATCATGAATAGTCACCACCACAAAACAATAAAATTAACAATCAAACAATCAAACTTACGCCATGCCATGACGATTATTGATGACACTGACATAGACATTAGTATTCAGTTTTTTTTTTTTTGTGAAAGCTTCGTACGAATAGTATATTTGACATTTTTGAATATTTTGACTCGGGGGGGGGGGGCGGGGGTCAAGGGGTCACGATTGCTCCTCCTTGAGTAGTGGGTACCACTACGACTATCAATTTTTCAAATCTCATTGATCAAAATTCTATTTATGAAACGGCACGAACGGAAAATCCAAACTGAAGGTATAAAAAAAAGGTTGTAGTGAAAGCTTCGATCGGTGTTGATCGAACTTCGAAGTCACACATTTCATTTGTCATAATTTCCAGCATAAACCTGCTCACGTAAAGTCAAATTGAATTGACATTGACAGCTTATCAAAACTTCAAAAGTCATAACGTCGTCATTCTCGGATTTCTCGGTAATCTCGGTCAACTCTCTCGGTGTTGTCAAACAAGTTGCAATAAAAACAGGATAAAAATCAATTTAGTTTAAGCAAGTTTTTCCTATAAAATCGGCTTGGTTTATGTTCAAGTACACTTCACTACGCGTTTATCTTCTGACTGTTCATCCAACCAAACACAACAAAATCGTAAGTACCGTGCATGGAAAGACTTGACAGACTAAATAAATTTCCTTACAAATCTAAATAATTTAATGAATCCTTATCGCTCCTTACAAAAAACCATGTACCGGTTTTTATCAAGATTACAAATTTTGCAATTAGCTTGCAGTCTTTTACGAATTAATTCATAATGCAAGAATATTCTTGCATCCCTAGATGGTTGACAAAGCGGAATAATGCTATTTCTGCAGAAAAGTTCACAAGCAGCTTTTAAAAGCTTATGTAAAAAAGCATCTGTCAAATTAACTAGCTGAAGTTTTCTTAACTAATTTTTAATCATTTTATGTGTAACTGTACTTTTTAATTTAGTTTATGAAAATGGATTAAAATAAATAAATGAAAATAAAAATACATTCTCTTCAGGTAAACTTTTCAACAATGGAAAAACTGCGGCATTTGCACAACTTTTCATGGTAAGTGTTGCTTCTAAATTATGTTTTATAGCCTACTAATTGTGCCCTGCGGTTTCGAGTATCAGTACTGAAGTATTCCTGTCCAAATTCACCCTAACATTGGTATATATTATCAGACCAATATATCTATACATGTTAGTTTGATTTATGTTCATCAGCGAACTGCATGCCCGAGAATCATTTCAGATGTATGTGGTCCACCAATCTGACCCGGCCTTCCGTGGTGGATGATGGCCCAATCCTCCTCACATCTGTGAGATATTGCACAGCAGTGGATGGATATGAGTTGATGATGATAATGATTCCAGGTGTAAACCAGACTGGTGTCTTCCAAGCACGAGTAAGGAAACAGACGAGCTTCTCCGACAATGTGTGGACATGCCAGCCGTGCAGCCTTCAGACGACATTGACGAGTTGATCAGAAAGAGCAAGGCATTCCCAATACCCTTTCCGATAGACTCCATTAGGTAGGAAAACTCAACCCTGTCATAGTTGTAATAGAATTTAAAGCGGCATGGTCATTAACACAAGTGTTAACATTGGAAAACGGAATATTTATGAACTATTTGTTTTGAGTTTCCAATAGTTGGGCACTGTTGCAGTTGCCATGATCACGAGTAACTTGATGTTATGGCGTGTGGGTAACCTGCCGATATTAGTTAAGGGCGCTGATCAAATTTCATATAATTTGTAGACCTTTTAAACAATACAAATCTCAATTCCTAGTTAGGGGTCAGGTAAAAAATTAAAATAAATAACTCAGACAACTATGTGATTGTGACGCATGAATAGCTTTTGTTAACCCTTTCACTGCTGAACTGATTTTCTTTTCTAGCCACGGGTGCGGCTCTGCACACTCTATAGTGTTTTTCCATACAACAAACACAACAGTTGTGCTTTCCTGTACTCGCGGCAAGCTATAAAAAACACAGCAGTGACCGAAGTTAACTGAGGGTGGAAGATCTCAATTCGACTTTACGTTTTTTATGTGTGTTATGATATTACTCCGCCAATTGTGAATTGATTTTCATTCCTTTTATTTTTAGTTTAGTCATCTGTATAACTTTATTTCAGACTACAAACACTTAAAGAAAGGCGGCCAGTGGATAGACTCAAGAGGAACATCGCTTCAGCATATCCCATTGTTCACGAGAGGGTGTTACTGTTGATGACACACTTTCTTATCTACAAGAGGTTGGCGATTTCTTATCTTCCCTATCTGTATCCTATTTTTAACACTTTAACTGATGACGGGTCTGCCTCATACACCTAGCATCACAGCAAACCCCTGTGGTGTGCAGTGATATTTACCCAGTGTGGGAATCGAACTTGCAACCTTATGCTTCGCAGTCGATTCATCACCAAGTACTCCACATACACTGTCATATAATTTTTTCAAACTAAATAAATAAAGCTTAATTCCAGAGAATTCGGCAGCAGTATAGAGAAGGCATTCTACAAAGACATGACGGTCGCTGAGTTTATTGACCGCCTGCTCACCAAGCGAGCTGTGTCATTCGTCGGGAAACATGACTTGTATACACTTTTGACTGGAGAGAAAGGGTTAGTATTGCTACTTTTAATTTAAATTCAAATTCATATAACCTTTTTTCACAGTTATCGCACACAAATCACTTTACGACCTCCGAGTTTAGAACTGAAAATTGACTTTGCTTAGGGCTGTGTTCATTCATCTCCAGTGTGCCATCCCTAGCAACTTCTCTAAATGTCATGAACTAATCATTTGAGCTATGATTTTAAATCTTAGCCTACTATTAATTAGTCACATAATTATATATCTTAAAAAAATTATGTGTACAGTCAAAATGCACAATGGGAGCTTATAGGCACGATGCAACAGCGCGAGCCGCTCGTGCTTACCAACTGCCTCAGCTATGACGAGCTGAAGATATCTGCCATGCTGTTTGTCAGCTCTTACACTGAGTGCATCAACAACGGCTGCAGGAGGAACAGCGGCGAGGTCAATGAAGAGGATGTGGAACTGGAGGCTGTTATTATAGGTGAGCTGTCTTCTAACATATATTGAGCAAACAGTGGGAGATTGCAGGCACAATATAACGGTTGGAGATTGTAAGCACAATGCAATAATAAATTATAGTGGGTGGCCTCTTCTGCAAGAAACCGTCTGGGGAAGTATCAGACCTTTGCCAGATATCCATCCGCCAAGCAGTAGTGAGCAAACATTACTGTGTTCCGGTTTGAAGGGCACTCTTTCCAGTGAAATTACTGGGCATATGAGACTTTAAAGCCGATGTGTCAGGGTGACGAGCGCTGTGCAGTGCCATGCAGGATTATGCAATGCAAAGTTCTGGGTGGCACTGTAACTGTAATTGGCAGGCGTAGCGTTCACCCAACAGTAGGATATTTTCTTAACTTCTCCTTTCTGCTCTTACCAGGTGTAATAGGTCCCCGTTTCGAACGGTTAGAGAGAATGGATTACGAAGATATACTAATAACTGAGGCACAGAACTGTCCGGAGAATGGTTACGGCGAAGAAGTTACCCCAACAACGTGTCTAAATGTTCTAAAGACCACGTACGTCAGAAATAACCAGTCGGCCAAGCACATGTGGAGGCAAATGTGGTCAGAGTTCTACCAGGTATGTGGTAAAGTATTAAAATATACTAGCTGCGCGTCGCGGTTTCACCCGCGTACCCGTTTTGTCCCACGGGAACATACTATAGGGATAAAAAGTACCCTGTTACTCATTCCTGGTTATAAACTATCTGTGTTCCAAATTTCATTCGAATCCGTTTAGTAGTTTTTGCATGAAAGAGGAACAAACATCCATCCGTCCATCCATTCTAACAAACTTTCGCATTTATAATATTAGTAGGATAAATAAACCAGCACTTGAAAGGGAATTTTCATTTTTTCAAACATATACCATAATCAGAGTTTAACTCTGATGAGTTGTTTAATGATATGAGTAATACTCATTGATTTAGCATTCTTCTCTTTTTTTATGAGACTTAACACGTTCACTGCTGAAAACACAGACGTTGTGTTTTTTATAACATTACGCGGGAAAACACCTGTTGTGTTAGCGCAGCTTACGAGCCGGCTGTGCGGCGAAACACAGACGTGTGTGTTTAACGCTGAGCTACTACAGTGCGGCTCACACAGACAGCACGCCATTGCTGGAAAACACACACGGTCCTTAAAGGTGCCCAAATGTAAAAACAGGTTCAGCACTTTCAGCAGTCAATGTGTTAAGAATTAAAGTAAAATAAATAAAATAACTAACGCGTCACGATGCCATACTTGGATCCTGACACCCAACTATTATTCCCGGTAAGCGCCATTTTATTATTTTTTTATTTGACTTAGTGACGAGACGAGCAAGTTGTTCACCTGATGGTAAGCGCTACGCCTGCCCATAACAGTCACAGCACCACTCAGAACACTGCATTGCATAATGCTGCGCGGCGCTGCACTGCGCTCGTCACCCTGAGACATCGGCTCTAAAGTCTCATATGCCCAGTAATTTCGCTGGAAACAATGCCGTTCAAACCAGAACACAGTAATGTTTGAACACTACCAATTGTAATTAATGTTTGCCAATTGATATTTCGTTGATCAGGTGCCGAGCTACACCCATGCTGAGCTCTCTTCCTACATCAACTCCGATGCGAAAGACGAGGAGCGAACATACACAGATAGGTAATAGAGAATTGTTTAACGCTTCCACTGCTGAGCCTATTTTCGTGTCTAGCCACGGGTGCGGCTCTGCACGCTCCATAGTGTTTTCCCATACAACAAATACAACCGTTGTGTTTTCCGGCACTCGCGGCAAGTCATGAAAAACACGACAGTTGTGTTTTCAGCTGTGAAGGCGTTTATTTCGTCAGAAAATTTCACTAATTATGGTAGGTTTATTGTGCAATGTACGCCTACGAATTCATCAATCACATGTAAATTCAGCCCTCAGCATTCAACTTGTAAATGGAGGGTACGAATGTCATACTTAAACGTCAATCTTTTCATGTGAGGGTACACCTACCCGTATCCTCCCTCCCTACGTCACATCCCGATCGACTGACAGATGCCCTATGACGACATCGGTCTTGCGCGTCCATCTTCGCTACCGTTAACATCGCGGATCCAAGGAAGGATAGTTTTTGCCGATCAATAGTGCTCCAGTTAGCCTGTTTCGCCGCAATCCTTTCCGCAAGCATAGAACCTCAACATATATAGGAAAATCAGCAAAATCCACGCACCTCAACATAAATGGTTGAGAAAGACAACTCGCCCACGAAACCAGCCACCCATTTTACTATCGAAGAAGCTTTACAAGGAATTCACGGGTGAGTCAGTCGATCCTTTCTCCCTTTTCTCGACCAAATTACGTGTGAAAGATTTTTTTAATTATTATTTGCCTGAGTGATTGCAGTGAGACGAGCAAGTCGTTCACCCGATGGTAAGATGATGATGATTGTCATGGTATTTTGCACTTTAGGTTTGTGACCGTAAGAAGCAAAGCGGCTATATTCGACAATGAGGCTTACTACAAGCGATTGTGCATCATAGCGGAGTCGGCGTTGTTGGAGGCGCAGCACAGGGCTGCGGCGGCGGACAGGGACGCATTCTTAAACGTTATCGGCGCTGGTGAGTAACTACATCGTAATTACAAAACATGAAAAAAAAAACAAAATAACGAGGGTGCTTTAGACCACACTACTGAATTAAAACTTCTTTAGATCTTTCTTTTTTTTTATTGTGTCGATATAATCATTCAATATTATTTATTATTTACCACTCAACTTCCATTTGCCTCGCCCGATCACATTTTTCGTAACGCATTCACCATCTTACTCACTAAGTTAAGCTCGTGTAAAGAAGTTTTACTTCAAAAAATTAAACCTGAGGCGACTTCAACCGCCACATTCAATAAAAACTATTATACTTTAGACCACACGACTGAAGCAAAACTTCTTTAGCTCCATCTATACTATATGTAGGCATGTATATAACTAGCTATGAGAGAAAGAGAGAAAGAAAATGTGTGCTCGCACCTTTCTCTCTTCTCTTCTCTTTCTCTCTTGCTCCTACGGTAATATACGAAACGCAACTCTATCCCTTTCTATGTATGTATGTATTGTTAAGAATATAATTATATAACCATACATGAGGAAATACTTTACCGCACACTTTTATTTTACGCGGCAAAGCTTCTTCCTTTTTGGCGGCAAACCGAACTGTCACTGTCAGCCGCATCTGGCGTCACCGTAGAGTAACGCCGCTAGAGATGTCCCTTGGCGCTGCGAATCGATAATCGCCGGTAACAGTATGTATGTATTTTTATTTTGTAGGTCTCGGCGTGTGGAAGATATCGTCGCATCAAAACGACGTGTACATATTGGCGTTCGTGGAGCGAATCCGCGCGTTGCTGCGGCGTGACGCGTTGACGCACGTCAGCGACGTCAACTTCGCGTATATCGCCGTCAGTGACAGTATAAAAGGTAATGTGTGTGTAAGTGCACAAACACAACGCGGCCAAAACAAAAGACAAGTCTCAAAAACAAAATAAAAGAAGTCAAGTTAGACTCATTAATACATCTGGGGGTGTAGCATTGACTGCCTTGTTGATTGTCCTCCCGGTTGCAGGGAGACGTGCGGGGAAGCGGGTCGCGCGGGGTTGTGCCCATTCTCTATGTAGTACTACTATTATGTCTAATTTGTTTTTTTTTCAACTTAATTGGATGAAATATGTGTAAATGGGAAATTTGCACCAGCGCCATCTATTGGACAATCGAGAAAAAAAATGTGCTTTTATTTATTTTACAGCTTTGTTCCGAAGCTCACCGGATGATAAGGAGAACAGTGAAAATGCCGAAATGAGGATATTTTTAGAAAGCAAGAGGCATCCAAAAGGTACGTATTTGCAAGGCTCAGGTCCGTGGGATCAGACTAAATAATATCATAATATTATGGTTGTTTTTTTAATCTGGGAAGTGTAGAGTTATTTTGGGAATAGGGGAAAACTGGACGGGTGCAGCTTTTTTATATTTAAATTAGTAGACCGAGAAAAAAAGAGAGTGAGAAGAAAGAGTGGAGAGCGAGAGACGACAGAGTGGGAGAGAGAGAAAGAGAGAGTAGGAGAAGAGAGAGGCGAGTAGTAGTGGTTGTGGGTGTTGTTTTTTTATTGTTTTATGTATGTTGCAGGAGGTATCAACGTGCAGCTCAAGCTCCGCGAGCCGGCGGCGCGGCTCGCGGCGCCCGACCACGCGGGGAAGCTGCTGGTGCTCACCTACGCCTGGGACGGGAACGCGCTCCCGGGGAACGAGTTCTGGTAACTCTTACGAGCCTGCCGAATTGTTTATCACACCTTTGCCAGATATTCATCCGCCAAGCAGTAGTGTGCAAACATTCCCGTGTTCCAGTTTGAAGGGAACTGTTTCCAGCGAAATTACTGGGCATATAAAACCTTAGAGTCGATGTTTCAGGATGACGAGCGCAGTGCAGTGCCGCGCATGATTATGCAATGCAAAGTTCTGGATTTCGCTGTAACTGTTATGGGCAAGCGTAGCGCTTTCCATCAAGCGAAGGACTTGCTCGTCTCGCCACTTGTCAAAAAACAACCTGTATAACTCGCGGAAGTGGAAAAAATACTGAAAAATATTGATTAAATATTCTTTACTAGCAGCGCCCCGCGGTTTTACCCCTGAAAAAGGGGTCTTGGTATACAGACGGACAACAAAGTGATCCTATAAGGGTTCATTTTTCCTTTTGAGGTACAGAAACCTAAAAATTACAAAGTGACCTAGTGGGAAAAGTTTCTGTTACCCACCCAAAAAGCTCCGGCACTAGACTTAGGAGCCATTCATAAATAACGTCACAAATCTCACGCAAAAGCTCACGGGGGCTCACGCAAAAAGGGCCGATTGACGGCCTAATTGCGGAAAAGAGCCCGCTCACCAAGTAAGTTAAAAAGGGGGGCGGTCAACGAAGTGTGACATTTTGTGACAAGAGGTGAGAGGAAACATACATTTCGTAACGTTATGCAGCAAAATTAAAAAAAAAAAAAAAATTGGAAGCAACTCTGATTTTCGGATCTACAGTTTTAATTAAATCATTTCTAATTGTAAAATTGAAAGGTGGTGTCACACTTGAGTCTTTCAAATGTGAAAGCCTGTCACAAAGAGAAGGGGGGGTCCACAAAATCATGAAATTCGTGTGACATAAATTATCGATGGCTCATTAGTGCATAATATCATTCCTATTTCAGGTTTGGCAACTTGGACGGATCGGGCGACCCCGCCGCCGCGTGCTCCACACAAGTAGCAGAACTACACAACGCACACATCAACAGTGCCGTCACTGCCGGCGGCACTAGGGTCGTCAGCACTAGTGCCACCTGCGGCGTGCAGAGAATAGCCGACTACTGCCGCGCGGCACTACAGTAGGGCACTGTGCGCCTCCTGTAGTTAACTTGTGCAGTGCCAAATCTTGAGCGGCACTACGACATAGTAGAAACATAAAAGTATGACAACTTGAACAAGCAACTACATACTCTGTGAAGGAAACATAGAATTTGGCGGGAAACTGAAAGTGTGACGTTGTTTTTTTTTGTATTTTTGTCTCAAACTTGTGTTTCTTTGTGTTAATGTGTAATATTGGTGGAATATTATCTATTAAGTGTTCGTTAACACCTTCAGTGCTGAAAACACAACTGTCGTGTTTGTTGTATGGGAAAACACTATGGAGTGTGCAGAGCCGTACCTGTGGCTCGACAAGAAAACCGGCTCAGCAGTGAAAGTGTTAACGTGTGCGTATGAGTGCGGGCAAAGGATACAAAACCAAAAAACGTGCCTGTTCGTGTTCTCTCCGTAATTCCCAAGAAGTTTCAGTTAAAGCGCAGTTCCTGCGTGTGTTTTACGCAAACACCTCTCAACAAACCATTGTCGTTTATGTAAATTTTCAAGAAAAGTTCTTAAAAATTTACAATGTTTTGTATAAAAACACTCGCAGGAGACTTGGCTTTAAGCATCCACTACTTTACTGAATGACTGAAATACTGTAATTTACTGACTTACTGAGACTTAACATCTTGAGTAAAAACAACGGGAAATCTAAAAAAAACTTGAAAATTTTATATATTTCACACTGGCTAAATGCAATAATATTACATGGCCAAAACGGAAAAAAAAGATAACCTACTTTTATGTTTGTACTGTGACTGCGGGCTTTACAATGCCCGCCACACCGGAACACGGTCCGTTTGCTTGCCAGCTAATAATCCTGCCTAGTTAGACTTAGGTAGTAGTTAGACAGGCGTGGCGCTTACCATCGTTTGGATGACCCGTTCATATTAAGAGGTTGACAACAGCCAATTCGCTTCACTGCAACAGTTTTTTTAGATAAATCTGTATAACTTGTCTAATTAGAAAAAAATAATTGATTTCGATCAAAATATTCTATATTTTTGTTGATTATGAAATACTTTCATTTTAATGAAATTTTTTTGATTGCATAAAAATCTTAAAGTAACATTTAGAAAAAAGGTTGCTGACAAAAATCTCTATAATTTAGTAAGAATGTTATTGTTAATCGATAGAACTCGTAAAACATAGTAAGTATAATTAACAAAATATTAAATGCCACTTTCTGTCCCGCCGATTGTCCCGGCAATTGCGGTTACAGGTGCGGGGACGCCGATCGCGCGTGGTGGAGTGTCCATTCTGTATGTGCTACATTTATTCTATGCCCTAACATCGCCGGATGCTATAATTATAGGTTCTACAAATAATAATTATTCCATTGTTAAGTAGAAAGTTATATTATAAAATGTGTTTATTATGTGGTGTTACATAATATAGTTAAATAGTAGTAAATCTATATTCATGTTAGAATTATCCTAATTTATATTCATGTTATTTGTAATTATTGTAGATATTCATAAAATTATTTTGAAGAGTAACTGTTTAGAAAACTCTATACTGAACTATGACAATATTAGACTGGGATTGTTGTGCCTCTTTTATTTTGGTACTTATGGAATTATAATATTTACTTAATTGATATATTAAGGTATTTTTATTTTTAAATAACTTAATTAGCCAAAAAATAGTACATCTTAAACCCTGTGTTACTAACAAAGGGGTGGAGTGAAAGTAAAGCAAATCAGTCAGGTAAAAATCTAAAGATGGAACTGGGAGTCAAATGTATTGTAAGAATAATGAATATTACCAGTGTATAATTTCGGTTGCGTCAACAATAATCGCGAGAAGCCAATATAGAAAAAAATCAGTCAGTGTGTTGTCATCTTGTCTGTCACTGTCATCCACGCCAGTTCATCTAACTAAACAATAACAAAGCAAAGCTATTGAACAATAATAATTGCTAATTATTTGCTCTAATTCATCATAGCAAATTAAAACACGGAATATACCTTCCTTATTTTCTTCTAGGCAAGTATTATACCAACTGACTTGAAACACACGTAGGTTTCCTTTTCCCTCTTGTTAAATTCCTAGGATTAGGAAATATACTCTTGAAAAAACCCAGCGTCGGCCAGCGACCCGCATGAATCATCGGAAGAGATCGTAATCGCAGTTCGATTATGCGGTATCGAATAAATTTGAATGGGCATGTTGAAACATGTTTATTATCACAAGTATTTTCACAATTACACCAGATTTTGTCATTGATAAAAGTTAAAGTTATGAATACTTAGTAATCCTGTGTGTCGGCAGTGCGGGTTTCAACTTTAATTACACAGCGTGTTAGACACTGGCAGTGATACGAAGAATTGTAGAGATAAATAGAAACATAAAGTGCCCTATAAACAAAGATGGATAAACTGAAACAGCTACAAAATCGTGCATGGTAAGCAAAATTAATATAATATTTATATTATAAGTACTAACAGTTCTTCGCTATTCAAAATGCAGCATTATGTACAGTAGATAAATTTCAAATTTATTTTGCTTTTAATTTGTGAAGTGAAACTTTTTTATCGACATATGGGAGATATTTTATAGCAATTGTCACACTTTTCTGTTACGCTCGACCGTCATGTAAAAGTTGATACTTTGACATGACGGTTTATTGAATGAAGTTTGAAATAAGGCAAAGAGTTTGGGAGTAAGAGGTCGTCATAGAGTATAAAAAGGTTTTGTATTGACATCTCTTCTCAGTTCTCAGTTTGACCACAGACTTTAACAATAATGGAAGGAGTATTTCATGATAGTTTTTCTACTTTCAGTATGCCTCGACATAGAGTGTTGATGGGTCGGAAGAAGGAATAGTTTCACTTACCCACACACCCTTTGTCTTAGCCATAAAGTCTGATTTACACATAGTTATTTAACCTACGAAACTAGGTGACATCATTTGGACAGAGTATTATTTGTTTATTTATTAGTTAGCAGCATAGATGCTGATATCTATACATCACAGTGATCACTGTCTGTCAGGAAACGTGACTATATGCAGCCTACAAGATAATGACTTATTTATTCACCTCTTATTTAAGGTCTAAATCCGATTGGACACTACCAGCACTGAGCGAAGATGCGAAGAAGCTGCTTCTTCAATGTACAGAGCTTCCGACACTGGAACTGACAGATGATATTGATGAAATTATACAGAAAAGTGACGAATTTCCCATTGACTTCCCCATTGAAAGTGTTAGGTGAGTACAAAGAAGAAATAATAAATAAATTGTGTTACAATTGCATAGATACATCCTGCTAGGTGACCGCTGATTCGTATATCTTAACACATTCACTGCTGAAAACACAACTGGCGTGTTTTGCATAACATGCCGCGAGTGCGGGAAAATATAAGAAGACAAAAAAGTATTAATATTACTGTGACCTTCTTGTGTATTCAGCAATGAATGTGTTAAAGTATGATATGTATACTTTTTTTATAACAACGCATCTCCAATACTTACGTACATCCTGACCTTTAACTAGGTTTCCTTGTATTTATAAGACAATATTTGCCCTATGTTCCTCACCTTACGTCTGAGTGACTCTCTATGGACACATTCCTTCAAAAAGTGTTAGATGTCCTCTCTGGCTTTTCGCATTAGATCTTGGACTTGTTCATCACTATATGTGACCAGGATGTTAAGAGCAATTGTAGAAGATGGGTTATTATATAAAATAATTAGTTAATGGTGATTAGAATGAATGATTCCTATTTATCAGATTGAAAACACTGAAGGACAAGAAACCAGCAGAGGTTTTGAAGAAGAACATTGTATCAACATATCCAGTGGTCCATGAAAGGGTGTTGCGGCTCATGGCACAGTTCCTTGTTTTCAAGAGGTAAGGATGAGAATCCTTTGTAAATTTTATGGACAACCTTGTCAAAATAAAAAGGTAATTTCGGATTATAATTTTGCATAGATGTGTTTATTAAGTACAGAGACACTAGAAAAAAAATGTTGAGGACTACAGTGCGCTTGTACTTAGACAGCCCCCACCGATGGACTCCAAATTTTTCTCATGTAATAATTATATCAACTAGCGCCATCTCTGAGCCGTCTGAAAAGTATTTCTAGTTCGAAACCAGCTAGCTAGATGGCGCTGATTTTAAATAAAATGAATGAAAGCATAAAAAAGGAATGGAACACCTTGGGTTGCCATTAAATATAATCTGGAAGTATGCCAGTCTAGAGTGAATAGGTCTCTGTAAAGCAAACATGGTCCACCGTCGAACAAGTCGTTACTTACCACTAAGTGAGAATGCAATCAAATGTTTGTCGATTTGTAGGTGACTTACTACACACTAAATAGTATTTACATTATATATTCTAATTATTTATAAACACTATACAATTCATTTATTATATAGTATTTCATAACTATTTATACATATACTTTCACACTACATTCATACAAACCGCTTCACACATAATCATACATACAATAATTTACAATATCATATTAATATTAAATACACGCGCAAAGCCAGGCGAAACCCGTAGTATGCAGCAGGCATTGTTCTACCGCTGGGAGGCGACGTACGCGCACCGCGCACTCGGTCCCTGCCGCCAGTCGAGATCCGCTACGCGACGTGATACCCGTGTCGCTCCGTACTTCACGCGCGCTTGTAAATGCCAATGTTTAGGTGCTTTCAGACTTTGTACTATCTATTCTGTGCTTCCGTATCATATCGTGTAGTGTACCTAATATCTGTGCCTCTTCATCTATCTTTCCTTCTTTCTTTAATTGTGTGGCTCGTGCAATAAACGAACTTGTTTACCGTGGATTCGGACTTGCTTATTTGTTACCATCTGCACTACCTACCTACCACTAGCAGCACACCCTGGCCACTAAAGATTCGGCAATATAAAAACAAAACTATAGCTTGAGAAAATAAACTGGAAAAATCCATTTTGTATGTGAAATTGATAGATTATGCTATATTATTTATCGTGTTCCAGACAACATGGCAGCAGCATCGAGAAGGATCTTTACAAGGACATGACAGTGTCAGGATTGATTGACAGGATATTGACGAAGCGTGCTATGACGTTCATGAGCCGACACGATAAATACTTGTTAATTACTGGGGAGCGAGGGTATGTGAATATTATTTAACTAGCTGCGCCCCTCGATTTCACCCGCGTTAAGTATTATACCGCAAGAACTATTCATGTGTACAGCATGAAAAGTATTCTGTGTCAATACAATATGTGTACCAAATTTCATCTAAATCTGTTGAGTAGAAGAGTGACAAACATCCATCCATCTTCACAAACATTCATATCTATAATATTAGTAGCATTGGCTACGCCCTGTGGTTTCACCCGCGTAATTCCAGTTTTCCTGCCATCCATCTGCATTTCCCAGGCTAAAAACAGTCGAAAATCGCAAAAAACACGAATATGTGAATTTGTAAGTTGTACAAAAATAACATAGAAAAAAATCACTTTTAGTTTTTCCCAAGTTTTCCAATTTTTCCGGGCTATTTCTCCAAATTTTCTCTTCTCGAGCATCTTCCTCAGACTAAAATATATTGAATATCTGAAAACAAAGTCCAACCGTTCTCGAGTTTGGCGCTTAGCAGCACTTTTAGCCATTCATTTTAATTTATTTAAAAAAAAAGATAGATATATATATATATATATATATATATATATTCAGCAAAATTACTGGGCATAATTATGAAACTTTAGAGCCGATGTCTCACGGTGACGAGCGCAGTGCAGTGCCGCGCAGGATTATGTAATGCAGGGTTCTGGGTTGTGCAGTGACTGTTATGGGCAGGCGTATCGCTTACCATCAGATGAACGACTTGCTCATCTCGTCACTCACTCGAATAAAAAAAAAACAACTATCTATGTTTATAGATGCAATAAATCATATTTCAATTTCATTTTTAGTAACAACGGTTGGGAAGAAATAGGCACTTCTAAACAGAAGTCTCCTCTCAAAATCGACAGCTGCCTGAGTTATGACGAACTCAAACTGTCTGCAATGGTGTATGTTAGTTCATATACTGTTTGCATAAATGATGGCACTAGGAAGAACAAGGGCGTCGAGCAAGAAGAGGGGGTGCAAGATACAGCTGTTATAATTGGTAAGTTTAGTTTGCTTGTTTGGAAACTAGATGGCGCTGATGTAAATTTTTTGTTATTGCGGAATAGGCAAACATTTGACCGCAGTCTCACATGGTGGTAAGTGTCGAGACGGTCAATATTGGGCTTGCCTAGAATATACCTATTCACTCTCGATTTGAAGACTGCCAGATTATAGTTTTCAGAAAACATGGACGCTAGTAAGGTGTTCCATTCCTTCGCTGTTCCAATCGCTTTGAAAGAGCTCTTACGCTCTTGGCTCTTAGGCCAAAATATAAAAAACGGCCAAATGCGAGTCTGACTCGCTCACGAAGGGTTCCGTACTTAGTTATATGGGAGCCCGTCTTAAAATAATATTAATTTTATTTTAATCAACTTATTTATTTTTAAAGTGAATATATAACAAAATATTCTGTGAATATTTCAAGCGTCTACCTCTTGCCATTATCAACATTGATCAAATATGAGCTAAAAATTCACGTTTGTTGTATGAGAGCCCCCTTAAATATTTATTTTATTCTTATTTTTAGTATTGGTTGTTATAGCGGCCACAGGAATACATCATCTGTGAAAACTTCAACTGTCTTAACGATCACGGTTCATGAGATACAGCCTGGTGACAGACGGACAGACAGACAGACAGCGGAGTCTTAGTAATGGCACAGAATAGAGTAATAGGGTCCCGTTTTACCCTTTGGGTACGGAACGCTAATAAAACATTGGCTACATATGTTATTTTAACTAAATATTAAATTCCAGGTGTGATCGGGCCGCGGTTCCAGCGCGAGGCTCGGATGGACAATGAAGATATCCTAATAACTGAGAAGCAGAACTGCTTCGACAACGGTTTCGGGAAGGTCAAGGAGAAGACCTGTAAAGTTTTGTGGAGAGAACTGTGGGCGGAGTTTTATGAGGTAGGTTTTTATGAAGTAAGTGGTTGAGGTTCGATTCCCGCACAGAGCAAAAATTTGTATGAACCACTGGTGTTTGCTCTGATTCGAGGTGTTTGTAGGATCACGGTCCTCGTAGTTTCTGATTCCCTAGATACAGGGAGTCTTGGTTAGGTGTCAGGATATGTATATGTATTGTGATTAAGACTCGTATTTTTTTTTTACAAGTCAAACACTTAAGTCTCATAAACAAAAAAAAAAATTAATACCTACTTACTAAAAAAAATGATGTACTAAATTTATGATTATGGTTTGAGTTCAAAAAAATAAATTTCCCTTTGAAGTGCAGATTTATTCGTTTATTTAAGTCTATCTATCTATCTATCTATTCAGCCCGTATCCACCCACTGCTGGGTATAGGCCTCATCTCCGACCATCGAGCTGGTGGTCCGCCTCGCAGGCGTTGCGCTCCTCTTGGCCACCACTCCGTTATTACCTTCGTCCAGCTTTGGTCATCCCGCCTTGCCAAGTGTCCTGCCCATCTCCACTTAAGCCTTGCTATCCGTATACCTACATCTTCAACTTTAGTGCGACGTCGAATTTCGACGTTTGGTATACGGTCTAGCAGGCGAATGCCTAACATGGCGCGCTCCATTGCTCTTTGAGCAACTCTTATTTTATAGACGTGCTCTTATTTAAGTCACTTCACAAAATTGTTCACTTTTGTAACAATGATTTATTAGTACTTAGCCAGTTGTCGGGTTTGTTTATTGTTTTTATGTCATTTCAGAAAAAAAGCTACACCTACGAAGACGCGACATACAAGTTGACCCAACAGCCGAGCCTCAAGCAGAAACTGAAAAAGGATGAACAACTTTACACCGACAGCTTCGTCGCGGTCGGGAAAGAGGGCGCCATCTTCGATAACAGCGCTTACCACAAACGAATAAACATCATCGCCGATTGTAGTCTGCTGGAAGCTGAGGCGAGAGGGGGTGAAGAGGGAAGATGTGTGTTTCTGAATGTTATTGGATGTGGTAAGCTTTACTCACTGAATACAATACATATAGTATGTATAGTAATAATAGTATATTCTACGTATATTTATATTATTTATGTACCTAAATCTATGTATATAAAAATGTTATGTTGGTTTGTGTACGCTTCAAAAACTCAAAAAGTTGTGCACCGATCGAGCTGAAATTTTAGCATGATATATAATCCGCATCAAGGATTGTTTACCTTGTTGTACCCTGCCACGCTTCGCTGTGGCACATTCGCACATTCGCTGATATGTCACTGATGAAAAAAATAGATAAAAACAATCCTTGATGCGGATTATATATCATGCTAAAATTTCAGCTCGATCGGTGCACAACTTTTTGAGTTTTTGAAGCGTACACAAACCAACATAACATTTTTATATATATAGATTATTTTTATTATTTACTAAGTATAGTGTGTGTGTATTTTTAAAACGTAAGTATTAAGTCTATTGTGTTTATTGAATACTGTAAGTACGCCACCCACCCTACAATCGAAAAATGTTTTTTACTGTCCATCCAAAAGTTTTCTGGAAGAAATCGCTTTCAGCGATAAGACCGCCCATTGTACTACCCTTGTTTACTTATTGTAATGTTTCCGTGCTGTGTTTATTTTTGTTTCTGGTGTACAATTGTAAAATTTGTTTTGTTCTAGTTTTAAGTTTTCTTTGTTCTGTGGTGTTTCAATAAAGAGTTTATCTATCTATCTATCTACAATAAAGAGTATTCTATTCTATTCTATTCTATATTGTAGTATATTGTACTGGGAGGCCTCTTCTGCAAAAGACAGCCTAGGGAAGTACCACACAAGTAGCTTGTGGAAACATGTAGGATGTCATTTATGTGTGTGGTAGGCCTGGTGGTGGTGGTTGCTGAAGACTGCAAGAGGCCACCCGGAGAACGTGGCCCTTTGCCAGATATACATCCGTAAAGCAGTAGTGTGCAAACATTACTTCAGAACCAATGTCTCAGGGGGACGAGCGCAGTGCCGCGCAACATTTTGCAATGGGGAGTTAAATTTGGCACTGTAGCTGTAATGGGCAGGCGTGGCGCTTACCATCAGGTGAACGACTGCTCCCAACCGTTGTCAGTGATACATTAATACTGACGTGTGTTTTATTTGTCTTCAGGTTTGGGCGTCTGGAAGATATCTCCGCACCAGAACGACGTGTACGTCCTGTCGTTCGTGGAACGCGTCCGCTCCCTGTTGCGGTGCGACGCCATACCGCACGTCACTGACGTCAACTTCGCCTATATCAAGGCATCTAAGAGTTTGAAATGCAAGTCCTACTTTAACATTATAAATGCGAAAATTTGTATTGGATGTATGTTTGTTACTATTTCACGCAAAAACTACTGAACGGATTTAGATGAAATTTGGTATACAGATAGTTTATAACCTGGATTAATACATAGGACACTTTTTTTTATCCTGTAAAATTAATAGTTTTTGCGGGATAATACTTAACGCGGGTGAAACCGCGGGGCGCAGCTAGTATATTATAAATAAGCCGCTACAAGTAGTGGGAGGCCTATTCTGCAAGAGACCGCCTGGGGAAGTACCACACCTTTGCCAGATATTCATCCGCCAAGCAGTAGTGTGCAAATATTACTGTGTTCCGGTTTGAAGGGCATCGTTTCCAGTGAGATTAGAGCGTATGAGACTTTAGAGCCGATGTCTCAGGGTGACGAACGCAGTGCAGTGCCGCGTAAGATAGTTTAATTGAATGAATGCAGTATTAATTATTCTCTTTTGTCGTTTTCAGCATATTTCAGCACCAACAAACAGGGACTGCTGGAGGCATTCATTTCGAGCAAAGAGCATCCAAAAGGTACCTTTTCAAAACTGTTAGGACCTCTTATACATATATTAATGACGCGTCACTAGAGCACCCTGTATCCAGGGAGTCTGGAACTAAGAGACCTAAGAAATACCTATGACCCATGACTTCAGGGCCGATGTCTCAGGGTGACGAGCGAAGTGCGGTGCCGCGCAGGATTAAGCAATGCAGAGTTCTGGGTGGTGCTGTGACTGTTATGGGCAGGCGTGGCGCTTACCATCACGTGAACGACATGCTCGTCCGTCACTCAGTCAAATAAATAATATAAAAAAATTAAACGAAATATAAATGATATGAAACGATTTATAAATAGATAGATGGATGGATAAACAACTCTTTATTGAAACACACAACAAACACACAGAACCACAGAACAAAGAAAACTTAAAACTAGAACAAAACAAATTTTACAATTAGTGTCACAATGGGTGGTCTTATGGATGGTCTTTAGTTGTATTACTTATAATAAAATATTCTATTATTTAAAAATGTCTTTTAAATATATTTTTCATTGCTATGATTAATATAATCCGAATATGTCGCAGGCGGTATCCACATATACCTGGACGACAGAGAGCCGTCGTCTCAGCTGACGGGCGAACACGCGGGCAAGCTACTAGTCATGCAATACCCGTGGGACGGAAACGCACATCCCGGGAACGAGTTCTGGTAATAAATTTTGCTTTAATATTTGCTCGCTTCGAGAAATGTGTGGCGTGAGCGGAGCGAGCGATTATGTAAAAATTTTAATGTTCTTCTCCACATGTCATAAATTATACGTAAACTAAAAAACATACGTTATCCAACTGATGAGATGCACAGGCCATTCGCCTGATAGTAAGCGCTTATTGCAGTGATGAGAGTTTGCTATGATTGCCGATTTTGACTACACAATCTTACGCGGCACTGTACTCCGCTTGTTACCATAAGACAATAAAGAGCTCGACATTTATATAATAAAATAACAGTATGAGAATACGACCTAAGTTGTATTTCTCTGTCTCTATCTCTAATTCTCTCAAGCGCACAATCGAATCCTTGTTCCATCAACAGACAAGTGCTTTTGCTAATCAAACGTTACAAAATACATTCTACTATACAAAGCAATTAATTCTATCTTCCACATTTACAAGTAACATTTATCCTACAGGATAGGCAAACTCGGATCTTCAGGTGACCCAGCGGCGGCTTGTTCCACACAAATATCAGAACTTCACAACGCTCACATCAACCCAGCTGTGAGCGGAAATAATACCAGAGTGATCTGTCAGAGCGGAATCAAGACGCTCAGCGAGTACTGTCGCGAGCTGCAGGCTTGAGGTTGGGTGAGCGAAGCGAGCGCAAATGTTCCAAGGCACGGTAGAGGCCATGTCAAGCCAAATTTAAAATAAGTGAACAGAAGTTAAACATTTGTTGTGATTGTAATATTTAACCTTTTTAAAAGTACATTATTTAAAATAATATGGGAACGTTTGTAGTAAAAATAGTTAATATGTATAAGTGCAGGGTATGAGCGAAGCGAGCTTTAAAATATGCTAAGTATAGAAAGCTTTTACATCTATTTTACGTGTTATTTATAATTTAATAAGTATAATAATTGTATGTTATCTCGAGAAATTATTATAAAATAATATAAAGTATGCATTATCTTGTTAAAAGTTTGTAATGTTGTATGACAATAATTTAAGTTTGAAACTGTTGTATTTTTCAATCATTTACGACCTTTTAGCGGCATTTAATTAATCAATTCAAATACAGTTTGTTGGTGCTTAGGAACGCGAGGTTATCGCTCTAAGCGATCTCTCACAGACCATATCTAGTACTGTATCGGCGGAAATAAACTGCTTTGTACAGTGCATCAATGGATGCCATATTGGAATAAACAAATTTTCAATTAATAAATTGGTTGTCTGTAAAATTGGTTTACGTACGATATTTTAACGTGACAACGTCATAACAAAACATTGATGAAATGATTGCATACTTTTATGAATAAAATTGAATATTTTTTTAATAATAAAAGAATAAATACTTGAAATTATACTAGTAATGACATTTTTAAAATGCAAGGATAATTAATCTGTCAGGAAGAGAAGAGAGATAGATGCGACGCAAGCGTACAATGAGAATAACAGGACAATGAGCGTTACGGGACAATGTGTCAACTTTTTCGTGCATGCATCGATTCATTAGACGTTGTCACGTCAAAAACAAAAAATCAACACACATGACGCATGTATGAAGGGATTGATGAATGTGGAAGAAGCGAAAGAGGTTAGTCAGGATCGTAGCGTGTGGAAAGGTGTAGTCTCTGCCTACCCCAATGGGAAAACAGCATGTGTGTAATTTATCATTAAAAAAAAAAAGAATGACTAAAATTTCAAAAATGACATCGCCGTAGAGTTTCTTGGTGCTATCTTCTCTGACGGGCGTATTTCCGAAGCACTGGTAGAGTCAATGGAGTTTTCCTTTTCCTGTGCGAGATTCAGGCATGAGGCACCACTTGAAAGGGAAATATCCTTTTTCTAACTCAAACCATAATTAGATAATAATCATTAGTTTCGTAGATCATAATATTTTGACTTATTTTTTTGTATTTCTATACTTATGTATAAGATATTATTTTTTTTGACGTGTAAAAGTGCAATATTTTGCCTATTTACAATAAATGATTTGAGTTTGAGTTTGAAAAGGGGGACATATTTTCAATAATTCGGCATATATTTTATTCGGATATATTTTCAAAGCCATTATCACGATGTTAGTGACCATGTTATTTTGATACCTAAGATGCCATGTTACAAATACTGTTAAATATATTTTTTCTACGACATAATCGAGAAAAAGGTAGTAAAAAGGTGAGGTAGTTAAATAATTGCAAATATGCTCATTTCTAATTAAACGTGGTTACCAATTAATAAACAGCTATGTTTCATAGAATAAATAGATTATATAAGTGTTACTTATTGATTATAATTACCTTTATATTTTTAATGCATAATAATAATTATAAGTAATGTGATAAAATGCTTCCGAAGACGTCGTATTGGAATTTATTGTTATTTATTACAAAAAAATAAATTTTTTTTAATATATCAAATTGCAGTTTCATTTATAAACTAGCGGGGCTCTGCGGTTTCACCCGCGGTAACTATTACCCCACAGGAACTGTAATTTTTATGGGATTAAAAGTATGCTATGTTCTATTCTAGGACCTAAATTATTTCTATATTCATACTAAATTTAATCAATATCTGTTCAGCCGTTTCGGTGTAAAAAAGAGGACAAACACAAACTTTCGCATTTATAATCTTAGTAAGATGTTAGATTTAACGGTCTTCTGTTTTTAGCAATAAGGCCGCCCATTGTAGATAGATAGATAGATAAACTCTTTATTGAAACACCACAGAACAAAGAAAACTTAAAACTAGAACAAAACAAATTTTACAATTAGTGTCACAATGGGCGGTCTTATCGCTCAGAGCGATCTCTTCCAGACAACCATGCACGGAGAGGAGTAAATAGGACATGGGACGGTGGCTCTCCTTATATACATAGAATAAAATAAATAAATTGTACCTTTAGTTATAAGATGTTTTTACTTTTATGTCTTGGAGTGCAATAAAGGGTTGTTATTTTATCTTATCGTATTTTATATATTTTATATATTAGATTTATTTCCCTCATCGGGAAGGGGAAGTATTGAAATTCTTTTCAAAAAAAGATGTGTAAGCAGTATTTAATGATTTACAAAATACCAGATTCCCTTGTGTAAAAATAGCTATTTTCTATATACAATTTATATTTCTTCTAGAAAGCGTTCGTTTTTGCCACTCCAAATTATGTCATCTAAAATGTCTCTATATATTTTTCACATGATGTAAATATTTTTTTTTAATTAAAGTAACTCCGTTTGCCTATGATTAGGTTAGGTTGTTGGGTTGAAATAAACTGGTTTGTAAATAGAACGTCTGTGTGAGAAAAATGTACGGATTTTATGAAACACTTACATAAAATATACTGTAAGTAGTTAAATTCAAAACAAGTCCATATTCTTTGATAGCGATTGAATTAAGGCAATTTTCCGAACGCGCGCCGGAAAATAAAATAATAGCTTGGCCATTAACGAGCTCGCTGGCTGTCCTCAAAGATGGAAACTTATAAAAGCAGACAGTAACGTATCTTCATACTAATTGATGTAATTGTTCGACTTATTCCAGTTGAGGAGTTCGAACAAAGCCGTAAAACCCATTTTACAATAGTTTTTTTTTTCTGCCACTTAGTCATATTTCTCATACATATCATACATTATTCAGATTTCAGTAAGTTTTCTTATATAAGTAGGTACATTAAAAAAAATCGATGAAGAGCCAAATAGAACGCCTACAAAGGCTATAATCATCATCATCATCAACCCATTATCCACAATGGGGGCCCCGTCTAGATTGGTGGATAATATAGCAACCTCCGAATCAATTCTCGGGTAGTATTCTCGGGCGTTTCCTCACGATGTTTTCCTTCACCGGAAAGCGAGTGATAATTACGTACATTCCTAATGCTTCTTTACAGAAACCCATTGGCAAAACAAAAAAGCTGTCTACTTGTTCTTAATTAGTTTTATAAGGTGCACACGTCTAATTTGACCAAGCCGTGATGGGTGAAATTGAGCTACTGTAACGTATCTGTATTGCGTCAAAGACGTTCGCTAATCGTCGGAAATAAATTGACGAGGCTCAGAGCACGCCACTTTGTGTTCTTCCGACTCATTTAACGTCGCGATGGGGCGCGATCCATCCACCCCAGGGCTGAGCCAGAGACAAAACCAAGCGTGGACTGACACTGGAAGCGTCAAAATGAAACGTACTCGAGCTGATCCGCACCGTGCTGCATAGCCCCACAGTTTAAGGCCTTAAAATGAACTGCATGGAATAAGAATAAGTACGCGGTGACCCCCCAGAGAATAAATAGCTAGGTAGGTACGTAATGGTTTTCAAAAGGTTTTAGCTGGTTTAGAGGAAGCGGCGAGGTTTCTACGAGTATAGAGGGTTTGAACCCGGTTCACCCAGTTCATAGCGAAGGCGCTTTCTGCTGCGTAATTTTTTTTGTTTTCTTTTTTACTTGGCCGAGTGACGAGACGAGCAATTAGTCTACCTGATAAAGTGCTACGCTTGCCCACAACGGTTACAGTGCCACCCAGAACTTTGCATTGCACAATCTTGCGTGGCACTACACTGCGCTCGTCACCTTGAGACATCGACTTCAAAGTCTCATATGCCCAGTAATTTCTACTGGAAACAGTGCCTTTCAAACCGGAATAGAGTAGGTAATGTTTGCACACTACTGCTTGGCGGATAATTAAAAGTAGGTAAATTTGTTGTTGCCATTCAAGATTATTTCCAAAGAGTTCTTAACGCCACGTCTAGCCACGGGTGCGGCTCTGCACACTCCATAGTGTTTTCCCATACAACAAACACTACAGTTGTGTTTTCCGGCTCTGAAGGTGTTAAAAGCGTAATTCCATAACAGCATTACAAATATTACAGTACACAAAAAAAATAGCATATTATCTATCTATATATATATATATATATAAATGTTATATTGGTTTGTGTACGCTTCAAAAACTCAAAAAGTTCTGCACCGATCGAGCTGAAATTTTAGCATGATATATAATCCGCATCAAGGATTGTTTTTATCTATTTTTTTCATCAGTGACATATCAGCGAATGTGCGAATGTGCCACGGCGAAGCGTGGCAGGGTACAGCTAGTCTACTTATAATATGTAATACTTAGGTAAGTACGGGTTACTCTGATTATAGTCAGCTTTTGTTAAACACTCAATCGTGTGCTCGCAATCGGTTTCAACTCGACACTAATGCCTCAATTCGTCCTAAATGGAACGTTTAAAACCGCATTCATTCAAAATCGATGTCTCAAAAGATTTATAATTTAGAGATGTGCCGGAAATCTTTCCGGACACTTTCCGGCTAAAACGTTATTATTTTGGCAAATGTCCTTTCATAATTAAGGTGAACCAACATCCCGTTTCTTTACTTACCTAATCGTTTAATTATATTATTATTTTTATTTATCCGGACAGTTTTGTTTTGCACTTTTCTATTCATGCTACTACAGTGAAATCCAAATTAAAAATTCCTGTTTGAAATATTTTCACAAATGACAATAGAACGGCTTCCGTGGCGTAGAGGATGATAAGCTGACTGCAAAGTGTGAGGTTGCGGGATTGATTCTCGCACAGGGCAAAGATTTGTGTGAACCACAGGTATTTGCTATAAGTATGGGTATTAATAGGATCATGGTGCTCGTAGTTTCCGATTTACTACTGACGGGGAATCTTAGTTGGGGGTCAGAATCTATCTATGTGATTGTGACGCGTTATTATTTCAATTTTATATCACAGTCATTTCATCCTATCTTATTTTGATTATTTTATAAAATCGCCAGAGTTTTACATCTGATATTTATACACTTATTCCTGCTTCTTAGATAAAGCCCTTGACCTTTTCTATAGTAGGTATTACCTATCTATCATCAATCATCAACAACCCATAACGTCCCACTGCTGGGCACGGATCTCCCCTCACTTTCGTGAAGAGGATTAGGCCATAATCCACCACGGAGGCCCGGTCCGGATTGGTGAATAACATACCTACCTCAGAAATAATTCTCGGGTAGGTATGTGGGTTTCCTCACGATGTTTTCCTTCACCGAAAAGCGAGTGATAATTACGTACATATGTTTTTTACAGAAACACATTGGTACGTGCCCGCATTGGGATTTGAACTCACGACCTTCTGATTGGAAGGTGGACGTTCTCCCACTAAGCTACCACCGCTCATAATAAGTTTCATTAAAAAACTTACGCTCAGGCAGAGATGAGTGGGTTTAAATTCTTGCTTCGTGGTTAATCCGGCACTGGTAGTCCGGCACATCCGGCCAAGTCACTATACAGCCAACTCTAACACCAATCGCTGCAGGTTTTTCGCAAAGTGGTTTCGCATTACACGGCGAGAGTCTACTCTCGGCGGCTCTTGGATCGGCTCGACACTCGGCCGCGACAATACTCCCTGAAGGCTTTCTCTTTAACTCCATCATCGGGGTTGGGGTTGAACCCACTGACTAATGCTGGGCGAATCGAAGCTACGTAACTTTAACACGACAATCTACATATATAAAAATGTTATGTTGGTTTGTGTACGCTTCAAAAATTCAAAAAGTTCTGCACCGATCGAGCTGAAATTTTAGCATGATATATAATCCGCATCAAGGATTGTTTTTATCTATTTTTTCATCAGTGACATATCAGCGAATGTGCGAATGTGCCACAGCGAAGCGTGGCAGGGTACAGCTAGTAGATAATATTTTTTTGGTAGTAATCCATAATGAATAAGAAAATAATATAGAAATATATACTTAGTTTTAATTTCCCTTATGTTGTCAATGAATGTATGAAATTATAGGACTTTAATGACCTCCAATAAAGGTCATCCAACTAAGTCCTATCATACATTCATCTGACAACTTAAGCTAGATTCACATTTGTCTGACGTGTCATGCATCAGATAGGTATCGTTTTCATACGTTTAACACAAGCCGTCACAACAGACTGCATCGGAGAAATGTGAACGCTGCCATATTAAATGTATGAAACCGATAACTTTCTGATGCATCACGACACGACACGTCAGACAATGTGTCGGCGGCTTTAGGCGGAATTAAAACTATATATTATGTACCTATTTCTACATTTTCTTATTAATGAGTGAGTGTAATCAGCCCGTGTAGTGTGGGAGAGACCCGAGAATTATTTCGGAGGTAGGTATGTTATCTACCAATCAGGACCGGGCCCCCGTGGTGGATTATGGCCTAACATTAAATACGTTCAGTATTTTTTGCGTGAAAGAGAAACAAACATCTATCCACCGATTCTCACAAGCTTTCGCATTTATAATATTAGTAGGATTCAGCAACATTTGACTCTTGAAGGGGGGGGGAGGGGAGCCCCGGGCCACTTACTTTGAAATCTATAACCTAACGTATCTATAACCTAACTATGTGCCATAAGGACTTAACTACACAACAATGATGAATAGTCTCTCTGGAGTTTGTCTATAGCTTAGCTTTTAGTGGGAGTCCGACCATTGTGTATCGAAAATGGCAAAATGTCGCGGCAATCGGACCCATCAACCACTCAATGCGACGCTAATCGCTCGTGCTGTACCACTCCGCACTCGCTAATGGGGGTTCGAACCTTCCAAGTGGCCGCGGAGGTTATGTAGGCACACCTGAGTACGAATCTACTGTAGTTTTTTTTTATTACACTGAGTGACGAGACGAGCCAGTCGTTTACCCGATGGTATATGCCCATAACAGTCACAGCACCACCCAGAACTTTGCATTGCATTATCCTGCACTGCGCTCGTCACCCTGAGACATCGGCTCTAAAGTCTCATATGCCCAGTAATTTCGCTGGAAACAGTGCCCTTCAAACCGGAACACAGTAATGTTTGCACGCTACTGCTTGGCGGATGAATATCTGGCAAAGGTGTGGTACTTCCCCAGGCGGTCTCTTGCAGAAGACCTTCCACTACTGTCAATGTTAATTAATATCTTTAATATCTTTTAAAATTAGTCTATATAGATATATAGATAACTCTTTATTGACACCAAATTTTATAAAACACAAATTATATCATAGAATAGAATAGAATAGAAAAACTCTTTATTGTACACCAGAAACAAAAATAAACACAGTGCAGAAGAATTACAATAGGTAAACAAGGGTAGTACCTAGGTAGTAAGTATTTACCATACCGCCCATTGTACTACCCTTGTTTACCTATTGTAATTCTTCTGTACTGTGTTTAATTTTGTTTCTGGTGTACAATAAAGAGTTTTTCTATTCTATTTACTAGATGTTTGGTTTCAATTGAACTAAATACGGTTTTAGCTACTCCCAAGATGCCTATACAAAACCACTAGCCATTCCGATGGAAGCCACATCTCCACCTTCCGCAGTTTACAAATAATTATATTAATCACTGCATATTTCTACCGAAGAGCTTCCAACAGATTACAGACATCTTCTATCTATTACAGCCCTACAACTACATCCACCAATAACGAGCAAGGGGCGTGGTTAACGAAAGAGACGGATGTAGCTAAGCTAGTCGGCGGGAGAGAGAGATGGCAGTCACAGGTTGTAACAACTAGGGTTGCGCGGAAGCGAAAGGTTTCGTCACTTTCGTCAGTCAAAGTTTGCGAATTGACACGAACGGTTCGTGATTTGTCATCTTTTATGAGTTGGCGTAAACTCGTCGCGTTTTATTTTATTGGTAGATAAATTTAATTTCCTAGTAAAAATTCAATTAAATTTAGATATTAAACTTACAAATATGTTGGAATATTGAAAGTGGACTAACAGTTGAAGTTTATTCCTGAGTTTTGACTTTGGTGCGGTGTAGTGAAGTGTTTTTTTGCAAAAATGTCTGAAACTAGTCGGAGGGGGACGGCGTATACTATTGACAACATTTTGGGACATACAGACAGACAACACGGTATGGATTATACTTACTTTTCAATTAATTATTAAGTTGGTACAACCCTAAGTTTTTTTCAATGATTATATATTTACTTAATTTCATATCTTCTGGACCCTGGAAGATATCCAAATGAATGAGAATGTAAGTTTGAATATCTGTTTTAATCCCTATTTTTTTTATTGAATTCCGTTGAGTTGTTTCGAAGTCTATTTGAGACATACTTCCAAACAGACAGAAATTCTAAAAATAGCTCTTTATGATTACGTACCGTTTAAATAGCAGTTTCCACTTAAAATTTGTCATTTATTTGGAAATCACAGATTTATTAATTTAAAAAAAAAAAAATGCATTATTGCATTTGAATTTTTTACTATAGATTGAATTGAAAATGTGTGTTATAAATATTCTAATCACTTTCGACTACATCGTCAAACGTAAGCTTATAAGCAGTTCACAAGCTTTTTTTAAAAATTATAATTTTATCTACCTTTAATAAGATATATTTTAGCTTTTATAAAATACTTTTTTTTTATATAATAAGTGGCGAACAAGCATGCGGCCCATTCGACGATAAGTGGTCACCGCCGCCTATGGACATCTGCAACGCCAGAAGTTGCCTAACTTTATTACGTAATAAGAGCTTAACGCCTGGCCCCCATGTGTTCATACTTAATCCCGCACTGGACATTGATCCAAATTACACTAATCTACTGTTAATTATTAAGGAGTAACGTTGTCCACCTTCCGTCTTTATCATCAGAACAGCTCGCTGTCACTGTTATATTGTTTCGTCAATTAAACTTGACAAGCATGCAAAAAAAAGCGCGTAAAAAAAAAACAAGATTAAGACATCTGCCGCAAAATTAGCTTGCAGGACTTAAAAAAAGAAAAGCGTGACTGTAATCCACCTAAACGTATCAATCCATCCATCTATCGTTAAAATAAATATCTAACACAGTAATAAGTCAAATTATTATATAATTTCAAATATATTTATTGACTAAGTATATGTAATGACTGAGTCTATTCGTACGGGTGCTGTCCGTACGAATAGTCACATCGATATGTAATTTTACAGCTTTGTTTAGAATCCATAGGCTCTTGATATAGAGTGATCTGTGTTTCAGAAACCAATGGGTTCTTTAATATCGATGCGCATAACAATGTCTCCTAAAGTTTTCTATTATTATAAAAGGTTGTAAACTTGTAGTAATGGTTGGCTTCTTACCAGATATTCATCCACCAAGCAGTAGTGTGCAAACATTACTGTGTTCCGGTTTGAAGGGCACTGTTTCCAGCGAAATTACAGGGCATATGAGACTAGAACCGATGTCTCGAGGTGACGAGCGCAGTGCAGCGTGAGATTTTGTAATGGAAAGTTCTGGATGACACTGTATCGGTTATGGGCAGGCGTGGCGCTTACCATCAGGTGAATAGCTTGCTCGTCTCGTTGCTTAGTAACATAAAAAAAGCTGGTAAAAAGGAAGTTAATCTGATATAATCCTTGATTGTTATGTTAGTTTCTTCTTTAAAGTGGTATACCTATAGTTTTGTTTCCCGAGTGGAAAGCTCAGTTTAATCCCGATTATCAGAGATTATCTTAAAAAGTGATTAGAGATAATCTGAATCTTATCACCCAGCTTCTGTACTAAGTTGTGCCTTATTTGGTTAATTCGTTTGTAAGTTTTAGTTGAACTTTGGCTTTACTCTATTGAATTCTCCAAGCTGTTCTTAGAAAGAGGTCTACGATGCCTGTTCTGTTATTAACGATGCTCAAGTTTAGTTAAGTTCTGTCAAATGATTTGTTGTCATTCTTCAACCATACGAAAACAAAGATGGCGGCAATAACTTATGACCAAGAGCTGTTAAATGTATATCCTACTTAATATTATAAATGCGAAAGTTTGTGAGAATGGACGGATGGATGTTTGTTCCTCTTTCACGCAAAAACTACCGAACGGATTCGAATGAAATTTGGAACACAGATAGTTTATAACCAGGATTGAGTGATAGGGTACTTTTACTACAATAGTATGTTCCCGTGGGACAAAACGGGAACTACGCGGGTGAAGCTAGTCTAGTTTAATTCGTTCGAACAGAATTGGAGCCATTACGTATTTATCCTCGTCGGGGTAGGTAGAGACTATATCTTTCAACATGCTACGATCCTGGCACACCTCTTTAGCTTCTTCCTCTTTCATGAGTCCCTTCATATATAGTCGCCGGGTTACAAGTACTTTTGACTTGACCTTTCTTTAGAACGTCCTCGATACGATCTTGGTACGTTGGCCATCGTCCAGCTGGCCCATTCACACTAGACCCGTAAATCGGTTTGGTCAATCTTCCTTCATCCATCCTCCCTAGATATACAAACTATCTAAGTATCTCTATCTGTATAATTAAGTTTAAAAATAAGCAGTAAATCACTGAGCAGTATATTAATTTTGTCTCGTTTGTAAGTAAACTTAAAAAATCTTTCTTTTCGGAATATGTCGTTCTTCTTGAAATTTCGTATTGTGAATTCAGCAGTAAAGGCCGCTTTGGAAAATTACCGGACTGCTATCTAATTCGAAAGACCCATTCGAGATGAACCGATAAAAAAGTGATGGTAAATTTTTAAAAGTGAATTTAGTTAACACGTTCACTGCTCAAAAGACGCAAGTTTGTGTTTTTTTTTTAACTTTACGGCAAGCGAAATCTAGTTGGGCGTGCTAACCCGTACTGGTGTATTAACAATTTTATCACACTAGTTGTGTGTCAGAATGGTGGCCACGTGTGGGTAAGCGCAGCCGCGGAAGACCTATACAACGGTGGGTCGACGACATCAAAATGTAGTTGGGTAATACATGGACCAGATCGGCTCAAAGCCGGGATGAATGGCGTAAGAGGGAGGAGGCTTGCAGTGGGTTAGATGAGCTGCATAGGATGATTATGATGAGTTGTGTGCGCCTGCACTGCTGAGAGTTTAGTTACAACACAAGGCCAGAAAACACACACGAAGTGTGAAGATTCGCAAAACAGGCAAAAAAATTAAAACGGTTCAGCATTGATCGTGTTAAGCTATCACTATTACAGTTGGAGTTACCAGAACTGGTAACTGGTAACTCCAACTGTAGATAAGAAGATAAGATATGATAAGATGTAAGATGTAGGGAATTAGATTTACAGTAGGATTTACATCATCATGGTATCATCATCAACCCATAACGTCCCACTGCTGGGCACGGGTCTCTCCTCACTTTCGTGAGGAGTTTAAGGCCATAATCCACCACGGGGGCCCAGTCCGGCTTGGTGGATAACATACCTGCCTCCGATATAATTCTCGGGTAGGTATGTGGGTTTCCTCACGATGTTTTCCTTCACCGAAAAGCGAGTGATAATGACGTACATATGTTTTTACAGAAACACATTGGTACGTGCCCGCATTGGGATTTGAACTCACGACCTTCTGATTGGAAGGCGGACGTCCTCCCACTAGGCTATCATCATGGTATGGTTAGGAAAAATTATAGCAATACGTAGATGAAAAAAAAAAGCACAGAATGGGTGACCTAAATATTTCTGATCGTAAAAACCTTAACCATGAATTTTACACTAAAATATAATTTAATTTGTGCATAGAAAAATATAATATAGCATTTGTTGAGTTGATTTTTGCGTATATTCAGTGTTTTGTTTCATTCGACTGATTGACGAGACGAGCAAGTCGTTCACCTGATGGTAAACGCTACGCCTGCCCATAACAGTTACAGTGCCAACCAGAACTTTGCATTGCATGATTCTGCGCGGCACTGCACAGCGCTCGTCACCCTGAGACATCGGCTCTAAAGTCTCATCTGCCCAGTAATTTCGCTGGAAACAATGCCCTCCAAACAGAAACACAGTAATGTCTGAACGCTACTGCATACGATATAAGTTATCATCATTATGAAAGTGAAATAAACTCACAAGGCAAGCACTCTGCATAAAGGATTCGTTGAAAAGCAAATACAATTTAGAATAACGACAATATTATTATGTCTCCTTTGCGAGGGCTTGAGATACAGGGGCGGAGTTAGTAACCGTTTGGGGCGTCAGATTTGCGAAACTAGTGTTGCAGGGTCTTGTTATTATGCTATTTGTAGTGTCCATTGCAGTGTTGGGTGCCCAAAGAGTCAACACTCAATCGAGTCAGCGCAACTTGAGACATTTAGGTTTTTATTAGTTAGTGATGTAACATTTTACTAAAATTCATTTTTGCTTATTTTTTACCCATCCAAAATGATGTCTTGTTCTGTTGAAACTTGCCAAAAATTGAAGAAAGTTATAGCTTCAAATACCAGATGCCGTAATCCAAGCTAAATTGTATGTATCTTTTTTTATTTTACCGGGTATCGAGACGAGCAGGTCGTTTATCTGATGGTAGGTGCCACGCATGCACATAGCAATTCCAGTGCCACCTAGAACTTTGCATTGCATAATAATGCGCGGCACTGCACCGCATCGTTACAGTATTACTGCAGTCTTACAAATATCGCCCTAATGATGTCTTGTATCTTAATAATAATTGCCCCCATTCGACCCAGCACTTGAGCCGTCTCTGGCTACGTATGCTTATGTCTGATTTCACAACCAAGTAAAAGGCATCAAGGGCCAATTTGACAGGATTATGTAGGTAGGTAGTTTGAATGGGCACGTTAGTAAAAACGAGGAATTTCCTTATGTATTTTATTTTGATAAGTATGTAGTTAACTAGATAATGATTTTTCGTAGAATATTTAATAAAATTGTAGCTCGGAACAGGACTCGACTCTCGCGTGAATGATTGAGAGAGGGTCTAATAGTTGAGAAACAAATAACACCCCTCTTTTTACGTCATGGATTTATAATACACATTTTGGAGATTATATTTCTCTTATTATTTCTTTTCTTCTTCTTTCTTATTGCAAACAAAATGATTAGATATTAGAGATTATAGAAAATGCTATAGCTAAATATGAAAGTTAAATTCAACTTTATCATCAAAAGAATAGCTAGCTATTTTACACGAAATCCCTTGATCGAATTAAACTAATCAAAAGTTATACTGCATTGTCAAGCGAAACTTCGTCTGCAAAGTTTCTGTTTTCAGTTAGAGGAAACTCCTAATTACATTTCTTTAACAATGGCGCTTCTCGGAGCTATTAACTTGATTAGCTGCGTCTTTGAATTCATTTACGAGTATGTAAGTTACATAATTAATTTAAAAAAAATTATCATCATCATCATCAATCCATATCGTCCCACTGCTGAGCACGGGTCTCCCCTCGCTTTCGTGAGGAGGGTTAGGCCATAATCCACCACGGGGGCCCGGTCCGGATTGATGGATAACATACCTACCTCCGAAATAATTCTCCGGGTAGGTATGTGAGTTTCCTCACGATGTTTTCCTTCACCGAAAAGCGAGTGATAATTACGTAAATATTTCTCCTCAATCCTACTAATATTATAAATGCGAAATTTTGTTAGAATGGATGGATGGATGGTAGTTTGTTCTTCTTTTACGCAAAAACTACTGAACGGATTGGAATGAAATTTGGATCACAGGTAGTTTATAACCAGGATTGGCTAATAGGGTACTTTTATCCCGATAGTATGTTCCCGTGGGACAAAACGGGTACGCGGGTGAAACCAAGTCTAGTAAGTCAATATTCGAATGCGTTTAATTTTCATTAACGTCAACAGCATTTCTATATCAATAATTATTCTTGACAATAACAAGTGAAACTGCCATTTGTATCCAGTTCAAAGCACAATTTAATTTGAACTTTGAAACCTTATTCGAGACTATTGTGTCAAACTTATAAAAGAAAAAATTTAAAACTGAAAACGTTATTAAAAGCTATTAGACCAGAAACACTCGAAGACTCGCCTATATCATAATAAAAATCCCATTAGAATCTGTTCACAATAATTTCATTGTAACAATACTAATCTCTTGTACTAACATAATACAATTACAACAAAAGCAACTACAAAAATAGTATGAAGATAAATAAAAAGCTGAACGAAATGAACTGACGTTAAGTGCGCAACAATAGACTATTTTGTAAGTCGCTTTTTCGAGCGAGGGGTCAACTCGAGTGACTTTACACACGTCAAAATATTCTCAATTAGTTACGAAATAAGGTTTATTATCCGGGGAATGTACGGGTAATTAGTTTGGAATAGTAATTGGGGTGGGTTGATATTAAATCGTTGGTGATTTGTCCTATTTGCGAGCGGCAGGGATTAAAGGATTCATGTCATGTCAGATGGTGGGAACGAGATTATATAAATAAAATGTTTCAATTGATCATTGGAATATGTCTGTGGGATTGTGTAATTCTAATTGATGTTATTGATAAGAAATGCTTGAGCCTAGTTTGGCATGGATTTAAAAAGTCAGTGTGCTTTTTAATGTTTTTTTTATTATCTAAATTTCTTCTAACGTTCTGTACAGTTTTCGCATCTGCTTCCGATGAATTCATGTGCGAGAAAGTTGTTTTTCTAATGCAGCGGATCGAAAATGAGTTTGTCAAAAATAATTTTATCGCTGGATTCGGAAAAAATCTGAGACGGCAAAAAGGATATTTTTCTAGCTTCTAAATATCTATTTTTTTTTTTCAGATCGAGTGGAGCTGAAATGTGAAAGCGGAGCGCACTCAGATTCAGAGGTGGAGCACGAGCAAGCCGAGCACAGTGAGCACGAGCACACGCATAACGAGCAAAATGAGCTCGGCGAGCATTTGGAGGCGATGGACGCAGGCCGACCGCGTAAGGTAACTTGCATTCGTATACTTGTTTGGAAAAACTACCAAAGTAAAAAAAAATATTAGGCTGTCGCGGAACGCCTGGATATAAGAAACATTGAAACTATTTGATACATTTTTTGAAGTAAAACATCTTTACGCACGCTTGATTTGGGGAGTAAGCTGGTGAATGCGTTACGAAAAATGTGATCGGGCGAGGCAAAGGGAAGTTGAGAGGAGATACAAATTAGGGAAGATAGAAATAGAGAGAGTTACGTTTCGTATTTTTTTTTAATATTTTTAATGAAATATTTCCTTAAATTTTTTTTAAATTTTTTTTTGCTTTTAATATATTGTTTTATTTTTATTGGTTTTCTTATTTTAAATATATTTTTATATTTAAGTAATTTTTTGGAATAGCCTTGGGTGTCCTTAAATTTATCAACAAAAATAACTAGCATGTACAGGATTTCTTATTGTTACAATTTTCACAAAATGCTATAGCGCTATGCTTTCTCGTGTGCAAGCAGGTGCGTCGCAGCCGGACCACGTTCACCACATACCAGCTGCACGAGCTGGAACGAGCCTTCGACAAGACCCAGTACCCGGACGTCTTCACCCGGGAGGAGCTCGCCATGAGACTCGACCTGAGTGAAGCTAGAGTGCAGGTCAGTAACCATCGCTACTGCAGGTTGGTACTGACAAGCTGCTAGAGCTAAAGCGAGCTTTCTACAAGACGTAGTACCCGGATATATTCTCCCGGGAGGTCAAATAGGAAAGGCTGTAAGTCATGGGTACATTTAAGGCCAAGCTCTTTAACTAAACATTAACGGCAAAGTAATATAAATTTGTAGTGGGAGGCCACTTCTTCTTCCAAGAGACCGCCTGGAGAAGTACCACACGTTTGCCAGATATTCATCCGCCAAGCAGTAGTGTGCAAACATTACTGTGTTTCGGTTTGAAGGGCACTTTTCCAGCGAAATTAGGGCATATGAGACTTTAGAGCCGATGTCTCAGGGTGATGTCCCAGTGCAGTGTCGCGCAGGATTATGGAATGTAAAGTTCTAAGTGGCACTGTTACTGTTATGGGCAGGCGTAGCGCTTACCATCAGGTGGATGACTTGCTCGTCTCGTCACTTAGTCAAAAAAAAACTTTCTTTGATCACAAGGAAAATTACTGCATGAGATTGTTTATATAATAGTTGTAAATTACGGATAAGTCCTGCAACTTTATTTAACCAAAATGTAAATATAATTAAATTCCTTTCGTTAGTTTTAGCTCCATCTATATATATAAAAATGTTATGTTGGTTTGTGTACGCTTCAAAAACTCAAAAAGTTCTGCACCGATCGAGCTGAAATTTTAGCGTGATATATAATCCGCATCAAGGATTGTTTTTATCTATTTTTTTCATCAGTAACATATCAGCGAATGTGCGAATGTGCCACAACGAAGCGTGGCAGGGCACAGCTAGTTTTACATAAAAATATTTTACATCGAATTGATAGAAGTCAATTCAAAATATAAATATTACCTAATAAACGTAATACGCAACACAGTAATAATCAAATTCATTACAGCAACTTAATTTGGAATTACCAATAATGTAATTTAAATGTAATTATGTAGAATTCCGCGGTGGTAGTTATGTGAAAGTAATTATGTTTCGCTAGCGCCTAATGGTTGTACTCATCAAATATTGAAGAGAAAATAATTTGTTTCACGTAACTAACTAGGCACTTATTAGCATCATAAAACAGTTTAATCACAGACACCATTAAGTTTCATTAATTTAATTTCTGAATATTAATTTTGATGACTTTGATTTTGTTTGCTAATGAATATTTTTTTACGGTTGCGTAACGAAACTATACAATAAGAATTAAATGCAAGTTTAATTATTAATCTGAGCACGGCCCTCCCGTCCTTTTTTGAGAGGAGGATTGGGCCTTAATCCACCATGGGGGCCCGGTCCGGCTTGGTGGATAACATACCTACCTCCGAAATAATTCTCGCACCTTTTAACGTAGTCAAATTAACGAATTTGAATACCTCCCCGAATGCTATTCTAGGAATGTATAATTAAAATCAGTCACTATTCTCTGCCAGGTGCCATCACAATGGCGGCAATTTAGCACCGGCATGGCACCGCAAACTGCCCGTGTTGGACATTCGAAACCTGAGCTAGATATCTAGGACCTTGTAGCATTTTAGGTGAAAACATACATTGTCCAGTGACCGAGTGAATATTATGGACAATTTGTACACAAAATAGTCCTTAAATGATAACAGAAATTGAATACATAGATACAAAATAACCCATAAACGTATTAGAAATTGAACGCATTGATCTATGTATTACGCTATTACTTGCAAATTGTATTGCCTTTCTGTACTAATTCTCTCACTAATCAAAACAGTTGTCTATGAGAATTATTTACCATGCTCTCTCCTTCTTTCTCTCGAAAAGAAGACACGGAAATCAGAAGTGGGATCCTATCTAGCGCAATCCCACTTCTGAATTCCACTTTATCTTAACTACCGACTAATTTCTTTCTCTATGCACTCCACTATAATTTATACGTGTTGGACGTTTACATACAAACTGTGAATTTTTCTATCATGGATTGTATGGTTTACTCACTGACTGTATATCTGTATATGAGACTTGCAATATAATGAATGATTAAAGTTTTGAGTAAAAAGACTTTATGGTACTTACAACCGGGCTGACCGTGGCAAGGAGAGAGAGTTGAAACAATTCAGAAACAAATATGTTTGTATGTTTATATGTTTTGTTCTTGTCTTGTCTCTAAATAAGTACGTTGTTCGCTGTTCTGTGCAGTTGTGTCAGAATAAATGTTTTCTTTCTTTCTTTCTTTCCCCATGACGCCTCACTGCCAGTATCAAATACTGAATCCTTCTACTAACTCTATACGCGTATGCCAAAGACAGATAAGAATGAAAGATAGAGACCTTTTTACTGTTACTAACTAACGAAACGAGCAAATTATTCACGTAATGTTAAACGCCACGCGTGCCCATAGCATCTATAGTTTCGCCCAAAACTTTTCATTACTAATCTTGTGCAGCACTGCACTGCGCTCGTCAGCCTGTAATATCGGTTCTAAAGTCTCATATGCCCAGTAATTTCACTGGAAACAGTGCCCTTCAAACAGAAACACAGTAATGTTTGCATTCTACTGCTAAGTAGATGAATATCTGACAGAGGTGGCAAACTTCCCCAGGCGGACTCTTGCAGAAGAGGCACCACTACAACACAGATAAAGACTCCTGTTGTAAAGCCGCGCTGATTCTGGTTAAATCTAGGTGAGAACGAGACCACTAACAACTGTTTAATCACGCCTTGAGTATGACAAATCAGTGCTGTAATCCGTCCGCAGACTGCGCCTTCTCTCAGTGTAAAACAGTACTTAAGATCTGTGGAAACTGCACTTTGTGGTTCGTGTTTTTTGATCTGTATGATTCTGGAAACGTCTGGCGCTTTCTGTAGATGCAGACTAGCTGATTTTTTCACCATGTTTTAATCTAAACAGCACATTACAAGCACCATGGTTGGAACATCGACGTTAAAGCAGAAGAAGAGTCTTTTCTTGGCCTTTGGGGTATTTCTTATAAATATGTCAGTATACGTTATGATGTATTGACGAATACTCTTTCAGAACTACCGAAATGTGTAATTTCTAAAAAAAAAGATGTTTGGATTAAATAGCAAAGAACTTGGGACATTTAATGTGCAACACAGGTTTCAGTAAGGACCGCCACCCAATGCCGATTACCATAAGGAGAATAAGAAGTAAGTCATGCACTAACGTTAGCGGCGTCTTCTTTCACTTTTAAAAACTAATATCTTACAATTCTATCAACAAAAGGATCCACATTTCGCTAGAATGTTCACTCTTCCCAAACATCCCAAGCTATAGTGCTAACGTCTATCGAGCCCTGACTACGTATAATGAACGCTAATTCTACGTCATGTGCGAGGTCGCTACTATTTAAAACGTCTGCTTGCATCTAATCAAAAACTTCCAATTCGAACTTATAAAGTTCGCTATATGAGTAGCCAGAAGGGCATATGTACGTACATTATCTTATTATTTATTGTAAAGTGAAATTTGCAGTTTAGTGACACTAGCAAAAAAAAACATCGGGCCAGATATTCCAAGCTTCAGTACTGTTATCCATAGGCCTACAGGGCTGACTACCCACAATGGACGCTAATTTCACGTCATTATGCACTCTGCGAGAGGGCGTTAATGTTTGCAGCGTCCGCTTTCGTCTTCACTAATCGTAGATACGCAGAATGCCTTTTATTGCACCCCTGGGAAATTGCCTTAAATGCCCGTTAAATGCCTCGCCGCCCTAATTAGTTGAATTAAGCTATTACTGTTGTGTTGGAATGCGGTCCATATTTTATGACGCTGTTTTGTATCGGCTATTGTTTATTATTCAGATGGAAGATTGTTACTTCGTGTTATATTTCACGCCTATATTTTTACCTACGCCAATAAGGAAACGGGAGTGTTCATTATACTACAATTGGATGGAACTCAAAAACTTAATAATTTTTTGGAAGTTGGTAATAATAATGTACTTTTACAAGTTAAACACTTAAGTCTTATACAATTATCTACATAGAGAAAAATAAAAATATATTCAAAAAGGATCGATTATGGTTTGAGTTTCTAAATGGAAGTTTTCCTTTGCAGCTGTAACCAATACTACTTATTAAACCTTATTGATAACCTCAACCTAAAAACATGGAAGAAGCGAACATAAAATCCCCCCAAAATGCATTGAATACGCTTAATACACCACTTGAGTACGCTTTGAATTGAATGAAGCAACTATAATATAAGTAGTTAAGTACCCAGATTTAACACAGTTAATAACCTTTAAAAACAAAAAGTATGAAGCGAAAATAAAATCCCCGAAAATGCATTGAATGCCATATTTAATTCGGAAATCCCCACTTGAGTCCGCTCGCCCGACCCAGACCGAGTTAAAACTCTCATTAGCGCTGGATTCAACTGACGTGTTATTAAAGTTCCTGCTCTTTGTCTATGGGATTTAATTTGGTAATTTTGGCTGTGTCTTAACGGGAATTACGGGTTCAGTTACATTTAAGCTTTTCCATTGATATAGTCACTGTACGACTTCTATTTTTATGTTTTTCTGGTGGAACCGGATTGAGTTTTTGTTCATTCAGTTCGACAATTAGGGGATTTATAGTTCAGTGTAGCATACCTTGTAACTGTTATTAAATCTCCTAAGTTAGGTAAAGATTTCTATCACCGTCGGAGGGCACATCAAGCCGTCGCTCCTAAGCCGTAACTCTTATAAAAATGACTCACTTAACGTGTAATGTCAAATGAACACCATTTTCATTTTCGTCTGGTTCTGGTGGACTCTAGTTGTTTGATGTGGGGGAGGGGGGGATATTTTCAGTAGTGGACGTCTGATGATGATAATGATTACTTAAATTAAAACAGTTTTAGTGAAAATTGGCGCAAAAGTAAAAGATAGGCAAGTATTCTGATATCACACGATACTTTTTATAGTTCTAAGATGAAAGTGCTAGTGAAATGCAGGAACAGTGGTTTAAATTAATCGTGGTTAACTAGTAGTTAGCTCACGTGCGCCCTCCACCGAGGCTGGAGCTGTAATTTGGTAATTACCGACTCTGCAGTGGGAAGTGGGAAGCGGGACTCGTAGAGCACTGGGCTGAGTTGGGGACATTTTGTCGATAGCTTTATTTTAATTTACAAAGAAGAAAAACGGTAAAGTTTAGGATTTTTTTTTAAAGTTAAACTTCTAATGCGACTTCCAACAAGGTTGCGTTAAACGTTCAACGCGTTTGGATATTTATAGATTTGGATATTTCTCCACTCGAAAATGATAATTAAAAGATGCGATCAATTGTGAATTGTAAGCAGTGTTAATAAAGTTTGTTTATTTGTTAATACAGGGTACAGTAGCCAAATGAATAATTTTGTTTTATTAATCTTTTAATCACACAAATAACCTATTGTACCCAACCTACACTAATTTTGACATTACTAAATATCTTAATATATTATGATACTGAAATGAGGAGAAATCAGACCGTTTATATAACTTTTTTCAAAAAACAAATTTACTAGGTAAATATACACACATAAACAAGATTAGACTATGTACGCATGGACATAGTCCTACAGTCTTTTAATTATCTACTCACTATCTGAAAGTAAAATAAATCGACAGAAACTACTTTCAAAATTGACGATAAATTCTCACCCCAAAGATTCATCGCAGCAACCCTACTGGTCATCAAGTAGGGGTGCACCACACCGCTTCTTAAATCACACTCAACAACGCGCCAATTGCTTTTAATCCACTTCATAGATGGCGCTTAGAAGAAAAGCCTCACCCCACCTACAAATTTTCAAAAGTTCCATTTTGAACTCTAGATCTGAAATGCTAAAGAAGAAATTTCTTTAAAATCCGGGTATCGATGAAAATTCTTTCTCTACTTTTCAATTTCAAACTCTAATTCCAAGTCTGAACGTTAGAATTTGTTTGTAATGTGGGTAGTTAGACATTTTTGCTGAAATTTTCGATTTTGTACCCTAAGTTGGGGTGTTAAAGTTGAGATTTGTTTGAATTGTAGGTAGTTCCAAGTTCCAATTGAGGTTCCAATAAAATGTTGAGTGATCGCTGGTTGTAATCGACACGCGTTCTATAGTTATCGAGTGCCACTTGGCATGCAGTCGTCAAATTAATTCTACGTTTTTGATCTGCGTTTAATTGAGACGTTGAGAATAGACCCCCTGGTCCGTGAAGCTGCGCTTAATTGCGTTAGGTAGTTATTATAATTTCTATTGCAAATAAACAAATAAAAAAAAAACAGTCGAATTGAGAACCTCCTCCTTTTTTGAAGTCGGTTAAAAAGTAGATGATACAATTTTTGTTTATTAACTTCTAGAGCATTTTTAAAGTAAATAACTAAAATATTAGAAGAGTACATTTTAATCGTTGAAATAGACCAAAACCGGCCAAGTGCGAGTTGGATTTGCGCATCAAAGGTTCCGTGCAAAAGTTTAATCAAATGGAGAGCTCTGAAAGCTCATGTATAGCTGAAAACTACGTGATTCCGACACCGCCGCTTGTGAATTCGAAGCTTGCGGCGGACTTTTTAATTTTTTTATTGTGTAATTGTCGGCAATTTGACGTCTCACCCCCGCAGCCCCTCCCCCCTCGCCTGGACCTCTCGACTACAATAGGAGAGTAATGAAAAGCAATTACTCATACGTGGTTTCCATTCCACCGTCTGCGGCACTCAATGACGACTCTGCGGCTACAGTAGCAGAGTTCAATTCGGATCGCAGCCGAGCAGAGAATAGAAATAAATTGAGCTAGTCGTGATAATAAAGACATTGTAAAAATTGGTGTAATTTCATAATTTTCAAATGTGCTGATTCGCTGCATTCTTACAATGGCTCTCGGCGAATCCGCCAATTATTCTCGAATTACCTTTCGTTTCTACAATTTCGTTGGAGATTTAACTTAAGGTTTTGTTCAAAGCGGTATTTACCTCGGTAATAAAGGGCGCGATTTTTTACTTTTGCAAGGACCTTTTAATTCAATGTGACTTTATTTAATGATTAGATCGCCATCTAGATCTGTCTGTCTGTCTGTCTGTCTGTTTGTTACGCTTTCACGCTTAAACTACAAAACCGATTTAAATGAAATTTAGTACAGAGTAATTAATACAGGTAATCAAATTGGCTTATTTGTATGAAGTTTCTAGGTGGGCAGGCGTAGCGCTTACCATCAGGTAAACAAACCACTTCCTCGTCTCGTTACTCGTCAAAAAGAAAAAAAAGGGTAGTTTCAGAAAAAAAGGTGACAAAACTGTGGTATTCATAGTTAATAATTAAGATAATGTGGAAATATATAGTTTTAATTCCGCCTAAGTTGTCTGATGAATGTATGATAGGACTTTGTTGGATGACCTAACCCATATGACAAATCAATTAGTTTTTTGAAAACGGATAGATTTGTCACAGGGGTTAGGTCATCCAACAAAGTCATATCATACATTCATCAGACAACTTCGGCGGAATTAAAACTATATATTTCTACATTATCTTATTGATTATGGATTTCCGCAAAATAACGCCTGATTCTATTAACTAGTATTCATAGTTCCAAATTCCCTAAATACAGGGAATATTTTCTGCCGAGATCAGTAGTAATTGATAATTTATTATTAATAATCATTTCTTTTCATAGGTGTGGTTCCAGAACCGGCGAGCTAAATGGCGCAAACGAGAAAAGGCGCTGGGGAGAGACCATGCCCCTTTCATGCACCACGAACACGGTAAGTTTATATTTTATCCTAGTTTGTGAGAATGGACGGATGGATGTTTGTTCCTCTTTCACGCAAAAACTACTCAACGGATTCGAATGAAATTGGAACACAGATAGTTTATAACCTGGATTGAGTAATGGGGTACTTTTTATTCCGATGGTATGTTCCCGTGGGACAAAACGGGAACTACGCGGGCGAAACCGTGGGGCGCAGCTAGTATATAGCACTTTGGATGGGACACTCCATACAAACAAGCCAATTTGAGGGCTCACTCATACAAATGACGTTAGCACAGACATACCGTTACGCCTTTCTCCCGTTGGCATAGGCAGAGGCTACATCTTCCCACATGCTACGATCCCAGCGGAAAGCAGTACACCAACTCCCTGACACCCTCTACTGTTTTTTGACGTGACAACGTCTAATAAATCGACGAACGCCGGCTGCATGCACTAAAAAGTTGACACATTGTCCCGTTACGCTCATTGTACGCTTGCGCCGCATCTATCTCTCTTCTCTTCTGGACAGGTTAATTATTCTTGCATTTTAAAAATCTGATTACTAGTATAATTTTAAGTATTTATTCTTTTATTATTAAAAAATGATTCAATTTTATTCATGAAAGAATGCAATCATTTCATCAATGTTATGTTACGACGTTGTCACGTTAAAATATCGTCCGTAAACCAACTTTACAGACAACCAATTTTGGAACTCCATACCAATAGGCTGTGTAGGGTCCATGCGTGACATGATGAATGACATTTGTACACGTGCCAAATGAATATGTAAGTTTGTACACAAAAATAAACGAAACAAAAAATAGCCCGCATGAGACCTTACCTTAATACTACACGAGTTATGGAGGCCGCAGCCGGAGGGTGCAAAGAAACCCCAAATGTTCTTAAACTAGGTTTATTATAATTAAAATACTGCATATCTAAATCCTAAGCTAAAAGTGTGTACGTTCGGTCCGAAGTTAGGAGCCGAAGTCACCTAAAATTACGGAATTACAGTATATAGAGACATGGGACAGTTCTGCTGCGTCTACGTTTCGCTGTATCGCCGCCGGTCGCACGGTGTGGTGTGGAATGCGGTGTCATCATTCTGGTCACCGGACGGCTAGATAACACACGCCCAAATATAATAGACAATCGGTTTCTATGAACCTTCATACAAGCGACCTGTCTTTTGATTTGGTCGCGTATTTGCCTAATTACACACAAATTTGATATTATGTGTGAGTAATCAAATTGGCTTAATTGTGTGAAGTGTCCAGTGACCAGTGGTGCGTAACGCCCCATTCAAAAACCAAAACATTTTTAACTTTTTTACTAGCATTAAAAAATCAATCAGGAATCGTTTAAGCAGGTGTCAAATCACACCTATCACCCTGATGTTTGTATAATTGATAAAAGCACAATAGAGTTCTTGTGAATTACACCACCTGCCCGTGTATACGCACCTTTACCACCCCTGCGATTAGCGCGGCTGTTTACACACTAAGCGGTGTAGTGGACATAGTTGGTTTTTAACCGATTTCAGAAATGAAAAGGTCGTAAACCTCGTCCTGTTTTCGACGCGCTTGTAAATCATGTAAGAGACGGTATGATTGTAAATTTGTAGTGGAAGGCCTCTTCTGCAAGAGACCGCCCGGGGAAGTTAGATATTCAGCGCAGTGAGCGCAGTGCCGCGCAGGATTATGCAATGCGGGGTTCTGGATGGTGTTTTGACTGTTATGGGTAGGCGTAGCGCTTACCATCATACCATAATACCACTGGCCGCCTTAGACCAAATGTTTTATGAAACTATTCATTATATCGTACGACGTATACCCATATCGGCCCACTGGTGAACACGGCTCTCCTCTCACTTTCATGAGGAGGATTAGGCCATAATCAACCACGGCGCCCCGGTCCGTATCGGTGGATAACATACCTACCTCCGAAACTCCTTAACTTGTAAAAGTGCACTTTTTTTGGTCTACTAGCAATAAACAATTTCAATTTTGGCCGTCATTGAAACCGAGATTAAATAACGGCCTTTTCATTCAACCCATAACGTCCCACTGCTGGGCACGGGTCTCTCCTCACTTTCGTGAGGAGGGTTAGGCCATAATTCACCACGGGGGCCCAGTCCGGATTGGTGGATAACATACCTACCTCCGAAATAATTCTCGGGTAGGTATGTGGGTTTCCTCACAATGTTTTCCTTCACCGAAAAGCGAGGGATAATAACGTACATATGTTTTTACAGAAACACATTGGTACGTGCCCGCACTGGGATTTGAACTCACGAACTTCTGATTGGAAGGCGGCCTTATAGCCAAACATTATTCGTGACATACTTAGAATTTCCGTAACACAGTTGTGTGCTAGTAAAAACGTATCTACGATCAAACCTGACCGATAAGGAAACGACTACTTACGGAAAACCGAGCAAACCCAAACCCCACCAGTAGTTAACAACAATAATGACACCGCTAACACCCTATCAAAACTCCATAACATTAATAAATCAATAATTCGTTTAGATATGTACAATTTCCATACAATCGGCTTATTTATTTCTAAAACACCCTTATAATAAATCACGATATGAAACGAAACCCTATAATAATAATTGTCGGTATCAGGTCGCGTAAACACGTCGCTGTAGTCATTATTTGGGCATTAACTGATCCGTAGATTTGAATACACGTACGGTCTTTCGCGAGGGAAAGGTATGAAGGTTGACTGATAGTGTTTGTGAATAAACCTCTTTGAGAATGGAACTTCTGCAACAGCGGGACAATTTGCGAAAAGGGCATTCTGAACCTTAAACCAATGATCCCACGTTTCCAAATTTGGCGTATGACTTAGAGTTATTGCATTATTAACGACTGTCATAGTAGACTTTTTCATATTTTTAACTCGCGTCTTAAGAACAAAGAGGGTTAAAAACCGGCCAAGTGCGAGTTGGACTGGTGAACCGAAGGTCCCGTACAATCTTGTAGGTCTTAAGAAAGCATCTAACATCGTCTCTAACTAAAAGACATACTAAGGTAAAGGAGAAACTTAATTTTGCCGTTCGATCCCTAGACACGGTTATTGTACCAACCTCAAATAATAAGTTCCTTTTTTTCTTTTTAGACACTGAACTCTAAAAATTACATTCAGACAGCCACCTGATCTAATTTCTTCACTTTGCATATTCTAACCCCTATTTCAGGAGTTCTATTATTATAAATACAGTTCTACCTTTAATGTATCCCAAACAAACCGTTCAAAAGTTTTTCTTGTACGTAGTACAGTTGCCAATAAGACCTCATTGCACATGAATAAAAAACGTAGCTCCCTCTCTTTCTATTTTCAGTAACTTATATTTCCCTCTCAACTTTCATTCACCTCGCCTGATCATACTTTCTGTAACGCTTTCTCTCATCACCAGCTTACTCCCCAAGTCAAGCAAGCGTAAAGAAGTTTTGCTTCAAAACTAAACTCATGCCAACCCTATTTCATGTGCCAAGAACCACTCGGTCTTTCCCGTGCGAAAGACCGTGGTACCATTACCACGCGTGTACTGTACCCATAATGATTGTGGGCCCATCTATTTATAAAAATGACAGGTTGCGCTCCCTAAGCGCGACTTCCGTAACATTTATCGCCCGGGCTCGTTTAAGCAATTATAAGTGATACTTGTTTGATTGCTTTTAAAATACTTTTTTAACGGCTTCCGTGGCGTAAATGAGGTGATTACGAAGACTGAGGTTGTGGATTCAATTCTCGCACAGGGCATAGATTTGTGTGATCCACTGGTACCTAAGAAATTGCTGTGATTCTGCGTGTTTGTAAAACCATGGTCCTCGTAATTCCTGATTACCTAGATACAGGGATTCCTAGTTAGAGGTCCAGGTCTACGTATGTGGTCGCGGAACGCTTTATTAACCAGTAACTAGGTAAAATTAATATCTGCTATATAAAGTATAAAAAAAAAAATTACAAAAAATAAAAACTAACTGTAACCTCAAACGCACGCGTTGAAGTCTTTTCTTCGTAAATTATATTCCCAAACACAATGTAAATTTTTATTTTTATTATTTATAGATTTTTTACCCGTTGTCCAAGTAACACTTCAAATTCGTTAAATTTATTCTTCTCCCAATATTATATGAATCCCTATAGACTGGCAAGACTCCCAAACCAATATTTTCAGAAAATATAATTCTTGGAACTTTTTTGCTAACCATTCCTTAACCAACGACCGACTTAAAATGGGCTCTTGACAAAGCTACTAAACCTATTTTTATGTTTATATAGCATTTATGAAAATCTACCTTTTAAGAAAAAAAAAATGTTCTAGAAATTCTGTAAGATATTAATAAACAAAAAATTACAGACCATTCTTTTGAAAGTTGTCTGACTCATTCTGAAATTATCCGTAAACTCTTTCTCCATTACCAAGGAAGCTAAATTTACGCCAGAAAAAAATTACACTTAATCATACCCTACAGGATGGCTACACGTCAGCTGATCAAAGTCACGGAAGTGCTTTGTGGAGCGCTGCTGGGGTGACGTTACGCCGTTGGTCGTTACGCCGTAATAATCGGCAGTTACAACGAGACAATGCCGCAAACGGCGGTCTAATTGCGGATGATATGCCAGCTTTAGAGATCATATACCTACTTAGGACAAGATAGATGGATAGATAGATAATTGCTTTAAGTGAAGATAGATGGATAGACAGATAATTGCTTTAAGTGAAGATAGATGGATAGACAGATAATTGCTTTACTTCTAGGTAAGCGTGCACCATCGTAGACCGCATTGTCACTTATCATCTGGTGAGATAGTGGTCAAACGCAAACCTATTTATTAATAAAAAAAGCGATAAGGGCGCCCTTTGTACCACCTGCTTATCAAATGTTTATTGTACTGTGTCTGCTTAAGCTTTGTGTTTTGTACATCAAAATGTATAATACACAAAGAAAAAAAAACGTAACTGAATAATAGGTTCAATGGCAAGATTGATGGGCGTAATAATCCAAGTAATAAAGTATCTGGGTGCCAAATTTCATCCAAACTCCGTTCAGTAGTTTTTGCGTGAATGAGTAACAAACATCCTTCCATCCATCCATCCATCCTTACAAACTTTCACATTTATAATATTGGTAAGATAGAATTACACACTGACAGTTCTATTTTATGATTAGTATGTATACCTAGCACTTTGTCATGTTCGTGCTTGTGTGTGTGTGTGTGTGTGTGTTTGTGTAAAATGTATGTCTGCTTGTTTTGTTCTGGTTTTCAAGTTTAGTTTAAGTTTTCTTTGTTCTCTGATGTTTCAATATAGAGTTTATCTATCTAGATAGATAATTTGCATATTTTGTTACAGTTGTGGGAGAATGGAGCGGTGCTCCCGCCGGTGGTGAGTGGTGGGCGCTAGGGCTGGGCGCAGGACTGGGGGCTCTGGGGGTACCCGCCCCTCTGTGGCATGACGAGCCAGCCGCGGCATTCCGCGCTCTTTTACACAGGTACGTTAATTACTGGACTCTTAGCGCCGTGTCACATCATGGTTAACTGAAACGACGGGTTAAATATTGATATAGAATAGAATAGACAATTCTTTATTGTGCACCAAAAAAATATGATATATTGGTTCTGTTTGACGAAAACCAAGGTTGATTGACTTTCAAATGTGAGATTTTGTAATTAATGATTTCGACATAGCTTGTAAGAGTTTAATATCAGTCAGGACATTAATAGATGGTGTCGTGAAGTGTCTGAGACACTAAACATTGTGAAATACTGGAAAACGTCTAAAATTATACCAGATATCGATCTCTATATTCTGCACTTTGCTTGTATTGCTGACGCTTGCGACAAAGGCCTAGATGCACAAGTCGACGTCGATCAAAGAAAATCGAACACTTTCATTTTGCGTAAAAAGGCTTTTTTTATAGTAGTGTTCACGATTTTAACCTACAAATTCTTGCCCACAGATACGTGTTAGCGCTCCCCCCGCCAGCGCTCCGGCCGCCCGAGCCGGAGCCCTCACCCCCCTCTCCGCCCTCCCCTGGCACGGCCCTGGCGAGGCTGGCCAGTGCCGACACACTGCGACTAAGGGCCCACGACGCGATACAGGATCGAGTCTTGCAACACAACAATAAGGTTCACACGTAACTAAAGAAATAATTATAATAAATGATATAAGTCCTTTCGAAGTAGTTGTAACAAATGATTAAGAACAGGCAAAATTCAAATTAAATAATTTATTGCATCTTATGAAATATGTGTTACAAATAGGACATTATAGCGTCATATAATAATATGTACCCGCCAGGGCAATGCAATTATTTCGGTCGGAGCAGACATATTTCAGTTTTCGTGTTCATGTCGATGTTTCAATAATAACAAAATTAGCACAAGCACAAAAATTAACACACGTCACAATACAAGCACAGCGAAAACTAAGCACGTACACACACACAACACAAGTGGTATTTTTATTACATTTTTCCATTTGAAATAAACTGATGTATTTTATTTGTCGAAACTTTTAGTAATCCTTTGAAAAAGACGGTCGTGTGCCTTAACAATGTATTTCAAACTGTTAAGCTTTCCCTTTAACATGTTTTATTAAGAGAACCTAAAAACAATAATTCGATTAAATTGAATATAAAATTAAAACTAAATCTTAAAAATGTAACAGAAGAGGCATGGTGCCAAGAGCACTAGCTGCATTTCCACGTTGAATAGCAATAGCTTTTCTCTGTGCGAGAAATGAGCCAGCCCTCTTGTCACCAGCGGTGTCGACAAAACGAGGAAATAATTGCTTAAACATTATTTGAATTTTCTTTAATATATATTTCATGTCAACATTATTAATTTATGGATAGTTCATTCCAATTTTTATCCCCATTTTACTTCAAATTAAAGAAAGTAGGTACATAAGTGGTTACTTATTTAGATCTCATTAATAGTCAAATGCCTAAATATAAGTAATTAATGTATATTGAAAATACTTTCACGATTTTTAATTGTACCTAGTTCTAATCTGATTTACTTGTATTATGTAATTTGAAGTGTTTATTACTCGTGAATTCGTTGTTCAAATAAATAAATTATATTAAATTGTTCAGAGGAAAATGGAATTCATTAAACAAACATTTCAAAATAAAGATAAGTAATGATTGATACGTTATTTAAACTGTATTTTGTGATTTTTTTCTTTAGTATTATATATCTAATCATTTAGGATTGCAATTCTACACTAGACTCTAGGTCGAGATAAAAAAGCGTTACTAAGCAGATGCTAAGGAACAGAAAAGTTGGCGATTAACTTTACATTTTAAGCGCCGTGGTATTCCTCAATTTTGGACATTACGTGTAGCAATGGGCAAGATAGAGATATTTAAGCAATCGATATAAAATTATTTACAATCGAGTCTTTAAACTTCTCGCTCCCTGACGGAAGCATCGAGATATTTTGATCGACTGACTCGCCGCTCGCTTCGTCGCTCGCTCGCTTTAAATTCGGTCGGTCTAAACTCAAAAACATTGTAGTCGTTGGCACTGGCCGTAATTATCTCCTTTCTTATTTTTAAAAACGATTTGGATCCGTGTGAGATAATCGTCGATGACAACAATCGAGATGTTTGTACAATCGAATTAATAATAATAATAATATAAGCCTTTATTGCTGTTTCCAAAAAAAAAAAAAAAAATAAAAAAAAAAACAATTGAATTAAACATCTCTAATTCGCCCATTGCTAAGTAAAGACATTATCGTTTGGACAAAAACCTTAGTAAAGCCAAAAAAATATACAAATATATAATGTCTTTTTTACTATTGATAAGTTAGATTATTTATTATTATTGTTTATTTTTATTTCCTTAGCATGTGGTAAACCCTAGCTCAGTATGCGCTGAGCATAACCTAAAAACCGCTTTTTATCTCAACCCTAATATTTTATAATAAACACGAAAAAATAATTGTAAATATTAGTTATTAATCAATTGGCATGTATATATTGTAAAATTATATGAAATTGCACAGTAGCGGTTAGAAATTCACATTAGTTAAGTTTTACATATTATATAAGTACCGTTCTTAACAATAGCAAAAATATTTATTGGATATAGAGCGTAGAGAGTTTACAATGATAATGTAGAAACGTAATAAATATGTACAAAAAACATTTGGGTATTTTTTTAAGGGAGTTTTTCCCGGTCTATGCTTCCCTGTAATGCAGATTTTAGGGACCTCGCGCACAAGACTTACATAAGTTTACTTTTATTATTATAAAGAATTTAAGAAAAAAAAAGACGAAATTAAAACGTATTGTGTGCACATTATTACTCTAATAAGTGTAGAAATAGCGCATTTGACGAAAAAATTAAAAAACGTGATATCTTACTACAAATCTCGTGATATTTCGTGATTCTTGCTAGAACCCCACCCCCCACCCCAGCTTTACGTGATTAATGGACGGTCCCAAATAAAGCTCAATTTATCAAATTTACCTTAGTTCCAATATCAATACGCTTGCTCACTTACGCTGACATTCCGCGGAACGGCGTTCAGAATTAAACACTTGGAGACTTTACAGCCGATGTCTCAGGGTGACGAACGCAGTGGAGGATAATGCAGTGCAAAGTTCTGGATGCCACTGTAACTGTTATGGACAGGCGTAGCGCTTACCATCAGGTGACTTGCTCAGCTCGTCACTCAGACAAATAAAAGAAGCTTTTATTTGACACTACATCTATAAAGGAGATTACAATCACAGTACTTACTAACAAAAGTGCCTTTTAAGACGCTTAAATCTCGATTCTGTGTATTGTAAAGTGTTTATAATCACTCATTGGAACCGGGTGAGTTTTTAAACGTTTTGTGTTAAGGCCCTAAGCCGCCCCTTGCGCCTCACAAAGGGGTGAAGGGGTGACCCGGATTTTTGAAAAAGACCAGTAGTTAGCTAGTGTTTGTTGGCATATTGGTGAAGCCTCTTTGTCATCTATGCAAGCCTGGTACTTATGGCATAGAATAGTATAATATTACATACAGAATGGACACTCTCTGTCCCCCGCGATACCCTTCCCCGAACCTCTTCTCCCAATCTGGACAAAAATCGGGAGGTCATTCAATATTACACGGCCAAATGATAAATGACAATAGACAAACGGGTTGGTATGAACCTTTATATTAGCGGATTGTCCTTTATTTTGGTCGCGTAGTATCTTTGAGCTGCACCCGCGGCTTTGCTTGCGTGGATAGTGACAGACCGTATCCTTCTTACGAGTACCGGGGCGTTTCGCATCACGGTGCGAATCGTCCAAGTGCAACTGTCGTACTGGTTCGATTTCCGCACAACGCAAAAGTTCTAAAGGCTATTTGCTCTGAGTCCGACTGTTTTTAGGACCATGGTCCTGTTTCTCTTGATACAAGGAATCCTAGTTAAGGGTTACGATGTACGTATTTGATCATTACGGGTTATTTTATTTATTTTTAATATCGATATGAAAAAAAATAAAAAAAAATCATATAAAATATTTAAAAAAATATAGGAAACGTAACTCTCTCTCTTTCTATCTTCACTTACTTATATCTCCTTCTCAACTTTCGTTTGCCTCATCCGATCACATTTTTCGTAACGCAATCACCAGCATACTCCCCAAGTCAAGCGTGCGTAACGAAGTTTTACTTCAAAAATATTCCGATGTGAACAAAGTTGAGGGTAGCAGCTAGTCAACTGAAAAAAAACATCAAAGAATGCTTTGCCTTAGTTTCCGACTAAATATAACTAACACTGAATAGACTGAATCTGTTAACTGAATAGGTAACTTCTAAGCAGGCGTGCTCCACCTTTGGTCACAACGTCACTCATAAAGTGAGATTGTGGACAAACATCCGCCTAGTAAGTTAAGTATTAAAAACAAAAAAAAGGTTTAGGCTCCATCATTGAGCCGTTGCGAGTATGCTCAGGGCGAGCACAAGATTAAATCTGGTTCGTCGATTGTTCCACAAAGAAGTGGAGTGTTTGGAGAAAGATTAATTTGTGAAATTCTCGGCGTCGATGGAGCTCAGCGGATGGCGATTTTCGGCTGAGTTTTTGAAGTTTTTAATTGCATTTTTGAAGTTAATACTTCTTTAGGCGCATTGAGCACTTTTTTTTTTCACTTTTTGGGTGAACAAAAGTCATGGAACTCGCGTCAGCAGCGTCAACGAACGCTTTCCATCCCTACTTTATTGTTATAAATGAGAAAATAACTCTGTCTGTCTGTCTGTTACACTTTCTTTTTCGGGCATTATTTTTTTTATTTTTGAGTAACGAGACAAGCAAGTCGTTCACCTGATAAGATCTACGCCTAACCATAACAGTTTTAGTGCCACCCAGAAATTTGCATTGCATAATCCTGCGCGGCACTGCACTGGGCTCGTCACCCTGAGACATCGGCTCTAAAGTCTCATATGCCCAGTAATTTCGCTGGAAACAGTGCTCTTAAAACCGAACACAGTAATGTTTGCACACTTCTGCTTGGCGGATGAATATCTGGCAAAGGAAGTACCACAGATATTTCCCCAGGCGGTCTCTTGCAGAAGATGCCTCCCATGACTACAACTGCGTATATAGTCATTATTAAATATCAAGTAGGTATCTTCCAATAGGTTTATTAGAAATATATAAAAACCAATACTACTGCAATATTATTCTTAGGCAAATGCTGGAGTCACTAGATTATTCTGAGCTCTTCCATTATGGAGACATAAGTCTTATGAGCAGTCCAAGGAATGCGCATAATGCCGCCAGCACCACATCTCGAAAGAATACTAGAATATCCTATCCACCCCCGGTCTCAAATTAATTTTTAACAGACTTCAAGAAAGGAGGAGGTTCTCAATTCGACTGTATTTTTTTTTATGTTTGTTACCTCAGAAAGTTTTTGTTTTGCATTTATATACTTATGTACTTTGAAATTACAGCTTTGAATTTAATTATTATACTTTTTTATAGGGATAGATTCACGAGTCACTGAAATCTTTAGTAATTGCAGTGAAGAGGCTTTGAAGAAATTCTACAAATGGGATCAATTTGTGCCACTTTAAGCCGCTACAATTTCAATTAGGTACAATTTTCATCCATTTCCATCGTTCCATTAGCGCTCGCTATCTCGCCTTCTTTCTGTTGCTGTCGTGTGGCTTGCGACTACTCGAGCATAGCTTACATAGAGAATAGCGAAAAAAATTACAAGATTTTAAAATACACTTCATGTCCGGGACAAATTGATTGGTAGGTTTATAGAGATTTTTTTTATTGTGAAAAGATGTGTGTATAAATAAAAACAAGGTTATATTTTTTTAGGAAATTGTAGAAGAAATGTAATAAGTAAGTATATAAAGATAAATTGGTAGATATTAATAAATTGTATCATAAATTATAGAAGTTTCACTGGAAGGTTCCCGGTCTGCAATTGTATCTCGATAAAACTTTGAATTTGACTTTGTGGTATCGCGTATAAGAACCTTTAATAAGAAGACTTATCGCCAAAAGCGATCTCTTCCTATCAACCTTTGGATCTCGCCATAAAACACTCAGATATCAATGTAACATGTTAACCAGCATCGTTTCCACACCCAACGATGTCTTAGCCGATCCTTAGACGCTCGGCGCCTTCTTAATCTTCTTAAACTGTTACTTATTGTCCCCGCTAAACCACCCCCAGGGGGTGAGGTGGGGGTGGCCTCGAAGGGTGTTATTGGGGAAATGGGAGATTTTTCGCTCAATTTTAATGACTTAAGTTTAGAAGCTACTTATTTCGAAGTATTCAAGAATTAGAAAAATAATTCTTTGTTGTCCATTTTTGTTCTATCTGTCTATATTAGTAGTCTTCTATTATATCTATCTTATATTATATATAATTAAAATGGATTAACGCCAAAATGTTTTTACGCAAATAACTTCGTGACTGACTGACCCAAATTGGATAATTCTTTTATAGTTTTGTTTGTTATTGTCACGACAAGGTCTGTAAATAAGAATTTTTAAAAATCGTATGGAAAGTTTTAAAAAATATATATCTTAATATGAAAAGTGAGTGAGACAGAAGATGATAAGAATTTGTCTCATTTGTTTCATTAGCATTAGCCGGGGCGGGCAGCTAAAAAAAATATAAAAGGTGAATAATTAATAAAAAGTATCTATTTCCAGATAAGCTTTTATAATATACATATTCGGTACTGAAAGTGGATTGAAATCAGATGATAAATCTACTGTTAGTCACTAAGGAGTTCCGCTGTCCACCTTCCGTCTCTATCATCAGATCAGCTCGCTGTCACGACAACATTGTATTGTCATCGGAAACTTTAGAATTCAACACGCGAAGTGAAGCTTGGATATATATTAACCTTCGATTTTGTAGTTGGAGACCTCTTCTTGAAGGGACCGCCTGGGGAAGTACCACACCTTTGCCAGATATTCATCCACGAAGCAGTAGCGTGCAAACATTACTGTGTTCCAGCTTGAAGGGCACTGTTTCCAGCGAAATTACTGGGCATGTGAGACTTTAGAACCGATGTCTCAGGGTGACGAGTGCAGTGCGGTGCCGCGCAGGATAATGCAAAGCAAAGTTCTGAGTGGCACTGTAACTGTTACGGGCAGACGCTTACCTATAAGTGAACGACATGCTCGTCTCATCACTCAGTCAAATAAAAAATCATACTACGGCAACTTTATTTACCTCTAAGGCAAGTCTCGCGCCCGCCGCCCAGCTGGGCGTTGAAAGTTAATGTTGTTAAGGTTATTAAATCCCGCCCCCCCAACGCCCCTAACCCGCCCAACGGATAACTAGGTTTCGCCGCTTATCAAATTAACTTTCCCGAGCAGCTTACCCGAGTAATAAAAGGATGTGTTTGTGGACCATCCGGGTACTTTAGCTAAGCTCGTAGACTCGAGCGGTTCGTAAGTGAAATCTCTTTTAGCACGTTCACTGCTGAGCCGTTTTACTTTTTTGCGAATCTTCGTACACGCGTTTGTGTTTTACTGGCGTTGTGTCGAAACTCAATCGGCAATGCGGGCGCACACAACTGTTATGATAAAATTGTCAATAAGCGCGGGTTCGCAGACATACAGACAGACGGACGGACGGACGGACGAAAGGACGGACGGATGGACGGACGCTTGGTATGTATGTTAGTATGGTGCCTATGTAACGGAAACTTTGAACATGATTTTGACCTCCTTCAAAGTTCTTTTTGAGGTACGGAACACTAAAAATTAAAAAAATATTTTATAACAAAAACCCTGTAACGTGAATTACAATATCAACTCTAGGTCTTTACAATAGACTTGGAATCCCAACTACCCAATCAGGAATGAATCAACCCCGGCTCATTTGCGCCGTATTCGCTTACAAACGGTAATTATGACGCTAAACAATAGATTTCAGTTTCTGTCAGCGCCAGTGCTCCCATTGTGATTCTGGGGCGCAGTGGAATGTAGTAACAGTAACTGATGTCGGAGAAATCAATATTTATCGGCGGTACGACAATCCGACGTAAATAAATTTGAATTCGATTAATACTAATTCTAATTTAATGAATTTAAATAAAATGATAATATGATATTATTCTAAAAGAAAGGCTGTTTAATTGCCTCTGTATAAAAACAGCTTAAACATAATTTACGTTTTAACAATACAGAATAATTCGTATGGCGCAGCACCTGCTGAAATTGCAAAATTATCTATTCTTCCACGTTTTTTTTAATCATGCTCATGGGCACTTACATTGTGATTTCGGATACCTTATAATGGAAAAAGAGAAGAACCTATAAAAGTTAAGACAATTAAGAATTCTATTTTCGTGAAATACATTTTTAATGACTATTTGATAAAGACTTGGAATCTTTTAGAAGAATTTCTAAACCTTTTTCACAATCCCTCAACCGTAATATCAGCCATTGTATAAACCTTAGTTACTGTCTTCCATTGCACACAAGCTCTGATTCTATTGTGCACTGTCCTGTCAATTGCAATGTTTGTTGAATGGATCATATTGTTAGTCCTCTGGATGACTTGGTTATTGGGATACCGTATCGGGTTAATTATTTACATTTTTGCATAGCATCTTTTTATGGCAATAAATTTTGAATCGAGCAGATGGGAGAGGAAAAAATGAAATAAGTAACGCGCCACGATCACATGCATAGATTCTGACCCTTAATTAGGATTTCCTGTAAAGTTCAGCACCCCCAAAAATAGGCGCAGTAACGAAGAGGCTGTGGATTCAGGAGTGGATTTGATTAATTTGTTTCACCCCAAAGGTCCACTTCCCAAAATGATCACTTCCCAATATGACCAATTCCCAAAACGACCATTTCCTAAATCGACCACTTCCCAAAACAACCACTTCCCAAAAAGACTACTTCCCAAAATGACCACTTCCCAACACGACCAATTCCCAATAACACCCCTTTCTAAAATGACCACTTCTTACATTCTGCTCTCAGCATTAAGTCCGTCATTTGTAAGTTACTAGCTACCTATTTAAACTGTGCATGAAAGTATTAAAAATAAACGGTCACCCATCCAATAGCCTGCCGCTGGGGGCGTTGTTTAACGTCGGTGATCGGAAGATCCCTCAGTCAAATTACTATGTCAACGAGCACTTCTTATTTCCTTTTTATTTTATTAAAGCGTAATTATGAGCTTTCCCCCTCCATAAATAAGAAGCCGCCAAAAAGCAACAGCAAACAGTCTGGAGCCGGCGGCTTCCCGGAATGTAATTACTGCGGGACTACCGTAATATGCGCTGTTTACACACGCCCGCATAAATACTCGGAGGTATTCCGCTTGTTTATATAAAATAAACGTTTTTGGTCACAAAATAATAATGTTTACCTTGAAACAAACATATAATTATAGCGTCACGATCATTGGATATAGAATCTCACTAAGTAGGATTCAATTGGAAGATATCTTATCACTATGATTTAGATTTCGGAACTATGGAGTAGAAAATCCGTCGCCTGAGAGTTCCGACAGCGGACGGAATATAATCAGGATAAGCAGAAATAAATGCGATAATATCAAAATACATAATCCGATAGCAAAATATATTTTTTTCTTTAAGTCCATTTAAAACGAAATATTCTGGCCTAAAGTCAACAGTTTGATTTCTAGTTATTTTAACAACCAAAATGTATGTATAATTTTTATTTTTTGTTTTTATCCAAATTATTATGAACTTGATTTTGATCATTACTCAAAATTAAAGATTAAAATATAATATTATACATTTGCAGTTTCATACATCCGTTGTTACTAAAGAATAAAAAAATAGATAAATCACTTTTAATATTATCAAAGAAACAATAACCTTAAAACAATTCACACCTGTAATTAATCTTCATGTAACTTCTTCTACCAACCATACAGCCAGTCAGTGTTACCACGATGCTGCCAAAAATACCCCACAAACGGTACCCTATCTAATAAAACTCCCGAGCCACGTTCCCCGAATGAAATTACCCGGTGACATCGGCTTATAACCGGAATCAATAGGCGATGATCGCAATAAAAGCTGTAGATGTTTGCCCACCCCCCGCGGCCCGACCCACCCCGTCTCGCCCCCTCTGGTGCCAATTTGCCCGATATTAAGTTTATACAGCGATTTGTACCCTTCTTTACAGCGGGTCGGGTTAGGGTAGGCGTGTACTGAAGGAAATAAACGCGCTGAAATGTTGGTGATAGATAAGACAACAACCCGTAGAGATAGGTAAGCTGACGACTTGCGAAAAACGGCAGACAGGGACTGGATGAGAAGAGTCGAAGATCGGGCTCAGTGGCGTTCACTAGGAGAGGCCTGCGTCAAGCAGTGGACGAATATGGGCTGATGATGATGATTATGATGATGATAACTAATCTACAAGACTCTGTTACTCTCTACCTCTCTCTTGATTACAGATTTTCGTTTCCCCGATGTGAAGTCACGTCAAATTCAGACTTCAAATAGAGTTAATTATAAGTAACTGCAGAATGAATGAATAGTGTCTTCTTTCTTGTCACGTTAACCTCAATAAGCTCCTAGTGACAGGAAAGGTGGAAGTCAAAAGCTGGTAAGATCAGGGCCTCACCACGAACAGTTAAATCCATCAAGTTTAAGGCCTTAAACTGAGCTGCCCTGCTAACTGTCACCACCAATATCGCTCAGCGTTCATAAGTTAACCAGAGACATTTATCCAAAGAGATCGGAACAATGTGTTTGCTTTCATGGGAGTTTATAAAGCTCCATCTCATTCTCTTTCTCTCTCGTTCTCGGCAGTCTATTTTTGAGTGAGGTCACGTCACGTTTGTCATTTATGATTTGACATGATTTTTGATTATGATTTTGTCTCGTCACTGAGACAAATAAAAAAAAATACGATACGTACGCGTTGCTTCCACCAACTTCATTCGGTTCAAAGGTACGCGCTGCAGCGCGTTTTTTTTTCTCCAGTGCGTTTCTCCCCCAATTCGTACAGACGGGCACGTTATTATTGGGTCAATTGACCCTGCCACATTATTAGTTCGCCCCCGGCGAGCGGCGATGTCAACTTATCTCTTAAAGTAGCTTTCATGTATTTAATTTGCTACTGAACATTTTTAATTAATTTATTAAGATGGAGCGGAATCACTCGACGCAATCTTCACGCATGGGTCAGTAAAGCATCTATATTTGCCTGTATTGTAAGGTAGGTAGAAACGATTGAAGCTCGATATTATCTAGGTTTTCCTGTAAATTTACCTGATTTGTAAGGAAACGATTGGAATTTGATATTATCAAGGTTTTCCTATATCTTTAACTGCCATATAGTACGGTGTTGAGTAAGCAAAGTTCTGGGTGGAAATGTAACAGGCATGGCGCTTACCGTTAAGCGAACGACTTGCTCGTCTCTTTATTCAATAATAAGAAAAACGAAAAAGGTATTTAAATAAAGATATTGTTATTAATTCTTAAGTACCACGTACCTATAAATATATTTGCGTTTACATAGACTATAAATGAAAAATTATGACATACCTAAAATATAACAGGACACACACATTCACACGCACACACAGAGTCCCATAAGTCTATCAACATTAAACTATGCGCTATAAATAAATAAATTAATAATATGTTATGACCATGTTTTTAAACCTATACTGTGTTATTATATATTTTTTTATACGCTGTTGGATTATCTCCCTAAATAAAATAAACAAAAAATGCCAAACATTCTGGTAATTTTAGCAGATTTAAGAAAAAAATATAATCTAACAGTTTTACAATACCAAAATCAACCCTCGTTCAAGAATGCAAATGGCTCGATTTCTCACGAGTCAATATTCAGTGGCTCTCTAATTCGACCGATCTTTCCATCGACCGAACATTCTGTAAGCCGTCCAGTGTGAAAACTAGGGTTGTGCATTATGAAAATGCAATTACGGAACTTTACGTTTATTATTATTACGGATAAGTTTTAGTCTCAGGACGTCTCGCGTCACGATTGATACTGATATACGGAGACCGATATTTTTTTCTGTCAACTATCCAAATCTTCTTCTATTCGATTCAATGACTCATAAGATCTTGGCTAAGAATGTAGCCAAAGTCACTTCGTTGTCTGAGGCCGCGGTTGGTTCCTCTCCTGTGCAGAATGTAGGGCACGAGAGGCATGGCAGGTGAAGCATTGTTTCTATTGGAGCTCTTCAATTACAATGCTCGAGAGATTCAAAATTTAAATGTTTACTCAGCATCATTATGGCTGTTTTATATTCAAAACCTATAATTTGGTTTTGGTTATCAATTTTAGAACATCCGATATAGTTTCGGTTACGGATATTATCCGTAACCATCCCCAGTAAAAACGCCAGAAAAGAACTCAACTGTCTGGCCGATTCTAAAAATCAATGTCGCTGATAACTCCACAAACTAACGTATTCCAATTTCACCTTTCAGCCAATTGAAATACAGTTGACTAATTGGCACTGTTTTACTATAAAAACGTTAACACCATTGCTAATACAATTTGATCCTTTTAAACTCAGTTATAAAGCTCACTGACTCAGAACAATAGTTTAACACTGTGTCTCACAAGTTTGGTCAACTAAATTGGACGCCCTAAAAGTTGGGTTAACACCTAATTTATGTGGGAAGTAAGGGGTCGGATTGTTGTCGTTGCCAATTTAGTTGGCAATGAACATATTGTCCGTGTGAAATCGATTTGCACTATTTAATTGGCAAATAGCGGGAATAAAGTACCTTCATTGGCGATGTGGGGCCATGTTTCTCATAATTTCTTTGTTATACCACATTTAATTATTAGTAGATAATTTTTTTTCTCTTTATTTAAGAAACTTAAGCGTTTGACTAGTAAAAGTGCATTGTTTTTGCCTACTTACAATAAATGATTTGAGATTCCCACTGCCACTGCTGAGCACGGATCTCCCCTCACTTTCGTGAGGAGGGTTAGGCCGTAATCCACCACGGGGGCCCGATTCGGATTGGTCTTCCTGTTGAATCTCAAATTAAGGGAAAACACAGGTGAATTAAATAAAGAACTATATGGGTAAAGCTTTAGAAGCGTTATCGGTATTGTTATCAGAGCCACGTGTACAGTCTCGCTGTGAAGAGTCCACGTGTGGCGATAATATTACAATTAATATTATTGACCCATTATATCGCACTTAGCTGTTTTATCAATAGCATAGATTCCGACCCCTAACTAGAATTGGATAGATTACGCCATAGGCTTTTTATGAATTTTGTCTCAACCAGTAATGTGACGTGATAACAGTAGTGTGACGTCACATATTTTGAAATTTTACATCTAGAAATGATTTCATGAGAACAGCTGCTCCGAAAAACAGTTTTAATTAATGGTATTAATTTAATACTGATTTATTATAAAAACCCGCGACTTCGTCCGCGTGGAATATGATAATTTTAGATATTTTCTAAAATAGAAGTGGTCTAAGTTACTCCTTATTACATTAGCTATTTGCCAGTGAAAGTCTTGTCGAAATCGGTCCAGCCGTTCCAGAGATTAGCCTGAACAAACAGAGAGACAAAAATTGTAAAAAATGTTATGTTGCTATAATTATGTACCGTACATACATTCTTTTGCATGTAGTAAAACTTGGTTATTTTAATATTACAAACAGACACTTCAATTTTATTTATTTGTATGTAGTATGTATAGATAGACCGGTAGACGAGACGAACAAGTCGTCCACCTGATGGTAAGCGCTACGCCTGCCCATAACAGTCACAGCACTACCCAGAACTCTGCATTGCATAGTCCTGCGCGGAACTGCACTGCGCTCGTCACCCTTAGACATCGGCTCTAAAGTCTCATATGCCTAGCGATTTCACTGGATACAACGCCCTTCATACCGCAACACAGAAACGTTTGCACAGTATAGCTTGGCGGATAAATATCTGGCAAAGGTGTGGTACTTACCCAGGCGGTCTCTTGCAGAAGAGGCCAACGCAACCTACGCAATTGATTTTCGATAAGTTACGTAGATAAATAGACAAGTATTTATATTTAACAGCAGTGATTAAGCCTCTATATTCGATACAAGTAATTAATTCTCGATACCACTTATCTGGACATAATAGCATGATAATAGCTATGTTATCTGTATGAAAGCCCAATAGAGCTTATTTTGCGATAATTTCGTACGGTAACGTCATTCATATAACGAATTTAATGCATTATCGTGTAATAGTCGACATTGGTGGTATTATGATAACATCTATCAGGATTAGCGAGGGAAATGACAGGTGGTGGGGTTAAGGCGTAATTTAGAATGGGTATCGATTGGTCTGGAGTCCCAGAAACCAGTAGAGGGCGTCAGGGAGTTGGTGTACTGCTTCCCGCTGGGATCGTAGCGTGTGGAAAGATGCAGTCTCTGCCTATCGCAACGGGATAAGAGCGTGACTGTTTGTATGTTTTCTTTTTTTTTAGTTGACTAAGTGATGAGACGAGCAAGTCTTTCGCCTGATGGTAAGCGCTACGCCTGCCCATAATAGTTACAGTGCCACCCAGAGCTTTGCATTGTATAATCTTGCGCGGCGCTGCACTGCGCTCGTCACCCTGAGACATCGGCTTTAAAGTCTCATAATTATGCCTAATAATTTCTCTGGAAACCGGAAAACAGTAATGTTTACACAGTACTGCTTGGCGGATGAATATCTAACTACCAAATACGTAGGTACTATGTGGATATAACTGAACCATTTGTAATGCGATTTTCACGGTTTGGTAACCTAGAATTTGAGCCGAAACTAAGTACATAAAGGTAGATAGATAAACTCTTTATGTTCCAAAGTCCTCAAATGGAACTGTAGATGCTGCATTGAGAAAAATCGGCTTAACTACCTGTTATAAAACGCTAATCTGCAGTTAACGAGTGCGATACCATGTGCATAAACTCTGGTTAATTGCACAGGCATTTATTCACAGGATGCTACAGAAAATATTGTAAAACTTTTTTATTTTTTTTCCGTGCTTTTGTGCTGGATTTCCTTCGAGGAGACCTCTGCCGGAAACGATTTTAAAATGGAAAGTTCTGGGTGGAACTGTAGCTGTTACGCACAGAGCTGCTATAGGTAGACGTGGCGCTTACCATCAGGTTAACGACATGCTCGTTTCGCTACTTAGAACAAAAAACAACAAATGCCTTATTAAATAAGTTACGTTCTTTGTTTTTATTGAACGAGCGACATTGGAGGACAAAAAGTAAAATAGTTATCAAAAATCTAAGCAACCTGTAGACAGCTAAGCCAATCCTGGTAATTGGTGTCGATCGGCAGACCACTCTGCCACGGGCGGCGTATTGAGGCCAAAACTGATTTACTTAATATCGAAATAGGCATTTCTGGCTTAAACCAATTTTATCTAGTATATCGAGGCTGGATTTGATCCGTGATAGATAGAAAACTTGGTGCAGCTCGGCTGTAGAGGTTTATTTTAAAATTGGGGAGAATTCCCGCTGTATTTGTTTTTTTTTTTTAAATTTCGATGGCGTGGGTAAGGAAGTTTTTTTGGTTGGGTTTGGCTGTTGGTGTGAGTGGGTATGGGGACGGTAAGTTATTTATCATTTTTAATTATGTTTCCTGCGAAATTACTGGGCATATGAGACTTTAGAGCCGATGTTTCAGGGTGACGAGCGCAGTGCGGTGCCGCGCAAGAATATGCAATGCAAAGTTCTGGGTGGCTCTGTAACTGTTATGAGCTGGCGAAGCGCTTACCTTCTGGCAAACGACCTGCTCGTCTCGTCACGCAGTCATTTAAAAAAATACCTACGTGTTTCTTATTTAAGTGAGATTTCATTCTAATTAAAAATATCTTATTTCGATTAATCTTATATGGTGTAACCTTTTATATAAAAGTCTACTGTTCGTCATTGAAGAGCTCCGTCGTCTACCTTCCGTCTCCATCATCAGATCAGCTCGCCGTCACTATAATATTGATTGTAATAGGACTTTGATTGGGTCATGATAGGTTTACAAGATATGGATTCAACCTTCCATACTACACTAACACATATAAATAGAATTAAAACTGAATGAGGTCGACATTTTTAAAACTTCTTTCAAATACGTCAAAACTTTTAAAAACGCCTACCAAAATAATTCGAGCAAATTTTCAGGAACGAGCGCCTAATATAATTCTACTGAAAATTATTATAATACTATCTGTACCCTGCCACGCTTCGCTGTGGCACATTCGCACTATCGTTGATATGTCACTGATGAAAAAAACTGATAAAAACAATCCTTGATGCGGATTATATATCACGCTAAAATTTCAGCTCGATCGGTGCAGAACTTTTTGAGTTTTTGAAGTGTACACAAACCAACATAACATTTTTATATATATAGATTATCGTCATGATAAATTAGCATTTGTGATTAAATAAAAATACCTCTAACTAGGATTCCCGGGTTTTCTAGAAGGATTTCTAGGGAATCATGAACTACGAGGACCCACAGACACCCAGACTCAAAGCAAATATTTGTGGTTCACACTAATCTTTGCCCTGTGCGGGAATAGAACCCGCAACCTCACGCTTCGCATTCTTACCAGTAGTATTTGAGAAGGAAATTTTAAAGGGCGTTGACGAATGCAGTGCAGTGCTGCGTATTCGCAATGCAAAGTACTACTTGGCACTGTGATTGTTACTATAAGTTGATGTGACGTTAACCTACATGCTCGCTGAAGAAAGTTATAGTAAGTTAGTTTAATCATTCCACGGGAATTTTTCAGTTTAATCATCATGAAAGTGACGGGAGAAATGTGCTCAGAAGAGGGTCGATATAGGTCGATGATGAAGATAACGATGAAGAAACATTTGTTTCAGATCCCAGAGTATCTCGGATGCACGGCAGTCCGCTGCCAGGCACGCTCAGTTCTATAGGAGGGGGTGGGGAGGAATCTCCCCCAATCTACCGACCTGGCTCTCAAGCGTAAGATCACAAATATACAAATATCATATCATCGTAGTAGAATAGAATAGAATAGAATAGAATAGAAAACTACCAAAAATTTTACGCCAAATATTTGCAAGTCTGGGCGTGATGTGCCATTATTTATATATTTTACAGATATGTGGTGTCCCAATTCGTGAAGCCCAAGCCACCGCACCAGTACTGGGAAGAAGAAACCGCCCTGACCCTGGTCCCAGAAAACCGGAACTGCCTCCTCTGTGAGACACAGGACTCCGGAGCATGCCGCGCCATGCCATCGTGTGTATACTGCGAGCCTACAGTCACTGCGCTTTGTGAAAGAAGCACGCCGTGTTTGAGATGCACTGGTAACTTTTGCTGATAGCAGTACTGGTACTGGTAGTGGGAAGAAGCCGCTGTGAGAGAAATCACACGGCGACATGTTGCGCCATGCCGTTGGGTGTATACTGTATACTAAATGCCCAATGTCCAATAAAAAGACACGGGCGGCGCGCCACGTGAGCGATTGACCATGATCTCACCTAATGGGAAGCAACGATGTGGCTGTGACGAAATTCGGTTTGTTACGAGATATATCTTGAATTAAACACTGAGCCATGGACTGTCTCACGCAGCGCGCTGAGTGCAACACAGCATTCGTGGCGTGCGGCGCCATGCCATCGGGAGTATACTGAAAGCCCGCTGTGATTGTCTGAGATATACATGGTAACTTTTATATCTTTTAATGCCTATGTTAGTACTGGGAAGAGGCTAGAGCTCGCTGAGTGAGTCAGCACTCGAGGCCGTGTTGTTACAGCTAAGGGGGTTTTACTGCAGACGTTATGCTTGAGGATGTGAGTAGGCCAGGCGCACACTGAGGATGTAATCAGAGTGTCATGTCTCCTTGATTATTAATCTTTCACAGTGATCAAGAACCCATTCTTCAAGTGTGTCCCGGGTGAGAAGTATATGGACGAATGCGACTCGTGCCGCTGCACCGATGGCCACGACGGCTGGTGCACAAACCAGTTCTGCGAGTTCCGCTCCCTCCACCTTTACGCTATGAAGCTGTCTGATGGAGAGTTCTATTAAATGTTTATAATGATTAGCCGTTGATTACATTTGTGTTAACACTTTCACTGCTGAGCCGATTTTCTTCTCTAGACACGGGTGCGGCTCTGCACACTCCATAGTTTCTTCCCATATAACAAACACAACAGTTGTGTTTTCCCGCACTCGCGGCTAGTTATGAATAACACGACAGATGTGTTTTCAATACTGAACGTGTTAATCATCATCACCATCACCAACTCACGTCAGGCCACTGCTGTTCACGGGTCTCCCCTCACTTTCGTGAGGACTATTAGGCCAGAGCCACCAAGGGGCCCCGGTTCGGATTGGTGAATAACCTACCTACCTACCTCGAAATATTCTTGGGTAGTAATAATTCTTGGCAGTAGAGTGCAAACAACACTGTTTCTGTCTGAGGAGCACTACTTTCAGCAAACTTACTGGGCATATGAGACTTTAGAACCAATGTGAGGGTGACGAGCGCAGTGCAGTGCCGCGTAAGATTATCCAATTGAAAATTCTAGGTGACACTATATAACTGTTATTGGCAGGCGTAGCGCTTACCATCAGGTTAACGACTTGCTCGTCTGGTTACCCAGACATATAATTATAAATGTTGGAAAATCAAGATACTAAGCTGAAAGCCACTATTACCAGTGCAATATTATTAAATTATAAAATCGTATCTATGGTAGAGACGCTTTCTACCCGGTAGCCTGCTCCCACTAAGCTTAACTTGCTTCCCAATCACACAAAACCAATTTCTATTAAAAATACTCTTTTCAAAAACGATACTTTGCTATAGTTATCGCCTCTACTGTACCAGATCTCGCCGCGTTTGCATGGAAGCCGGAACCTCTAACAGGTGCCAATACAACTTAATTAATACCAATATTTACGCCCCATAAGACTACCGAATCGTTCATTCGTATATCCTTTTAGACAACTTTCTTATGAGTTAGAGAATAAGGTCGTTTTTGGGTATTAGTGGGACGTCAATGGACGTGATGGGTGGTCAAAGAAAGGATTAGAAAGGTACTTAGGTCCTTTGGTATTTGCTACCGTGGGATCGATTTCGATTACGTACTTAATATTTAAGAATTTGGATGTTTTTTTTTAGTTGGTTTTTTTTTTTAGTCAAGATTTAGTTTGCTTTTTTTGTATAATTAAAAACTAAAAGTATTTGCTAAACAAAGGTTGGTGCCACTGTCTTTTGTGTATTTAAATAATTAACAATGGAAAATCAGCTTTGCGCCTAAGTATAAATAGGGTGCGGATTGACAAGTATTTGTCTCAGGCTATAGAAAAGAGCTTATTTTCTTACGTAAGATGAACAAAGAGGTTCTTGAGAATAACTATTTAAATATAACTTCTGAATTACAAGTATAGATAAGTTTGTAAGCCATGGTTTAAGGTTTTAGCTCTTTTATTGAGCTGTTTATGAGAAACAATGAAGAATTATATTGTTTGATTAATCATTATGCACGGGTCTCCCCTTACCTTCAAGAGGAGGCTTAGGCCATAATTCGCCGAGGGTCCGGTCTGAATAGGTGGATAACATACCTACTTCCGAAATATATTTAGGATTAAATAAGTCTAACTAAAAATAAAAACTGCAAATTATTATGTATAATAACATTTATTATTATTATATTTAAACACATCTTTTAACAAACATCAACCGAAAAGTAACATATCAGTAACATAAAAGCAAATAATTTAAAAACTCATAAATAGCATTTTAAAGCTCATATTACAACTTTACAATTCACTGAATGAATGAAAAAACCCGTTCAAAGAGTGTATAAAAAAAAGTGAAAATTGTCGCCGGAAGTGACAATTCTGCCAACAAATAACAATGTCAACCGTTTAACTGTGGTTTAAACATGGTTTAAATTTGTTATAATGGATGAGAAAAAACGTTTCGTAGCTTTTGATGCCGCATCTTGTAGTACAAGGATATAGAATACATCCTTCGCTGGAAGTGTCTTAATAAACATATAGAATATAACATTACTAACGTTTAGTATAGATATTCTCCAAGTCTTTCTTAAGTCCGTGTGTCACCAAAGGCAAGAGCTGAAAATCAGCGTTGTGGTTTGACCACAGCATTATGCTGAGCTCAGGCCTTGTCTGACATCACTGCGCGCCGGCTATCTGCGTACGCTATTATGTTCATCGTGTGTTATCATTTTCTTGTCTTGTCTCTAAATAAGTACGTTGTTCGCTGTTGTGTGCAATTGTGTCAGAATAAATGTTTTTTCTTTCTTTCTTTTTCTTTATATTTTAGTTATATGAATGTTTACCATATTTTTATAAGTTAAAATTGGGCCAAAACACAAATATTTACAAGAATTGAATTATAGTTGGAGAGCCTACCGATAATTACTATGACTATGAGATCAAACGTACATTGAGAAGTGGATTAGTTGATTGTTTTGGGGTAGTCAAAATCTTAAAGTGTAAACTATCCACTAACTACCATGTATGTGTACTACTTCTTCTGTACTGTGTTTATTTTTGTTCCTGGTGTACAATAAAGAGTTTTTCTATTCTATTCTATTCTATCCACGTCTTTTGTAGTTAGAAAGACGATAAAAAGATAAACCTAAGGTACCTAGGTTATTACCTATTCACAATTATGTTTTATGCTTCAAAAAGCCTACAAATGTATTAGATAGGCAGCTATTTACGAATAAGACATAATTATTATGCCATACATTAATTTCATTAAACAATAATTTTGACCACAGGCTCTCTCTATCTATCATTCTAAACGTTTGACATTAGAATTTTGTCAATTTAAATGCCAATGACATTTTAAACCATTTGACATTCTGAACTTAGACATTTCGCCATTAGCTCTTTTAGCTATTGCCAGTCAAATACTTACCGATTCCAGTGCTCTATAGCATTCTACACCAGACTGCTTACGTTATAGAGTGGTGATGAAGATTGGAGCATGGGGTAAGTATGCACGCACAGGCAGGGGGTGTAGGGTATTTATTCTATGATGGGGTACAAGGATTGACCCGCTCCCATTGTGCCTGCAGCCGCACAAAGACCCCCAGCTGAGCCGTTGTATGAGCTCTATGTATATAATTGGGTAAGCGCGAGTGTGACAAATTTGCATGGGTTCAGTAGCTTTATTGAAATATTTGGTCGGCGCATTAATTTTATTGTAATTGTGTGAATTTGTAATCGACGTTGTCTGTTAGTAGGTATTTATATGAACATGAAAACCAAAATAGCCAACCATAAAAAGCCTAGTAGGGCTTATGAGACTTTGAAACAATGTCTCAGAGTGACGAGCGCAGCGCAGTGCTGCGCAAGATTGTGCAATGCAAAGTTCTGGGTGGCACTGTAACTGGCATGTAAACCACTTGCTCGTCTCGTTAAACCGTAAAAAAAATATAAATAAAACTAAAACTAAACCTTAAAAATCTAACAAAAGTGAGCGTCCATGAGGCATACTGCCAAGAACACTCTTTATGAGTTGATATTTTTAAGGAGTTTTAGTTTTGCTTTTTGTACAGACCCCTAAAACCCCTCAAAACCCAAACACTAGCTCATTAGAGCATGTTGCGGTTATTATATTTTATAATAACATACTAGTAGCAAAATAAATACCAATTTTGGGGTCCGGGAAGGATTATTAAATTCATGATTTTTTTTATTCTTTGTCGAACGGATTTTTTGTGATAATAAAGTGCTTATGGGATTTCGAGGACTTAATAATGGTCTTTATTTGCTTTTATATTTTATTAATAGAGATATTGGAAGTTACCTACTTGATATTTAATAAAGACAGTAGACGCAGTAGCGTCGTCCTACGAAATACTTGCGGTAAATAATTTTGGTATATCTGCTCGTTGGTAATATTTCGGACATAAGTTTGTACTTTTTTTTTTATAAAATAGGTGGGAAACAAGCATGCGGCCTACTCGATGGTAAGTGGTCACCGTTGCCTATGAACATCTGCAACGGCAGGGGCATAGATCAGAATGAGTCCAAACACCATCAATCTGCTTTTAGTCACTGAGGAGTTCCGTTGTCCATCATCAGATCAGCTCGCTGCCGTCAAAATATTGAACTGTCATTGGAACTTGACAAGCATGCAAAATTTCATCTCTTCTTTCAATCTTCATTCTTTCATTCGGTTGAGAATAACTGTTTAAAAATTCAATTTCAATATTTGACCCGTTTTTTTTTTATTGCATAATAATAAATGTACATACAAATAAGGTTGTAAATAAGTTCAATTCCTGTACCTTGTGTATTTCTTAACTGGTGTACAATAGAGCATTTTCTATTCTATTCTATAATATGTCATCCAAGTAACCGATATTGCGTACTTGCAGTCGGTTTATTTTTAAGTAATTTTTTCACCGACATCGGAAGTTTTAAGTTCCCTACACGCCCATGCCAATAACCTACAAACCGCATTCTACAATGTAACCCACATTAACTACACTAAACCACAAAAAACCTACAATAGTGATATCCATGTCACCCACTGCGCCTTTGAAGAAAACCTCAATGCAATAAATGGCGAGAAATTGGCATATTGTGATTTCAATGAATGTGTTGTATTTTCGGTACAGTCGAGGAAACAACTTGTTTGCCATTTTTATTTTTTATTATGTCTTACTAGGCAAGCGTTTGACCACAATCTCATCTGATAGGACGGCCGAAGGTGAAGCAAGCCTGCCTAGAAGATACTTATTCACTCTCGACATAACACTTTCACTGCCGAGCCGATTTGCTTGTCTAGCCACGGGTGCGGCTCTGCACACTCCATAGTGTTTTCCCAAACAACAAACACAACAGTTGTGATTTCCCGTACTCGCGGCAAGTTGTGAAAAACATGACAGTTGTGTTCTCAGCACTGAACGTGTTTTACACACCTGAGTAGTAGTTCGTGGAAAACATAGACGAATGCAAAGCATTCCGTTCCTTTTGCTGTTCATAATATTAATGAAGAAGAATGACGCTTCGTTCTTAAAAGTCGTATCTCCACCATAAAAGGCAATCGGCTTGGCATTTGTCTAGTGTCAGGTATGCTGATATAAGCTAACAAAATCTTACGAATGTAGCATTGCAATTCAAGGGGGCAATGCCGCTAGCAGGTTGGATACGCTGCCAACTAGTGGTGTGTTAGTTACATTTGAGCCTGTAATGGTTTTTAGGTTGTCTAATTGTTGTACGTAGTAGCTATAGTAGTAGAGTGGGCGCGCGAGTTGAATGCTGAGTAAATTATTGTATGCGCATCAAAAGTTCCCTAACGCATAACGCATTTCAATACAATAGAGGTGCACTGCTGAACTTTACGGTTACAAAATGTAGATATAACATCAACGGGTTTAGTGTATGAATAAAAAATAAAATCTAATAATAGAGTTATTGTTTTCTTTATTTATTATCTGGCTGTTGGATATTAAGGTGTGATTTGACTATGGTAACGATCGGTTTATAATAAAACTTGCTCGTGACAATCATCGCTTATTAGTAACACCGGATAATGTTAACACTTTTTCCCCGCACTGTACTTACTTTTGGAAACCATATTAAACTATATCGAGTTACTCATCCGCGCATTTTTTGCCAAATGTGTGGGATCTCTATAGAGATGATACAACTGTTTGTAAAGTTGCTCGATTGTCGGTCAATTCTTAACGTTTTTTTGTCGGATTAAGGTCTCTGTGACGAATAGAGCAGTCATAATGTTTTTTTTTTCTACGATGCAGATGCGATACATTGCTGAATTATTCCGTCTATAAATGCTAATAAGGCACAGAATAGTACTACGTAAATAAGGTTGCTATTTTTGCAAAACCACATCTTTGCCAGATATTCATCCGCCAAGCAGTAGTGTGCAAACATACTATGTTCCGGTTTGAAGGGCACTGTTTCCAGCGAAATTACTTGGCATATGAGACTTTAGAGCCGATGTCTCAGGGTGACGAGCGCAGTGCGGTGCCGCGTTGAATTATGCAATGTAAGGTTCTGGATGGCACAGTTACTGTTATGGACAGACGTAGCGCTTACGATCAGGTGAAAGAAATGCTTATCTTGTCACTCAGTCAATTAAAAAAAATACATTTAATGTTTCCATACGACGAATAAACCAACACTTGTGATTTGTTTCAATGTAAATTTTCCAGTGTCGGGAACAATTTTTATTTTGTTGATTGACTGTTTTTGGCGATGGACCTAATAATAACTGAATGCTATCTATTTTCAATGTTATGGCGAAATTACTGGGCATATGAGACTTTAGAACCGATGTCTCAGGGTGACGAGCGCAGTGCAGTGCCGCCCGAGAGTTTGTAATGGAAAGCTTTGGGTGACACTCGTTACTCAAAAAAACATCAAAAAATTTATTTTTAGTGAAATCATATTGTTTCTTTAAGATAAACTCTATTAACACTGCTTACAATTCACAATTGATCGCATCTTTTAACTATCATTTTCGAGTGGAGAAATATCCAAATCTATAACATTTACAATGGGATTATGATAACTAAAGGGCGTTGAACGTTTAACGCAACAGTGCTTTCATACCCCCTCCTTGGTAGCGTTAAACGTTTAACACAACCTTTTTGGTAGTCGCATTAGAAGTTTCACTTCAAAAAAAGCGAGATTCAGTCAATTATGAGATGAAAAATTGAACATGGTGAACAAGCCACAAACAGTTATAATTGACTATTGCTTTAGGGCGTTTTGGAAATATGAAACTATTGGCTTAAAACTATAAAAAAACTATCAATTTCTAACATTCGTTCGATATCGACCCATGATTCGCATAGGGCATAATTTGTGTGAACCACAAGTATTTGCTCTGAGTGTGGGTGTTTGTAGGTCCATGGTCCTCGTAGCTCCTGATTCCCTGGACCATAGATATAGATTGATAGATTATTATTATTTATCCGGTTGTTTTTAATCTTTACACCAAATCTATTACACTTTTCGAACGATACGAATATCAGCTAAAAATTATCCCCACATGCTATCCCAAAAATAGCTACGGAGTCGCGGACTATTTTGCACAGTTCCGACGACACATTATGTTATCAGACACCAATCGTTCAAAAGTCACGTTTTCCGTCTTAACTCTTCACACAAAAATAACGTTTAACGGGAAAAATAGCAGCGTTTAAAAATCACGTAACGAAATATCGGAATAACAGGTAACGGTATCCCAGATGAGGCTAACTATTATTCTAATTACAAACCAGTGCGAACTCGATGTGAAATAAAATTAAAAATGGAAATTATTACGACTGTGGGTGCCGGGCCTGCGCCCTGCATTATACTGAAACAGTGAAACTGTAAGCTGTAGCTTGCGCGGGAGTAGGTATGACGTCATATGGGAAGCCGGTTCAACCGCAAACGCTAATCTAAGGTTACAATTTTACGAATGACATATCTTAAATTTCTTTTAAATGTGAAAGTCTTTGTGTATGTATAAAAGTGTGTAAGCTTTATTGCTGACCAGTTATACGGATTTTGATAGACGTAGTTAGCTAACATTTTTTATTATTGCAAGCGAAAAAGACGGGTGTTGTAAGTTTGTAGTGTGTATCTGTGTATGTGACAGGTTAGTTTCTCAACGGATGGACCGATTTTGATTATTTTTTTAATTGAAAAGGTGATTTGATTGAGAGTGTTTTTAGCTATGAGTCGCGGCTTAATGTTAGCTATGATTCATATCTGACAGGCTTTTTTTTATATGATACTTAGATTGCTCAGTTGTTTTCATCATTGGATGCATCGGTACCAGCTGACTGCAAAAAAAAGCTTCCAATGAAAGAATAAATCGTTACAAGCTTTGGTGGTAGTGTACATACATACATATAATAATAATAAAAGAAAAAAAAGTGCGTTAATAATAAATAGTGTCCTCAGGCTAGTTACCTCTCAAATAGAAAGCCTATCGCTTTCAAAGCCAAGCATTTTCAATATGGTAGAGTCTATGTATGACAGACTCAGAAACTCGATTATAGAGTTAATTTAATACAGCCTCGTTAATATGAGTTAATACGACTCGACGGTTTCCATGGCATGGCTGAAGAGCCAACTGCGAAGCGTAAGGTTGTGGGTTCGATTCCCGCGCAGGGCAAAGATTTGTGTGAACCACATGTATTTGCTCTGAGTCTGGGTCTTTGTGGGACCGTGGTCCTTGCAGTGAGGTAGGACTCAAGATGTATAATATGATCTTGACGGACTATTGTATAATATTAATTATTAAAAAACAAAAATCATGGTTAACTTTAACCGTCAATTAATTTTGTAAAATTGGCTCTTCACGCACACACATATAAAACACACCTACACACCCGTCACTCGCACACGTGCGTACAGATTGAGTCATAGTTACACATAGCATGTGGGAATGCCCACGCGAATATCTATAGCCGAATTCAGTTCGACCACCCACCGAAATCACTAGACCCCTCGTTCTTTATTCGACACTTTACTGAAAAGTTCATGTTAGACTGGACAACGAAGCTGAACTGCCAACGTATACAGACCTCTAGTCTGTTGTCTATAGTTTGAACAGAGGGTACAGTTTATACTGGTTGTTTGTTGGCATGCGCTAGAAGTAAAGTCGCGAACGCACCTTATTTAGTGGTCTTGAGTGAATTTTCAGTTGCTCGCAGTAGGGTGTAGCAGCAAAATCTTTTTTTCCCGACTGCGCCAAGAGAAGGGTTATGTTTTTCGATCGTATGTATGTATATTTCTTTTGGTACGCTCTGTAGTCTAAACCGTTTAATGGATTTTAGCTTGAGATGTGTCGTTAGATTCTTCATCCTGCAAGTAAAAAATAAATTTAATAGAACAAAAAACCTGACTGTGAACAAAATTGTACGGTGGAATGCAGTTGTAAGCTTTGCAGTCCAAATTTGTTCACAGTCGAGTTTTTGTTTTTTTTCTTACTTAAAGTATAAAGTGACAAGGACAGTCTTCGTAATCTTCTTGGTGTAGCGCTTAGGTCAATGAAAAATGTTTTTTTTTTAAATAAAACTAATTTCTGAAATAAAAAAAAAACAATATAGAATGACTTGATTATTATTTCTAAAACCTTTTCTTCCCTTTTTGTGTGTCTGTTTATGGCAAAGCGCGAAGTCTTGTAGATCTATTAACATCGTGCATAAGTATTTCAAATACCTAAATAATATTTTATCTATTAAAGCAATTCAAACATAATTATCATCATCATCGTCGACACAACCAATCTCCGCCCACGGGTGAGAATGATCCTCGATTCATTAACCGACTTCAAAAAAGGAGGAGGTTCTCAATTCTACTGTTTTTTTTGTGGCTCAAACATAATTGCCACTACGCCCCGAGTGTTTCAGGTGGTCATAAGTGACGGTTACCGTTTACCATCAGACGGGCCGTAAGTTTGTCTGTTACAATAATAATTATCTCCAAAACAGCAAAAATAAGAAAAAAAATAAACTGCTACGCGACCTCACTGCGAGCATTTCATCTCCTCACCAAATAAGCCGGTCGCATTCTGCAACGTCTCTATTAATATCATAATTGCCCTAAACATGCCAAAACCGTTCTTACATGTCTGTAATAAAGTTCAATTTCGTATCAACACACAATTTTTTTTGACACTAATTAATGGAATTTGCAAAAAATATTTGCTATTTTGCAAATGATTTCAGAGAAATTTAAAGCAAATAATACCTATGATTACTCAAATAAGTCGATATAAACACTTCAGTCACCAGTTTAATGGTTAATTTCCTTTTTCAGCAAACCGGTGCATTAGTGTTAAATATATCTCCAGAAATAGTAAAGAATGATCTACTATTGTCGCGAATTCCATTATTGTTTAAATTAGTTATACTTTTTCTATCAAAATTTGTTTTTTTTTTCAATTTTTAATCGAAGGGGTTTCTCAATTCCGTTCAGTATATTGTTATGTTTTTTTTATTAGAGAGGATACACACTTTCAGAATGGAGCCGCAGAAATATCAACAAGATCTGTTTAGTAATTTGGTTTTAAAATCAAAAGAACTGGAAAAATATGTCAGACAAGTAACAGAAATTGCGTATTTTGCTGTTTTGTGACATTTCAGTGGTTTTTATCAGTAAATCCATCAGAAGACAGTTTTTTTGGTTTAAGTAAATATTTCCAGTTAGAAGTTATGCAAAATAAAACAACTTTCTCCAATAAGAAACTAACAGATTTTACTAAAATTTTTATCTTCGAAAATCAACCGATGTTGCCATTGTGTTGTTTTCTTTTTTGTGTTGGCAACATGGAAACAGATTTAAATTTTGAGTACTGCAGCAATTTCATTATTCCACATTCATTATTCCATTTAATTAAAGGTACGTTCTCAAAACTTTGGCGGTTAAAATGAAATTTGTTCCAACGGGCGCTGTGTAAATCCAAAAATAACTCAATAAAAAACCGACCAACTAAATTAAACTTTAGTGCTTGGGCGTAAAGACCAATTTTGTCAGTTAGAATAGTAATAAACTTACGACGTTTTAATCAGATACTCGTCCAAAGTTTCGCCTGAAATGGTGTCGCGATGCAGTTTTTCCGTCTCACTCTGATGTATTGGGAATTCTTTGAGGATATCTTCCGTCCCTTTCTAGCTGTGTTGAGCACAGAATATTTCTGATGCGTGATAAGTGACTAATATTTACGTTTTTTCTACCATATCTTTTGATCAGCTGATGAATTTTCTATGAGTAATGGGAGGCCTCTTCTGCAAGAGACCGCCTGGGGAAGTACCATACCTTTACCACATATTCATCCGCCAAGCAGTAGTGTGCAAACATTACCGTGTTCCGGTTTGAAGTGCCTTGTTTCCAGCGAAATTACCGGGCTTATGAGCTGAGAGCGCAGTGCAGTGCAAAGGAAATAGGGATTCATTTTTATGAATATAGATTAGTCACCACAGACGTTGGATCCCAATCATCCACGACGATCACGTTCGTTCGTGATTGCGATCGGATCGGCCACCTCGCGTTACAAAGTGACGTGCTGCAATGCGCTGTCAAAGGTTGGCGCGTGGCCGGTGGCTGCCAACTCTAACCACCTGGAGGCATACCATGACCTCTTATAGCGTTTCAATTGGAGACCTAAACTGAACCGCGTCGCATAATCGTACCGTGACGTCTTACTTTTTATGTTTCTACCATTTTCAACCTAAACGTGGTCCACTTAAGATTGAAAATGGCAGCAACCTAAATTGAGTCGTTAATAAGCCATTTTCAACCTAAACTATATCCAGTTTAGGTTGAAAATGGCAGCAATATAAAATATAAGACGCCACGGTACGATTATGCGACGCGGCTCAGTTTAGGTCCTAAACTGAATCGCTATAAGACGTCATGGTAGGCCCCCTAGTTCTGTCTTCCGTTGCTATATCATGTTACGCTTTGTTTCGTTTCTAAACTCAAAATTGGGATACAATAATTTTTCCCACAGTTCTGAACAAACAGCGGCGTTCGCCGTTTATTCCAATAATATTTTTGTTGTCTTCCGGCGACAGTAGTAAGGGATTGTCTCTTAATAAAAGGGGGGGGGGGGGGGGTCGAGGCCTGCCATACAAGTTAGATCAATAGTTAAATAGATAGATAAACTCTTTATTGTAACACCACAGAACAAAGAAAACTTAAAAACTAGAACAAAACAAGTTTACCAATTAGTGTCACAATGAGCGGTCGTATCGCTCAGAGCGATCTCTTCCAGACAACCATGGACAGTTTGAAGCACTCATACTGACTCATGAGTGACCACTTTAACCTGTGACTGCTAACTGGTGAGTGGTGATGGCTGTTGGTAAGTCATATGCAAAATTACTGAGCATAATATGAGACTTCAGAGCCGATGTCTCAGGGTGACGAGTGACGAGTGACGGGTGACGGGTGAGTGGCTCTCGGGGTGGGTGACTGTTTGACTAGACGAGCAAGTCTTTCGCCTGATGGTAAGCGCTGCGCCTGCCCATAACAGTTACAGTGCCACCCAGAACTTTTGATTGCACAATCATGCGCGGCACTGCACTGCGCTCGTCACCCTGAGACATTGATTCTAAAATCTCATACGCCCAGTAATTTCGCTGGAAACAGTGCCCTTCAAACCGGAACACAGTAATGTTTCGATACTACTGCTTGGCGGATGAATATCTGGCAAAGGTGTGGTATATTTGATTTATTTTTCTTTAATTTACAATAGTTTTTAATGGCACCATATTTGGAAAATTAATTTATAATGTAAATAATTTGTGCATTCACATTGCAATTGTATTTTTTTTATGAAAAAAAAAAACCAAGACATAAACGACTTTTTTTTAAATTTAATTATATAATGTACATGAAACTTAAGTTTTTGACTTGTAAAAGCGTATTAATGTTGCCTACTTGCCTACAATAAATGATTTGATTTTTCTAACGTATCGATAAAAACAGCTTAGTTACAGGAAATAGGTAAGAAAAAAAATCATCAAGACAAAAACAATAATATATCTAGTCGGCTGCCAACGTCGCAGTTACCGCAGAGGAGTAGGTATTTTAGGTAGGTATGCAGTAGGTGTCTGGTTAGCGTTTTCCCACGATGTGATGCGACTGGGTGCGCATGTGTGGGTGGGACTCACTAACACACTGAGCTCGATTTTAGTGTAACAATTTGGTTTGGTCCACTTTGTGCATTACATTAGAAACTAGAGGTTTGAATACTATAACTAGTTATTCATAGGATTCTGGCGAAGGCAATAGTGTTCAGAATGGACATTAATTTCAGGAAAAATATGAGAAAATATTAAAAATGAAATGTTTACTGGGACACATAGTAGAAGTAACTTTAACTAAAAAAATATTCCATGAAAAATATTTCTATAAAAAATTCATAAAAGTTATTTTATAAATTTACGAAACGTAATTCTCTCTCTCTTTCTATCTTCACCATCTTATATCTCCCTCTCAACTTCCGTTCGCCTTGCCCGATCACGCTTTTCGTAACGCATTCGCCAGCTTACTCCCCAAGTCAAGCGTGCGTAAAGTAGTTTTACTTCAATAAAGACTAGCTGTACCCGGTTTCACTCGCGCTATTCCAGTTTTCCGCAAAAAATGCGTTTCCCAGGCTAAAAAACAAAATCAAAATCGGTTCATCCGTTCGGGAGCTATGACACACACACACACACACACAAACACATACACAGGGACGTTAAACTTATAAAACCCCCCGATTTTACGTCGGGGGTTAAAAAACAGTCCATGTCACAAAACAAACAACTGAAAAAAAAAACAAAAGTTCAAACGAAATGACGATTCTGTTGTTTTCTTGAATTATAAAAAAAAAACCCGGGAAACATAGACGCTGCTGATTGGATCGATTAGGATTGACCGTGTGTGGGCGTGAATTGGCATGACAGCTATACATGTGTGGTGAATATGAACGATAGGCAGTACGGTGTATGGCCAACATAACGAAAGAAACGAGAATGTACGAGATATGCAATTCCAATAACACGAAGTAATAAAATAATTCCACACCCCAATAAAGCTATCAAAATCGTTTAGATCTATATTAACGCAATCTGAGGGAGAATGGGCAATTCATTGAATACACCAGCCGCGGATAACTTGTTTCATGGTGACTCTTTCACAGTGGCGTTTAAAATCCGCAGCGGCTCCCATTAACCTTTCATCAAATCAATCAGAGTGGCTGGTAGTTAATATGCGGGTAGGAAAACGTTAAAAATGCGATCCAAAGAACTGACTCCTAAGTTACCAGATTACTATGACGATCTGATACACTAGCGCCCGGTTCGATTTGGTGGCTATTGCATTAGAAGGCCAAGCTATTATCGCGAGTGTGCGATGGAATTACACGATGCGCCACCGTTACATGGTGGACATTCCATCTTTACGCACGAAACGATATGCCTCCACATTCATTATGCGTACCGCAAAGGAGTGGACCTCCCTGCTTCAGTCTGTGTTTCCCGAGCCTGAGAGTCTTCAAGACACGAGTAAATAGGATGCTTCTGGGTAAGCGTGCACCATCGTAAACAGTTTTTTCACTTAGCATCAGGTGAGATAGTCGTCAAAGGCGAACTTATTAATTAATGAAAAATAAACAAATCGCAGCGTTTTATTTTGTGAACGTCGTCGTGTCTGCAGCGGCAACAGAACGCAAGTACGAAAGGCGTCTATTAGGTTAGCAGCGCGTTTAGGGGCCACGCAGCAGCAACAATGAAGGACAAATTAAGTATTTACTCCCTCGGCTGGCTCGCCGATCATCCCTGAGGATTAACAAGGTGCTAGTACACGCCGGGACAATGGTATTGGGTCCTCCTCTCTCCTTCATTCGTTTACTCTCTGACGAGCGTCGGGATGTGCCCGGACAACGTGGTATTGGCTGCTGGGTCGTTATTCTGCATGACCACCTAGACTCGTTTTATGAACTGTCAAAATATTCAGGCGCATTTCGAGAAGTTTTAAGGTTCAAAATAAGTTTGTAGCGCATTATGACATCACGCGTTTTTGGCTAAGAATTTCATGTGGCATCGCGAATAGCGGAATTGTTGGCTCAGCTGTTAGCTTTGCTGAGCAGATGCTTAGCTTAAGTAACTGCTTAGCATCGCACTAAGATAATGTTAAATAGATAGGTAAACACCTTATTGAAACACCACAAAACAAAGAAAACTTATCAATTAAAACAAAACAGGTTTTTAATAATTAGTGCCGCCATGGGCGGTCTTATCGCTAAGAGCGATATCTTTCAGACAACCATGCACGGAGATGGAGCAACAAAAAGACATAAAACAAGGCATAATGGTGAAACGATAGTGAAAACTGAAGCGTGAAACCGTGGGACGCCGCTGGGGTTATCTAATTTATTATTTATTTATTTCACAAAATCCACAGACCATAATTTATCAAATATATTTTAGGTATTACATCTAATGACGGATTTAATTTATAAACTTACTACCTTACTTAATAGATTTACTTTTTTTTTTTACTTTGTTTCAGGCTCCTTTTGGAGGGTACAAGATTTTGGTCCTGCACTGCAGAAGCGGACATCAAATCGTCAATTAGCTACATGATTGCAGCGCGGCACGCGACCGACGCACGCTCGATGTGCACTTCCCCGTGTGTACGCCCCTTACAGCCACGCACGCGGCAAACATTAGCTGGTGCAGAATGGACACTGATTTTGATGTCCAGTTTTATGCCTAAACTTACTTGACCTCTTGGAGGCTAGAGATTTTTTCATAAATAAATACGCACTTATAAAAAATTGGAGACGAAATTTATATGGGTTTTTATTTTATTGTTTTCTTTTAACATCAAAATGTATTCTTTTGCAAAAAACTGATGTTGACTTGAGATTCGCACGAGACCTGAGTCTGTTGAAAGATTTGTTCCGATTTCAAGAAATTTTATTTTTATATCAACATTGCACGTTGTAGGTAAATTCGTGACTTTTATTTGGGGATAAACTTCAATGGAATCTATTTAACAAAGACTGAACATTGGGAAATAAACAACATTTAAGAGATATATACCCTTTTAACAAATCACTTAAATGACGTCATTTTCAGACAACAAATCACTTGAATTATACGTCGCCGCTGTAGTTTGGGTACATTTTGGCACCAAACCAGAAATTAAAAAAAAACTGCGGAAGTACTCGTTTTGTTTAATAACTGGACAAGAAGTTTGTATTTGAATTTGTTTCATAACGATTGTTACTTTGTATTTAATTTCAAAGTTTGAAGTTTATGTTACTAATTATAATCATAATTATTTGCTATTATGAAAGTCTATTTTATTTTACAATAAATTTATCCTCAACAAATAATCTTTTAGATTTAAAAATACTGCATTTAACCGTGTGTATTGTATACAAAATGATTGTTATGCACTTTTATTATTATAGTCAATAAATAATTTTTGTAACTAATATTATTGTTACTATGCTATACAATTATCAGAATTTGATTTAAAAATAAAAAAATTGTATTTTTCTTTTTTTTTTTGTATTTTTTTTTTTGTATTGTTTTTTTTTTTTTTTAATTCTGATAATACAATTTTGTATTTTTAGGGCAAGTTTAAAAACAAATATTACAGTGACATATCTATGTGGTTATAAATACTTTTTGCACAGTTGGTAGGAGCGTGAGATTTGTCATTTCATTTGCCGTCACTGCGTATTGGTTTAACCGTACAATGTCCACAAAATTTATACTAATTAAGTTTTTAGAGAATAATCCTTACTTATATTATAAATGCGAAAGTAACTCTGCCTGTCTGTTGCTCTTTCACGCCTCAACTACTGAACCGATTGAAATGAAATTTGGTACTGAGATAGTCTAGAGCCTGAGAAAGGACATAGGGACAAAAAGTATTTTAATGCGATAAAAGCATTGTAAGGGTTCGAAATAGGGGATGAAAGTTTGTATTGAAGTTTCGTCATTTTTGAAGTTAGAAGCTTCAAATTTATTTTTTAGGCATTTAATTAGATATAAATAAATATAAAATTCTACGCGGGTGAAACCGCAAGGCGCAGCTAGTAATAAGTATATTAATTAATAACAAATATAATTTACAGCCATCATTTAATTATTTACTAGGAATTTTGCTTCTCTATGTGAAGCTGGTGTATTACCATATTTTTAGCTATACCTGGGTAACGTCAGGCACAGAAGTATTATCAATGTCTTATTTGACTGAGTTACGAGACGAGCAGGTCGTTCACCTGATGTTAAGCGCTACGCCTACCCATAACAGAACTTGGCATGGCCTTAATAGAATGGAATAGAATAGAAAACTCGTTATTTTCTCTTTTGTTTTTTGTTTTTTTTTTTTAAATTTTCTTTTCCCTTTTTTTCCTAATAGCCAGTAAAATCTAAAGTTTAGTTAAATAAAATAAAAAATCACATAAATTAGTAAAAAATAAACAGGTAGAACTATTTCGAAAAGACTGACATTACCTTGCCATAAAGCTTGTCCCAAAAAAAACTCAAAACTCAAATCACTTATTGTAAATAGGCAAAAGTATTGCACTTTTACACGTCAAAAATATTAATATCTAATTAATACATAGACTAAAACAACAAAATTAATTCAAAATCTGATCTACTAAATTAATGATTATCTAATTATGGTTTGAGTTTGAAAAAGGACATTCCCTTTCAAGTGGTGACTCATGGCTGAATATCGCACAGGAAAAGGAAACTCCATTGACTCTACCAGTGCTTCGGAAATACGCCCGTCAGAGAAGATAGCACCAAGAAACTCTACGGCGATGTCATTTTTTAAATTGTCTTCATTAAATTTATTATATCCCCCTTCCTTATCTAAGATTATGTATTTATTCTTCATGCAACAGGGCTTCTTTTTTAATTCCTAGGGTGGTACGTCGTAGGGTAGCAACAAAAAGATCTTTAGATAGGGGTAACGCGTGACCACTCAATACGGTAGATTGTAATACGGCAGATTAATCAGTACTGCCAATTTGTACGGCAATTAGGGATGTTAACTTTATAGAGATTCAAATGGATTTCTATTAATTAGTTCAATGAAATAGATACCGTATTGATTATAGGTGGAAATAATGTTTTGTTCGCAAATAATTGTTTGATTAAAGTCATCATCATCAACCCATAACGTCTCACTGCTGGGCACGGGTCTCCCCTCACTTTCGTGAGGAGGATTAGGCTATAATCCACCACGGGGGCCCGGTCCGGATTGGTGGATCACATACCCAACTCCGAAATAATTCTTGGCTAGGTATGTGGGTTTCCTCACGATGTTTCCCTTCACCGAAAAGCGAGTGATAATTACGTACATATGTTATATTTTACAAGAAACACATTGGTACGTGCCTGCGCTGGGATTTGAACTCACGACCTTCTGCTTGGAAGGCGGACGTTCTACCACTAGGCTACCGCGCTTTGATTAAAGTAATAATAATAAATAATAATAAGGCGTTACGGTCTCAGACATAGATCTTGACCTTAACTAGGATTCCCTGTATCTAGGGAATCAGGAACTACGAGGACCATGGTCCCACAAACACTCACACTCAGAGCAAATATTTGTGATTCACACAAATCGAACCCGCAAACTCACGCTTCGCAGTTGCCTCATTACCCAGTTACGCCTTGGATGCCTTTGAAAGCAACATAGTTTTTTATTTGGGTTTGGCATTATATACTTTTTTGCATTTACCCTGTGTCAAGGATTAAAAAAATCTAGATTTTCCATAGTTTATAGTCAAAATTTCAAGTCCGAGTCAGTAGTCAGATAGTCTAGTCAAAGTCACGATTTAGTAAACTGATGAGCGCTTTACAAAAACTTCTTGGAAGAATTGAAGAGATCACGAATTGACACGTTTTTTGTCCTTCTATTATTCATCCACAAGTTAAAGAACACTGAATGGATAATACTCGTACATAAGTTCACGAAAACCATATGTTATTAATGTTTTTATCTATGTGTGTGTTTGTAATTTGACGACCATAAGAGTTGTAAGCGAACCAGTAGAGGGCGTCAGGGAGTTGGTGTACTGCTTTCCGCTGGGATCGTAGCATGTGGGAAGATGTAGTCTCTGCCTATGCCAACGGGAGATAGGCGTGACTATACAATAGAATAGAATAGAAAACTCTTTATTGTACACCAGAAACAAAAATAAACACAGTACAGAAAAATTACAATAGGTAAACAAGGGTAGTACAATGGGCGGCCTTATGGCTGAAAGCGATTTCTTCCAGACAACCTTTGGATAACCTTTGTATATATACAAAAGTTGTAAGACCAATCGGCGCACGAATTAACATGACTACCGACTAATCGATTTAATTAATCGATTGTCTACTTGTTGCCAATGCAGATCGATTCTATTTCTGCACCTCACTAATTATGCAACAGTGCGTCGATTGTTGTGGGGTGCGACTTATTAATACAGCAAGTTCACTGTCGATGTGCGTTGTTGTTGTTGGGCTATAGGGTGAGCGATTTTATAAGCGGAAAGTTTCGATCGATTCTATTTTTTGAGGATTGAAAAAGGAGGCCACTAAGTTTAACAATCGCATCTGAAATACTAAGTGGCCTATGGATAAATTTAACACGGTACTTTTTATAGTTAACTAAATCGGTAAAAAAATAATTAACTGACTGGTGGTGAACGTTGAAATTGTCTCATCCTCCTCACAAGTGGGTTGAGACCTGTGCCCAGCAATGGGCAGATGGCGATGAAGATAAATATTTTTTTTTTCTTTAAGTATGTTAAATGAAACATAAGTGTTGGACCTGCATTAGTTATGCCTACTTGCAATAAATGATTTGAGTTTTGAGAAATAGAATAGAATAGAAAAACTCTTTATTGTACACCAGAAACAAAAATAAACACAGTACAGAAGAATTACAATAGGTATACAAGGGTAGATAGATAGATAGATAGATAAACTCTTTATTGAAACACCACAGAACAAAGAAAACTTAAAACTAGAACAAAACAAATTTTACAATTAGTGTCACAATGGGCGGTCTTGTCGCTCAGAGCGATCTCTTCCAGACAACCATGCACGGAGAGGAGTAATTAGTACAATGTTATAGTAATAGTAGTAGTAGTACTGTAATAGTTTTTTTTTTTAAGTTTTGAATGAAATTGGTATAGAAAATTGCTTTTGTCATGGCCCGACCTCGTTCGCCAGACGCGAGCGATACCAACGCGGACTCACATCTGCTGGTGTGACCTTCGCCTGTTCGTCGACTATACGTAATAGAAATTTTACTATCATTCTAAATGAATATACATATCTCAACTTTATAACCCTGTTGCTATTAATTTGCGACACAATTTTTATGCTTTTTTGATGGATAAGTTTCAGCAACAACAACTGGAAATAGAATAGAATAGAATAGAAAAACTCTTTATTGTACACCAGAAACAAAATTAAACACAGTACAGAAGAATTACAATAGGTAAACAAGGGTAGTACAATGGGCGGTCTTATCGCTGAAAGCGATTTCTTCCAGACAACCTTTGGATGGACAGTAAAAAACATTTTTCGATAGTTTGGTGGAAATCGGTTTGTTGACCAACATTTTTTTTTCAATCGAATTAAAACCCGGTTAAGAGCTTGTGTTCAACCTATCCAACGATACTCCTTTACAATTAAGAGATTAATTATTATTATTGGTGATTTTGATGTAATTTTGTTTATTGAAAATCGATGCGAATCGGAACGCTGATTGGTTTCATTTAGTTAGCCGCGAATTGTGAAATACGACCGTTTTTTTTTTACATTATAACATACATGAAAATGTAAAGAGGACTAATAAGACATTTTGCCCATACTAAAAAAAAATACAAATTTATAAAAGTATGTGATACAGAAAAGTCACCACAGAATAAGTAGTACTGTCAGCCTCAGAAGTATCTGAACGCAGGTAGTTAAATCGGAACCGAAGTCGGAGTCGGAGTTTATCAAATTGGTTTGTCGGAGTTGGAACCGGAGTCGGAGTCTGAGGTGGAGTCGTTAAGGGCAGGCCAGACATTATTCAACCAGCCTGTTAAATTTCAATTAAACATACATTTCATAGGCAAAATATACTTAAGTTTTCAATTACAGTTAGCAAATTAAATTTAATCAATTGACTCATAAAGTAGCAAGCCATCCGATTTAAAAGTGTCGGAACCGGTGTCATATCAATTGGAAGTATCGCCTTATCGGAGTCGGAGTCGAAGTTCCGTAACATTCTGAATCTGAACAATCTGAACATGTCCCAATTTCCAATTTGAGTTAACACACGATTATTTTCGTTTTAGTAAATTAGGAATTTTATTTAACGGAGCTGTTAGCAATTTTTAAGTTAATTGACCCAATCGGCAATTTCGTGCCGATTGGGAGATAGGCAGTACGGTTTATACCCACCATTATACGCGTAAAAATACTTTTTTTTCGTTGAATAGGATTTTTAAATTATTGAGATACTAGCTGCGCCCCGCGGTTTCACGCGCGTAGTTCCCGTTTGTCCCACGAGAACATACTATCGGGATAAAAAGTACCCTATTACTCAATCCAGGTTATAAACTATCCGTGTTCCAAATTTCATTCGAATCCGTTCAGAAGTTTTTGCGTGGAAGAGGAACAAACATCCATCTATCCATTCTCACAAACTTTCGCATTTATAATATTAATTAGTAGGATTCAGCAACTTTTAACTCCTTTGAGGCGACCATTTGTTTCATGTATTACACGAAAATAGTCATAGATTGAGTGTTACAGAACAGAACACATCACCATAAAAGTGCCTATTCCCGAAAGCAGCGGCCGAGGCGCACCACCTGTCTACAGAAATAGCTGGGCGTTGCACTTTGCGCACTTGCAGGCTGCAGATACCCCGCGCCGAGGGTTACTGTGCGGAGTATTCATTGAACAGTATACAATGCTGCACCATTTAATAGAAATTCAGAATTAAAAAAAATGGGTCGCCTATATTAATAAAAATATAGCTAAGAACACTACTATAATTAACCTTTAAAAAAAAAAAAAACAAATTCAAAATCGGTTCATCCGTTCGGGAGCTACGATGCCACAGACAGACAAACACACACATTATTTAATTTAATTCTTATCAACCGTCGTTTTTGCGTCGGGGGTTAAAAATTAATTAATTGCTAATTGTGATAATAATAGCAAAAATCGATAACGGATGGACCGATACGGCAATATTTTTTTTTAAATTAATGTTTCTAAAAGTTCAGGTTTTTAGGAAAAATAATTTAAATAGTCGACCAAAAATTGGGAAATAGGAAACATATAGAAAACCAACAAAATACAAAATGTATAATAAAAACAAAATGAAAAATATTTTATAAAAACAATATAAAACAAAAACAAATAAAATATTTATTGATTGTTAATTTTTATTTTTTTTGCCAATAAAAATTCATTTTTATTGATTTTTTCATTTATATTATTACTACTCTTTATTGAAAAAACTCTAAACATAAAGTGCCCGGGAATGACCCACTTTGCTCGCACTTAACGAGGAGCAAAATGCCTGTTTTCGAATACATGGGATGAAAATACAATTTCAAACTTCACCCTGGCCACATGTATAGCAAAAAAAAGAAACGCAATGTATTAAAAACATTTCACAACAAACACGAATGCAGTTGCTACAGCATTCGAAGCAGAAGTATTGGTATTCCATTGAGTTAAATCAATGAACGGCGATGACACTGAATTTAGCCGATTGTTTTGTATACTGTTGTTTATTCTGTTGTCGATTGTTGTCGTCGATAAATAGGACATGCATTGTAGAACAGGGCGTGTCTTGTATTTAATTAATTAAGCTAAAGATTGCGGCTACTAAGACCATTAGTTATATATTCTGATGCTATATTATATCGTAGGTACAATATGTAAAAACAAATTGAGATGTCATATAGAAGGAAGTTTGACTAAAGTTTATGTAAAACTAAATTGACTACTTGTCACTAGTTTTTGACAGATATTCATACGCCAAGCAGTATTGTGCAATTATTACTGTGTTCCGGTTTGAAGGGCACTGTTTCCAGCGAAATTACTGGGCATATGAGACTTTACATCCGATGTGTTAGGGTGACGAGCGCAATGCAGCACCGCGCAAGATTATGCAATGCAACGTTCTGTAACTGTTATGGGCAGGCGTAACGCTTACCATCAGGTGAACGACTGACCAGTCTATTTAGTCGATCATATTTGAAATAATAAGAACCATGCGAAGTTTTCTGTTTCACTTACTCTCGTGTAAGGGTATTACGAGCTATTAATCTTCCTTCTATAGCTTGTTTTCATCCTTTATTTCCAATATTTGTACTGTCAAGTTGAAATGTTCTATTGTAATCGTGACCTATAATGAAAGTAGGAAGGCGCTACTACAAAAGTGAAGCTTCAACTATATGCCTGCAAATGCAAAAGCCTCACGCACACATTCACATCATTAGTATTTTCCTTACAAATGGGATATTGGACCATACCATGGATATTTATTCTGCGTACTTTTGTTTGTAATACTAATGTTAGTGACCATATTACTTGCCATCATTGCTATCTTACTAATGTACGCAGTATGTAAGGTTTCCTTTTTACTGAATTTGGGTTTTTTTTTTCAAAAGGGTTTGTGTACATGTCAATTACTCAAATATGTTGGTCAACACACTGCTCTTGCTGTGGTTAACTTTGTTATTTGGCGTTGCATCCTCCTGCTTTTTCATAAGACGATGCATGATCGTAAGTATACAATCTTCAAGCTGAGATGTTATAATGTAAGTACTTATAATTAATAAGATAATGTAGAAATATATAGTTTTAATTCCGCCTAAGTTGTCTGATGAATGTATGATAGGACTTTGTTGGATGACCTAACCCCTATGACAAATCTATCAGTTAAAAAAAAAAAACAAACCCTGACTTACTCCTTCCCAAGTTCCCAACTTCGGCGGAATTAAAACTATATATTTCTACATTATCTTATTGATTATGGATTTCCGCAAAATAACGCCTGATTCTATTAACTACTTATAATTAGCTTTTTTATAAACAGTTTTTAAGTTGGATGGACATTTGTTCAAGTTAAATCTTACGAATCAATTTTTGATCCAGTATTCATTATTCAGAATAGTTAACATTTTACATCCTTGTCGAGTTTATAAAATGTTATGGCGACAGGCAGCTGATCTGATGAAATAGACTTTATAGACGGAAAGAAACTATTGTAAATCAAAAAAAATATCCTAAAACCTAGATTTAGAATTCCTCATTTAAAACTACTGACCTACTGGAGCGAGCTAGGTCGTCAAACTCATATGGGTGTTGAAATTAGTAACACTGCTGAGCGAATACCGACTTTATGCTACACACATAGGGGTTTTTGCGTTGGAATGATTAGCGATAATTTAGATGGCAATTATCAATTTCATAACTCGTAACGATAGATATGGAACAAACAAAGTATTAATCCTTATATAAAAATGAATTAAACAGCTTTTTTACTGGAGGGTAAACTTAGCTTTTTATGTTACATTAGAATGCAATAAGATACTAAAAGTCCTGAAATGCATCCAAAACAGTATCTTAATTAATTAATCTTCAAAATAAACCATCACAATTAGACTGAACCGCGTCCGCCCAACGCCTGAAATGGCGCAAGGCGGGCGCGAATACCGAGCGCCCGTTACGGCTCGCGCGGGGGCGGCGAAATAACCAACCGAGGGATGGAAATACCCTTCATTAAAGTACCCAAGGGTTGTCTTTTGAAGTAAAGTTGATAGATAGGTGTGAAAAGTGAAGGAATGGCGGTTAAATCCGGGGGAGAACGCGTACGCGGGGACCGGCGCGCTAGCCATGTAAGGTGCGCGCGGTCGGCGCACGCGTCGCCTATATAAGATTCCCCCGCCGCTGCCAGCCGCACTCGCAGTCTCGCTGCCTTAGAGTCAACATCCACCGCGTCCCGACCCACACACAACCGCCAAAATGTGCGACGACGATGTTGCTGCGCTCGTAGTGGACAATGGATCCGGCATGTGCAAGGCCGGTTTCGCCGGAGACGACGCGCCCCGCGCCGTCTTCCCGTCCATCGTCGGTCGCCCCCGTCACCAGGGTGTGATGGTCGGTATGGGACAGAAGGACTCCTATGTAGGCGATGAGGCCCAGAGCAAGAGGGGTATCCTCACCCTGAAGTACCCCATCGAGCACGGTATCATCACCAACTGGGATGATATGGAGAAGATCTGGCACCACACCTTCTACAACGAGCTGCGCGTCGCCCCTGAGGAGCACCCCGTCCTGCTGACTGAGGCTCCCCTGAACCCCAAGGCCAACAGGGAAAAGATGACCCAGATCATGTTTGAGACCTTCAACTCCCCGGCTATGTACGTCGCCATCCAGGCCGTGCTCTCCCTGTACGCCTCCGGTCGTACCACCGGTATCGTCTTGGACTCCGGTGACGGTGTCTCCCACACCGTGCCCATCTATGAAGGTTACGCTCTGCCCCACGCCATCCTCCGTCTGGACTTGGCTGGCCGCGACCTTACCGACTACCTCATGAAGATTCTCACCGAGAGGGGCTACTCTTTCACCACCACCGCTGAGAGGGAAATCGTGCGTGACATCAAGGAGAAGCTGTGCTATGTCGCTCTCGACTTCGAGCAGGAGATGGCCACCGCCGCCGCCTCCACCTCCCTCGAGAAGTCCTACGAGCTTCCCGACGGACAGGTCATCACCATCGGCAACGAGAGGTTCCGTTGCCCCGAAGCCCTGTTCCAGCCTTCCTTCCTGGGAATGGAATCTTGCGGCATCCACGAGACCGTGTACAACTCCATCATGAAGTGCGACGTCGACATCCGCAAGGACCTGTACGCCAACACCGTCATGTCCGGTGGTACCACCATGTACCCCGGTATCGCCGACAGGATGCAGAAGGAAATCACCGCCCTCGCTCCCTCCACCATCAAGATCAAGATCATCGCTCCCCCCGAGAGGAAATACTCCGTATGGATCGGTGGATCCATCCTGGCTTCCCTCTCCACCTTCCAGCAGATGTGGATCTCCAAGGAGGAGTACGACGAGTCCGGCCCCGGCATCGTCCACCGCAAGTGCTTCTAAGCGCGCTTCAGACAGCTGCGCAGGAGTCGTCCGCGGCTGCTGCGTGACGCTGGTGCTGTGTGTTGTGGTTCTACTATCCGAGTCGGAACGCAAGCATTTGTACTGTTGTACGTAGTGATACCTGAACTGAACATCTAATATAACGCCATCTACTATAATGTAATTTATTGTATAAAATTTATATAAATTTAATTTTTCTTTTTTATTTTTATTATTATACACGGGATCGTTATGGATCTCACGCCAAATGTAATTAATAAATAAACGGTTAATTTATTTATTTTAATTACATTATTTCTTTTTATACATTTCATTGACTTTGGTTATTTGATTGTAGTTTCCTGATACCTCACTTCCTTTCACAACAAAGTGTAGGATTACACATAGGTAGGTACACGATTAGGTAGAAGTCACACCGAGACACAAGTCTGTAGGAACCCTTGCACCTGTCTATAAGTAGGTCATATAGAGGCAAGCAACATTCCATACAATAAGCTTTCAAGAGGCGAGCTGGCACACGCTCTCCAGAGCGGCAGTTCCTAAATTAGAATTCCATAACCCCACGCGCGCTGTTTATCCCCGCGAGCACTACCATAAATAGTAAAGACGGTATCCCGCGGCCAAAACCGACTTCTAATTTTATCTGGAGGCGCCTGGACTCAGCTAACCGATAATAAGTTAATGTTTCATCGTGGCGTTTCCTAAAATATCTGTAAATATCTACCAGCAACTTGGCTATTAATATTCCAGTCTCCCGGATCGTGCGCTCTCGTTTTTTCGTTTTACTCGTCTATGCGCGGGTTGCTGTGGCTGTGACGTTTGTGTTTACTAGTTTAATTTTAGTACGTTTTGCTGAATTAGAAATTTGAGAAGCAACGTGCCTTGGTTCACTGATCCATCTCGCACGGCTCTTGGCATAGTGGAACTATGCTTTTGGCTTTGATTCTTGAATGAATAAGTTCATTTTCATTTGTTTTATATTGATTCCTTTACGTTTTAAAATTTGAGCCGCATTGCGATCTTTCGTCACTCTTTTATCTTTTGCTGTCTATTGATTCTGAATCATGAATGAATAGTTTGTTTCCAATTATTTTATCAACGTGATTCATTTATTGTTTGATAATCTGAGAATCACCTTGGATCTTCGACTCTGACTTAACTAAATATCCATAGTATTTGACTCAATTCTTCACTCAATTCAGTATTTTGGCGGACTCTATCAAACTTTCTGTTATCGCTGTCTGACTTGTTAAAGCTTCAGTTCTTCGAAGGGGTTTCCCGAACTTTAGTAATGTGATATTGGAATTTCTGATATGATAATCTGGCATCTATTCGTCTTGTCTCCTAGTTTTCGTGTCTAAATATAATTTAAAATGTGTTGAAACTGTGTCCGGTGATTACAACAGCTGGGCATTCACGATGTCTACGGGTTTGAATGTGTTGATCGTTGGCTCAATGTCTTGGTGAAACTTCACGGTTTTTACAATTTCTTTGTAGTGTAGAATTTTACAGTTCACAGTTTATTTTATTGATACTGTTCAATAAATGTGCGGAATCATATTTATTGCTTAAACTGTGAATACAGAGATGGTAAATTGTGTATAATTTTGGAAACAACAGTTTATCCATTTCGGGTGTACAATATTAAATTATTACAAAAATCATTATGTTGAATTAACTAATCGTTACTGAAGTTTTTTGTAAACACAAGTTAGCGGAAAAAAACGCATATATCCTAGACAAAACGGGGAGTCTACACATATTTATTTTGGTACTAGCCAGGCCATGCGGTTCATCCGGGTTAAGTTTTATCCCGCAAGAACTATTACAGGATAGAAATAGAAATAGAAAAACTCTTTATTGTACACCAGAAACAAAATTAAACACAGTACAGAAAAATTACAATAGGTAAACAAGGGTAGTACAATGGGTGGTCTTATCGCTGAAAGCGATTTCTTCCAGACAACCTTTGGATGGACAGTAAAAAACATTTTTCGATAGTAGGGTGGGTGGCGTACTTACAGTATTTAACAGTCACAATACATTTAATACTTATGTTTTAATAATACACATACACACTATACTCAATAAAAAAAGAAAGAAGTAAGAAAAGAAGTAGATAAGAAGTATGCATCGTGTGGTAATCCAGGTAATAAACTATCTGGGTGCCAAATTTCATCTACATCTGTTCCGTGGTTTTTGCGTGAAAGAGTAACAAACATTCATCCATCCATGATATCGATGCTCACAAACTTTCATATTTATAATATTACTAGCGGCGCCACGCAGTTTCACCTGCGTAGTTCCTGTTGCCGTGGGAATAAGGGGATAAAATATAACCTATATTACTCGCTGATAATGTTGCTTTCCATTGGTGAAAGATTTTTTAAATCGGTTTAGTGGTTTAGGCGTGAAAGCGTATAGCGTTCTTAGCATTAGAATAGTAGGATTAGATCTGGCTTTGTTTATTTGAATTCAATTCGCGAAAGTTGAATAACTTCAAATAACGTCATATTTCAATTGCCCAACCAAGCTGTTTCCAGCAAGAGCGCTGTTTCCAGCGAAATTACTGGGCATATGAGACTTTAGAGCCGATGTCTCAGGGTCACGATCACAGTGCAGTGCGGCGCGCTATTATGCAATGCAAAGTACTGGGTGGCACTGTTACTGTTACGGACAGGCGTTGCGCTTACCATCACGTGAACGACTTGCTAGTCTCGTCAGTCAGTGAAAAAAACAAGTAAGTTCCAGTGCAAATCAATCTTCAGCCCCATCTCCCGAAGTTCACCACACAAATAGCGAGTGAATCAACGTTATCAGTAAGTTCTGACGTCATTTGGCAAAAAGCAACAATACTATAAAAGTACCCGCTAGAAATAAGCGGCGCGCCTTCAAACAAACAACCGAACTGTCATGTAATCTAGTGCAATCCATGAATCATCTCTGGGTTTCTCGCCAATTCTTTCACCTGACTCTTGAACATAATGTTTACCGTGTAAGAGCCATTTCTGAGACAAAATTTTGTTTGAGCCGCTGGCTTTGAAACTTTTGGTCCATGGGGTCCAAGCACGAGGAAATTTTTAAAGCAATTATTTCCTCGTTTAGTCGATGCCGCTGGTGACAAGAGGGCTGGCTCATTTCTCGCACAAAGAATAGCTATTGCTATTCAACGTGGAAATGCAGCCAGTGTTTTTGGCACAGTGCCTCATGGACACCCTGTTTTGTTAGCACAGTGCTTGGACCTCTTTTTTAGATTTTTAAGGTTTAGTTTTAATCTTTCCTGTTATTATTAAGAACACCCGCAGATTACAACGTAGGAATGCGCGGGGCAAAGCTCGCTAATCACTTCGCGTGCTTCTGCAATGCGACGGGCGGCTTCGCAGAAATGACTTTGCGAAGTCGTATCACTAAGATTTGTTTTAAGCTTCTGTGTAATGCCCACTGAACACCTTAAGTTTTGACTGTGCAGTTAAAAAGAAAGAAGTAGAAGAAGCAAGAAGAAGAATAAGATAGAAAATCTAATGTTTTCATAATAATATCACAGAATAGCTAACACGGCTAATATTGTGTTGTATTTATTTATTTATTTGAATTAAGCCACAAACGGCTTACAATAAACTTAAAAATAATAGACACAATTGAAATACCAATCAAGCTGCCACTAATATGTGAAATATATGAAATAAAAAGAACAGGAGGCCTATCATGACCTCTTATAGCGATTCAATTGAAGACCGAAACTGAACCGCGTCGCATAAAAAATAAGACGTCACGGTACGATTATGCGACGCGGTTCAGTTTAGGTCTTCAATTAAATCGCTATAAGAGGTCATGGTAGGCCTCCAGGACGATAGGTACCCAGCCGCAAACATTGAATTATTAATATTATTATATTATTATTTTATTTGACAATATGTAACTAGTACTGCTTGATTAATGAATAAATGGTAAAAGCAAAACGAAAAAAAAAAATTAAATGGCATGAATTGGGTATCTGCTATCTGGTGGTTGGTGCTTCCAAACATACAAACATCATTCCAAGAACTAAATCGAAACAGTCAGTTTATTCTAAATACAACAATTGAAGTGACATCGCCTCGTAGCTGTTGGCAACACAAATAAAACTAGTTTATTGTCTTCCACTGGCAACACTGCCAACTGCCGATGGACTGTAAAGCTTTCCCAGAACGAATTATTAGACTCGAATGTGCTGTAACTGCATGTAATTCAGCATGTCCGCAGCTTAGAGAGGAGCAGCTTCGTGAGGAGGGTTAGGCCATAATCCACCATGGGGGCCAGGTCCGGATTGGTGGTTGACATACCTAACTCCGGAATAATTCTCGGGTGACATTTACATCAATCATTCATTTTTTTTTTCACATACATATGTTTTACATGAAACATATTGGTACGTGCCTGCACTGGGATTTGAACTCACGGTCTTCTGCTTGGAAGGCGGACGTTCTCTCACTAGGCTACCACCGCTTGTATAAACTAGGAAGAAACGTCCAAGTTTAGTTAGTCTACTGCAATTTTTTTACTTTTTTATATTACTAAGTATAGAGGTAACCAAGTCGTAACAGTTACAGTGCCACCCGGAACCCTCCATTGCAAAATCCTGAGCGGCACTGCACTGCGCTCGTCACCCTGAGACATCGGTTCTAAAGTCTCATATGCCCAGTAATTTCGCTGGAAACAGTGCCCTTCAAACCGGAACAGCATGGTTTTCACAATACTGCTTGGCGGATGAATATCTGGCAAAGAAGTCAATTCACTTTAGAACTAATATTTTTCCTCTTAAATCTATAACTATTTATTTCCACTTCTTCTTGTCTTAAATCCCATATAGAAAAGAAAATCAAAATCAACTCACCTCTGAATTATTAAAATCTTTGCTTATTTTTTTTTGCATTATTACTTTTTATGTAACTATTGATTTTTAAATAATTCTTGCTCGTCCCTCTTCTTAATAATATACTCGTAAAAACACATATCCTGAAATTTTAAATTGACATGTGTTTTTTAATTTTTTCTTAACCATTTTTGAGCAAAACATAAACACTTTTCGAAAAGGTTGAGCATTATTATGTTTTATTTTATTAATAAACTCCATCTTTAAACTATAATAATATGACTTCAATTAAAACTGACGATGTCTGTAATTGAAATAGCTGTGAAAGGCGTCTAATATTCAACGTTGAGCTTCGAAGCTGCGCCATAGTACAGGAGCAAATGTCGATTAGAAGGATGTCACTTTAAAATTTAAATTTACATAAAAAACTAGGTCTAAATCTTTAAAACATAACTGTAATTAGATTAAGATAACTGAACATTACACTGCTTTACCTTAATTTAAATTCTATTTACGATAGCCTCTATAAAATGGTTTAGATTGATGTAAATTATAATATTCTTGATAAAGAAAATCGAACATAGACAGTTGCAAAACCCCTATTTTAAAGTATTCAAATATTGCAAAATAATAAAGATTGTAAATTATATATTAATTACGTGCTATTATGTCATCTTTAAGAATGTTGGATTGATAATAAAGAGATCACTTGTTAAGTGGTTAACGTAGTTAAATTTCTCAGTAAAAGTCGGGCTATTGAGATGAATACCATAGAAAAACGTAAAGTTAAAAAACAAAAGTAGTCGCGTTTCCATAATGTAAAACTAAAAGTTAAAAAAAAAACAAATGAACACATTTTCCTAGCACATAGCTCTTGGCCTACAACGAACCGCGAATATTTGCACACTGCGATATTAGGTAAGTTATCGCGGTCGCTCCATTACGACTGCTAAACTATATTAATAAATTATTATTAAGCATCGCGTCCGGGGATGAAACAGGATGGGAGGTGGGTGGAGTAGAGAGGGAGACAGTGGGTGATTTGATTACTAATAAACATAATTGATTTACACGGCATTATGCTGAGCTCAGGCCTTTTCTGACATCATTGCTTGTCTTGTCTTTGCCTTGTTCTTGTCTTGTCTTTCGATGTGTACGTGTTCATTGTTGTGCGCAGTTGTGTCATAATAAATGTTTTCTTTCTTTCTTTATTCGTTTATTTATGTTTTAAATCTTTTGTTTTCTTAATTTCCTCATTTCTCTTCTACCGAGTTTCCTATAAAAACCTGTGAAGCACTGGTTTATTTAAAGCATAAGACTGAAACAGTCATGTCCATTATTTCAGAAAACTTACGGCGCGTTACATGGGGGGAAGGGGGGTCAAAAATCTAAACTAACCCTAGTCTTATAAGCCGCTACCAGCAGGCAACGTAGCCAAAATGCTGGCAGCATTTCCACGTTCTGTGACAATTCTGCTCGTAACTAACTCTACCAGCAGATCCCAACCTAAGAGTATAGTGCCAAGGGGTGTATTGTGCGAATCTGCCGGTATCCGTCATAGAATTTAATTGTCGATAAAGGCTAATATGGCCGACAGCGATGCTCTTTCAGATGTACTCAACCGGAGCCGACCGGTTTTTATTAATTTTGTACGTTAGGTTGGACATTCATGGAGGGACGAGAGTTTTGGAATGAGTTCGCTTTCCTCTTCAGGTCGGATGTTTGTATCAAGTTGTCTTTATTGTTATATACACATGGCGCGTCGCACGTAATTGTAAGGAATCTTTTGTTTACTTTTGTATTTATCGCTCATTTGGGCCAATAACGTGTCATGTCGCGTTAACATGTTGAGAAGATGAGCGAAATGATGAGCGTGACATTTGAAGGGTTAACTTTAGTTTACATTTATGTGATTTGAAATACAGTTTTTTGCTAAATGCATTTATACTAAATGTATATAAATACATACGCAGATTAGATGCCTCTAGATTGTGCATCAAATTTATGTAATGTGGTGATTAGCTGACTGCGAATCGTGGGGTCGCGAGTTTTGATTCCCGCACAGAGCAAAGATTTGAGCCACAAGTATTTGCTCTGAGTCTGCGTGTTTATAAGACCATGGTCCTCGTAGTTCCTGATTCCCTAGATATAGGAAATCCTATCTGTGGGTCAGGTCCTATATGTGTGATCGTGTCGCATTAAAAATTAATTAAAAAAAAAGTTCTAATATAAAATCATCATCATCATAAACCCATATTGTCCCACTGCACGATTCTCGAATTATACAGTGAGCTTACCGTATAGTAAAAAAATAAACATTATTTTTCACAATGAAAAAATACTGACAAACTCATTGAAACCACGGTGGCACAGCTGTGCGAGTAACAAGAATCAATAACAGCCAATGTGGCATCATAATTTTTATATTAAGGCCTAATCCTCCTCACGAAGGGGTGAGACCCATGCTCAGCAGTGAGACGATATGGGTTGATGATCACGGTGATGATCCCAACATGCTCGCACAAGCTTGTTTGCCCGTGAATAGCCAACCTAACAACTAACAGATTCGATTTGAATGTTGCGTTATTGTGTCACACTGAATAGGTTGGAAGTTCAAAAGGTGTTCTGAACAATAATTCTGTTCTTTTTCGTCTCCATTGACTTGGAATTCGCTGTAAAGCCATTGTCGCCGACAGCTTTGATGTAAAGAAACGGGTTTAGATTAAATTTTAATTTCACCGGTGTTATGATTATTTTGTTTGGACTGAAGATTAATTTTGATTAATTCAGTCGGAATTAGTCACGGCAGTTTCAGGCATCTTTTATCGCGTAATTATATTTGTAGCTGTTGCCATTTTAATTATTTTTAATTATGATTTATTTAAGCGGTGGTAGCCTAGTGGGAGAACGTCCGCCTCCCAAGGAGAGGGCCGTGAGTTCAAATCCAAGTCCGGGCACGTACCAATGTGTTTATGTAAAAAGCATGTACGTAATTATCACTCGCTTTTCGTTGAAGAAAAACATCGTGAGGAAACCCACATATCTACCTGAGAATTATTTCGGAGGTAGGTATGTTAAACTAATACACTAATTGTAAAATGTGTTTTGTTCTAGTTTTTAAGTTTTCTTTGTTCTGTGGTGTTTCAATAAAGAGTTTATCTATCTATCTATCTATCTATGTTATCCACCAATCCGGACCAGGCCCCCGTGGTTGATTAAGGCCTAACCCTTCTCCCGAAAATATGTACGTTTACCACTCGCTTTTCGGTGAAGGGAAACAGCGTGAGGAAACCCACAGGCAATTATTTCGGAGGTACTTATCCACCTATCCGGGCCGGGCTCTCTTGGTGGATTATGGCCTAGCCCGCCTCTCAAAAGTAAGGTAAGACCCGTGCTCAGCAGTGGGACGATATGGGTTGTGATATGATGATGATCTGGAACCAAAAATAAACACTCGACCCATGAGGATATCATTAAAAAGAAGAAAAGATAAAGAAAGAAGAGAATTAGAGAGATGAGAAAGGAAAAGACGATCTTTATCGCATAAAGATGTTTTTGCTGCGAGCTCTCAATAACTATCGCGCCACTTAGTAAATTTTCTTATTTTCTTCGCCTTCCCAGAGTTTGCGTTTTTGAACGCTCGCCAAAGTTAATATAGCTCGGTATCTATGAGATTTGACATACATTACAACGTGTAAGATCTTTCATCATGTAAGAATAGGACGAAAAATTAAGAAAAAAAACACTTAAATTTTGTTATAATAAATGGAGTAATATTTTGTCGGTGTTTGCATTTCGCCCTTAGTGACTTTTCACACGTCCCGGCTGCCGGGTAGCCGGTGCCGGTTACCCGGCGGCAAGTATATTATGGGCATACGTACGTTAGTTTTTTCTTTCCGGGTGGTTAGGTCTGAATGTCAATATGTACTGATCTACACAACGTACGTACTTCAAAAAGAACTTTTACCGAAATGACTGATTTTCTATAGGTCTTCATTGTTAAATGTCGGAAATCCGTAAAGGCAGACACAAAACGTACATTCCGTTTTCACGTACCGGTGTAATTTTTCCGGCTGCCGGGTAGCCGGCGCCTCGAATCAAACATTGTGGGTTCGGTCTTAAGACCATAAGTACGTACGTGCCTGTACTGGGATTTGAACTCACGACATTCTCATTGTAAAGCGGATGTTCTCCCACTAGGCTACCACCGCAAATAAACATAATAACGACCGAAAAACAAAACCCTCCGTTTTTCAGTCAGGGGCCTCACCACGAACAGTTAAATCCATCCAGTTAAGGCCTTAAACTGAACTGCCCTGCTAACTGTCCCCACCAATATCGCCCAGCGTTCATAAGTCGACCAGAGACATTTATCCAAATAGAACGTAAATATTTTTTTGCATTTATGGGAGCTTATATAGCTCCATCTCATTCTCTTTCTCTCTCATTCTCTTCAGTCTATTTTGGAGTGGCGTTTGTTAATAATGAATGTGTGGTGCCAATCTAGGCCGTTCAGTTCAAGGCCTTAAAATGAACTGCATGCAATAAGAATATAAGAATAAGTACGTGGTTACCCCCCTGGTAATAAAAGACTTCCATTTCATTAATGGTAATCACAATTGAGAACCACATTAAGCAACCGTTTCCAATAAGAGAAAAATAAACCTCTAAGCCAAAGCAAACTTGAATCCCAAACCGTCTCCGAAGAAAAGCAAACAATTCAACACCAGACGTTGACACAAGAGGTAAATTCCTTACAAATGATAAATTCCTCCTAAAGCATTCCTTTTATAAATGACTAGCTATGCCCCACGGTTTCACTCGCCTAATTCCCGATTCCCGCAGGTACTCTGTATTTTTAAAAGACTTCAAAAAGGGGAAGGTTCTCAATATGTATGCATTGATTATTGGATGTTTGTGAGGTATGGATTATTGTGAGAAGAATGAATGATTGTGTGAAATTGTGTACTGTATTTTACTATTATATGTAAATAATTAATGTAATTGGTATAAACCGTTTTAATTATATAAATAAATAAATAAATGTGTATGATTTTTTGTATATTTCTATGTCTCTCTGTGTGTGTGTGTTTGTCTATGGCATCGTAGCTTCCGTATCGTAGCATCGTAGCTGTAAAACATATGTACGTAATTATCACTCGCTTTTCGGTGAAGGAAAACATCGTGAGGAAACCCACATACCTACCCAAGAATTATTTCGTAGGTAGGTATGTTATCCACCAATCCGGATCCGGCTCCCGTGGTGGATTATGACCTAATCCTCCTCACTAAAGTGAAGGGAGACCTGTGCCCAGCAGTGGGACGTTATGGGTTGTTAATGAATTAGTTTTCCGAATGATCTATGTACAGACAGGACTAAAAACAGTTTTATGATAGTACCTACGTTGTTAAATAGAAGATACGGAAAATGATAAAAAAATCCTTACAAAATACTTTGCGACCGCTAAGCGCGAAAATATTAAGTTTGTATGAATGGCACTCTTAGTTGTTCAAACATATAATGTAATTCGAACACGGGCTTGGGGTGGGAGGGGGTGCGGGGTGGTTCTGAATTTAATATAGCCAGCGCGCAGGGTTAAGGCGACGCGCAAATAAAACTGTATGAAACCGCACCCCCGAGATGTTAAGGGGATGCTGCTTTTAAACTTACTATATTTCATTTTATTATGAAAGGAAAATCAACGGCTTGGTGTTATAATTAAAAGTTTCCACAAATATTATAAGCTTTCGCTCGCGACTTATCGACTTATCGACTTATCGAGCCAATCATTTTAAATGTCGTTTCTATCTTCACCAACGTGTCAACAGTTACAATGATCTTCAACTTAAACGAAATGTATTTATTCAAAAGATAAATTTAAATAAGATCTATAGAAGTTCCAAAACCTTCAAAAGGGTTGCAATTTTCTTTTTTTTTTCTGTTTCTGTATTAAAGAGACGAGCAAGCCTCCCCTTAACAGAGTGTCTGCGGATATTTTTACAAACGTTATTACTGCGGGTGCAGGTTCTTTATTAAATTGTCGATGGAGGATCAACTGCACTGAGAGTTTGCTTGAGTCAGCCCTTGGTTTATTGGGGAGACAGTATTCTTTTTTATTGTACTGAGTGACGAGACGAGCAAGTCGTTCATCTGATGGTAAGCTCTACGCCTCCCCATGACAGTTAAAGTTTCACCCAGACCTTGCATTGCAGAATCCTGCGAGGCACTGCGAGACACTGCGGCTCTAACGTCTCATATGCCCAGTAATTTCGCTGGAAGCAGTGTCCTTCGAACCGGAAAACAGTAATGTTTGCACACTACTGCTTGGCGGAAGACTATCTGGCAAAGACGTGGTACTTCCCCAGGCAGTCTATTGCAGAAGGGGCCTACCACTACAAACATAAAATACATTACCTAACTTACGTAAGAATTAACCATTTTGTGATTTTTGTTATCGAATGGCATTCAAAAATTGGTACCCGGGAGCGTTCCAAATCCTCCGACCGAGTCATTCTACTCTAAAACTTAGTATTCAAGAAGTGGAATACGGATTTGGAATACATGCAATGCTTACATTTCACATGTCACTGCGCGACAAAGTAGGTGATAGGTACACAATATTTTATTTTAAGACAGTACTAAAAATATCCAGTAGGTGTACATCTAAGCAAGAATTAATTAATGTTTTGTATAGTTTTACGGTAATATTTAGTTTTGACAAGTAGCGTCCTCTATGGTGATAATGTTAAACCAATGTTTAATCGCTACTCGTCAATAGATGGCAGGCATAGACGCTAAGTCTTCTGTCTGTGCCACTTGATGGCGCTATTTGGAATTTTTATGTATTGACTTTTTTAAAGACCTTTTTTACTATTTGTTTTACTAAAATTATTGTACCTTTCTCAAGTATATTATTGATTTTGAAACCGTTTGCAGGATCTGTATTTTTGGTATTAATCAGTAGTTTTACCTTAAAGTATTTAATATAACAATTAATTAAAATGTAATGTTAGTGTGTCAACCCCTAAGGAAATCCTTGTTTACGGGTGGTTTCTATGCGCTGTACAAATTGTACATTTAGTTTAGCTACTTACCACCATAGCGCTTGGTTCGCTAATTAGTTCGGCCTCCCACCGCATTGGCGCTAAAAGCATTTCTTACTTCCGCTACTCCCCACACCTGACACTGGCGCTGCAATCGCGGTCTGATTTTTAATTACCTACCCCCAGCCCCGCGGGCGTAGTCGACGCGCGACTGTCACAATTTGCAATTCAAAGCCGCTGAAAAAACCCTAAAACACCCGACACACAGCCCTTTGGCGCTGGGTAGAACAGGGAAGGGGAGGAGTCGAAAAAGTTCAGCCAAAAAGTTTCTGTCGTTAAATGTTTAGTTAAAAGTTTTTCTTAATTATGTCGGAAAATGAGAGTTTGCGATGTTTGAAACTCTAAATTAGATAAAGTATTACATAATTAAGTTATTAAAAAAAAATGGTATGGGTTAGTTAGGTCGTAAGACTTAACTGCTGACTAAATCCCTCCTATTTGTTCGAAATGTGACCTAAATTTCGCTCACATCATCAAAGTTAGTAGGATAAGTACCGACAATAATTTTGCCTTCATACATTTCACAATATTATGTATTTTAGTATTTTGCCTCTGTTTAATGATTTATTATAAAATTTCACAGAAATTTTAAACATACATTAGGTAGTGAGAAAAAGAAACCGGCACATTACCTATTTTCCATACAATAGATAATTATATTATACCTTTTCGACACTAACAAGTAAAAAAAAAAACAAAATAAAACCATGGCTAAATATAATAGTCACGATGGGCGCTTAAAGCAATGTCAATTCGAAAACCTGCAATCCCCATTTTGATAACACTAACAAAAATATTTGAAGTCTGGATGCGACTCCACGCCTCTCCTATTCCTTCCCGTTATCTCTAGAGGTGAATTTCGTTAGCGCTCATTTGTTTTGCCGTAATTGCACGAGATATGAGGGTATATTGAGTTCGTTCCCCCTCCGTTGCCCCTCTGTTACCCCTTCACCCCTCGTATTACCCCTTCACCTCTCGCACCGCCCTAAAGCTTTATTGGATTGCTTATTGGAGTCTATAAAGAGTAACTACCTTATTAAGGACTTTGTACGAGTCAAGTTCTTTTTGATTTTGAGTGAATTAGTTTGTGGAGTGTTGCGTGATTGGAGAGATTTAGTTTGCAAATTGAAAGATTTTTGGTTAAAAAATGATAATTAATATATTTTCGATTATATTTACTCGTTCTTAGTTAGTCTATTTTGGTCATGTTTCTCACTAATGAAGCCTTGATCCTATTCTTTTTTAGTTAGTTTATTTATAATAATTAGTAATAATGTAAAGACAGAATCAATATTAAAGGTGTCTCACTCTCACATGTATTATAATAAAAAAAATATTCATTGTAGGTAAGTAGGTAGATAGGTACACCATGTTTACAAAACCTATGGATACCGAAATATCGGGGTCTAAAACCTCAAGAGCCGTAACGTTAATTTCGAAGGGAGATTATAATTATGTTTAAAACGATTTAAAACCATTAACCAAACTATTTTTTTTTAATTTTTTTTTTTGGGTTCATTATTATACATGTAAAAAAGATTGGTACACCGCTACGTTCAAAGTTTAGTTTTGAAGCAAATCAAAAGCTGTAAATTATGGGGTTTCTTTTTGGAATTGTATAGTAATGCTACTCAACGCTAGATGGCGCTACCACAAAGCTCTAAGAGCTTTTAATCCTAGTGGCCGCCGATATATATATTGCATGCAAAGTGCTGAGTGGCACTGTAACTGCTATGGGCAGGCGTAGCGCTTACCATCAGGTGAACGACTGGCAGAAAAGAATAGAATAAAATAGAATACGTTTATTGTTAAAAACTGTGTAGGTACAAAACAATATTGTTTGCAGGTATTATTATAAGCCGGACAATATTATTAGCAGGTTTTGTCGCTTAGTCAAATAAAAATTAATAATAATAATATCAACAAAAAAGCGAAATATATATACTACAAATCATTATTTGCGGTTGGCTGCAATAACCATGTCGGATCGAACGGCAAAGTTAAGTTTGTCCTTTAACCAAGTTTGTCTTTTCTAAAGCAATAGTGTTGTCGTACTCAAACCATAATTAGATAATAATTACGTTACTAGATCGTATTTTGACTTTTCTAAGTTTTTCTTTATGTTTAAGAGATTCAAATAAATGACATGTAAAAGTGCAATATTTCTGCCTACTTGCAAAAAATAATCTGAGTTTTGAGTTTTGATGCTTCCTTTAGATCTACAAATTAGTGCGGAACCCTCGCCGCACGACTGTAACTCGCACTTGGCTGGATTTTGTTGTGGTTCATGCTCAATCGTTGGTACAAAAACACGAATAAACCAAACAAATAGCGTTTATAAATCTGAGGTAATGTAAAACATTATTACAATATGCCTTCTTCATTTGCATACTGGAACGCTTAGTTTAAACGAATTATTATTAATTAATGCGTGGCTTAATGGGCACAATTATAATTTAGGCCGCGAGCTGTGGATGATTTAGTTACGAGTGGAAGTTGACTGTCACGGTTTTCTTTTCAGAGATGGTTTTTTTTTTACATGTCCGATCTACATATATAAAAATGTTATATTGGTTTCTGTACGCTTCAAAAACTCAAAAAGTTCTGCACCGATCGAGCTGAAATTTTAGCATGATATATAATCCGCATCAAGGATTGTTTTTATCTATTTTTTTCATCAGTGACATATCAGCGAATGTGCGAATGTGCCGCAGCGAAGCGTGGCCGGGTACAGCTAGTATATTACAAAATAATTGATTAATAGTTCTGCGAGCAGTAAATCTCGCAAGCATAAAATTGTTTGAAGACTCCACTGGTAGAAATATAATTATCCTCTTTGGATAAATAAAAGCAAATTCTAAGTAACATAATAAGAGTTTAACCTAAAAGGTAACATTATGCGATTATAATGCTTCGTAAAAAACTTTGTGGAAATAAAAAAAATACGTATATTTGTGAGAGCTTAGTTTTTTGTAATCTTTTTTTTTAATTTCATGAGCAAAAAGCTTTGTTATCTTAACGATTAGAACCAATAAGAAACAAAAAAAAAAAGAGTGTGTGTACTTATGTACACGCGTTAGAAGTTATACTTCTAATTATATTATATATATTATATTATTATTATATTCTATTATATTATTTTCTTCTTTAAATACAAAAGGATTGAAGGGGTTATGCCACTTTTCGCTAGGTTGACGTTTGACAAACACTCTTGGTCGTTTAATTCCAGCTCGAAGAATATTGTTATAATCTTCATCACAAGTAATATTGTTATTTTTATAAAAGGAATCTATATCAGAGTAATCATTATTTTCAAGGTTAATTCTTACATTTTTATAACGTTGAGCATGTTCTTTAAAATTTGGTTCATCTTTTTGCATCGGTGATAATATTGTAGTGGATCTACAAGGCATGAAAGGTGCTTCAAATCTGCATTGTTGAGGTTTATTTGCAACTATTTTTTTGTAGCATGTAAACGTATGCTTGTGTGTTTGTAATTTAATATTGTTTGATGCTTCTTGAGAATTTTTTCTTTTTTCTTCTTTACAATTTCTTTTGTTTTATATTGTAAATCTTATTATAATAATGTTGTGGTGAGGAATAAACGCTTACCAAGCATTATATAACTTAATTTTTTTACTTTTTTTTCACAATTTCACAGTGAACACAATACCGGTTTGTCTCATGAAATTAACTGAGCAGAGAAAATTCTGTTGAAATTTTTCCTGAATTTTCTTTGCTATAAACCTCACGGAGCCCGATACCTTTCCAACGAATGCAAAACCGTGGAAATCGGTTCGTGCGTTCTAGAGTTATAGCGTCAGGAAGGAAAACCCGACTCGTAAAAATTCACTCTCATCATTTTTCTCCATCGCGCCAAAAGAAGTATAACTTCAAAAACATTTACCTACTTACATAGTTTTCAAATACTTACTAATGAAATTGGTACCAACTCAGTATAATATTACTAGTCCTTAAACCAGTGCTAATCTTCCAGCATAAAAATTGGTAGGGGAGTCACCACGTACTTATTCTTATTCCATGCAGTTCATTTTAAGGCCTTAATCTGAACGGCCTAGACTGGCACCACGCACTCATAAATGACAAACGTGACGCGAAGTCACTCAAAAATAGGCTGCAGAGAATGAGAGAGAAGGAAAATGAGATGGAGCTATATAAACTCAATAAATGCAAACAAATTGTTCCGATCTCTTTGGATAAATGTCTCTGGTTAACTTATGAACGCTGAACGATATTGGTGGTGACAGTTAGCAGGGCAGCTCAGTTTAAGGCCTTATATTGGACTGATTTAACTGTTCGTGGTGAGGCCCCTGATCCTCGTCTCTCGCACTACAAAGGCGGGCCACCCGACAGATTAGCGCTAACCAGATGTAAACATTGGTTTAAACACGAGAGTCGCGCATTAGCGCGCGTTTGGACCGCGTTATTAAACAAGGACATTAACGGTTAACGGCGGGGCCGGTTAACTTCCGTGAAGGGGGACTTTGTCAAATGTATTGAAGATAACATAAGCGCGTCACGACCACACACTAATACCCTTACCTCTAATTAAGATTTCCTGTATCTAGGGAATCAGGAATGACGAGTACCATGGTCCTACAAACGCCCAGTCATGTAGTGGGGGGCCTCTTCTGCAAGAGACCGCCTGGGAAAGTGGTGGTACTTTCCCAGGCGGTCTCTTGCAGAAGAGGCAGAAGTCTCTTGCAGATATTCATCCGCCAAGCAGTACAGTGAAAAAAAAAACGATTTTTTTTAAACAATACTGTGTTCCGGTTTTAAAGAACTGTATCCAAGTGAAATTACTGGGCATGTGAAACTTTAGAGCCGATGTCTCAGGGTGACGAGCGCAGTGCAGTTCGCGTAGATTATGCAAGGCAAAGTTCTGGGTAGAACTGTAACTATTATGGGCAGACGTAGCGCTTACCATCAGACTTGCTCGTCTCGTTACTCAGTCACTACCTGTGACATGAACTGACCGTATGCGGAACTTAAACTGACCGTATTATATACGGTCAGTTTATTACGGGCATATAAGGGGCAGCTATCAACCACATTTTGGGTTCAAATTTAAATTCAAATGACTCAAATTATTTATACACATTTTTTTTTTCATTTGACTGAGTTACGAGACAAGCATGTCGTTCACCTGATGGTAAGCGCTACGCCTGCCCATAACAGTCACAGAACCCTGCATTCCATAATCCTGCGCAGCGCTGCACTGCGCTCGTCACCCTGAGACATCGGCTCTAGTCTCATTCGCCCAGTAATTAAGCTAGAAACAGTGCCCTTCAAACCGGAACACAGTAATGTTTGCACACTACTGCTTGGCGGATGAATATCTGGCAAAAGTGTGGTACATATATTTGTAACAGGGTTGTTATATATAGTATAATATTTAGGTTTACATAACACCTATTTGCCTTGTTAAAAGCTCTCAAATAAATGTGCGTCCGCATTTACCAATTTCGCTACCTCCGAACCAATTTTCGTATTTTTCGTACTTTGTTACAGAAGCGTATAAAAACAGGACGTCGAGCAGTATGGACGAAGCTTCGTTTTTGGAATTAACAATACTAACTTCATAGTAAAGCGTAGTTAGAAGGTGAGTTCAAAGCCTAGTGCAGGCGCGTATCAAAGCGTTTCTGTAAAACATATGTACGTAATTATCACTTGCTTTTCGGTGAAGGAAAACATCAAGAGGAAACCCACATACCTACCCGAGAATCATTTCTATCCAACAACTCATGTTATTCAACAATCCGGACCGGGCCCCCGTGGTGGATTATGGCCTAACCCTCCTCACGAAAGTGAGGGGTGACCCGTGCCCAGCAGTGGGACGTTATGGGTTGATGATGAACTTCATACTGTTGATTACTAACTTAATTTGATTTGCGGCTCATCAAATTCGTCACAGAATAATCACAACATACAGAATGGACAGTCTCCACCCCCCGCAATCCGCGTCCTCACACTTCTTTTTTTTATTTAGACTACAACAAAGCAAGAGATATGGTTTTATCAAATCAGCCCATACTGTCGATATGCCAAGGGGTTGGTAAGGGGTGGGGGGAAGCCAATAACATGTTAATGCGCCGTTTGTTCGCTAATAGAGTGGGATGGAGGACTATTCGATTTGCCACAACGGGTAGGCTGACATTGTGCCAGCGAATTTATTTAAATAAGGAATTGATTGAAAAACCACAGAAGAAAAGAAAATTTAAAAACTAGAACAAACAAATTTAAAAATGTAATTATGGGCGGTCTTATTGGTCAGAGCGATCGCTTCTAGAAAACTGCACGGAGAGGAGTAACGAGGAGATCAGACGGTGGTTTTCCATAAAATGGTTTTAAATAAATTAAAAACAAACGTCGTAGCTGCTCAGCTACGAAGCTAAAGAGCTACGACGTGGCTAAGCTACAAAGCTATGACGTTTTAGAGACTCTCTTCCTTATGTTTTTTCACAGAAGACATATAAAGGCAGTTCAGAGGCCTCACCACAAACAGTTAAATCCATCCAGTTTAAGGCCTAAAACTGAACTGCCCTGCTAACTGTAACCACCAATATCGCTAAGCGTTTATAAGTCGACCAGAGACATTTATCCAAAGAGATCGGAACAATTTGTTTGCATTTATGGAAGTTTATATAGCTCCATCTCATTCTCTTTCTCTCTCATTATCTTTAGTCTATTTTTGAGTGACGTCACGTCACGTTTGTCATTTATGAGGGTGTGGTGCCGTTCAGTTTAAGGCATTAAAATGAACTTCATGGAATAAGAGTAAATACGTGGTTGCACCCCCAGATCGTAATTTTCACAGTCACAAATCAGGAACTACGAGAACCATGGTCCTACATACACCCAGACTCAGAGCAAATATTTGTGGGTCACACAAATCTTTGTCCTATGCGGGAATCTAACGCGCATCACACGTTACAAAGTCGACTCATTACCTACGCCACGGTGGCCGTCAATTATCTATATATATATGAAAATGTTATGTTGGTTTGTGTACGCTTCAAAAACTCAAAAAGTTCTGCACCAATCGAGCTGAAATTTTAGCATGATATATAATCCGCATCAAGGATTGTTTTTATCTATTTTTTCATCAGTGACATATCAGCGAATGTGCGAATGTGCCACAGCGGAGCGTGGCAGGGTACAGCTAGTATATAATATATTTTTTTAATGTCTTTTATTTTTGTATTTTTAATGAATACATACGGAAAAATATTGACTTATGAGTGGGAATGAATAAAAAACCAAGTTTAGGAAAGAACACATTTATTAATCTCTCATTATGTATACGTACTTGATATATGTATCTTTTATCTAAATACTACGGTTTTCTACCACACAATATTATATATATTTACAATTTTATAAATTACATTAATAATAATTTATTTACATCACAGAATACTGGGAACGAAAAATACAATTACATTATTAGAAACTCTATTTTTTTAAACTAAAAAAACGACTTTTATTAAAAACAAAACAAAAAAAATTATAGAACCAAATTACATGAAATTTCTATGAGGCAAATCTGATGCTTCGTATATCCTTTCAAATTAAAAAAAACAGTTTATAAAATTATGGAGTTCTGAGGTAAAAACAGAAAAAAATGAATTGAGAATCTCTTACATGTTTGAATTCTGCTAATAATAATAAAAGAGACTGAAATAAATCAATTAAAATTTTCCACAAAAATCCCTTACAAGAATTGAGGGTTTTATTCTTAGATTGAGTTTTTTTTTTGTTTAATTTTACTCTTATAAATACTTCCTAAAAAAATTATCTTTACAGATTTAATTAATAACAATTAAATAAATTCAATTGCAATCCACAGTTAAAAATAATAAAGGAATTAATTGGAATTAATAAGGAAATAGAAGGTAAAGTAGGTACACACAGTTCACATAATTACCTTAAGACAATAATTATTTTTACATTATTTTATGACTTGTGCTTATAATAAAAAACATAAGATTACACGCAAGTATTTAATTTAGTAATATATTTATGCCCAATGCATAATTTTCTAACAAAACATAAAAAAATCTAATAGCGAAATTACTGGGCATATGAGACTTGAGAGCGGATGTCTCAGGGTGACGAGCGCAGTGCAGTGCCGTTTTTATAAACAAAGTAATATTCGACACAATTCAATGACGATGCTTTATTTTACATAGAAATTTGTTCACAAAGCATAATGTTACCTTACAAGGCTGGTAACTGTACGGCTGGTTCCCTTAGATCCATAATTTTATGACCACAAAATCCATTAATTCCATGGAAATTGAGGAATTATTTAGGCTAACAAAACCTGTTTAGTGCATGCAGAAATTTTTCAGTTTTGGTTAGAATTCTAAATTGTAATCAAACACTACAAAACCCATATAAAATTTCATAGGTTCTCATTTCATTCACATATATTATGATTGTTAACTTAACAATCAGTAGGTTTACATATTATTATTATTCACTATATTTATTTAACTTCTTAAATTTAAATTTCTTTTACAATGCTTTACAAAACTAATAAAAATACAGTCTAACTAGTAAAAATATTATAAAAGAAACTTAAACCTAGGATACCACCGGTAGCGGAGCAAGGCCCAGGCTACCGATGGTTAGGGCTGCAGAGAGAGGAACCTCCTGACAATACGCGCCGTAAAAAAAAAAAAAAAAAAAATCATACTATCTTAAATTACTGTAAAATCTACCTATTTAAATGTATTTACATTTACTTATTGCTTTGATACACTATCATTATGTACTATTACTAAATAAATAGTTATCATTAAACACGGAATACATTTGTGATGGATTTTATAACTAAACTCTACATTCTTAAAAATATTCATGAGTCTGTATTCAAATATACAATGACGTGCTTAAATAAAGCAAATTGGCGCCAATTCTGTTAGCACAAACTAAGCTAACTCTACAGTTATTGCCATCCCTTTTGTTTTCATGCGGTTGAAAAGCGACAATAAACAATTTGACAGGACTAAACTGAAATTTAAGGCCAGGGGTAGAATAAGTACGTGGTGACCACGCAGTTATTCTTATTCCATGCAGTTCATTTTAAGGCCTTAAACTGAACGGCCTAGATTGGCACCACACACTCATAAATGACAAATGGGCGTGACGTCACTCAAAAATAAACTAAAGAGAGTGAGAGAGAAAGAGAATGAGATGGAGCTATATAAACTCCCATAAATGGAAACAAATTGTTCCGATCTCTTTGGATAAATGTCTCTGGTCGACTTATGAACGCTGAGCGATATTGGTGGTGACAGTTAGCAGGGCAGTTTAGTTTAAGGCCTTGAACTGGATGGATTTAACTGTTTGTGGTGAGGTCCTAGGTCGTAACAACAGAATTGGCACCATTGTCTATTCGAAATAATGTAAGCATCCAATCGTGTCTAGTTCAAATAAGTTTTTTTCGTTGATGAAAATATATTCCTACTTGATTTTGACAGTAATGATTACATAATTTTGAATAAAAACATGAGCACACATTTTTGCAAATCATTAACAATTTACACGTTAAAACAGTAATGGAATCCGTAACCGTTTAGTTGGTATACCCGTGGTCAGGCCTTCTACATTAACTAGTATTTTATATCTGTTTCCCAACACTTGGGTTGATATGACCTTTTTGATCATATGCGCTGTGGTTCTATGGCATAGAGCTGAACGGCAGAACAGTGATGCTGATTATCTTTGGATACCCCTTTTTTCCCATCATGATCTTAAAACATTTCAACGCCAGTTGGTGGAGATTATGGGAACCCGTTTTTGGAATATGTAAAAGTGTCGAAGAGGCCTTACCTCTTGTGCTGTTCAGTATGACTGTGTTTTGGAGCTATCACAAGTATACCAGAAGTACCAGGGTAGCATAGGGCACAAGGAGGCTTCATGTCGTGTCACCGACTGCAGCTCTCTATTGATTGTGATGAGCTTAAGCTTGTCGCTCCCTTGGTCTGTATAGCCATCCATGTAGGTGACTTCCACAGAACACAGACTTAACGCGTCTGGGACATGTACGTATGTGTGTATAATAACGTCCTAATTATCTCCTCCAATCAGCTTACAAAAATCTATCGCCGTCTCCCTCACACCATCTGGAGACCTTTGCTGAGGCTCTCGACGTGTTCTTTCGCTTTCATCCTCAAGGCGGCGATGGAGGTGGATCGAGGGTCGGGAGGCGCGGGGGGAGCTGGTGGCGCAGGCGCGGGGGGAGTCAGGTACGAGGGGTACCCTGAGGGGGGGTGGCTGAGGAAACCTGTGAAGAGAGATACGTGTGTTAGGCAATGGGAACAGTAAATCAAATTTTTAAAACTACCAAGCTACGAACACTCTCGATCAAGTCACTTTTCAAACAAAAAAAAGGAAATAAAAATTAATTCATCACTGCAGCTTCAGCACTGTAACTGTTATGGGCAGGTGTGGCGCTTACCATCAGATGAACGAGCTCTTCTCGTTACTTAGTGACATACAAAAAAGGTAACTTGAAATATAATTGACACTGGTTAAACGCAAAAACCGCACGTAAAAATATAAAAATGTAAAAGAAGAAGCCTATTTGTTCTCCTGATATGCTTACCAGGTAAAGCGGTCAGCAGAGGTGGTGCTAGCCAAGGGTCCACTGGTAAGCCGAGGCCGCTGAGCCGGGGTATGCCACCGCCGCCGCACCCATACTCCGACAGCCCCAGGCGAGCTGCCTCCATCTTCTCCTGACGTCGCCACTTTGCCCGCCGGTTCTGGAACCACACCTGAAACAGACGAAAAATTTAATTTTAAGTTTTTGTTACCAATAACACAAGAATTTAATCATATCGTCATCCATATTTAAAATCCAAAAAGCGAAGGAATGGAACATTTTCCCAGCATTTGACCGCTGTCTCACCTGGTGGTAAGTGTAGACACGGTCAATGGTGGAGCATGCTTGCCTAGAAAATACCTTTTCACTATCGACTTGAAGACTTTCAGATTATAGTTTTCGGGAAACATAGACGCTGGTCAGGTGTAAGATAACCACTTAAAGGAAGCTCCAGTCAGTGTGACCTCCAAGTAGAGTCATCTATCCGCCATATATAACAACTCTATATTACCAAATGATTTAATTTCCGCTTTTCTTTCTAGGTCACCAAAATTAGTTGCCATTTTCCTATAATTAACGAGCCCCAATAATCCTTATAATAGAATTATACTTTACTACCAAGTCACAATAACAAAACTCATAAAAGGTTTGCGTTTACACAATAAATCTCTCACTAAACGTTCGTGAAGGCCAACCATAACTTGGGAAAATACGTTTTACCGTGGAACACGAACTCAATCATATCCCATGCCTTCCAGCTCGAGAGAGACTAAGTTTTATGGTTATTAGAATAGGGTTTATTTTCGATTATGTGAATGGACATGTGGTGTCAAATTGTAGTGTGAAATGATATATTCAGAGGGGTAAAGTCAGAAATACGCGGCGTTCGCGTGACGTCTTCGATTTCGAGCGAGACATCAGGTATAACTTGACGCAGACTAGAAACGGCATAGAAAAGTGAAGTGAGGTCCCAATTCTAAACCATTTTACTCTTCTTTTCCTTCTTCTTTAGTATCTATAGTTCAACAATTGACCCTTAAAATGGATTATTTTGGTTGACGTGTTAATTTATCTATTTTTTTAAGTCAATCTAATAAGCGGTGGTTGCCTAGTGGGAGAACGTCTGCCTTCCAATCAGAAGGTCGTGAGTTCAAATTCCAGTGCAGGCACGTACCGACGTGTTTCTGTAAACCATATATACGTAATTATAGCTCGCTTTTCAGTGAAGAAAAACATCGCGAGGAAACCCACATTCCTATCCGAGAATTATTTCGGAGGTAGGTATGTTATCCACCAATCCGGACCGGGCCCCCATGGTGGATTATGGCCTAACCCTCCTCATGAAAGTGAAGGGAGACCCGTGCCCAGCAGTGGGACGATATGGGTTGATGATGATGATTATGGCAGAATTTAGTTTATATTTGAATTCCCACTGTTGAAAACCCGCGTGGGTTGAAATAAGCTCCGTCGCACACCATCATGCGAAGTTTGATGGCTTACCTGTCCAAAGTATTAAATTTGTTTAACGGCGGAGCAGACGATATGCGATCGCTATGCATGGCTTTGACTTGTTATGAGCTGTTTATAAACAGTAACTGCTTTTGTATATTTGTTTAAATGAATAAAAAACCCGACTGCCAATTTAGCTTGTGTCCCTCTTTTTTCATTGGTTTCAATAGATTCGCGTTTGACCACTATCTCAACTAGGGGTTAATTACGTACTTATTCTTATTCCATGCAGTTTATTTTAAGGCCTTAAACTGAACGGCCCAGATTGACACTACACACTCATAAATTACGAACGTAATGTCATTCAAAAATAGACTGCAGAGAATGAGAGAGAAAGAGAATGAGATGGAGCTATATAAAATCCCATAAATGCAAACAAATTGTTACGATCTCTTCGGAAAAATGTCTCTGGTCGACTTATGAACGCTGAGCGATATTGGTGGTGACAGTTAGCAGGGCAGTTCAGTTTAAGGCCTTGAACTGGAAGGATTTAACTGTTCGTGGTATCCCTTATTTGCTATGCCACATCAGAATCCTTGCCGAAAATGCTTGATTTTATAGCGCGTTTAATTTTTATTTTATTCGCTTTTAAGCATATATTCTCTTTATAGAATAGAATAGAACAGAATAGAAAACTCTTTAATGCACACAAAAAAATACAGTACAGAAAAATTACAATGGGTAAACAAGGGTAGTACTACAATGGGCGGTCTTATCGCTGAAACTTATCTTTAATATCTTATGGACTTTTTGAAGTCACATGTTTTTTTAATTCTTTTATTTTCTTGAAAGCGCCTAATTTTCGCACGCAATTTTGCCAGTTCAAATCGAACGCGTTAGGAGTCTAGGTGGTAATAGTGAATAGCGGGTTTGATTCCTCTACAGGGCAAGTTTTTGTGTTTTTTTTTTTCTGCCGAAAAGGCAAGCATTAGACCGCAGTCTCAGCTGTTGGTAAGTGTCGACGCGGTCGATGGTGGAGCATGCTTGCCTAGAAGATACCTATTCAACTTCGACTTATAAACTTCTTATCTTAACTTTTTTTTTATTTAACTGAGTGACGAGACGAGCAAGTCGTTCACCTGATGGTAAGCGCTACGATGGTACGCCTGATGATAAGCGTGGTGATGGTAACTTTCATCATAGTAGTATTTAATCCGATAATTATGATCTTTAAGGGATACCGCTTTTATACTACTCTTGAAATTCAAGAATGTATTCTTACTTCGCTAAATGCATTTAAAATTCGTGTTAAATCTTATTATTTTCTGAATTAATTGTCTAGTTGCTGCATATTATACATGTAAAGATAATACATCAGGAGACCTACCATGACGTCTTATAGCGATTCAGTTTAGGACCTAAACTGAGCCGCGTCGCATAATTGTACCGTGACGTCTTATTTTTTATGTTGCTGCCATTTTCAACCTAAATTGGATATAGTTTAGGTTGAAAATGGCTTATTAGGGACTCAATTAAGGTTCCTGCCATTTTCAACGTTAATTGGATCCAGTTTAGGTTGAAAATGGCAGCAACATAAAAAATTATAAGTCACGGTACAATTATGCGACGCGGTTCAGTTTAGGTCTTCAATTGAATCGCTATAAGAGGTCACGGTATGCCTCCTGGTATTACTATATTTATTATTGCATTTTGACGCGCACGGCGCTGTCAATGTCAGTAAACCAGTGGAATAATTATTTTGTATCTGTAAAAGAATATGGCGTATTTTCAAACTCCGCTTACTTGGTACCCATGTGGTGAACTAATTAAATCATAGAAACCCATAAATTGTAAAGGAAGGACATACGAATTAATAAACTTTAAATGTCGTTTCTTTGTTTACAGGTAAGGGTTTAGATAATAGATAAATAACAAAAATTAAGTTAATGTAATGCTAATAAAATAAAACTTTGTTTACAGAGCAACGCAACGAGTTTATTATTTGCTAGCCTTCACGATATAAGACAAATAGACTTATATACATTTGTATTAGTAGGTATGTTTATTATATTAGGGTATATATTAAGTTTATCTATTACTTTACTATGTATTTAAGTTTATTTTGTGTATAATATGTATCTATTTATTTATTTATTTTATTCTATGTATATAAGGAAAGCCACTGTCCAATGTCCTAGTTACTCATCTCCGTGCATGGTTGTCTGGAAGAGATCGCTCTGAGCGATAAGACCGCCCATTGTGTCACTAATTGTAAAATTTGTTTTATTCTAGTTTTAAGTTTTCTTTGTTCTGTGGTGTTTCAATAAAGAGTTTATCTATCTATCTATCTATCTTAAACTTTAACAACATAAAGCTTGTGGCACAGTCAAAAGTTTACAAAAGTACAACTAACAAACTTTCGCTCAACCATTCGTAAACAAAGCAAGCTTAACACCGTTCAACACGATGCAACCACCGAATCAAACAAAAGTTTGCATATCCAATAAATCTATTAACACTAGACACGAAAAGTTGCGCTACTGTGGCACCGCTGGAGGACCAACTGTGGCAGCTACACAGTCAGACGAACGATGGTTGTTTACTGCTTAACTTATACCAATAGGGTTGTCACATAAAATACGATTTCCTACGTCATTTTTAAACTAGTGGGTAACGAAAGAAACAGGTTATTTACCAATTAATAAGAGCTATGTTTATACATACATAATAATTAGCAAACTAGCTCCGCCCCGCGGTTTTACCCGCGTTAAGTATTATTTGGCAAGAACTATTAACGTTTATGTGATAAAAAGTATAATGTATGTTTATCCAGGTAATAAACTGTGGGTGTCTATTTTCATACAAATCCGTTCAGTAGTTTTTGCGTGATAGAGTAACAAACATCCATCCATCCATCCATCCTCACAAAATTTCATATTTACGTATAATATTAGTAGGATAGGATTACATGCGGTACTGCATACGCTGTCCAGTAATTTTACTGGAACAGCATTTTTGAAGGTTTTATTTGATTTGGTTTAGTTTCACTTATAAATATTGTTATTACCTATGGATGGATAAATTGATGAGAGTACAATATTATGTTGACAGCGAGCTGATCTGATGACAGAGACTGAGGTTGTACAACAAAACTCCTCGATGACTGAGAGTAAATAGATGGAAAACAGTTATCTATCCATATCGACGCTAGAAAGCGTAAACGCTGTAACCTTGAAATGCAAAATTGTTCACCCAATTTTTTTTTGTTGAACAAAAATCATAACTATCTACTAACATAATATATCTACTCGACCTAAAAACGTAAATTTTGGATATTTGGTGTGTTACATACAAAGCTCTAATACTGCTACCTTGGTTATATCCTAAAGTTCTTAGGGGACGTTGAAATGTGGGTTTGTTTCCAAATATGTAAAAAAAGTATTTTCGGGTCGGTCAAAGGGTTACAGCGTTTACGCTTTCTAGCGTCGATATATCTATTGTATGTATTTATTATTATAAAATTTGTTAGATTTTTTTTTTGTGAATTATTTTTGGACAGCCCTAGCCCTCACAATAATGTATGAAGTATGGTATCGGGCGGTGCCGTCGACGTGCGCCGCACGACACGTTCCCTAACAAATGTATCGCCCGTCCTAAACCTATGCCACTCCTATTATTTATTCTATGCCCATGCCTCGAATATTGCACAAAATATGAGAGGAAGAATAAAACCTTCGACATTACCGTCACTATCATAACATGTGTTTATGTGACAACAATTAAAATCTATTGTGACTAGAATAACTGGAAGATATGGAACGGCTGACGAATAACATAACAGGCTATAGAATAGAATAGAATAGAAAACTCTTTATTGTACACCAGAAACAAAAATAAACACAGTACAGAAAAATTACAATAGGTAAACGAGGGTAGTACAATGGGCGGTCTTATCGCTGAAAGCGATTTCTTCCAGACAACCTACATGGTGACTATACATGGTGTTTTTTGTAATTATAGCTCTTGATTAACTCTGTGACAAATATTTTTGGTGTGCATTTTTTTTATTTGACTGAGTGACGCCTGCCCATAACAGTCACAGGACCATCCAGAACCCTGCATTGCATGATCTTGAGCTGCACTGCGCTCGTCACCCTGAGACATCGGCTCTAAAGTCTCATATGCCCAGTAATTTCGCTGGAAACAGTGCCCTTCAAACCGGAACACAGTAATGTTTGGACACTACTGCTTGGCGGATGAATATCTGGCAAAGGTGTGGTACTTCCCCAGGCGGTCTCTTGCAGAAGACCTTCCACTACTAAAATGCATTTGTAAAAGTGGGTCTTAAGCGAATGATATGAAAGTGCAAAGTGCATCCGTAACAAAAGTGTAAGTTTATAACAACTAATTAGGTTTCATGAGTTTGTTTGTGATTTGAGTTTGTAACGGGGAGTCGACGCGGTCGTTTATTTAATTTTTATTGCTGTTACAGCAAAATAAGCGTAGTGATGCAACATGTTTAACCGTAACTCTGAAATACGGATTATATACGGTCTGATTCAAATTATTTGTATGCGCTTTTTACTGTTCATCATCATCAACCCGTAAAGTCTCACTGCTGAGCACGGGTCTCCTCTCAATTTCGTGAGAAGGGTTAGGCCAAAATCCACCACGGGGGCCCAGTCCGGATTGGTGGATAACATACCTACCTCCAAAATAATTCACGGGTAGGTATGTGGGTTTCATCACGATGGTTTCCTTAATTTGCAAAATGCAGGGAAAATGGAATTACTCGGATGAAACCACAGATAGCTACTTTTTAATATGAAAGTGAATTTATTGCTAATATTTCAATAAATCCGTAACTTTACGGATAATGGACGGGGTAACGGATTCTCGTACCACATCCCTATGCGATCCAACTCCAAGTTCGTCGCGTGCGTAGGAAACACTTATTAATGATCGTGAATTAGTCATTTTATGCTCCAGCGAGCGGTCTCGTTTGAACTAATTAGGGAAACAATGCCTTTACTGGTTTTATTGCTTTGAGCTCTAATGCAGTTTAATAGGTTTTGATTTTATTTGCATTTATATCGATTTCGATATAATGAAAAAAATAGTTTTCTTTCTTTTTTTATGTGCTTAATAGGCTCTGTGGTAACTTTATTGAATGCCATGGTCTTAATGTGACAAAGGTAATTAATACTTCTATGTAGCTTAATATGGTGAATTATTTATCTGTAGTATACTTTATGGAATATATTTTTATTATGTTATTCTATTTTTATTATGGATTAATTTATTTTGTTTTTAACTTGTTTTTTGTGCCAATTTTTTTAGGTATTATGCTCGAGGTATTTTTAACATTTAATTTCTAAGTACCTTAGGTAAAATAGTAAATTATTTAATTTGAACAACTTGAGTTAGACTATGATAATAATTTGAATCAAACAAAAACGGTTAGTTGGTACTCCAAATGAACATAAAAAAGTAAATAGAAAAATAAATAAAAAAAGTAAATTAAATAAAGTATATAGTAAATTTTTCTTGGGTTGGTACTTATATACTTAAGCCTCCAGTTTTCATCAGTCGAAACTAAGAATGGTTTTATCAGATGGAAGCGTGTAGCTTACAAGAAATCCTTACTTATATTATAAATGCGATAGTAACTCTGTCTGTCTGTTGCTCTTTCACGCCTAAACTACTGAACCGATTGAAATGAAATTTGGTTGGTGGATAGTCTAGAGCCTAGGAAAGGACATAGGGTACTTATTAATGCGAAAAAAGCATTTTAAGGGTTTGAAATAGAGGATGAAAGTTTGTATGGAAATATGTAAGGTTTCGGCTAAACCACTGCACCGATTTAAAAAATTATTTCACTAATGGATATCTACATTGACAGCGAGTATCATAGGCTATATTTTATCCCCATATTCCCGCGGGAACAGGAACCACGCGGGTGAAACCGCGGGGCGCAGCTAGTATAGAACTAAAATAAAAAAGAATAATCCAATATAATATAATATAATGAAGACAACATCGTACCCAGAAGATTATTAAGCTACGAACACAAAACCGAGGGAAAAACACCCGCTCCAATAAACGTCATGTTTCCACTTGCCACAGATTGAATAAAAAAACAAATCCCGCGCCAACTGTTGTTTCAAAAAGCGAACGTCAAAACACTAACAATGGCGCCCAAATATGACATCTGTCAGATTTGCGCGCGAATTCGCTCGCTGTGATTGGTTGTTGATTTAAATATAATTCGATTGTCTAGCCGTTTGTTACATTGGATGTAATTCAATTACTTTTTGCTTGCGTGAGGTCTTTTTGCTTTAATGGAGTGACAAATTGACTTTGCTATGACATGTGTTTGGTTTTTTCTTGGATTGAACGTTTCAATTTAGTTAGTAATTGAATCGTCGGGACGAATGTTATTTATTCGTATCTAAAACTGATTTTATGTGTGACCTATTAAAATTGGAATTAGTTTTTATGTTACTTTGTTTTGCCTGGGCTTCTTTGTTTATCTTTGTGTATGCGTATCGCAAAATAGTGGGGCTACTTGAGTATGTTTCTCAGTAGTTGTAACCTGGGAGACAAGTCACAAGTGAATAGGTTACTTCTAGGCAAGCGTGTACCATCGTAGACCGCATTGCAACATAGTGTTTAAACGCAAACCTATTCTATCTATCTCTCTATCTATATATAATATAAAAATTAATCCCCTCTTTTCCATTTCACGCCATAATTTGAGAACAGCTGGAACGATTTAGCTATTTGTTGTTTTAAAAGTTCGAAATAGCTTCAATCAGATATTTGCAAAAAATAAAATTGGAAAAGTTGCCCAAAAAATTGGAATATTCGGGAAAAACTTAAAGTGCTTTTTATCTTTGTGTAATTGTATGAAGTCATGGCTTGCATTAATTTGTTTTAATATTGTTTTTTTTTTCGCGATTTTAACCCGAGTAATGCAGAGTATTTACTTGTGGGAAAATTGGAATTACGCGGGTGAAACCGCTCTAGTTTATTGATAAACCTACAAAATAAAGCTGTAAAGGTAAGTTGTTATCACATTAAAATAATTGAAATACAGAACAAATTGTCCATTTGTTTCTATTCTATGTTATTTGATCAACTCAGCCACATTTATTTTGATCGCGTCGATTTAACAAGCTCGATCCGACGTATCGTGCTCAAATTAAGCTTAACAGTTGAACAAATTTAATTTTTATTACGATTTTCTTATCGCCATTTTCAGGGCGAGTGGTCGGGGTAGGGGGTAGAATTAACGTGTTATTGGGGTGAAATTAAAGTGGTTAAACATTTCGTGTTCGGAATTGTTGGCTAATTGGTCCCGCGACGCACGCTCGCGTCTGACTCGGGATTTTACAGAGCTGTTCAGTGTGTCTGTTCATAGGTTTGGTGTGTCAATGTGGTGTTTACAACGATTTATGCAATTGAGTGTTGAAACTAGATGGCGCTGTCAATATTCTGTCAAATTATAAAAAAAAGCGTCAATGTCAGTTAGGTCAATTTTGATTATGTATAAATCTATCTTTGAATATAGCTATTAACTAATTTAACTACAAGCTAAGTTTAAATTGACTTAAATCAAAAATGAATCCAATAAAACTTTTCTAATTAATAATAACTTTTTATATCGGGTTACTTAACAAAAAATGATAATTACAACTAAAATATTAATCTAAGACCCATAACAATTGTCTTATTCAACGGAAAATCACTTTGTTTGTGTGTAACATGACTCTATCTCACTTACATTAAACATAACTAAATTTAAATGAATCCAAAAAATCAATTTTAAAACGTAGTGCACTCAGCTCTATATAAATATTTCCACAAGGTTTTATTTTTTAAAAGCGCGTGTCACTCGCGTTTTAAGGTGATACGTCACTGAAATTATATTTGAGAGCTGGGTAAAGCAAAGAGAAATGAAATAGTGTACTGTGGTGTTTGCACTGTGCCGTGTGGTAGCTTACCTTCTGCCTGGTGTTTCTCTGCCCCTCGTATTGCATACTGCTTGAGGGTTTATAATTTGAAATGTTTATGTACAAAGCATTATCATTAACAGCCCATTCAAATCTATACTAATATATAAAGCTGAAGAGTTTGTTTGTTTGAACTTTAGGATCTCAAAAACTACTGGTCCGAATTGACTGGTTGAATAGTCCATTTATCGAGGAAGGTTATAGGCTATATAAAATCACGCTACGACCAATAGGAGCGGAGCATCAACGAAGAATGTGGCAAAAACAGGAAAAATATATTGCTTTTAAGAGAGTTATTGCGGGAAAACTTGAATTATGCGGGTGAAACCGCCGGTTGCAGCTAGTAAATAATAACACTTCTTGATCACATTCGTAACTTCGGAGCCCTGACTTAGGATTTCCTCTATCAAGGGTATCAGGAACTAAGAGGATCATGGTCACACAAACACTTAAGTAAGTACATTAAATATTTCCATTATTATTAGCATCATCATCAACCCATAACGTCCCACTGCTGGGCACGGGTCTCTCTTCACTTTCGTGAGGAGAGTTAGGCCATAATCCACCACGGGGACCCAGTCCGGATTGGTGGATAACATACCTACCTCCGAAATAATTCTCGGGTAGTTATGTGGGTTTCCTCACGATTTTTTCCTTCACCGAAAAGCGAGTGATAATTACGTACATATGTTTTACAGAAACACATTGGTACGTGCCCGCATTGGGATTTGAACTCATGACCTTCTGATTGGAAGGCGGACGTTCTCCCGCTAGGTTACCACCGCTTCTAGCTTCCGTTTCGCTTATTAGCATATTTTTTTTAATAAATAAATAAGGCCGTAAGCCGTATCTGTTTATTGTACGTTAGGTCAGTTTAGGTACGGGATGATACGTTAGGGTTGTTCCGGTTTTCGGATAAATAAAGGGTTGCTTAGGGATTTGGATATTCAAACGCATAGATTTACCATATGGGTTAGGTCATCCAACAAAGTCCTATCATACATTCGTCTGACAACTTAGGCGGAATTAAAACTATATATTTCTACATTTTCTTATTTCTTATTAGATATTTCCTTTCTATCTGTTTAAAAGGCCACTTTTTTAAATAAAAGGATTAACAAGACCGATAAGACCGCCCATTGTGACACTAATTGTAAAATTTGTTTTTTTCTAGTTTTAAGTTTTCTTTGTTCTGTGGTGTTTCAATAAAGAGTTTATCTATCTATCTATCTATCTACGTTTTTCCATCTAAGACTTAATTCCTGTCCATCCAAAGGTTGCCTGGAAGAAATTTCTTTAAGCGATAAGGCCGCCTGTACATTAAATTTATATTGTAGAATAGAAAATAGAATAGAAAAACTCTTTATTGTACACCAGAAACAAAATTAAACACAGTACAGAAAAATTACAATAGGTAAACAAGGGTAGTACAATGGTCGGTCTTATCGCTGAAAGCGATTTCTTCCAGACAACCTTTGGATGGACAGTCAAAAACATTTTTCGATAGTTGTATTGAATCTATTAAAGCTTTATAGCGTTCAATAAAGATTTATTGTGTTGTATATTTGAGAATAAAATATCGTCAGATATATAAAACGAGCCTAAAATCTGACGGGGTTTGTCGTGGATATCTTATTCTTCCATAGAAATGTAAGTAAATAGGTACTTAATTACATCTCTCATTTCTAATCACGCTAATAGCTAGTTACTAAACATTTAACGGGTGATTTAAGCTAAAATAAAAGTTCAAAAATATTAATAAATAGATTACATTAATCGAAACTGTATTCTATGACGTGGTCTCCTAGTCAAACACAATAATATGCATAGCGTAGTTTGTGTTAGAGTTCGTTAGTAAAAAAGTAACAGAAGCATAATCATCATCATCATCAGATGGAAGACGTACGGAAACAAGGCACCCGTTTTGCATCTACATTTATAAACCGAACAGCGAAGGAATGGAACACCTAACCAGCGTCAGTCCCTTCTAGCAAGCATGCTTCATCATCGACCAAAGACTTCGGTCAAATGCTCGCCTATTATGCAATAAAAAAAGAAAACGTTCACTGTCGAACATAGGCCTCCGCATAGAAAGCAACAACGAGCGGTTGCTAGCTGTTTCCATCCAGCGGCTCCCCGCGGCTCGCACGTCGTCGCTCCATCACAGAGGCTTAAACCGAGAGGAATAATTCTTGGCTGGAAACGTCATTTCCGTCTCCTGATATGGCTTCTCAATATTATCAGATCAGGAAGTCAGACATGGAAATGAGGTGTGAGCGGGCGTGGCTGTCGGAAGCTTCCGTCGAATTACCGATCGGCTGATTCGGTTGGCTTCAGGTTTCAAATTCTGGGGAATTCCAATGATAAGATGCTTTTGAATATCTATATTTAATAATGTTTACTTTGCCTTCCTTAGTATTTTTGATGCGCGTCTATACCCCTCTTTCTTCTACCTTGAGTGGTTGACTGGCTCTTAACCCTTAAATGGACAATGTTGTTTTTAAACAACATACTAAACATCACAGATAAAATTGACCTTCTTTTAATTTTTTGTTAATTTTGACGACTAATTCTTATTTCTGAACAAATTTTGTACTTTTTTTAATGTTGGCACTATCCAATATTTTTATGCATTACTCATTTTTCCTAGACAGCAATACATGTCTATTACACAAATATATTTTTTTAAAACATGAAACAAAAATCGTCCATTTATTACGCTATTTATCTTGGCTTTACGATCTGTGCAAAAAGTATCAAATTAATTTAAATTTGATACTTTGTTGGCAATCATAATAACTCTTTTAATGCACATTAAATACATTAAATACAGTATAATCAGTAAATACAGTCTCGCTTTTTTCCCGTTGGCATAAGCAGAGACTGCATGTTTCTAAATGCTACGATCGTACCGGAAAGCAGTACACCAACTCCCTGACAGCCTCTACTGGTTTCTGGGACTCCAGTCCTAGAATAGGCTGTATAGGGTCAATGCGTCGTAGTATCATACCCTTTCCGCCTGTCACACAAAGAACATCAATCTGTCTTATAATTTTTGATTTATTTATTTATTTAAACATAGATAGTAAGCTTATAGTACTAAGACCAAAGTGTCCACTATCTTAGTTAACTTTAAGATAAATTGACGCCACAATGTCCAAAAATTTGCAGTAGTCAAGGAAAAAACGTTTCACGCTTAAGTATCCAATAAAATCCAAAAGTTACGGATATGCGAAATAAGAAAAAACATGTCCACAATACAAGGCTACAATATTTTATTAATTTTATCGTAAGCCGTAATCCTATAGGTAACTCTACACTATGGGAAGGCACTAGACAAGCTAATTCGTAGAGGGTTCAAAACCACAGACTAACAATTCCAGTCCAGCCAGCCTGCCAGTCTCAGCCGTCAGAACCAATAACGACTTGACATATCAATAAAACAAAGGAAAATCGAATAGGCAGAGGACAGGTGGTCAGAAGAAATAAAACGACACGAAGGAAATAGACAGTTGGAAAATGGATGACATTCGTCATGAACGTATCGTGTAGCACCTTGACCGCTTTAAAATCATAAAAGCTTCAAGGACTAAACAATAATCTATTAAAGACAAGTTTAATGATGACCTAGTGAATGAAACAAACACAGTACCAATGAGAGAACAAAGACAAGCGGCCAGATTAAAGGCAATTATCTAAGATACTCATATGACAAGTTCCAATAACTAAAACCTTGATTCTATAAATGACTTCACTGTCGGTACAGAAATAGCTTATAAAAGTTACAAGGGACACCGTTTAACGCAGTCTCTAAATTCCAATAAGGAAACGAAAGAAAACAAAGTAAAGAAAGATCAAGGGTGAAAAAAAAATCAATTTAAAACACTTCCATCGATCGCCCGTAGTTCCTATTTGCACAACAAACGCAATTGACTTTAATTCACTCTCTCACTCGGATCCCCTGAACAAACAAGAGCAAAAAGTATTTCGCATTCTTTCTATTACACAAGAAAACAACAGAGACAGAAGATACCAAGCTGCCGAAGAAAGAAAGAGATGGAATCAAACGCCATCTTAGATGCAGGCCGTGGACCAGAAGTTAGCCAATAAGTAACTTCGAAAGGACTTGTAAGAAAGAGAATTGGCGGCCCAATTCGTGCCTTATCTATTATTGGGTTAAGTCGATTTTCGCTTGTAAGTGGTTGAGGTAAAATTAATAATAACGTTTAGGGACACTTAAGGGGAGGGACGACGTGAACTGTATAATGATATACTGTTTGTGATAGAAGCATTGTGACGGAGGTCTGGTTCTGAAGTGGCCTTTAATAATGAGGCCTATTAGTTGACTTTGTTTGTTGTGTCACAAATTTGAGGGTCCGGGAAGGAAACAATACTAAACAAGATTTGAATTTACAGATTTTTGTGTCATTAAAATATACAAATTTTAACATTTTTAAACAATGACAAAAGGCGTTGAACTATAACTGCTAACTGTGACTTTCTAAAAGTGATTTGAGACCACAAATTCTCTTGGTAGAGGTAACTTTAATTCCAGAAGCAGAAGCTCATGATATTAAAAGATCTACTCAGACAGATTCATTTCTGAAAAAATAATCTTTAGGCAAATTAATTTTCAATTGTTAGCTAACTCGAATTTATCAAATAAATGTATACCGTTGCATTAACGCTCAGCCACCCAGTAAAATGATGTCCCAACCTTCACCGCATAACGCAGTTCAACGAGAAACGCATCTCAACCATCCCCTAACATCAGTCACTCAAACTGAGTTAATCCACAACTAAATTAACTCACGACAAACAACTCCCCCTTAAGAAACAATCCTGTCGTCTCATTAAGAACTCTGCAGCATTACAACAAAGCACGTTTTAGTATAAACTGTGTTTGTGGCATGGTAGACGAATTAATTTAAACTTTGATAAGGTAGAGATAAGAATCAAAATGTATCGGATTCAGTTGAATCAAGATTTTGATATATTTTAGTTACAGTACGAATGAACGGTCTTTTCATGGGCGTTTTGCGATGAGTTAAAAGAGGGGACCAGAAACCATTGGAGGTTGATCAAAGCACATTAACCAGGAAAAAATCAATGATTTTTATTAGGAATCAATTTAACAAAATGCCATTACTTAATTATTTGGTAGAAATCTATAGGCATATGTCGACAATGTCCAATTTGTATATCATGATTAGATATTACAACTATTTTTTTAATTGTGTGACGAGATCAGCATGACGTTCATCTGATGATAAGCGCTACGCTTGCCCATAGCAGTTACAGAACTTTGCATTGCATAATCTAGCATGGCACTGCACTGTCCTCGTCACCCCGAGATATCGGTTCTATAATCTCATATGCCCAGTAATTTTGCTGGAAACAGTGCTTGGCGGACATTACATAACTAACATTAGTACTCAACGTTAATATTAAAAGTCCTACTTTGAAAAGAAATGAGTTTACTTTGCACCGTCTAATAAACTTAGAGAGTGGCAGTAATCGTCAATCGCCGTAACGTTTCACCCCGTATAAAACATCCGTGAAAAGGGGGCTCTTAATCAACACTCTGTATAAAAGACATCAACGAATACAGCTTCAAGCCAATTTAGACTTTATTTGTAGCTAAATAGGTTCTAACTTGCAGTTTACAACAGTGCTTATAAATGAGTAGCACACCAACCTAAATCCTATTACTAGAGCTAAAGAGTAGATAATAGCACGAAGTATTAGAGATGAAAATAATCGTTCAGTTGCAAGCCAATTTCAACTCTGTGACTTAAAAAGTAGAGTAATAAATGTTATGTAGTATCTAGATGAAACTTTGTGGTCGAGTTGGTTTTTATTCGATTCGTTAGAGGATATTTATGAGCTATTATGGTTTAAATAAGCGTTTCTATTGCTGTGGTGTTGCTGTTTATTTTAGCTTTTCAGTAAGGGAATGTTTTTTTATGTAGAGTTCACTACTTTGGATGCGTTTAGTGGTTTTTGCCAGATACTAATGACTAGAATTATGAAAGATTTTGCAAGTCTATGTCAAGGGCTATGTCATTGGTTTTTGTATGTAACGGGTTAAGAGATTGTGTCTTTAGATTGACTCTGAACCCATAACAAATATTGTACTAATAAAATTATGAGAGTAAATAAAATAGTTGTGTATCAAGATGACAGCCGGAGTATACGCAAGAGTTAAGCTGAATAACGTCTTAGTTATCCAAAGTTTAGTTCGGATTGCTTTTAAATAATTTCGTTCAGATCTTTGAATATCTTCCTTCTCATTTCTACCAACCACCATTTCTCATTTAATTTCACACATAACCTCAAAATTCAAGTCATCAAAAAGACATTACAATTCCGTCCCCAGTACAAATATCTCACACAAGTTAATAGTTCTCATATTATCCGCTCGCAATTACTAGCCCGATCCTTTGTGCAAATAAATAAGTCGTTATTAAGTAGTCTCTCTATAAATAGAGGGCGCCACCCTCGGGATAGGGTAACTATGGTTCAAGTTGGTTCTAACCTCACTTTAAGATGTTTATGAAAAGAGATAAAACTATTTTGCGTACTATGATGACATTTTAATAATGGGTTTAAACAAAACGGCTCGTTCGTTTGGCAAAACGAAACACAAGAAAGAATGATTTTTAATGATTCACTTTTACATTAAAATGATTCAATTTGAAATTATTACTTACAATACCCAAGTTTTGAGTAGATTCATTTTAGCTGGTCAGAATGGATATTGTTGAAACTATAAAATATATATACCTGGCTTTTAGTAAGTGTGAAATAATTTTAACCTAGACATCTAGTAAATAGAAAATTAAAATATAAAAAAAAAACTTTTTTGAAGCCTATTTTAAAACCTCTATTTCAGTACTGCTTTACAGTTACCCTACTCGAGAGCAACATAGGCACGCGGCCTGCAACTGGTGAGTTTACCCTACGTTTAGTGCGTGATGCAAACCTTTGCTTTGTTTGTTCGGTGCTTTATTGAATTTCTTAGACGTAAGTAGTTCAGATCGGATCACGAAAATACCTATCTAGCAAAAAAAATGTTAAGGGTTCCACACCCAAAGGGTAAAATCCAATTACTAACGCTCCGCTGTCTGCCAGTCTGTCTGTCTGTCCGTCTGTCACCAGGCTGTATCTCACGAACCGTGAAAGTTAGACAGTAGAAATTTTCACATAATTTTGATGTATTTTTGTTGCCGCTATAACAACAAATACTAAAAATAAGAATGAAATAAATATTTAAGCGGGGCTCCCATACAACAAAAGTACGGAACCCTTTGTGCGCGAGTCAGACTCGCACTTGGCCGGTTTCATAAAGTATTTTTCGGATATTTTTTTATCTCCTAAAAATATAGGGTTCCTCATGCCAGTTACTGTAAGTTAAACCGCGTGGCGCAGCTAGTAAACTATAAAGGTAAAGCTGTTACGCTAGTACACTTTAATAAAGTTAACATCTATTATATTCTCGTAAGAGCACTGTATCAAACTCTCTTCATGGGTGAAATGGACCAACAAATAATTGGAACCCCACTCATTTTACTGTTCCATTGTATTTTTTTTTACATCGAAGGGACGCTCTCCTAATCGCCAGTTTTGTATGCGGTGAGAACAGAACTACAATGAGGCAGCATTCGCTTAATGGAGTCATGTTTTTGTCACGCTCCTCGATTAATGTTACAGTTTAGGTTTGTGTCGTTGAGGGGTTAATTTAGTGTTTAATTAGTAAAATAAATATATTTATATGTATTAATAATCAATGAATACACAAACAATTATTATTCCACATACTGTCACGCCTTTTTCCCGTTCGGATAGGCACTAACTAAATCTTCTCGCATTTTTTTTTATTTGACTGTGTAACGACATGAGCAAATTGTTCACCTCATAAACTCTTTATTGAAACATCACAGAAGAAAGAATACTTAAAAACCAGAGCAAACCAACTTAACAATTAGTGGGTTCGGTCTTAAGACCATACGTACGTGCCTGTACTGGGATTTGAACTCACGACATTCTCATAGGAAAGCGGATGTTCTCCCACTAGGCTACCACCGCAAATAACAATAGATAGATAGATAGATAAACTCTTTATTGAAACACCACAGAACAAAGAAAACTTAAAACTAGAACAAAACAAATTTTACAATTAGTGTCACAATGGGCGGTGCTATCGCTCAGAACTATCTCTTCCAGACCACCATGCTTGGATAGGAGTAACTAGGAGAGTAGTGGTAGTTCTCCTACTGCGATAATGTAAATCCAATAAAAACCTTTCAAAAAGTAAACACTGTGGTCAAATAAGAACTCGCTCAATTCAGTTTCATTAAAAACTCCGTATAAACCACACAAATAAACTGCACATCGGCGTCGACAAAGTAATTAATTTCCCTCTACAAAGTTGATTCGATTGCGGGAACTCGTTTATTTTTTATTACCAACAATGTTACTAACGATTCAATTTTATACGGTACCGTAAGTAATTTGTTTTCGATTGAGTTCTTTATTGAAAAACCGCATTGTTGTATACGGCGAATGTTTAGCAGGTTTATCGTGTACGGTGTTTTTCGTTTAGTCATTTGCGATTCAATTTGGTTGATTGATTCAAATTGAGTCGCCAATAAGGTAGCTTTTCCATTTGAAATAATTCATAATATTGATTAACTAGAGTTATGATAAATGATTTGTTATTTGGGCGTTAACCTTGATGCATTCAAAGCGTAATTTTTAACTGATTAATAATTACTGAAATGGCACAATGATATGCAAAACGCGAGAATGGCAGAACTGATATCGCTATTTTTGGGTTTGAAATGTTCGTAATAGATCCGATCAGGTTCTTAGAAAAATAATTAGGAAAAGTTGGCCAGAAAATTTGGAAAGAAATAAAAAGATTGTAGCCTTCAAGAGTAATAAAACTTGCAATTTGTATTACTGTCAAACTTTATTTAGGGGTGTCTGTTATGACTCGGTAGTGGATTACGGCATAATCCTCCTCAAGGAAGTGAGGTGAGACCACCAAGTGCTCAGGAGCTGGCAGATATGAGGTGATGACGATGATGATGTACCAAAACAATAATTGCAAGACTGGAATGTTCACGAATGTCCTCAAAAGGGGGATTTTAATAAATCAAACCCTATGATTACAAAAACATCCGGTCCACCGTGGGCTCACCTGTGACATACTCTAGATAACCTCACCTAACCGAATCCTGTCACCACGTTGTTTAAAACAAAGCAGCTCACCTCTAAGCACAAGTAGTTAAAACAATACCATGAAGCAGAAGTAGAGTTTTCTAACAGTTGAAGGATAATACTTATTACTACAGCTGACCATCTCAAAGATATCAGATATGAAAATCTCAAAGACCACCCTCACAAATCACAAGTAACTTGATACGTACAAACAAACAGCGTTGCGTCAAATTGGCTGGTTTGCGTGTGACGCAGGGAAGGCCTGGCTGTACCACTGTACAGTCTAATTAGTAGTTAGCCACGCGGCCGCCACGCGCCACCCGCCGCAGCAGCGGGACTGGGGACTGATACTGTTGCCAGATTTAAATTATGGGAATGTTTGGTTCCAGCTCCTTTGGGGAGGTTAAACGTCTGTTAAGATTAGTCTTTATTTAATTATATTTGAAGACAATCATGATAGAATGGTTGATGAAAGAGAAGTTAAATTTAAAAGAGGCATTCTTCAATCTGGAGTGGCTCATGGGCGAATAACGCTGAATGGATCTTATGTAATAATCGTGAGATTCGTATCGCAGTGCTCGGATTCGAATACCTATGATAATACTGATTGAATCATCGGAAAAGATTCGGATTTGTCACTTTTAGGTGCTGCAATAATAAATGATTGGAGTGATGAACGATTGAAATTGTAATGTCTACTTGAAGTCTGAAGCCAATATCAGATGAAATACCTACAGAAATATGAACAAGCTAACTATTGCCTCGCTGTCGATAACGAGATCATCTGTTGGGGACTTAATCACCATGCTTGATTGGGTGAAAGGGTAATGACGCAACTCCTCCGCATTTATAAAGCTAGACAATAAAGGTTGATTTTTGCATGATGAAGTAATCCAGATTGCCGTTACTTCTTTAAATGGAATTTAAAATCTCATTATGAGAAAGATAGAGGGGAAATGCAACGTCGGGAGAAGGAAATCGTAACTAAGAATATTGAATAGTGGATCGGAATCTTCGGCACCAGAATCTACAGCGCTTGCACGCCTTAAAGAACTATTCGTTAGTCCGATGAAAGACAGAGTGTAACGTGTAACTGTCGGCAAAGCTCCAATAGTAAAGAGACTGCGAGAGAAAAATAAGTTCGATTGTTGAGTCTTGGATCACCAATTGGCAAAATTGCAAAAACACCGTTAACAAGCCAGGTGAAGCGTCGTACATAATATAGGGAGTGAACCGGGTTTATATAAGGCCCGTGTTAGCGAATCGAGCTTCGTCGTCGGTGTTAATTAATTTATTGTGATGGCGGTGAGTGGGTAAGTGTGGAAGAGGTTTTTGGAATTTATTTTGATCATACAACCCAGCGGGGCTATGCAGCACGGTGCGGATCAGCTCGAGTTCGTTTCATTTTGACGTGTGATTGCCACGGGATTCGTCATTTCAATACGAATTACGAGTCCCGTGGCAATCAAACGTCAGATTGAAACGAACTCGAGCTGATTCGCACCGTACTGCATAGCCCCGCAAGTTGGGCTAATGTACATTTTGGCGGGTAAATCTTCTGTGTCTAGATAGGATGGATTTTTCTTATTTGACTGAGTAACGGGACGAGTAAGTCGTTCACCTACTGGTAAGCGCTACGCCATAACAGTTACAGTGCCACCCTCAACTTTGCATTGAATTATCTTGCGCGGCGCTGCACTGCGCTCGTCACCTTGACACATCGGCTCTAAAGTCTCATATGCCCAGTGATTTCACTGGAAACAGTGCCCTTTAAGCCGGAACAGAGTAATGTTTGCACACTACTATTTGGCAAAGGTGTGTAACTTCTCCAGGCGGTCTCTTGCAGAGGAGGCCTACCACTACAAATAGTATACCTATCATCGGTACATAGCCATACTCGTAAACCCATCAATATTTTCGCAGCAGGAAAGTATTTTAACCATCATACTTTTCTGGTGTGAAAATAACTAGGTTCAGTAGGGTTGATTAAAACATCATGGTACAGGATCTGCCAGCTAGACATCTAGTCACCATCTAGTTCCATAATAATATCCTCTGTGCGTTTTTAGGATCATTGGGATTAATTACAATATGACCCCTATCAAGCACTGCATGAAGATCAAAGAAATGAAATTCACCGTCAAACGCCAACAATGCCTTTGAAAAGAAGTCTTCTCCACTCAAACGTAGCTATGAAAACCGAAATCCTTAATTAAATTTCGCACTAACACTAACTCACCCGCCATACTTGCTTGGCTAAAAGGTTAATTTTAGGATTCCCCATTAAAATGTCGCAACTCCTCTTAACCCTATAAAGAAACTGCATTCATAAAGTTAGAGAATAAAGGTTGCTTTTCGTATGATAGCGTAGTCTTGATTGACGTTATTTCTATAAACTTTTCGTGGAATTTGAACTCTTACATTTTAATTGTTAAGGTTCGTTTTTGCATGATGGCGTGAAAGTCTTGGCTGTACATAAAGTTTGCAGAATCTTTCGTCGCCTTATATTTATTAGTCCCTATTAAGAGCCTTTGAAAGCGGCGAATTGTTAATTAATTCTCGAGCTTTGCCTTAATTGAAGTAATTATGTAATTACGGGAGGATTTTGCGTTAATTTGGTATTCTAGAGGCTGTTGGAATTTCTTAGTCTTTAATGTGTTCGAATAAACGTCTGTCTAATATCACAACTCACGGCAGCTTTTGCTTTTGTTTATTTTCATTAGTAGCGTCAAATTGAATCATAATATTATGAATTCAGGCAAATTGAATCATATTATCAACCATTATTATGTTTTCTTATAGTGAACACGATTTTTATCATCATCAAGGTCAAAATTGTGCTAGAATTGAGTCATACAGCGTGATTAAACCATTTCACTTTAGCTTTCTAACAATGCGCAACGAAACACTGTTTCCAGACATGTTTATTTGACAAGTAAATTGAGTTCAAAAGCCTTTCATGACTCTATAGGCGGCTTCACACTCCTTCATCTATAGAAAGCAAACAACTCCCAAACAAATCTTTTAAATTAGCCGCTTATAATCCCTTTTCAATGAATCAAGGGTCCAAGAACTTGATACTCAAGACTTTGTAAAGACATCCCCGTTCTCAGTGTCAGTTTTAAATATCAAAACCAAGTTGCGTCGACAGCTTTAAACAACCTTATTTTGTTACTATAAGGGTCAGTTTGGTGCAATATGGCGCTAGAATTAAATCTGCGAAATAGCTTTATAAACGCCGATAGTCGTAGCCGAATTCAATAGTTTTTAGGTTTGTATTGAATTGTGAAATTGGACGGATAATCTGCCCTTGCGCAAGCCGCCATCTTATTGTTGCGTCACAAAATGGCGGCGTGTTTTGGCGCGAAAATGAGACACTTTCATTGTTGAGTTTGAATGGATGTTATTCCATTGTTAGTGAGTTTCAAGTATGAAGGTGATTGTTAAATAAGGCAAATAGCAAATTGTAGGGAATCGGATGCTTAATGATCCTTCTTGAAATCTTCTAACAATAGAATGGACTCAATTGGCACATAATTAGTTAAAGTTGGATTTAATATATATTATTGGAATTGGACTAGGTATTTTATAAAATAGTACTTTCATCTTATTATATTGCACAGATTAAAATCATTTAAAAAATTTTAAAAATAAAACGGAAATATCAAGTTTTGAGTTCCGCCGGGAATTTGCGTAATCCACACCGATATGATATGTGAAGAACCCACTATTAACTCATTCTTTCATTCATTCATTCATTCTTTGTACGAACACCAGCCTTCCTTGACCCATGGCTTTTGAACAAATACCTTAAAAAATCGCCTACTGAGGGGTCGAAATAAAATGGAGGTGGTATTATAGCCAATAATTGAATTACCCTATGTTTAGTTGTTTCCGGCTTTTTTTCTTTTTGGAACAGGATGGAGCTGTCAAATTTTAATCAAATTATTCTTTGACAATGGTAGGTTATGATTAGTTTTCAATTGAATGGATGAAAGAAGTTTAATAATTCGGTTAATAATAGGTTCTATTTGGGTACCGTAAAAAGAGATGCCGATTCTTTGATAGCTTTTTTTTAAGTTTCGAATGTTTTATGTGTTCTCAATTTAAAACCTACTTAATAACGTAATTTTGGTTTACAGTACTTACAATTTCACTGTGTGATCACGAAATTATAATAGTTCAGGTTATTAAAGTCCATAATAGAATAGAAAACTATTTTATTAGTAGGTACACCAAAAGAGCACAATATAGAAATACAACTTAAGTAAAAAATAAGGTAGTGCAATGGGCGGTCTTATCGCTACTGGCAATTTCTTCCAGACAACCTTTGCAGGGACTTAAATGTCATTTTAAACTAATAAGGTCAGTGCGTAACAACATCTTATTATTATTGCCCACGCAAAAACATCTTATCAAAAAAAATCATACGTACAATAGTGTCGATCTATCTAGGCAATCGTGAAGTGTCGCCGCAGAAAGCGTCTAAGTGTTCGTATTTTGGAAGCTAGTTAGGATTTGGACGGTTAGAGTTGGTCGCCTGGCATTTTCCACTATTTCCCGCCTACTGACAAAAAGGCAAGGCACACTAAAACATTTCTTCGTGACTGCATGCGGAAACTTTCCGAGGGCCTGTGTTTATTTATTTATTTACTTTATTAAGAAGCGGTGGTAGTCTAGTGGGAGAACGTCCGCCTTCCAATCAGAAGGTCGTGAGTTCAAATCCCAGTGCGGGCACGTACCAATGTGTTTCTGTAAAACATATGTACGTAATTATTACTCGCTTTTCGCTGAAGGAAAACATCGTGAGGAAACCCACATACCTACCCGAGAATTATTTCGGAGGTAGGTATGTGATCCACCAATCCGGACTGGGCCCCCGTGGTGAATTATGGCCTAACCCTCCTCACGAAAGTGAGGAGAGACCCGTGCCCAGCAGTGGGACGTTATGGGTTGATGATGATGATGATGATTCTTTAGCACACAAATGGAGTACAAGGAGTACTTAATGCTAAGCAGCATTTTCTACCAGTCATCCTGGTGGTGTGGCAAAACGAGAGAGCAGAGAAAAGTATATTTAATAGTAGATTGTACCACAAGGGAACAAAATAATATATTTACGGCGAGAGCGATTTTTGAATCCAGAGCGAAGCGAAGGATTCTATAGTAGAATCCCGAGCGTAGCGAGGGGTTCTAGAGTAGAATCCTAAGCGTAGCGAGGGAGTCAAAGTACTTCGCTCGAGCTTAAATAATTTTGTTACCGTGTGGTACACGATACTTTTCATCCCAAGCTATGAGAAAAGTTCATCACACGAGAAAAAAATCTTTTGACGTGACAACGTGCATGCACGAAAAAGTTGACACATTGTCCCGTAACGCTCATTGTCCCGTTAAGCTCATTGTACGCTTGCGCCGCATCTATCTCTTTTCTCTTCTTGACAGGTTAATTATTCTTGCATTTTAAAAATCTGATTACTAGTATAATTTAAAGTATTTATTCTTTTATTATTAAAAAATGATTCATCTTTATTCATAAAAGTATGCAAGCACTTCATCAATGTTATGTTACGACGTTGTCACGTTAAAATATCGTCCGTAAACCAATTTTACAGACAACCAATTTTTTTTTAAATTTGGATAGCCAATGCCTCGTCGGCACGCGCTGTTTTTTTTATTGCCAGCCAGGACTTTATTGAAGCGTTCAAACTTTTTAATTAAATAATGTTCCAAATTCAAAACTCATTTCGTCACTGTTAATAAGTGCGCGGAAAAGACCCACTTTGCTCGCACTTATCGAGGAGCAAAATGCCTCTTTTCGAATACATGGGATGAATAAGATATTTAGTGATAGTGAGTTAGTATAGTGTGTTCACGTTTGCCTAGATTAATCGACCCTACTATACTTACATAGGGTAATAATTTCAAGGTTATTTTTTTCTTTTTATAGGGTTTATACCGTTTCTGTACTAATTGTGTCTTTTTTTTAAATAAATCATTCGTTCGTTAGCTGTGACGTTAAATTGAATACAGCGCCCTCTAGCGGACGTGGTTTTAATTTATTTTTCACTCTCGAAACTGTTTTCTTGTACTAGGAACACATGATTTCTCCCAAGGCACCCTAAGCACCGTGAGACCGACAAGGTGCCAAGTAGCCGTGAGTCCGGGAAATTGTGTTTATTGCTATCACATCATTTGCACTCGTTTATTTCGTCTACCGGGGGTTGCTTCCGTTCGATATTACCTAGTGTAATGTTGGGGTGTAAGACAGAAGCCTCTTCGGAAGCAATTTCGTAAATTGAAATAAAATGATGTGAGATTTATTGCCTCTGCAACTAAGTACAATATTGTATTGACTATACCTTTAATGTACGTAATTATCACTCGCTTTTCGGTGAAGGAAAACATCGTGAGGAAACCCACATACCTACCCGAGAATTATTTCGGAGGTAGGTATGTGATCCACTAATCCGGAACTAGCCCCCGTGGTGGATTATGGCCTAATCCTCCTCACGAAAGTGAGGGGAGACCCGTGCCCAGCAGTGGGACGTTATGGGTTGTTGATGATGATACCTTTCTTTTGAAAATAATATGAAAAATTGGTTCAGCTTTACATTTTTTATATTTTTTTGAAAGGAGGATTTAATATTTACCAAAAAGTATAAATACCTTAATGGCACTGTTTAATATTTAAAAAAAATCATAGAATACAATCTCGCACTACCAACTACCAGATAAAATTTTCCAAAAAAAAATTCTATTCAATTTCAATTACATTGGATGACATATTTTTCCTAGCTATTTAGATTTAAAAATTAAAATACTGATTCGATTTTGAAGAAAGCTCTATTGGTCCAATCTAAAAGAATATCGTCTCGACTAAAAAAAAAAAAATAACCAAATTGGTTAATAAAGTATGGAGTTCTGAAATCACAAAAGGCGACAGAGGTAAGAAACTCTTACTTTTAAAAAGTCAAAGTTACTAGGACAAAACATAATATAGTAAATATACTCAAACTCAAACTCAAATCATTTATTGTAAATAGGCAAAATATTTCACTTTTACACGTCAAAAAAAAAATCTTATACATAAGTATAGAAATACAAAAAAAATAAGTCAAAATATTATGATCTACGAAACTAATGATTATTATCTAATTATGGTTTGAGTTAGAAAAAGGATATTTCCCTTTCAAGTGCTGTATAGTAGCCTACTAGTGCAGACTTCAACTCAAAGTTGTCCCACTATCTACAATCCCAATCCCAATCCCACTACCTACAGTCATTACAAGACAATCAGGCAAGTATAAAAAGTCATCAATCACCAAAGATGCCGCTCGAATCTACACCAACACTTAATTAACAAAATGGTGTAGAATTTAAACTTAGTTAGCCAAAAATAACCAAATACACTTAGCCACGTCACACTACGTGTAGACAGTAGTATAGCGTGTAGTCTGGAGGGCGTAAGTTTAACACCGTGTTAGTCGGCGATGTAACTGAATTATACACGAGCTCACGCGCTAGCCACGTGTTAGGGCGACCTGGATGGGACACAGCAAGGAGACAATCAAAAAGTTTTTGCTAAAACGGACAAGCTTTTCTGGTCAGAATGAGTTCAAATGCCATCAATCTACGGCTAGTCACTGGGGAGTTCCGTGTCTACCTTCCGTCTCTATCATGAGATCAGCTCGCTGTCACCATTATATTGTATTGGCATCGGAACTTGACAGGCATGCAAAAATTCAACTCAATAGCTTCATCGTTATTGACAAGGCTGTTAGAATAAGTTGCCGGTTCTTAATTTTTAAGAAAAAGTTTTTATATCGTTTCTACACTGAAATTGAAAAAACCTAAACTAAAGGGCAGGCTTAGGTACATCTCGCATGGAAAATATAATAATATTATTGTAGAACTGTGTATGCTCTTTTAAATAAATTGAAAGTAAACACGACTTATGATTCGAATATGACATCATTTGTGTAGATAAGTATAACTGACTATTTATTCCAATCTACACAGTATTGTTACGAATTCTACAAGCTTTTAAACAAAGCTCAGTCCAGTCTCTTCCAGTCCCACCCTGTTCCCAGTCCAGCGACGGATTAAGTTATAATAGTTAGTAATTGCGCGCTAACCCGATCCTGGCTCCTCTAATCGAATATAGCGCGCGAGGCGAGGTTAACGTGTTATTGTAACTTGGGATTTTGTTTTATCTATGCATATAATTACTATAGGTAAAAACGGGGGATGCTTCATATCTATGAGTAATTATAAATATGAAGTACAAAGCAGACCACGCTTTTTTACCATAAAATTAATGTGTTTTTGGTTACTGTTTATTTAAACTAAAAATTTTTAACATGTACCTATTTATTGGCTTCACTTATAACTAGCTTATACCTATGTACAAGGCTGGCACAGGACCGGAACAAATGGCGTGAAACAGAGGCCTATGACCAGCAGTGGGTGGATAAAGGCTGAATATGTAGAAAGATAGATAGAAACTATAGTTTTTTGTTCAAGCTTTAAGCTTTGTTTTGCGTTGTTTCAGTAATAAGTTTATCTTTCTATACTTGTATCTAAACTGTTTTAGCAAGACCGATTGTCAAGGAAGTAGCTCTCGGCTCAGTAGAGAGTGAGAGAGCTTCAGCCGGTCCAGACAGTGGTTTCAACAGACGCAGCTGCACACGAATACACGCACGAGCTAGGGTGACCATAATCCACCGTAATGCGGGACATTACTCGGGTTCGTCTCGGATTATCATTATGGATGGTCGATTATGCGCGTTATGATCGACAAAGTGTTTTTATTAGTTTTGTGGGATATATAACATATGATTTTACATGCGGGGCTATGCAGCACGGTGCGCATCAGCTCGAGTTCGTTTCATTTTGACGTTTGATTGCCACGTGTCTCGTCATTCGTATTGAAATGACGAGTCCAGTGACAATCAAAAGTCGAAATGAAATGAACTCGAGCTGATCCGCACCGTGCTGCATAGCCCCGCCGCCGATGTCATTTATATATTTTTTTAAAAAGGGAGATTGATTGATTGAGTTTTCTTTGTTCTGTGGTGTTTCAATAAAGAGTTTATCTATCTATCTTATCTATTGATAGTAAATAGTTTTCTATTCTATTTTATTCTATAATAAAATGCTTGTAAAAAGTAAAATCTTTACAAAGAGAATAAAAATAGAAACAGTATCATCTATTTCTTTCTCTTATCACGTAGATGATCTAACTAATTTCATCCAATCTACCACTTCATTACGCGGACTGCCAACCATTCTACTAACGAGGCGGATGACGGACAAAAACTATTTACTTCTACTAATAGCTGTTCTCTACCCTTTCTTACTAGTAAACCTTTTACCACAGAAGGCATATAGTACATACAGAATGGATGCTCTCTACTTCCACGATCCGCTTCCCCGCACCTCTACCCGCAATTCGGAGGGTAATTAGGAGGTCAGTCAATATTAGACGAGTTAGTTTTTGACGAGCTCGTCGTTCACCTGATAATAAGCGCTACGCCTGCCCATAACAGTTACAGCGCCACCCAGAACTTTGCATTGCGTAATCCTGTGCGGCACTGCACTGCGCTCGTCACCCTGAGACATGGGCTCTAAAGTCTCATATGCCCAGTAATTTCGCTGGAAACAATGCCCTTCAAACCAGAACATAGTAATATTTACTACTGCTTGGCGGATGAATATCTAGCAAAGGTGTGGGACTTCCCCAGGCGGTCTCTTGCAGAAGAAGCCTTATAGTACATGGATTAAAGTATGAACCTTCATATTAGCAGGTTGTCTTTTGCTTTGGTGGCGTAGTATCTTTAAGTACATAACGTGCATTTGGCGCGTACTGTAATTTATTAAAGGTGTGAAATGTCAAATCGGTCATTTGTGTGGTGTGTCAGGGTTGTGTCAGCACTTTTTACTAATGGCTATTTCGTTTGCACTGCAAATCTGTCGTAATCGTCGGTGAGAAAATTACTGGTTATGTTACCGTGAGGCATTACTAGGAGCAATTACTGTTACTGAGGCTTGTAATTTACACCGTTTAGGTAATTTTTGCTAATAACTGGGGAGGGTTGAAAGGGTTTAAAATTAATAGTAAAAAAGTAGGTGGGTAGATTTTTCAACAGCAGGTAGTTTTGTAAATTTTGTTTATTATTATAATTTTTGAGGTAATATAATAAATATTATTTAACTTTTAGATTATTTATTTGCTTTAACTCTAGTTGTAGTAACTTCAGTTCCAGTTACAGATGAGCTGCTGAGCCACCACAAACCACACATTTTCCAGATATTCATCCGCCAAGCAGTTGTGTGCAAACATTACTGTGTTCCGGTTTGAAGGGCACTGTTTCTAGCGAAATTACTGGGCATATGAGACTTTAGTGCTGATGTCTCAGGGTAACAAGCGCAGTGCAGTACCGCGCAGGATTATACAATACATAGTTCTGGCTGGCACTGTAACTGTTATGGGCAGAAGCATCGCTTACCATCAGGTGAACGACTTGCTCGTCTCGTCACTCAGTCAAATAAAAAACTTTTTAACACTTTGACTGCTGACCCGTTTTGCTTGTCTAGCCACGGGTGCGGCTCTTTACGCTCCATAGTGTTTTCCCATACAACAAACACAACAGTTGTGTTTAGCCGCACTCGCGGCAAGTTGTAAAAAACACGACAGTTGTTGTTCTCAGCACTGAAGGTGTTAAACATTTATAGTGAAAAGTAGTGAGAATTTATATCAAAACGTAGTTAAAAAAACCGGCCAAGTGCTAGTCGGACTCGCGCTCGAAGGGTTCCGTACTTTGTTGTATGGGAGTCCCCCTTAAATATTAATTTTATTTTAATTTGATAATTTATTTTAAAATTGAATATATAACTAAATATTCTGTGAATATTTCAAGCGTCTACCTGTTGCCATTATCAATATCTAATAAAAATGATTAAAAAAATCACGTTTATTTTATGGGAGCCCCCTTACATATTTATTTTATCCTTTTTTTTACTATTATTTGTTATAGTGCCTGAAGAAATACATCATTTGAGAAAATTTCGATTGTCTAACTATTATGGTTCATGAGATACAGCCTGGTGACATACGGACACATAGACAGACAGACAGTGAAGCCATAGTAATAGGGTCCCGTTTTATCCTTTGGGTACGGAACCCTAAAAACGCATTGTTGGCATCCCTTCCCTATAATTAAGCTTTTTCAATGGTAACAAAACAATATCATGCCTCTAAACAAACAGTAAAACTCATTTCTAACCACCCTTTACAGCGTGAAAAAACATTTGCAGCTTTGTCAGAGGAAAAGAACCATTAGCTCATAGAATTAAGGTTCGAATTAGAACGGTTTGTTGATTTAAGGGTGCTACAAATGGAGTATAAAAAGGTTTATTAGCACATTTCGGACGAAGTCGAGCGTGTCGGTGATAAGTGACAACCTATTGAGATGGTTGGGGTGACTATGTGCGTGTTTGTTTGGGGAAAAACTAATTTGTTGCCTTAGGGGAATAAAATTTCATTTTTTTTGTTGCACATTTAATTTTTGCATACATCAAAATGTTTTAAATTCAAATTTTTTTTATTCGATTTTAGTACTAGACTCAATGTTGTCGGGTTTGGACGTTGGCTTAAGTAAATCGAGATTACGCTACGTCCAAGCTTAAGCGGTTTTTACACTGAATTTATTCTAGAACTAATAAGTTTACGCAAGCTACTTTAAGTCTAAAATGGGAATAAATAATTGATTAGACTAATTATTTAATTTTTATATTATTATTGGGTATCTTAAACAAATCAAATATAATTTTTATTTAAAAAAAAACCTAGAATTTTATGTAAAATAGACAATTTTATTGAGCGTAACTTGCCAAAAATATTTTGAAAAATATCTTTACAACAGTAAATGTTAGCGGCAGGAGTGGCGCTTACCATCAGATGAATGAAATGCATGTCTATTGATAAAAAAAATATCCTGCAAATGTCCCGTAACTTTTACATGGCATGGTCACCGTAGCTTCAATAAAGCGCCCAGCGCAGCGAATTCGATTACTATCGCTTTCTCATTGTTGTCTAAATGTTCCCTAAACGAATTCAACAACCAAACAATATAGGCCTCCACCCCGCTACTATTTCTACCACTATACGGGTCTTACTGACCCGGTAATCAACCAAACAACGTAGAACTACCACCCTTTACTATTTCACCCCATACTGAGCTCTACGTAATCTGGTTATCGCAAAAATTCCTAATAGGCCAGAACTTCAAGAGCTCTTGAATCGCACGGATTGTTTAGTCGAAGAGCTTAATTTATACTGGTGCATTTATTCGACAGTGTAAGAAGTGTTTATGTGTGACTTACTTTTTAAAGTAATTTGGACCTTTTTGTCAGGGATGAGATGTTAAGTGATAAGCTTTTGTTACTTTTAATGGATTTAGCTGGTTTGACAGTATAAGGGCAGGTAAATATCTAAAGTAGCAATCTACGCTTAGGTATGCCCAATGCCTGCATACTTGAAAGGTTGTGATTTGCAGCTGCCTTATAATAATGATTCAATTATATAATTATTATGTATCAATCCTACTAATATTATAAATGCGAAAGTTTGGGAAAATGGATAGATGGATGTTTGTTCCTCATAACACAATCAAAAAAATATTTATCAAAACCGGATACGATAACTTTTCTTATCAAAACTGGATAAATCTCGATAATTCCTGCCAGCCTAACTTAGCTCGCTTGAACCTTTAAAATCGATTAAGTTTTAATCGAATCGAGAACTCGATATAGGTTGTATGGACGCGCCGAAGCGGCTGTCGAGCTGGCAGCCGGTAATTCGGTTAACCAGCGCCGCGCCGGTGCGGCCTCACCTTCGGTAACCGGTGTCAAGTAAGAAAAATGAAACTTCTATATTTTAATACTGTGTAGGTTTGACATCTATTTCTAACCCTCGACGCAAAAAAAGAGTTTTTATTTAATGTTTTAACGTGACAACGTCTAATAAATCGATGACCGCCGGCTGCATGCACGAAAAAGTTGACACTGTCCCGTAACGCTCATTGTCCCGTTACGCTCATTGTACGCTTGCGCCGCATCTGACTCTGTACTCTTCTTGACAGGTTAATTATTCTTGCATTTTAAAAATCTGATTACTAGTAAAATGTCAAGTATTTATTCTTATATTATTAAAAACTAGCTGTACCCTGCCACGCTTCGCTGTGGCACATTCGCACATTCGCTGATATGTCACCGATGAAAAAAATAGATAAAAACAATCCTTGATGCGGATTATATATCATGCTAAAATTTCAGTTCGATCGGTGCAGAACTTTTTGAGTTTTTGAAGCGTACACAAACCAATATACCATTTTTATATACCATATATAGACGATTTAATTTTATTCATAAAAGTATGCAATCATTTCATCAATGTTTTGTTATGACGTTGTCATGTTAAACTATCGTCCGTAAACTAACTTTACAGACAACCAATTTTTAGAAAGCTCTCAACCGCGAGGAATGGAGAGATGGAAGAAAAGCCTATGCCCCTGCAGTGGGATGATCACGGCTAATAATATAATAATTGAGTTTTTAGTTTTCTTTGTTCTGTGGTGTTCAATAAAGAGTTTATCTATCTTTTGATATGACTGAGTGACCAGATGAGCAAGTCGTTCGCCTGATGGTAAGCGTTACGCCTGCCCATAACAGTCACAGCACCACCCAGAACACTGAGATCGACCGTCCATTGTGACACTAATTGTTAAATTGGTTTCTTCTAGGCTTAAGTTTTCTTTGTTCTATGGCGTTTCAATAAAGAGTTTATCTATCTATCTAACTAGGTATCTATCTATCTATATATTTATCTGTGTGTCTGTCTGTAGCATCGTAGCTCCGAAACGGATAAACCGATTTTGATTTAGTTTAATTTTTCGAAAGGTGATTTCATCGAAAGCGTTCTTGGCTTAAGCGATAAGGTAATTTTTGGTGTAAATAATTAAATTCTCTACCATACAAATGAAAGATTGTTTTCAAACAAAATTATAGATAGATAGATAAACTCATTATTGAAACACCAGAGAACAAAGGACACTTAAATAAAATAAAAAAATAAAATAAAATAATAATTAATGAATACATCTAAGACTTCATCCCTGTCCATCCAAAGGTTGTCTGGAAGAAATTGCTTTAAGGCCGCCCATTGTACCACCTATTTATTAAATATTTATTGTACTGTCTCTACTCAAGCTTTAGGGTGTTCAATAAAGAATTATAGTATTGTATATTGTATTAATTCCCAGTAGAATTTCTATGACAAATCCACTTACAATTTGGTACCGCTAATTTAGTTGCTGTCTCCAAATGTAATCTTTTATTGAAACCCAAGTGTCAGATTAGTCAACCGTACTTACAGGCACAAATAACGCCATCTTAAACGTCCTTATTGCCATAGCATTAAATGCCATATTTCTGAAAACGAAATCGTTTACACAAAGCAATTAAGAGACGGCCAATTTGGAAAGAGCTTTCAAATCGTTTAAGTTGGAAGAAAGATGTTCGGATGAAGAGGGTCCTGGGATTTTTTTAGACTGGTCGGGGAAGAATGAGGCCGACATATGTTCGCATAGCAAAGCCAAAGGGATTGAGTGGCATAAGCCCTTGGGTTCATTATTGGCCCTTTACCCCTTTCCGAAGGGCTCTTCAGTCGATGTTTGCAGAGTGTTCGCATTTTACTTATTGAGCGAAGTTTAGCGAAGTTCGATATTGACTAGTCAATCAATTTGTAGTTGGATATGAGAGATTGGTATTGATTCTGGGAACACCTGAATAAACCAAAATTCTGATCGATATAAATTCGTAGTTAAATTTTAATCTTGTGAAGGGTATTGTTTCCAGTGAAATTACTGGGCATATGCGACTTAGAACCAACGTATCAGGGTGACAAGCGCAGTGCATTGCCGTGCAAGATTATGCAATGCCAAGTTCTGGGTGCCACTGTGACTGTTATAGGCAGGCGGAGCGCTTACCATCGGCGAACGTTTTGCTTGTCTCTTTATTTGGCGCGACATTGCACTGCACTCGTCACCCGGAGACACTTCTTCTAAAGTCTCATATGCCCAGTAATTTATCTGGACACAGCGCCCTTCAAGCCGGAACATAGCATCTATTATACCTTATTGCTTGGCGGATGAATCTATATATACATAAAAATGTTATGTTGGTTTGTGTACGCTTCAAAAACTCAAAAAGTTCTGCACCGATCGAGCTGAAATTTTAGCATGATATATAATCCGCATCAAGGATTGTTTTTATCTATTTTTTTTTATCAGTGACATATCAGCGAATGTGCGAATGTGCCGCAGCGAAGCGTGCCAGGGTACAGCTAGTATTATATATCTGGCAAAAGTGTGGTTATGTACGTCCCCAGGCGGACCCTTGCAAAGAGCCTACCACTGCAAAAAGACCTATAGATGATGGATAGATCCTTCTATGTCTAGCGGAGATTGAATTCCGGGTCTGATCTAAGAGTTTAGCGTATTCTAGAATCCTTGCGAACCAACGCAGACTAAAGCTATTTCTCTGAAAATACCTCCATACTTTCCATTTGACTTTAACTGCACTGATCTCCACTGCACTGTACTGTCCTGGTATCTGGAGATCCAGAAACCAGTAGAGGGTATCAAGTAATTTGTGTGCTGCTTTCCGCTGTGATTGAAGCGTGTGGAAAGATGTAGTCTCTGCCTATCCCAACGGGAGAAACGCGTGACTGTATCCAGTATGAATTACTATGAATGTGTACTGACCTGTACTCTAACTTCTGGCAAATTGACTTTCATAGCGAGTTCCTCTCTGGAATAAACGTCAGGATAGTGACTCTTCTCAAACGCTCGCTCGAGCTCGTGCAGCTGGTACGTGGTGAAGGTCGTGCGGTTCCTCCTGGAAAATGATAAACTCATTTATTTACAGCTTGATCTTCACTATAAATTATCTGGACCCCAGTATAAGCAGCACCATCTTCAAGCATGATTAACTAAAAAACTCAATACCATTTTCCATCATTTAGTATAGTTAAAATAATTCATCATAAGTGATGGTTACATAAATACACCCCTTACAATTTCGTTCTTAACCACTGTTGAGAGCGAAGCGCTATAAATATTCTTAATCATAATAATCAACCCTATTGTGATCAAGTTAAAGGTGAATGGGGATCTGGCTAAGCAAGCGTGCTTCACCTTTGGCTACGTCTTCGCTTTCCATCAGGTGATTGAGGTCAATCGCAGGCAAATATCCTGACCCCTGACTAGCATTCTCTGTATCTACGGAATCGGTAGTTACAAGGATCATCTTCACACAAACCTCTATGGTCCTCGTAGTTCCTGCTTCTTACTGGTAATCCTAGTTATGGGTCAAAATCTATGTTCGTGATCGTGGTGTGATCTATAAACTCCTCGATTCAGAGCAAACCTGCAGTTCCACAAATCATTGCCCTGTGCAACCTTTGAACCTGCACCCTGCTTCGCAATCAGCTTATCAACCAGTCCATATGCTGTCAGTCCTTACCTGTGTTTCTTCTTGTTGTCAGCAGCGGATCCAGGCCGAGGGGTGTCATCATCACTGCCAGCTGGCGACTTGTCATCAGTGGGTGTCCGCTGGCTGTAGCCATCGTTGCTATTGCACGAGCCTTCTCCTGGAACACAGGGCATAGTTATAGCTGGGATATTACAAGTTTCGATGACGTCATAGTTCTTCAATTCCTAATATCCATAGGTGTATATTTTTATTATTTATTTCTATGTCAAATGTGAAAATACGATTAACCGCTAGCTACTTAATTGTACCAAAAAGGGCAAAGCGTGAGTCTTAAGATAAATTAAATTAATCGGATTTTGTTTATTTGGAACCTATGGAAAATTCGTAAGTGTTTTGTTTTTTCTGGTCCTCGATCTAAGCGCCCTCTTCAAGCATGATTAACTAATAAACGCCTTACTAATTTTCATCATTTAGAACTTACAATAGTTTATAGATTTAAGAGTACTAATACTTAGTCTTACAAGCCAACTAGTTGGGAGATTCCTAGGCTACTTTCGTAGATAGAAATATAAGCTTTACTGCCGACTTTACCCTTACATACCTAGGTACGAATGAGTATACACAAATCACCCTATACTATGCATATTCCAGAATTGCTATAATTACAGTGACAGGCTTCAGTGATAAATTGTCTGTTTGTTTATGATAATGGAGCGCTGTATGCGTTGCGAGTAATGCAATTATATTCAAATCTGGAGTGATTTGCACTGTGGTGCATACGAGTGGGAATACGGCTCAAGAATCATGAATTCAACAATTAAGCTTTTGAAGTTAATATTTTGTTAACCAAAATGCTTACAATTGAGATAATTTAATTTAAATTAATCATTTTCTTACTCAAAATAACAGTCCTGAATAGTTATCAAACGATTATTTGCTATTTTCTACTCTAGAAATTAATTTCAGATATATTCAGATTCAATTAAAAAATGCGAATATAGATTTTTTTTTCAAACTTTTTATTTAATTTTTTTAAAGCTCTATTTTCTTTTTTATGCCAAAATATCCGCAGGTTTCTAGTCTATAAAAACCTCGTGTATTACACGTCTGTGTTTTATAATATTACGGCAAGCGAAAACAGGCCTGGCGTGCGAACCCGCACTGCTGTATTGTAAATTTTATCACACTAGTTGTGTGCGCCTACATCTGATTGAGTTCAGTTACGACGCAACGCCAGTAAACAGTAAACACACATGTTGTGTTAAAGAGCCAACAAAAGTAAAACGGTTCAGCAGTGAACGTGTTAAGCCACAATTCGTGAACAAGTTAGCATAAATTACAACAGCATTTCAGTGCCGGATAAATCTAGCAATTTTCCTATCACATTATTTAAACAAACATTAATAGAGTATACCATTACGCGATGCGATCGCACAGTGGTCGGAGCGTATTCGGTACTGGACAAGAAATATCATGTAATTCGTAGCATTCATCATCACGTATCGCTTCCATCGGTGAACCATACCGGGGTCACTTCCCTTGATATTATTTTCAACACGAAATAGAAACGTGGAGGGTAGAGTTAAAAATCCAACTTAAAAGAGATTGCGTATTAAAAAAAATTTAACTTGTTTTATTTTAAGTTTGTTTATTTTGTATCTATAAATAACATTATTAATAAACTCAATTCGTGTTTTTTTAATTCGTAAAAAGTGGCTTAAATAATGAGATTTTTAAGTCCAGAATAGTCTTTATTATATTGAATTTAATTTAATTATTATTATTTAGTTTTTTTAAAATTTGGTAACATTTTATATGGATGGAGATTTGTTCTAAAATGCATATATCTATATCATTGGGTTGAATTTCTTTCTTTCTTCGTAATGACAAGACAATTAAGTCTTAAAAAAATATTATTATATTTGCTTACTATAAAAAAAACAACATACTCACAAGTATTTATTAATTAGACAAACCATTATTTTTATTAAATCTCATTACAATTTTTTTTTAAACAGTGTTCTTTATGCTGGACTTTACCTAATAAATTCTAAATTAAAAAAAACGCAAGTCTAATCTCCAGCAACTTTGTTTACGATAGGTTGTAACTAGATGGCAACACTGTGGGTAGAAAATGGGGTGGAAGGAGTAATTGTTTGCGGAAGCGGTACATTCACCAGCGTCATTATTTTGTCCGCGCCGGCTGATTGATAACCCCACTGGGCTAAGTGTTTCTCGTTTAGGAAGAGTTGGAATTGTTGGCATGATTTGGCACTTTTCTGTAGAAAATCTTAAAAATAGCTTATAAAAAAGTTAAGTCAAAGTTGGTAAACGTTAATTATTTAGAAATAAGCATACTTAACTTAATTATAATTCTACCAGCCTCGTTAAATATTATCTATGCATCTAAATTAAAACCTTTTCAAGTTTCATATTGATCTAATACCTTTATTATTCAAGGAATCAAGCGTCACCTGTCATTTGTATCAACGATTAAAACATCAAAAGCTACAGACAAACTGACAAAATATATTGTACAAACCTGACATAGAAGATTGAGCGATCAGAAGTCAAAACAGACTAACTACTATCACTCCAACTCTTTCACTCCTATCTATTTAACTGTCAATAGAAAGAGACAGCGATGTCGCATTAAGATCATCGAAACAGATTACAAGCAGACACAAAACAAATAAAAACATTATGGGCAACGCATTAAGACGTTTTACACTTATCACGATACAAAACTGTTTTTTTTTTCTTTTTTGTAATAATTATTATCGATAATCTGGTAACACTCGTTCAATAATGGATTGTCTCGTTGTTTTTTCCATGTGGCAACCCTAATCATGTGTCAGATTTGCTGCGCGGCTGCGTTAAAGCGCTTCGGATTTAATGATTTTACAAAATGGTTCTTTTATTTAATTATTTTTGCTTTTAGGGTTCCGCATTCGATTAATTGTGTAGTCAATTACACAATTACTCACAATGTTATACATTTTAAAGCTTTATGCAGGTAATTTAGATGTTACGGTAGTTTTTAATTCGTCTTTGACAAGTTTTTTTTAAATACAAAAGTTATCAAACACTATTTTTTTCATGTTTTGGCTTACAATTTGTGAGTGTAGCCAGTGTTAAGTTTTTGTTTAATATATCTATTCAATTTGAATATGAGTTGATATGAGTTTCACATAGCATTTGTCCCAAGAACGCATTTTTTTTAATAATACTGCTGTGTTCCTAAGTATTGACTTAGGAACAAAATGCATTGCAACTTCATTATACTCGCAATAATCATTAGAAAGTTTTCCTTAACACTTTCACTGCTGAGACGATTTTCTTGTCTAGCCACGGGTGCGGTTCTGCGCGCTCCATAGTGTTTTCCTATACAACAAACACAACAGTTGTGTTTTCCCGCACTCGCGGCGAGTTGTCAGAAACACAACAGTTGTGTTTGCAGCACTGAACGTGTTAAGACTTCCTATTAATGGAACCCAAAAACGTGAGTATTCTATAAATAATGAGATACACCTACAGGTACGTATTAATTTTACATTTTATATTAACGCGCAATAACACTCTAATTAAAATATGATTAGAGGTTTAATTTTTTGCGACCTCTTTGTATTTATTAGTGTCAAGAAGTGTACATTCACATTATCACGTATATAAGAAAGTGGTTGTTTGTTAGTACAAGAGTATTTTAATTATAAGTAGTTAGACATTATATTTTTTTTTTTTTCATCATACGAAGAATGAGTGCAGGAACGTTTTTATTGATTCCAATGCAAGAATGGTGATTATATATTATTATGTTAATCCTCCAGGATGACTGGTAGAAAATGCTACTTAGCATTAAGTACTCCTTGTATATTTATATTGTGTGCTAACGAATGGATAAATAAATAAATGAACATTTTTGATAATTCCGATAACATAAAAATAGTGCAGGAACTTTTTAACTAATTTTGATAAATGTAGAGTTATATATTTTTTTTATTAATCCTATATATGCAGAGCATGTGCGGATTTTTTTATAAATTCCTTTAAATATAAATAGAGTTTATTGCTAGATCCGATAAAAGTAAAGTTAGTTCATAACATTTTCATAAATTTCGATAAATCTAGAGTTAATGCAGTATTTTTTTTAAATGTGCTATTTATATACTCATTATTATTGGAACACAAGCAAAGCCAAACACAAAACTAGTTATATCACTTTTTGTAACACCGTGCATTGACAGCTTAATGACTCCAATATGTTAATCATAATTTCATAGTCGATATTAATTGATACATTATTATAAGTTGCATTTATTAGAGAGGCAAAAGTGCCAGTAATTGTGTGAAACGAACAACTAACGTCCGTTATAATATAATTGTGTAAGGCTAAGCGTACACCACGGATTTTAATAGTTGCGGATAATAATCACCAATCTGTGAACAATAAACTTAAGCCCGCGAACTGTGGATAAGAGGATGCCTCCTCCTGCGTTTGCGATTTTATTCCGCATTTTAAAAATAGCATTGGTTAAATTTCGTAGTGCACGCTAAGCCTAATGTTACACTTTTAATAATAAGTTAAAACGGGATATTTACCGAGGGTTTTGTTTGATTCTAGTTTTTGATGTTTCGGCACTGTTGCAGGCAACATGACTACGAGTGAACTTCTTTTTATGCTCATGTGCCCAATAATTTCGCTAAAAACTGTTTGGAACATCATAAAGTAATTTTTGGCGTGACAACGTCTAATAAATCGATGAACGCCGGCTGCATGCACGAAAAAGATGACACGTTGTCCCGTTACGCTCAATGTACGCTTGCGTCGCATCTATCTCTCTTCCACTCGATTGGCCTATGCGTCCGAGGAGAAAAAGGACAGCGGCAGCACACAACTTACATCTACACGTGAACTGTTTCGTCGACTGTTTATAAAGTGAAGTGAAAAGTTAATGTGGTTTTCATTGCTTATTACAACGACAATTTCAACAATAAAGGATAATTATTCTTGCTTTTATTATTATTAAAAAAGAAATGTAAAAGTAAGTATGCATTAATTTCATCAATGTTTTGTTAAGACGTTGTCACGTTAAACTATCGTCCGTAAACCAACTTTGCAGACAACCAATTTTTTATTGCAGCATAGGCAAGCTATTGACCGCAGTCTGATCTGATGGTAAGTGATGCCGCGGTCGACAGTGGAGCATGCTTGCCTAGTAGATACCTATTCACTCCCAGATTGAAGACTTCCATATTATAGTTATCGCTGAATTCTCATGTCAATATTTTGTCGTTAGAATCAACTTATTTATTATAACTTAGAACTAACTTAATAAAATCTGATAACTCAATAATTTCCTTTGTAAGGTACATATTTAATTCGAAGAAATTCTGTTATAAAAATTTTACCCTATTAAAATTCTTCGAATCCTAACCAGCCAGTGGTATATTTATTTCTATTTTCTTTTTAATAAAACCTACGAGGTCAAATATCGTTTGGAGGTCGTTATAATTTGTGTGAAATTCATAATTAGCTAATCGAGTTAGGTTGTTATCGAGTTATGATCGAAATTCCATGGTGGCGTGATATGGGGCAAAATGTTGGCCTTTTCAATAATGAAAATTTATTTGTTAGGCATAATTCGTTAATTGCCGTGGATTTTTGTAATAATTTCAATTTTAATGAGAACAACGTAGAGCTTTACATGCTTTACTTTTTTACCAATCATTATTTATATTTATGCGCAAATTTATGTAAAATTATAGACTTTTTTTGTAAAATGCTGCGTGGTTTCACGAACACATAGAGCTGAGAGTAAAGGCATTTTTCTTTTAAGGTTTTTTATAGGTTTTTAGAGATGGCTTTAAGCAATACGACCGCCCATTGTACTATTATTAAGTTGTTTTTTTCTCTCTGCAAAAAACTAATGTCTGAGTATTATAGCTAATTACTTTATAATGACAGTGTACATAAAGTTATGACCTACAAGAAAATTAAGTATGTGTATGTATGAAATCATTTAATTATAAAACCTGTTACCTAAACCTATTTTTGTAGTAAGGGGGGCTCATCTGCAAGAGACCGCCTGCGAAATTACCACACCTTTGCCTGATATTCAACCGCTAAGCAATAGTGTGCAAACATTACTGTGGTTTGAAGGGCACTATTTCCAGTGAAATTACTGGGCATATGAGACTTTAGAACCGATGTCTCAGGGTGAAGACCGCGGTGCAGTGCCACGCAAGATTATGCAATGCAAAGCTCTGGGTGGCGCTGTAACTGTTATAGGCAGGCGTAGCGCTTACCATCGGGTGAACGACTTGCTCGTCTCGTCACTCAGTCAAATAAAAAAAAGTAAATCTAATTGAAGTCGGTTTTTAGGTTCAAAGAATTATTAGACTCTAAACACCATCAATCAACCACACCATAAACAAGAAAAAATCGATATCCCAGCACACGTTATATCCATTAACGGAGATCGAATGATCGTTTAGCCGCGGTCAGCCCTCGTCCATAATCGAATACAGGCAGTAATAGCGCGCGCGAATCGATTGTAAGCCGCAATCGAGTTGTCGATATCGTGTTGTGATTGGTTGATTACATCGTCGCTTGCATTGCATTGCTATTAGAATGGCTTTATTACTTGTTAATTGTTTTAACTTTCATTTGTTTTTTCAAGCTCTTATTTAACTTGCAAGGTTTGTTTGTAAACATACAGTTGCCGTAATGTGGAGTATAGAGATAACTCATCATCAGCGCATATCGTCCCACTGCTGAGCACGGGTGTATTTAATTAAAAAACGCGTCATGATCAAATACATCGATTCTGACCCCTAACTAGGACCCCTAACCTCCCTGTATCTAGGGACCATGGTCCCACGAACACCCAGACTCAGAAAAAATATTAAGGTTGACACAAATCTTTGTTGCGGAAATTGAACCCGCGACCCAGCTGCCAGCTGCCAGTTGCCCAGTTATTTCGCTGGAAACAGTCCCCTTCAAACCGGAACATAGTAATGTTTGCACACTACTGCTTGTCGGATGAATATCTGGGTATTTCCCCAAGCGGTCACATGCAGAAGAGGCCTCCCACTACGAGAGAGGCGTCCTTTTTTAGTACCAAGTTATTCATTAAATTGCTAAACCGTAAGGCCACTTTAAACAGCGGATGTGTCCGTCAACGGTAGCTCAATTAACTCATTGTGAAACCTAATGTTTTACAAACCACGGCTAATCAACGCATTAGCTCGATTTTACCGACCAGTCGATCTAAAAAATGATAAATTCGATAGATAAATCAACCGATAGTTCGTGCGTCCGGTTATGAAATTGAAAACCGATTCGGTGTCCCACGGTTTGATTAGGTGGCGAAGCGAGCCGATGAAGAGTTATAGCTTCAACTATTTTGATTATTATATTATGTATCTTCTAATAATGTCATAAACAATACCTTCCTTTGCGTCGCTCAGTCAGTTAAAAAGGAAAGTCTGTGTTTGAATATTTGTTAATACAAATAGATTCTGTATCCTTTGTAAATACAAAATTGCTGAAAAAAACGTAAATATCTCAGCTGGTTATACATACTTGGATACGGTTTCAGTAGGCACATTTATTATTTAAATTATTTTATTTTATTACGACTAATTTTATGGCAATTATTTTTAAAACTAAAGAAACATTCATGGTTTAGTTTTAAAAATCTTAAAGCCGTTCTATGAATTTTTAGACAAATATTGTTTTGACTGTCTATCTAACTAGAAATTAGTTGACTTTATAGTTTTGTGAAAATATTTAAGTAGATTATTAATCCCTTCTACCTACACCAAGCAGTAGTAAATCTTTTATGAATTTATCAGTGGTCTAACGCGAGCCTATGTATCTATCTTCTATATATGTTATAAATCTATATATATATATATATATATATATATATAAATCCATTGCTTTTCGTTAGTCTCGCTAAAACTCGAGAACGGCTGAACGGGTTTATCTTAGCTTGGTCTTAAAATGTTTGTGGAGGTCTAGGGAAGGTTTAAAAAGTGATAAAAATTCTTATAATTGCCGAGAAAACCCTAAAAACAGCCCTTTTCTTTTTTCTAGCACTGGAATTCGCGGGTGAAACCGCGGGGCGCAGCTAGTAATATGTAAAAATAAATCCCTATTTCCCTTGGTCACGGCATCACGCTTGAACGCCTGGACCGATTTCGCTAATTCTTTTTTATGTGCTTATTATTGTTAGGAGAAGGTTCTTATGAAAGAAAAAATTGAGAAAGTAGCGCGGAAAATGTGCGAAAAACTGAAAATGACTTTTTCCTTGAGATTTTTGTAAGAAATTACGATATGACATTTGATTTTTTCGCGATCGTCAGCCGTTCCTATCTAAAATTGTGGTTTTTATCCTGGGAAATGCAGAGCTGTTGCGGTAAAACTGAAATCACACGGGTGAAACCGCAGGGCGCAGCTAGTCTACTATAAAAAAAAAACTACGATTGAGTAGCTGCTTTAATAAAAGCAGGATTAATTTTAAATAGCAAAAAACGCAGTAGATTGGAAATGAAATGTTGAACTGTTAAAGAGATCGTATCTTTTTGTAAATTTGATCTAAGTTTAATGTATTTGTGAATTAAAAAACAAAAAGTTGACATTGAGTCGTTCGAGTTGTGTGATTTGATTTGCCTTTTTTTTATTTGACTGGGCTACGAGACGAGCAGGTTGGTCACCTGATGGTAAGCATTACGCCTGCCCATAAAAGTGCCACCTAGAAATTTGCATAATTAATTAATTAACTAATTTAACTATGCATTTATTATTTTTAATAACCAACAGAGTTTAAACAAGGGATCTCTAAATGTTATGTTTTTTATGTTATGTTCAGTGATAAGTCTTACTATATATAATAACTTAATAATTAATTAATTAACTTAATAATAACTCATTTCATTGGCTTAAAGCAGCCGGCGTTAAAAGTTTTTTTTAATGAAATAATGATTTATTTAATATTTTTTATTATTGCCCGGTTTTGAATTGGAAATAAGGTTCAAAGCAGTTTATTTTTTGTTAAACATAATTTACTTTTAAATTATTTTTTTTATGGAGCTAGGCGCTTGCAGTTGCAGTAAGACTAAAATATTCATAATGGCCTCCGTTATAATTTTTAGTAGAACAACTTAATATATTATTTTTTTACCTATTCTTGGTTGGCATTTACATAATTTTTATCAATCTTGAAGTATTTTATTAATAAATTAATTCAAGCTCTTTAATACTTTCTATTAATTTATTACAGCTTATTTTACCTTTCAAAACTATCTGTAACATTTCAAAAACCATAACAAAAACAACAAAACATGTTTAAACAATAAAAAGTTTTTGACAAAATCTATATATATAAAAATGTTATGTTGGTTTGTGTACTCTTCAGAAACTCAAAAAGTTCTGCACCGATCGAGCTGAAATTTTAGCATGATATATAATCCACATCAAGGATTGTTTTTATCTATTTTTTTCATCAGTGACATATCAGCGAATGTGCGAATGTGCCACAGCGAAGCGTGCCAGGGTACAGCTAGTATATTATAATTTTCCAGACAAGTGTTTATAAATTACGTATTCGGTACTGCAGGCTGATCAGAGTGAGTCCAAACACCACCAATCTACTGTTAGTAACTCAGAAGTCCCGTTGTCTACCTTCCGTCTCTATCATCAGATCAGCTCGCTGTCACCATAATACTGTATTATCATTTAACTTGATAAGCATGCTACATTTCAACTCAATTCCATAACTAGGTCAAAATTGACTTGCGAAATTCCGTTGGTGAAACAACGATGCGCTTCCGCCGCCGCCGCCGCCGCCATCCGCCGCCGCCGCGGCTAGCCAAAAACGACGCAAGGCGGGCGCTGCAAACCGTAGGGCGGGCGGGATATATGCAACGCCTCTAAGTAAATCTTTTATATTTATATAATTTTATTAAAAGCACAGTTCCTACGATGCACTGCAAAAATTGGTAATAAATTTGTTCAAGTTTTGAACTGGTAATTAGTTTGTTTTAGGTGTTGAACATCGTAATTCTGGCGAGATAATTGCAACGCCTTTATAACCACTATCATATAAAATTATTTTAAAAAGGCATGTGGTCTGATTCATATTTTTAAATGCTTATTATTTTTTTGGTACCTACAATTTTTATTATTTTTGTTATTTAAAAAGCTTGTACAAATGGTCGAATTAATGCAATAAGTGCAGCTTATCTACTAAGCAATTACTCGTAATATGCAATATTTAAAATGTAATAAAAATTAAAGGTTTGTTATATTACGTTAATTTTTATCAACCTTCTTGTGATTAAACATTTCGGAATTCAATAAATACCAAAACACGATACGAAATAAACAAAATTGTACTCGTAATGTAGGTGATGGGAAATGATCTTTATTGTAAATAAATAAATCTCTAGAGATATCCTTAAAAAAGAGCATACATTTAGCTTTAATTAATGTTTGGAACGTGTTTATAATTATCAAAGAATACCATTATAGTTTCCTTTCCTGCCAGTGCTACTCGTCCAACATTAAATTACACTTGTACGTTGATTAGTTGGATAAAATAAATTTAAACCAAATCACCTAGTGCATTTAAAAAAATATAGGTAACAAGCTGCACCCTGCCACGCTTCGCTGTGGCACATTCACATTCGCTGATATGTCACCGATGAAAAAAATAGATAAAAACAATCCTTGATGCGGATTATATATCATGCTAAAATTTCAGCTCGATCGGTGCAGAACTTTTTGAGTTTTTGAAGCGTACACAAACCAACATAACATTTTTATATATATAGATAGATATAGAATCAAAGAAACGTCTTACCGGCACTTTCAACCGCTCCCGGAGACACCGGCACCGCCTCACACTCTCTATCGTCTCTTCTCGGCTCAAACTCACTCACTCTACTCACTTGTCTCTGTCCATTCAACCCTAGGATAGCGTCTATCGTATGCCTAGGCCCCTGATTCACACCAGCCACTTGTGTCAAACCCAACCTTGTCTTCACCGCGTCAAAACTCTGATTCAAATGCATCTGCTGCGCGTGAAAAAACATCCCCATCCTATTCAAAGTCTCTAAGTTCTGCTGATGCTGCGATAGCGTTATCGACTGGTCTGTCACGTTTATTGACGACGCCGAGTTGGGACTGCTCATGTGGGAACGCGGGCTGTTTGTTTCGGAGCGATCCGGCGGCGTCGAGTTGGCGAAAAACCGGTCGTCTGACGCGTCCATGTCGGAGTTTAACCCGTACGTCACTGACGGCCCGACGCTCGCAGACGTGTAGGGGAAGAAAGGGGCGGGGCCTATCGGACGGGGAGAGGGGGGCGAGCGAAATTGCCCATTGAAAGTGCGAAATTTGGGGTCGCGAAGTGATTTTGTTTGGTAAGAAGCAAGAAGCGGCGTATTAGCATTTTCCCCCCGGAGTTCCTTTGTGAGACGGCTGAATAGTTTTCTTTTTGTTTGATTGGGTCGATTGTGCGAGGTGTTAGTTCGGAGTTTGTTAGCGATTTCTTTGAGGGTTCAAGGGATTTTGCTACTTCTTTGCATGTTTTGTTGAGGTGTTAAAAGTTTGAGGTGTCAACGGTTCGTGTAATCTATTGTTAGCTAAGCTCATTAAGCTGTTAATCTTTTGAATCAGACACGGTTGATGTCTTCTTTGTAGTTTTTGTAAGGCCTAGCTTTGCCTTAATCTAGATCTTAATTATGATAACAATTGGGCAACTCGCCTTTACTTTCAAAACATTTCTGGCACTAGGCCAACTAATAATTACAATGCAATTACTGAGGCAGCATCTTAATTAGACTCATAATTACTGAACGTACAAAAAGTGCCAGCAAATTTACGACTAATTATCTACATGCTAATGATTCAAATGCTAATTAATCACGCTAATCAATACAGCTAATCAGACACTAGCCATCTCTACTTGCAAGATGAGGAGAGAACAGGACATCTGTTAACACAAATTTAACCAAATCGGTTAACCTGTAACCAAACAATAACAGCTTTTCGAACTGACCAACGTGTTAACTTCCATTGATCTTAAGCCGACATCACCCCAATCAAATTTCAACTTATTTTTCCATCACACAAGATTCAAAATAGTTAACAGTGCTTGGTTAAGTTAAGGCGTAATGGAATGTGCCGATGAATCGTCAATGTGATTCTATCTTGTTCGCGCTTGTAAATATCTCGCTCGCTCTCATCTCAGGTGTAGCGACGGTTGCTAGGGGGCGTCGACTGGTGACGTCACGTGTCGATCGACCAATCACCGAGCAGTATTTGTTTTTTTTTCTTCCCGCGTCTTCTATTGTCGATGCTTTTCTTTTGTCCAGTCGTTCGGCTGTTAGAGGGTTAACTTCGGAATAACAAGCTACTTTACTTTCAGTCGATAAATGGATTATGATGAAACTTTAGTTTGAATTACAGTTGTTGTTTTAAGATTTAAGGTGATGTGTTTTCCTTAAATTTTATTCTTTGCTTTTTTTTTTGGGGGAAAACTGCTTTACCCACGCTTGACTTGGGGAGTAAGCCGGTGATTGCGTTACGAAAAATGTGATCGGGCGAGGAAAACGGAAGTTGAGAGGTAGATATTAGTTAGTGAAGATAGAAAGAGAAAGAATTACGCTTCGTATATTTTTAAAAATATCTTTTAACTAAAAAAAAATTTTAATTATTTTTAGTTGAAGTTTCACTTCTACTATGTGTCCCAGCACACATTTAATTTTTATCTATATATATTTGACTTGATGACTTTTTTTGTTTTAGGGTTTTTTTTTCTACAAAATCGAAATCGTAGAAAAAAAAATTAATAATTAATGTTATTAATTAATAATTAATTAATAATAATTGTTATTTAAGTTGTGTCAATAAAGTGTAATTACAATTTTGTAATTACACTTTATTTTTATTATAACAATTTATTCAGAATTTAATTTTCCTACTTACCGAGTAATTCATCACTTGTTTCTTTATCAAATTTTTCACTCATTTCATTAGCAAATCACTTTCAAACACTAAAACCACTGTTGTACAGATCGTAGATAAGCTCAAAAACGGTGCAGCAAAATAATTTAAGTGATTGAAGCTAACTTCCTGAATATTTAATAAAAATGGATAACTATTTCTGGGTGGGTTGCCAGTTAATTTCAAAAATTCTAATTTTTCACGAATTTAAGATTTGAAGAGGAAGAGGAAGAGGAGAGAGTTGAAAATAATAGGTTTCCTCCTCCAGATGTTAGAAAAAAAATTGTTTTCCTATTAGTTAAACTAAATAAATTTCTTTAATAGAATCAAGCTTTTACTTTGCGGAAATCCATAATCAATAAGAAAATATAGAATATACACACTTTTAAATCCGCCTAAGAATTAAAAGTATATATTTCTACATTTTCTTATTTAAATAAATTTGGGGTAAAACATTTGACATGGCAACATTAACTTTAAAACCCTTCAGTTGATTGGATGCACGCCACTGCGCCAATTGAACTGATTGTAATTGCCATCATTTGTGAATATTTAATTTAAGTGGAATTTTCAATTATTTGATATGGCAACTTTTTTTTGGTAGCTTTTTTCTATTTGTTAATAAGAACTTATATTTTAATGATGTTATACAATTATGGTAAGCGCTACGCCTGCCCATTACAGTTACAGTGCCACCCAGAACATTGCATTGCATAGTCCTGCGCGGCGCACTGCGTCTGTCACACTGAGACATCGGCTCTTAAGTCTCATATGCCTAGTAATTTAGCTGAAAACAGTGCCCTTCAAACCAGAACACAGTAATGTTGCCACATGGCTTGGCGGATGAGGCTGAATGCACGAATCGTGCGAAACCAAAACAAAAAAAAGTACAGCCTATTCTCCGGTATTATAGTACAAAACCTAAATGTTCCCTAAGCAAGCAAACCCGCTAAGCCCACGTAAGCCTAAGTACTTATAAAGATACCCATAATGTTAGCCCAAGCCCCGTTAGCCCTTTATCAAGGGGGGGAGGGAGAGTTCAAAACCAATCAATGTACGTTAATTGGCGCTTTAATGCTGCCTCATTCAACAATTACTGAGGACGCTGTCAACTAGGTGCGTAGGGATGGGACGAGATGACCGTATAGATCTATCGATATAAATAAAATATGTAAATAATGTTGCGTTATTATTACTTTTGTACAATTTATTTACATATAATATTGATAATTTTTAATTTAGTTTTTTTATATGTTTTTGCTTTAAACTTCCTTTTTCGCGGAATTTCGGACAAATTAAAATCTGATAATTTGTATTGGTTTAGTGACAAGAACTTTCGTAGAAAAGGTATTGAAAGTGTTTAGATATTTGCTTTTTAAAGTTGTATGTAAGTATGTCAGTTTATGTATGTATGTATGTATGTATGTATGTATGTATGACGTCTGTAGTATACATAGATCCTGACCCTAACTAGGGTTCCTTGTATCCTTTATATAGTTTGATTGTTGCATTATGTGCTGCTGACGTTTGCTGTCAGTTCGTTAGGCCGCACTAGGGCCTCCGACGAGGCTAAACGACTGTCCAATATATCCCGCTAGTATTATAAATGTGAAAGTTTGTGTGTGCGTGTGTTTGTGTTTGTTTCCTTTTCACGCCGCAATGGCTTATCAGATTTTTTTTAATGAAATTTGCTATATAGATATTTAAGATCCTGAAATTATTATTTTTATTTTATTAACAAAGAAAAACTAACGGCTAGGTACAATTATTAAGATATGATTAAAAATATGGAAGGCCAATTAAAACACATGCAGAGATTTTTTAATCTAGTAAAATTGATCGATTTCTAGGAAATAATTGCAAATGCGGGTAAAATCCCGGAACGCAGTAAGAAAAATTAAAGTATTCCGAAAACAGACGACTTAACCTAATCTACTTATCGACAACCCTTTCCCAACTCTACCCTCAAATTGCTATATGGCCGCTGGATTAGCGCCCCCTCCCACCCCCACTTATCCCAATCAACCCCTAACGCAAACTCTGTTAATTCACCATCGATTTGTGATTAAACATTCATTATTATATTCAAACTCGTTATTGCGACAACGTTTGCCGCTTTTGGTTTAGTGATGCTGAGTTACGTCGGTCTATCGATGAATTTAAGAAACTTTTTGGGATAATTACTTGTGACCAGATACCTACCACCTTTGCCAGATATTCATCCGCTAAGGAGTTTGCAAACATTACTGTAATCCGGTTTAAAGGGCACTGTTTCCAACGAAGCTGGGCATATGAGACTTTAGAGCCGTGTGTCAGGTTGACGGGCGCAGTACATTGCCGCGTATGATTGTGCAATTCAAAGATCTGGGTGGCAATGTATCTGTTATGAGCAAGCGTAGCGCTTACCGTCAGATGAATGACTTGCTCGTCTCGTCGCTCAGTCAAATAAAAAATAAGTATTCATAATTATTAAATATGAGAAATTAGATGCTTGGGAACAAGCTATACACAGTTACACACACACAAAAGACACACACGGCACACATCCTAACTCACATATCTAACTAATATAATAATATTAATAAATGCAAAAGTTTGTGTGTTTGTCATCTCTTCACGCCCCAACAGCTAAACGGATTTTGATAAAATTTAATATATAATTTTTATCACGTAAAATCAACGTTCCTGCGGATGAAACCAAGCAGAGTCGTGACACTTTTAGTTATATACATCCGGTATCGATACCTTCCTTTCCCAACTCTAATTTTAACCAGTTGTAATTATAAACAACATAAATATAATTATTTTCATATTTGATTAGAAATTGATTATTACTGTTTTGGACATTTTGCTTTTTAGTCGGTTTTGATTAAATAGCCATTCTGGACTAAGTTTTTACTTACAGCTTGTACTATAAAATCAGCCTCTACGAGCCAGCAGGCACCTTTTTTTATAAAACTAGCAAAAGTTGACACAGTGTTCCGTAACGCTCATTGTCCCGTTACGCTCATTGTACGCTTGCGCCGCATCTATCTGTCTTCTCTTCTTGACAGGTTAATTATTCTTGCATTTAAAAAATCTGATTACTAGTATAATTTCAAGTATTTATTCTTTTATTATTAATAAATGATTTATCTTTATTCATAAAAGTATGCAATCACTTTATCAATGTTATGTTACGACGTTGTCACGTTAAAATATCGTCCGTAAACCAACTTTACAGACAACCAATTTTTTTTTTTGACTGAGTGACTAAACGAGCACGTCTTTCATTTGATGGTAAGCACTACGCCTGCCAATAACAGGCACAGTGCCACCCATTACCTTGTGCATTTCCGAACTGGTGTACAATGAAGTGTTTTCTATTCTATTCTATTCTGATTTCAGTTTCAGTTTTCTGTCCCACAACCCAAATTCCGATAATGGTTATATACTTATTCGATTACCTCAGATATTTAAACCGTTATTAAAACTCGACAAAGCGTCGACTAAGAAATTAATTGGCCTTAAAACCCATTACCGCCGTTTGATCGCTAAGCAGGTAATCAGGGATCGCTGATTTACGTAAAACAGTAGGCGGAACAGTAGGGGCATTGGTAATGTTGGTGACGAGGCGGCTGCGAAGCGTGAGGCTGAGGGTTCGACTCACCTAGGTACAGGGGTCTCACCACGAACAGTTAAATCCATCCAGTTTAAGGCCTTAACCTGAACTGCCCTGTTAACTGTCACCACCAATATCGCTAAGCGTCCAGAGACATTAATCCAAAAAGATCGGAACAATTTGTTTCTATTTATGAGAGTTTATATAGCTCCATCTCTTTCTTTTTTTCTCTCATTCTTTTCTGTCTATTTTTAAATGAAGTCACGTCACGTTTGTCATTTATGAGTTATGAGTGCGTGGTGCCAGTCTAGGCCGTTCCGTTAAAGGCCTTAAAATGAAATGCATGGAATAAGAATAAGTACGTGGTTAACATTCATTCATTCATTCGTTCATTAGTTTTTCGTTCATTCTTTAACTCATTCATTCATTCGTTCATTAATTTTGTTTGATATTTTCTTGAATTTTTAGACATTAAGAATTATGTATTAATTTAATATATTTTTGTCCTTACTGCATACCATATATTGTATTTAAGGGTAACAATCACGTCTAACGGCGGTTAATAAAATAGGGTTGTTCAACGGATAGATAAAGGATAATTCTGGGATCAAAGCGTGACAACTACAGGTGAGGTGGGGTGACGATGCAGTCTGATTTTGTAGGACTTGACCGCGTATTCTGTCACTTCGCTCTCAGCCGCGACATCGGAATCGTCCCCTTAGCAACACAAAAACGTATCTCAAAATGTTTTTGAGCTAAGTTTTTATTTAGTCACAAAGACACGTATCTCGATGGCACTTTATTCCTGAAAGATCTTGTACCTACGTGTAACTTTAAACGTAATAGATTTCAAATTTAATAATTTATTATTCTCATTATTGTATCGCGTCGCGGCGCAGTTTTTATCAGTTTTCTCAAATTGGACTATATCGAGATACGTTTTTGTGTTACTGAGGGGACGGAATGGAATTAATGAAGTTCATTTTTACACAACTTAGTTAAGCCTTTCTACTTACCAGGTGAAATAAATGAAAACGTGAGCCTATATTTAATTTTTTACAGTAAAGAAATGACATAATAGGAAAAACTGAGATTTTTTGTATTTGAACAATGTTATAGAATAGAGAATGGAATTAAAATCAATACAACTCTTCAAACAAGGAGTTAGCTTTATACTTTCAAGCAAACACTGTTAATATTCCATGTTACCAAAATCCGTTAGCTGTTTGCCCATATCAGAGACTTTTGGGCGGCCTAACAAACTCTGATATCATCATACTGTTTTTTTGTCTGTATGTTTATGACACTTAAGTCTTTGACTTGAAAAAGTGCATTATTTTGTATACTTGCAATAAATGATTTGAATTTTATAGCTTGGCACTACCTTGACACAACTAAAATCAATAAAATAACGGAAAATGTTCAATATTTTTTTATTAAGTTACTAAGTAACATGAAGAGCAAGTCGTTCGCCTGATGGTAACACGCCTGTCTTTAACAGCTACAACGTCACCCAGCACTTTACATCACAAAATCTTGTGCACTGCACTGCGCTCGTCACCCTGAGACATCGGTTCAAAAACTCATACGCTCAGTAATTTGGCTGGAAACAGTGCCCTACAAACCGGAACACATTAATGTTTGCACACAACTGCTTGTTACTTCCCCAGGCGGACTCTTGCAGAAGAGGCCTCCCACTACTGAACACACTGTACACAGTTTCGCACTAAGTTGCAGAAATTGTCCTCAGTGGACATAAACAATGCCCACCCTACTCCCAGCTCCCGCTGAGCCCGACCTAATGGATCGCGGAGCTCTATCAATTAACTAAAGGGTGCGTCTCTTCCACTGCCACTCTATTTGCGGTCATCTGTAATACGCGCGGGGAACTGAATCGCAATTATGAAGAAGATGAAAATATCAACTGTATGTACTGGGGGGTTACCACGTACTTATTCTTATTCCATGCAGCTAATTAAGGCCTTAAACTGAACGACCTAGATTGGCGCCACACACTGACAAACGTGATGTGACGTCACTCAAAAATAGACTGGAAAGAATGAGAGAAAAAAGAGAAAGAGATGGAGCTATATAAACTGTCATGAATGCAAACAAATTGTTACGATCTCTTTGGATAAATGTCTCTGGTCGACTTATGAACGCTGAGCGATATTGGTGGTGACAGGTAGCAGGGCAGTTCAGTTTAAGGCCTTAAACTGGATGGATTTGACTGTTCGTGGTGAGGCTCCTGGTTATAAATTAATATTATATTGTGTTTCAAATATTATAAGCTATCAGCGTCTCATAGGAACCGTTAATTATTACGGGTTAAGAAGTATATATCCTAAGTTCTATCCCAGGAAACCTAGTTAGATGTCAGTATCTATGTGTGACGCGTTATTATATAGTAATGAAAGCTAATCTCTGATTATAAGCTTTTGACTTACCAGGAATAGATAGATAAACTCTTTATTGAACACCACAGATCGAAGAAAACTCTAAAACAAATGAAATTTAACAATTAGTGTCACAATGGGCGGTCTTATCGCCGAGTGACAACCATACATAGAGAAGAGCAACAAAAATATAAAAATACTAGCTGTACGCTGGCACGCTTTGCTGTGGCACATTCGCACATTCGCTGATATGTGACTGATGAAAAAAATAGATAAAAACAATCCTTGATGCGGATTATATATCATGCTAAAATTTCAGCTCGATCGGTGCAGAACTTTTTGAGTTTTTGAAGCGTACACAAACCAACATAACATTTTTATATATTTAGATACAGTGCCATAAAAATGGCGGTATAAGAAGCAGGTATGTCATATAAGTATGTCCTAAGTCTAGATCTAGGTTATAACGCGTCTAAAACTTCGTTAGTCCGTCGTGGGACCGGTATTGCAGCGGTCAGTTAGTTACTTGTTCACGTCTTGTCATTACCTGGAGGATTGTGCCGGGTGAAGAGTAGCTGACGAACAGAGATTGCAAAAATCTCATTTCACCATCATCAACCCATAACGCCCCACTGCTGGGCACGAGTCTCTCCTCACTTTCGTGAGGAGGGAGGGTTAGGCCATATTCCACCACGGGGGCCAAGTCCGGATTGGCTGAAAATACGAGTATACCTACCTCCGAAATAATTCTCGGGTAGATATGTGGGTTTCCTCACGATGTTTTCCTTCACCGGAAAGCGAGTGATAATTACGTACATGTGTTTTGCAGAAACACATTGGTACGTGCCCGCACTGGGATCATCCAAAAAAAATCTCTTTTGGTTATTTCTCATTTAAATGTATAGTCAATTTTATAAAACCTTTTTTTTTTTATTGCAGAATAGGCAAGTATTTGACCGCAGTCTCACCTGTTGGTAAGTGTCGACACGGTCGAGGATGGAGCATGCTTGCCTAGAAGATACCTTGACGAAGAACATACTCTCGACTTGAATACTGTCAGATTCTAGATGTGTGCGCCCGCGCTGCTGATTGAGCTTAGATACGACATAACGCCAGTATACAGTAAACACACGCGTTGTGAGATTCGCAAAAGGTCAAAAAAAAGTAAGACAGTTCGGCAGTGAACGTGTTAGCACATCTCATCTCAAACTCATCCATTGTAAGAAACAAAAAACGAAATGTGTACTGGGACGCATAGTAGAAGAAAACTTCAACTGTAGCGATATTTAAAAAAAAATATAAAAGTTATTTTAAAAATATACGAAATGTAACTCTCTCAGCTTCTATCTTCACTAACTTATATCTCCCTCTCACCTTCCCTTCGCCTCGCCCGATCACAATTTTCGTAACGCATTCACCAGCTTACTCCCCAAGTCTAGAGTGCGTAAAGAAGTTTTACTGCAAAATATTTTTAAAAATATACGAAACGTAACTCTCTCTCTCTCTTTTCCTATGTTCACTAACTTATATCTCCCTCTCAACTTCCGTTCGCCTCGCCCGATCACACTTTTCGTAACGCTCTCGTCACGCATTCACCAGTTTGCTCCCCAAGTTTACTTCAAAAACGTGTATTCTTCCATCGCTAGGTGTTCTCCTTGTCCAGGCTACTCTGCGAAGTGACCAAGAGAGTGGAACGCGCGGTGACCAGCGCATAACTCGATTCTGCAGCGAGATAGCTGCTTGATTGGACGTTTGTGCTGCTCGCCTAACATTTATGCGTTCACGTAACAACGTAAATGTTATACGGCCATTGAAATTGTTTGTGAAACAGTTTGATTGAGTAGGCATTGAATTGGGAGGACCACCAAGTGTCGCGCGACCACCTTACCTAATGGAATACCACAATTATGCGAGTTGATATGATTACTCGACAGGGCTTCAATTCTCATAGCTATTTTCAGGTGGTTCGTTTCTATTATGGCGGGAAATTAAAATTTCAAATAGTTTTTTCGTTTTTAGAGCTACATCGGGTCACTAATATACCCGGTGTTAATTTAAATTTCCCGCCATAACAGAAACTAACCACCTTAAATATATTTTTTTAACAAAATAGGTAGATACTTATTACTTAAGACATGCCAAGAAAGTGAATAAATTTCTAAAAGCTTACCGAAAATTATAATACAAAAGAACGTATGACTTAGGAAATTTCAACAAAATTATTGGCAAAAAACCTACGCTCGTGCCGTCCCGAAAGTTTTTGTGATACTCCAAAGTGGCATACAAATAGTAATTTCGATATAGATCTTGGTAATAATCATTTTTATTCTGTAGCTGTGTTTAAAGTTTCGAGTCATTCCGTAATTTCAACTTGTTTTTTTTTCGCATACAATAGAATAGAATAGAATATAATAGAAAACTCTTTATTGTACACCAGAAACAATAAAATTAGACACAGTCCAGAAAAAATATAAATTATTAATTAGTTACACATTTACAGAGTAAAACCAAACACTAAGCCGCGACGCTACACTATATTTTTAGTGAAATTACAGCCTAGTATTCAATTGTTTTATCTACTTAAAACCAAAACAAAACTAAAAAAAATTAAGTGTCCACAAAAAGTGTAAAAGCAAAAGTATAGCATTATCTATATCTATCTATATATATAAAAATGTTATGTTGGTTTGTGTACGCTTCAAAAACTCAAAAAGTTCTGCACCGATCGAGCTGAAATTTTAGCATGATATATAATCCGCATCAAGGATTGTTTTTATCCATTTTTTTCATCAGTGACATATCAGCGAATGTGCGAATGTGTCACAGCGAAGCGTGCCAGGGTACAGCTAGTACTAATATATAAAGCTGAAGAGTTTGTTTGTTTGAACGCTAGGATCTCAGGAACTGCTGGTTCGAATTGAACAATTATTTTTGTGTGGAATAGTCCATTTATCGAGGAAGGTTATAGGTTTATACATCACGCTACGACCAATAGGAGCGGAGCATCAATGAAGATTGTGGCAAAAACGAGGAAAATATATTGCTTTTAAGAGAGTTATTGCGGGAAAACTTGAATTATGCGGGTGAAACCGCGTGGCGCAGCTAGTAAAATCTAAATCTAACAAATTGACATCAAATTAGGGCCAATCTAACACTTACAGATTCCATCTGATAATGGACTTCTCCTTTAATGGACCAAACATTCGATCCAAAATGTCCAAAACAAAATATCTGCCGAGTCACCCAATCCATCACAATGGATCATAATAACACTCACTCAAATTAATACCCGCCCACTCAAAAGTAGAAATGAAAAATCACCGACCACTTTTTGTAGGCCTCTTACATTTGGATAAATATTGGAAGCTGCATTGCTATTGAGGCGACTACTTATATATAAAAAAAAGTATTTAAAAACGTGTAATATCCTTTTAAACATTCCTTTTTTTAGTTTAAATAAATTCATCATCAACCCATAACGTCCCACTGCTGGGCACGGGTCTCTCCTCACTTTCGTGTGGAAGGTTAGGCCATAATCCACCATGGGGGCCCAGTCCGGATTGGTGGATAACATACCTACCTCCGAAATAATTCTCGGGTAGGCATGTGGGTTTCCTCACGATGTTTTCCTTCACCGAAAAGCGAGTGGTAATTACGTACATATGTTTTACAGAAACACACTGGGATTTGAACTCACGACCTTCTGATTGGAAGGCGGACGTTCTCCCACTAGGCTACCACCGCTTTAAATAAATTAAAAAAATAAATTAATTAATTTGAAACAAAAATAGGTAGCTTAAATCAAAATAGAGTTTATAATCTCCCCAGATTCCCGTTTTTAGTACAAGAATTTTAAGTGTGTGACATCATAAAGTTCGGCGCGTATTCGTCAGTAAGTTTTACATAATACCAGAGTTCGTTATTAAATTAAATATAAGTGTAATAAATTACTTATTATAATGGAGTAATTAATTAATTACACATCACTGATGTTATCATTTACTGAAAACCCTTAAATTTTAGAGTTACGTAGCCAAGTTTGAGAACTGCATATTAATAACTAGCTGCGCCCTGCGGTTTCACCCGCATAATTCAAGTTTTCCCGCAATAACTCTCTTGAAAGCAATATATTTTTCCCGTTTTTGCCACATTCTTTATTGATGCTCCGCTTCTATTAATTGTAGCGTGATGTTATATAGCCTATAACCTTCCTCGATAAATGGACTATTCAACACAAAAAGAATTTTTCAATTCCAACCAGTAGTTCCTGAGATCCTAGCGTTCAAACAAACAAACAAACTCTTCAGCTTTATATAATAGTATAGATATAAGTCTATTTGTCTTATATCGTGAAGGCTAGCAAATAATAAACTCGTTGCGTTGCTCTGTAAACAAAGTTTTATTTTATTAGCATTACATTAACTTAATTACGTTATTTATCTATTATCTAAACCCTTACCTGTAAACAAAGAAACGACATTTAAAGTTTATTAATTCGTATGTCCTTTCCTTTACAATTTATGGGTTTCTATGAATTAATTAGTTCACCACATGGGTACCAAGTAAGCGGAGTTTGAAAATACGCCATATTCTTTTACAGATACAAAATAATTATTCCACTGCTTTACTGACATTGACAGCGCCGTGCGCGTCAAAATGCAATAATAAATAAAGTAATACCAGATGTATTATCTTTACATAGATATAAATTTCTAGCCATACGTGGCGCTAAAAATGACTATCCTCGTCTTAATATCAGAGACCTTGTTAAACTGGTCTACACGTAATAGGGGCTTATTAGTGATGTTAATTTTTAGGTTATTCCGAATGAAAAAAGAACCGAATTGTATTTAGAGTGCTTTTAGAATTGCCACCGATATATTTACGGACAAACTAACCTTTTTATTTCATTTCAATTAACGTTATTTTTGGTTGTATAATTTGACAAGAAAATTGATAAGGACTGATAATTGCATTTTGATTTCCTACTTCAGTTTTTGTGTTAACTGAACAGAACCCTGTTATTATTTCAAATAAATTTACTTAATTATGTTTTTTTTTATGTTAGTAAGTAACGAGACGAGCAAGTCGTTCACCTAATGGTAAGCGCCACGCCTGTCCATAACAGCTACGGTGCCATCCAGAATCGGTTGCGGCACTGCACCGCACTCGTCACTCTGAGACGTCGGCTCTAAAGTCTCAAATGCCCAGTAATTTTGCTGGAAACAGTTGTAAAGTTTGCACACCACTGCTTGGCGGATGAATATCTGGCAAAATTTCTTTATTCTATACTGTTTTTTTTATCTGTACTTTCTTTATTTTTATGTTACCAATATAACTTAGCCAAGTTTTCAATTCATGTGACGATAAAAAAAAACATTATTCAAATTTAGATTGCTCTTCTGATTTGATCAGTAATTCGCCATTTAAAGCATACTCCACTTTAACTAAACAATCACGAAATCCAACTCTGAAACGTCTAGACATAATAAACCAACAAACAACACAACGACCCAACAAATTGAGCGGCAAATTGAACCTTAATAACCAGAACTACGCACCTTAACTAAATAATAACAAAATGCTATCAAAGAGAACAAAACTTTACTGCGAGACTATCCCTCCCTCTCTGTCCAATAGCGGCGTCTCGCTTCCTCTAATCATGTTAAGCATCCATTTTTGTAAGCGCTGCGAGCCAGATCCAATTTCAGACTCATTTGTTACAGTATAAAACAATTATTAAAAAACGCTGGTGATTTGTCGAGCAATTTTTGCCGCTTACAACACTTAGCGCGCGCTGGGAACAGTTTATGGATACATTTAAGGCTTACTTAAAGCTTACTTAGGACTTTAGATAACAGTTTAAACTCCTTTTATGTGTTTCTTTTTAGTTATATGTATCTAATAGTAAGTACATAGTTTTGCCAACACAAACTTTTTTGCATAAAGTTATCACTTCACTGGCATTTGGATCTTCACCACGTTTTTATGAGAATAAGTCACAGCAACAAAGTAAAAATAAAACCATAGGAAGCGGTTCTTATAAAGCGGAGATAATTATCCAGTGGCCCCCCTTTTTGGAGTAAGTACCCCACCAAGAGATAGGTAGGCATGTGATCCACCAATCCGGACCTGGCCCCAATGATGGATTATGGCCCAATCCTCCTCATATAAAAAAAAACAATTATCTCTTTCTATCTTCACTAAGTTATATCTCCCTCTCAACTTCCGTTCACCTCACCCGATCACATTTTTCGTAACACGTTTACCAGCTTACAACCCAAGTAAAGCGTGCGTAAAGAAGTTTTACTTTAAAAACTCTGCAAGATACAATTACGAGTAAACAATATACTTCGGATTATTTCAGTCGATTTGTGTAGAACACTCGCGTATGGTATATCATATTGTACCTACTCATAATTAGGGTTCAACGTGGATGTTAACTCTGCGGGGAGCCGCTGTGACAATCTCGCGATCTGTGATGGGCGGGTTTAGGGTTCAGTAGGAAAGGAAACGGAAAACGAAATATCTTTTTTTTTTGTGATTGTTTTGTAATTTTAATTTTAATAAATCTAATGAACTGATTGTAAGTAATCGAAATAAATTCATAATTATGGCCATTACAGCTGTTAATGAGAGAACGCAATGCAATGGTTGACGTTGCGTATAGTCAAAATTTACTGGTTCTAAATGTTGGTCTGAAAAAGGCAATTTTTCATTAAAAAAAACAATCATTATCACCTAATTTTGACGACCTTCTTATCGTAAGTGGGCGATGAATTGGATACGAAGCGTGAGGTTGCGGGTTCAATTCCTGCATAGGATAAAGATATGTGAACCGCAATTATTTGCTCAGGCTCTGGGTATTTGTAGAATCTGAAACTATGAAGGCCACCTTCATAGTTTCAGATTCCCTAAATACAGGGAGTCCTAGTTATAGGCCAGGATCTATGAATGTGATCGTGAAGCAAAAAAAACCTTTTAATTTAGACATTAGGCTGGTTTTAGTGCTCGACCAACCGTACGCATGAGTATATTGGTTAATTTTCATACAAATGACAAGCGCGACCGACGTACGCACCGACGGTCGGTCGAGCACTAAAACCGGCCTTAGCCTATTGTCATCTCACCACTTTCAACGTCCAGCTTACGTCGAAAGCTGTTCTATAAAAGCTACGGAACCTTTATCCACAAAGCTCTCACCCGACACCCTCCATTCTATACTCGACAGGGGTTCATATCCCAGTATTTAATATTGTTACTGATACCATATCCCGGGGCCAGAGCCGCACAAACAGACAGAGAAAATGATTTATATTTAATTCCAATAATATAATGGCTCAGATGTTTATAATATAATGTTTTTGTAATGACCTCCTGCAGCTTAAATTGAATATCATGCGAGTGTATTGCATAAAATTAAAGCGTTACATTGGATCTCGATCCGCAATGAATACTGTGAAGATTTCATAGCAATTTTTTTTTTTAACTGGTTTTTATCGTTCTTTTTCGTATCTACATAATTATGTAATGGAATCTTTGGAAGTAAATTTCACCAGCTTCAAGACGTCTGATTTAACTAGAAAATTTGCACACGTATTGAGGAACAATGACAATACAATAAAAAATAAAAAAACAATAACTACTAAAAAAAAAATTAAAAAAATACGCTCGAGAGTCTCTAGGCAGCCCAAACTAGGACAAAACACTGAATTTCAAAATGTAAAATGATTAATTCTGTGTTACATTAAACTTGGACAAATTGTCCCATTGTGTCCCATTGGACAAAAAATAAGTTTGTACAAAAACTTTATAAATCTACCTACTTGCAGGAGCGTTCCGTTGGTACTTAAAGCATTAACCTCTCTAACCTCTCTCTTTTGGTAAACCAAAAGAGTGGTCTGTCTATAATCGTGTATAGCTAGCTAGCTATCTATGCCAAAAACCTAATAAATTATTCGACAAACTCTGAATATTCTTAAGAAAACTCATCTAAACATTATTGGAGTGAAATTGTCGCACAAATTGGAATTTAAAACAATCGCGACAAAGTGGGGTGAATTTACGTACCCTGTCACAGTGTTCCCATGCCAGTAGGTGAAGTATTCCAGTCACAAATAAGCTTGTAGTTATAGGATATGGCTGAGCAATAATCTATGCGCTTTGCCCCTATGCTACCTCATTCGAACCCTCGACCGCGCACCGAAGACTTAATTTCAAAATACCGGTTTTGTTTTTAAAACATTAGCCGCGAATGTAGCGTCGACTAAATCCTATCAGACCTGAACACATTTAGCTAAATCCACTCAATAAGATAATATAGAAATATATAGTTTTAATTCCGCCAATTTTTAATTTACGACACGTGTTTCGTCTCTGCACGAGACATCCTCAGGTGCTGTTGACTCGCCGAGCGCTAGCAAGAGAGCTCTCTTGCTAGCGCTCGGCGAGTCAACAGCACCTGAAATAATGATGAATAATGATGAATGTGTCGTAAATTAAAAAATGGCGGAATTAAAACTATATATTTCTATATTATCTTATTGATTATGGATTTCCGCAAAATAACGCCTGATTCTATTAACTAAATCCACTCAGCTTACGCGAACAAAATCGAAGATACGGCAAACTTTCCCTACCACAGTTCTCTCCACTGTGTCTCCCTTATGCCATTACCCATACAAAGAGACCGCGTAAGATGTTATCAACACAAACGATTAACGACCCGAATCGATATAAACACATTGTTCGCGAGAAATTACTCGGAAATAATCGATTATTTTGTAAAAGACATTGTAATGTTACTTTTGGAGCAGATGGGCGATTTTGGCATTAAAAAAATAGAGTTGGAAAAAATAAATTCAGATATGTTACAGTCACCGGTGACTTACAAGCGGTGGTAACCTAGTGGGAGAACGTCTGCCTTCCAAGGACAGGGCCATGAGTTCAAATCCCAGTACGGGCACGTACCAATGTGTTTCTTGTAAAACATATTATTATATATGTATGTATTTATCACTCGCTTTTCGGTAAAGTAACACGTCGTGAGGAAACCATATGCTCGAGAATTATTTCCTAGGTATGTTATCCACCAATCTGGAACGGGCCCCCGTGGTGGATTAAGGCCTAACCCTCCTCAAGAAAGTGAGGGCAGACCCATGCTCAGCAGTGGGACGTTATGGGTTGATGATGATGACGATAATCACATGTGAATCTATAGCTGCGTGCGTTTTTACCCGACTGCGTCAGGAGGGCTATGTGTTTTCATGCAGTTTTATGAAGCGAACCGCGGAAATGAAAACAAAAGTGAACCGCCCAGTGGTACAACGCAAAATAAAAACGAACACGAAAACTTTGACAATAGTTACGAACCGAAAACCACAAAGCAACAAAACAACTCATGTTTCCATTTCCCTTCTCTTTCTAACTCTGCCATCTCACTCCCGCAGGCTCCCGCAGACTCGTTAGCGAACTAAATGCTGTAACACAATAAAGAAAATAAGCGTAAAAAATATCCATTGACTCTTTGGCAAGCATATCCACGCACTTTCACAACTCTTATCTCAATGTCATAGAGCTTACTTTTCAATAATTGTAAATAGTTAACTTTGTGAAATGTGCGTACAGTGACATTTGTGTGAGGCGTTCACCCAATATGGTGTAGTGGAGAATGAAATTGTATTTTTCTATTTTTAATTGTGACAAATTGTAGTTTGAGGGGACGAATACAAAAACAAATTATATTAAAACGGGTTTTTTTATTTTGTTAGAAGAACTCATTTATTTTGCAGTGACCTCGTCATAGGTAAGGATTTCAATTATGTATGAATTTAAATTTTATTTTATTCTGAGAGATCAAATCTCTCAGAATAAAATTATATTTAACTAGCTGTACCCTGGCACGCTTCGCTGTGGCACATTCGCACATTCGCTGATATGTCACTGATGAAAAAAAATAGATAAAAACAATCCTTGATGCGGATTATATATCATGCTAAAATTCCAGCTCGATCGGTGCAGAATTTTTTGAGTTTTTGAAGCGTACACAAACCAACATAACATTTTTATATATATAAGATTTCAAGTTGGACATAACTGGTTAAAAAAATTAAAAGGCGTTGTAACGTGTATTAACTAAAACTAATTAAAAGCAAAAAAATGTGTGTGTAATAGAGTAAGAAGTGAAACTGTTCCTTCTTATTTGTCTCTCATTCCGACCCGTCAATGTTCTATGTCGAGGCATTGTCGAGGCATAATGAACGTAGAAAAACTTTCATAAAATACTCTTTTGATTAAGGTTGAAGTCTGTGGTCAAATTGAGAAGTGAGAAGAGATGCAAAGACCTTAAAATCATGGCTACCATAAATACCATGAGCAGCTAGCAAGACGTTAGACGAGGACACACTACCATAGGGAGCTCTCTCGCTCGGTCCGTTTTGGCTAGCTACCACTTATTATGGAAATAGCTACCCAAAGAGCGTGTCAATAGATCTCATTTTAGCTAAGCAAAAAATGTTAGTACACTATCTAGTTTAAGTATTATGATCTTTGACTCTTCATATATCATATTCGTCAATACAAAACCTTTTTAAACCTTTGTATAACTCTTTGATGATGCGAACTCTTTGTCTTACCTATTTCGAACTTCTTTCAATAAACCTTTATGCGAAACTGTCAAATCTTACGTAACGGTCGAGCGTAATAGAAAAGTATGATAATTATTATAAAACTAGCTGTACCCTGCCACGCTTCGCTGTGGCACATTCGCACATTCGCTGATATGTCACTGATGAAAAAAATAGATAAAAACAATCCTTGATGCGGATTATATATTATGCTAAAATTTCAGCTCGATCGGTGCAGAACTTTTTGAGTTTTTGAAGCGTACACAAACCAACGTAAAATTTTTATATATATAGATATTATAAAATTTCCCCGCGGCGATACGAACCGTATAATTTACACTTGTAAATATTCAATGGTACAAATTGTAGTTCAATTTTTAATTGACCATTTTCGTGTATTGTTAACGTTCTACAGTACTTTTTTTTTAAATTCAAGTATAACATTACATAAGCATCGAAAACAGTTTCGGCAAATACAGAGATCTTAAAGCAGAACAACAATAAAGCATCGGAAATCTTTGTGCAATACAATCTATGTTTGGGATCGAGGATTGGTTATTTAGATGTTTCAAGTTACTGTCACAAAGAACGGATGCGTAAGTAGTGATAGTTATCGTTTACCACAATCACCAAAATTAAAAAAAAAAAAAAAAAAAAAAAAATTATGTGTTCTGGGATACAAAGTAGAAGTAAAACTTACTTAATACTTACCACTTACTACTTACCACTTACCACTTACCACTTACCACTTACCACCCACCACCCACCACCTAGCTCCTACCCCTACCTTTTAACCTTATTAACCTAATTTACCTTTCAACTTCCATTCGCCAACCCGATCACATTTTTCGTAACGAATTCACCAGCTTACTCCCCAATTCAAGCGTGCGTAAAGAAGTTTTACATCAATAAGTGATGCCCTACAATCAACAATAACAAGAACCAGTAACAATAAATGAATAAAATTACAATACAACAAATAGGAATAACAAAATTATATAACACTAGCTGCGCCCCGCGGTTTCACCCGCGTAGTTCCTGTTCCCGCGGGAATATGGGGATAAAATATAGCCTATGTTACTCGCTGTCAATGTAGCTTTCCATTAGTGAAATATTTTTTTTAAATCGGTGCAGTGGTTAAGCCGAAACCGTACATATTGCCATACATACTTTCATCCCCTATATTTATTTTCAAGGGTAAAGTTTTACAAACTTTGAATGCCAAATTTATTTACATCTAATAAAAGGCCTTTTTTTTTTTTTTTTTTTTTTTTTTTTCCCGGGGAAATGCATAAGGCATACCACCCGGCCCCCGGGGGGAGGGGCGGGGTGGTTATGTGGGACTCCCCCGCCAGCTGGTCTGGCGGGGTTTACCCACTAAAACCCCGGGGTGTTCTCCTCTCCGCATTATGGAGGTGGTCACGGGTTCGCACGGCGCTTCCGCGACCACCTCTGCGGGCGCCCTCCCGGGCTCGCCACGTGAGGCTTGGGCCTCTTTCTCCGCTGGGTGCGTCCCGGAACACACGGGCCGCACCTCAGCTCGGGACTTCTAACTTGGGCGTTGGACCCCCGATCCGCGGCCCAAAAGTCCCCGTTATTGGTCCCTCGCTGTGCCCTCTGCTGATCAGAGGGACACGCGAAGGACCTCTTCTCGCCAGGTTATTTGCTACGGCCACCAATTCCCCTAGGAGAATTGCTGACCGAACCCCAGGGTGCACCGTCCCAGCTGCTGCCCTTCACTCCGGATGCAACCCATCAAGAGGGACGAACAACAGCCGGGCACTCGTGGAGGTTACCTGGCCCGCACCCCATCTAATAAAAGGCCTAATTCAACCTTCTAATTTCAAAAATGACGAAACTTCCATACAAATTTTCATCCCCTATTTCAAACCCTTACAATGCTTTTTTCGCGATAAAAAGTACCCTATGTCCTTTCCTTGGCTCTAGACTATCTCTGTACCAAATTTGATTTCAATCGGTTCTGTAGTTTAGGCGCGAAAGAGCAACAGACAGACAGACAGAGTTACTTTCGCATTTATAATATAAAAGTAAGGATCACATTATCAAATATAATGTTAAAGATACACAAATAAATAAAAAAAACCATACGAATTAACGTCAAACGTTCAACAAGCGCATTCACTACAAAACCCAAATTTACCACGAACACCTCCAAACAGGAATTTTTATTAAAAACTGTATAAACTACTTCAAAATTTCCAAATCCTTTTAAAGCCTACAAAAAATTAATACCACTAATAAAGCCGTAGAATTTCTTAGAATTTTTTGTCCACGCGTTATCGAGTAGATGACCACTGTGCGGCAGTAGAGAGGAGATAGAGTGGGATCTAAATTAGGGTTGCCATTGGCCCGGATGTCCCCGGATTTGTCCTAGTTTTGGGACGTCCTGGTGGAGTTTTTATATTAATGAAAAGTTTCACCTAGAACACTCCACCGCAAAATAAATAAAGGACTATTATACAGAAAGGACACTCCAAGCCGCGCACCTCGCGCGAAGCGTCACGCTTCTTCATTCCTAATTAGAACTGCAAAGGATTGGAATGCTTTGCCTTCGTCTGTGTTTCCATCTAAATTTAACCCTGGGCTTTTCAAGTCGAGAGTGAATAGGTACCTCCTAGGTGGGCACGCTTCACCTTCGGCCACGTCGTCACTTTCCATCAGGCCTAGTATGTAATAAAAAAAAAAACCTCAACCTATACCTACAGTCAATATTACACGCCCAAATGTAATAGACTAACAGTTTGTATGTACCTTCTTACTAGCGGGTTATCCTTCATTTTGTCACGTAGCATCTTCGTTCACTTACACACACATTTGACAAGCGTAATTTGTATTTGTGAGAATTCAAATCCTTTTGTAGCGAGGCATTCACGTGATGGTAAGCACTGAGGCTGCCCATCGTGCGCTCGTCACCCTGTGACATTGGTTCTAAAGTCTCAAAATGCCCAGTAATTTAGCTGGAAACAGTGCCCCTCAAACTGAAATACAGAATTGCTTTAACACTACTGGAGGCCTACCATGACGTCTTATAGCGATTCAGTTCAGGACTTCTTATTTTTCATGTTGCTGCCATTTTCAACCTAAACAAAAAATAAGACGTCACGTCATAAGTTTAGGTCTTTAATTGAATCGCTATAAGATGTCATGGTATGCCTCCGTATTGGCTGATGAATATCTGGCAGGTTGTACTTGCTCAGGCGGTCTCTTGCAGAAGAGGCCTACTACTGCAAATATAAGCCGGGCATTACGTTATAAACTCCCCGTCAGTAGCAACCCTTGATTCGGCACATAAGTACAATTTCAACAGTCTCAGGTATCGTTCCACACAAAAGGTGTGCAAAATGACCACAGCTAGGATTATTCTCGAGTGAACGTATTGTTAGCTTTGTAAGGAGTTTGCGGCCATTGAGGAGTTTTTCATAAATGCGTTCGAGTCGAGTTCTTTCAGTAGCGTCTTTGTCGATTGGGACTTTGAATGTTTGGAATAATATTTTGTTTGGTAGATTACCATGTGTTGCGATTTATTAAAACCTTATTAAACTTTATTAAGGTTTTATTATAAACTCTGTGCTAAAAAAAACCTCACAGTTAATTATAGATGGATGTATGATTAGGTACGGTATTGATTGTAGATTACTGATCATGATCAACCCATATCGGCCCACTGCTGAGCACGGGTCTCCTTTCACTTTCGTGAGGAGGATTAGGTCTTAATCAACCACGGTGCCCTGGTTCAGATTAGTGGATAACATACCTACCTCTGTAATAATTCTGGGGTAAGTGTGGGTTTCCTCACGATGTTTTCCTTCACCGAAAGGCGTGTGATAATAACGCCGCGCGCGCTGGGATTTGAACTCACGACCCTCTTCTTAGAAGGCGGACATTCTCCCACTAGACTATCGCCGCTAGATTATTCTATGGATCTCATTCCTGATAGCTACAGACATCAAATACGATATTTAATTTAAATAGCTTACTTATAAAGAAACTTGATTTATAAATAAATAACCTATTTTTATTTCATAAAACCATTGCTTGAAAATCTGTAAATATTGACACCAAAGAACAACTAAATCATCCAGAAGTGCCAGAACGCTGCAAAATCTAGAAAGCAGGACAACCCCTAACCTGTCCCAAAGAAAACACAATAAACTCTACATACACGCCCTCCATACGAAAGGTGTTCAAACAGGGTGGGAGCGAGGGTGGGGGGCGCCTGAATTCGATTCCGAGCTATTGAAAAGTTTCAAGAGGCGAAAAGCTTCGACAAACGAAGCTAAGTGAATTTCGTGCCCTCGGAAAGTACAGGGCTGGATTGAGGATGCTGTGGGGGGAAAAAGGCATGGAAATTACACTTTTTTATATTTGAGTGACGAGACAAGCATGTCGTTCACTTGATGGTAAGCGCTACGCCTGCGCATAACAGTTACAGTTGATCATTCTTGCCCTTGCTAAGTTTCGCGTACGCTGGAGCAATTTTCAAAGTTAAAAATGTATGAAACTCTGAAATTATCGCTTATGTCAATGTTACTTAAAGCTAATTTTGGTGTACTAGTAGTAGTACTATATTTATTCTGTACTTTGTTTCCGACATTAAATTTGTAAGTACCTATTGTCTGGATTTCTGTTGTTGTCTGAGTGAAATCGCTTTCAACACAAAGACCGCGCATTGTACTACCATTTGTTTACGTTTTGTAATTTTTCTATATTGTGTTTGTTTTTTATGTAGAATAAAGAGTTGTCTATTCTATTTTATTCTGCAATGTATGTAATCACAAGTATGATTGTGACCCGCTCTAAGCTAAAACTTACCAATGCTAATTTTTCTCATACATTTTTGACTACCTATCTATTATCTGGAATGATCAGGCTTTAATTAACTTATTGTTAGAAATTCAGGTCCCTTAGTCCGCGCCTGCGCGGGCGGCTTGGTTCCAATTTTTATCAATCCCATTTCATTTCCCCTTACGAAAGTTTTCCTCCAATTTCGCGTTCTCGCCCCCTGCCCATTTAGGGCTGGGAATTTTTCAATTTTTATGCATTATTTTGAGCAATCTTTTAGCACGTCGACTGCTGAAAACACACACGTCTGTGTTTTTATATGAAAATTTTACGGTAACCGAAAACAAGCTAAGCGTGCAAGCTTGCACTGCTGTATTGTCAATTTTATCACACCAGTTGTGTGCGCCCGCGCTGCTTATTGAGTTTAGTTACCACACAACGCCAGTAAACAGTAAACACACACGTTGTGTGAAGATTCGCAAAAGAGCCAAAAAAAGTAAAACGGTTAGTCAGTGAATGTGTTAACTTATATCTGCTCAATTTACTTAATTTACTATTAGAAGGTATGTATGTATAATAAAGAGAAAAACCAAAAAATTGCAAACCATAATTTGAACGGCACTGCACTGAGCTCGATACCTCGGGAATTACAAGCATGAAAATCCTTACTTGTATTATAAATGCGAAAGTAACTCTGTCTGTCTGTTAGTCTTTCACGCCTAAACTACTGAACTGATTGAAATGAAATTTGGTACAGAAGTAGTCTAGAGCCTGAGAAAGGACATAGGGTACTTTTTAATGCGATAAAAACATTGTAAGGGTTTGAAATAGGGGATGAAAGTTTGTATTGAAGTTTCGTCATTTTTGAAGTTAGAAGCTTCAAATTTATTTTTTAGGTTTTTAATTAGATATAAATGAATATGACATTCTACGCGGGTGAAACCGCGGGGCGCAGCTAGTAAAATAAATTAATATGTTCTATTCTTCTGTACTGTGTATATTTTTGTTTCTGGTGTACAATAAAGAGTTTTCTATTCTATTCTATTCTATTCTATAATGCTAATTCGTTCATTACAAACTGATTGGCTGGTTAGCTATGGGAACAAGACCAATACAAAACTTGTATGGCTCGAGTATACTCGACAACACACAACATTTAACATAACATCATATCACATCTCATCACATCTCATCAGATTACATTTATTTATTTATTTGATGAGATTATCTATTTATCCGTGTGCTGAGACCAATTGGTGGTATTTGGACACATTTAGATCTACTTGCAGTACGTTCATCATAAACCCACCGCTGAGCACGGGTCTCCCCTCGCTTTCGTGAGGAGAGTTGGCCATAATCCACTACGGGGGCCCAGCCCGGACTGGTGGATAACATACCTACCTTCGAAACAATTCTTTGTTAGGTATGGGTTTCCTCACGATGTTTTCCTTCACCGAAAAGCGAGTGATAATTACGTACATATGCTTTACAGAAACACATTGGTACGTGCCCGCACTGGGATTTGAACTCGCTTATTTGAAACAGTACCAACCTATGACCAACAACCTACTTCACTCCATCCAAAGGTTGACTGGAAGAGGTCGCTTTTAGCGATAAGTCCGCTCATTATACTATATTTATTTCAATAAGTTCTATTCCAGCACCTTGTGTATATCTGAACTGGTGTGCAATAAAGTATTTTCTATTCTATTATATTCGAATATATTTTATAGAATAGAATAGAAAAACTCTTTATTGTACACCAGAAACAAAATTAAACACAGTACAGAAGAACTACAATAGGTAAACAAGGGTAGTATAATGGGCGGTCTTATCGTTGAAAGCGATTTCTTCCAGACAACCTTTGGATGGACAGTAAAAATCATTTTTCGATAGTAGGGTGGGTGGCGTACTTACAGTATTTAACAGTACTTGTAGTATTTTTACATTTTATTTATAACAATTTATCGGTTTCTATCGACAGCTGCCTTCCCATCCCTACGTATTTAAACATTAAAGTATATTTCTCCTGGCGGCTGTATCAAGAGATCGTTTCATCGTTATTACGCCGCCAAACTCGATCGAGGGCCTTCTACATTGACACTTCCTTATTAACTGACCCACGGCACTGGGCCGGGTTATAATAGATAGATAGATAGATAGATAAACTCTTTATTGAAACACCACAGAACAAAGACAACTTAAAAGCTAGAACAAAACAAATTTTACAATTAGTGTCACAATGGGCGGTCTTATCGCTCAGAGCGATCTCTTCCAGACAACCACGCACGGAGAGGAGTAATTAGGACATCGGACGGTGGCTTTCCTTATATCATCATCATCATCAACCCATAACGTCCCATTGCTGGGTCTCTCCTCACTTTCGTGAGGAGGGTTAGGCTATATTCCATCACGGGGGCCCAGTCCGGATTGGTGGATAACATACCTAACTCCGAAATAATTCTCGGGTAGGTATGTGGGTTTCCTCAAGATGTTTTCCTTCACCGAAAAGCGAGTGATAATTACGTACATATGTTTTTACAGAAACACATTGGTACGTGCCCGCTCTGGGATTTGAACTCACGACCTTCTAATTGGAAAGCGGACGTTCTTCCACTAGGCTACCACTGCTTTCCTTATATACATAGAATAAAAATAATTAAATAAATAGAATAGAATAGAATAGAATAGATAAACTTAAATACATAGTAACATAATAGATAAACTTAATATATACCATAATATAATAAACATACATACTAATACAAATATATTATATACCTACTATTAATAAACATAGGTACCTACTCTCGTTTACATTTTTAACCGACTTCACAAATGGAGGTACTCGTGTTGTGTACGTCTTTGCTGTCATGTGTTTGACCCAAGTGTGTCGTTATCCATTATACGCTGGCCTGCAAAAATAAGTATTACACTTTTAAAATTGCAATAACTTTTTAAGATTAAACTTTCGAAACAAAAAGTACGCGAAAAGAGTTTAATTTTGTACATAAAAACTTCATAGTCGGTAACCTTCTTTTTAGAAATGGCTGAAACACACACAAACGGCCACAAAATTTAAGATGTAGTATTCATTGACTTAGGTATTTGAATAATCAAGGGCATATGCATCAAATATTTCTTCAAAATAACTTGTTCCATCGTTGTCGCGAATTCCATTGTCATTATCCGGTCCAGCTCCAAAAAAGAAAAAAACTGTTTGAAATTTAAATTTCCCGCCATAAGCGACCGAACCACCTTAACACTGGCAGAATACAAAAATCACGCGAATAAAAAAAACTAGTAAAAAACAAAACCTGTCAAAACGTTAACCATCTCCAACGACTCTAACTAGCCACGTATAAATCTTAATAAAGTCATAATTACGAGCCACTCCATTGGCGGTGAAAGCTACGACCCACAGCTTCCGTTATGGCTTTGACCTACGTTGAGGACCGATGGCATTACAATTTTTTTATTTTTTTATTTTTTTACTATTTTTTATGTAACAAATTTACAAGATGGGTTACTTAAGTCGTAGTTCCGATAACTGGGTAGACATGCCACCTCTATGCACTTAAATATTTGTTTCTACGTTCATTATGCGTACTGAAAAATGAGTGGAACTCGTTTTAAAAGTGAAGAAACCAAAGAGGACGTACACATACGACCTTCTTGTGTGTATCCAATTCTAGGTACCTAATAAAAAAAAGCGAATAATAAAATAGAACTTACAGATTTAAACTTTATTAGAAAAGCTCTGTCTAATTTCGAAATGTTTCAAAATCCAACCTCGCTTATCAACAGTTACTTATTTTAAAACAATATTTAATAAAAAAAAAAAAAGAATGACTAAAATTTAAAAAATGACATCGCCGTAGAGTTTCTTGGTGCTATCTTCTCTAACGGGCGTATTTCCGAAGCACTGGTAGTCAATGGAGTTTTCCATTTCCTGTGCGAGACTCAGGCATAAGTCACCACTTGAAAGGGAAATATCCTTTTTCTAACTCAAACCATAATTAGATAATAATCATTAGTTTCGTAGATCATAATATTTGACTTATTTTTTTTGTATTTCTATACTTATGTATAAGATATTATTTTTTTGACGTGTAAAAGTGCAATATTTTGCCTGTTTACAATAAATGATTTGAGTTTGAGTTTTTTGAGTTTAATTTTATTTAAATACTTTAATATTAAACACGAAAGTTAGCTAGAAATAATCAAATTTTCAAGTAATTTTCTTTCCATTAATCTTATAAAAATCTCAACAGACTTTCTAATGCCATTTCACTGAAACCTTTTAAGAAGCAATTAAAAGTTTCTAGTCCTGGAAAAATTAAGTTATTTTTGTGAAATTGAAAATTTATTATCTTACATTGAGTAAAAAATTGAAGTAGAAGTTCTATTACTCATTTATCAAAGGTAGTTAAATATATACTATTCTAATATAATCCAGACATATAGTCACGCCTTTCTCCCGTTGGCATAGGCAGAGACTACATCTTCCCACATGCTACGATCCCAGCGGAAAGCAGTACACCAACTCCCTGACGCCCTCTACTGGTTTCTGGAACCCCAGACCAACAGGCTGTGTAGGGTCCATGCGTGGTGTCACATCCTTTCCGCCTGCTCTCATTTGCACAAAGAACATCAATCCGTCTTTTACTCATCATCTCGCAAACATAATTCTTATCTCTCACGCCTCCTCTAACTTCCATCGGAGCAAATTGACTTTCTATAGCCCACTTGTTACCCCCTCGGGAAACGAGTAATTAATTGTCAGCATTTAATAAGTCAGTACATAATAATATATTTACTAAAACCAAGTTAAAGAACTAAAACCAACTAAAACAAAAGCGCGTAGAACCGATGTCTCAGAGTGACGAGCGCAGTGCAGTGCCGCGTAAGATTATGCAATACAAAGTTTCGGGTGGCACTGTAACTGTTATGGGCAGGCGTAGCGCTTACCAACAGGTGAACGACTTGCTTGTCTCGTTACTCAGTCAAAAAAAAATGGGATGTTCTAAACAAATATTGCTATTGAAAGCATTTCGGCAAGAACGTGCTATCTCACGTTCAACATGTTTTTTTTTTAAATGTTACTAGTAGAGCAAGTCGTTCACCTAATGGTAAGCGCTGCGCCTGCCCGTAACAGCGACAGTGCCACCCAAAATCTGCTGCGGCACTGATTGCAGTGCCGCAGCAGATTTTGGGTGGCACTGTCCTAGGCATTGGCCTAAAAGCGGTCTCCACTCTAGAAGTCGTCTACCCCATCGGTTGTCGGTTCTTCTAGAGATGTGACCGGCCCACTGCCACCTCAGCTTGCTAATCCTTGAAGCTATGTCAGTCATATTTTCTGGTAAAACCACAATTAATACAACTTAAAGTTCTTTCAGCACAAATCCACTGACCTCCTACTGTTATCTGTTATTAAATTTCAACAGCTAAAAGGATAATCGCTTTTACAATAGCCGGATTATAGCTATTATTATAACAGATTATAACGCTCTGAGTGCATATAACGAGTGCGGTGATAATCCCATCTCATTCCACTACCCACCCCTCCAATCACACATCACGTCACTTCCTATTTTCTACTAATATTATAAACTAGCTGCTAACTAGCGTAGTTCCCGTTTTGTCCCGCGGGAACATACTATCGGGATAAAAAGTACCCTATCACTCAATCCTGGTTATAAACTATTTGTGTGCCAAATTTCATACAAATCCGTTCAGCAGTTCTTGCGTGAACAACAAACATCCATCCATCCATTCTCACAAACTTTCACATTTATAAATTACTAGCTGCGCCCCGCGGTTTCACCCGCGTAGTCCTGTTCCCGCGGGAATATGGGGATAAAATAGCCTATGTTACTCACTGTCAATGTAGCTTTCCATTAGTGAAATATTTTTTAAATCGGAGCAGTGGTTTAGCCGAAACCTTACATATTTCCATACATACTTTCATCCCCTATATTTATTTTACCCCCTCAAGGATAAATCTTTACAAACTTTGAATGCCAAATTTATTTATATCTAATCAAAAGCCTAATAAATAAATTTCAAGCTTCTAGCTTCAAAAATGACGAAACTTCCATACAAAATTTCATCCCCTATTTCAAACCTTTAGGATATTTTTTTTTGCAATAAAAAGTACCCCATTTCCTTTCTCAGGCTCTAGACTATCCCTGTACCAAATTTGATTTCAATCGGTTCCGTAGTTTAGGTGTGAAAGAGCAACAGACAGACAGGCAGACAGAGTTACTTTCGCATTTATCATATAAAGTAGGGAAGTAGCGATAGTAGGATGTGGAAGTTTGTATGTTGGGATGTTTGTTACCCACTCACGCAAAAACAGATGGACAGACTTTGATGAAATTTAGCACACAGATAGTTTATTACCTAGATTAATACAGGATACTTTTATTTTGTAAAAACTGACGGTTCCTGTGGGATAATTGTCGAAACGTGTGAAACCGCGGGGCGTAGCTATTTATGCTGAACTTATAGCGTTATTTTGTTATACAAGTATTAAAGTATTATGGATAAAGGTTCGCGGTGCGATGCCTTTTGAGAATATGGTGTTAATAATAGTTTGGATTTACAGGGTGTTCTATATTTATAGTAAATTGACTTCCAATATATTATATTGTATTAATCTGTATTAGAAGGTAAACATGCTAAGTTCTGGGTGGATTTGTTATGGGCAAGCGTAGAGCTTACCATCAGGTCAACGACATGCTCGTCTCGTAACATCTGATTAATAATTGTATCAATTTTGTTAGCAAACACTAAACTAAAACTTAGTTTAACAGCGATTACTTTTGTTTTGATAAGGTTAAATAATAGAAGGAAACTAAAATTTAGGTTAGTTTATAACAGTTTTTTTTTTACTGTGTGATGAGATTAACAAGTCGTTCACCTGATGGTAAGCGCTACGCCTGCCCATAACAGTTAAAGTGCCACCCAGAACTTTGTATTGCATAATCATGCGCGGCGCTGCACTGCGCTCGTCACCCTGAGACATCGGCTCTAAAGTCTCATATGCCCAGTAATTTCGCTGAAAATTGGCACCACTTACAAACCACCCTGTATACTTCAATGCGTACACAATAGCCGCAGTGTGTAATTGGCGCGTCCGCGCCCCGGTGTGAAGCGTCCCTAATGTCGGGATTAGCGACACATTAACACATTTTTGATGAGACCATAGAATAATAAATACTACACACAGAATGAACACTCCGCCCCGCACGATTCGCTTCCCCGCGCACCCAGAGGACAATCGGGAGGTCTTCAATTTTACATGCCCAAATGTAATAGACAAACGGCTTATTATGAACCTTAATACTAGCGGTTAGTCTTTTGTTTCGGTCGCGTAGTATCTTTGAGTACTTAACACGCGCATTCGGCGCGAGTGCAGGCGTCATTTTATATATTATGTAAGTTGTTAAATCAGCATTTTTATGGAATGTCCCGGGTATAGTATTCACTGTGATTGTAAGAAGTAAAAAAGTATGTAACACTAGTTTTTCTCTGCGACTGCGTCTGCGAGGACTGAAGCCCTACAAGTTTGCATATTTCGTTACTGTTAGCGTTAGATATAGATTTTAACCCCCCCCCCCCCCCCCCCAACCCCAGTAGTCAATTTAAATTAAAGATGCATATTGCATTCAAAACATAATCTAGATTTTATATTAATAAAGGAAGAGAGGTAATTTAAAGGAAATAGTAAAGAAAATGTGTTCACCTTATGCAATTGAGAGGTGGTCCAAGTTACAACGTTGAAGAGGTTGAAAAATAACAATGTACTTGCGTAATTTTTTTCTTACAATTTGATGTGTTATTTACAGTTGCGAAGTTAATCCCTACTTCTTCTATGAATCCCTACTTATTTATATTATAAATTGGAAAGTAACTCTGTCTATCTGTTACGCTTTCACGCCGAAACTATTAAATCGATTTAAATGAAATTTGGTACAGTAAAGTAAAGTAAAAATAGGGGATGAAAGTTTGTATGGAAATAATTATGTAAGGTTTCGGCTATGCAACTACCACTGCACCGATTTTAAAAATTCTTTCACTAATGGAATGATAGATAGATAGATAGATAAACTCTTTATTGCAACATCACAGAACAAAAAAAACTTAAAAACTAAAACAAAACAATTTTAACAATTAGTGTCACAATGGGCGCTGTACAAACAGCGACCTGTGGAAAGCTACATTATCAGCACGTACAAAAGGAGTAACAAAGGCTATGTTTTATCCCCATATTCCCACAGGAACGGTAACTGCTCGGGTGAATCCCCGGGGCGCAGCTAGTACAAAATAAATCAAATATGATCAACTAAGGACAAGGTCAAGACCAAGGACAAGGTCAATGACAATGCCACTGTCAAGAACGGTGTCAAGATCAAGGATGAGGTCAAGGACTAGGACACGGCCAAGGGCGAGGTCTAGGTCAAGGATAGGGTCAATGGCAGGGACAAGGACCGCCGACGCCGATGCCGACGCCGACAACGTTGCTGTTCCGGTATAAAGGGCACTGTTTTCAGAGAAATTACTGCGCATATGAGACTTTAGAGCCTCAGAGTGACGTGCGCAGTGCAGTGCCGCGCAGGGTTATGCAACGCAGGGTTCTGGGTGGTAATGTGACTGTTATAGGCAGCGCTTACCATCAGGTGAACGATTTGCTGGTCTCGTCACTCAGTCAAATAAAAATTGAAAAAACTCATCTCCACAGATGTTCTTTTACAGATTTTGTACCTAACCATAGCTCAGCAGAAATTAAAATATAAATATTATTGCTCGCATACACATCTCAAGTGTATTGAGGTTTCTTTCGGGAGAGGGCACCGTGGAGAGGGGAGTGATCCGTCAACCTCCGACCGGGACACACGGGAGTAAGCTCGAATAATCGCGACTACAATGGCTCCACCGAGAGGGTCTGATAAAACCACTTAACTGCGCACGCGCATCTGTTGGTTTCGCGACTCGCGATCGTAGTGAAAAAGTGTTGAGAATTAGAGTCCTTTCTTGTAACCCGTTTTAATTGCAGTGTTAAATAGCGCGGTCTAAATTATAAATATCTTAGAAGCGTTTGAGAGTAATTCGTTCTTACCTTAATTGCAAGTGTATAGTTAGACTAGTGAATTAACATAAGTTTCGGTTCCTATTCTAGTATTTTAGTGTTTGTTAGATCTAGTGAAGTGGTGGTGTAAGGTGATCTTCAAGCTGAGGTCGTGAGTTGTATATTTTAAGACAAAGTCTTTTGGGATCGAAACGCATAGGGGATTGTGATCTATCCTAAGTTCATTTATTATTTCATCTTCATTGAAACATTAGCCTATTAGTTAACTTATCTTATTAAATATAACATGCAATAATTATTGATAACTTATCATAGCTTAATCCATGTCTAATGATCCGATTCGGCAGAGCCAGTTGAAATAGGGGGTGATAGATATTCGTAGTTTTAAATTAATATAAAAATCACTCATTGTTCTCCTGGCAGTATTAATTTCATTATGTGTCCATTTTCAGCTTGTTCCTGTTATATTCGTTATTTTATCCCGTGCTATTTTCTCTATTTTGAGATTGCTATTTTCACTGATACTACCTTACGTTTTGTTTACGTGTTTATTTTCAGCTTCGGAATTACGTGCTGTTCTGTACATAATTTACCTTTTACTCACAGCTTATAACGAGCTTTAATTTTTCATCGACAACGCCCAATATTCTAATTCATGTGTTTATTTTCAGCTTCGAAATTACGTGCCGTTCTGTACATAATTTATATTTTATTTACAGCTTGTTACGAGCTTTTACTTTTCGTCGACAACGCCTAATACTCTAATTTATGTGTTCCTTTTCAGCTTGAAATTACGCGCCGTTCTCTACTTAATTTACTTTTATTCACAGCTTTTAACAAACGATTATTTTCATCGATAACATTCCTACAATTATACTTTAGTCATCATTTCCGGATTGAATCTACGATACATTTCTTATTTTACTGTCTATTTACAGCTTATAACTAAACTTATTTACGTTGGTGTGCTTACTGCAAGGTTAGTCGGTGATTTATCTTCAGTTTCCGGAATCAATACGACCTTATTTTAGATCTATAAGAATTTATATGCGTATGGCGTCAATTATGAAATTTACTAACCAATTTTATCGAAGTAAGGCGTAATCAATTTTTCCGTCTGGGAGGGGTGGTCTCTTCGTAGTCATTACGTTGACAGCGACGGGGTTATCCAACCTTTCTAGCTACGCGAGATACTGAGAACTGTCTAAATATGTTTCTATTGGTAATTTTGGTAGGGAGGTAAAGATTTTACATTGTCCAGGTAACTTCCCCTAGCGTAGATTAAATATAAACAACCTTTAAAGGTACTAATTACTGATTTGCAGTAGTTCTACACGCACACACACACACACACACTCACACACTGACGGCGTTTTCATAACTAGTATGTGACTTATTGGGATTGTTGTAATGACCGAGGACTCACGCCCCTAGGTTATTAGAATTCTTCTATGGGTTGCTACTAGTGATCACGACTTTCTGCAAGCACAAACACTATACACGCAGCACACACATATTTCCCCACACTATACACCGGATCGGTGGGAGAGTGTTCAATTAGGCCAATTGTTCACCTCTCATTGATTCAACCCACACACACACTATCATCAAACACACACAGTAGATTGCTGCGAAATCAGTAACTTTTGATAGTGGGGCGCGACTCCTGTTAGCTTTCCTCCTCTTAACACTTTCACTGCGGGAAACACAACCATAGTGGTTTCCATTACAGTCTAAGTGTTAATCATTTAATCCTACCCAATCTCTCCGTTATTTCATCTCTGTTGTTTCAGTCTCGATGTGATTGGTGTAATGGTGATATTAATGATTAAAATCAATGTTTATTTAAATGAGTACTGTTAAAACGTATACTTACAACAACTTCTATCATATTATCTGGTTTCTTAGGTGAAACATATGAGATTGGGCTTCAATCATTTCTGTAGCTCTACAACCAGCACTCCTGGAATATCACGGTTGTACGGAGGATACATACCTGTGGGACCCCTGGGTGTACCTTCTGCTCTGTTTACGCATTACGGATTGATTGCGGCTTAAGCCATTGATCGCTTGACGAAATCTTTTAATAGAGAAAATGACCAATACTGTAAAGAACCATAAACGGTCAACTCTACATTTAATAATTATGAATATACAATATTTACACAACACATAATGATACTCCCATCATTTCCGCAGCTAGATAACCAGCACTCCTGGAAAATCACGATTGTACGGAGGATACATATCTGTGGGTCCCCTGGGTGTACCTACTGCTCTGTCTAAGCATTGTGGATTGATTGTGGCTAAAGACATAGTTCGCTCGACAAATTATTATAATTGGGAAAATACCCAAATATTAGAAAGAACCTAATAAGGTCAAACTTATGATGAACAATACTATTACAACATACATGATACAAATGAGTAAACAACATAATCCGGGAATGGGTTAAAAGGGGAGAGCATCAATCACATTGGACTGAATGGTGTTTCGCGGTACATATAAAGCCTAACCCATCTTTCCTTTCCCTTACACCTTGTCCCCGGGGGGTGCACAAAAGGATGGCACTCACAGGAGTAGGCGGGGTGGAGCCTACTCCGCTCCCGAGTGGGAGACTCTTTTTATATATAAAAAAAAGGAGTACCAAATCCTTCCTTTCCTTTCCTTGTTATCTCTGGACAATATAATTATCTTTTACCGTTTTATTATCTTTAGGTTAATTCTTTAATCTCAGTTTGTGTTCCTTTATAAACAGTCTCTGACTCTAAAAGTTCTAGGGTTACTTTATTTTCACAACGTGGGTGTAGACGATCACATGGCCATTTCTTCGTTTAAGTCTCCTTTCGTTTTAGTTTAGGTAGGTTAGGTTAGTTACAATTGGTGCCGCAGTAACCAGGATGTTTTGGAGTAGTCTTTAGATTAAAGTAGGCTTTATAGCCTACAATTGGTGTTCGTGAAATGGAGAGAGCTCATGAGACTGTTTTGGAAAATTCACAAACGTTATTATAGGTTCAATACTACAACTGCGAAGCGTGATGTTGTGGGTTCGATTCCCGCACAGGGCAGGGATTTGTATAAAGCGCAGGTATTTGCTCAGAGTCTGGGTCTGGTGTTAGTCTGATGTTCGTAGGACTATGGTCCCCGTGGTTCCTGAATTTATAGATACTAGGGAATATATGAATGATATATAGGGAATCCTGGTTGAGGGTCGGGATCTATGTGTGCGGTCGTGACGAGTTATTATTATTATTATAATAATCAACCTTAAATTACCTAGGAATCTTAAGGTTGTGGGGGTGCTGAGACCTGAATCTATGGGGGTGTTGAGACTTAAATCTATGGGGGTGTCGAGACTTGAATCTATGGGGGTGTCGAGACTTGAATCTATGGGGGTGTTGAGTTTTTAATCTATAAGGGTGTTGAGTCTTGATTTTGCGGGGGTGTTCAGTTTCAAATTTCTAGGCGTTTTAGTAATGGTAAATTCAGTTTCATGAACGGGAAATACAGAAACAGTGAATATCCCAATTATTATTATGAATGTGAATGTAAGTTGTTTGTTACGCATTCACGCAAAAACTACTTAGCCTATCATCATGGAACTAGGTACGCACATTTTTGGACGTATTAAGGGTAACATAGGATTCATTTTAATGCTAAAAAAGAGGTTAAATAACAATAGAGGATGGAAGTTGTATTGTAGTATTTAGGGTTTCGGTTGAGCCACTGCACCGAACTTAGGAATTCTTTTACTAATGGAGGGCTGCATTATTAGAGAGTAACATAGGCCGTATTTTGCACCCACATTCACGCAGAAACTAGGAATGCGCAGGTGAAGCCACGGGGCGCAGCTAGTTTATTTTTATATAAACTCTTTCGATATGATGTTACAAAAAAAGTACTTCAATGTACAAATTAGTTTAACTAGGTTATTTACCTTAAGGCTAAGACAAAGGTATACTGTACAGCACAACGGCAATCTCGGCAATCTTCTATTACAAAAGTAGTAGGGATTCCCCGGTTCTGCCTCACCTCTTGAGTCAGAACCGTCTGTTTGAGTCAGAACCGCCTGTCCTAAAAAAAAAAAAAAAAAAAAAAAAAAAAAAAAAAAGTAAATCGGCCACGCCCGATCGATCTGTGCTATCAGATTTTTGATATCTCTTACGGATCAAGAGATAGCTTTCAGGTTTCAGAAGCCCCAGTACCCCTAATTAAACCTAGTCTAATTGTCCTATTGTTCCTAATGACGGTTCAAGCTCAGCTACTACCTCAGTTGTTTGCTCAGTTTAATTACTATAATATTGCTAATTACGGTCACCTATTGTATTGCTGGTATTCACAAAGTTCAATAACAACACTTCTTTATTATTTCGTTACTCTTTATTTATCAATAAAATGAGACTTAAACATATTATAAAGCAATATATCATTGTACAATGTTTCCATATTGAACAATCTTATAAAATCAGACATTGTATTACCATTGTACTTGTAGTACAAATACAATAAGCAGTACTCGCCACATACCGAAGTCCAATCATTTTGTAACCTATACGTATTGAAATCCCATTGCCTTGAATTCTTCTTTAAAAATGTTTGGTGGTAGCCTTTTGGTGGGCGACCATACGAATCAAAATATTGTCCAAGACCGTTTATATCAATGTGTATGGCTACCCAGTGAGATCCCGGCTTTGTGTCTGGATCTAAATTGCTTATTATATATGTTGGATTCTGAGTGTATATTGGCAATCGATTTGCAGCATATACATTATATTGCAAGCTCGGATGAATTGTATTTAAATATTTCTGTAACTCTGTTGTATCCATAATGCATACAAAAACACTTCTCTGTACAAATGATCAGATGCAAGTGTTAAATTGAAGGTAATAAATTGGTATTTCAAGTCGACGGGGGTCGTGTAATTAATGCAAGGTAAGTACATGTTATAAATCATATTTTATTCAAATAACATAGATAAACACTTTCACTTAACTACTATAGTCTACACACACATTACGGTTTTTATCAATTTCAATAACATTATCAAACTCCGCATACACAATACAGTTGATAGTTTGTGAAAGAGTTGATTCAAAACGAACTTCCAATCTTACGCTGCCATGTTTTATAAGATTCCAATGACCCGATGAGTTTGCTGATAAATCAGGTGTTAAGTCGAAAGCTAATAGACAATAACCTTGAGCATATCGTTCCCTAGATATCCCATTACCTTCGTTAAGAAAATGTATTCCCGTTCCTGAGAATAGTGTATGATAGGCTGAAGTGAAAATATTATTCTCGAATGATGGTTGTAAAGCTTTGGAAGGAATTTGCTGACCATCAATATATAAACAAAATGTATTCATGTCATAATTTTCAAAATTAAATGGATTTTTAGTGAGACTACCATTAAATGCTGCGTTATTAATAAATCCGACTATACATCTTTTAGGAACTTGTCCCAGAAAAATATTATCAAGTGTTTTTCCCTGAACTCCGGATGGTATTGTTAAAACTTTAACTTCAGCTCGCGTAATAGGATATTTAGCTGTAGTAGTGGCTAAAACTTTTTGATGTGCAAGTAAAACTGTTGGATTGATTCGTGCTCTACGAATAATAAGTGTTGCATCAGTAATACATACTTTAAATTTTAAATCATTTGAAGAAGCCATTAAATTAAAAGTTTCTCTAGACCGAACTAATTTAACAGACATTTCAACACCATTAATCAAAAACTTTTCTTGATTAAATATATCACCGTGTAAATGTCCAATCATTTCTATTTCTTTACTTTCAGATGTTAATTCTTGTCTTTTAGTGAAACCTTCATTTTTTTCATCGGTTGAATTCATTTTACCAGATGTATCTTCATACCAAAGAGCACAAGTTAGATGCGATGTTTTAGATGCAGGAGCATAATTCAACAATGTTTCTACGTAAGCACGGTAAGCGTATGTATTATTTGGTGGAGACACAAGTTTTTGATTCAAATAAACATCAAGCTGACTAAACAATGAATGTAACCAATTATTAACTGGAGCTACTATTGTTGATGCATTCACTTTTGTTGTATCTTGATTCAGTATCTTAGCTTTAATGTGGATTAAAGTGTGAGACAAATCCATGTAGTCATCACCAGTTCCAGGTACTTGAAATTCGATTGGTCCATCGTCAGCAAGAGATGAAATAGGCTTATAATGTATCCACATTCCATTTTCTATACTTGTTTGTGTAGATGGTAACGCAAATAAGTCTAATTCTGACTTAATGCATTCACAAGAATGACTGTGTAGAAACGACATGGTTGAATTTATTTAATTATTATTTTTAAGAAAATATATCGTTGATGTTATTACGTTTCAACTTTGATTTCTTGTTAGCTGCTTTCACCTTAGCAGCTAGCGGTGGAATGAATGAAGATAGATGTTTCTTCTTAGTTATATATCCTGACCCAGACATATTCAAGCGATCTATTTTATCATCAGCTTTTCTTTTCAAGTTTGTACTAGCTTCTTTTAACCTAGCCTTAATTGAATCTTCCATAGGACGAGCACTAACCATATCTGATAAAAGACCCACACCTGTATTTAAAGCCTCTTTTCCAATGGCTCGAGCTCCACTAGATAGTAATGGTAAAACAGATCTAAATAAGCCCCCTAGAAAGCTACCGATTCCGTGTCCACGTTGATATGGCGCTCCTCTATAGATGACTCCAATACCCGATCCAGCTTGATGCGAGTAATAATGTTCATAGGGGCAACTTATATTATCACGTTGAGAATACATTATAATTTTCTAAAGTGTAGTTTAATGGCCACGGTTCCAAACTGGAATGGTATTTTTTGACCAGTGCTTGATCTTATATCTATTTCAATTGTATCAAACTCTCTACGCATGATGTTCAAGTAGTGAGGTGGTGAGAAAACATGCATTTTATTAGCTCCATAAATATATTTTGCAGGATCCAAAGGTATTATTCTGAGGAGAGGGGTCATTACATCTCCAACAATCTGTGGTTCGATTATATCACAATAAACAAATAACTGAGATGGCAATCCTAAATGTAAGTTCGCTGGACACTTTCCAATACCTTTAGTTACAAGGTTTCTGTTGGGTTCAAATCCAAGTTGAAGACACAACTTAGGTGATAATGTAAATGATGTTATTGATTCATCCATAACAGAAACAGACACTAACTTGGATAACTCATCATAGCGAAACCTAACTTGCTCCTTAATATTATTTAATGCAGATAAAATATGGTTAATATTGTCATAGTTTGTGGCTGGTATGTGTGTTTTGTAGTACGTTAGCGATAGTTTTTCATCATGAGGCATCTTCATCCATTTACTAATGTAAATTACATTTTCATGATCTTGAACCGTAAACATTGTGCATGGATATTGGAATTCAACAACACCAACCAACCACGATCCTTCCAGTTTGATGGACTTTGGTAATTTAGTTGAAAAAAGAGTTGTTGTGTTTTCAGGAAAGTATACCATTGAACTATTACTAAGTAGGGTCAAATAAAAACTTTCTTTCATCATAATTCTTTTAGACTAGAAGCTAAAACCCAACTGTTAAATTTATCTGGATAACCTTTCCACTTCACTAACACTTGCTTTCTGTCACCAGAGTAACGGCTGCTAATTATTTTATCTATTTTAAAACTGGAAGTGGGGTTATAATCAATTTTTTGTAATTCTTTTTCATAAAAAGTACCCACTATTGGCTCATTTTGTAAATCTTTCAATGTATATACTACCCAAGGCGATCTATCTATTATCGAAGATACTATAAAAATTTCATCACTCCAATTAGATTCATAACCTTTTTGAAATACATGTTTAAATTTAGTAAGTCGCACATGATCACCAATGTGAAATTTTGGTACTTGGTTATATGAGGTTTGTATTAGACTACGATGATTCTTTTCATACAAATTATTCCAAACGATCATGATATTGTTTGAATTTACATCACAAGGACACATTTTAATGCTGGAATGGTAACTATGATTATATGCATGTACCAAGTTTTGTAAAATATCTATATATTTATACGTATTTTTATGAGTAAAATAACGCCACATTTTCATCTTGAGAGTCCTTTGAAATCTTTCTACAATGCTAGCTTTAATGTCGGGGTTATTTGTTGTATAATAGTTTATATTTTTACTCCTAAAGTATTTTTGTACATCCTTTGCAACAAATTCGGTCCCTTTATCCGATTGTATATGGGTTGGAGTAGTATCAGCTTCATTAAATATACTTTCAAAACATTTTTTTACAGTTTCAGAGTTTTTATTTTTCATTGGTCTTACATAGGCATATTTAGTAAACACATCAATAACGCAAAGGATATAATTATAACCATTATTATACTTAGAATACGTTCTCATGTCACTTAAATCAGCTTGCCAAAGTTCATTTAGATTAGATAAAATATATTTATTACGAGGGAATTTTCTGTGAACTGGTTTGTGGAGTGTATATGTTTCTTGAGCTTGCAACCATTTGTTGACTTCTGATTTGTTCATCTTACCTTTCATAGCTTTCGCTAATTTATCAATACTACTATAACCAGCAGGATGTGATGCATCATAATAAATTTTATTAATTTCTAGTAGGGAGTCCATTTTTCCCATTCAATTTTTTTCTTCAGTTTCTTTTGATACTTATCCGTGTTAGTTGGTGTAGTGTAGATTTCCTCATCAGCAGAGAGCTCCCCAAGATCTTTCATATATAGTTTACTTATATAATCACTTCTGCTTGGATTCCCAATGTAAGTTAGTGGTATTTTAATATCCTTCAATGCTTTAGCAAAGCTTACCCAACCTATTGGATCACTTTTTTTCAATGGTCTAAGTGAATCGTTTACCAAATCTATAATATTACTCCCAGGAATTTTTGTGTTATCTATAATAACTGTACCGTTGTTATCCCAATGGATTTTGTTTTTACTCAATGACATCAAATTTAGTAATAACTCACCTTTTTTTGCATATGTTTTAGGAATCAAACTTAGAATTTGTTTACTTGTGTATGGAGGACTACTTGTAGTTTCAATACTTTGTTGGACTTTATCTTCATTCGATGTCTGAGTTACGACTAAATCTTTATTATTCATGTCTTTAATTATATCAGAAACTTTAGTTATTTCAGTGTTCCCTGCAGTATCAATGTTGGAAGTAATTATTGGTAATTCAAAAGGTTGACGATCCTCTTTAGTAAAGTGTAGATATCTTTGTAATATTTGCAAGTATAAAATACATTTTTTTCTGTCATCCATAGTACTATTTAAAATATTTTGCATTTCAGCATCTAGCCTCGATGTAGGATTTTCATTTTTGTGTTGATTGTTGTTTTGATTCAATTTCTCTATTAAGCTTGGTTCAACGAGCAACATTCTTTTGGCATGTTCCATTTTAAACCAGTGAACTAACTAATCCACTCAGAATAGAACTTAATATGATTGGTAGAAATGCACCTCCTTTTTGAACAATTATTTTCTTTTTTATCTTAGTTGCCCCCTTGCACAACAACTTACGCAGTATAGTTTTAAATTTTTTAAGTTTATTCTTTTCTTTTTCTTTGAGTTGTATTTTACCTTGAAGAACGTTATGAATACACTCGCAAATGCATTGTATTTCTTCTTTATCACACGTTTTTAGCAGAGCTTGTCGGTATTTTGGTTTAAGTGTATGCAGTGCATTTAGGAAATCTTTATGCGTCTTGAGACTCCGATGCATTATTAGTAAATGATAGGAATTTGTTGATTCTTAGCATATTTAAAGCTTTTTGTAGGGATATATACTGTGCAATATCTATCCGAAGGAAATATATTCGTTTTGATTCGACACATGTCACTAGTACCTTGCTTAAGATCTATCATTATATATCCATGTGCCTCACTGGTAGCATCCCTGTATGCATCTTCAATAAATTTTGGATTTTCTGGTGATACTTGACGTGCTAAGTATCGAATCTGTGTTTTATCTCGTGGATTTTTGAAATATATAATATAGTTAGAATTCAAAGATATGTCTCTTTGACCTTTACCCTGATGAAATAAATTTTGTGTAATGTAGAATACACTTAAGTTTCTATGATGACTACCTTTGGTAAAAATATCAACAATTCGACCATCAGATTCTCTCATAAGATCATCTATAATTAGAAGGTTTGCATCCTTTCCATCAAACATGTTAAGATCTGGTATACCTTGACAATAGTTTACATTTGGTAAGTTGTACAAAGGTTGCATTTCATCGAAGCACCATGTAATTTGAGTAAAATTTCTACTACATATTTCTGTAATGTAACTAATAAAATTTGTTACAAATTTTGATTTTCCACAACCACTTGGACCTGCAACTATAGTGGTAAATGGATGAATAAATTGAAACATTATTTATTAAATACACGTGTAGATCTTTTAAGGGTATTGAAATAACTAAGTCATGTTGTTGAAAAATATGTTTTTATTTAAAAATCCATTTAATTTTGAAAATTATGACATGAATACATTTTGTTTATATATTGATGGTCAGCAAATTCCTTCCAAAGCTTTACAACCATCATTCGAGAATAATATTTTCACTTCAGCCTATCATACACTATTCTCAGGAACGGGAATACATTTTCTTAACGAAGGTAATGGGATATCTAGGGAACGATATGCTCAAGGTTATTGTCTATTAGCTTTCGACTTAACACCTGATTTATCAGCAAACTCATCGGGTCATTGGAATCTTATAAAACATGGCAGCGTAAGATTGGAAGTTCGTTTTGAATCAACTCTTTCACAAACTATCAACTGTATTGTGTATGCGGAGTTTGATAATGTTATTGAAATTGATAAAAACCGTAATGTGTGTGTAGACTATAGTAGTTAAGTGAAAGTGTTTATCTATGTTATTTGAATAAAATATGATTTATAACATGTACTTACCTTGCATTAATTACACGACCCCCGTCGACTTGAAATACCAATTTATTACCTTCAATTTAACACTTGCATCTGATCATTTGTACAGAGAAGTGTTTTTTGTATGCATTATGGATACAACAGAGTTACAGAAATATTTAAATACAATTCATCCGAGCTTGCAATATAATGTATATGCTGCAAATCGATTGCCAATATACACTCAGAATCCAACATATATAATAAGCAATTTAGATCCAGACACAAAGCCGGGATCTCACTGGGTAGCCATACACATTGATATAAACGGTCTTGGACAATATTTTGATTCGTATGGTCGCCCACCAAAAGGCTACCACCAAACATTTTTAAAGAAGAATTCAAGGCAATGGGATTTCAATACGTATAGGTTACAAAATGATTGGACTTCGGTATGTGGCGAGTACTGCTTATTGTATTTGTACTACAAGTACAATGGTAATACAATGTCTGATTTTATAAGATTGTTCAATATGGAAACATTGTACAATGATATATTGCTTTATAATATGTTTAAGTCTCATTTTATTGATAAATAAAGAGTAACGAAATAATAAAGAAGTGTTGTTATTGAACTTTGTGAATACCAGCAATACAATAGGTGACCGTAATTAGCAATATTATAGTAATTAAACTGAGCAAACAACTGAGGTAGTAGCTGAGCTTGAACCGTCATTAGGAACAATAGGACAATTAGACTAGGTTTAATTAGGGGTACTGGGGCTTCTGAAACCTGAAAGCTATCTCTTGATCCGTAAGAGATATCAAAAATCTGATAGCACAGATCGATCGGGCGTGGCCGATTTACTTTTTTTTTTTTTTTTTTTTTTTTTTTTTTTTTTTTTTTTTTTTTTTTTTTTTTTTTTAGGACAGGCGGTTCTGACTCAAACAGACGGTTCTGACTCAAGAGGTGAGGCAGAACCGGGGAATCCCTACTACTTACAAAGCGATACCGCATTTTCACGTCAGTAAATAAATACATGATTTACCTTAGGGCTCAGACAAAGATACACTGTATAGCACAACGGCGATATTCTATTACAAAGCGATACGGTTTTTAAACGTCAGTAAATAAATATTTTATCAACACTGCTGTTTATGTTATCGACTTATGAAAGGACCCCACAAAATATTTCAAGTGCCGACATATCTTGAAATAAAAGCACCGGCCGATGACAGCCGTCTTGCTTATGTTATTGTTAAGATCGCTTTGCGTTTGCAAACGTTGGCTCAAAAGTACTTAACACACTAGGCACTGTTCGTATTTGAAGTCGTAAACTAATTCAAGTTCGCTATATCAGGCGTAAACAATTAACAGTTTTAATTTTATTATTTATTGTATTGTAAACAATTGACGAGTATTAGAAAGGATAGTAGTTTCTCTTTGTTCGCTTCATGAACAACGGGGGATCTCTATGATGAAAATAAATATTTGATCCGTTGCGGTTCGTTGTGAAGAGAGCTTACTCTGTAAAATAAATAATAGATTCGTGAATAATAAGATTTGAATATAAAAAATAATAATAGTTACCAGAGTTATAAATAGTGATCGCGTCCAAGGTTTCTGCATCAATGAAGTGACCATCTACTTCTCGCCTGAACCTTGAAGTATTTAGATAGATAGGTAGATAGATGGTAACTTCTATTGGAGCCAGCGATTATGGCCGATATCAGTGTCAGCATAATCTATTGTAGGAAACGGGATTGTTACGCATAGGTGTAGTGGTCATTGGTAACAATCAGCACACTCCTCGCAAAGGAGCGACTGGCGATAAGGGTTTCGAATGCTTTCCGTTAAAAGTGGTTAGTAAGGGCCAGTCTTGAGATGTAAAACCTCAATTAAAGATTCTGCGACTTTCATTAAGTTGTAGATCCTATTGAAAAATTTTAACCGGATAGACCTTTTAAAATTTTTGGGGGTGAATGTACCTAACCATAGCTCAGCAGAAATTAAAATATAAATATTATTGCTCGCATACACATCTCAAGTGTATTGAGGTTTCTTTCGGGAGAGGGCACCGTGGAGAGGGGAGTGATCCGTCAACCTCCGACCGGGACACACGGGAGTAAGCTCGAATAATCGCGACTACAATGGCTCCACCGAGAGGGTCTGATAAAACCACTTAACTGCGCACGCGCATCTGTTGGTTTCGCGACTCGCGATCGTAGTGAAAAAGTGTTGAGAATTAGAGTCCTTTCTTGTAACCCGTTTTAATTGCAGTGTTAAATAGCGCGGTCTAAATTATAAATATCTTAGAAGCGTTTGAGAGTAATTCGTTCTTACCTTAATTGCAAGTGTATAGTTAGACTAGTGAATTAACATAAGTTTCGGTTCCTATTCTAGTATTTTAGTGTTTGTTAGATCTAGTGAAGTGGTGGTGTAAGGTGATCTTCAAGCTGAGGTCGTGAGTTGTATATTTTAAGACAAAGTCTTTTGGGATCGAAACGCATAGGGGATTGTGATCTATCCTAAGTTCATTTATTATTTCATCTTCATTGAAACATTAGCCTATTAGTTAACTTATCTTATTAAATATAACATGCAATAATTATTGATAACTTATCATAGCTTAATCCATGTCTAATGATCCGATTCGGCAGAGCCAGTTGAAATAGGGGGTGATAGATATTCGTAGTTTTAAATTAATATAAAAATCACTCATTGTTCTCCTGGCAGTATTAATTTCATTATGTGTCCATTTTCAGCTTGTTCCTGTTATATTCGTTATTTTATCCCGTGCTATTTTCTCTATTTTGAGATTGCTATTTTCACTGATACTACCTTACGTTTTGTTTACGTGTTTATTTTCAGCTTCGGAATTACGTGCTGTTCTGTACATAATTTACCTTTTACTCACAGCTTATAACGAGCTTTAATTTTTCATCGACAACGCCCAATATTCTAATTCATGTGTTTATTTTCAGCTTCGAAATTACGTGCCGTTCTGTACATAATTTATATTTTATTTACAGCTTGTTACGAGCTTTTACTTTTCGTCGACAACGCCTAATACTCTAATTTATGTGTTCCTTTTCAGCTTGAAATTACGCGCCGTTCTCTACTTAATTTACTTTTATTCACAGCTTTTAACAAACGATTATTTTCATCGATAACATTCCTACAATTATACTTTAGTCATCATTTCCGGATTGAATCTACGATACATTTCTTATTTTACTGTCTATTTACAGCTTATAACTAAACTTATTTACGTTGGTGTGCTTACTGCAAGGTTAGTCGGTGATTTATCTTCAGTTTCCGGAATCAATACGACCTTATTTTAGATCTATAAGAATTTATATGCGTATGGCGTCAATTATGAAATTTACTAACCAATTTTATCGAAGTAAGGCGTAATCAATTTTTCCGTCTGGGAGGGGTGGTCTCTTCGTAGTCATTACGTTGACAGCGACGGGGTTATCCAACCTTTCTAGCTACGCGAGATACTGAGAACTGTCTAAATATGTTTCTATTGGTAATTTTGGTAGGGAGGTAAAGATTTTACATTGTCCAGGTAACTTCCCCTAGCGTAGATTAAATATAAACAACCTTTAAAGGTACTAATTACTGATTTGCAGTAGTTCTACACGCACACACACACACACACACTCACACACTGACGGCGTTTTCATAACTAGTATGTGACTTATTGGGATTGTTGTAATGACCGAGGACTCACGCCCCTAGGTTATTAGAATTCTTCTATGGGTTGCTACTAGTGATCACGACTTTCTGCAAGCACAAACACTATACACGCAGCACACACATATTTCCCCACACTATACACCGGATCGGTGGGAGAGTGTTCAATTAGGCCAATTGTTCACCTCTCATTGATTCAACCCACACACACACTATCATCAAACACACACAGTAGATTGCTGCGAAATCAGTAACTTTTGATAGTGGGGCGCGACTCCTGTTAGCTTTCCTCCTCTTAACACTTTCACTGCGGGAAACACAACCATAGTGGTTTCCATTACAGTCTAAGTGTTAATCATTTAATCCTACCCAATCTCTCCGTTATTTCATCTCTGTTGTTTCAGTCTCGATGTGATTGGTGTAATGGTGATATTAATGATTAAAATCAATGTTTATTTAAATGAGTACTGTTAAAACGTATACTTACAACAACTTCTATCATATTATCTGGTTTCTTAGGTGAAACATATGAGATTGGGCTTCAATCATTTCTGTAGCTCTACAACCAGCACTCCTGGAATATCACGGTTGTACGGAGGATACATACCTGTGGGACCCCTGGGTGTACCTTCTGCTCTGTTTACGCATTACGGATTGATTGCGGCTTAAGCCATTGATCGCTTGACGAAATCTTTTAATAGAGAAAATGACCAATACTGTAAAGAACCATAAACGGTCAACTCTACATTTAATAATTATGAATATACAATATTTACACAACACATAATGATACTCCCATCATTTCCGCAGCTAGATAACCAGCACTCCTGGAAAATCACGATTGTACGGAGGATACATATCTGTGGGTCCCCTGGGTGTACCTACTGCTCTGTCTAAGCATTGTGGATTGATTGTGGCTAAAGACATAGTTCGCTCGACAAATTATTATAATTGGGAAAATACCCAAATATTAGAAAGAACCTAATAAGGTCAAACTTATGATGAACAATACTATTACAACATACATGATACAAATGAGTAAACAACATAATCCGGGAATGGGTTAAAAGGGGAGAGCATCAATCACATTGGACTGAATGGTGTTTCGCGGTACATATAAAGCCTAACCCATCTTTCCTTTCCCTTACACCTTGTCCCCGGGGGGTGCACAAAAGGATGGCACTCACAGGAGTAGGCGGGGTGGAGCCTACTCCGCTCCCGAGTGGGAGACTCTTTTTATATATAAAAAAAAGGAGTACCAAATCCTTCCTTTCCTTTCCTTGTTATCTCTGGACAATATAATTATCTTTTACCGTTTTATTATCTTTAGGTTAATTCTTTAATCTCAGTTTGTGTTCCTTTATAAACAGTCTCTGACTCTAAAAGTTCTAGGGTTACTTTATTTTCACAACGTGGGTGTAGACGATCACATGGCCATTTCTTCGTTTAAGTCTCCTTTCGTTTTAGTTTAGGTAGGTTAGGTTAGTTACAATTTCCTCTCATAACTTGTACCACACCCCAGCACAATGAATGAGTATCGTTAATCGCGTTATATTTTCCATTTCCAGTGTTGCCTGACGCTCAGCTGCTCCGACGCAATTAGCCGTTATTTCAGCTGGAATCACTGTTTACGTTCCCTGCTAAATAACATAGCTACTGCTATTTTTATAACGAATGTCATTGCATTTCAAATAATACTGTTATTTTACTACTGCGGTATTATGTGAAGCTGTTGACTTGCTTACTTACATCAATGCTTATTTACTAGTAGGTATTTTAGGCACGTACCAATGTGTTTCTGTAAAACATATGTACGTTATTATCACTCGCTTTTCGGTGAAGGAAAACATCGTGAGGAAACCCACATACCTACCCGAGAATTATTTCAGAGGTAGGTAGGTGATCCACCAATCCGGATCTGGCCCTCGTGGTGGATTATGGCCTAATCCTCTTCATGAAAGTGAGGGGAGACCCGTGCCCAGCAGTGGGACGATATGGGTTGTAGATGACGATGATATCTTTTAAATCAGTGCAATTAATTTAATTGCCTACAAACACAAAATATTGGCATATTGGAAGACACACACACAAACACACACACACACCAAGACACGCACGCACGCAATTATTTCATATCCGCCCACTGTTACAGGCATGGTCTCATCCCACTTTCCATGAGGAGGATTGTTTAGCCTATTTCCTTCTTACTCAATTTTAAGTAAAAACCCAATAAACGAAAATAGTTAACGAGCGGCGAAATTCTATATCAAAAGAATTAAAAAAAAAAAGTGTAATCCCCAACACATGTTTTCAATCCATTAAAAACGTATAACAATATCACACTTGAGAATATTTTCAAAACACTCGAAAACATACAAAAAAAATTGTTTTGTGTCAATTTTAACACCTTTATACAATGCCCTTATAAATAACCAAATTATAAAAGGGCCCGTAGAGAAAGCTTCGCGAACAATTGCGTATTGGAAGGATCATTTCGGACCGAAAATGTAAGTTTGTTACTCTTTGGCGGTTTTGCACAAAATGAACTTGTTTTGTCACATTTTTGCGGATTAAAACCAATGGCAAAGTTAACTTTAGCACTGCAATCATATCTTACAGATCTAAACTCGACCTTAATCAATTGAAATAAACGCTAAGGTGTTCCATTTTGGCATTTAAAAGGTTTGCTCAGTTTAGTTTCTTCATCATAAAGCATTGCACAAGACCATTACACCTTCTTAGAAGTGTGAAGTAGAGATCTCAATACGGATATATTACAATGGTCGTTTTATTATAAAAACCGCAAAGGTATTAAGACAGTGATAAAAATTAAAAAAAAATTGCGAGGAGTCTCCGCGCGAAAGAACTGAAACTTCGTAATGTGGAAATGAAAATAGGAAGAAATTGATTTTTAGTGAAATCATAATGTTTCTTTAAGACAAGCTGTATAACATTGCTTACAATTCACAATTGATCGCATCTTTTAATTTTCGAGTGGAGAAATATACAAATCTATAACATTTACAATGGGACTATGATAACTAAAGTAAGATACGAAATGTTTGAGTTCTAGTTTTTCAATATTTTTTACAAAAACTGCATGAAATAAAATAAAATACAATCTAAAAGTCAAATTGTAATTGTATTGTATACTACGTGCATGCGTTCGAGTGGCACGCATTCACTCTCGCTCTGTGTCTTTCTATTCCCCCTCCCCAGGAGCGTTAAACGTTTAACGCAACCTTGTTGGAAGCCGCATTAGAAGTTTCACTTCAATAAGAACTTGCAGCATTAGAACTTGCGAAGGCTATAATTTATTTCGTATATGGAAACTAGCCAAGTTAGACCTTAGGCTTCAATATATTGTCCTAAGTTATCATCATCATTATCAACCCATAACGTCCCACTGCTGGGCACGGGTCTCCCCTCACTTTCGTGAGGAGGGTTAGGCCATAATCCACCACGAGGGCCAGATCCAGATTGGTGGATCACCTACCTACCTCCGAAATAATTCTCGGGTAGGTATGTGGGTTTCCTCACGATGTTTTCCTTCACCGAAAAGCTAGTGATAATTACGTACATATGTTTTACAGAAACACATTGGTACGTGCCTGCACTGGGATTTGAACTCACGACCTTCAGATTGGAAGGCGGACGTTCTTCCACTAGGCTACCACCGCTTCCTAAGTTATAAGAAGAAATAATATTGAAGTTGTTATAAAATATTTTATGTAGTTATAAATAAATTTCAGGACTGACAATTGAACTTGGGCAGCCATTAAGGTCTCACTTCTTTTGTCGTTCAAGTCAATAACCAAGGCATAGGCATATCATAATACTGAACTTGGCTATCATTTCACATTTATGTTTTTGATGAGATTATAATTTAATATAGTCACCCAATCTAGTTAAAAAAACGGAAAAACTGTTTGCTATTTAAATTTCCCGCTAAAAGCGAAACATACCACCTTAACTAGTAATATTATACATTATAGACGTGGAGTTTAATGTAAAACCTGCAGCACAGAAATTAGCAATCAACGTCCAACGAAGCAGCAAGATGGTAGGAAATTCTCGCTCAGAACGAAAACAGAACGAAAGAGAAAATCGTTCTCAAATAATCATCTACCAATTAAAACTGCTTATTTCCTTAATTCAGGGCAATCGGCTGCTTGACGAGGCTTTCATTTCAACCTTATCTGCTAGAAAATTGTCAACCCTATTTTTTAAACTCTAAGAAACAATTCAGTTCGAAACTGTAGGGTAGCTGGAAAATGTTTCAGAGTTAACGTAAAATGAGACTTCAGAAGTGGGATCTAAGGTGTATTTCGGTGTGGGAACAGATGATGAGGCGAGATAAATGGGAAATTGTGAGCTAACTCGCTGTCGTTGGGAATAAAACAACTCTTTGCGCTAATAATGAGGAGGAATGGGTAGAGTAGCTGCGAGGCAGAGGTTGCAGCGGCGGCGGTGTGTGAGGGTGTCAACGATAATGCATTATAGAGAGATGAGAGAGAGAAAGCGGCTTGCAGACACAAGAAAGACAAAGAATTACACGGCATAAAAAAGGACACAAGCTGAAAAAATTACATCCCGTAAAGTTTTTTGGTGCTATATTCTCTTACGGGCGTATTTCCGAAGCACGGGTAGAGTTAATGAGTTACGTTTTCCTGTGCGAGATTCAGGCATGATGCACCGCTTGAAAGGGAAATGTCCTTTTTCAAACTCAAACCATAATTAGGTAATCATTAGTTTAGTAGATCATATTTTGTTTTTTTTTTTTTTTCTACGTTTATGATTCTTATGTTTTTGACTTGTGAAAGTGCAATATTTTTGTCTATTTGCAATAAATGATTTGAGTTTGCAGTGTAGTAACTAGCCTCTTATGCGCCTAGGGCGAGCTTCTTTAACTGCGCCCTTTTGCGCGCATTCTGGTAATGCACCCCCCCCCCCCCCCCCCAGGGTCTGCGCCCTGCGCTGGGCAACTGGCACTGTCGCGGTACTGAGAATTTGAAAAACCCGACGCAAGTTTTTTTTTTTTAATTTGACTAAGTGACGAGACGAGCATGTCCTTAACCTGCTACGTACGTACACCTGCCCATAACAGCTACAGCGCCACACAGAACTTTGCATAGCATAATCCTGCGCGGCACTGCAATGCGCTTGTCACTCTGAGAAATCGGCTCTAAAGTCCCATATGCCCAGTAATTTTTCCGGAAACACTGCCCTTCAAGCCGGAACACAGCTAAGCGTGTAAGCTTCCTCATTATAGGTTCCTCAGCTCAATCAATCTTTAGAAGAACTGCCGGTCTCTGCGACGCCATTACTCTACGCCAGTAGCTAGAAAGGTATCAGGCGATCAACAAGCAGTAACTAAACTACTTATTGAAGATGCAAGAAAGCAGTAAAGTCGTGAATTTTTCACAGGTTTTTAAAACTTTACCGAAACTTTGAGTTTTTTTTTAATTGCAGTATATGCAAACATTTGACCGCAGTCTCACCTGGCGGTAATTATCGACACGGTCGATGATGAAGCATGCTTACCTGGAGACTTTCAGATTATAGTTTTCGGGAAACACAGACGCTGGCAAGGTATTCCATTCCTTCGCTGTTCGGATTATAAATGCGGATGCAAATCGCTTCGTGCGGATCGGAGGTATGTCAACCATATACGGATGCCGTGTTTCAGTGGTTTGTTGTCCACTGAGAAGTTAAACCTTCATGCCAGGAACTCAAATATAGATTAATCATTGCCATACAGCCACGCTGCCAGCATATAGAGGACATTGCCAACTGGTAGCGGTTTATTAGACTAGTGTATGGTCCATTTAAGATTATTTTATCATCATCATCATCAACCCATAACGGCCCATTGCTGAGCACGAGTCTCCCCTTAGTTTCGTGGTGAGAGATAGGCTATCTACCACGGGGGCCTGGTCCGGATTGGTGGGCACATAAATACTTCCGAAATAATTCTCGGGTAGGTATGTGGGTTTCCTCACGATGTATTCCTTCACAGAAAAGCGACTGATACTTACGTACATATGTTTACAGAAACAAATTGGTACGTGACCGCACTGGGATTTAAACTCACGTCCCTATCCTAGGAAGGCGGACGTTGTCCCACTAGGCTATCACCGCTAAAACCGTTCATTTTTTACTTGAAATAAAATAAATAATGTAAAACGTCCATGAAACTTTTTACGCCTATCGCCTGGTACTTTACAGTTTTACTTTTTTTCAAGAAATAAACTTTCAGATCATAAAGAATCTTGACATGATAAATGAGGTGTCGCGATCTAGATTTGTTCTACTTATTGTGACATCGCCTACTTGATCTTTGTTCTGTGTCACCTCCGCAGCAGTGATTCGGACGCAATGAGATGCGCTGATGTTTCCGCAGCCAGATGGAGCTTGCAATCGGAAAGCTTACTTATTTAGTATTCGAACGTCTGATGAGAAGTAATTCTACTAATGTCTACTTCATCATCAACCCATAACGTCCCACTGCTGGGCACGGGTCTCTCCTCACTTTCGTGAGGAGGGTTAGTCCAGATTGGTGGATAACATACCTACCTCCGAAATAATTCTCGGGTAGGTATGTGGGTTTCCTCAAGATGTTTTCCTTCACCGAAAAGCGAGTGATAATTACGTACATATGTTTTACAGAAACACATTGGTATGTGCCTGCACTGGGATTTGAACTCATGACCTTCTGATTGGAAGGCGGACGTTATCCCACTAGGCTACCACCGCTTCAACTTGTCTACTTACTAACTGCCATTGAGTTACTGCTATTTTCAAACTTTTCATAAGTTTTGGGACGAAGTTCCTTGTCGCATGGAACAAACTTGGCGGATATAAGAAAAAAACTTGACGAAAATAAGGGTTTTCCGTCACGATCCTTTCTTTAGAGTAGAGTTAGTCTATCCAGAATATCTGGCAAAGGTGTGGTATTTCCCCAGATGGTCTATTGCAGAAGAGGACTACCACTACCGAATAATCACTACGAAATCATAGAGATAATATTAATAAGGTTATAATAATATATAAGATAAGATAGGTAAGATAACGAGGCAGTAAATAATTATTCAAAGATACGACCTCACAGTAATGTTTGTGAATTTCATACACTCTTTGTTTTTTGCTTCCTTCCATCTTTAGTATAGCTTGGCCCTTACTAAATTTCGGTTTTATATTAAGATTTTTTTGTACCCCCAGAGTTCTTAGACGGGTTGCGAATGCTGGTGAAGCCCGTGTCTCCCGGAGATGATAATGTTTCGATCTACTAAGCTTCGAAAAAAATATAAAATTAATAGTCGTCGTCGGTCCTGCCATCTGTTGCCAAGTAGCAAAGTGTAACGAGGACTTAAAAATATACTAGCTGTTATAAAATGGACAATATAGACCATGTAAATTATTATTTTTACCATATTGCTTCCTCATAATTAGAAACAGATATATATTTATTGTAAAAACTATGAATGCAAACCTATGAAACTTTAAATACTATTTAAATACATGGTACCTAGATACATAATTTAAAACTGGGTTTTACTTACTTATTAATACGAAAAATTACGATATTTATTATAATACAAATAATACGAAATATTGCATCAAAATAATTATTCAAGCGTAATATAATATTAATTAATAAAATATTCAAAGTTTTATTTAATTTTCTTCTCTTAGCGCTGTTTAGTGTCGAGTAGCAGAACTATAACGAAATCAATTGTTTTTTTTAGAACTCTACAATGCTGTGTTCAGCGCCATCTATGAGCCATTATCTAAACTACGTAGCCACTTTCGCTCGTTTCTCAGCCGTCATTCGCTGCTCGTCCCTGATAATATCAGCTAAGTAGCCGATCGCTTTGTTCATGTCGTCGTAGCGGATCTTGCTAAATGTTAGGCGGAGGTATTGGCAGGGGGCGCTGGTGTCATAGGAAAACGCTTGGCCTGGAATCAGCATGAGGCCACGTCGAAGTGCTGTTTGAAATACCTGTAAAGTATTTATTATTAATTAGAACTCATAATCTTTTTCAACACGTGTGTAATCCCAAATCCTATCCGTTACCACGTTTTATTGTGACTCTTAAGTAAAGTTACCCGCCCCGGCTTTCCGTCTATGATTATATTTCTTATTAATTGGGTTACAAAGTCACGAGTAACATCTAGGTCATAACATAAAAGAAAACGGGCGTGGCACTTACCATCAGACGAATGACCTGCTGTCAGGGGCCCGGATATAGGTGCCCAGGGAACTAATTTTTAAATCTCATCGGGTGTCAAATTTTTCCTGAAACCGGTGATAATCGCATTTTGTCATCCGGTGAGATTCTCTATTGCAAAAGCTCACCATTTTGTAAACATCCTCGACGCCATGCACTTTCATCCAGAAGAACAGGCCCGCATCAGGGAGGGGGCAGTGGGTCAACTCGCGCACTTCCCGCAGGGCGCTGTGGAGTGCGTCCCTGCGGTGTCGGTACAGTTCGCGAGCGGAGAGCAGGTGTGTGTGGAGCGAGGCGCGGTCTGACACCAGGTGGAGAATGATGGCCTGGAATTATTGAAGAATGTACACATTATGATATAATCAGTAGTAGATCTGGGTGCTTCATGAGGTTCTTATTTAACACGTTCGCTGCGAGCCCATTTTTCATAGACTTTCAACCAGTGCGTATGAGGTCTTTTAGAGGCAACGTTGATCTTCTTTGCAGTGCGTATGAGACCTTTCCAGCCTCACACAATTTTGTTTCTAAACAACACCAATATAGCCCAAATGTGACGATAATTGCTTGAAACTCTACCATTATAAACTTAAATAGATGCTAAAGTTGAATCCAGCTTCGCTCACATTTATGACTGTTTAGTATTGAATAAAATCTATATATATATAAAATGTTATGTTGGTTTGTATACGCTTCAAAAACTCAAAAAGTTCAGCACCGATCGAGCTGAAATTTTAGCATGATATATAATCCGCATCAAGGATTGTTTTTATCTATTTTTTTCATCAGTGACATATCAGCGAATGTGCGAGTGTGCCACAGCGAAGCGTGGCACGGTACAGCTAGTAAATATATATATATATATATATATATATATATATGTCAGTTACAATACAATACCCTACTATAATTCTTTATTGAACACCATAAAGCTTTTACACTGCTGCTGCTGCTGTTGTTTTGTAGCTGCTATACTCATTGAAAAGTTAACAAAGCGATTTTGACAGCCGCACCGGCGGGAAGTCACACATGTGGCTTATTCGACCTCATAATGCAGTGAACGTGTTAATTTGTAACTACCTTTATCCGGAATCTATATTTTTACCTTTAAGTGTGTTCGAGAATAACCGGCGAGCAAAATAAAAAAGGAAAGAAAATCAAATAGGGATGAGATATAAAAAAAACTTACCTGTGCTAGAGTACAGCTATGTAACAGCTCAGCTTGTGAATGCAGCTCCAATCGGTCCAGCAAAGGCTTGGGAGCTGTAACCCAGCCACCTCGCAAACCAGCTGACACCACCTTGGATATGGAGTCTATGCGGATGACGCGTCCGCATGTATCCATGGACAGGAAGGAGGGTACTTGCCTCTGTAATTAACGAATAGTTAGAGACGTTTTGTCCATCATTTATTTAGTTTATGTGCAAGTCCGGATTGGTGGATCACATACCTACCTCCGAAATAATTCTCGGGTAGGTATGTGGGTTTCCTCACGAGGTTTTCCTTCACCGAAAAGCGAGTGATAATAACGTACATATGTTTTACAGAAACATATTGGTACGTGCCCGCACTGGGATTTGAACTCACGACCTTCTGATTGGAAGGCGGACGTTCCCCCCGAGACGTGGACGTGGGCCCCCGTGCTGGATTATAGCCTAACCCTCTTCACAAAAAGTGAGGAGAGACCCGTGCCCAGCAGTGGGACGTTATGGGTTGATGATGATGTGTAAGTACAAAAGGATATTACTTTTAGAATAGAATAGAATAGAATAGAATAGAATAGAAAACTCTTTGTTGTACACCAGAAACAAAAATTAAGACAGAAAAATTACAATAGGTAAACAAGAGTAGTACGATGGGCGGTCTTATCGCTGATAGCGATTTACTTTTACTTTTTTCTTTTTACTTTTATAGGTAGTTGTAGATTTTGACGCCCTTTTGCCTGGGTGCCCGCTTGCCCTGAATTTTTGTCATTGATTCAAGCTGCTGTGGAATTTGGAACCCTATTTCTTGACTGGATACGAGTTATATTGTTTAATTAATTGTTCCAATCGAAAACCTGGTTTAATAAAAAAATCTTAAAGTCTTGCCATAACTAACGTAAGTGAACGAATTTACTCAGAAATATAAAATTTCAACATCATCATTACAACCCATAACGACCGACTGCTGAGTACGGCTCTCACCACAGTTTCATGAGGAGGATTCGGCCATAATCCACCGCAGGGGCTCGGTCCGGATTGGTGGATAATTGTAAAACTTACCGCGCCATAATTCAAAAACATATACGGATCGTCTTCCAATATGAGAAAGTCGTATTTGCAAGCCAGCTCGTAAATTTCCCTTCTTCTCTCTTCAGGTAACACTGTGCCCGTGGGATTACTTCCAGTAGGAATTATATACATGACTTTGGGCATTTTGAGACCTTTTTTAAGGCGGTCCCCTAGAATCGTGTCGAGGTTCTCTGGAACCATGCCGTTTCCATCTTCCGGGATGCCTAGAAGCTCTGGAGTATAAGGTTTTAGCTGAAAAGAAATAAACGTTAAGAGTGAATTTATATCGAAATGTCTAAAGCTTTTGACAAAGTTGGACATGCTATTTTATATACAAGCTTTCTATTACTTCTAACTTATGTAAATGGATCGTTGATTTCAAGCGAGATATTGTGTATCTATTGAAGCAGCTCGAGTCGTGGGTCATTAGCTGTTAGATTTACAGCTATCAATGGTGGAGTTCCACAGGGATCGGTTCTCTTCCCCATTCTGTTTCTTTTTATAAAAATTATAAGACCTGCTTATCCTAAGAGTCAGTTAATTTGCTTTAGAGATGAAATTGGTAATTTTTTTTACTAACTGTGCTATGTAATCCGGTATAAGCATACTGCGTAGTTATGATGGGGTCGCCAGGTTCTAACAACAGTTCTATGCATTGGTATATGCCATGTTGGCCTCCGTTGGTGACGATTATGTCCCGAGGTAACGGCGGGGGTCGGTGGAGATCTTGCTGGAATTGGCGCAGCTCTGTGAGAAGGGAGGGGAGGCTGAAAGGGGGGAAATAAGTTTAGTAAAATAATGTATTATATTAAAATTTATATATTATAGTAAATGGTAAATCAGAAACTTCCACAAGTTTGAGAAAAATATAGGAAATAATCAACGTTAATTTTCCGGTTTCCTCAAATATTTATATCCTTATATTTGAGGAGCGTTTGATTAAAAGTCTCTTATTACACCATAACATGTTTTTGAAACTGGCCATAAACTGAAAAGTTGTGAATCAATTTCGACCAAAATTTAATATTTAACGAGATATTTTTCATACAGAAATAACCACTTTTGGTGTATCTGAGATCGGGAATGGATACAATGTAATTAATTGTACCTCTACATTAAAAAAAAACACCATTTTCGGAAAATTTTAATACCTAGCTACTTTTGATCAGACACTCTCCTCATTTGCAATATTTTAAAAAAATTTTCATATCTAACAAGATATAAGCTTTGAAAGAATCATGGCCACGTAAGATTAGTATAATAATAATTATTATCAATATTACTAATATCGCATATCCAATGATAATTCCAATAATATAAACTGATTTACTAAATCTTACCCCTGAGAGGGCACGTATTGTAACGCTTTCCCCAGTTCACTCCCCTCCAACACCAGCTTCCTCCCGTCTTGAAGCTCCAAGGACAGCTTGGTGTATGGGAACGCCTCTTCGTTTGGCATGCCTTCCGCTAGAGACAAAACCTGCTTTCCCACCTTATAGGAGAGGGTTGCTGGAATTAATACGAACAATATAGAAACAAATGTTATTGAAGAAAGAAAGAAATAGTTTGTATTGATCAATCCAAATATTGAAAAATTGTTTGGTGAGAAAGTTAGGCATTTTGAGAATGGTCCTTTTTAGAATTGACCTTGAGAATAGGATCGTCTGTAAAATTGACCGTATGAGAATAGGTCATCTGTGGAATCCCTACTTATATTATAAATGCGAAAGTAACTCTGTCTGTCTGTTGCTCTTTCACGCCTAAACTACTGAACCGATTGAAATGAAATTTGGTACGGAGATAGTCTAGAACCTAGATAAGGACATAGGGTAGGTACTTTTTATTGCGAAAAAAGCATTCTAAGGGTTTGAAATAGGGGATGAAAGTTTGTATGGAAGTTTCGTCATTTTTGAAACTAGAAGCTTGATTTTTATTTTTTAGGCTTTTGATTAGATATAAATAAATTTGGCATTCAAAGTTTGTAAAGATTTATCCTTGAGGGGGTAAAATAAATATAGGGGATGAAAGTATATATGGAAATATGTAAGGTTTCGGCTAAACCACTGCTCCGATTTAAAAAATATTTCACTAATGGAAAGCTACATTGACAGTGAGTAACATAGGCTATATGTTATCCCCATATTCCCGCGGGAACAGGAACTACGCGGGTGAAACCGCGGGGCGCAGCTAGTTGACTATAAATATGAGAATAGTTCCTCTGTAGAATTGACCGCATGAGTATAGGTCATCTGTAGAATTGACCGCATGAGAAAAGGTCATCTGTAGAATTGACCATATGAGAATAAGTCGTCTGTAAAATTGACAATTATGATTTAGGTCCTCGGTAGAATTTACCAGTTTATGAATGTACCAATTTACCTTTTGTAGAATTAGTGATTTAGCGAATTGGTCCTTTTGAGACATAATTATTATTAATAATCTAATGCCATTTTGAGAATTGGGAGTGTAGTACCTAAAACACTTTTATAATCGACTAGGTAAAAGGACTGAGTCACTTAATGGATCATTGTTGCCTGAGGGACTTAGTATAAAACTGTATCACAGGCACCACCGCCCTCGGCGAGGATTAAATTAAATTTAGACTTAATTTTTTTTTATGTTACCTAAAACTTAAGAACCTAAAACAAAGCAAATGCTTGTGTATGAACTTGTATGTGGTTGGAAGTGATTTATTATTATTTTTTTTTATTTATCTATGTGTGTGGTATTGATTGTCAGGGCTAACAGATAACAGCTAAAGAATATACTACAACAACAGTGCATTAAATCAGAATAGCTTATCAAAAATCAGCACTAAATGAGCCACGAAAAATAAACCGATTCAACGATATTTCGGATTTCAATTCACTGATTACAATTATCAGGTACTAAAACGCGATGATAAATTGTTTGTTTGATGACGTCATTTCTATACACCACCTAATGGTGGCCGAGCTCGGCAAGGCTCGTGACATAATAATAATATGTTAATATTTCCACAAGGATCTACCAAATATATAAAACTAGCTGCGCCCCGCGGTTTCACCCGCGTAGTTCTTGTTCCCGTGGGAATATGGGAATGAAAATAGCCTATGTTGCTCGCTGTCAATGTAGCTTTCCATTAGTGAAAGATTTTTTATAATCGGCCCAGCGGTTTAGCCGAAACCTTACATATTTCCATACATACTTTCATCCCTTATATTTATTTTGCCTCCTCAAGGGTAAATTCTTACAAACTTTGAATGCCAAATATATTTATATCTAATCAAAAGCCTAAAAACTAAATTTCAAGCTTCTAGCTTCAAAAATGACGAAACTTCCATACAAACTTTCATCCCCTATTTCAAATCCTTACAATGCTTTTATCGCATTAAAAAGTAGCCTATGTCCTTTCTCGGGCTCTAGACTATCTCTGTACCAAATTTCATTTCAATCGGTTCAGTAGTTTAGGCGTGAAAGAGCAACAGACAGACAGAGTTACTTTCGCATTTATAATATAAGTAAGGATAAGGATAATTACGAAATCTTATAGATAACAGGTATGGCCATGTTTAGTTAAAATATATAGGAATCGGTTCAGACATTTAGAAGAAAATACGATTTAAATATATAAAATAGGTTGTTTTGAAATTTTTTTTACGCAGTACGTTTTAATATTACAGTATCAAATGTTGCCAATAAATGTTCACAATGATGTGAATAATTATATATATTTTTTCCAGATCCAAGAACGTAGCCGTTAATTACTAGAAAGGTTTTCAAATGACACCAAGTTTTTAATTACCTTGATGTAGCACCTTAACAATGTTAACACGTTCACTGCTGAACCGTTTTACTTTAAGTGGCTTTTTTGCGAATCTCCACACAACGTGTGTGTTTACTGGCGTTGCGTCATAACTAAACACAATCAGCTGTGCGGGCGCACACAACTGGTGTGATAAAATGGTCAATACAGCAGTGCGGTTTCGCACGCCGAGCGTGTTTTCGCTTGCCGTATAATTATAAAAACACAGACGTGTGTGTTTTCAGCAGTTAACGTGCTTAAACCTAGTCTGACCCCGCGGTTTCACCCGCGCATTTTCCGTTTTTCCGCCGGAACTTTGCATTTTCTCGGTATAAAACGAAGATTACGGCATTTGTATTTGTTAGGTCAGTTTAAGGTTATCTAAGGTAGTTAGATTATCTTCATAATTGCTTTTTTATCACTTGTTTATTCTGTTTATAAATATGCATTAAACAAAACAATATTTTTTTTTTAAATAGGTATCTGTTAAAGGTTGCATGGATTCGTGGAAACAATTTTATCTCGATTTGAAAACATTAAATTGTTTTAATATATTTCGGTACTTAGCTTACTTACTTTAGAATTCATAATTTTTACTTTTGTCTTGCATTTATTTTGTTTTTTATATTATTATGCAAATAAACATAATTACAAAAATTACACAAAGGCAATCAAATTGTTCTAATTGTATTGTGGTAATGATGTTCATCATATTCAGTTGTCTTTGTTGTTTGTCATATGATTCAATTTTATTCATAAAAGTATGCAATCATTTCATCTATGTTTTGTTATGAGTTAAAATATCGTCCGTAAACCAACTTTACAGACAACCAATTTTTTTTTTATTTGACTCAGTAACGAGATGGGCTTGTAATTCATCTGATGTTAAACGCTACGCCTGCACCTAACAGTTACAGTGCCACCCAGAACTTAACTCACTACTTAATTACTTACTTGAACTTAACTTATTCATAGTTAGAAGCTTATAACTTTTTTTTTCTTTTTTTTGACAATAGGCGAAACGAGGCCCTAAACTATCTATATATTATATATATATATATATATATATATAACTATCTATATATCGACGCTAGAAAGCTTAAACGCTGTAACCTTGAAACGCAAAATTGTTCACCAAACTTTTTTTTGTTGAAAAAAAATCATAACTCAATATCGACTCGACCTAAAAACGTAAATTTTGGATATTTGGTGTGTTACATACAAAGCTACAATACTGCTACCTTGGTTATATCCTAAAGTTCCTAGGGGACGTTGAAATGTGAGTTTGTTTCCAAATATGTAAAAAAAGTATTTTCGGGTCGGTCAAAGGGTTACAGCGTTTACACTTTCTAGCGTCGATATTATTATATATATAAATGTTATGGTGGTTTGTGTACGCTTCAAAAACTCAAAAAGTTCTGCACCGATCGAGCTGAAATTTTAGCATGATATATAATCCGCATCAGGGATTGTTTTTATCTATTTTTTCATCAGTGACATATCAGCGAATGTGCGAATGTGCCACAGCGAAGCGTGGCGGGGTACAGCTAGTATATTAATAATTATACTTACTTATTTGTCTGGTAAGCGCCGGTTCTCTCTTCGATGATCTTGAACTAATAAACCTTTTATAATCATTTTCATCTAACGGCTTAAACTTTTCATTCAACTTTTCACTGTCGCCGTAAAATTTGAAAAATTTCTTCATGTTATCGTCTTTTTGAGATAATTGCCTTTTCAAAATGGTGTACGCTGGTCTTACATCGAACACTTTTTTGAATAAATCTTTGTTGAATTTTACTGTCACCGCCATTTTTAATACAAATTCGTGGTTTTTATTATAAAATACTTTTTTTTTTTAAATGATAAACAGAAAAATCAGGTGTAATCAACGTTTTGCTGACTAAAATCACTGGTGTGTGTATGAATGTAGGCAGGTAATCTGTAATTCGAGATATGAATTGAATACCTATATGATAATCATTATTTTAACAACGCTTAAGATTACAATCTGTAATTTACGTCATCCTTACTTATATTATAAATGCGAAAGTAACTCTGTCTGTCTGTTGCTCTTTCACGCCTAAACTACTGAACCGATTGAAATGAAATTTGGTACAGGGATAGTCTAGAGCCTGAGAAAGGACATAGGGTACTTTTTATCATTGTAAGGGTTTGAAATAGGGGATGAAAGTTTGTATGGAAGTTTCGTCATGTTTGAAGCTAGAAGCTTGAAATTAATTTTTTAGGGTTTTGATTAGATATAAATAAATTTGGCATTCAAAGTTTGTAAAAATGTACCCTTGAGGGGATAAAATAAATATAGGGGATGAAAGTATGTATGGAAATATGTAAGGTTTCGGCTAAACCACTGCTCCGATTTAAAAAATTATTTCACTAATGGAAAGCTACATTGACAGCGAGTAACAAATGCTATATTTTATGCCCATATTCCCGCGGGAAGAGGAACTACGCGGGTGAAACCGCGGGGCGCAGCTAGTTATCTTATAATGTTATTGTTTCAATTAAACATATGATGCCTTTGCCAGATATTCATTCGCCAATGTTTGCAGGGCACTTTTTCCAGCGAAATTGTTGTGCTTAAGAGACTTTAGACTAAGCGGTGGTAGCCTAGTGGGAGAACGTCCGCCTTCCAATCAGAAGGTCGTGAGTTCAAATCCCAGTGCGGGCACCAATGTGTTTCTGTAAAGCATATGTACGTAAATATCACTCGCTTTTCGGTGAAGGAAAACATCGTGAGGAAACCCACATACACCTACTCGAGAATTATTTCGGAGGTAGGTATGTTATCCACCAATCCGGACAGGGCCCCCGTGGTGGATTATGGCCTAAACCTCCTCACGAAAGTGAGGAGAGACCCGTGCCCAGCAGTGGGACGTTATGGGTTGATGATGATGATGAAGAGTCTTTAGAGGCGATGTCTCAGGTGACGAGCGCAGTGCAGTGCCGCGCAGGATTGGTGGCTACAGGTGGCACTGTAACTGTTATGGGCAGGCGTAGCGCTTACCATCAGGTGAACGACTTGCTCGTCTCGTCACTCAGTCAAATGAAAATAGAAAATACTATGACTACCTTCGGGACTAGTCCTACTAGCTAGTCCTAAGTCCTGAAGAATAAAAAAAATTAAAATTTCAATTTATTTTTATTTTTAGGCAATAAGACCCATACAAAATTGTAAGTAAAATACAAAATACGAAAAATTTTTAGGGTTTACAATTTAATTATCAAAAATGCAACTTAAACAATAATAAAGATTGCATTATAAAAAAAACTACGTATTATTATGCTGTGGAATTTAAAATAAGTCATAAATGCTACTAAAAAAGCAAAAAACCAACATTACGTGGTGTTCCCAGGCGGTCACCCATCCAAGTACTGACCACGCCCGACGTTGCTTAACTTCGGTGATCGGACGAGAACCGGTGTTTTCAACGTGGTATGAACGTTGGCGAATAGACAACCAAATTTCATAATCAGTTAACGTAATCATATTGACGTCATGTTTTAAAATTAATTATTATATTTTATTCCGACCGAAGACAGAGATTAAATAAAAAAGTTGAAAAACCTCCATCACGAAAAAAAAAAAAATTATGAACGTAAAAAACCTAAAAATGTAAAAAAAAATATCCTCAAATAGTAGTAAAACCCTATAAAAAGAAAAAATTACATTGAAATAAATAACGTATGAAATATTTTTATTCTGATCTGGAGGCCTACCTAATCGTACCGTGACGTCTTATTTTTAATGTACCTGCCATTTTCAACCTTAACAGGATCCAGTTTAGGTAGAAAATGGCAGCAAACTAAATGGAGTCACCTGTAAGCCATTCTCAATCTAAACTTAAACCCATTAAGGTTGAAAATGGCAGCAACATAAAAAATAAGACGTCACGGTACGATTATGCGACGCGGTTCAGTTTAGGTCTTCAATTGAATCGCTATAAGGTGTCATGGTAGGCCTGAAAACCCACACGTGTGTCATACACGGACGTAATACGCGACCAAATAAAAGACAACCAGCTAGTATGAAGGTTCATACAAACCGTTTATTTATTACATTTTGACATGTAATATTGACCACATTTCTTTAAGGCGCTTGCCCTTGTGAATGACATTTCAGATTTCTAGTTTCCGAGGCGCCACCGCGTCACTTTTCCAAGTGTTCCATTGTCAGACGCAACGCAAAGAATAAGAATTTCAATCGGACTGCAGAAAGGACATAGCAGTACCGTACAATTTATAACCTAACTTTAGCTAGGCTTGGTCAAATCAATACATATTATTTATCATAATCATTGAGTGCTTATCATGAAGCTATAACGTGTTTTTTTCAAAGCAAATTGTTTTCTTTTTTTTTTATAAGTAGATAGGTTAGGTGCATGCGATTAATAATACTCCTATTCGATATAATATATCCTTATCTATGTTTATCTATTTTATATTAAAATTATTTATTTATTTTATTTATTCAATTATTTTTTTTTTTTTTTTTTATTTCTATTATAACGTTATATATTTATAGTTGTATTATAATAAAATATTCTATCACTGAATATCTTTGAAATATATTTTTCTCTGATCTCTCGTTTTGCCACACCACCGCCATTTCAGTGACACCTCCAGGATGACTGGTAGAAAATGCTACTTAGCATTAAGTACTCCTTGTACTCTATTTGTGTGCTAAAGAATAAATAAATAATTACTAGCAATCGTAACTCATAGGTTTTTTTGTCTAGGAGTCGACATTTCGCTGTTGGAAGGAGTCCCTGTAATGCTCGAACCGGGGAACAGTCTGGAACATCAATAGGAGGTATTATAAGAGAAGAAAAGAAAAGGAGATGATTAAAGAAGAGAAGAAGATGATGAGAATGAAGCAGTTAATATTTGTCTATTGTGTTGGACAGCAGAGACACTGTCGCGACTCAGGCACTCAATCAAATTGTATGAATTTGTACCTAACGTTAACATTAATAAGGTACATATTCGTTTGTACGAATTTGTCGCACGTCAAGTCGTTGGCATTTGCGTTGGCGTCCGTATCTGTATCTGCGTCAGTGTCTGCTTCAGCGTCAGTGTTGACAACTGGGTCTGCGTCGGCATCTGCATCAGCTTCTGCACAAGCAGCGTCAGCAGCGATATCGAAAGTTGTGTCAGCGTCTGTATTAGCGTCTGCGTCCGCGTCTGAGCCAGCGCTAGCATATAAATCGACATCGGTTTCAGCATTGGTGTCCTCTACGTAGTCACATAAGTTAGTAGAATAATAATATATCTTAATATTTTTGTTTTCAAACCTCATGATGCGTCTGTATTCGTCTGTCATTTCGTCGACCGGCTCGATCCTCGCCGGGGGATACGTCTTCAAGGACAAGTATGGAGCTCCCATGCTCACTGCTGATCGCATCTAAAAACGACACGTTTTACATGACGCTTTGCAACTTGACGCCATCGGATTCGATCCTCAGCTCCGCACCAATGACTTTCATTAGTTATCGAGTAAGTTACTGAGGGTCGAATCCGGTGTGGTTGGGTTGTAAAGCTGGAAGACTGGTCACGGGGGGGTTTAGTGCGTTCAGATCACACACCCCCTTCTGTCACCCCCGTGGTGGAGGAGATAGTGCGATGGCATTTCCCCCCTCAAAAAAGGGGTTGTAAAGCTCGGTTGGACAATATTTCTCCAACTCATTTCAGTGATCAGTTTTGACTTACCGTTTCTTTGTTGGCGTCCATGTCGGCTAACTTTTTGTTGAGGTCATGTTTTAATCCTCGCATCAGCACATAGTCTTTTTCCAAAATCCCATGGAGACCTGGAACCAAAATTACTTGTAAAAAAGTAAAAAGGCGGCAATATAACATTAATACAATATAATAAATTTTAATGATAACAATAATGTATGTTTATAAGCGGTGGTAGCCTAGTGGGAGAACGTCCGCCTTCCAAGCAAAAGGTCGTGAGTTCAAATCCCAGTGCAGGCACGTACCAATGTGTTTCTTGTAAAACATATGTGCGTAATTATCACTCGCTTTTCGGTGAAGGAAAACATCGTGAGGAAACCCACGTACCTACCCGAGAATTATTTCGGAGGTAGGTATGTGATCCACCAATCCGGATCTGGCCCCGGTGGTGGATTATGGCCTAATCCTCCTCACGAAAGTGAGGGAGACCCGTGCCCAGCAGTGGGACGTTATGGGTTGTTGATGATTGATTGATTGATGTTTACCAGCGTTATTCAATAACGTCTCAAGGTCTTGTATCGGGTATTCTGCGGTAGAGGGCGCCAGCAGCCGCGGCAATGGTGACGGCAATGACGGGGTCGGCATCGGTGATGCAGAGGACGATCTCGATGGCTTACCTGGGAACCATGATGGAATTGACTGAGAATTTTAAATATAAGCGGTGATAGCCTAGAAAAGAGAACTTCCACCTTCCAAGCACAAGGTTGAGAGCTCAAATTCCAATGTGCTTTTTGAAAAACATATGTCAGTACGTAATTATCACTCACTTTTGGGCGAAGGGAAACATCGTGAGGAAACCCACATGCCCAAGAATGATTTTGGAGGTTTTGGATCCACCAATAACTTAAGCCTTGGACTTAAGCCTTCTCACGAATGTGAGATGAGACCCGGGCTCAGCAGTGATGGGATGATGATGATGATGATGAATTCTTACAGACGAACTTATGATGACAAAGATACCTAAATCAGCTAATTCGGGCAGGTCCCAAGCGGAGGGTCTCCGAGGCGTGAGGGTGTCCCCCGGGGGGGAGGGGGCGCGGCCTCGTGGGGGGGAGAGAGTGAGCACGCACACATGGTCGCAGCACGTGATAAGGAGGGAGCTGCGGTTGAAACGGATGTATTCCCTGGAAAGGAAGCAGTTTTGAAAACGTTTCGATAAGAAACAGTACCGATTCGATATCACAACGTATCGAAACTTCAATTCTCGAGCTATTCAAGACTATCGATCGGCGGATGTGGCATTAACTAATCTAACATAATGATTGTGGCGACTCCTGTTTCCATCACAGTTTCAACTCTACAGTAATAAAAGTGTGCCTCAGGGAAGTGTTCTGAGCCCGGAACAATTTCTTTTAGTCAAATCCAACTGACGTTAATGACGATGATGAGTGATTAAGAACATACGGTTGTTGCGGCCCTGGTTTCTGCCACAGGTCCGACTCTGGCTGAAGTATCAACCCCCCTGTTGATGCTTGATACACGCTAGAAGGACGGCGAGACGTAGACTGGGGGACTTCGGATGGATCTTCATCGAATGGCTTATAAAGTGGTCCTGGAAAAAGGAAGAACATAAGTGATTTCGACGCCTATATAAACAGTCCTGATCTTACAAATTTTAAAGGAAATCGGGTACTTTTTTTGCGGAGAAGAAATGCGGTGGCACTACCCTTTCCGCCATGGGGGTGGCAGAGGGAGAGTGGGGGACTTGAATCCCCGTAAAACCCTAAAATATAATGATGAAATTAATAAGTAGGTCTCACCAGGATGAATACTATAGACACCAAACTCGACTTTCTTCCCAAGGACTCCCAGAAATGGAAACTTGATTTTGATGGTCTGTAGCAAGCACTCCTCGTAGATATCCCAAACATGCACGGTCTGAATAAAATTTAAATTTTTTCAGTAATTTGTAATCTTAAATTTGTTGAAGCCAATCAGAATGCAATTATAGAAACAACAATACAATATAGAAATAGTTATTAGGTACGAAATCCTTTGACCGCTTCCCTCATAACATCAGCGTGGGTAGTGTTGCGAAGGAGGTCACATGGGAAGTTTAGTCACTGTTGCTATATCGTCACAGTTTACGTTGTCCATCAAAGTATGACGAAAATTTAATAGCAGACACTAGGTCACTGCACTTTCTAACTTATTGATCTGATGAGCTGTCTATACCTTGAGGATGTACCACACTTATGCCAAATATTCATCCGCCAAGCAGTAGTTTGCAAACATTACTTTGGTCCGGTTTGAAAGGCACTGTCTCTAGCGAAGTTACTGGACATGTGAGACTTAAGAACCGATATGTCAGATTGACGAGTGCAGTGCAGTGCCAAACTTAAGCTTGAAAACTACTTACACAGTTATTACAAAAAGCAACGACTGCTTCCCTTCCCGGAACTATGGCTACGTCTAACACGGCAGGCGTTGTTGGCGCGGTCAGTACTGCGAAAGGGGTCGGCTGGGAAGTCTCCCACAGTCGGACCGAGCCGTCGATGCTCCCCGTAGCTAGTAGGTGGAGGGGGTATACCACGTGGAAACAGGAAACGCCCTGTAGTGGAACACTTGTTCATAATAGGTGGTGATAGTAACAGCTTTGTGGCGAAAAATGCCCACCTCCTAAGCTGAGTTGTGAGTTCGAACCCTAAAAAATTAATTCATAGGTATGTCGATCTACCAAGCTAGACGGGTTCCCATGGTGGATTATGGTTTAATCCTCCTCACGAAAGTGAATTGAGACCCGTGCTTGGTCCTTAATAATAACAGGGGTATGGGTATAGCCGCTTATTTCTTTTTTTTAATACTATAAACTGGATCAAATTAACTTGCAAGATAATTAATTAATGGCTTCTAAAATACATACCCTCTGCACTTTAAACACGTAATCATCCAGTTTCCCAGGCACATGTTTCGCTCTGACACTGACGTTAGAATCGTGCGAACAGGACACCAGTATGTCCCCGCCGCGCGCGTGAGCGAGACGGCGAATAGAGCGGGAGTGCAAATGGCGCCATTTTGTTATAGTGAAGAGTGTTGAGTGCGGAGGAGATGAAAGCTCCTGAAATATTTAGATAAACAATAAAAATAAAGAAATTAAAATAAAATAAAAGAAAGAAGAAGAGGGTATTTTATTCGGTCGTGATAACTTACCATCCAGAAGTAGTAGTTAATAGAGTCAGGTGCCTTAGTGTGGAACAGCTGAACCCTCGGCGAGTGGAAACGAAACCTTAGCACTTGACCTCGCTCCGTGCCAACTGCCAACTCTGACCCGTCGCCCGAGTGTAGGGAGGGACAGTAAGCCAGGCTCTGGAAACGATAAGAAGAAGGAAGAAGATGCGAAAGTGGAACAAGACAATTAAGTAAAGGAAAAATAAGACTAAGAAAAAGAAAGAGCATTAATAGAAGACTAAGCTTTAGAAAAAGAAAGACAAGAGTTCTGGAAATAATAATCAGTAATGATCACGACTTCCCACAAGCAAAAAGAAGATCAAGAGAAATTAAGTAAAGAAAAAGAAAGTTAACAGGATTCGGAAGACTTCTATTTGAGAAGAACCAGCAAGAAACATGAAAGCCAACTTTTTCATCTAAAAGCTGCAAAAACTTACTGTAGGTATATTTGGCATTCCAGTAATACAATATAAGGCGGTATGCAGCAGCGTTGTAGCATCATAAATGGTCAAGCTTCGGTCTGATGCAGAATACATCAGATACTGGACATCCTATAACAGAAAAGAAGTTTCAATTTAAAAGGTACTACGCACAGCAATATTACTTAACCAGCTCCAGGAGATGAAAATCAAAAATTGACAAAAACATATTTTTGTCCAAAAATTTTACCTAAATGGGGTGAACAGGAGCAAAACATGGAAAGCCTCTTAGTCATGAGAGTACGTGGAGTTGTGAGTGACCCAAACGCCAACTCCACGTATCCTGACGCCTAGGTATGTAAAGATATTTGAATTTAAGTATTTTTTTCAACGTAACGGCTCCAGTGAAGGATGATAAATGGAAGCCTTTGGAAGTGGACCAGCTCTCCCAATTTTGTTCCTAATCACCCCATTTTTCGAAGGAAATCTTACACTGAGATATATGGCATCTGTGATCCAACAGTTCTTGACGCGTCTATGCAGTCCGGTTCTATGATAGAAGACCTGGAATTTATTCAATGATTTAGTAGATGTGACCTTTTTTCTCCAATTTTGACAGTTATCACACAGGAACCGTTAATTTTACTGGATTTAAAGTATGAATATTCTATTCCAGGAGCTGAAGTATATAAATACCAAATGTCATCGGAATCCATTGACTTTTTTATTAGTCTGTGCGAGACAAACTTTCAGACAGATGGATTTCAGAATGGCGTGCACACGAGGAGGTCTCTCTACTCTACCCAACAGTGGGTTCACGTGGATTGAAATAGGTATATAGATAGGATTAAGGATAAAAGAAAAGGAAATGAAAAAAAACGAAGTCCACCCGGAGCTTCGCGTATCTAATAATATACTCTACCTCGTAAGAATGTAGGATTTTCAATTCAGCGCAATATATCCCAACCCTGCCACCCTTAGAAACCGCCACGTAGCAGAACGCATCTTCTCTTTCTATATTCACCATCTTTACTATGCTTTCCCTCTGTAACGAAGACATAAATTCATTTTTAAGCATTGTGGCTTGAAAGAGATAAACTGGTCATAGTCGGCGCTTTGAAACTAGTATATATAAAAATGTTATGTTGGTTTGTGTACGCTTCAAAAACTCAAAAAGTTCTGCGCCGATCGAGCTGAAATTTTAGCATGATATGTAATCCGCATCAAGGATTGTTTTTATCTATTTTTTTTCATCAGTGACATATCAGCGAATGTGCGAATGTGCCGCAGCGAAGCGTGGCCGGGTACAGCTAGTATATAAATATAAATAAAATAACGCATCACGATCACATGCATAGATCCTGACCTTTAGGACTCCCTGTATCTAGGGAATCACAAACTAGGAGGACCATGGTCCTATAAACACCCAGATTCAGAGCAAATACAGGCAAAGGAAGGAACCCTTGCCAGATATTCACGCGCTAAGCAGTAGTGCCAACATTACTGTGTTCCGGGTTGAAGGGCACTGTTTCCAGCTGGGCAGTTGAGACTATAGAACCAATGTCTCAGGGTGACGGACGCAGTGCAGTGCTGTAACAGACTCTGGATGGCACTGTGGCTGTTATGGGCAGGACTTCCTCGTCTCGTAACATAAAAAAGGAAGGAAGTAAAGAATAAGGCTATAGTAACGTACCTTACAATGATCCATCTTCAGTATTTCCCCGCAAGTGATCCTGTTCCACCGATCCTGCTTGGATCCAGTTTTCTTCGCCCCCACCGCCTCTAGTTTCGCGACTAGCTGCCGCCACTTGGCGCGCCCGGCGTTGTACGGATCTAGTACGCGGAACAGTTTGCGAGCGTGCGTGGAATATTTGTGGTGGCCTGTAGGGTAGTTTATTAAACTTATATTGTGGTGGTTGTTACTGGCACTGTTCATGTTCTTAAATTCGTGACCTTGCAATAAATTACCTTAGAGGGTCTTTTAGGAAGCTGTGGAGATTAGGTTATTGTAGAAATAAATGACAGTCGGGGTGGTGTCCATTTAAGTTTGTTATTTTGTTAGTTTCTTCTGTATTTTTTTTTGCTTTGTGTTTTAGTTTTTTGTGGATATTCTTAAAGGAATCCTTACCAAAAATATTGTTTATAGCCGTGACGAAACTCCCCTCGTCCAAGCTCAAGGGGTCGTGTGGGGCGGAGGTGGTAGTGAACTCTATGCCTTCCTCTGCGGCCGCCGCGCGCATCACTTCTTCTACTTTGCTGAAATAGAAAATAGTTCATACGAAGATCATCTTATTCAGGAGTGAACGTGATAGGGCAAGATGGTGACTGCTGGCGTGACCCAATCTGGCCCTACCTCGGTGGAGGTCAAGGGGGTTATAGTGGGTTCGAGTCTCATATAACTCCCTCCGTCACCCCCGCGGCGGAGCGGATAAAGCGAGGACAATTCCCCCCTCAAAAAAAGTATGGAATGGGGTAGAGTGGGAAGTGATGGAGTGGGATGGGATGGGATAGTGTGGAGTGGGATAGGTTAGGGTGGTATGGTATTTATTCACCTGTCAATATCCTTGGGGCCCGTCCTCTCCTTGCATTTCTTGAAGCACCGCCGCAGCTTGCTGAGGAAAGCGGGGGTCATCACGTTCATAAGCTCTTTCGCTAGATTCTCGTCATCGTCGCTGCTGTCAAAATGAATAAACTTTATTTCCTGTTAGCTCCGGACAGTGGTTTCAGCATTTTTATTTTTATTTTTCTATTGCAATTTTGTGCCCTTTTTATTTAAATTATTTTTTTGGAACTGAAAAAGCACCCTGGTTCCTACCACCTTAGCCAGTTTACATGTTATCGATGGTGTGAAAACTAACTTAAGTTCAACCGGCTCATCTTATGTAGCTGCAACTCCTTGAAAAAAAAAGCGTATGACAAATGAAAGAGGAATAAAGGTAAAGGAGGTAGTAGCTACGTACCCTGACAAACTTTCCTCAGACCCAGTCCTGGTAACAGAATAACTCTTCTCAAATATCTCCGAACACTCATCATTCAAGGATTTTTGCGATTTTATAGACATTTTTGGTAGCAATTAAAACTCTAAGATCTAATTTTACAAAACTCTTTGGTTGGAGTTTCAGTATTGGCGGGAAACCAGTAAACGCACTGATAAATGAAACTCCTTGGCAGAAAAAAAAAATTTACAAAAAGTGTTTATTTACAAAACTCTTTGGTTTCCAGGTTTTTTGTTAAATCGATAGTTAAGCAGGAATTGTATTTGATTATAGTGACACCTAGTGAATACTATGTAAACTACCATGATCAGACAGAAACAAACAAGAAGCAGAAAACAGCAAACAGTCAGAATTATTAATATATGCTACACACATAATATAATGTGAATATATATACACTAAATAGTAATTAATATATATATAATTATAGCGTGTTTTAAACAAGCCTAGTAGTATACTGACGAAAATGCCCATAATCCCAAATGGTAGTGACATCTTGTGTCGAGTAGCAAAAAAATGGAGGCAGAGACACAACACAAAGAGTAATTAGTTGTTACAAAATAATATAGATGCCAGCACAAGTAAAAAGTATGCCTGAATTCAGGACAAAGAGAGACTAGAGACAGAGCGGCCTAATTAAATGTAGTTTTGACCCCGAGAAGTAGGTTTAAATTCTTTTTTATACTACTACCTAAGCAAACGCTGCAACATTATTATAATATAATTTTAGAATAATAAGATAAAAAATAAATTCTTGATATTATAATGAAAATTTTGAATAGTAAAAATATTGATTACTTCTTCTTGAAATGTATGTTCTATTACTCTTTTACTCTTTATTGTACACATTAGAGCTCAGTACACTATGTTGTACACAGTGATTTCCATTAGCAAATAATGCACAAAGGCGAGCTTAACTTTATAAGGAGTTTTCCTCCAGCAAACCCTTGCTTAAAAAGAACATTCAGTCGAGTATTATTATATTATTTCCTTTAGGTAATTAAGAATATCAGCACACGATTATTTTTTTTATATCATCTTTTTTTTTCTTTGTAGTTGAACTGGGTAATTAAATTAGATGTCATGGCTCGAGACCTTTGTGGACAGAACAAGAATTTTGGAGAAAAAAACAAGTGAAGTTAGCCCCTGTCTTAGTTCTATTATAAAAGAAAGAAATGAAATAAAACAAGAAACTGAACATTGTAATCTATTTTATTGTAGGTATGTACGGATTTAATAATAGTTCTTATATGACTAACATAATACTTAGACTAAACACGTTGGCTATACATTTCAGGGCGAAAACAAATTGCTGATTTTCATACAAATAATGAATCTTTAAAAATGCTAAGAACATTTCAATTTGCTTAAATTCAGTCAATTTACAAAAAGCAATTGGGACATTTATAATTAAATGTAGGTAATTATTAGTGTAATGTTTTTTTAGATGTGATTATCACCAACACACCAAGCTTTTTATCGAAGAGAAAGTATCTCTGATTTCAGTTCACAAAGCAATAAGTAGGGTGACAATGATTTCCACATATTTTTCTATGAACAAGACAAAAACTGTTTAGACAACCATATTAGTACTTTTTTATATATAAATAAAATATGGACGGAGAAGAATAACGAATAAAAAGAACGAAAACTAAAGACTGAGAAAAATAATAATATTTTCTATATTGATCTAAAAACTTAGTAGGAACTATCAACCACTTTAAACTAATATGAATACAGAGAAAAATAAAACTTCTATCAAATAAAGTGGCCAATTATTATCCTCTTTTCTTAATATTAAACTTTACAAACACCCACACAAATAATAGAATTAATATTGTTATGTCTTCATCACATTACATATACAAAACATCTTAAGAGACATCGCAAATGAGGTTTGGATCACTTTTGTAAAACTGCGTTGGTTACAAAACACACTTTTCGTGATAAAATACAACTGTTTTACTTACAAAAGCTTTACCAACTGCCTTTTAAAGAATAACTAAGTTGTTTTTGATGGCACTGTTATCACATTCACTCTTACACAAAGATTTTAGTTATTTACTTACAATAATATAAATGCAAGTATACACTTAAATGGACTGAACATCGTTAAGCTCTATTTTTAATAAGTATTTATAAACATAAATAAAGTTGCCCACGAAACGTCTATTATTTTATACTATAATAACAGATAAAACTACACTTTCGAGTTTATTGGAATGTTTAGAAACAATTTTCTATTTTTTTTTCTTTATTGAATTTGCGTAAATATCGATACAACTGCTTATTACAAACACTTATTAATGAATACCATAATTACTTATAATAAATATGCTTAAACATTATTATAACTATAATTATTATTGTACGAATGCGTATACATGTATTTTTCTGGAATACAGCTCACAATTTTTTTATTATTTTACTTATAAACTAGTCGTATAAGATTAGCACTGGGAATGTCCGTGAATTCACGATAGGATGGTCGTCCTTACTTACTTTAGCAGAGGGGAAAAGCGAGACGCGGAACCCAATACATTTCTCAATTACGTTGAATAAGAAATGCAATTTATTGGGAAACCTTTTTTTATAATATTTCCTCTTGCTTTTCCTCTCTGCTTTCGTTGTCAAAGTTTACAACGATGTCGCTTGTTTCAAATTCATGAAAAATCGATTCTCAAAACCGATAGTTTAACCTCGTCTCAATTTTCGTGTAAAAATACAACATTATCGATGAACACGTAATTGAAGAGCCCAGTTGTAGAAGTCTTTAAGTCCACTTAGGGGTTTTTTTAACTTAATTCCATCACATAAAAAGTTACTGTATGAAAATAAGAAAGTACAGTAAGCCATTTCTCGATTTCAAACGTAGCTTGATTTATTGAAGTTAAACTTCTCTACGCACGTTTGACTTGGGGAGTAAGCTGGTGAATGCGTGACGAGAGCGTTACGAATTGTGTGATCGGGCGAGGCGAATGGAAGTTGAGAGGGAGATATAAGTTAGTGAAGATAGAAAGAGAGAGCGCGCATTTTCTTTCTCTCTTTCTCTCATAGCCAGTTATATAACGTACATATAGATGAAGCTAAAGAATTTTTACTTTAGTCATGTGGTCTGAAGCACACTCCTTTTTTTAATACCTACGCGACGGTTCAATTTTTAACCCTTTCTCAGATGGAAAATAACCATCGCATATTTATGAGTGGTTCTCGCTCTATTGTGGAACACAATATTTGGACCATGGTACTTCTGCAACTGAGCCTTCAATTACACCTTGAATAGTCCTTAGAATGTTCTACGACTACATTCTGTCCTTTAAAATAAACTCCAATAGAGTAATTAAGTACTTAGGTAAAGTACTTAATTCTAGGACCAAGCTTCATTATTTTTAGCCATTGACAAGGAATAAGATTTCCTTATAACGGCTTAACACGTTCACTGCTGAACCGTTTTTTCTTTTTTTTCTAACTCTTTTGCATATTTTTACACAACGTCTGTGTTTACTGTTTACTGGCGTTGTGTCGTAAGTAAGCTAAACCAGCAGCGCGGGCGCACACAGCTGGTGTGATAAAATGGTCAATACATCAGTGCGGGTTCGCACGCCGAGCGTGTTTTCGCTTGCCGTAAAATTATAAAAGCACAGTAATGTGTTTTTTCAGCAGTGAAATTTTAATCATAGCAGTATATGCCGCCATAAATTAAAAAAATATATCAAAAAAATTCAAAATTCAAATATATCACATGGTCATTTCAATATTTACACAAAAATATAATTGCGTGTAATAAATTGTGCGCCCATCGCCTTATTTTCTTCACTGCGATACGCGCACAAAATTTCTCTTCATTTTATTTAGTCTTGAATAACGATTCAACGGATCATTTTTGGTATGAATAGTTACAAAATCTTTAACAGGCGCTGCTCCCATCTGTCTCTCAATGGTAAATGTTTTTTTAAATGGTTATTCTCACATTTACCAAGCATACATTTGCAGCGATGTCTATAAGCCCGTAGATACTAGAAATTGTGGGGTCGAAGTTCACCTGGAAGCACCAAAGAATTTGGTTTCAAAAAGAAGCGCTAAGCGCGCATTATTTACCTGGGACGCACGGTAAAACGCTAACCAAACCAGTTATAAACAATATGACCGTAGCAATAGTAACGTTACCATGTTACTCATTGAGCGAAAATTATGCGAATTGTGCGCTCATAGCGTTTGCGATGCGTGCACAAAATCTCAACGCTCTTTTACTTAGTTAACTTAAATGGGGGATTTCTTTGGTGTTCATTATTGTTTCTAAATCCTTTTTACTATCATGGGTAGAGTGGGCCCATGTCTTCGAATTTAAGCTGCCATTGACGCTCGTCTATACCGATTTAAATAACTATAATCGTAACAATCGTAACGATTCGCGTAACTCATTGAGCGAGATTTGTGTGAATTGTGCGCTCATAGCATTAGCGATACGCGCACAAAAACTGAACGCTCTTTTACTTAGTTAACGTTTAAATGGAGGATTTTTTTTGATGTTGATAGTTTTAAAATCCTTAAACTTTTTTTTTTTATCATGGGTAGGGTCGGTCCATGTCTTCGCATTTAAACTGCCATTTGTACTGCATAGGCCCTTCGTATGCAGCGCCGCTCGGTCAGTAGACCGGACTGTGGGCGTCATAGTTGAGCTGCAGATATGGTGGGATGGCCGCAGACAGTTCCGATGCGCGGCGGCGGAGCGCGGCAATGCTGTGGCCGCGCCACACCTCGTCCTCGGGGTGTTCGCCGCCGTTGCCTGTTGGAGCAGTTAGGTTCAACACTTCAAAAAATTCTAAATGTGTGCTGGCATATATAGTAGAAATTAAACTTCAACTAAAAAATTATTTAAAAAAAAAACAATTTTTTTTAGAAATATGTTGAAAAAATATACTAAACGTAACTTTTTATATTTTTTTTTAAATGTGTCGAAGATCATAGAAGATCCTTACCAGAGTTAGGGGAGGCGTTGTTACCGCAATGCCCCATGTGTGGGGGCGTCGGGGAGCCCTCGAGGGGGGCGCCGCTTTGTTGACCACCGATCTGGCTGTTACAGTATGACATCATGGTATCACCTGAAACAAGAATATTTGCTGATACTATGCTCACCAATTTTCATCATTATCATCATCGACAGTCTATATTCGTCCACTGCTCGACGCAGGCCTCTCCTAGTGAACGCCACTGAGCTCGATCTTCAGCTTTCCCCATCCAGTCTTTGCCAGCCGTTTTCCGCAAGTCGTCACTCCAACTAACAGGCGGATTTCTCCTACCTCATCAGTCACCAATTTTAAAACAGTATAGCAACAGTCTGTATTTGCAATCAACGTTAAAAGTAAATGCGTCTTCAGAAAAACAGAGACGCTGTTTAAAAGTCAGCACCCGACTTATGAGGCGATGTATATCTAATAGCAGCATATAGAACTCTAGAATAAATAGAATTAAAAAAAAAAAACTATGTTTGACCATCATCATTGATGTACCTATGTGATCGGCCCTGGTGCTGAAGCCCCGGGGCCGATGAGAAAAGGTCATTATTGACTTACCCAATGAATTCAGCGGATAGTGCCCCTGGTACGGCTGTCCTGACGCCACGGAGCTGATCGGCAATGCCGGGTTCAGATCAGCTGCCAGCTGTGGCAGCGTGCCAGCGCCGAACCCCCCCATGGACACTCCCCCTTGAGAGAGCTGGCCTAGACCTGGAAGGAGAGGATTTTTAACTAGTTGCCTTAGAGAAGCCTCTTAAAAATTAGCATATCATTAAAATTCTGCAAAGTAAAAAAACACAAATAGTTTATTACCTGGATTAAGGCATAGAATACTTTTTATCCCGTAAAAAAATACCAGTTCGTGTAAGATAATACTAAATGCGAGTGAAACCGCGGGTCTAAATATATAAATAAATAAATACGAAGTCAGACTTTAGCTTGTTATACACATATATTCAAGGTATTTGACTCACCGGCTGGCATGGACCAGGGTCTGTCTCCGAAGACTCCAGGACTGCAGACATCCCCCCCAAAAGGTGGAAGCCCATGTGATGGCAGCAAGGAACCGGGAGACCGGAACACGTTGGTGCTCTTCTTGCGTTTCTTCCACTTAGCGCGCCGGTTCTGGAACCAGACCTGAGGAAGGGAACCAAGGTTCATCATCATCATCATCATCACCTATTTACTCTATCCATCTATCTATCTATCTAGAGAATCAGGAACTACGAGGAACCATGGTTCTACAAACACCCAGACTCAGAGCAAATATTTGTGGTGCACACAAATCTTTGCCGGAATCCGGGAATCGAACCCGCAACATCACGCTTCGCAGTCGGGTCATCACTCGCCAACGCTACGGACACCGTCTAATTAAATAAAGCTAGATTCACATTTGTCTGACGTGTCGTGTCGTGATGCGTCAGATAGGTATCGGTTTCATACATTTACACAAGTCACAACACACTGCATCGGAGAAATGTGAACGCTACCATATTAAATGTATGAAACCGATACCCTTTCTGATGCATCACGACACGTCAGACAAATGTGTCGGCGGCTTTAGTAACTTATCAAAATCCCGTTTCCATTGACAATCCAGATTTCAACTCACTGTCATCAATCACACGGAAACCGACCAAGATCTACCAAAACCTACCAAATCTGTTAACCCGACGAGATCAATCGCAAATCGCGGTTCATTTGTCAAACCACCCCGAAGGCGGTGCAAAGATATTGATTCTACGGATTCTGCTAAGCGTAGGTAGATATTGAAATTTATGATTCCTTACGTCAGTTTGACAGTTGAGAGAGGGGCTTGTGTTAGTTAACTATGGATTTAGGTTGGTATTTCTATCAATTCTTATTAAGTTGTGTGGCAGATAGATATCTAAGACCGCATCTAGGTACCTTTTTTTAGAAGTAGAACTTCTTTACGCACGCTTGACTTGGGGAGTAAGCTGGTGAATGCGTTACGAAAAATGTGACCGGGCGAGGCGAATGGAAGATGAGAAGTAAATTAGGTTAATAAGGTTAAACTGTAGGGGGTAGGGGGTAATGGGTAAGTATTAAGTAAGTTTTACTTCTACTATGTGTCCCAGTACATTTTTTTTTTTTCGTCTAGCAACACCTGCTTTAACACTGACTGCGGAGCTAATTTTCTTGTCTAACCACGGGTACGGATCTGCACACACCGTTTTTTTCCCATACAGCTAACACAACAGTTGTGTTTTCCCGTACACGCGGCAAGTTATAAAAAGCTCAACAGTTGTGTTTTAGCAGTGAACGTGTTAACAGGAACTGTTTTGTATTGTATTTCTTTTTTTTTTATTTAACTGGTTGACGAGATGAGGAAGTCGTTCACCTGATAGTAAGAACTACGCCCATAACAGTTACAGTGCCACCCACAACTTTGCATTGCATAATCCTGCGCGGCACTGCACTGCGCTCGTCACCCTGAGACATCGGCTCTAAAGTCTCATATGCCAAGTAATTTCGCTGGAAACAGTGCCCTTCAAACCGGAACATAGTATGTTTGCACACTACTGCTTGGCGGATGATTATCTGGCAAAGTTTATATCTAGATACATATAATACTGACGAATATCTACCTATATACCTAATAAGGATTACTTTACGACAACACCCAGGTACTATCATTAAAAAAGAAAAATCAAACTTTAAAATGCGACAAACTTAAACACGACACGAACATGGCAATACTTTTAAAAAGAATAAAACTGCGTTCGAAAACAAAAACTTGTTTACGAGTCGAGAAACGAATTAAAAATTGAAGAGACAGTGTGCGAGGGAGAGGGCACGGGGGAGCGAGACAGACGTATTCATTTGGCAACTGTCAGGTTCAGAGTTCTATTATTTATGGGGTTCCCAACTTTGGTTTTGTGGAGCGCGTAAGGTAAAGTGTTTTGGGGGTAAGTTTTAGGGGATGTGGGTAAATTCCGCTATGGGGTAATATAAGGGATGAACGGTATGGTAAGATAAGTCTGCTCTACTTTTGTTTTTATATTGTTTCTATATTTTTTCGTCACAAACAATAAAACTTTTGATACTTATTTTTAGTACTGTTTTTAGTGGTGGGAGGCCTCTTCTGCAAGATACCGTCTGGGGAAGTACCACACCTTTGCCAGATATTCATCCGCCAAGCAGTAGTGTGCAAACATTACTGTGTTCCGGTTTGAAGGGCATTGTTTCCAGCGAAATTACTGGGCATATGAGACTTTAGAGCCGATGTCTCAGGGTGACGAGCGCGGTGCAGTGCCGCGCAGGATTATTGCAATGCCGAGTTCTGGGTGGTGCTGTGACTGCCATGGGCAGGCGTAGCGCTTACCATCAAGTGAACGTCTTGCTCGTCTCGTCGCTCAGTCAAATAAATTAAAAAAAAACATTTTGCGACTTTGTTGAGATTGAGAGTTGCTCGTTTTATATTATGAACATTTTTTGAACAGCTTTTGGTTTGTTATTTTGAATAGGTTTTGCCCTTTTTTTTACACGGTTTTTATTACCAGTATGTATGTTTGTAACCGACTTGTTCGGGCGCGATTTAGACCCACTTTAAACGGCCAGATTTCGTTCAAACTTTTTTATATTTTGAATAGCTGTGGAGGAGTAACGCCATGTACCTATCTATATATTTCGAAAGCGACCTACCTACGTATACCTATCGACGGTTTAGCGATGCACCGTTGAAGAAAACATCCAATTACAGAGGCGGCTCACGACCAGCGTGAGGCGTTCGTTAGCGGGCCGTGTTTGTACTTCGTGCGAGTAGCGGACAGCGGGCTGTGGTGCAAGGCATAAGCTAAAGCGTTCTAAGTTTTTAAGAAATTACTGAAAAGTTGAGAAATTGTGTCTTTTAGCATTTTGTTTTATTTGACTGAGTGACGAGACGAGCAAGTCGTTCTTCTCGTGGTAAGTGCCTATACCTGCCCATAACAGTTACACCACCACTCAGAACTTTGCATTGCACAATCTTCCGCGGCACTGCACTGCGCTCGTCACCCTGAGACATCGGCTCTAAAGTCTCATATGCCCAGTGATTACGCTGGAAACAGTGCCCTTCAAACCGAAACACATTACAGCACTGTAAATGCTATGGGCAGCGGTAGCGCCTACCATCAGGTGAACCACTCGCTCGTCTCGTCAATAATTCAAATAAAAAAAAAACATTCCAATGTTGTCAAAAGGAAAAAATGTAAACGTGTTTATAAATGGCTAAGTTCGTGAGGATGGATGAATGTTTGTTACTCTTTCACACAAAAACTACTGAACGGATTTTGATAAAGTTTGGTGCACATATAGTTTATTACTTGGACTATGACATACAATATTTTTTATCCCGTAAAAATTAACAGTTCTTGCATGATAATACTCATTGCAAGTGAAACTACGTTGCGCGTTTCACGTTTACGAGTTTCATAAGAACTAGCGCGGGTAGTTGGAAACAAAACTGCCGCGCTCGATAGTGATACCCACATAATCCAATATTCCCATGACCGTGGTCAAAGTAACTTAATTGAAACGTCGAGCGAGATCTGTCATAATTAATTTTGACATTAATCTATGGTCGAATTTAACCAGTGTTTGGGTGTTGAAGGTAACCGACACGCTAAGCCTAACATGGTACATTTTCCCACACGCCTGCTTCTCGTGACTTCTCCCACACCCGCGCTGGTGTAAATGTATAAAGCAAACACAAACTCACGGTAGCGTCTGTAACCGTTGCCACTGCTGTTCTCATAGAAAATGCTCCGCTTGTGTGAAATTAGTTACCAGGGGGGTAACCACTTGCTTATTCTTATTCCATGCAGTTTATTTTAGGACCTTAAACTGAACGGCCTAGATTGGCACCACACACTCATAAATGACAAACGTGAAGGGACGTCACTCAAAAATAGACTGAAGAGAATGAGATGGAGCTATATAAACTCCCATAAATGCAAACAAATTGTTCCGATCTCTTTGGATAAACGTCTCTGATCGACTTATGAACGCTGAGCGATATTGGTGGTGACAGTTAGCAGGACAGTTCAGTTTAAGGCCTTAAACTGGATGGGTTTAACTGTTCGTGGTGAGGCCCCAGCTCGCTGTTGCTAAGACATTGTATTGTCTTCTGAACATATGAACTTACAGCAAGATTTTAATGAAGTTGAATAAAGGGAAGTGCGTCAGAGTTTATTGTGAAAAAATACTTGTATTCAAATCATAAAATAATATTAAACTTCACAATCTCCATATAGATACACAAATACACAAAATAAGGTGTACGTATTCTGGAAACGTAGACGCGATAAATATCAATTTGAGATGGCACGATCGAAACAGGATCGGCGCGATGGGTGCCGAAACGGTTTATTGTGTTGGTTTTATTTGGTAAGGAAAATGGCAGTAAAACTGGAAGATTATCATTTTATTGTCAGATAAAGTTATTTTTGGAATTGAAGCGACGATTTGCAAGCTGGCAAATGTAGGTACAACACGTTAAATAGTAAGAATTCTAAAACATTAACTATTTTCTTATGATCATATTATTACAGTTAAGTATCTAGGTATTTAAGTTGGGTATTAAGTTAACGTACAGTTTTCATTTAATTTTTTTATTTAAGTAAAATAATCTCGGTAGGTACACAATATAAAAGTACTAAACTTTAAAAAGGATATGTACCATTTTTTATTGCAGCGTTTTTGCGTGTAAACTAAAAATATTTTTAAACGGACAAAATAGTAAAGTTTTTCCCTTCTTATTAGTGTGTACGTTAATTATATTATTGAATATATTAAGTTAATATATTATGTTACTATGTATTTATGTTTTTACTTACTGTGTACCTATTTATTTATTTAAAAGATGTATTTAAACGGAAAACTACCGTCCAATCTTCTGGTTACTCTTCTCCGTGCATGGTTGTCGGGAAAAGTTCACTCTCAGCGATAAGACCCATTGTGACACTAATTGTTAAAATTGGTTTGTTCTAGTTTTTCAGTTTTCTCTTTCCTGTGGTGTTTCAATAAAGGGTATATCTGTCTATCTTCTTTTTAGTTTTTTACGCACGAAGAAATAAGGTCAGCTCAGAAAAAAAATATATTATATACAATTGAGGCTCCAACCAGGGCTGACCAGGGATACAAATGGTGGTGGCAAACGCTTTCAGATACAATCAGATTATGAAATGCAGGGTTCTGGGCGCCGCTGTACTGTTATGGGCAAGCGTAGCGCTTACCACCAGGTGAACGACTTGCTTGTATCGTCACTCTGACATATACAAAAAAAAACTGCTAAATGTCAAACTGAATGCTTTCACCATTACGATGTAAGAGCAGCACTTTTACATAACATCCCACTGTTGAGCACGAGTCTCCCCTCACTTTCGTGAGGGGGGTTAGGCCATAATCCACCACAGCGGCAGATCCGGATTGGTGGATCACCTACCTACCTCCGAAATAATTTTCGGGTAGCTTACGAACACTACTCAGTAATAAATATAGAAAGATAATTGATACCCAATTTCATTTCCATCCATTCTTTCACAAGCTAGTATCCCGTGCGTTATTCAAGAGTTTCCAAGTTTCGTCCAATAAATTCTAAACATAGGTACATTTGCACGACATAATTATTACTGACGACTCAATAAATATCTCGATACATAATGTACCAGAGCGTACTACGTAGGTATATAGGCGCCGCGACTCGCTCGATACATACGCGCGCACGCGTAAACGCTCCGTACAGAATAGGGGTGTGCCGCGTGAAATGTTAAATCGATTTTTTTACATTTGATTTACCGTAATTTTTTGTAATCAGTATAATCATAATATGATATTACCAACAGTCACTATTAGTGTTTTATTTCAATTAGTTACCAAAGAAAAAAACGCCTCTTATACGATTGTCTTAGTTTTTCTTTTTATTAAAACTTGATACAGTTTAATTGATTTAAGGTTCAACTTTGATGACAAAATTATGAATCTAGTTACATTATTTAGTTCAATTATTATTAATTTACATAGAATTGCTTAAATTATTTATTGAAGTGCAATTTATGCTATTGTCAATAGCTAATAGAGAATTACTAAATAAAAAAATGATACGTACTTAGGACATAAGACTACCTATAACGAATAATCTTTTTATTACAAGGTTCGCAATGTAACTAGGATTGTGTGGGTGAAATCTTGCAGGAACTTTTGACCCTGTTCCCACTGTTGAATCCAGTTGGAATTTTGCATGCCTCTCAAGTTCCAATGACAATACAATATTGCGGTGGCAGCGAGCTGAGCTGATGGTAGAGACGGAAGGTAGACAACGGAACTCCTCAGTGACTAACAGTTAATGGTGCTTAGACTCATTTTGATCAGCTTGCAGTACCGAATGCGTATGTGATAAAAGCTTGTCTGTAAAAATATATTTTTTCCAATAACTTATTTGTTATAATATAATAATAATAACTATTATCTGCATACAATTAAAAAGAAACAAAGTATGGCAATATTAATAAAATTTCATCCTAGAATAGAATAGAATAGAAAACTCTTTACTGTATCCCAAAAAAATTCAATAGGTATTTAATAAAAAAAAAAATACATTCAAATTGAGAACCTCTTCCTTTTTTGAAGTCGGTTATAAATAACGTCACATCTTCGTACGTCACACATGATGATTTATTATATCATACCTGGATGACCGAGCTTTACTCGGTATTTTTTTTTATGACATTTTCTAAAAATGATTCCTAGCTAGATCGATTTATTGCCCCCGAAACTCCCTATATACTAAATTTCATGAAAATCGATTCCGAGATTCCAATTATTATATGTCTATATACAAGAATTTCTCATTTAAAGATATAAGATTACATCTTACCTATTTTTTACCTATTGTAATTTTTTCTGTACTGAATTTATATTTGTTTCTGGTGTACAATAAAGAGTTTTCTATTCTATTCTATTCTACATCTTCTGCAGAATACCGATGTAAGAATATACTTATTGATGCTTCGACAAACCAGCCTGTAGCCAACCCTATCGTTCCGCCCGCCCTACGCTGTGCTTCCGGTACGTTGCGTCCAAAGCCAGCTATATAACATTATATCATAGCATTCATCGCTTTATCATTGCCTTTAGATTGTTGCTGTATTACTTCACTAGCTTTAAACTGTTGTTTTCTAACTATATACGTAATTGTTAGAGTTTTAAAAAAGCTAATAAGAAGTTACTGAAATATTAACAATTCTAGTGAGTGGTTTGTAAGATAGATAGATAAACTATTTATTGAAACACCACAGAACAAAGAAAACTAAAACAAAACAAATTTAACAATTAGTGTCACAATGGGCGGTCTTATCGCTGAGAGAGATCTCTTCCTGACAAACATCATGGAGAGGAGGAACAAAGAGATGGGATGGTGGTTTACGGCTTTATACGTACGTCTTACCATCCCCATTTTGTACCATTTGAAAGCTCAAAGTTTCCATCTCACAACTTATTTCCTTAATTACGCATATTTTATTCAATTCCAAGTCTGAAAGTTCTACGTAATGCCAACATTACGCATATTATTTAATTTAATTCTAAGTCAGTAATCCGCGGCTTCACAGACGTCTGCAAAGTGAATAAGCCCTATAATGGTTTACTTCATAACGTTAGAAACGTCTTGGTTTGTTTGCAAGTGAACCACAAGTAGTAGCCCTTTGTCAGATATTCATATGCCAAGCAGTAGTGTGCAAACATTACTGTGTACCGGTTTGAAGGGCAGTTTCCAGCGATATTACTGGGCATATGAGACTTTAGAGCTGATGTCTCAGGGTGACGAGCGTAGTGCAGTGCCGCGCAATATTATGAAATACAAAGTTCGGGGTGGCACTGTAACTGTTATGGGCAGGCGTAGCGCTTACCATCAGGTGAACGACTTGTTCGGCTCGTCACTCAGTCAAATAAAAAAGTATTTGCTCTGAATCTGGATGTTTGTGGGACCATGGTTCTAATAGTTCCTAATTCCTTAGATACAGGGACTGTTTGCACACTACTGCTTGGTGGATGAATATCTGGCAAAGGTGCTTCCCCAAGCAGTCCCTTGCAGAAGGGGCCTTCCACTACACAAAATTGTGCGAAGTCACGGACCAAAGCTAGTTTTATTGTAAACTCAAGCCAACCATCTGTATTAAAGTACCAGTCTGTCATAAACAGGGTGGAGGTCCCGCGGGATGTTTAATTCTCTTTGCATGTAGCTGTCTCGCCGCCCCTATCGAAACGTACCGCAAAACGGGAAACGGTGTTCTGTTAATGCATTTATTTGGGGCTGCAGCGGTGGTGAGGTATCATTTGGTATCGGGTCCATTGTGAAGATTGCTGTTTTTTTAAGGCGCTACATCGAGGTAATTATAAAGTTGGTGTCATTTCAAAACCTTTCTAGTAATTAACGGCTACGTCCTTAGATCTGGGAAAAATATATATGATTACTAGCTGTACCCTGCCACGCTTCGCTGTGGCACATTCGCACATTCGCTGATATGTCACTGATGAAAAAAATAGATAAAAACAATCCTTGATGCGGATTACATATCATGCTAAAATTTCAGCTCGATCGGTGCAGAACTTTTTGAGTTTTTGAAGCGTACACAAACCAACATAACATTTATATATATAGATTCACATGTTTATAGAGAAGATTTGTTTGTTTTTTTTTTTTTTTTTCACAACGGCAAGCGCTTTCAATCAAAATGAAAGATATGTACATGGATGAAACAGAAAAAAAAAACGCAATCATTAATCATTAAACATCATTATATATATGTGGGAGGCCTCTTCTGCAAGATACCGCCTGGGGAAGTACCACACCTTCGCCAGATATTCATCCGCCAAGCTGTAGTGTGCAAACATTACTGTATTCCGGTTCGAAGGGCATTGTTTCCAGTGAAATTACTGGGCATATGATACTGGTGACGAGCGCAGTGCAGTGCCGCGCAGGTTTATGCAATGTAGGGTTCTGGGTGGCGCTGTAATTGTTATGGGCAGACGTAGCGCTTACCATCAGGTGAACGACGTGCTCGTCGTCACTCAGTCAAAAGTATACATCGACGCTAGAAAGCGTAAACGCTGTAACCCTTTGACCGACCCGAAAATACTTTTTTACATATTTGGAAACAAACCCACATTTCAACGTCCCCTAGGAACTTTAGGATATAACCAAGGTAGCAGTATTATAGCTTTGTATGTAACACACCAAATATCCAAAATTTTTAGGTCGAGTAGATATTGAGTTATGATTTATTTTGAACAAAAAAAAAGTTTGGTGAACAATTTTGCGTTTCAAGGTTACAGCGTTTACGCTTTCTAACGTCGATATAAACTTAGTGCGGTTCAGGAGCGGGTTTCCTCGGCGGGAGAATAAAAAAGAATAGAAAATATATTTATTGACAGAACTTAAATAACAAAATAAATAAAAGGAAAACTAACTAAAACTAAAAATAGAATAGAATATATTTTATTGTAATAACTGCGTACAAAACCGCCCGTATAGTCTGGCCTTAAGATTTTTAGTTGCCTTTACCTTATGTAAATTTTCGTTGAAGGAGTTTCAATTCTAATTCTTAGTACAATCAATATCAAACTTTTGTGTGAACCACAAAAATTGGCTGTGTTTATAGGACCATGGTCCTAATAGTTCCTGATTCCCTAGAAACAGCGAATCCTAGTTACGGGTCAGGATTTATGTGTATGATCGTGACGCAAAAAAAAATGTTCATCATCATCAACCCATAACGACCCACTGCTGGGCACGGGTCTCTCCTCACTTTCGTGAGGAGGATTATGCCATAATCCGCCACGGGGGCCCAGTCCGGATTGGTGGATAACATAGCTACCTCCGAAATAATTCTCGCGTAGATATGTGGGTTTCCTCACGATGTTTTCCTTCACCGAAAAGCGAGTGATAATTACGTACATATGTTTTACAGAAACACATTGGTACGTGCCTGCACTGGGATTTGAACTTACGACCTTCTGATTGGAAGGCGGACGTTCTCCCACTAGGCTACCACCGCAAAAAAAATGTGCTTCGATCAAAATGATTTGAATATTCTCTTATCACTGAATGAATCCAATATGAAAACAAGCGGAATGGTCCCCTACCCCTGCGCTAATCGAGCTCGTAATCCGTATTAAATAATAAAACATCTGCCACCCCTCGCGGTAAGGCGTGATCGTACAAAATTAAAGTCAACTATGAATAGGGCTCCGTTCAGAAATTGACTTAAGCATAGGGATGTAACTCGAAAATTATCTTTATGAAATCAAAATTTAAAAAAAAAAATGAAAAAAAACATAGATAGATAGATAGATAAACTCTTTATTGAAACACCACAGAACAAAGAAAACTTAAAACTAGAACCGCCGCCTATCCGCCCATTGTACTACCCTTGTTTACCTATTGTAATTCTTCTGTACTGTGTTTATTTTTGTTTCTGGTGTACAATAAAGAGTTTTTCTATTCTATTCTGTTCTAGAACAAAACAAATTTTACATTTAGTGTCACAATGGGCGGTCTTATCGCTCAGAGCGATCTCTTCCAGACAACCATGCACGGAGAGGAGAAATTAGGACATCGGACGGTGGCTTTCCTTATATACATAGAATTAAAATAAATAAATAAATAGATACATATTTATACTTTTTAATTGTTGTGTTAAGATTTAATTCAATCATCACAACCCATATCGTCCCACTGCTGAGCACGAGTCTTCCTTCGGTTTCTTGAGTAGGGTTAGGCCATGATCCACCACGGGGGCCCGGTCCGGTGGATAACATATCTACATCCGAAATAATTCTCGGGTAGGTGTGTGGGTTTCCTCACGATGTTTTCCTTCACCGCAAAGCGAGTGATAACAACGTATGTTACATATGTTTTACAGAAATACATTGGTACGTGCCTGCACTGAGATTTGAACTCACGACCTTCTGATTGGAAGGCGGAGGTTCTCCCACTAGGCTACCACCGCTATAGCCAACGTTATGATTAAGTAAATTGACGAAAATTTTACTGAAAGTACTTGTACTGTTTTGGAGAGAATATGAACCTTTTTTGCGTTCGTAAGTATTTTTACTTAAACTCATGCACGGTAACGAAAAGTCAACTCACAACTGTAATCATTTATTGCAAGAAGGCAAAAATGTTTATTTCAACGAATATTTGAGGATAAATGCTAATATTGCCTCAAACCACTGAGATTCAAATGTTTAAAAACATTTTGGAATCACTTAAATTATTTATTGACAGAACTTAAATAACAAAATAAATAAAAGCAAAACTAAATAAAACTAAAAACTTAAAAATCTAACAAAAGAGAGTGTCCATGAGGCATGGTGCCAAGAGCACTGGCTGCATTTCCACGTTGAATAGCAATAGCTATTCTCTGTGCGAGAAATGAGCAATTTTTTGGCAAAAATTGAACTTTTACAACTCAAAAACTATAATCTCTTACATAGAGAAAAACAGAAAATAAATCAAAATATGATCTACTAAACTACTGATTATCTAATTATGGTTTGAGCTTGAAAAAGGACATTTCCCTTTCAAGTGGTGACTCATGCCTGAATCTCGCACAGGAAAAGGAAACTCCATTAACTCTACCAGTGCTTCGCAAATACGCCCGTCAGAAAATATAGCACCAAGAAACTCTACAGGAACGGTTAATATTCCATCAACAGTAATGAAAAAATGCAAATATCGCAAAAAAAAACGGAATAATTCAAAAATACAGCGGAAAACGTCAATTTCAACATAATTTATATCTTGTTGTTGGCGCAAATAAAAACAAAACAGTATATACCTACTTTTTTTTAAATATTAAGTGATATAAATTACACAAAAAATGTTATTTGTATCTAAAAAACCATTGCAACCATCAGACGCCACAATTAATCAAAGTATTACAACTCCCCAGCCAGGCCTAAGCAACTCTTCCCCTTTCTTTAACTAAGATTGAACGGAACAAAACAACAATTTTTCAAAGTGACCCCAAGCAAATGACCAAGACATCCACCTCATTACCAATCCATCTCCGAACCTCACGGGAATCGAACCCGCTACCCATAGAAGTGACCCCACTAGGGTTGCATAAATGAGTCCGGAGTCACGGATGATGAATTCTTCTTTTTTTACGGCATCCGTAGCGTATTGGGCGATGAACCGATTGCGAAGCGTAAGAATCAAGTTTGAAGTTTCGGTTTCGGTTTTCATACAGGGCAAGGATTTGTGCGAACCACGAATATTTGCTCTGAGTCTGGGTGTTTGTATGATTAGGACCCTCGTAATTCCTCCTAGACACAGGGAGTCTTAGTTGGGAATGGTCTGGATCTAGGTACGTGAACGTGATTATCATTTATTTTATTCTTCATAGGCCAGCATTTGTCAACTAGCTCACTTGATGCTAAATGACATACTAACTTTCTTTGCCGACAATAGCTGACGCCGAAAACGCCGATGCCGACCCCAAGTTTTGAATATACAGATATTATTTTTATACGGATATGGACACTCTTACATCCCTACCCCAAACACCTTATTAAACACCCTGCCGAGTCAGTTTACCCTAGTGTTGCCAGCTGAATTAACTTGCTCCCTGATCCTCAATACAATTTTATTGCAAATGGTGGCGAATAATGCTAAATCACGTCTAAATCCCTGTAATGTGGGGTAGAGCAATATTCGGGTACATTTTTTTCGCATGGCAACATTATCTTTTATTGTGAAAAGTGTTTATGGGATGGGTTAATGTTATGAATAAATAATAATTAGTGTTGGATTTCTTAAAGGGCGATAATAGGCAAGTACTGTTCTACAAAATATACTGATATTTTTTATGAATTTTCATGGGAATGTCATATAGTATCTATAAATTTGTACAAATGGACATAAACACAGGGAAATATTATGTTGGACCTTTCATCTCTGTTATCAGATCAGATCATTGTCATGTATTGTCATCAGAACTGGGCAAACAATATTTCACAAGCACGTCTCAATCGATGCAAGATTTGTCCTAAGCCACAAAAAACTAAGACCTCTAGCTTACATCAAAATAAAAAAAAATCTTTATGTATCATTTTTGTCAACATCTATCTATATCTATAAAATGTTATGTTGGTTTGTGTACGCTTCAAAAACTCAAAAAGTTCTGCACCGATCGAGCTGAAACTTTAGCATGATATATAATCCGCATCAAGGATTGTTTTTATCTATTTTTTCATCAGCGAATGTGCGAATGTGCCGCAGCGAAGCGTGGCAGGGTACAGCTAGTTTTATATAATTTTCCTCTGTGTTTTTTTCTCGTACTAAATATATAATAATACATCCGATTTATTCGCTCATTCAAACTATTTGTTATTCGATTGTAATAAACAATATCGATAACTATGTTATGTATTGACACCTGCCGATCGATACTGATGTAACCAGATGGTGTGGGTAGAACTTAACCAGGTGTGAACAGATGTTTAATAGACATAATATGTATGTTAATAGAAGGCAGTGTTTGTATGATGTGTATGAGTCATTTTTTGATGACCGAAGAAATTCAGGGGACTGACAATGAGGGGCATAAGAACACGTTAAAAATATTATAAATCATAACAAAAAAAAAATTAATTCGGCAAAAAAGTTTCGTGCTGTTTAGAGTTCAAATCTATAATATGATAAGTACAGAAGTGTGTCTATGTTGGTTCCCTCTCTACGCTGAAAAGTCTGAACAGATTTTGGTGAAATTTAGTATCCTACAGATCTTTAAAGTCGGGGCAGTAAGAGACAAGATTAGTAAGTCGTTCACGCCTGCCTATAGCAGTTTCAGTACCACTCAGAATTTAGCATTGCATAATCTTGCTTGACACTGCACTGTGTGCAGTGCAATGCAACAAACATGCATTCACAGTTGATCTCCATGATTGTTTGATTGTTTAATCTCATTTGCACAGCCATTATGTAAGAAACAGTGCTTACCGAACCTAACACAGTATTATTTGCAAACTACTGCTTGGCGGATGAATAAAAACATTTTCTATTTAGTTAGGACAAAACATACCCAAATACGGCCCAGTCTTGTCTACCCGAAAAGCGGCCCGAGTTTCCCCCAGCTTTTGGTTTAATAAATCTTAATATACCCGTGGCGGCATGCTAATGTGCCCTGATATAGTAGGGGTGGGCATACTATACTATAATGCTACACCTACTTTCTTATTTTTTTATTTAATTTCACAAAAAAGGTTTTGTAAAAAAAAATATATTGTTATGTAACGAGACAAGCAAGTCGTCAACCTGATAAGCATAACAGCTACCACCCAAAACTTTCCATTAGAAAAACCTCTGTACTGCGCTCGTCACCCTGAGACATCGGCTCTAAAGTCTCATATGCCCAGTAATTTCGCTGGAAACAGTGCCCTTTAAACCGGAACACAGTAGCTTTTGCACACTACAAAGGTTTGCACGCCACTTCCCCACTACAACGAAGATAAAATTAGTCGTTGGTACAATATGTATTTGGTACTACAAGCCGATCAAAATGAGCTCAGCCTATCAGACCTATTCTAATAGATACTAATAGGTATTTAGTATTCTGCAAAAGTTCAGTTTTGAATACATAGCTTAATAAATCGTTAATGGGAAATGTTTTAGATTGACACGATAAAGTCGTGTTTCCTGCGCATTTTGGTCTACACACTATGCGAAATCCCCTACGCAAAACATTGTAATATTTAACAACATATCTTGTTTTATGAAAACATCGAACATTTACAAAAAAATTACAAAAATGACAATGTTTTGTGTAGAGGTTTTACTGTTGTGTGTAGACAGGAGGTGTAAAAAATATCTATTGTCGAAAGCACATGGATTTTAAACTTTATTCGGACATCGTTGGACCTCGTTCCCAAATACAATCAGTAGTTACATTACAGTATCTAAAAACCAATTCAACGTTAAATTCATACCTGAACAAATTCCAAAATAAAAATATAATGTATCGACTGTCTTTTTCTACCTCAGCAAAATTCCTACCGAATTTTTTATTCGCACAAAACAATTCTCCAAACTACGGAAATAAACGAAAAAATGCCCGAATAATTAATGATAGAAAAAGTATTCTCATGTTACCGTTTCAGTTGTCTAATCGGCCAGAATCGATAATGAGTGCTTTATTTAACCGATACGATTATAAAGGGGTATCTCCACTGACAGAATTTTACTTCTCACTCCATATTAACCAGCCCAAAGTTACTTCTACCAACTGCTTTTTGATAGATTATAATTACAAAAGCAGCAAGCTAAACAAAACCATTGCACCGCATGTGAAAAAAAAAATTGACAAACAAATGATGACTATATAAATCATTAAAAAAAACTGTTTAAGTCACGCGAAAACTCCCAATGGAAATGCACCTTTGCAAGTATTTTTAGATGTGTTGCACTGTCAATTCTCTGTCGATACGATTCGCGTGTCTCGATTTGTTTTTATCGATGTCGATACGTGGCGCGACGTGCGTGGCCCGTCACTAGTGCAGTGCGTCTTTTTAATAATGAAAGGATTTGGTAAACAGATCTCTGTCCGCAGGGGTGGTGACTTTTAATGGTTATTTTATTTAGTTGGGAAATAATGCAATTGTGAAATTTTAATGTAGAGTTTAATATTTAGGTGCTACTATTATGTTGCTGTTGCCTATTTAGTAGTTTTTTTTTTTATAAGTAAAACTTTTTTACGCACGCTGGACTTGGGGAGTAAGCTGGTGAATGCGTTACGAAAATTGTGATCGGGTGAGGCGACCGGAAGTTGAGAGGGAGATATAAGTTAGGGAAGATAGAAAGAGAAAGAGTTACGTTTCATAATTTTTTTTTTATATATTTTTAAATAATTTACTACTACTTCAAATATGTGTCCCAGCACACATTTCGGTTTTTATCTACATTTTTAATTATTTGACCGAGTGACGAGACGAGCAAACCGTCCACCTGATGGTAAGCGCTACGCTTGCTCATAACAGTCACAGCACCACCCAGAACCCTGCATGGCATAATCCTGCGCGGTACTGCACTGCGCTCGTCACCCCGAGACATCGGCTCTAAAGTCTCATGTGCCCAGTAATTTTGATAAAACTTAACGTGTGACCAAAATACACTTAGATTAATGAAGTTTTGAAATAGGAATAGAAAAACATGAAGTGCCAATCAACGTTTAATGGGCTGACAGAAAATGGAAAGTATTTAAATGGTGGAAATGTCTTTAAATTGCAATAAATGGGCACAGTTAGGGATTAAGGAATATTACTCACAAAATTTCAGGTTCAATCATTGAGTGAAATTAGGTAACAGAATAAGTTTCATTATCAACCCATAACGTCCCACTGCTGGGCACGGGTCTCTCCTCACTTTCGTGAGGAGGAATAGGCCATAATCCACCACGGGGGCCCAGTCCGGATTGGTGGATAACATACCTACCTCCGAAATAATTCTCGGGTAGATATGTGGGTTTCCTCGCGATGTTTTCCTTCACCGAAAAGCGAGTGATAAACCTTAACCTTAACCTTTAGGGAGTGATAAAACCGCAGTAGCCAGTAGCCAATTGTCTATCATCCCGGCCACACAGACGCCGAGACAGGCCGACTTTTGTACGTTTTGGTGTGTGCACTGTGGGCACTTCACGCCACACCGCGAGATTCTTCGTCAGAGGTTTATTGTGGCAGCTAGGGATGGGAAAAATTGTACGGATGTCAAGCTCGGATTCATCCGTTGATGAGAGCTGGGAAAGACCGTGTTATCGTGTAGTAGCGGGGGGCGTTAACACAGAGCCCCGTGCTCAGCAGTGGGACAATACGGGTTGTTGATGATAAAAAAAAAAATAGGTATAGACACTACTGGTTAAGAAATGACAACGTCCACAGACAGGGGATAAATTTCCAGGTCAATTCTGATCATAGAAGCTCTACTTGATCTTCATGAGTGAACGTCTCTATGCATTTGAAAATTTTTTATCTGTACTTAATTTGGCTCTAAAAATTACCGTCTATTACTTCTTCTTCTTTAATTTTATTTATATACGGAAAGCCACCGTCCGATCTCCTAGTTACACCTCACAATGGTAGTCTGGAATAGATCACTCTGATAAGACCACCCATTGTTTTGTTCTAGTTTTTAAGTTTTCTGTGTTCTGCGGTGTTTCAATAAATCTATCTATCTTCTGTTTTAATCGTCATATGCATCGCTGTTTACATTTACGGATAGTACCAGGCGCATCTCTACATCTGCTGCAGAGGCTTTTGTAGACGCTACTTTTTTTAAACCCAATCCTCGAGGTGTAAAGGTTAGTAATATTTGTTTTGGCCGTCCGTCTTCTGATCGTGAATCATATACACGTTAGCTCGCGCTCACAGCCTGTTTGATTTCAATATTTTTCTCATAAATTCACAGAAGCGGTGGAGATCAAGAGACTTGGTAGGTGTTAGATCCAAAGTCAATACCTAGGTATTTGAAATCTTTGAAAACGTCAGTTTTGGTAAGATTACAATTAAATCCACTAAAAAAATACACTCAATTGAAGTATTATTTGGGTAAAATATCACTTAAAATATACATTCCGTACTCTGTGGAAATGCTCTTTTAGCAATAATAGGTATTTTAAAGGAAATGCTTTCAGTCAGGTTACTGATTATCTTATTTTCATTCAAACATTACTTTCAAAAGAGTGATGGGGGCTGAGCGGTAACTTGTTCATGTTCATCATCATCATCATCATCAGCCGGAAGACGTCCACTGCTGAACATAGGCCTCCCCCATAGAACGCCACAACAAGCGGTTGCTAGCTGTTTGCATCCAGCGGCTCTCCGCATATCGTACAGATCGTCGTTCCACCTTGTAAAGAGCTCTCCTACGTCTACTTGCTACGTAACTTATGCTTATTGCATTGCAACTCAAAGATACCAGGTTAGATCCTCGGCTCCGCACTAATGACGTATTCTCATTAGTCATGTTAGAATTTCCATCGTTCCTTGCTCCGAAGGCCACATTAATCATCAAGAACATCAATAACCGCCGGGGCTGTTAATCGATTGATAGCAGTCGTTATGCCACTTTAGAAGCCTTTGGGTGGCCTGACAAACTCTGACACCAGAGGCCGCCACTCCTCATTTGGAAAACCACAAAACCTATCAAAATTCAATATACAGATACCAAACGTGGCAGAAGCGAACATTTTTCAATAAACATTTACAAACAATATGGAACAGAATTGAGATCTTGATCATATTTCGTTCAATCCCACTTGCCATGATGAGAAAATTGCTTCCCCATTCGGTATAAAAACCTCAGGTAAATGTCAAGTATCTTCACTGAAACCAGTAAACAAAGAAACAGTAGATATAAATAATTCTACGTTAAGACGACTTCATAACATACAAGCAATGATAACAAGACACATAGTGAAAACCCTAATCGCATTGACTATAAAACACTATGAAATCTTACGATCAATGAATTTACCGTGATACACTTACTCAATGAATTCAATACAGTAGCAGTGACACTCACTCGATAACAGAATGGATGGGCGATGGTAACAAATCACTAAAGTTAATAGCTAACTTAACGATAAGACGGCAATTTTCACGGATTACAACCGTATGCGTGGAAGGCTACATAGAGCTGGGAAGGTTAACGGGCATACAGCAGGCTACAACGCTAGTAAGCTTTCATGACTGTTTGATTCCTTAGACAAAATGTATGGAGATAGTAATGAAGTTTCGTTTGAAGCAATACAGTTTAATTTATCATTAGCCTAAACTAACGTAGCGATTAAACAAACAACTGGCACTTAGTCTATACCGAGACTGGCGGCTTAACGTGGCCACCTGAGCGTGGTTGGAAAACTAACACTTCACGCTATTAAATTAGCTGTCCAAGTGTATGCGGTCAAGATTCCTTAGTTAAACTATGCCAACTAGTGATTTGAGCTCAGTGTAAAGTAGGTGATTCCTACTCATGAATTATTCTTATTTATAATACGGTAATTCGTTTTGTTTTTAATGAATAAGTGACCAATCGTCTATTTGAGAATCAGAATCAGAAATATATTTAACTTAACCCAACTTCGATGTTAGATCATTTATCATCCCCAAGACAAGTTGTTGTAAACTTCCACCAATCTTTCTTCTTAACCGGCATCAAAGCTCTCAAGTTCACCCGCAAACAGATCCGTATGTCTCGAGTGTTAACGAAATACAAATATTAGTTGACGCACGACACAAATTACACCTAATGTCTAATGTAAAGCGGAGTTTAACTTGAAACTAAGTGCTTGGACAAAGTGACAGTAGCAGATTACTATGGTAATCGTTGGCTGAAGAATTAGATGCATTTACTACTCCTAGTTTAGGAGTATTGTAGTAGGTAGTGAGAATTGCTATCGTAATGATTGGGATTGTTGGTAATTGAATAATCGGGTTAGCAGCTCGATGAAAATTTGTATTTTAAAGTGTTTGTAGTTTTATGATTGTTATGATAAGAAGTAGACGTTTTTCTTCTTGTTTGGAATCTTTTTTTGTTAATACATCTATGCTTTTTGCCTACGTGTATCATTAAAATAAAATTAATTGTCAATATACATATTTTAGTTAAGCAGCTAACTAAAAGAAAGAAAACTTATAAGTTCTTACAATCGCTATTTACATCATCACTATTCCTTTTTTGTTGTAACGTAAACCCAAAAAATTACAGTTAGAAAAAAAGAAACGTTAAGCTTCCGTCGTTTCCCATCGTATGAGTTATAAACTTGTACAGATCATAAAACCCATACATCAAAAATGAAGACCTCACTAAAGCGTTCGACTGTGTCGACCACCCATTCACACGCTTTTAAGACAACATTTATCCAACGTAAAAGGAGTTTATGCTTGTAATATGAACACTGAATCAGGTAGAGGGTCCCGAGAAATGTATCGGTATAGTGCAACTTTTGTATGGAATGTGCGAAGAGGGAGTCCCACAAGGTGCGGTTTTAGGTCTCATTCTTTTTTCGTATATCGGCGGATATTAACGGTAAGGGCACGTCTGTTTGCTTTTGTTTTGTTTGATATTTGTGTCACCTGTTGAATATATTAAAGTCCATTTCGGAGTCAAAACTAATATTTAGCCTGACCTGAGGCCAATTTAAAAAGTTATCCGCTTTCGTGAATTTTCACATATGATAATGATAACGTAAATCTAGGCACGAAATGAATTGGTTACATACTTGGGATTTTAAGTTTAAGATCATACATTTTCAAAGATATCTTATAATGACCTTGGAATGACTGAAAGTCATCTAGAAACTGTAAACGCAAAAAGAAATAAGTCAGTACATATTATTAGAAACTTACCTGAACTCTGCTTTCCGTCAGCCCGATTCTCATAGCAATTTCTTCCCGCATGAAGATATCAGGGTAGTGAGTTTTCGAGAAACATCTCTCTAGCTCGTTCAGTTGTGCCGGTGTAAACCTGGTAATAAGAGAGAATAAAAGTCAGTAGCTATCGCCTGCAAGTGTACTTGTAAAATGACTTGTTTAATGCTATTCATTAATTTGATTCGATAAAGCATCATCATTGATCCTACAATTACTCTTTCTATTAAATCTCTTGACTTATTATATAGTTAAGTTATTATGTTTACTCTATCGTCCTCCTGTGTTACCAACTTATTATGTAGAAAGACTTTGAACTGTTCGTGTTACACCCAAAGGATTTCAATAAAAAACAAAAAGATATCGTTCTCATTACACTAAATCTTGCCATTGATAAAATTGACGATCTTGGAAGTACCAGTAAATTTAAGGTTTTAAAATAACATAGTCACTAACAACAAAGAACAATAAAGTACAAAAAACAAATAAAGTACTATAAAGTGTATTCTATTTTATTTTTTTCTATAACTACTATTTAACATTCGAAATATAAAACATGGTAAGTATTCTGCTTCCAATGATAATACTAATATTAAATCTGTTGATATCGTGGAAATACTACAGAAAATCCATGGTAATCCAGCTAGCATCTTACGAACCGTCGGTAGTCGATAGGCGACAATCTCAAAATTGTAAAAGTGCTGGAGATTATTAGCTGGGATATGCTGTTAGTCCATTTACCTGATACTGACAACTTATTTGCCGACCCGTTTTGGTGGACTATGCAAATTCATCGCATCATGCAAAACATACAAATCTAATTCGACTGTGGCAGGTTTATTGATGACCAATTTGTAATTCCGTCTGCATTGGTGGTGATTTGTTAATGAACTTCTTGCCAATTCTAATTGGCCGATTGAATTCCAATTATTGGTTTCATGGCACGTGTAGAGTTTATATTACTTAGAATAGAATAGAATAGAAAACTCTTTACACTAAACTCTTTCTCTTTATTTATTTTTTTTACTTAGGGACTAGGTATATTGAAAAAGCTTCGTTTTTGAGGTCCTATATTTTTCCAATCGCTGTTACTTCCTTTTCAACTTCCTCTAGTAACTTTAGGAACAAAACAAGGTAAGACTATTGTAGCTTTACATCAAGTGTACCATTTATCCAAATATGACTTTTTTTGGGAATGAGTAGATACTGAATTCAGATCTTTTTCCAAAAAAATAAAAAGTCGAATAGGACCAGAACCTACCTTGTCCGATGCCTCTTCTGTTTTGCCGGTTTATCACTATCTGAAGCTGATGACGACATACTGACAGGCACTGTTGCCATATGCCCTCCACTGTGCTGTTGGTGGATGCCACCTGAAGACGAGAAGTTCGATTAGAAAGAAAGAAGCAAATAATTAGATATAATTGGCACAACAAACAAAAAAGGTAGAGGTAGAGAAAAGGAATTACATAAAGCACAATAATGATTACAGTACACAAAGAGAGGGACAGAAAAAGCCAAAAGAAAGTAATAAAGTAAAAGGAAAAGGAAAGAGAAAGTAATAAGTGTGTACTCGTCTTTACTATTAAGACATGTTTGATGACAATCGATAAGAAGAGTTAAGATAACGAAAATGGCAAAATCAATACAAGGAACGTCCCATTTCATGCCACATCAAGGTATCTTCGTTGAACTTCCAAAAAACTGCCACCTGATTCCGTAAAGAGCGCTATTAAGTGATTTCATCCAACATTAGTTGTAACCACTTGCTTAACACGTTCACTGCTGATAACACAACTGTTGTGTTTTTAAAAACTTGCCGCAAGTACAGGAAAACATAACAGTTGTATTAGGGGTACGGGAAAACACAGCGGTGTGTGCAGATCCGTAACCGTGGCTAGACAAGAAAATCGGGTCAGCAGTCAAAGTGTTAACTGTGCCATGGTTGCCACGATACCCATCAAAGCTATATAACATTGTCAACCCAATGAACGTTACCTTTCAATTTGCAAACAGTTTTTTTCAAGGCGCTTCACCTTCTTCTACTACTGTACCATTGACCATTGTGCCTAGAAATGCTGGTTTGGATGAAGCGCGTCCTGGCGACAAGGTTAGCTTTCTACGTAGTGATGACATTTTCAAGGTCAGCTCAGCTACTTAATCCCATTTAGACTACTGCCGTCTAATTTACTACAAAGCGCTGTTTAGTTCAGTTCGGTGAGTTTTTTTACTAGTTTTTTTTTTTTGCATGAGTTCTGAGGTGAACAAGTCGTTCACCTGATAGCAAACGTTACGCCTGTCCATAACAGTTACAGTGCCATCCAAAACTTTGCATTGCATATTCTTCTCGTCACCCTGAGACATCGGTTCTAAAGTCTCATATACCCAACTGGAAACAATGCCCTTTAAACCGGAACACAGTAATGTTTTTACACTACTGCTTCCCGGATGAATATCTGGCAAAGGTGAGTTGATTAATTTATATGGATTTTACAGATGTCACATCAATGGAGACACAGTTAGGTAAGAAGGTACAGAAATTGGACCAAACCATCGAACAGATCACAAGAGAATCAGGCGGCTGTTCAGTCGGTTGAAATATTAAACGTGTAAGGTCTGTGCAAGGGCAAAAGACCAACAGACTGAAGCCCCGAAACGTTGATCTGACCAGGGGTTAGAAGAGCTAGAAATGCCAGATAACGAGGCCGTCACATAGCCGAAGATCAGAGCAGGTGGAGACAACGTGTGGACGTAGTTGGAAGAGGTCACGTTCCTCAACAATGAGTGAAGGATTGAGGAGCGGGTAAGGAGGCCAATCATGTGGAAACAGACCTTGTAAGTGTTCCGTTCGTATGTTGTGCGCGATGTGGAGCCTGGCGCCGAGCGCATGGTGCGACCGGTCGATATTCGGCTTGAGCTCGTGTCCCTTCTCGTCACAGGATTCTTTGTGGCCTGCTGGGGACAGAAGCTGATGCTAGGGTACTGTCCTTATATCATCATCATAATCAACCCTTATCTGAGCTGAGCACGGGTCTGCCCTCGCTTTCTAAAGGAGGGGTAGGTCTTAAAATACACTAGGGGGCCCGGTCCGGATTAGTGGATAATATACCTATCTCCGAAATAATTTTCAGGTAGGAGAAAATAGGAATAATTGTCGGTCTTTATATTATTATACACGAAATTGAAGTGTTTGACTTGTAAAAGTGCTTTATTTTTGCCTACTTTCAGTGAAGGCTTTGAGTTTAGGTTTTTTTTTGTTTTGCACGTTTTGTACGTTTTTTCTTCACTCGTTTAGCACATTTAGCCAGTATCAAGTTTTTTTCTCCCCATTTTTTTCAATTATTTATTTTCCACCATAAAGCTTGAAAAAAATACTCTATCGATGGCCTTGTTGTTTACAATATTACTGAAGATCTACTACAAAAATCGATAAACGGTAATTTTGTGCTTTTACCATCGCATTTCCTCACAATAGAAGGAATAAAGCACTTACGGAGCTTTCTGTCCTCATTAAATCAAACGACGAGTCTCCCTTTCCAAATGAAAATAAAAAACTATCAAAATCTTTTCAGATATAAAAAAACGAGTGTGCTTTAGATCACACGGCTGAAGTAAAACTTGTATAGCTCCATCTATAAGTATGTTATGTATACTCGTATAACTGGCTATGAGAGACAGAAAATGTGTGCTCGCACCTTTCTCTCTTGCCCCTACAGTAATATACGAACGTAACCCTCTCTCTTTCTATCTTCACTAAATTATATCTCCCTTTCGACTCCGTTCGCCTCGCCTGATCACACTTTTCGTAATGCTCTCGTCACGCATTCACCAGCTTATTCCCCAAGTCAAGCGTGCGTAAAGAAGTTTTACTTCAAGAAATACAGTCATATTGAGAACCTCTTTCTTGTAGAAGTCACTTAAAAATCACTCTCAAACATTCAACTAGAAAGGTCTGCTCAATAATCTGACTTCACCATTAAACAAATCCAATTTGCTCAGAATGGAGGCGTCAGCGCGTGGAATTGCCGAAGTTAACCGAAGTTGGCCGAAGTTTGGCGAACTTTGCCGATATCGACCGAGACGCGTTAACTCAAGCGGTTACGACCGGCGGAATTTTCTATTTTCACGATTTCTTGAGAACATTTTTTCAATTGAAAATGTACTTACTGTGATATTTCCGGCAACTTTGAAGCTAATTTTTGAACTCCTCAAATGTTCATTTTCAACAAAAGATAATCAAGTTGATATATTATGTTATAACATCGCAAGGAAACCTTCCCGAGAATTATTTCAGAGGTAGGTATGTGATGCACCAATCTGGATCTGGCCCACGTGGTGGATTATAGCCTAATCCTCCTCACGAAAGTGAGGGAAGACCCGTGCTCAGCAGTGGGACGATATGGGTTGATGATGATGACTGTTACTATGCATTTATGTTTGTACGTTGTATGTAGATTGCCATGTGTATAATACTAATTAATTTATTTATATTTTATATTATTATATATATTTATATTATATTTATCCTTCCATTTATTTTTCACGCTTAAAATAAAAGTCAACGCTTCTCAACTGAAGGGACCGCAGTCTAGTGTTGCATATAAGAAAAAGTAAAATTCAAGCTTAGAACAAAAGTCAGCGCTTCTCAACTGCACGACCCCCGCCCGCTAAAATCTCAGCTTTGCCCGAATCAACGGGATTAGGGTCCCGTCGTAAACATGCCTTAGCGAAATTGAATCCCGTAAAACAGAACTGTTTGCACCCGCGATGGGCCATAGGCTTAATTTTTTCTTCCGCTTTTGGCCATTTATTTTGGGTGGTTGGCAATTTTAGCTACACCACCTCTGATATTTTAATGGACTTCGGCGAACTTGTATGAAAGTTTGTTTTTCAAGACCAATGGCAGTAGGGAGATTTTTTTAAATTAATGTTTGTTTACCTCGGAACTCCATCGTTTACCTATTAAACGATTTCTTTTAAGAAAATACTTTTAAGTTTGTCCCATAGAAATTTTATCAAAATCGGTGGTTTGGTTTTTATTGTGTCCATTTGAAGACGGTTTTTTGGTTCAATGAATTAATATTCATCAGAAATCCATATTCAATACTATGAAGGATAACTTAATTCCATCAAAGCTTGTCAGGGGCCTAAACGTTATATATTTACTTAATTTTTCTCATATGATATTATTATCAACAATTACATAAAATTAATAACATATTTACTACAAGTAAGTCCACTGCGTCTGTCTGTATGTAAATATGTTATGTTCACGCTAATCTGAGAAAATACTGTGCATTTCGGTTTACACCAATAGACAAAATGATTCAATTATTTAATTAATTCACGAACATTATGTAACAGTTACTAATTTTGTGCTAATAATTTCGAAATAAAGTATCCAGCCGTAGATAAGTAAGTACTTAAAGAATTAAACCCGGGGCAAGTCACTAAAAACGAAATATATAAAAAAAACATTCTGATCATTCGGAAAAATATATGCAGCTCCTGATTTGATCGCCTTTCTAGGATTAAAGGCTGGCTATAAAAACTAAACTGTTTTCGTTTTTCAACCCCTGTCTGTCGACACCGTGGGGTGTTATGCAATTTGTGCAGGCGCTCCTATTATGTCTACAGGGGTGGTAGAGATAGTTATGAATATTTTATCTCGTTATGCGAAAAATAGCTTATGATTATGATGCGGTTTTTATCCAATTTCGGGTGTGTGACGCCTTAAAAGTAGGGTTTAAAACTGTATTAATATTTAGGTAACAGATGACAATACGCGGTTTTGGTTCCTTCTATGCAAAATAGATCGCGCATACACTTAGAGCTGAATGAAATGCCGTATCAATTTGAAAATATTAATAACTAGCTTGCGCCCGCGTTCAGCAGTATCCCGCAGAAAACTGTTGAATTTTATGGCATAAAAAGTATCCTATGTGGTAATCCAGGTAATAAACTCTCTGCATGCCAAATTTCATTTAAATATGTTCAGTAGTTTTTGCATGAAAGAAACAAGCGTCCATCCATTCTCACAACCTTTCTCATTTTTAATATTAGTAGAATTCTTACAACCAAAAACCGACTTCAAATGAATAATTACTAAAAACCAAACTTAGCCGATTTTGATGAAATTCCTATGAGACAAATCTTAACTTTTCAATTAAAAAAAACCTTAATTAAGCTACAAATGCCGACGTTCTGAGGTAAAAAACGAAAAAAAAAAGTACAACCGAATTGAGAACCTCCTCCGGATTTGAAGTCTGTTAATAGATACTCTTTTTGTCAAATGGTGTGAAATAAAAAAATAATAGGGTGTGGTAAATTTATTATTTTAAGTTTAAATTTGCTTATTACTAATACGGACATCAATTAAATGTTTATAGACAAAAGTTATTTATTTTAGAAATTTATGTATTTATTTTCACAGTTAATGAACTGAATTAATTTCTGCGCGAAGTTAAACCACTTTATTGTATGTTAAATTAATTTGCAACAAATTTTAATTTTAAAACGGTTAAATGCACACCTTTTTTTATAATAAAATATATTTTCTTATATATATAAAATGTTATGTTGGTTTGTGTACGCTTCAAAAACTCAAAAAGTTCTGCACCGATCGAGCTGGAATTTTAGCATGATATATAATCCGCATCAAGGGTTGTTTTTATCTATTTTTTCATCAGTGACATATCAGCGAATGTGCGAATGTGCCACAGCGAAGCGTGGCAGGGCGCAGCTAGTTATTTATAAAATTTTATTTCTTATATAATTACTAGCTAGTAATAAAACATAAAAATGGTCAAAAAGCCGCAACCTACGTTAGAAATTGCACTTCAATCTTTTGCATTATATTACATTAAATTATATTAAAAATAAGAAGATACATTTATTTTTTCAAGTAGTTAACTTTATTTAACAGGAAAACAATAAGTAAATAAAATTAAACATAAAACTAAAGCTTATAAACCTATCGTTATTTTATCATTGTTTTAAATAATATTCTGTATTTTACGTTCATCATCATCAACCCATAACGTCCCACTGCTGGGCACGGGTCTCTCCTCACTTTCGTGAGGAGGGTTAGGCCATAATACACCACGGGGGCCCGGTCCGGATTGGTGGATAACATACCTACCTCCGAAATAATTCTCGGGTAGGTATGTGGGTTTCCTCACGATGTTTTCTTTCACCGAAAAGCGAGTGATAATTACGTACATATGTTTTACAGAAACACATTGGTACGTGCCCGCATTGGGATTTGAACTCACGACCTTCTGATTGGAAGGCGGACGTTCTCCCACTAGACTACCGCCGCATCGTTAGTTTTAATTAATCTTGGCTTTTTAACGACTTCAAAAAAGGAGGAGGTTATCAATTCGTCTGTTTTTCTTTTTCTTTGTAAAGTAATAATCGAGGTTGTTACAAATTTCGTGATGTCCAATTAGTTACACCCGTTATATATAAAGTTCTTACTAATATTATAAACACGAATGTCTGTGGACGGCTCAATGGATTTTGATGAAATTTAGTACACAGGCACTTTAGGTCCTGGAATAGAATAGAATAGAAAAACTCTTTATTGTACACCAGAAACAAAATTAAACACAGTACAGAAGAATTACAATAGGTAAACAAGGGTAGTACAATGGGCGGTCTTATCGCTGAAAGCGATTAGAACATAGAATACTTGTTATCCCATAAACATTTACGGTTTATGTGCTATTGAGGGAAAGAGCGGTGAAATCATTTTATTAAATTTTATGACAGTATAAAAAGTTGCCATATTAAAAAAAAATAGCTCAATTTAACGCGTATTATTGTTAGATGATTAACAACGTTTAGCTTTTAGAAAAAACTTAAAAAAAAAAGTTGAATGACGTTTGGGAGCAACAGAGCATGATCAAAGGAGTGTGATAAGAAGACCTTTGCCCAGCAGTGGGATCGGACAGGGTAATTAAAAAAAATGACGTCTGCTGATGATACTAGCAGTACTAAAATTTTATGAAAGTTTGTTTCTTCACCCACCCACATGCCTACCCGAGAATTATTTCGGAGGTATGTTATCCACCAATCCGGACTTGGCCCCCGTGGTTGATTATGGCCTAACCCTCCTCACGACAGTGAGGAGAGACCCGCGCCCAGCAGCGGGACGTTATGGGTTGATGATATGATTGTTTCTTCAGTAGTTTGTAACTGACTTCTCAAAATTTAAGAGGTTCTCAATTCAAAAGTATTATTTTATTAATATCCTTTATTGAAATTTCTGGTTAGTAACATATAATATTATTGTATTTTTTTTAAGTTCAACTGAAACTGCAACTTACCTCCTAAAGCTGTAGCAGTGAGGTTATTGAGCATGGCCTCAAAAGGCCAACCCTGGCCACCCCCTATTTCGACATCCTTGCCCCCACTCCCGCACAAAACTGAACTAAACAACCTCTGAACACAAAACTGCCCTTACAGATACCGTATCACGCAGTATCAGCACACTTTAATACAAAAAACGTGTTTATTGTCCCCTCAACTGTCCCGACAGGCGCGCGGTACTTTCATTTTGGTTGTTCTGTATTCAGAAACTCAACGGATCAAGTTAGGCGCCTGCAAAATCCATAGACACACCCGCGTCACGTCAAAAAGGACGAAATTCCAGCGAAAACCCGCCTTAATATAAAATAATTAGCGGTTTATTAAACCCAATTAGTTTTAATTACGACTCCGTTCAAACTTATTTACACACTTAATTTTTGTTATAAAATTAATATAACCCGTTTAGTATCAATTTGTATAAATTTGCAGTTTGATTGGTTCGCCCTTAAAATGATCGTTTAATGTGGAAACCGACGCACGACTGGTACAAATACAGACTGCGTTCACATTGTTGCCGAGCCGGCCGTAGACAGCCCTAACGGAGGACGTACACCCGTCCCTCTCTCACCGCAACCCGAGCCGACATCTCCCCTCTCGCTCACTACGCTTGCATCAGTAATGGATGCTTACATTTTGTTTACGTTCGATTTGAACAAACGAATAATCTATTATTTCATTCGTGCACGTATTATTGATACGGCCTTTCGCGTTCATACAATATTCACGTGTCCACGGTTGTATATCCATCTCTTTTCGGTTAGCGCAAGGTAAGCCGCGGCGCGATATCTCCGTCTCCTTCTCGCTAAGGTCTGGGGTATCGAGCGCATGCCGTTCCGCTTGGGCTCGACCAATGGGAGCGCGGAGAAATCACTTTGAAGCGCCCAGGGTTGGCACCCACTATGCGATATTGAAATATTATTGCTATAGCGCGCGCAGGGCGTTCCGGTCCTTTGTAATGGAAAAAGCAAATACAGGCTGTGTGTCCGCGATATAACTCGCTATAGCTGGGAGGTAAATAAGAGTCCTCGAACACGCTGGAAATATTTCAACGGCTACGTTTGGAAACGTCCGCGTTGAGTGCGATTTCTTGTAAAAGCGCCTTTAATTTTCGGACGCTGGTGAATAAGGAATGCGATGGCCACTTGATAAAATACGAATGCGGGCTTTCTTATATTATGGTACAGTTTCCTTTTGGAGTGGAACTGGAAGCTTTATATTTTTTGGCACGTTTTAAAATATTCAAGTTTGTATGAAAGCTATGGTGCCTTTTTGAATTAGGTATCTTCTTGGATAAATGAATGTTTTGTTTTGGTCACGAATAACCAGATGTGAACACTGCGTTATGTTGGCTTGTTGTTAGTTTCGTCCTTAACACTTTCAATGTCCGATTTGCTTGTCTGGCCACGGGTGCGGCTCTGCGCACTCCATAGAGTTTTCCCATACAACAAACACAACAGTTGTGTTTTCCCGCACTCGCGGCAAGTTATGAAAAACACGACAGTTGTGTTCTCAGCACTGAAGCTGTTAAACCAACTTCAATGAAAGGAAGTGGTTATAAAGTTATGACTCCGAGATTTTAGGACCCAATTGTTCGACACCTTTTTTATTTCACACATAGATCTTCTAGGTGGTCCGGTATAAATATCATGAAAATTGATTCAGCAGGTACTTACTTACCTCATCATCATCAACCCATATCGTCCCACTGCTCAGCACGGATCTCCCTTCACTTTCGTGAGGAGGGTTAGGCCATAATCCACCACGGGGGCCCGGTCCGGATAGGTGGATAACATACCTACCTCCGAAATAAGTCTCCGAATCAATACTTACTTACCTACCTAATTGTATTTTAGCGACTTAATTTATTCCAAAATTTGTATTTGAGATGAAAAAAACCTGAATTTGGGATTTAATAAAGTAATAGAATACTAGACAAGTCTACAAAATTATGAAGATCCAAGAAAGTTGAGATATTTAATACTAGCTGTGCCCCGCGGTTTCACCCGCGTAGTTCCTGTTCCCGCGGGAATATAATATATACAAAATATAGCCTATGTTACTCGCTGTCAATGTAGCTTTCCATTAGAGAAAATTAAGCCGAAACTTTACATATTCCTATACATACTTTCATCCCCTATATTTATTTTACCCCTCAAGGGTAAAGTTTTACAAACTTTGAATGTCAAATTTATTTATATCTAATCAAAAGCCTTAAAAATAAATTTCAAGCTTCTAGCTTCAAAAATGACGATACTTCCATACAAACTTTCATCCCCTATTTCAAACCCTTCCAATGCATTTTTTGCGATAAAAAGTAGCCTATGTCCTTCCCTAGGCTCTAGACTATTTCTGTACCAAATTTCATTTCAATCGGTTCAGTAGTTCAGGCGTGAAAGAGCAACAGACAGACAGAGTTACTTTCGCATTTATAATATAAAGTAAGGAAGTAAGGATTTAAGGTATTATGCTTTTAGGAATATTTTACAGATTGATTATAGCGATAAGTCCACCCACTGTAGGTAGGTAGTACTTTAGATGTAACTGTATCTTTGTCTCTATAGCTTAAAAGTCTTTCGAGGTATTTTATAACAAAATATTTTCAATTTTACCAACCAATTTAATGACCCTAATAAAAAATTGGTTGTCTGTAAGTTGGTTTACGGACGATATTTAACGTGACAACGTCATAACAAAACATTGATGAAGTGCTTGCATACTTTTATGAATAAAATTGTATCAATTTTTAATAACAAAAGAATAAACACTTAAAATTATACTAGTAATCAGATTTTTAAAATGCAAGAATAATTAACCTGTCAAGAAGAGTACAGAGATAGATGCGGCGCAAGCGTACAATGAGCGTTACGGGACAATGCGTCAACATTTTCGTGCATGCAGCCGGCGTTCATTGATTTATCAGACGTCACGATTGTCACGTCAAAAATAATGGCCGCCACGTCAGTACGTATTTGCGACAGTACACTCACAGTACATTAAAAGATACACGAAGTGTACATAGAACGGTGTACATAACGTGATATACATGAAGTGTACAAAGAATTTCATAAAGCTGCAATATTAAACATAGCGAGCGCGGTACATTCCTCACATTCTCGACGCATCGTATTCGAAACGTGTACAGGGTGCTTTTTCTATTGTTCTATTTTTACTCGACTTCCAAATAGAAGAAGGATTTAAGACATCTGTTACAACTGCACACAAAAACAGACAAAACACATAGAGAAACAAGAAAAAAAATACAGAAGAAATGATAACCTCCTTTTGGAAGTCGTTTAAAAATGACATACTAAAATATAACAGTGTAGGCAGATAGCCGGCGCGCAGTGATGTCATACCAAAACGCTGATTTTCAGTTCTGGAGGCCTACCATGACGTCTTATAGCGATTCAGTTCAGGACCTAAACTGAGCCGCGTCGCATAAGCGTACCGTGACGTCTTATTTTTCATGTTGCTGCCATTTTCAACCTAAACTGGATTCAGTTAAGGTTGAAAATTGCAGCAACCTATATTGAGTCGCTAATAAGCCAATCTCAACCTAAACTGGTTCCAGTTTAAGTTGAAAATGGCAGCAACATAAAAAATAAGACGTCACGGTACGATTATGCGACGCGGCTCAGTTTAGGTCCTCAACTGAATCGCAATAAGACGTCATGGTAGGCCCCCAGGCCTTTGGTAATGTGTCTTCATCATCATCATCATCATCATCATCATCAGCAGTCACCTCATCAACCACGGAGGCAGTCAATTCTAGACTAAATGCGTTTAATGAAAAATTTGAAAATTTCAAAACCAACGGCACGTTTGTCTCTCGTCTCTACCTTTAAAACCTATTTTTTTTTATTACTTGACTGAGTAACAAGACGAGCTTGTCCTTCACATGATGGTAAGCACTACGCCTGCCCATAACAGTAACAGTGCCACCCAGAACTATGCATTGCATAATCTTAAAACTTCTTCTTCTTCTTAAAACTGTTTTTTTTTTAAATTGACAAAACAAGCTTTGTTCCAACAGCACCCTGTATAACAATTACGTGCGCTTGAAGCCCACTTCACTCCCCCTACAGGTAGAGGGGAGCACGGCGCAGGAATGTAATTTTAAAATTTAACGTTGTCTGTGAAATCTCGTTTGTTGAATACTTTATAATGTAAGGCGTTTGTTAACAATTTTTAACCGGGAAATTTTAGTTCATCATCATGAACCGATATCGGCCCACTGCTGGGTCTCCGCTCACTTGGAGGATCAGGTCATAGTCTTTCTTTCTTCAGGCCATGAAAATTTTAGTTATAAATCTTTCTCGTAATCCTACTAATATTATAAATGCGAAAGTTTGTGAGAACGGATGGATGGAACTATCTGAGTTCCAAGCACTGCGATATCAAAAATAAGAAGGTCTCTGAAGCAAAAATAATAATTTCTAAATGGTTAAAAACACTTACGTATGTTGAATATACAGAAGAGGTTTTAAATATTAAGTGTTAGATTTAAACCACTTAATTTAATTTAATGTAACTTGACCTTAGTCTTGGTTTTTTTTAAATATTTATGTATTTGGAAAATTTACCGAGATCCGAAGAATGGAAATCGGACGCAGGTTACCTCGATACAGGCTTGCCTAGTGAGGTAGCCGTCATGTTTTCGGCTAGAATTTAATACCTTCCACTGCAATATTTATAAACGTATCCAACATAATTTTCAAACATCTAGTTTTAAGATATGTTTAAGCACTTAGTTTTAAGATATGCTTGTATTATTATGCAGTGAATAAATTTTTTTCAAATTTCATTCAAATCCGTTCAGTAGTTTTTGCGTGAAAGAGGAACAAACATCCATCCATCCATTCTCAGAAACTTTCGCATTTATAATATTAGTAGGATAGATAGAAGATAGATAGATGGATGGATTACTAACCGTATCTACCGTACATTTATTTTTAACTGGAGTACATTGGAGACAGTTCTTTTTTTACTATGGGCGGTTGACAGATAGAAAATGCTTATAGCGTTAAGAACGGATTTTGTGCTAGCTATCCAATTTGTGCAACAAAATATTTAATAAATATATAAATAAATAAACAAATGTATTCCAATTTAAAGGGCACTGTTTCCAGCGAAATTACTGGGTATGTGAGACTAGAGCCGATGTCTCAGGGTGACGAGCGCAGTGCAGGGTGGTGCTGTAACTGTTATGGGCAGGCTTAGAGCTTACCATCGGGTGAACGACGTGCTCGTCTCGTCACTCAGTCAAATTAAAAAAAAATAAGTTGTCACTTTTCAACGAAACTAAAGGACGGCACTAACTTTAGGCCTGTCATAGAATAGAATAGAAAACTCTTTATTGTACACCATAAACAAAAATAAACACAGCACAGAAGAATTACAATAGGTACACAAGGGTAGTACAATGGGCGGTCTTATCGCTGAAAGCGATTTCTTCCAGACAACCTTTGGATGGCCAGTAAAAAACATAGGAAGTTTTAGTTTGATTTTTGCCAACAGAATTGTTATCATTGGAGCATTTTGTATTGTATTCTATCAAATTTCACTTTTACTTCCAATGTATTTATACTAATAGGACACGACACGACTAATCGCCGCCACGTGTTGCGTCGGATACGATTTGTCAGTTGAAATGCAATTGCTACTCGACCGCTTTGCCCTGGCAGTCTCTTTATCTATATATCGACGCTAGAAAGCGTAAACGCTGTAACCTTGAAACGCAAAATTGTTCACCAGAGCCAAAAAACTTTTTTTTGTTGAGAAAAAATCATAACTCAATATCTACTCGACCAAAAAAAGAGTGTGTGTACTTATGTACACGCGTTAGAAGTTATACTTGTTGTGCAAGCAATTTTTTTCGTTGTCTATACTGTCGACACTTCTCAGAGTTAGTTTTTTTTTTCACTACCCCCTGATTTGCAGATTTTTTTCGTGAATAATATTTTTTACAGTATTGTGCATTTCTTTGAATAATATCTTCAGACATCTCGGAAACTAAAACAGAAATTGAAATTTAATCATGTAGTATTATTAGTTTCAGAGAAACCTGCAAAAGATCATAGGTAGATAGATACGAATTAGTATAGAAAATTATTTATATTGTTCTATTTAAGTTTATTTAAATTTTAAATTTATTTATCAATATTATTTAAGTTTATTTATGAGAATTTATTTTTGATTATTTCAAGTACTACTTTAATAGATTGAAAATATATGTTTATATAAATATATCATGTTAAGCTCAGTGCTCGTTATTTTTAGAGTTATTTAATAAAATTTGTTTGTTTTAATAAAAATATAATAAAAAATAATTGAAATATCAATAAATCAAATTTTAACGAATAGTTAAGATCAAAGATAAAATAAACATTCAGCATTTAAGGTTAATATAAACAAGTATAGAATTTTTTTTTTTTTTTATTTATACATAAAATTTGTTAATATACCAGGAATAAAACAAAACGAAAAAAATAATGTTGTGGTGAGGAATAAACGCTTACCAAGCATTATATAACTTATTTTTTTTCACAATTTCACAGTGAACACAATACCGGTTTGTCTCATGAAATTAACTGAGCAGAGAAATTTCTGTTGAAATTTTTCCTGAATTTTCTTTGCTATAAACCTCACGGAGCCCGATACCTTTCCAACGAATGCAAAACCGTGGAAATCGGTTCGTGCGTTCTAGAGTTATAGCGTCAGGAAGGAAAACCCGACTTATTAAAAATTCACTCTCATCATTTTTCTCCATCGCGCCAAAAGAAGTATAACTTCAAAAACGTGAATTTTGGATATTTGGTGTGTTTCATACAAAGCTACAATACTTGGGTATATCCTAAAGTTCCTAGGGGACGTTGAAATGTGGGTTACAGCGTTGGTTTCCAAATGTGTAAAAAAAGTATTTTCGGGTCGGTCAAAGGGTTACAGCGTTTACGCTTTCTAGCGTCGATATATAAAAATGAATACCTATTTCCCTTGGTCACAGCATCACGTGTGAACAGCTGGGCCGATGTTGCTAAATAGTGGTCTGAAATGCGTTGAGGTCCGAGAATTGTTCTTGTCAAGAGAAAAATTGGAAAAGTTGCTCGAACAATTGGAAAAGTAGCTCGAAAAATTGGAAAATTTGGGAAAAACTGTGAATTATTTTTCTCTAAAGCTTTTGTATGAACACACGATTTGACAATTAATTTTTTTGCGATCTTCAGCTATTCCCAAGTGACATGGTAGCTTTCAAACTGGGAAATGCAGGGCATTTGCGGGAAAATTGGAATTATGCGGGTGAAACCGCGGGCACAGCTATTATTAATATAAGAAGACATTAGGATACAAAACCGGTACGTATTTTTTACCGATTTCTAAAAAAAAAGAGGAGGTTCTCAAATCGACTGTTTTTTTTCTACTTTAAGAATTAATTACATCTACAAAACCCTATAGAACATAATAATGGATCTCGAATTAATATATCAGTTTTAAGGTTTTTTGGTGTGAGCCACTCTTAATGATGGCTCAGTGTATCCCCTGTTGATTTTTCGGCCCAATATAAGAATGAAACACTGAATTTGAAGATTTTAATATTTCATTTGGTAGGTATTACGTTAGTTTTTACTTATTTTCAAAGAAAACTAACGACAGCAACAAATAAGTTTTTCGTCAAAATAATTATGTTTCCTGACGAGTTTCTATAATATACGCACTTACCATCTTAGATTTCCACATCAGTTGAATCTGCAACGAGACAACCCATTAATTTTACCACCTCTAAAATTTATACAAACAAACAATAAAACACAAAAACACCATTAATATGGACCGGCGGCGGCGCTAAGCGATGATTTTTAATAAAAAATACACCCTTGCCTTAATATGTGATATGCCTGGTATCTTAACCGAAACGTAACATGAACCTGCAAATCACAAACAACTTTTTATCCTAACTATTCATTTATAAAGATCAAAATGAAATAGCTGAATCATCAAATCGTGCTGTCAAGTATTGCAATAAGATTTCAAGCGAAAATCTATTCAGATGTAATGAGCGTAAAATTGAAGTTCGCTTGGAAGATGGAAGTAGTTACGCCGTATAAAATGTAGACAAAATATTGCATCGAGTAAAACCACGCAGTTTATTATAAGTTAATACGCACCCGCCTTAGCCCGATGTAGCTTATAGTGCAGTGCGGGACAAAAAAAAGGATACACTAGATTTTTTTTAAATTCACAAAATTTTTGCTTAAGACGGATAAAAGTTTTGGTAACCATACTAATTTTTAATAAATTTTCATGTAAAATTTAACACATTGATCAAAATAGTTTGGTAGATGGAGTAGCTTAACCATAAACGATGTAATTAACCAATATTTCAGGTCATAAAATAATAAATGGAGAACAGTACGCATGATCAAGAAAATCAATCAACTATTTTTAACAATACAATGTTATTAAAAAAACAACTTAGAATCAAACTAAAATAAGAGACTATCAAATCGAACCTGAAAGTGGGTATTGCTATTCGACGTGGAAATGCAGCCAGTGCTCTTGGAACCACGCCTCGCGGAGACCCACTTTTCCTGCATTTTTAAGGTTTAGTTTTAGTTATATATTTAATTTTATCTAATTATTGTATTTTAAGTTCCGTATATAAAATATTTTTATTTCAGAAACAATCGGTACACTAATTACAAAAAAAAAACAGTAAAAGAAAACAATAAATAATCAATTAACATAAACAAAACAACAAATTAGAACCGCCAAAAAATCTAGAACAAATTTAGAAGAAAAAACATTAATAGTATATCCCTGTCTATGCCATTTCCGTGCACTGCACTGTACAACGCAAACACCCTGGTTCATTTTCTCCATTGTAATACTTACACGGTTTTTAACTTCGCCAGCGTCCCCAGCCACGGTATCTCTACGGAGTTTGCGTTACGCATTACTTAATCTATGGTTAGGACTTGTTTAGTTCACGTGCACTGAACAATGCCGGTTGGGCCGTAACTATGATTAAAGGCTATCTACTTACAAGAAAGAGAATATGCCTATAAGACCAAGGTAGCACAGAGGGCTATGGAGCGGCCTATGCTAGGCATATCCTTTGCAGACCGCATTGCCAGCATAGAAATTCGAGGTCCTACAAAGGTTGAAGATGTGGGTATGCGGATAGCAAGCCTTAAGTGGAGATGGGCAGGACACCTGGCCAGAAGGGAGGACGGCCGATGGACAAAAACAGTGGCAGAATGGCGGCCGAGAGAAGGGTGCAGACTGGTAGGCAGCCCACCAGCTCGCTGGTCGGACGACCTTGTCGAGTTAGTCGGAAGGCAGTGGATACGTCTCGCACAGGACCGGAATAAGTGGCGTGAAGGAGAGCAGTTCTTTAGTTTTAGTTCTGTAGGGTTGATAAAAAAATATCTATTCTTCAAAGCAGGATTTTGTCTTTTAAGTTTTTTGCTTTGGATAACGTATTGATGTAGAAGTAAAAGCTTTTTAAAAATACTGTTTGGTACTGCATGTGGATCAAAATGAGTCCAAACACCATCAATATAAATTGTGACTCACTGAGGAGTCCTATTGTCTTCCTTCAGTCTCTATCATCAGATCAGCTCGCTGTCTCCTAGTTAATATATTGTCAAAGAATCTTGACAGAAATGCAAAATTTCAACGTTTTTAACGGAAATAAATTGATGCTATGCGACCAAATCTAAAGACAAAACGCTAGTGTGAAGATTCATACTAATCTTTTGTCATTTGTCGTTTGGGCGTGTAATAATAACTGACCTCCCGATTTACCTCCGGTCGATATGTCGGGATGCGGATCAAGTGGGTGGAGACTGTCCACTCTGTATGTATTACTAATTCTATGACACAAGAATGCCTACATACATGCAGAAGCCGGCGGCTCTGTTCGCTACAAATCGTATCCGTAGCCAACTCACAATTTTTCCCTAAACCCGGCACTAAGCTCCGCCCGACCAGTAAATAATAGGGATGGGAATAAATCCGTAACCGATCCGGTTTTTTTAGTTACGGATCTTTACGGATGGTATTGAAACTTGTTTTTTTTTTATATTTATATTTCAACTTGGCCTACAGTATTTGTGTAGTGTATTATTAGACTGGTGTAATCACAATTATTTTCTATTTTATTCTATTCTAATTTAGCTGACAACAACGGTAATGTTGAGAGATAACATGATGTTGGGGTAATATTGATACTGTTTCCAGCGAAGTTACTGGACACATGAGACTTTAGAGCTGATGTCTTAGGATGACGATCGCAGTGCGCCGCGCAGGATTATGCAATGCAAAGTTCTGGGTGGCACTGAAACTGTTATGGACAGGCGTACCGCTTACCATCAGGTGAACGACTTGCTCGTCTCGTCGCTTAGTCAAATAAAAAAAGCTAATGCTGTCAAAGTGTAGATATCTGGCAAAGTTATCCGTAATTTAAAAGTGCGGATTCCCTCCCACCCTACTTTTACCCCATCCCTACAGCGAAAGCTCGCCGGAATACAAACGGCGCATAACTAGCACCGAACAAACATATTTCAAACTGTATTAAAGCCTGATTTATAAAACGGCTTTATTTCCCAGAAAAATGGGGAAAAAATTCGCAATGGCAACACCAGCGGTTTTTATGATGCCGCGGAATGGGGGATTAGGATGGTCAAGTTTATTTTGGAATCCGGGATTACGGATATCGAGAGTTTGAAACAAATTACTGGGAATTGCTATTCGAGGGCTTCCGTGGCGTTGTTGATGACGAAGAGTGCGGGTTCGATTGCTATTAGGAGAACTGCTCTTCTGCAAGAGACCGCCTGGGGAAGCCACACTTTTGCCAGATATTCATCCTCCATGCAGTAGTGTGCAAACATTACTGTGTTCCGGTTTGAAGGGCACGGTTTCCAGCGAAATTACTGTGCAGATGAGACTTTAGAACCGATGTCTCAGGGTGACGAGCGCAGTGCAGTGCCGCGCAAGATTTTGTAATGGAAAGTTTTGGGTGACACTGTTTCAAATAAATAAAAATCCAGTTCGGTTGATAAATGACGGAGATCTGAGATAACAAACATAAAAAAAAATCAACTGATTTGAGAACGTCCTCCGTTTTAGAAGTCGGTTAAAAAGCATTAAAAAGTTTAAGCAGTACTAAGGGTGGGTACACACGGCGCGTGCCGATGACGTGGGCAGGTGATGCACGGTTACGTCATCATCTGTAGGGTGGCCAGGGGTGCTCCACTTGGGGCTTCCGATTTTTTTAATCTTTTTAGAATTGCCCAAATGCATTACATTTTATTAGAAGCGGTGGTAGCCTAGTGGGAAAACGTCCGCCTTCTAATCAGAAGGTCGTGAGTTCAGATCCCAGTGCGGGCACGTACCAATGTGTTTCTTGTAAAAAATATGTACGTAATTACCACTCGCTTTTCGGTGAAGGAAAACATCGTGAGGAAACCCACATATCTACCCGAGAATTATTTCGGAGGTAGGTATGTTATCCACCAATCCGGACTGGGCCCCTGTGGTGGAATATGGCCTAACCCTCCTCGCGAAAGTGAGGAGAGACCCGTGCCCAGCAGTGGGACGTTATGGGTTGATGATGATGATGATGATTACATTTTATTTGAAGTTTTTTTTTTTAGCTTAAGTTTTTTTGAAATTTAAGTTTTTTTTTTTCTAAAATTGTTTTTGACAGCCCAAAATGGTGGCATCGGCGTTTCGTTTCAACTTTTAACTGCAATGCCTACGACTGCATTTCACATTGCACATTGCACATGTCAAGAGCTTGTTTGTCTCTTTTCAATGGTTTACGCAGTTTGTTTTTTTTCATAATCGAATGGCTACCCAGTCCTGTGAAATTTGCAAATTAGGTGTTACAGTGGAAGTTTTGTTTATACTTTAAAGTAATAACACGGGAAGGGGCAAGGTCTTTCTCGTGATGGTACGTGAATGCGCCTTCTTAACTGTTGCATTATCATCAAAATGTATCAATGCAAAGTTTGCATGGCTCTGTACAGCACCTATCAAACCGAAACCCAATATCGTTTGCACACTACGCAAAATATCCAAACCGTACCAAATCAGTCCAGTAACAAACAAAGGCTTCAAACTTCGAACACCTTTTTTGCGTCCGGGGTAAAATTTAAAACTGACCAAAATAAGTTCCAAGTGGAATAAAACACAATATCATAAAGGCAAAGGTGCATTTAATAGCAATTTGATTGATGTTTATTACAAGGGGGTAAACTGTACTCTTCACCCTCCCTGCACCAACTTACGAAAACGCCCACACAGCACCCTTATTCCGACGTAAAAGAGACTAATTCGGCATAGTTTTAATTAACTAAACTGTGATTATAAAATGGTAATTTATCAAAGGTACTGTCTGTATTGAAGAAGGAATTCTCTCGTGTGAATAGACTATTTAATTACAACACTGTTGCATTGCATTTGATTTTGTTTGACGCGGGAATTCTTATTGCAGTTTTGGAGTTTCATTTCGAAAGGTATGTCTGTATTTGACTGATTTGAAGTGACAGGGAGTGTGTCGAAGCAATATACGGCAATATCTATATATATAGATATTGCCGTATATTATATATATATATATATATATCTATATATATAAAAATGTTATGTTGGTTTGTGTACGCTTCCAAAACTCAAAAAGTTCTGCACCGATCGAGCTGAAATTTTAGCATGATATATAATCCGCATCAAGGATTGTTTTTATCTATTTTTTTCATCTGTGACATATCAGCGAATGTGCGAATGTGCCACGGCGAAGCGTGGCAGGGCACAGCTAGTTATTAAATAGATAGATAAAGTCTTTATTGAAACACCACAGAACAAAAAAAACTTACAAACTAGAACAAACAATGGGCGGTCTTATCGCTCCGAGCTATCTCTTCCAGACAACAAAGAGAACTGAAAAACAGAAATTTATCTTCGAAAAATAGAAAAAATAACAAATTGTTCCCTAAAATTACAGCCTAATAAATAGTATTTACACTGGCTATAATTAAAGAATTAGCTCTGTCGGCTCCACACGACTCTATTTAACTGGGTGTGACATTGACAGTGTGTACGGACCATTAAATCGACGGGTGATGCCCGGGGGCGCTCACTGTAGATACCCGTTTGTTGTTACTTTAGAATGGGTGTGAGAATACGTATGAACAAGTACATTATTTTTGCTTACTTGCAATAAATTATAGAAAAAAAATACAACAGTACAATGATTCGAGTTTTTTTTTTAGTTTTTATACAAAACATACACCCAAAACTCAAACTTAAATAATTAATTGCACAAATAATTAACAATACCCGACAATGGCGGAATCTACATTTCGTTCGAAGCAAAAATATATAAAAAAAAAGATAGATATTCTTTTAAAATATTCAAAATGATAAAAACGAGTGTGCTTTAGACCACACGACTGGAGTAAAACTTCCCTATGAGAGAAAGAGAGACGGAAAATGTGTGCTCGCACCTCCCTCTCTTGCCCCTACAGTAATATACAAAACGTAACTCTCTCTCCTTTTATCTTCACTAACTTATATCTCAATTCAACTTCCATTCGCCTCGCCCGATCACACTTTTCGTAACGCATTCACCAGTTTACTCCCCAAGTCAAGCGTGCGTAAAGAAGTTTAACTTCAAAAGCCTTGAAGGCTAAACGGACTATCTGGTGAATAGAAGAATAAAACAACCTCTTGTTACCCACGATCGTCATCGGTCGCTATAATATCTTTATTTCCAACTAGCTGTGCCCTGGCACGCTTCGCTGCGGCACATTCGCACATTCGCTGATATGTCACTGATGAAAAAATAGATAAAAACAATCCTTGATGCGGATTATATATCATGCTAAAATTACAGCTCGATCGGTGCAGAACTTTTTGAGTTTTTGAAGCGTACACAAACCAACATAACATTTTTATATATATAGATAACACTGTTACTTATTCTGTGACAAGCTAGACAAAATTAAAACTGAAACGATGTATCCGTAAACCATGACACGCATTATCCAAACATGCAATAAGGGCGCGTCCACACCCGCTGCGACCGCGCTAACGACCTGCGAATGGGGTGACCATTTGTGTGATTTTCTGTGGATATATCCTATATGTGGACTTAGGTTCATTCTCGGTCTGGTTTTGATATGGAGTAGCTCGGAATCTTAAAGATTCAAATGTAAAGAAATCAATGCAAAATTAAATAAAGAAATAAATTACAATTAGGAGTGCAGTTTCTCACTATGTGGAGACACAAATATACCAAATCTGTTGGATATTTTAAATTCTAGTTTCATAAAAACTATAAAATTCTTTAACATGAGGCCTTGACTAGGGTCCATGAATCCTAACCTAACTAAAATTATAAATGCGAATGTGAGTTTGTTTGTTTGTTACGCTTTCATGCCTTAATCACTTCACCGATTTAAAAAATTCTTTCACCAATGGAAAACTAAATTATCAACAGGTAACATAGATTATATTTTATCATCGTATTCCCACGGGAACGGAAACTACGCGGGCGAAAACCGCGAAGCGCAGCTAGTAAAAAGTAAATAGAAAATTATGCCGTTTCTAATAAAAAAATTATACCAATGTCCGGACTTTTTCAATTTCGACATGGTCATCTGCAGGGTGCCTGCAAAGGTTACAATAAACTTTACAATAATAAATAGATATTAACCGATTTAGCGGATTACGCTGACGGCGCGCGTGGCGCCGCGTGCTGCCGCGTGCTGACGCGTGCCCGTAGTTACGTGTGTACGGAGCTTTATAATGGTGGATATTAGTTGTTTGCACGGGGTGGGTTGATTGGTAAATTGAAAGGTTGTGATTGGTAAAGGTGGGAAGGGAAATTATAATTTAATTTTAACATTTTTAGAGAAAATATCTTTTAAAATTATTCTTTCCACTTTCATGACTCTAAAGACGGATCTACAGAATTAGACCCGTTTTTTTAGAAAAAAACAGTACGATCAAATCGAGGTACTTACTAAAGAAAGGCCAATTCAAAAGTATCTATAACCGGTGAACATGTATGAAGGGAGTCTGCAAGAACACAGAGAAACAATAAGAAACAATAAAAAAAAATGAAAATATGAATTTAAATCTTGAAAATTCAAGGCAAGCAAAAGGACAGGAATAGCAGAAATTCTCTGAGATCCCATAGAACGTCAACATCGCCAAGATGGCCGATCGTGACGTCTTGATAAATTAATTCATCCTTGATCAATAGACTGTAAACACACGGTAAGCTTCTCTGTCGTATCCGCTATATTCAAAGCGTGAAATATTAAAAATATAATGTTCGCAAATGAATTTGAAAACAGAATGAGACTGAAGATGAAACGTTATTGCGCAGATACTTATACGTAGCTACTTAATTAATAAGGCTATGAAGCCCGCCTCCATATTGGTTTGACTAAATCTTTCCTGAGTGTTTCTTTATTATTAATAGTTTTGACTATTTTTATCCCGAAAAAATGGATAGTTCGTACGGGAAAACGGAAATTCCGCAGGTGAAATTGGGGGGTGTAGCTAGTAATTACATGTTGACAAGGCTTTAACTTTTTTATTTTTGGAAAGATATTACGTTTGACAGTACAAGAGCCCACAGCTTTTCTGTACTGTGTTTATTTTTGTTTCTGGTGTACATTAAAGAGTTTTCTATTCTATTCTATATAGGTCCTTTAGTCCATGATGTGGGAACGAGCAGAACGCCGCGTTTCCACACGCAAATCTCGCGCGTATGTTCCGTTCTATTTCTGATCTGCACTATAGATAAACCTTCTATCCAACTATCCATAGCAACACAGCGCTCTCAATTAACTGGAGTAGGAGAGAGTGGCCTATTCTGTCGACGACATTGCTGGCCACTTAATTTTTGGTAAGTACTTCATGTTTGGTAGACTGTTCTAGTGCCTACCAAACTATACTGTAGCACCATAGTATTGTAGTAGGAGGCCTCTTCTGCAAGAGACCGCCTGGGGAAGTAACACACTTCCCAGATATTCAACCACCAAGCAGTAGTGTGCAAACATTACTGTGTTCCGGTTTGAAGGGCACTGTTTCCAACGAAATTACTGGGCATATCAGATTTTACAGCCGATGTCGATAGAGTGACGAGCGCAGTGCAGTGCCGCGCAAGATTTTGCAATGCAAAGTTCTGAGTGGCACTGTAACCGTTATGGGCAGGGGTAGCGCTTACCAAAATATAGCTATATACACCAAGAGCAGCTTATCCGTGCTTTGGAGAGCTAGTTAAGCCATTTATTGTTAGCAGTCCTTAAGCCACGTCAGAAGACACTGGGCAGCCTAACAAACTCTGACAGCAGAAGCCGGCACTACCACATTTAACAAACATTAAATCAAATAACTGAGATGTCCTAGAACTAAGTTTTTCGATAAATTACACTTATTTTAACAGCTTCAGTGCTGAAAACACAGCCGTCGTGTTTTTCTTAGCTTGCCGCGAGTGCGTGACACCACAACTGTTGCGTTTGTTGTATGGGAAAACACTATGGAGTGTGCAGAGCCGCACCCGTGGCTAAACAAGAAAATCAGCTCAGCAATAAAAGTGTTAAGTTACCATATCAGTCTAAGTTCCTCCATTGAAACCTCATCGTTCCTCGATATCGAATCATGTTTATCCTAATCGATAACACAGTCAGCGATCAGCATGGAGAATGGTAACTGAACTGGACCATGGTCGCAGTTCCTGATTCTTTAGTTAATAATTAAAAAAAAACCTCATCATCATTATCATCAACCCATATCGGCCCACTGCTGAGCACGGGTCTCCTCTCACTTTCGTGAGGATTAGGCCTTAATCCACCACGGGGGCCCGGTCCGGATCGGTAGATAACATACCTACCTCCGCAATAGTGGGGCCTCACCACGAACAGTTTTTAAATCTATCCAGTTTAAAGCCTTAAACTGAACTGCCCTGCTAACTGTCACCACCAATATCGCTCGGCGTTCATAAGTCGACCAGAGACATTTATCCAAAGAGATCGTAACAATTTGTTTGCATTTATGGGAGTTTATATAGCTCCATCATTCTCTTTTGCTCTCATTCTCATCAGTCTATTTTTGAGTGACGTCACGTCACGTTTGTCATTTATGAGTGTGTGGTGCCAATCTAGGCCGTTCTGTTTAAGGCCTTAAAATGAACTGCATGGAATAAGAATAAGTACGTGGTTACCCCCCTTATCTAACATATACTAATATAATAAAGCTGAAGAGTTTGTTTGTTTGTTTGTTTGTTTGAACGCTAGGATCTCAGGAACTACTGGTTGGAATTGAAAAATTATATTTGTGTTGAATAGTCCATTTATCGAGGAAGGTTATAGGCTATATAACATCACGTTAGCACCAATAGGAGCGGAGCATCGATAAGGAATGTGGCAAAAACGTGGAAAATATATTGCTTTTAGGAGAGTTATTGCGGGAAAACTTGAATTATGCGGGTGAAACAGCGAGGCGCAGCTAGTGTACAATAAAGTATTTTCTATTCTATTCTATGTGTTATTTTATTTTTGTCTATAGAAATTGCCTACCTGGGTGGCAACTACAACCACACACCATTAAACCACCATAGACGCCATAACCACACCCTTTGTTCCCATATTAAAGCTAAAAGTTCTGAATTCAAATGTGTAACGGACCGGAAGCGGCGCCGGCGCACGGTAGCCGGCTGATACGCCACTTAGCGGGTAGCTGTGAAAATGGTATGTGAACTGCGGTAGGCGTACAGGGTGATACCAATCTATTCTGTGATGATTCTTCTCGGTGCAACGATTTAACACGTTCACTGCTGAACCTTTTTCTTGAAGTAATACTTCTTTACGCACGCTTGACTTGGGGAGTGAGCTGGTGAATGCGTTACGAAAAGTGTGATCGGGCGAGGTGAACGGAAGTTGGAAGGGAGATAAAAGTTAGTGAAGATAGAAAGATTTCGTATATTTTTTAAATATCTTTTATTTTTTTTTTCAAATATTTTTTTATTTTAAGTAGTACTTCTACTATGTGTCCCAGTACATTATTTTATTGTTATTGGCGTTTTTGAAAATCTTAACACAACGTGCGTGTTTACTGTTTACTGGCGTTATGTCGTAATTAAACTCAATCAGCTGTGCGGGCGCACACAGCTGTTGTGATAGAATTGTCAATACAGCAATGCGGGTTCGCGAGCCAGCCGTGTTTTAGATTGCCTTAAAATTATAAAAAAACACAAACGTGTGTGTTTTCAGCAGTTAATGAGTAAAAATGAAATATCTGGACACCTACTATAATGTAAAATCCATAGTGGAAAAAATCCATAAAACATTGTGGAATTATTTTAAGTGGCATTTTTTTCAAAAAGGAGAACAAAAACTTTTTGGATTATTTTCGTTTTAAGGAAAGGTTACAACTGGCTATGCCGCTGATTTTGCGGATATTCATAAGCAGCGTCGACTAGTTACCACCAGATGTGGCGTTTGCTTGTTTGCCACCAGTAATATAAAGAAAAATTTATGAGTGGAATTTTTTTACTCAAACTACAGCGCGTCACTGTTTGGATCACCCTGTACAGGTGTAAATGAACCGCGCACGCCGCTCCGTTTTCACACATACACACGTCAGGGTTATTTTCCTACTCTCCGCTATTTGAGTCTGAGTCCATCCCTGACTGTGCATTGCTTAATATTTGAAGAGTTCAGAACTCAAAACCCTTTACCAAATCACGACAATGATGTCAAAATTAATAAAAAAAAAGATTTAGAAAAATTACTCTTGTAAGACATTACAAGTAAAAGTAAAAAGTTAACCTTTGGGTACGGAACCCTAAAAAACATATCTTCTTCTTTTGAAGGACTCATAAGACCTTGGCTAAGAACGTAGCCAAATTCACCGCGTTGTCTGATGCCGCAGTAAGTTCCTCTCCTGTGCAGGATGTAGGGCGCGAGGGGTATGACAGCCGGTGAAACATGGTTTGTTTTAGAGTTCCACGGCTACAATGCTCGAGAGATTGGTCTATGAGCCCCCATTTGGCCCAGTTGTGCCCGCAGCGGCTGGTCTGGGTCCGGAAACGGTTGAGGGATTTCCATATTGGCCACTGCCGACTAATACATTATGAAATGTGCAAACATTACTGTGTTCCGGTTTGAAAGGCACTGTTCAAAGTGCAATACCTGAGAATGTGAGACTTTGGATTAAAAGCAAGGCAACATTTTAGAATTTAAAGTTCTGGATGGCAATGTTACTGGCACTTACCATCAACCGAACGGCCTGCAAATTAGTCAGTCATTTTTATACAAAAGCCTGTGTTTTTTTCTTAAATATGGTATACTTATTACGTTTAAACTTTACACTAGCACCAAATTTACAAGCAAACTTCAGTTTGGCACCTCCGTTGTTACGTGCGAGCGCGAAACGTGGCGGTGACCATCAGGAAAACGACCTGCACGTCTTGTCAATCAGTTTTATAGATATAAAGTTTTTCTTAAAAGATGCCGGCAGTTTTCCCTCTAGGGCCGGTTCCACTAAAGTAAAACCTCGGTTTAGATCTCTGCTCAACAAATCGTCGCCTGCGAGGGCCGCACCCCATCTATAAATCAGGAGCTCCATGATTTAATATTAATGATGTTTTAACCTTAGTGATTTATTTGATTTGGTCTAAGTGAAGAGAGGTTGGTGAAAATTCTAATTTAAAAGTTCTAAGTTAACTGGACTGTTAACACTTTCACTGCTGAGCCGATTTGCTTGTCTAGCCACGGGTGCGGCCCTACACGCTCCATAGTGTTTTCCCATACAACAAACACAACAGTTGTGTTTTACCGCACTTTGTTGTATGGGAAAACACTATGGCGCGTGCAGAGCCGCACCCGTGGCTAGACAAGCAAAACGGCTCAGCAGCCAAAGTGTTAAAAGTTAGAACGACAAACATGAAATAAAATTTCATTTCAATCGTTCGATCATATCATTTTTTTACCAGAAATATGCCTTTATTTCGATTGTTTAAAATACATCACTCCCTTTTTTCCCTTCTTTATACTAGGAACACATAAGTGTGTAGTTAGCCCTGAGAGATCTCCGCGAAATATATTTATCTATTTATTTATTTATTCTTTAGCACACAAATGGAGTACAAGGAGTACTTAATGCTAAGTAGCATTGTCTACCAGTCATCCTGGAGGTGTAAATAAAATATAATGATGTAGCTAGCAAGCCCGCTGCGCGCTTCTCCCTCGACAAAGTTTACAATAATCCCGTAGACCCAGCTCCCCTGTTTTTGTTTATTGCTAATAAGCTATCGCGAGCTATCTGGGGGCAAATTGCCTGTATCTCGCAGGGAAATTTTTGACCTCTGTTTTTGGCGTTGTTATTAGAAAAGGGCAATTTCTTTTGCCGCGAAGTTAAGAACGGTACTAGGGGTACAGGAAATTGGTGGTAAAATAAAGGGAACGGTACGCCTTACAGAAAATATCAAGGAAGAACGGTGTTGATTATTGTTTTACTTGCGTTTAAGGCCTAAACTACACGTGTGGTTCTTCCGCCCGGGTAATCCGCTCCTGGACTGGATTAGATGCAATTTAATATTAAAGTTCAATGGGGTATACTAAACAATACTGTGTTCCAGTTTGAAGGGCACTGTTTCCAGCGAAATTACTGGGCATATGAGACTTTAGAGCCGATGTCTCAGGTTGAGGAACGCAGTGCAGTACCGCGCATGATTATGCTATGCAAAGTTCTAGGTGGCACTGTAACTGTTATGGGCAGGCGTAGCGCTTACTATCAGGCGAACGTCTTGCTCGTCACGAGAATTGGAGGATGAGTATCTGGCAAAGGTGTGGTACTTCCGCAGGCGGTCTCAGGTAAAGTTTTTCCTCTAATAGGCAAGCTTTTGTATGGATATTCGAAGCTCAAGGTGTGCGGTAAGTATATGTTATATTATCTAGCCTACTTGGCTCTGTTGCTTTCAAATAACAGTATACAATAGTAGGTAATACACGTATCTTTATTTCCTATCAGCTTTCCCCCAAAAGGCTTCGCACACACCCATGTTCAGTTCAAAAAGCGTTAAAACAAAAATGTCGCATCCTTCTGTAAATTGTTCTCGAATATGGAAGCACTTCATTTTGAAACAATTTCTCTGTTTGTTCTGATGTTCTGTGAATATGACATTTTTAATGGAAACGAGGGCATTGACTCCCAACCTCTACTCTCACCTCTCCTCTCGTTGACTTCTTTGTCAAAGTCAAAGATATTTAGTCACATAGTCCCCAAAAGGGCACTCGTGAATGTTCACTGACTTTCAACCGGATTCGGAACACTTCCAACTGAGAAGAATAGACAGGAACCTTAGAGGTCTTGGTAAGGGGTATTTAAAGGGGTATTTTTTTTAAGAATACTTAGGATATGGAATAGCTAATAAATAGGTCACTTAATTATTAAATATCCAACTTTTTCCAAGCTGGCTTCCCTTCACAACTGTGGTGTTAGCTGTATGGGAAAACACAACGGTGTGTGCAGATCCATAACCGTGGCTAGACAAGAAAATCGGCTCAGCAGTTAGTGTTAAACTCTGCCTGCGCTCACCATCGCTTACTTCACCAGTATCTCTGAAACAAACTATTTCAACATATACCTACCTAGTCGGGGCATTGGCGGCTTTTAACACTTGTCGGTATATCACGCGTGGAGGTGCGAACAGCATAGCAAATAAAAAGCTGTTTGCTGACGAAACTGGAGCGACGAGCTGCCCCGACTAGGTAGCCAGTCTCTTGGAATACGTGAATTAAGTCTTTGACACACTAGACACCACGTACACTCGACCAAAGTCGATTTGATAACTCACGCCAGCGTTGCCAGACGCCCCGATTTTGGTAGGCCTTCCCGATTTTTAAATCATAGTTAAATATCCCGCGCGGCACAGGCTCCGTCTCGCTTTTCGAGGATACCTCTACCAACCGTTATTTTTTTATTCAGAAGGCGAATAAGACTCAACTATTTCACGATAGGGTAAATCTGATTTCAATAATTATATTTCACTCAAAAAGTTCCAAAATCCGGACTTGGCAAAAAAAAAACAGGCAACGCTGACTCACACGTATAACACTTCTGACGTATCAAACATTAAAAAAAAATACAGTCGAATTGAGAACCTCCTTCTTTTTTGAAGTCGATTAAAAATACGATCTGCGCCTCTTCTACTATTATTCCACAGGAACCGTCGGTTTTTACAAGATAAAAAGTATCCTATGTTCTTTTGCAGGACTTAAATTATCTGTATACTAATTTTCATCAAAATCCGTTTAGCCGTTCCGGCGTGAAGTGTGAACAAACACACATATAGTTAGGGGTTAGGTTCTATTTAAGTGAGGGGGCGTCGCTAATGTAGACTAAACACATTGTCTCAGTGTCACAGAATCTACGAATTTCTGCGACAGAATGGACTAATGAAGTTTCTATGTAGCAATACATCGTAGTGTACCGATGTGTGTAGAGACTAGAGACAAATGAAGTGTCCGCTTGTCTCTGGGGGTTACATTACTCTGCGGATTCTGCGCTGTAGGGTTGTCAAGGGCTAAGTTATTTGGAAGAAGTTCGTGAAGTTAAAGTTACTTTTAAAGTTGGTAAAGTTAAAGTTAAAGTTAATTTGAGTTACATTTTATTAAAAAAATATATTAATTTCCTCCTCACGAAAGTGAGGGGAGACCCGTGCCCAGCAGTGGGACGTTATGGGTTGATGATGATGATTAATTTCTTATTCGTTTTTGGTTATCATGTTTTCCGTCTTCGTTTTTTAGAACTTTATGACATGGACTGGTTTATTGCTTGATGATAAACGCGTGTTTCTCGTATTTCCATTTGGCATTTTCCGAACGTAAGCTATATAGTTTTTGTTTTGTAATAAAACATTTAATTATTTATATTTTTACTCCTTGATTTTTTAATTTTTTGTTGTTTTTATTTTTTCATCAGTTAATTTCCTTCAAACTGAGTCGTTGTGTAAAGAAAAAATACAAGAAAATATTTGCAGTCTTATACCTCACCACGTATGAAGGGGGGGGGGGGGGGGGGGGGGGGTGTTCCCAGGTGTGTGTTAAAAGAAACACGGGATTAATGGTGGCCCCTTACATGTGTTGCTTACATCCTTTAAAGCTTCAGAAACAATCGTTATAATAATTCGCAGTAGTTTCGTATTATTAACAGACATGTGCAAGTTGACAGCCCTACGCTTGTGCAGTGCACTCGCGGGGCGCGCGGCCTCGCGGGACCGCGGACACGACTACGCTATTATAACGTCACATTATACACACCTTGCGTGACAGCCCTAGATGTAGTTATTTATTTAGCTTATAATAGCGCATAAAAGATAAAACAAGTAGCTAAAGTACGACTAAGAAACATAATTACTAACTGTGGACGATACGAAACCACTTTAGTTAGTAAAACCTTTTTGTTATTCAATTATTGTAAATACGAATGGAACAAAAATCGATAACAAAAAACGTCTCACTTTTTTGTCTTCGCTGTCTAAATTTCTATACTTTTTTTGTCTAAGCTTTTCCACAAATATTTTAATGTTATCTTCGGTGCTGGTTTCATTCGAAGGAGACCTGCATCAGTCTTCTACAAATGTGATGTAGTGTACTACTCAAGTAGTATGACGTACAAAGCGCTTTTTTCAGGCGAAATGTCCAGTCGTGGCGATGCCGCCGACGGAGCATGTATGTAACGCTATTGTAGACGATTGAAGAACACCTTAGGGTTGTTTTTATCTATAGTGCTCAGTTCGTACTTTTGTATTTAAACTAATTTTGTTTTTTTTTTATTCAGAGGTAGATTTATTATAATTTGTTATCGAAAATAAACTGAAATTTACATGATGATATTAAAATGTTACTAATCTGGTGATATACATGTAAACTTTTAAAACTCGAATAAGAATTTAATTAGCACGCGCTTATTTTGATGTAAAAAATCTAACTAAAAAATATATATTTTTAATTGAAGCTCCATCTATCAAGTTTTAAAAACTATTTATTAGGCAACTTAAGTAGAGTGCAAGCTGTTAGAGCTACTCACCGCTAGATGGCACTAAAAGCTGTTAAAAAAGTACAAACAAGTTAGGTGCACAAGAGTAGAGATGACGCTAATTTAAATCAACAGTAGTACGGCTACTCGCCACTAGATGGTATCTAAGCTGTATCCAAAAAAAATTTCAAAAAATATTCTAGAAACTTTATTTAAAATGTACACCTTGTTTCTTTTTCTTTTTAAGATATAAAATGTAACACAGGAATTCTTTGGAGAACGAAAACACCTAACATTCACCCGCTCAAATCAAACTCTTCCAGAAAACCTTCAAAAATCTTAGATGGAAAGACACACCGCAGACTAACACGGTAGTCGCATCGAATATTTATCTATAAAACAATCGTTCTCTGTGGCGCTTGGATGATAAGTTGATAACAGATAGGCGCTATCAAACACAGAATCTGTGTCAACTGCCTCCGTGCCGCAGATATATCGCACGTGCTCGCGCGAGCGTGAACCGCACGTAGCTCTATTACTAAATCGTGCGTGTGCATCGCATTTACATGGCTGCTTGTATTTCTGACGTGGACATATCTTTCTTTCCTTTTTGATGTAAAACTCCTTTACGCACGCTTGACATGGGGAGTAAGCTGGTGAATGCGTTACGAAAAATGTGATCGGGCGAGGCGAAGGGAAGTTGAGAGGAAGATATAAGTTGGTGAAGAGAGAACGAGAGAGGGTTACGTTTCGAATACATTTTAGATTTTTTTTTTATTTTTTAGTCGAATCTTTATTTCTACTATGTGTCCCAGTACACATTTCGTTTTTATTGTCTGTATTGTCAGTTTTGGCGGGAAACCGAAATATGATGTGATAATGTGTATGGATGGATGTTTGTCACTCCTTCACGCAAAAACTACTGAACTGATTTGGATGAAATTTGGCATACATATAGCTTATTACCTGCCACATAGGATACTTTTTATCCCGTAAAAATTCTGAAAAACCGGTTCCCTTCGCATAATCTTCCATAATACCACGGGCGCACTTATGCACTAAACATACGAAGCCAAAACGAAAAAAAACTAAATAAACATCTCAACCATGCTAAAACTTCCCCATAAAAGCCTCACGACATGACCAAACCTGGCGTACGCCTAATAAATCTTGCAACACGTAATCCCACGAATCTCTACCCACATTTGGCATTACACACAGTAGTCCTTAGTGCGTATACAATACAGAAGGCACAGTGTTCGCTATTGCAAAATTTAACACGTGGATTTAGGTACCATATATGGTTATTGCGAATGCGTGTCAAGGTAGTCGGGAGTGCGCTTCTGTAACTAGAGCATAGAATCTTTGATGTTAGTAAGTTTTTGTAAGAAGGTTCCCAATATTAAGCTTCTCATAGCTATACAAACTGCTCTGTAACTATTTATGTGTACAATTATTACTGTGTTCCGGTTTAAAGGGCATTGTTTCCAGAGAAATTACTGGGCATAAGACTCTCAGCCATATATAATACTAGCTGCGCCCCGCGGTTTCACCCGCGTAGTTCCTGTTCCCGCGGGAAAATGGGGATAAAATATAGCCTACGATAGCATATACATACGAAACTTCCATATTTTCATCCCCTATTTCAAACCCTTCCAATGCTTTTTCGCATTAAGAAGTACCCTATGTCCTTTCTTAAGCTCTGGACTATATCTGTACCAAATTTCATTTCAATCGTTTCAGTAGTTTAGGCGTGAAAGAGCAACAGACAGACAGAGTTACTTTCGCATTTATAATAATATACTAGCTGTACCCTGGCACGCTTCGCTGTGGCACATTCGCACATTCGCTGATATGTCACTGATGAAAAAAATAGATAAAAACAATCCTTGATGCGGATTATATATCATGCTAAAATTTCAGCTCGATCGGTGCAGAACTTTTTGAGTTTTTGACGCGTACACAAACCAACATAACATTTATATATATATAGAAGTAGGGAACTAGGTATAGCAAAAAACTAACAGCTCCTATACTGCCCTGCCTATACTAAATGTTGATTAGACAGTGAATCCCAAGAAACAGTTTAAAACGTCACCAATGACGATATAAAGATGATTAAGTACATCTGTAATAACGGGTTACGATTTAATAGCTACAGCGTTACAATTAATATTGCTATCTTCAACTTACGTTACATTATAGAATTACCATTGCATCACGCCTATCTGTAACAAGAGGACAGAGGTAGGGTGACCATGAGGAAGGTTTCTCTACGGACTTATATATTTACAAGCTTTAGTCCGCGCGGACTACAGTTAATCACGATAGAATGCATCCTAAGTAGCTATTATGTATCCTATATGGGCGCTGTTGAGCTCCCGCGGTTTTACCTGCGTAGTTCCCGTTCCTGTAGGAATACGAGCATAAAGTGTAACCTATGTTAAACGCTGATAATGTAGCTTTTTATTGGTGAAAGAATTTTTATAATCGGTTTGGTGGTTTAGGCGTGAAAGCATAACAAACAAAATCACATTCGAATTTATAATATTAGTTTTTTTTAATTAATTACACGGGCGTGGCCAATTATAATGTATGATTTTACAATATACAAGAGATAAGAAAACTCTTTATGGTACACCAAAAAAATAAACACAGTACAGAGAATTAACAATACACATATAAAATTATTCACATACATACACACGTATATACATATTTACATATATATTTTATATGTATCTATATATATAAAAATGTTATGTTGGTTTGTGTACGGTTCAAAAACTCAAAAAGTTCTGCATCGATCGAGCTGAAATTTCAGCATGATATATAATCCGCATCAAGTATTGTTTTTATCTATTTTTTCATCAGTGACATATCAGCGAATGTGCCACAGCGAAGCGTGGCAGGGCACAGCTAGTATTACATGTTTATAAACTTGATTTGCAGTTCTACATATACCCGAGAGTTATTAATGTTATTATAGAGGTACGTTTGCTATTCACTAATCCGGACAGGGCCTCCGTGGCGGATTAAGGCCTCAACCTTCTCACAAAAGTGAGGGGGGACCCGTGCTCAGCAATGGGCCCATATGTGTTGTTGATAAAATTCCTGAAGCATGGCCACCCCAGCCCACTTTCATGTCCGGAGGCCAGTGCCAGATGAAAGTAACACTCTTATGGTGCACATAGCTTTTTATTTTAGGTACCCACTGGAGTACGTATACTTGGTGAAATAATTTCGAATGATTCGATAACTCGGTTATCAATGGATCAGGTTAGATGCTATAATATTATCATTGGATTAGGTTATTATTATATTGTATCCACTATGACATAATTTTTGTTACGAAAATTGAATGAATGCCATCTCCGTAGTTTTTCTATTTTTTACTAGCTGCGCTACGCGGTTTCTCCCGTATTACTCAAGTTTTCCCGCAATCATCATCATCAACCCATAACGTCCCACTGCTGGGCACGGGTCTCTCCTCACTTTCGTGAGGAGGGTTAGGCCATAATCCACCACGGGGGCCCAGTCCGGATTGGTGGATAACATACCTACCTCCGAAATAATTCTCGGGTAGGTATGTGGGTTTCCTCACGATGTTTTTCTTCACCGAAAAGCGAGTGATAATTACGTACATATGTTTTACAGAAACACATTGGTACGTGCCCGCACTGGGATTTGAACTCACGACCTGATTGGAAGGCGGACGTTCTCCCACTAGGCTACCACCGCTTTAACTCCCGCAATAACTCTTTTAAAAGAAATATATTTTCCACGTTTTTGCCACATTCTTCATTGATGCTCCGCTCCTATCGGTCGTAGCGTGATGTTATATAGCCTATAACCTTCCTCGATAAATGGACTATTCAACACAAAAAGAATTATTCAATTCGAACCAGTACTTCCTGAGATCCTAGCGTTCAAACAAACAAACTCTTCATCTTTATATATTAGTATATATATAGATATAGATTTGAATGAAGAGACGACCAATTCACCACCTAATGGTAAGCGCTAAGCCTGCCCATAACAGTTACAATGCCACCCAGAACTTTGCATTGCATAATCTTGTAACTGCACTGCGCTCGTCACCCTGAGACATCGGCTATTGGTGCTACCTTCTACGAGCTCTTTTTTAACATGTTCACATGCATGCCCCACCGATAGGTCATTTGAGTTACATCGTGCATGCCCCGTATATGGGGCATGAGTCCTAACTAGTTTAAATGCTAGTAAAATTGAACACGTAATATATCCACTTTTAGAGATATGCATGTGTGAACATATTATCTATCGGAACATAATATCTACAATTTGCGATTGCACGTGAAGGCTCGTCTCTTTAATGTTAGATACATGGTAAATGTATTGAAATTAATCTGTTCGCGAATTAAATCCGTTTTTTGGGGTTCCGTTCCTTAAAAGGAAAAAGAAACCATTATAGGACCACTTTGTTGTCCGTGTCTCTCTGTCTATATTTTTTTTTTATTTAACTGAGTGGCGATACGAGCTAGTCGTTTATCTCATGGTAAGCGCTACGCCTGCCCATAACAGTCACGGCACCACCCAGAACCTTTCATTGCATAATCTTGTAACTGCACTGCGCTCGTCACCCAGAGACATCAGCTCTAAGGTCTCATATGCCCAGTAATTTCGCTGGGAACAGTGCCCTTCAAACTGAAACACAGTGATGTTCGCACACTACTGCTTGGCGGATGAATATCTAGCAAAGGTGTGGGCCTTCCACTACTCTTCACGGAACCCTGCACGGTGCGTGGTCCGACACGCACTTGGCTGGTATTTCGGTACAAGTCGTTAAGTATAAGTATGGGTTACGTAACAGAAACTCGGCCGCGCGGGAGTGGCGAAGAAAGTTTCATGTTTACTTATTAGCGTGGCCGCTGTGTTAGAGATGGCCGACTCCGACACGTTTAGACAATCGAATGAATCGCTTTCGGTGCTAAATTACAATCGAATCTACAAACATCTCGCTCGCCGACCATCGAGATTTTTGAAGTTAAACTTCTTCACGCTTGCTTGACTTGGGGAGTAAGCTGGTGAATGCTTTACGAAAAATGTGATCGGGCTAGGCGAGCGGAAGTTGAGATGGAGATATAAGTTAGTGAATATAGAAAGAGAGAATTACGTTTCGTATATTTTTTTTAATATCCTTTGTGATTTTTTTTGTTTTTATTTATAATTTCTTAGTTGAAATTTTGCCTCAAAATTTCCTGTTTCCAACTCAAACCATATTCAGTTCCTTATTACAATAGTTGATCAAAATGATCAAATTTGATTTATTTTTCTCTATATTAGTGAGGCCTAAGTGTTTGACTCGTAAAATTGCTTTATTTTCTTCTACTTACAATAAATTCTTCGAGTTTTGATTCACTGCTAGAGAAAATAATCGAGAGCTATCAAAATGTTTAAACAATCGAGATAATCGAGACAATCGATTAATCGATCGTCCATCTCTAGTGAGCATAGACTAGTTGGCATATAAGGTTTAGACCAACGAGGATCTTGCATATGTCCATATATTTAGTTTTAATGTGAAATGCTATTTTAAGAGTTTGTAAAGTTACGAAATTAGAAACTAAAATTAGAAAATAAAAGATGATAGAAAATAAAATTAGAATTATGATTATGCAGACTGAGTTTTGTAGAAAATAAAGATTTTGTTGAAAAATATAGGAATAGAAAACCCTATTGTTACATCAAAAGGAAATAACATACATAAAAATAACAGGAGGTAAATATAAGGTAATTTTTATTTTATTTGACTAAGTGATGAGATGAGCAAATCGTTCTCCTGATGGTAAGCGCTACACCTGCCCATAACAGTCACAGCACCACCCAGAACCCTGCATTGCATAAACCTGCGCGGCACTGCGCTCGTCACCCTTAGACAGCGGCTCTAAAGTCTCGTATGCCCAGTAATTTCACTGGAAACAGTGCCCATCAAACCGGAACACAGTAATGTTTGCACACTACTGCTTGGTGAAAAAATACAAATACAAATACATATTCAGTTTCCCACTTCCCGCAGAAACTTAGTGGTCTGCTTGATGGTAACTAAAAAGAAGCCGACATCAACCACAGATGTAGAAGATCATGAGATTGCGACAGGTGTTGGACGCGCTGGAATGCGGACCCTGACATAGACTAAGAGTCCGAATTAACAGCTCGGACACTTCATACAAATAACGGATTTGATATTATTCGCGGTATGCCTCTTCTGCAAGCGTCCAACTACGGAAGCGTCCACACCTTTGCCGGATATTCATCCGCCAAGCAGTAGAATACAGACATTACTGTGAGGGCACTGTTTCCAGCGAAATTACTGTGCATATGAGAAATTGAAACCGATGTCTCAGGGTGACGAGCGCAAGGCAGATCTGCACAAGATTTTGTAATGAAATGTTCTGAGTGGCACTGCAGCTGTTACGGCCTGGCGTGGCGCTTACCATCAGGTGAACGACTTGCTCGTCACGTTATTTAGCAACATAAGAAGAAACTTAGACATACCTCTTAATATGTACATGTAAGTATTAAAGATACTACACTACCAAACCAAAAGACAACCAGCTAGATAGTATAAAGGTCCATATTAACCCGTTTGTCTATATTGACTGACCCCCCGATTGCCCTCCAGATTGCGGGTAGAGGTGCGGGGAAGCGGATCGCGGGGGGTGGAGAGTGTCCATTCTGTATTTATTACTCTGTTATCTGTGGCGAGATGCTGCGAAGAAAGCTATGAAACCTTACGTAACTCGCACAAGATGCTATGTTAACAGGCGATAGGCACAGGCCTTTTGGTTTTCAACTGCCCAATACCCTATTTATAAGTTTCCAAAAATATTGCATGTGTCCCATGTTTCATAGTCATGTTATTTGTATATAGTGGTAGATCGTTTGAAGGGCACTGTTTCCAGCGAAATTACTGGGCATATGAGACTTTGGAACCGATGTCTCAGGGTGACGCAGTGCAGTGCCGCATAAGATAATGAAATGCAAAGGTCTGGGTGGCGCTGTAACTGTTATGGGCAGGCGTAGCGCTTACCATCAGGTGAACGACTTTCTCGTCTTGTAACTCAGTAAATTAAAAAAAAAACACGTTTTGACTATTCACAGGAACCGCATATTTATTAAAAACTAGCTGTGCCCTGCCACGCTTCGTTGTGGCACATTCGCACATTCGCTGATATGTCACTGATGAAAAAAATAGATAAAAACAATCCTTGATGCGGATTATATATCATGCTAAAATTTCAGCTCGATCGGTGCAGAACTTTTTGAGTTTTTGAAGCGTACACAAACCAACATAACATTTTTATATATATAGATCCAAGTTTTTTTTTTATTCCGTCTAGCCAATGCGGGGTCCGGGGTACTGTTTCGGTCGTATGTATGTATGTTATGTTGTACATTCTTGTGGCGGATCCTAAACGGCTTGATGGATTTTGATAAATGTGGTATCGATGGATTCTTCATTATCACGAGAGTTTCATAGGCTATATTAAAATTACCAATAAATATTAGGGTATGTTCCAACTGCCTCCTTTTTATGCGTGCCGGTCTGATTTTGCCGTTACTCTACACCGATTTTCAACCTTTACAGAACAGTAAAATTAACGTTCTCTGATTATTATTTAGTCTTTCTAAAACTATGTCGTCTGTGGTGAATGAAATTAAAATTTATAAAACCTTTCTTTTTCCCAGGAAATATAAAAACTCTTCTCATGGAGATTAAATAAATTATGGAAAAAACTTCTACCTATGTCAAGAGGGTGCCGCTACACAGGGACGGACTCTGCCTATTGATATATTTATTCAAGAATAAAGAATAGAGTTGATGGATGGGATGGTTTAGTATAAGGTACTATAAGGTTTGGTACTTACCTATATTAAATTTGTTTTTTTTTAATTATTCATTTTTATTCCTTCATTATCAATGAGAGCTTTTCAAAATCATCTTCAGTAAAGCTTTCAGTGTGAAAAATAGATGGCGTCATTTTTCTGGGTATCAAATGTCAAAAGGTGTCAATGTCATTGTCAAAAATTAAATCATAAATCAACGGCATATTTGTTGTGGTTAGTCATAGCTCGGATGTTAATTAAGTTACGCAGAATATGGTTTATGCATTTGTCTTTTATGACATGATCGTAATCTATATATATAAAAATGTTATGTTGGTTTGTGTACGCTTCAAAAACTCAAAAAGTTCTGCACCGATCGAGCTGAAATTTTAGCATGATATATAATCCGCATCAAGGATTGTTTTTATCTATTTTTTTCATCAGTGACATATCAGCGAATGTGCGAATGTGCCACAGCGAAGCGTGGCAGGGTACAGCTAGTAATGTTATAAAATTGTTACGTTTTTGTGAAACAGAGTGAGACTTTTAATGTTTATTTTCAAATAACTGTATGCTATAATTCTTTAACTCGTTCGCTGCTGAAAACACAATTGTTGTGTTTTTCATAACTTACCGCGTGTACGGGAAAACACGACTATTGAGTTGGCGGTACGGGAAACAACGTTGTGTGCAGTCCGTAACCATGGCTAGACAAGAAAATCGGCTCAGCAGTCAGTATTAAATGTTTTCTTCGATTGTTGTAATTGATTGTGGCGGTTTTTAATAAATAATTAAGTTATGACTAACCGCATATGACCGGGTTTCTATAATTGAAAAAAAATAACAAGAATTCTCCAGTAACCGTCATTAAATGGTTATAATTTTATGGTCATGCTACCGTTATTACTGGTAATATAATATGGTTTCATTATGGAGTAATTAATTAAAAGCTCCCATCATTATAATTTGCTGTGATTAGTTATATTATTTTAGAAGTTAATTTAATATGAATCACTGTAACCTATTGAGTTTATCATCGTCATTATCAATGAGCATATTATATCACCACACACACACACACACACACAGACACGCACACACACACACACACTTACACACTCTACTGATCTTCACTCAGAGAGAGTGGATTTGGAGGTTCTTCGATATATCTGTTTCTTACCTTTTTTGGGTAACGGCATAATATCTGAAAATAAAAAAGCTAGATAGCTCGTAGGCTCTATGAATTAAGTTTGGAGTGCAGCGCTAGGATTTGAACCGAATGCTGTCGGATTATGAAGCGTACGTGTGATCGATCGGCGAAAATGTCATCACACAAACAACCTAATAAATTAATACTATCTCTCATCATCATCATCATCATCAGCCTATATTCGTCCATTGCTTATCACTGTATCGGGTACTAAAAAAACAAATTAAAAAAAAAACACCGTAAGGCACTACATACACTAAAAAGCTAATAAAACAAAACGATTATTGATATGTTTTTGCTACCTACTAATCGGTCTGAAATCGATTTCGGTTCAATTTACCAATTTCGATAAAATTTATATGGGACCACCTCTGAAGTATGACTTACAGACCAAAAAAACAATAATTCCAAATCAATTCATTATTGGCTGAGTAATAGCGTACTAATAATGCAATAAAAAGATACAGTCATATTGAGATCTTCCTCATTTTTTGAAATAGGTTAAAAAGGGGTCTGTCGTGCCCTTAAATAAAACATTTTCAAGAAAAAGCGTATCAAATTTGCAAAAATAAATTACATATAACGTAAAGTAGGTCATGTTACATGTTTAGTCTCTCCGCAAAGCTTCCTCAAAATCCATTCAGCCGTCTTAATTGGGCAACAAAGGTAACATTTGCACACAAAGCACTATAAATTCGACCATACAATTCATAAGGAAATCTACCCAGATACATAACAACAATTCAGTCATACAATCAAACTATACAATTGCAATTGCAATTGCAATTAACTTTGTTATTGGCCAATTCTGAAGATGATTCAAGCTGGTTGATTTCGTAATATCATCACTTGATTATAACTTAACGCGCCTAAACCACCTGTCCTTACTCCGCACCTGTACAAGAGATAGTAAGCTTAGCTTCAACGTCAGTTCGAAGTCACCGCTCAGTGTTCGCTCAGACTCGGCAGTGAAAGCACGACTTGACCACCACTTAACTCTAACTTAACTCATGAGTTTAACTTAGTGTTGTGATGAACCATTTTTGTCTCGCGGAAAATGTGATTCAGTCAACGAGGCATAGGATTTGATTTTTTTCGGTTTTAGTTTGTTGTTGGATTTTTTTGTGTCGGCCGATTGAAAGGGTGCAGTTTTTTTGGAATTTATGGGGAGTTTTTTTAAGGTAAGTTCTTGTTTAGTTTTGGTTGCGTGGTACCTTTATTTTTATATTAACGGTATAATAATATAGTATACCTTATGTTAACACTTTTGTAACAGCTTTCTCGAAACCTGTTATAATGATTTCTTATAAACACGACGAAAGTTTAAAAAGAAAGGTCAAGAAATTATACTTTCACGGTTTTTGAAAATTTCAGGAAATTGGGAATCAAGGAAATTCGATGAATCCGATATTAATGTTTAATGTTTACGATAATAGAATTATATAATGTACCTATACTAAGTTTGTACTGCCTTAAAAACAGTAGGAAGTCGTCAATTTTTTTTTATAAAATATAATATTTTTTTTCGAAATTTAATTAATATATTTTGACCATCCATTTAATTTGAAAACCTTACTCAAAAAAGTGAACATTCGTTTGCTCACTACACTTTTTGTCACTGTCCAGAACAGGCAACCCTATTTTTTCTTATATACATTTTTAATCTCTATACTCCCATATTGGGTCACTATGTTGTTACTCAAACACGTAGGGTTGACACCATCGCCTTTAATCGAAGTGCATAAACACTGCCTCATAAATTTAACTTCGCTGAGAATAAATCAATCAAACTTATTTATGATATGGCTGTGTATATTCTAATATCATTGTATGCAATTATCACAAATAATAAAATTTAATAGCGCTTGTGTTATTTTGTAGTGGCAGCACGAATCTTGTGTTTATTAGATACTAGCTGCGCCCAGCGGTTTCACCCGCGTAATTCGTCTACTGTGAGGACTCTGCATTTCCCAGGTTAAAAACAGCCTATGTCACACACGACAATAAAAGATCAAATATCGCTAATAAAACAAATGTACGAAAAACTACGTACAGTTATTACCAAGTTTTTCAATTTATTGAGCAACTTTTCCAATTTTTTTTTATAAACTTGATCTAATCTTTTGCGAACATTTTAAAATAAAATAGCTAAATCGGTTAAGTCATACTCAAGTTATGGCGTGATCATGAGAAAGAGGGATTTATATTTATATGGATAGATAGATATATGGATAGATTTGTCTTATTTATCATCATCACTATCGACCCATATCGGCAATTTTCAAATAGTAAAAAAAATATAAAACTGTAAAATATATCAGATTAAGAACCCGAGAATTGTCGATTATTCAAAATCGATACTGCATAAATAATCGCTAAAATATTCTCATACAATTTCGAAAGCTGACCGTATTCTCTACCGCTATTATTACAAATGAATAATACTCGTATATTAATAGCAATTATTTCCAGATTGGGTACATTAATAATTATTCTTTCGAAACAGCTCAATTTGCACTGGGAGGGTCTCAGCACGTGAGTGAAGAAACATCTATGACATGTTGTAATTAAAGTACCTGGATGACCGAGCTTTACTCGGTAGTATTATTATTCGCCAATAGATGTCAGGAAGAGTCATATTTTTCAGATTAAATTTGGACTACTCAAACGCCTCCAACGCTTTGTTATTTTTCTTCCAAGTTTATGTTTAATTTGATATAACACGAATAAAATGACATTTTCTAAAAATTATTCCTAGCCAGGTCGATTTGTCGCCCCCGAAACACCCTATATACTAAATTTCATGAAAATCGTTGGAGCCGATTCCGAGATTCCAATTATATATATACAAGAATTGCTTATTTAAAGATATAAGATTAGTAATGTGTATTTAAATTTGTAATTTGAAGCAGGTGTTTCCATTTAATATAATAACATGGTCACTAACATTCATATTTATTAACATAATACGTTACATACAGTGACGCATTTCTCCCGTTGCGATAGGCAGAGATTACATCTTTCCACATGCTACGATCCCAGCGGAAAGCAGTACACCACCCTTTTTTTTATTGGACTGAGCGACGAGACGAGCAAGTCGTTCGCCTGATGGTAAACGCTACGCCTGTCCATAACAGTTACAGTGCCACCCAGAATTTTGCATTGCATTGTCACCCGGAGACATCGGGTCTAAAGTCTCAAATGCCCAGTAATTTAGCTGGAAACAGTGCCCTTCAAACCGGAACACAGTAATGTTTGCACACTACTGCTTGGCGGATGAATATCTGCCAAAGGTGTGGTACTTCCCCAGACCAATAGGCTGTGTAGGGTCCATGCGTGGCGTCACATCCTTTCCGCCTGGTCTCATTCACATAAAGAACGTCAATCCGTCCTTTACTCCACCGACCCTACGATTTTTGTCAGCGATAGACAAGAAAATATCCAAAAATTATACAACGCAGTCGTATCGCCTTACAAATCCTATTATCACACAAGTCCCCATCTCCACTCAACTGTCATCGTCCACTTTCGCTCAAACCAAGAAAGTTGTCAATATGCTAAATAGTAACTCTTACCTAATCTACCTCACCCGGAACCGAACCCACTAATATGGTATTTGATAACCAGTGGGCGATCCGGCAGCCGGATTACGTAAAACTTAACAGTAGCAAAGCGACAGCAATAAATACGCGATCGCAAAATAACAACTCGATATCAGATACCGATCGCCCTATAACCGGCCCCTATACTCCTGCCTGTCGCAGAACTCCATTAGCCATAGATATTAGCGCCACTAGCGACTGGACAGCAATACATGGAATCAAAAGTTTTGTCAGTTTGACAGTTAGATAAAGAGACTTACGTCTGTCGCAAACCTGTCGTGAGATTCGTAATAAGGCGGCGGCTCTAATTTAAACTGGTATTATGTAAAAAAAAAGTGTTCTAATTTGCCATTGATTGGTCTTACATAAGTATTTTTTAATACCTTACAGTTTTTGGACCGATAACGAGTATCGATACTTTTTTTTTGGAGATCCAATAAAAACAAGTACCGCTTACCTAATTTGAATATTTTTAATTAATTCTATTTTATTGTAGGACTGCTTTAATTACTGGTTTGAGTGATAAGTTTTTTTTTAATAACTTAACTTTACTTCCACTGGCATTGCTCGTCGGTGCTTTTTATTATATTGCATTTTTTTTTTACATTTAGTATTTATGAGTATAAAATTTAGGTTCTATCTTAACAATAATCTTAGGTGTTAATTCTTAAAGGAGATAATCCCTTTACATCATTATATTTTTTACAAGGACAAAATGTATTTTTATCTTACTACTAGGTGCGCCGCGCGGTTTCACCCGTGTAGTTCCAGTTATCCCACAATAACTCTTCATTATACAAAAACCACCATGTTACTTAGGAATGGCTGAAGATTCATACAAAACAGCTTTTTCCCAAGTTTTCCAATTTTCCGGGCAACTTTTTAATTTTTTCTTTTTCTTAGGAATTTTCCTCGAACATAGACCAATATTTGAAAAAATATGACTTCCGAATTGGTTCAGCCGTTTCCAAGTTATGGCGTGCCCAAAGGAAATAGAGATTCATTATTATCTATATATATAAAAATGTTATAGGTTTGTATACGCTTCAAAAACTCAAAAAGTTCTGCACCGATCGAGCTGAACTTTTAGCATGATATATAATCCGCATCAAGGATTGTTTTTATCTATTTTTTTCATCAGCGACATATCAGCGAATGTGCGAATGTATCACAGCGAAGCGTGGCAGGGTGCAGCTAGTATTTCATGTTTTTTTTTATTTGACTGAGTGACGAGGCGAGCACGTCATTCACCTGACGGTAACCGACACGCCTGCCCATAACAGTTACAGTGCCAGTCAGAACTCTGCATTCCATTATCCTGCGCGGCACCGCACTACGCTCGTCACCCTGAGACATCGGCTCTAAAGTCTCATACGCCCAGTAATTTTGCTGGAAACAGCGCCCTTCGAACTACAACACAGTAATGTTTGCACACTTGGCGGAATCTGTTGACTTCTGCCATCGCCTTGTTCTATCGCTTTGTCCAACTGCACGCCAAATTCCTCGCCGGTACTCACAACATATTGTGCAAGACATCACGATATGGCCCATGTAAATAGAAGAGTTATTGTACTCCGGTGATCGCGTGCGATCCGCGATCGCGCGCATCTAGTGCACTGGGGCGAGCATTCGCATTGTCCCACGGCACACGACATCGTACTAAGACACGACGCATTAAAATCCATCATTAATATCGCACCGTTACTCCCATAATGCGTCCTACGGCTTTCTCACACAAGTACGTTTTTATTTAAAAAAAAAAAACATTTATTTCAAGCAATTCTAGCCCATAAAACAGTATACAAAAAACAATACAATTTAAATAAGAACAAAAATACAATACTATAAAATAAAAACAATAAATAACAATAATAATCAGGTCACCTAAGAGTCAGTACGTTATCACTGGCATAGACACTGTGACATGTTGGTTACAGCAATGCCGGAGGAAGGGACAGTTAAGATTTATCTTCAGATATTTCTAGCCTCTTTCGAGAATTTACTGTTTTTTGGGATGTTACATAAACTCCTCGTTGTCTCATTTCCAGACAAATTAGATTTTTACTTGTCAACTGGCAAGATACATGACAAAACACGAGACTGGGCAAAGCGGGACTTAAGTACGACATTATAAGACGGCTAACAATCCCGTGTAACAATGAAAACGTGCACATTCCGTCCGTACATCGACCGGTGTTTTCCGCGTTGGCTCCACTCGCTCTAGATCGCGACCATTTCACTCGGTACATTTGTGATTCTGCAAAATTTTCCAACAAACGAAACTGCCAGACGAAATCAGACTTACCCGAAAATTAGATAGAATCTGTTTTTCAATGGTGATAAAACCAATTAAGGATGCGACCGAGAATTTTTGCGTATAAATTTTTACGAAATGGGACTTACCCGAAAATTACATAGAATCTGTTTTCCAGTGGTACTAAAACCAAATAAGGTTCTTTTGACTTTTCAAGTTTAAAGTTTCTGTATATCGATCTTGGCAAGCTTATATACGACACTCATATATTCGAGGGTTAGTTTTTTCAGGTCCATACATTGAGCAAGCTGATCAAAATTAGCCATGTCACCATAAATATACCGTACTGTAAAACTCTGAGGAGTGTTATATACTGTGTATAGTGTTATATTAGGTTAGGAGTGTTATATACCATCTCTATCATTAGATCTGCTCGCTGTAACTACCATAGTGTCATCAGAATACGTCAAGCATGCAAAATTTCACTTCAGTTGAAAAATGGATTCTGACCCAAAATTGACCTAAATTATACATCCATCCATCCCTCTATCATAGAATTGGTCAACGTATAACCCTTGTAGTTGCGTTGTAAAATTTTGGACCGGGCTCCGTAAAAGGACCGGTTGACTTCGATCAGATATATCAGATATATCTGATACTCTGATCCGGTCTGATGTGGTTCGATCAGATATATCTGGTCGAACCAGATCAGACCGGATTAGAGTTAATCAACTAATTCGATGGATTAACTCCTGCTGCCAATAATTTACGTTACTGAAATTATGTCATTGGTGCGGTGACGAGATTTCCAACCCCCATCCTTATAACGAAACCTTATTACGAATCTCACGACAGGTTTGCGACAGATGTAAATCTTGCGATCTTTGCTGACAAACGGCAAAAACTGTTTTAATCTCTATTCTATTCTCTCTATTTCCGTAATATAATTTCTAGTGATATTTTGCGACTGACCGCGTGATCGCTGGCGCTTCGATACCACCGAGTTATACATAATCCTGCTGGTCCCGCTAAAATTAGTAGGCATTACCACAGAATATAAAGTACTGTTTTACTTAAACGAGCGTGAAATAATGCCGATTACTTCTAAACAGGGGTCTCGCAACGAATCGACGCCGGCCAAAACAATAAAACAATTTGCTATAGGCAATTCGAATTCCGCCAAATCAAACAGTCAACAAACTGTTACAAAACCAGCCGTCAACGAGTGTTACCGAATTCACTTTTATTTTCCTTATTATATTATCTTAACTTTCGCTTTAACCGGTTGCCGAAACACCGGGCCGTGACTTTCTTTTCGGTTTCGGTTCCTGTTTACTATTATTTCGGAGTAATTGAATTACCTTCGCTAGTTTGAGCGTAATGTTTGTGGTTTGTTTCCACGGTTTTTTGTACTTTCGGTTATCTATACCAATAGTAAAATTGCAGTAGTGTGCAAACATTACTGTGTTCCGGTTTGAACGGCACTGTTTCCAGCGAAATTACTGGGCAGTATGAGACATTAGAACGTGACGAGTGACGAGCGCAGTGTAGTGCCGCGCAATGCAACGTTCTGGGTGGCACTGTAACTGTTATGGGCAGGCGTAGCGCTTACCATCAGGTGAACGACTTGATCGTCTCGTCGCTCAATCCAATAAAAAAAATACTATATGCGATTTCAAAAGAAATGTCAAAATTTGAATGGAAACTGCTATTTATACGATGCCTATATATAAATAACCTAATTAAGAATTTTTGCCTGTCTGTCTGAATGTTTGTCCCGATTAGGCTCCGAAACGGTTCAACATATTTCAATGATATTTGGTATATACATGCCTTAGATCATGGATTACAATATAGGATACTGTTTATCCCGAAGTTAGCGGTACCTGTGGAACAGAAGACTACACGGGTGAATCCGCAGGGTGGAGCTGGTTATGAGCATATAGAAGCAAGCTCCACGACAATTTGTTTAGTCAATAACGTTTAAAACCGTGACAAATTTTTAAGAGATTTATTATAGCAATACGGTGAACATCGCTTATACTTGAGTAATCACGAAATCAATTCTTGCCGCATTCGAATAAATCATGCTCTACGGATTAAGTACCTTGATTGCCTTTTGAAATCATAAATCACTAAAAAGCGATTGTATTTAATACGAGAAGAGAATATAGTATCAGGGGCCTCACCACGAACAGTTAAATCCATCCAGCTCAAGGCCTTAAACTGAACTGCCCTGCTAACTGTCACCACCAATATCGCTCGGCGTTCATAAGTCGATCAGAGACATTTACCCAAAGGGATCGGAACAATTTATTTGCATTTATGAGAGTTTCTATAGCTCTCATTCTCTGCAGTACATTTTTGAGTGACGTCACGTGGCGTTTGTCATTTATGAGTGTGTGGTGCCAATCTAGGCCGTTCAGTTTTAGGCCTTAAAATGAACTGCATGGAATAAGAATAAGTACGTATTGACCACCCAGGAATTCAGGCTATTTTGTAGGTTTTACAATATATTTGTATATTTCTCCAAGTAGTGTGCAAACATTACTGTGTTCCGGTTTGAAGGGCATTGTTTCCACTGAAATTTCTGGGCATATGAGACTTTAGAGCCGATGTCTCAGGGCGACGAGCGCAGTGCAGTGCCGCGCAGAATTATGCAATGCAGGGTTCTGGGTGGTGCTGTGACTGTTAGAGGCAGGCGTAGCGCATACCATCAGGTGAACGACTTGCTCGTCTCGTCACTCAGACAAACAAAAAAAAAGTACCACGCGAACAAAGTCGCTGGTTACAGCTAGTTTTTGCTACATCTCAGAGCTTCTACTTAGTTCCGGTTGAGGGAAAAATACTACAACTAAGTGAAATTACCGAGTGCAAGACTTTTCCTACTTACGTCATTTAGATTTAGAAAACGCGTAAGTGCACCTTCTGTCTGTCAGTCAACAGTACACTTAGAACTAAGTATGCACGTATCCTTCTCCTACTGATATTATAAATGCGAAAGTTTGTGAGAATGGATGGATGGATGTTGGTTCCTCTGTCACGCAAAAACTACAGAACGGATTTGAATGAAATTCGGAACACAGATAGTTTATAACCAGTATGGAGTAATAGGGTACTTTTTATTCCGATAGTATGTCTCCGTGGGTTAAAACGGGAACTACGCGCATGAAACCGCGAGGCGCAGCTAGTAGTATTTATATAACACTAGCTGCGCCCCGCGGTTGCATCCGCACAGTTCTTGTTCACGTGGGAATATGGGGATAAAATTTACCCTACAGCTGATGCCCGCAACTTTCATCCCTTATTTTTATTTCACCCCCTTAAGGATAAAATGTTTGATGTTATATTTATTTATATCTAATTTAAAGCCTAAAAAATAATTTTCAAGCTTCTAGCTACAAAAATGACGAAACTTCCACACAAAATGTCATCCCCTATTTCAACCCCTTACAACCCTTTTTTCGCTTTACAAAGTATCCTATCGCTCAATCCAAGTTATAAACTATCTGTGTTCTAAATTTCATTCGAATCCGTTTAGCAGTTTTTGCTTGAAAGAGGAACAAACATCCATCCGTCCATTCGCACAAACTTTCGCATTTATAATATTAGTAGGATTTTCTCTCTCTAAGGTCTAGGTTCTAAGCCTAGGTCCGGATTGATGGATTACACACCTCCGAAATAATTCTCGGGTTTCATATGTTTTAGAAGAAACACATTGGTAAGTGCCCTTCTGGGATTTGAACTCACGAACCTCTCCTTGTACGTTCTGCCAGTAGGCTACCGCCGTTTCTTTCTGTTACCAGAACTGTTTTTTTAAAGTGAAAATGAATTCTAATCGCAAAGTGGTCCACCTTCCGTTCCGGACGGACATTCGCAAGCGACGATTGCCGTCTTCCCATATGTACCAACATTAGGTCGCGGAATGCATAAGGCCGGCCGTACACTGACAGCACGAGCAGTCGATGGTCTATGCGCGGACTGCTCCAGCTTTTTTCCATCAATTTACCTTCTGTTTGAATAAAAATGTAGGGCTAAATGTATTGCTAAGCTCAAAACTCGGAAAGGCTGGACCAATTCGGCTATTTTTTCTTTCATATATTCTTTGAAGTCTGAGGAAGGATCTTCTAAAGAGAATATTATAAGAAAATTTGCCCGTAAAATTGGAAAACTATGGGAAAAATTTAATGTGTTTTTTTCGATGTAAATCGTATTGATTATTTGTTGTTAACATTTGTTTATTTTTATGTGTGACATGGGTTTTTTTTAACCTGGAAAATGGAGTTCTTGCTAAAAAACTAGAATCAAGTGAGTGAAACTGCAAGGCGCAACTAGTAATTATTATCTTCGTATTAATGAATTATTTCACGTGTAATCTGATTTACCAATGAATAATGATGAAATGACAAGCGAAAACAAAACGCGAAGACAGACGTGACGTCAGAGCAGTTGACAGCTCGAGCTACAGTTAGTGTACGTCTTGCAACTCTTCGAGTAATTTATTGATGATGACTGCTTAGCTGATGAGCTTCTGGCTGCTCGAGCGGTTTCGTGTACCTATGTCTGTGCGTAGAAGACTATCACCCGCTATGCAGTCACTGCTTGAAGCGGTAGACCGCGACTGCTCCGAGCAGTCAGTGTAGGTGCTCTGACTGCAGGAGTCAATAAAAAACTCAATCGCATGCGTCGGCGCTCCCATTAATTGGTGTTACGCTAGTGGGTACTTATTAGGTCATTTTTTAATGTTTATGTTACATTAATGTTTATACATTATAAGTTGATAGTTTCTTTACGTATTTTTTGTGAAATTGTTTTCATCGTCAAATACGATTATTTGCTGTCTGTTACCGTGAATTTAATTCGGTGGTAATTAATTTAAGCCGATATTAGAAGACTGTTTCCTACCTAAACCCTGTGGAATATACCGAAGCGCCGCCGCCTTTAATCTGTATTTCTCTCCATGCATGGTTGTCTGGAAGAGATCGCTCTCAGTTTCTAAACAGTGTAAAGCGCACCGCAATTGATTCAGCAGTTTTTACATGTTGCTAAAAAAGACAGACAATATTTACAAAAAATTCTGGCCTTAAAGACTGTTTTACCGGAAACCACCTAATTATATCGGTAATAAGTTAAACATGTGCGCCATAAGCATTTCCGATTACAAAATGATAAATTTTATGACTGAACTCATTTTGATCGATTAAAATAATTACGCACATACTGACTTATGTTTGCTCTTAAGATAGTTGATTAAATTAAATTCGCAAAATAGCGATATATTTTGAGATACTTTAGTCGCTGGCTGTACCAGATTCTAAGCAATTAACTCGAAAGCCTCTTCAATGCCAGTCTAAGGCGGAACAATACCACCAAAATTATAAGATGGCGGTACAGGTAGTGAGATAATCCCTCACCTACATTAGAATGTGGGTGTAAACTACTGCGCAGTGTACACACAATCTCCGTAACTTATTCTACCATTCATACCTACACACTGACATACTTAAAGGCCGTAATTAACTCGAAAATAAATTACTTTTGCGAGGACGTTACCTACACATCATAGAGGTTGATATTAATCAAATAAACCTTTGTATTGACGTAACGATGGAAGATGTCGGATCCCGGATAATAAAACCCGAATAAAAAATGGGTAAGACACTTGGCGAGATGCGGTGATGGCAGATGGCAGATGGCGAGTCGGTAAGCAGCCAAGGAAGACCGATCCAAGGATAGGTGGACGATATTGAAAGGCGGCAATACTGGGCGATGGTAGCCTAGTGGGTGAACGTCTGCCTTCCAAGAAGAAGGACGTGAGTTCAAATCCCAGTGCGGGCACGAACCAATTATCACTCGCCCCCGCACTCGGCCCCCGTGGTGGATAAGGCCTAAACCTCCTCAAGGAAGTGACGGGAGACCGGTGGACGATATAGGTTGATGATGAGGATGGTGATTATGGGAAGGCCAGGACTAGATTGTGTCAGAACCGGGGTGAATGGTGGAAGAAGGAGAGGCTCATGCCCTGCTGAGGGTTGATGGAGCTGTTTGTGATGATTATGATGATGGCTTTTACTTTTTTTACAGAGTAAGTTCATTTAAGTAACAAGGTTACCCTGATAAATTGGTTCTAAAGTCTCATACGCCCAGTAATTTCGCTGGTAGCTGTGAGCCCTTGAAATTGGAACACAGTAATATTTGCACACTACTGCTTAGGCTTTATTTATTTATTTATTTATTCTTTAGCACACAAATGGAGTACAAGGAGTACTTAATGCTAAGTAGAATTTTCTACCAGTCATCCTGGAGGTGTAACTGAAATGGTGGTGGTGTGGCAAAACGAGAGAGCAGAGAAAAGTATATTTAAAAGATATTTAGTGTTAGAATATTTTATTATAATACAATTAAATAAACGAACGAAAATAATCAAAACGTTTTCGTGTATAGACAAAACAATTTGATATAAAATCTCATAACAACCGCCTAAAAATTGGTATCATTGTAATAATTATTATAAAATTGACATGTGTCATTTATTAGCACCTTACACGAAAAGCTTTATCGATTACCCCATTCAAAGTTACACTATCCATTACTTTGATTTGGTAATATTTCTGTAATTACATACGTTAACCAAAATTTATTTACGCAAAGCCATGTGCAATGCGTTTCCCGCTAAGGTTACTTCATAATAACTGTAGATTTATTGTGTCACACATTGTACAGTTTACTGCTAAAACGTGTGTAAGACTTTTTATAATAATTCATTGACCCGACACGCATTTAGGTATCATCATCATCAACCCATAACGTCCCACTGCTGGGCACGGGTCTCCCCTCACTTTCGTGGGGAGGGTTAGGCCATTATTCAACACGGAGGCCCCGTCCTGATTGCTGGATAACATATCGACCTCTGAAATAATTCTCGGGTAGGTATGTGGGTTTCCTCATGAGTTTTTCCTTCATCGAAAAGCGAGTGATAATTACGTACATATGCTTTACAGAAACACATTGGTACGTGCCCGCACTGGGACTAGAACTCACGACCTTCTCCTTGCAAGGCGGACGTTCTCCCACTAGGTTACTTACATTAACTATACAAACAATAAAAAAACTAGAGGTACGAGGTAAACGAGGACGAAACTTTACCTACACTAGTGATAGCGAAAAACAAAGACCTATTAAAAAGGTCGCATATCGTGAGTCTCCAACCGTTAGACGAACAGTCGGTCATATTACGTTGGCAGAGAGGGTAATGAGCGTGCGTGGTCCTTAGGTTTGATCGTTTAAGTAACGTTCAGATGGGGAAAACATGTTTAATGCAGGTTTACGTTTCGTTTTACGTAACCTGAATTGAGGATGCGTTTAATTTATGGAAAGGTGTTTAAAGCAACTCTGCATACACTTAAATTGCAAATCCTTTGGATTACAATAAAATGTGTTGCAGTGTGTGTTGCACCTTAATTAGGAGAAGGGCGACGCAAAGAAGTTGATTGCATATAGTTAACTAGCAGCGGCCCGAGGTTTCACCCGCATGGACTGATTTTCCACGGGAACTGTTTATGTTTACGAGATAAAAAGTATTCTATATTCTATTCCAGGACCTAAAGTATTTGTGCCTTAAATTTCATCACAATCCGTTCATCCGTTTTAGCGTGAAGAGCGCACAAACACACAAACTATCCCATTTATTATATTAGTGAGATTGCCCTTAACTCCTTTGTTTGCGATTGAAACCAAGACATTTCCAGGATGAAGCAAGCAAATATAAACAAATAACCCTTTACGGTCACAAACATGGATCCTGGCCCCTAATTACTAGTAGAATTCCCTGTATCTAGAATAATATAGAATAGAATAGAATACAAAATTCTTCATTGTACATCAGAAACAAAAATAAACACAGTACAGAAAAATTACAATAGGTAAACAAGGATAGTACAATGCGCGGTCTTATCGCTGAAAGCGATTTCTTCCGGACAACCTTTAGATAATCTAATACGAAGACTCTGGTCATACATACACACAGACTCAGAGCAAATAACTAGGCTATGGTTCTTCACACAAGTCACAAACCTTTGCCTAGTGCGGGAAGCGAGACTGCTAACCTTTAAAGATATTAAATTATTTATTTCCTCCTCCAGCGCTTCAACTGTATTCAATTCTCCATACCAAATTTTATCAAAATCCATATCAAAATCAAAAATGCGTAAACAAACAGATAGGCACACAGTCAGGCAGACAGTCGGAGATACACAGACAGATTTATATTCACCTATAATATATTAGTAGGATATAAAATAGCATAGATAAATAATTAATATAACTTTCAAGCTATAAGCTACAAGGATTGAAATATTCAACGGAACGGGACGTCAGCAATGGGTTTTATGTATCCTGCCTCTGACCGCAATTTAAGGTCATAATGACCATACCCTGAACGCAACTACTATAAGGTATACGAGTAATAGCCGTAATTAAGTAATGAGTAAAGTTTTGTATAATCAGTAATAGGCTAAACCCTTAATGAAACCTTTATTAAATCTTCAGCAAAATGCCACTCATGGATGCGCTTAAGTTGCCCTTCAATTCAATTCGTCTTCGTCGTAGAATAGAATAGAACAGAAATACACAAGGTACAGGAATAGAACTTATTGAAATAAATATGGTACGATGGGCGGACTTATCGCTAAAATGGATCTCATCCAGTCAAACTTTGGATGGAGAGAAGCAATGGAGTGTATCGATGGTTCAAAAGAATATGGCGTATAACTTTTAATGTTTTCAGCCCAATATTTGGCAGTTGCCACCCCAGTAGAGGAGACTCCATTGAAGTCATACTATGTACAAATTTATGGGCACTGCGGGCAAGACAATAATAATATAATTATGCTGCTTTGTTTGCTCCAAAGAACCATAATTAATCACACTCACACTTCATTCCAATATTAAATTTTAATTTACCATTTTTCTATTTTATTATAGGACCATGGTCCTCGTAGTTCCTGGTTTCCTAAAAAAACAGGGAATCTTAGTGATCGTGACGCGTTATTATTATTTATTATTATATATACATAAAAACATTTTACCTCCGTTTCGGCTTCTTTTTTTTTTTTTTAATTGCAGAATATTCAAGCATTTGACCGCAAAAATTCTTGTTTTTAATCATTGTCAAGTATTAAAATACTTCAATTATTAAATACAGTTAGGTAGTCAGTTTTTATTGCAGAAACAAAGATTTACACAAGACTAAATAAAACTAAAACATAGACAAATATTGAACTAAAAACACAGTCTAGACTTATGTAAACGACGGTAGACAGAAGAAAGTGAAAGATGACATAAAATATGTAATATTATATTATAATCTACATGAATTAATTTTATCCAATGCCTTGTCTGTGGAATATTAACTATCTTTCTCTTTTACAGGTATGCAGTGTTACTAATTATACGGTTTTCGTAAGTAAATCATTATTAATAGTATGGTTGACACTATAATGTGGTGGAATTCGATTTAATTACGTCATTAGCCGTACTTTACGGCTATTGACAATGCGATTTTTTACGAAAAGTTACTTTGGACAATAACCTCAAAATAAATGCATAAAAATTTTAAGACAATGAAAAAAAACAAAGATATAGAATTGGATGATGAAACTGGACATGTTGAATCCCAGGTAGACATTTAATCAATTTGAGTAATTCTAAAACTGTCACTTTTAGTTAATTCATCTTGTGAACAGTTTAAAGTGAAGTTGATTTTTAAATTTGAATGGTGTTAAAAAGTGGTTAATTTTGTTTACCTATTTAGTCTGTTTTTGAAATTCGTCGATTTTCCCATAGGAATGATTTTGCTCCATTGAAAAACGAGCGTTTGAGAAACGCGCGCGTTGATGTCTTTTACTTGAGAGAAATTATGAGTATCCCTGCAATTATTTTTTATGGGACCATGAACCACGTTGGCTGCCCATAGACTAGAATGATGCTGTTGACGTTACAATGGTGTATTCTTTTTACAAAAAAGTTTTACATGAAAACATAAACATACCATTTTTTTTTTCGAAAAATAAAATTCTATACTATTATTATTATTATCAGCCATGGTAGTCCCACTGCAGGGCAAAGGCCTTCCTACCCTCCTTCCATTCCTCTCTGTTCACTGACATCTGTAGCCAGCCCTTCAAAAAGACTTCCAGGGGCCTCACCACAAACAGTTAAATCCATCCAGTTTAAGGCTTTAAACTGAACTGCCCTGCTAACTGTCACCACTAATATCGCTCGGCGTTCATAAGCCGACCAGAGACATTTATCCAAAGAGATCGGAACAATTTGTTTGCATTTATGGGAGTTTATATAGCTCCATCTCATTCTCTTTGTCTCTCATTCTCTGCATTCTATTTTTGAGTGACGTCGCGTCACGTTTGTCATTTATGAGTGTGTGGTGCCGATCTAGGCTGTTCAGTTTAAGGTCTTAAAATAAACTGCATGGAATAAGAATAAGTACGTGGTTACCCCCTGCTCGTCCCGTCATCTCCTTCTGGGGCTGCCGCGACGTCGTCTAACAAAAACCTATACAGAGTAAAAAAGCTAACTAACAATTTGAATAAAAAATACAATATAGACACCTCAAATACAACCAGATTCAAAAGTAATTGCAACATAGGTATACCAAAGGAAATCTCATGTCAAATCCGAGTGGCGCGGCGTAGGCGCAAGGCTAGCAAGAACATGGAATATTTTAGCTAATTCAAGTTACCAGCCACTTTGTACTTAGCCTTTGATAACATGATGCTATTAGGATAAATTTTAAGGTGAAACGTTTCGTTTATGAGGGGAATTTTAACTTAAAACAGTCTTCTCGTTTTTGGAGCTAATGGTAATGAAACAAAAAAAATTAAATGAAAATGTGATTTATTACCTCTTAAACAAAAACAACTTAACTAAATTTAAATGATTATTGATAGAATCAAGGCCAAAGGGGTAAATTCACACATTTTCATGCGCACGAAATTTTAATATGGAAATTTAAAATTATCTTATTGGATTTTTGAAGTTATACTTCTTTTGGCGCGATGGAGATAAATGATGAGAGTGAATTTTTACGAGTCGGGTTTTCCTTCCTGACGCTATAACTCTAGAACGCACGAACCGATTTCCACGGTTTTGCATTCGTTGGAAAGGTATCGGGCTCCGTGAGGTTTATAGCAAAGAAAAACCAGGAAAAATTTCAACAGAAATTTCTCTGCTCAGTTAATTTCATGAGACAAACGGGTATTGTGTTCACTGTGAAATTGTGAAAAAAAAGTAAAAAAATTAAGTTATATAATGCTTGGTAAGCATTTATTCCTCACCATAACATTATTATAATAAGATTTACAATATAAAACAAAAGAAATTGTGAGTCAACATGCAAGCCAGCAACAAGTGTATTCACAGAAAAAATTGCTAAAGAAGTACTAGAAAGTACTATGTTGTCCACTACTTTAAACGGATTGAGTTTCAGCATCGTGGTAGTCCGCATGCTCATACACTACTGTGGTTAGCTAATGCTCCATTGGACGCACTCGACAAAAATAAATTGGATGCTATCAAATTAATTGATGATTTAATATCTGTCTCATCTCAAGAAGCATCAAACAATATTAAATTACAAACACACAAGCATACGTTTACATGCTACAAAAAAATAGTTGCAAATAAACCTCAACAATGCAGATTTGAAGCACCTTTCATGCCTAGTAGATCCACTACAATATTATCACCGATGCAAAAAGATGAACCAAATTTTAAAGAACATGCTCAACGTTATAAAAATGTAAGAATTAACCTTGAAAATAATGATTACTCTGATATAGATTCCTTTAATAAACATAACAATATTACTTGTGATGAAGATTATAACAATATTCTTCGAGCTGGAATTAAACGACCAAGAGTGTTTGTCAAACGTCAACCTAGCGAAAAGTGGCATAACCCCTTCAATCCTTTTGTATTTAAAGAAGAAAATAAAATAATAGAATATAATAATAATATAATATATATAATATAATTAGAAGTATAACTTCTAACGCGTGTACATAAGTACACACACTCTTTTTTATTTTAATTTTTTTATTATATTTTCACATTCTTCATTGACGTTCTGCTCCTATTGGTCGTAGCCATGAGACGTCGGCTCTAAAGTCTCATATGCGTAGTAATTTCGCTGGAAATAGTGCCCTTCAAACCGGAACATAGTAATGTTTTCACACTACTGCTTGGCAGGTGAATATCTGGCAAAAGTGTGGTACTTCTCCAGGCGGTCTCTTGCAGAAGAGGCCACCCACTACTAAATGTAAAGCATTAGTGTAAATATCTCTAAGAAATAACGTATTAGTGATGTGCAATTATCGCATATTATGTATTATTTACATAAGTTATCCGGACTAGTTACTTACATGAAAAAACTGTTGAAAATTTTTCCTGCCATATGCGAAATATTCCACCTTAGAATCGAGGTATTTAGATTCCATGCATCTAGGTCTTAGTCACGTTTAGTCAAGTTTAAGCCGGGTACCCATTAGCGAGCCGTAACTGTAACCGTTGCATGTGCTGTTACCAAAAAACATAGTGAGTACGTGGTTCGCAAACCTGCAACGAGCGCTACACGAGCGACTCGCAGCGAGCCGACGATTGTCGGTTGTTGCCGCGAATCAAAGGGCGCTCGTAACACGCGTACACACTAGAACCTCGTTCCCGTATCACGCAAGTTACGGTTACGGCTCGCTAGTAGGTATCTGGCTTTAGTGGAGTTGACAATTATAAAGAACCTTATTAATTATATTAGAGATGTCATAAGTATTTTTTGAAAGCGCGGACCTTATTGAATATAGCGGCCTTTTTAAGGAAACTTATAATGAATAACGTATTCATCTAATTCGCATAACTGCTGACCAAATATAATGAAATATAATACTCATAATATATTGTAATTTATTTAATTTCGACTCTATAAAGTTTCACTTTCATTCCGACCAACTTTGACCATGACTAACCGCGACTAATGAAGGGGAAATATCCATTTTGCATAAGACCAATTCTATGGGATATCACTTTCACTGTGATTTGGATGATCGGGTCATAAACTTTTTAGTTATTTAGTTTTTAGTTTTTATAATAAAAAACGACTACAAAATGAAGACGTTCTCAATGCGATGTCAGACAATGCCTCTGTGATATCTAGACCATTATATAGATAAAGTATGAAAAACCACAGAACAAAAAACTATCTCTTCACTATTTCATTTGAAAAAAAAAATCCTTCAACATTAGTTTATGGTGACACATTTCATGCAAATTTGATACATGATTTTTGAGTGAATCTCGCAATTTTGCTATGATTTTTATATTTCAATTTGTGTTCCAAAATAGTTTTATCAAATAAATAACACTAATAATAATTCACTAACAACACTTTCACCGCAATCGGAACCATATAACCCGATTATAAATTTCAATTTTTTTATCTCCAGAAGTGACCGGTCAAATGTTACTTTCACCTTTGATTCGACTCATTTTGGTCGCTCGATGAGATTCGTGGCTCATTTTACTGATTCGAATCATGACCCGTAGCTAACTCTAGTAGTTTGATCACAGATATAGAAATAATAGATACAGTCCGCCTGCAAATGCCGTTGCCTTAGATATGCGTCTTAGTGGCGGGAGGAGGCGCGGGAAAGGCCGCACGATACATTGTTCATACATCGTAACTATAGCCACTGCTTTTTACCTTAACTATTACTTATTCTGTACTACGGTGCAACTTTTTTAAATTGGAGAAATGCCGTTACCCTGTCCACCTCACCGCGAGAATGACGGAAGGGGATATGTGGGGCTGGAATCCGCTTAAACCGGTTCGTGAACAGTCCTACACCGAGAAACCATGTCTTAGGTGGTAACTAGCTTTTCCACGGCTGCATACCAAAAATTCAAAACAAACATCATACAAGTACACAGTAAACGTACCGTTTCTAGTGATAGAATAGAATAGAAAATATGCACTTGATAATACTAAGATGTAAGAACAGAAAGTTCGTGAATCTTGCTTGTTTCGTAAAAGCCAAAGGTTTATAAAGGCCCATCATTTTAATCTCAAATTAAGGATCAACTTGTGGTGTCTATTTTTCTCTATATCTGTGGTTTTATAATCTGCGGTTCAATTTCGTGGTCACGACCGGCGTCTTGCCGAGTTGACAGGTGCAACGGCCGCGCCGCCGGCATTTCTCAATTTGAGGTTCATGGCCTCACTCTTATGAATTAAATTACTGATTGAAGCTAGCTACCTCAGAATAAGAACATGCCTATAGAAGTAAGAAAGAAGAAGGAGGAAGGAAAGGCAACAGCTGTCTCACAGCTCTCTTTTTCACATCTAGTAATACAGCGTACACGAGATCGAATGGAACAGAAAACTTCCGTCCACTATATAGATTGCTCAGGTTGTCTTTAGGGTTGTCTATTTCGATACTAAATTATGCAATGGCTTGAAAGCTTTATGCATGATTTGATAAAAAACAAGTGAACAACTAGAGACAAGCTATCAATTTAGTACGGATTCCATTTACTTTAGTAAAACTTCCTTGACCTACAAAGATGTTTTGAATTTTACAAAAACAAACACAAGATAGTTCATAAACCACTGATCAGCATGACTCAAATGCTCACTAATAACACCTAACCTTGACTCCAATCATGGGAGATTCCCACGGCACTCACATTTCGTAACACACCGTTTTCTAATTACATCACTTCGTTCGAAATCTTCACAAGAATACGTCAATGGAATACCTCATTACAATTCCACTCGTGAACAGCTTTGTAACAATTGTAACACGAAGTGGTGATATTATGTCAGTTAGTTTAGGCGTCGTCTCTGCGAGCGATTTTGACCACCACTTCGCCAATATAGCCGAATATAGAACACGCGTCTATGACGAAAATGCCTAATCATTAAAACTTTGATGATTCTCATTTGTTAATTCTACATTTTATTTAGATAATTCTTCTAAAAGATATCATGGTGATCGATAATACCATCCTGTATAAAGTAAAATGGTTTTGGTATTTTTTTTTTCGTCCCTGCGAAGTTTCAATAAAGAGTTTATCTATCTATCTATCTATCACTTACCAAGTGAAGAGTTTGTGTTTCAGGAACATTTTTAGGTTTAATTTGTCATACGTTTTTGTAAGCATTAGATAGGTATGGAAAAGGCCCATCCTATAAAAAAAAATACTCAAAATCCGGTAAGAAATTCGGAGGTTGGTCAAAATTGCACGCCCAAATGACAAATGACAATAGACCATCGGGTTAATTTGAACCTTCATACTGGCGGGTTATGGCTGAATCTCGCTCAGGAAAATGAATCTCCATTAACTCTACCAGTGCCACGGGGGTTCGATCCGGATTGGTGGATCACATACCTCCTCATTATATCATTGACTAGAATTTCAATATTCGTGCTCCTAAACAGAATTAAGTAGTCAAGGTGGTTACCAAGTTCAACAGCCGTGAAAGAAATAAGAAATTCTTTAATATACCATAATTCGGTTTACAGTTTGTAAGCACGTGTACACATGTGTGATGCGTCTCTCGACATACACACACAAACATTAAATGTGTGTGTTGAGAGTTACCTTTGAAAGTAGTGGAAACAGGTCAAGACGGTGGCGGGCGCGGTGGTGGTTACAATTGGGAACAAACGACAGCTCCTTTTAGTGGCATTGGTCACTCACTGTTACTGCGCTCGTCACCGCATTGGTACATAATCCTTATTTTGACACAGTTTTTTTTCCCTATCCATGGTAACTGTTATTTTTAACGCCGCGAAACAGTATTTTTGGTGAACTTTTATTCGGAAAAAAATTATAGCCACAAAGATACACGAGTCGAATTTTTTTTCGGCGACACTTTCTTCTTAGCGTAATACGGATTACGTATTTGAGGATTGTTCCCATATATCCACAGCTCAATTAAAAAAATAATTAATTTAATTTTAATTTCTTAAAAAGTAACCATTTATAAATTTTATACATTTGTTTCCCCGAAGTCTACGGCAATCTATAATTATTTACTGATAGTTAAATTGCAGTATAGTTCTGTGATTTCAAAAGAAATGGCAATATTTAAGTAAAATACTGCTATGCGACGCAAAATCATAAAAAAAATATCTCTGTCTGTTTGTAAGTTTGTTTCCAATATTCTCCGAAACGTCTTAACGAATTTCAATAACATTTTAGTGATCAAAATAGGAATGTTCAATTAAATTTTCGTACATGTACCCTTTTGATATCAAGTACTGTTCGGAAGATAAAAAAGGGGATAGAAAAAAAAGGGGAATTTTTATAATATATTTAAGGGCAAACGAAGCATCCGGCACGGCTCTTCAATAAAGATGGTCGATTGTCAATACAGCCCCCGGTCCACCGTGATCGACACACCATTATACGATAACTTTCATCAGCTTTCATATTGTAAATCACACGACGCGGACGTCGACGTTATGAAAAATGTCCCCCACAGGCAGTTTTCGCAATAACTTTCACCAAGAGTTTCCAAATATGGCTGTCGGAGGTTTTTTGGGACCTTCGGTGAATAAAATTAACGGCTACACTTTCGTTGAACAGATCGGTTTCGTTCAATAAGTAACGGGTAATGGACACAATCTTAGCAATAACTGTACTAAGCAATTTATGTTAAACTCAAATTACTCATTAGGCTTTCGGGCTACATCGTAACATAACTTTCGTTGATTCATTGCAAAATATTGATTTAGAATAATAAATGGATTGATGGTTCTTTTAAAATCGATGTTTGATTGATAGATAGATAAACTGTTTATTGAAACACCACAGAACGAAGAAAACTAAAAACTAGAACAATAGAATCGAATAAAATAGAAAACTCTTTATTGTACACCAGAAACAAACATAAACACAGTACAGAAAAATACAAACCGGGTTTAAATGTACATTTTGCGTTTTCGTTTTTATTTTAGGCTCCTTTCATTGTACACACACCAGATAAAGATCACTCGCATGCGTCTACATTTAAAAAAAATAGGAAATTAGTAAAAAAGCAATCTACTTTCTACCTTGAAAGATGGCGGCAAAATACAGGATGTAATCTCTGTCGAACACACTCGAGAATGTATTTGCTATGTTCAATTATTAATTATATTTTCACTCTCCACATAATATACGATGAATTTAGCACAATGTCTTGTCTGTCTGTCTCTACTCGACTGTTTTGTCTTCGTTGGTTTTTATTTGTTTTTGCTTGTTTCTTTGTCTGTTTTTTATTTTGGGTCTTTGTTAGTGTCTGTATTTGTTATTTTTTTATTCCTACTATTTTTATAAATGCGAGAGTATGTTTGTCTGTGAGTGTTTATTAGGACTTATCGCCGAGACATGTCCGACATTTCATTATCATCATATCTTGATGATGACTCATTCCTCCACTTCCTCCTCTCTCCATCAACCAATTATTCGTGTCAATCATTCCTGCCTTGAGCCAATTTTTATTAGGTCTCGCCTGCTTTACAAACGACATCAACCCATAGCTTTGGCGTTCCACAGCTATGTTTTCTCTAAGGTGGTAACCAAACTGTCAAAATCTTACCATCTGTCATCTGTCATCTGTACCAAAAGACGCAATGTAGCATCGATACAGTTGCAACGCAGCACTGATAAAGTCGCGCGAAGCAGTGACGCGCTTCTGAATCGCTGCAAAAAGAGATGAGACTTTCTTAATTATCGTTTTTATTTTCAAGAACGCTACGCAAAGAATTTGAGCCCATTCTCACGCTTAATATCAATAAAACTTTCTAAACAATACAAAATTATATTACGTTCTCAACACTTCCTCGAGTTAATGCCCTGTTGCGCAAGAGCAAGGTCGTCATTTGAACTTGTATTCGATTAACGCTTCTTCTTGAAATTTAGTCCGACGCCCACCTAAGTAGCGTCATACATACATACACACATACATACAGTCACTCATTTTTCCATTTCCGTTTCCGTTTGGGTAGGCAGAAACTACATTTTTCCACATGCTACGATCCTGAAACACCTCTTTCGCTTCTTCCACATTCATGAGTCCCCCCACACATGCTTGCCGGTCCTTTTGATTTGGCCTTTCTTTTTTATTGGCCTTCCTTTAGTGTCATAGACCACCAAATAGTGTTTGTAGCATAACGTAAGATCGGACACATAAAATATCTGCTGTGAGTGTTTCTCGGTGATATTTCCTCTGACGGGAGTATTCCCGAAACACCGGTAGAGTTAATTGAGTTTCCTTTTTTAGGGCGATATTCAGGCATGAATCAGCACTTGAAAAGGAAATTTCCTCTTTCAAACTCAAACGCATTCATTAACCGACTTCAAAAAAGGATGAGGTTTTGTTACTTTTTTCTCGTGTGTTAGTTACGTCAGAACTCCGTCGTTTATAAATCGATTTAAAGAAAACCTCTTTTTTTATTTGAAAGCATATATTTTCAGATTGGTTCCATAGAAATTTTGTCAAAATCGGTTCAGTAATATTATTTTTAGTACATCCATTTGATGTGGGCGTTTTAATTCAAAGAATTATTCATATTTTATGATTTTACTCTTTGGTAAAAGTGTTGTATTATAGCTCAATATAAAATACACGATTTGAATTTCGAGTATGATTTAAAACGAATGGCCGGTACTATCATAATAATAGCATTACCGTCTTAATCTGGGTTACCTTAACTGACTCTCAAAGACCATAAATTCATCCAGAAACAACGCAATTCATGCTCTATCGAATATGACTCAACAAATAACAATATTAATCTCCATCCAACGTCTATTTACAATTACCACTTCCCGAGAAAGCGAAACGCAGGACCATCAGAACAGAAAGCAAACACCGTGACCACACTACAGACTAACTACAGTAACTCAGTTCAATGAAATATTGGTTGAAGGGAAATAAGACCTCCCGCGGGGCTATGCAGCACGGTGCGGATTAGCTCGAGTTCGTTTCATTTAGACGTTTGATTGCCACGGGACTCGCCATTTCAATACGATGCGCACCGTGCTGCATAGCCCCGCAGGTGAAGACGCAGTCCAGAAGTCGACAACTCAGGCGTTACTTTGTGGATATAAATAGCAATCCTACTAATATTATAAATGCGAAAGTTTGTGAGAATGGATGGATGGATGTTTGTTCCTCTTTCACGCAGAAACTACTGAACGGATTCGAATGAAATTTGGAACACAGTTTATAACCAGGATTGAGTAATAGGGTACTTTTTATCGCGATAGTATGTTTCCGTAGGACAAAACGTGGTTTTTTATTTCTGATTTAAAAAAAGGAGGATGTTGCCGTATTCATTATGCCGTATGCCGTGTTTATCTTTCTTTCTTTCTTTTTTATTATAAATCTTCGGAATTTCTTAACCAATTAGCTTGAATTTCTCCTTATTAATAAAATGTTTGAACTGAAATACCGACTACAAATGTATTATTATCATTGTTTTTTATTTATTGAAAACTCAAACTATAACACAAAATCGATTTTAATGGATTTTTTGGGACTAAACTGTACATATTTATATACCATTCAAATTAAAAAAAAAACATATCATTTTGTAAATGACAGAGGTAACAAACATTTTAAAAATGCAACCCTTTCGAAAACCTCCTTTTGAAGTCGTTTAAAAAGCGTTTAAATTTAAAAAAAACTTTTCCGAATACCGTACCTAATTCACCTTACTGTTTATAAGTATAGGTACTTAAAAGTTCTCCGTGGACGCAACCAACCGGTCTACAGACACACAGACACACATATTTATAGAGTTATTAAGTTAGGCGTCGGACGACGACTCTCGCTTCCGGAAAAAGTGGTTAGATGCCATATTGCACAGTTGTATTTAAACAAGATCTCGCTTTCCGGTGAAGGAAAACATAGAGAGGACACCCACATGACCGAGAATTACTTTCGAGGAATGTGATCCACCAATCCGAGCCGGGTCCCCGTGGTGGATAAAGGCCTAGTCCTCCTCGCTAAAAGTGAGGGGAGAACCGTGTCTCCGTGTTTTGTGAGGAGGATCAAAGGAAGGAAAGGAAGGAAGGAAAAGGAAATCAAAGGAACGAAGGAGGAGGTTCATAGAAGGATATTTCATTTGGGCTCAAATAAAGTATGATGATGCTTTACGTAGATATTGGATGTCTGTCATGGTAGTTATGTGAGGATCTCTATGATGGATGGAACAGCAGTCTTATCATCTTCATCACCAGCCTTATTCGCCCAGTGCTGAGCACGGGCATCACCTCACTTTCCTGAGGAGAATTAGGCCAAAATCCACCACGGCAGCCAAGTCCTGATTGGAGAACAAATATTTCCGAAATAATTCTCGGGCATGTACGCTTTCCAACCTAACTACACCGGGGTCGATACTCAGCTAGTGACTCTCCTCAGTTATACACATGTACGGGTTTCCATCGGTCTGTGCTTCGAAGGGCACGATAAGCCATTAGTCTCGAATAAAATCGACTTTTAAGATTCATTGGTGGCCTGACAAAGTCTGACAGCACACGCAAACTGTATCTCAAACAAAAAAAGAAAAAGAAAAGAAGATGCAAGGATAAAAGAAACTAAAGAAGAACGCAACAGCAAATGAAGTCAACGCACGCGGTCATTCACTTCCTTTATACTTCTTACACAATCGGATAGTACGGAGTTGCACTACTCACTCAACATATACGATTGCATTACTGGCCTAGTACGCAAATAGTATTTTGTCGCAATAACTAATAATATCACAGCTTGAAAATATGGACGAGGGCTCAAAACTTTCATTGTGACAGAATTCCTAAGCGCACGCTGTATTCGGAACAAGCAATATCACGAAGTAAATGTGACTCAATTTATTGGTGAGCAACTGTAGTACCATGTCGCAAGAAGATTTACTCAGATTGTATATGAAAAGAATGGGAGTAGTAAAATGTTTAATGCGACATGGTTCGTGCATTACGAATAGATAACATGAATGGGGCTTACAATGAAGGAAATGGATGTCGTGACTGTCTCCAACGTTTGATGGGTGGTTAACAAAACACTTTGTAAATTAAATTTTGGGCCAGAAAAATAAACTTTAACGTCTGTAAATTTTCCTTATAATGAAACAATCTACAATATACTTCAAACAGATAAACAGCAATGGCTTCAAATATGTTCCATAATATATAAATTGGAACAAATGGTACTTTATATACCAAAAATCCATCACTAAAAGGGTGAAATGTGGTATCGAAGTTTTATAAAAAAAAACGTAAAATTACTGATAATTTTTAGTCGTGATTACAATTTAAATTTAACTGTCGTGGATTGCAAGATTTTCAAGGAAACTAATGTATGAAACTTTATTTTTCGCACGAGTGATAATTACGTACATATGCTTTACAGAAACACATTGGTACGTGCCCGCACTGGGATTTGAACTCACGTCCTTCTCCTTGGAAGGCAGACGTTCTCCCACTAGGCTGCCAACGTGACAGTCGACTTTTGCGATTCATTGATATAAAACTTTACACTAAGCAAGGTAAAGGAAATCCTGTCTCCATTTCACCATTCAACATCCAAGATCCAAGTTCCACGGAGAATGGAATGGCAAAGAACATTAGCCGCTCAGAACAATACTGAATGCTCTACTTACCGCCGAGAATCGGCACGCATGGGTTAACTGAGAAGATTTAATAATGATACCATGTACTGCTGGGGGAATGAGCTCTTTATTTTCTGCAACAGAGGGTTGAAAGCCGTGTGACAAGATGATAAAGATGCCTGAGAAAACACAAGGATTTTAGACTTTTTTTTTAAATTGATGGTTTTTTTAACTATGAAGAAAACTCATATGTTTTATTTTGTATTGGTTGCAAACTAGTGAAAAATATTTTTTTTTTCGAAAGTTAAACTAACGTTTTTGGCAAAACGTATTGTCGAAGCATAATGTGATATAACACACACACATGTATAAGTCTCTGTATTCATCCGCCAAGCAGTAGTGTGCAGAATGCAAACTTCTAGGTGCTTCTGTAACTGTTATGATGAACGACTTGCTGGTCTCGCACTCAGCCAAATAAAAAAATAGTGCGCGGAAGAAGTGAAACTTCGTAATGTGGAAATGAAAATAGGAAGGGGTAGAAATTGATTTCTGTTAAATCGTATTCACAATTGATCGCGTGTATTAATTATCATTTTCGAGTGGAGAAATATCAAATTCTACAACATTTACAATGGGACTATGATAACTAAAGTAAGATACGAAATGTTTGAGTTCTATTTTTTCAATTTTTCTTTCAAAAACTGCATGAAATAAAATAAAATACAATCTTCGATCTTCTTCTTGCCCATTGACCGCCCATTGTACTACCCTTGTTTACCTATTGTAATTCTTCTGTACTGTGTTTATTTTTGTTTCTGGTGTACAATCAAGAGTTTTTCTATTCTATTCTAAAAGTCAAATTGTAATTGTATTGTATACTACGCGCATTCACTCTCGCTCTGTCTCTTTCTATTACCCCACCCAGGAGCGTTAAACGTTTAACGCAACCTTGTTGGAAGTCGCATTAGAAGATCCACTTCAAAAAAAAAATATCTCCGACTCTGTGGCCCGATCTTTACGTGAAACGGGCATATTTACCCTACTTTTACTTACATCCTGGTATACTTAGCACTGTCGAATGACACTGCAGTTTCCTTCGGCGAGTATTTTGCTAGAAAGTCCATTTAGATGATTATCTCATTTATCAAAGAAATAACTTATATATCTCTGTATCATAAAGTTTAGAAATTGCGCTTTATTTTCTGCGCCATACGATACTTTATCGGATCTTGTTCTGGAAAGCAATTAGGGTTTCCCAAAGAGGTTGTTTCTTTATGAAAGGGTTTTCTGTCCAGTCTTGAGTTTCACTGAACGAAAACGAAAAGAATTCGCTAAAGCCTGAATTATAGTTTCGTTAGTAAAGTGGCGCTGGCGAGTTAAGTAGATCGTTAGGACAGCATTCGGTCAGTTTTAAATAGTTAGCTAATTTCTGTCCAAACAAAATAATTATAAATAACTAGCTGTACCCTGCCACGCTTAGCTGTGGCACATTCGCACATTCGCTGATATGTCACTGATGAAAAAAATAGATAAAAACAATCCTTGATGCGGATTATATATCATGCTAAAATTTCAGCTCGATCGGTGCAAAACTTTTTGAGTTTTTGAAGCGAACACAAACCAACATAAAATTTTTATATATATAGATAAATAACACGTCAATATTACGTAATCCAGACCCCTAACTAGGATTCCCTGTATCTAGGGAATCAGGAACTACGAAGACCATGCTCCTAAAAACACCCACACTCAGAGTAAGTACCTGTGGTTCACAAAAAATATTGCCTTGTGCGGGAATCGATATGGCAACCTCACGCTTCGCAGTCGGCTCATCAACCACTTACACACACACACACACACACACACAAAAACATTCGTATTTTTACTATTACGAGTATCTATCCATCTATCTATCAAAAGTCCACCCAATCCTCAAAATAAAAAGCGTGTAAAACATCTAGTAAAAGCAAGGGAAGCGGATGGTCACAAAAAGCCAGTGAAATGACAGTAAGAGTGGTATTTCCAGTCTACGCCTGGACATAAGCTACAAGCCAAAACCGGTCGCTTTCGACGCGGTCTGGGTTTGACGTTTTGTAACTGAGACACTGAGAAGAAATGTGCTTGGCGTCAATTCTCATTTGTACGACATAATCTCTAAGGCATAGATCTGGAAACAACAAAACGGGAGAAAGGCGTGACTGTATATATGTACTCATGTATATATCTAAACATTTTATGAAGACACTAATTAAAAATATTCCCTTGAATCATTTTGGAAGTATAGCTATTCCTTTATTATAGCAATATTATGTGAGACTAGACAAAGGACTAAAGAAAGCTTGTATATTTTTTAAACTAATGCTTAGAATAGAATAGATTCATTTTTAAAGTGTAAATTATGTCCGTCAGTTATACAATTCAAGTTTTCAACAATATTCCCATTTCGAGAGTACAATAACTAACCCAAAGAATACAATTGAAAACCGAAACCATAAACCATATTTTAAATCTATTTTTAGGATAATGGGTAGTGAGTGGAAAGCTGTGTTTCGGAAAGCTTGCGGTCCCGGTGGTTGCCGGTGATTACAGATCTTAGGGGGAGTAAAACAATGGATTTTGAAATATTGACAGACTGACAAACTTTAACACTAGCCAAGCCGCCAATGTCTCATCTGACAAATTTCACTCGAGTTGTAGTAGAAAATAGACTAAATACTGGTAGAGATTATATCGTGCGTAGCAGAATTGTACCCTAAGAATGTGTAAAAGACACAGGGGGCCTACTCTAACCTATTAGTTAGCGGCTCAGTTTAGGCTCAGTTCAACTTAGGTTCCTAAACTGCACCGCATAATTTCGTACCATGACCTACACCTAAACAAAATCGTTATTGGATCGTTAACAATAAGAATGAATGAACGATAGTTTCTCACGTCTACTATGACGTCACTCTGTTGGAAAGAGACAACACTATATCAACATCCTTTGCTAACTTCGTTTAGCCGTGTTTCTTTCTTTTGGTTGCGTTCAGAAAAAAAAACAAAACATGTTTCGGAAAATTACGCTTATTTTCATGTTGCATATTTTGTCATTTGTGTGAAGACACAACACCTAAGTAATTTAATTAAGTATTTAGATGTATGTATCAATAATGTTTATTGATTTATTATTTATTTAAGATCATTTTTAAATTAAATTACGAGTAAAATATTGTGGTCCTAGAATTGATATCTTTTTAGAACGTTCCTTTTATATTTTCGACATTTGACATTTGATTAATGAGTGACGGACGGATGAATGTTCTTCGACTCTAATTAGAAAATACAGGACGAAAGAGTTCGTATATTGAAAATACGCGCGCTTTTGTGCTGTTTTTTATAAAATACTATTTTCGATTTCTTTTTATGTGGTTTATAAATTCACTACAATGGCGTCAGTAATTCTGACTAATATTTTGCATATTATATAAAAACCTTATTTCTTAAGTAGGTACTTATACGCATGAATCTATACTCCAAAATTCCCAAGCTTACGTCTCAAGTGTTAGCGGCTATTTTAAGTGGTTTTCTTTATATTATACAGTGAAACTTCTCGTCAACGAGTAAGCTACGAGCAACTTAAACACCTTTGGGATTTCATAAATAGGCACAACGAGATTGCAACGTGCTATAATAAAATCACGCAAGCCAGGGAATACTCTCGCCGGCTGTGGGAATCAGTAGCCCTAAGTTTAAACTCCCAAGGCGACAGTGCATACACAAATACACACACTTAATTATTATGATTTTTACACTGAAATCAAAATAATCCCTACTTACCTACTTATATTATAAATGCGAAAGTAACTGTCCGTCGTTTTGTCTGTCTGCTACGCTTTCACGCCTAAATTATTGAACTGATTTAAATAAAATTTGGTACAGCCTAGTCTCTAGAGCCTGAGAAAGGACATAAGCTACTTTTTAATGCGAGAAAAGGGTTGTAAAGTGTTGAAATAGGGGGATGAAAAAAGGTATGGAAGTTTCTTCATATTTTAAGCTAGAAGCTGGAAACTTATTTTTGTGCTTTTGATTAGATATAAATAAAAGTGTCATTCAAATTTTGTAAAAAAATTATCCACAAGGTAAAATAGCAATAGGGGAAGAAAGTTTGTATGGAAATATATAAGGTTTCGGCTAAACCACTGCACCGATTTTTAAAATTATTTATCTAATGGAAAACTACATTATGAGCGAGTAATAAAGGCTATATTTTATACCCGTATTTCCACTGGAAGAGGAACTACGCGGGTGAAACCGCGGGGCCGCCGCTATTAAGATATATAACCAAAAAGGCTCAACTTTGGTTGTGAAAATATTAACTTTTATTGAGACGCTAATTTTGACAGCTAATAGGATCAGTATAGGTTCAAATAGGTTTTAAATATAGCTCATGGTACGAAAAGAATGAACGAAATCATGACTTGCGATCCAGTTTAGGTTCAAAATGGCGGAAACCTAAACTGAGTCGCTAATAAGACGTCATGGTACGATTATGCGACGCAGTTCAGTTTAGGTCCTAAACTGAATCGCTATAAGACGTCATGGTAGGCCTGCAGGTCTCCTTCGCATGTAACGAGGATATTTGGAAGATAAAATCAATATATTTTTGGAAAATTAGGTAAAAAAGTGTAGAAATTTATAAAGCGAAAAAAGTGACGTTTTTATTTTATACATCATCAACCCATATCGTCCCACTACTGGGCACGGGTCTCCCCTCACTTTCGTGAGGAGGGTTAGGCCATAATCCACCACGGGGGCCAGATCCGGATTGGTGGATCACCTACCTACCTCTGAAATAATTCTCGGGTAGGTATGTGGGTTTCCTCACGATGTTTTCCTTCACCGAAAACCGTGTGATAATTACGTACATATGTTTTTACAAGAAACACATTGGTACGCGCCTGCACTGGGATTTGAACTCACGACCTTCTGATTGGAAGGCGGACGTTCTCTCACTAGGCTACCACCGCTTCCGTTATCGTTTCTTTCTTTTGTTTAATATTTACAATAATTGAACACAAAAAAGTTTTGCTAATTGCCTCCAGAATGTAACAGTGTTAATTGTATCCACGTTCCCATAAAACTAATTAAAGGTAAGGGCTAACATCTATATGATTATTGGGAGAAGAATGAATGATTGTGTGAAATTGTGTACTGTATTTTACTATTATATGTAAATAATTAATGTAATTGGTCTAAACCGTTTTAATTATATAAATAAATAAATAAATAAATAAATGGTTTATGTAATTATGATGTAAATATAATTCCACTGGTTTGCGTAATTAATTATTAGGCAATCTTCACCGCTAAAATACCTCGGTTACCCATATTTGGTCAAAAACAAGCAACTTTAATCTCACTTGCGTAATCAAAAGACCAAATTGGTTTGTTTGATTCAGCATAATTACTCTACAAGACCAATTTATTCTACGTTTGGGCTTTAACTACTGTTGATGTTAAAACGCACCAAAGGCGTGGGAAATACACTGACGTTTGTTTGACAGGGCGTTTCGCACCACGTGGTGGATGGCCTAACCCTCCTCACGAAAGTGAGGGGAGACCCGTGCCCAGCAGTGGGACGATATGGATTGATGATGATGATGATGAGGGTAGTTGGTATGGCACACGAGGAGGCCTCGGCCTTTATTCGCTTGTGACCAGAGCGCTATAATTAGATAATATCAAAGAAAGTCCCATAAAAACAACTTATCCCAGTTACTACATGACCGTAACCAATTCACTCGCACGTCCAATTAGACTTAGCGGTTCAGTGGCCGGAATGAATGCTGGGAGTACAGGTTCGGTGCTCGGTCAAGTAAAGTTTAAGTATACTTGCTTATATTCTGTTTTTGTTTCAGGTAATTCGAGTTCCTTTATGTAAGTTTACGGGTGAAGCATTGAGCAGGACGTTCGTATGATGGTAAGCGCTTAGTAATAGTTTTCAGTGCTTCTCACCCTGACTCCACAAATTATATTTCACTAGCTATGCCCATCAGTAGAGGGTGTCAGGGAGTCGGTGTACTGCTTTCCGCTGGGATCGTAGCATGTGGAAAGATGTAGCCTCTGCCTATCCCAACGGGAGAAAGGCGTCACTGTATAATGTTTTTTAATTTGATTGTGTGATGAGACGAGCAATTCGTTCACTTGATAGTAAGCGCTACGCCTGCCCGTAACAGTTACAGAACTTTCGCTAATCTTACGCGACACTGCACTGCGCTCGTAACCCTGAGACATCCGCTGTAAAGTCTCATGTGCCCAGTAATTTCGCTGGAAACGGTGCCCTTCAAACCGGAAAACAGTAATGTTTGCACACTACTGCTTGGCGGATGAATATCTGGCAAAGGTGGTACTTCCCCAGGCGGTCTCTTGCAGAAGAGGCCTCCCACTACAAAATCAATGTATGTACGTATGAATATTTATCACATCCTAATAATAATGCCTCCGTGATATTCAGATATTCTCCCACAAGGACACAGGAATAGAAATCCGCTATTACTTGTAAAATTAAGTTATTGGTGCTGGGTTTCGAACCCGCTGTCATTGGGTAGCAAAGCGCACAGATTACTACCACTGCAACTTTCAAACATAGACTTTTATGATCTAACTGTAGGCTGTGCTGAAGTCTAGGCATAGATTACCTCCATATACCCTATAATATCTAGATCTAATCTAGACCACGACAAAGTAACGGGTTCCAATCTAGGTAGAAATCGTTTATCCATACACTATACTAATATTGTCAAGAGGTGATGTACGTCAGTTTGTTTTTTTTTGTAAGATATAAATAAAATTTAAAAAAAAGTACAAAAAAACCGACGACAAAAAAACTTTTTCGAAAAAAAAAAACGGTTTATTAAAGAATTTTCTATTCTATTCTATTCTATTCTAATTTCGGTTACTAGGATGATATATTATTTCCAATTATTTTGATTCAAAAACCAAATCACTAAACCGATTTCGGGTGAAATTTTTACGAGGCCAATCTGAAAATATTTTCTTTCTAATAAAAATAATCCAAATCGGTTGATAAATAACAGAGTTCAAAATAACAAACACAAAAAAAAACCATCAGAATTGAGTACCACCTCCTTTGTTAAAGTCGGCTCATAGCGAACGAAGTCGCGGGGAACAGTTAGTATTCACATGTAGTTTAAACGTGAAAGCCAGTACCGGCTTTACGTCCTTGACTAAGGTAGGTCCCCACTATAGATCGTAATGGAAATACATATTAAGTATAACCACTAGAGATTTTATAGAGTACCCGTATGTACCGATTCAGTTCATTTCTTTTACTACAAGTTATAAACCAATAATTAGATAATATTAAATAAAAAACTAAAGCTTAAAAATCTAAAATTGGCATGGTGCCAAGAGCACTGGCTGCATTTCCACGTTGAATAGCAATAGCCATTCTCTGTGCGGGAAATGAGCCAGCCCTCTTGTCACCAGCGACGGGCGTCGACCAAACGAGGAAATAATCGCTTAAAAAATATAATATTCATTATGTGAAGCGGTGATAGCCTAGTGGGAGACGTCCGCCTTCCAAAGAGAGAGTCATGAGTTCAAATCCCGGTGCGCGCACGTGCCAATGTGTATCTAGTAAAACATATGCATAAGTTATTACTCGTTTTTTGCGAATGAAAATTTCCTGAGGAAATCCAAATGCCTAGCCGAGAATTATTTCAGACGAGGTCTGTCTCAACCAATCCGGACTGGGACCTCATAGTGGATAATGGCCTAATCCTTGTCACGGAAGTGAGGGGAGATCCGTGCTCAGCAGTGGGCGGATATAGGTGGTGCTGATGATTAAAACCAAGGTTTAAATGCTCAAGCGCCTCCTGGCGACCACCTCCCATAGTGTCTAGTTTTAGCAACATCGATGTATTGGACACTAAGAATACAGATTGATAAGTTTGACCATCGAATTTCTTACCGGTTCTTCTCGAATGTATTCGAAGTCCGGTGAAGAGTCAGGGAACTTTCATGAGAGCCCTCTTGGGGGCCCATGAGAACGAACGTTTTTGACTTTAACTTTGACTTTGGTCTGGAGGCCTACCATGACGTCTTATAGCGATTCTGTTCAGGACCTAAACTGAGCCGCGTCGCATAATCGTACCGTGGCGTCTTATTTTTTATGTTGCTGCCATTTTCAACCTAAGCTGGATCCAGTTAAGGTTGAAAATGGTAGCAACCTAAATTGAGTCGCTAATAAGCCATTTTCAACCTAACCTATATCCAGTTTAGGTTGAAAATGGCAGCAACATAAAAAATAATACGTCACGGTACGATTATGCGACGCGGCTCAGTTTAGGTCCTGAACAGAATCGCTATAAGACGTCATGGTAGGCCTCCAGGTCATTCTTACACCTTTGCAAGGAAGTTTTACGAAAGGAATGGAATCCATACTAAGTTGACATCCATACTATCATGTCACTAGTTGTTCATTTGTTTTTGCAAACCGTCCGCAAAGCTTTCAAGCCAGGACATGTTTTTTTATTTGACTGAGTGACGAGACGAGCATGTCGTTCACCTGATGGTAAGCGCTACGCCTGCGCATACCAGTCACAGCACCACCCAGAACAATGCATTGCTTAATCCTGCGCGGCACTGCACTACGCTCGTCACCCTGAGACGTTGGCTCTAAAGTCTCATATGCCCGGTCATTTCGCTGGAAACAATGCCCTTTAAACCGGAACACAGAAATGTTTGCACACTACTGCTTGGCGGATAAAATTAAGTTAAAATTTAGTAGCAAATAGCCCACCCGACCAACTAGGAACTTATTCCATTACTAACAGGAACTAATTCCATTTTTATCGGCGTATTAAAACTGCCTGTCTAAATTCCACCCACCTTACCACGTACCGTACCACTAATGGTCTAACTGACCTTTAAACATCAATTAAAACTATAACGTAATTGCAGAACAATAGTCTATATTATGACAAGATCTAAATGTCAGACGAGAACGAGTAATGTCACTTGGTACTTGGTCCAGTTCTTGATCTGTTACAAGGACGCAAGAACAAGCTATTGAAGGAAGATTAAGAGCAACAACTGTCTCACAGCTCTCTTATTCACATCTAGTAATACAGCATACACGAGAGTGAGTGAAACAGAAATGTTACCATGGTTTTTTAAATTTCAAGTATGGTCCACAAGATAGATTAGTCAGGTTGTCTATTCGCTTCTAAATTAGGTCTTGGCTCGAAATCTTCGCGAATGGTTTGGTGAAAAAAACAAGCGAACAATAAGTGACAAGTTGTCAATTTCGTAAAGATTCCATTTTCTTTAGTAATAATTCCTTGATTAATTCCAAGACTAATTAACTAACAGCGCCAGCGCTTGATCTTGATCTGACAGTCCATAAGGTCAGCTCATTTTCAACATTTTATGTTACAGCACGCGTCGACTATTTGCCTTGCATGATCTGAGTGGCGCAGACCACTCAATACAATAGAGAGTAACGGAGACAGACGGACAGACGCGCCTTTGTTTGCTATTAGAAGAGAAAGTGAACCTTAGTTAGTTTCTTCACTTGAGCGAGAGCTAACTATCAGCACTTGGAAAGTTGATGTAGCTAGCCCTTTTGTTTTTAAAAGTAATACACCATGGAAGCCCGGTCCAGATTGGTGGATAAACCTCTAAAGCTATTCTCGAACATGAGGGTCTCCTCACGAGGTTTTTCTTCACCAAAAATGGAATGTAAATTTTTTTGCATAGTATTTTTGATGCACGCGTACACCCCTCTCTCCGTCGCGATGGGTGGTTGACTGGTATAAAATACTCTTAGCATTAAGTCCGCCATTTGTACTAGCTATTTAATCTGTGTAATAAAGTATTAGATAAATAAATAAATAATGACAAAAACTACACCGTCGTAATTAGAATATTAGTAGAATAACGAACGTACTCGTGGAGTAGGGAAATTCAGTAACAGCTGGGGGGTAACCACGTACTTATTCTTATTCCATGCAGTTCATTTTAAAGCCTTAAACTGAACGGCCTAGACTGGCACCACGCACTCATAAATGACAAACGTGACGCGACGTCGCTCAAAAATAGACTGCAGAGAATGAGACAGAAAGAGAATAAGATGGAGCTATATAAAGTCCCATAAATGCAAACAAATTGTTCCGATCTCTTTGGATAAATGTCTCTGGTCGACTTATGAACGCTGAGCGATATTGGCGGTGACAGTTAGCAGGGCAGTTCAGTTTAAGGCCTTAAACTGGATGGATTTAACTGTTCGTGGTGAGGCCCCTGATACATCGAGGTTGGTAGTTGTTATTCTTTACCACAGAATGGACATCTGACGCCCGTTTCCGACGAGACGACAAACAGATATCTAGAATGGACAATAACAACGTTGTTGAAGTTTGAGTAACGGATAACGAGAAATTGTAAAGTGAAATTCTATAACGTTACCCGAGTATTGTACTGTAAGAGTTATTTGATCTGTGGTCCAGCGGTTAACACTTTGACTGCTGAGCCGTTTTGCTTGTCTAGCCACCGGTGTGGCTCTGCACGCGCCATAGTGTTTTCCCATACAACAAACACAACAGTTGTGTTTTTCCGTACTCGTGGCAAGTTATGAAAACACGACAGTTGTGTTTTCACCAGCGAACGTGTTAAATACCCGTATAATTAATTAATTAGTCCTATTGAGACTTTTTGTAGTGATAACCAAACTTTAAAAAAACTGGCCAAGTGCGAGTCGGACTCGCGTACGAAGGGTTCCGTACCATTATCTATCAAACCGGCAAAATTATATTAATTTAATTATTTATTTTTAAACTATTATTATTAATTAGCCTACATCGTCCCACTGCTGGGCAAAAGCCTCCCTTCCCTCCTTCCACGACTTCCGGTCTATTGCTACCACTTGCCAATCCTTTCTATGTGAGTCCAGATCGTCACGCCACCTTCGCAGGGGTCGACCACGTTATCGTTTTGTCGTTTTAAAGTAAATATTTATAACCAAATATTTTGTGAATATATCAAGCGTCTGACTGCTGCCGTGATCAATATCGAGCAAAAACGAGCAAAAAAATCACGTTTGTTGTATGGGAGCCCCCTGAAATATTTATTATATTCTGTTTTTTAGTATTTGTTGTTATAGCGGCAACAGAAATACATTATCTGTGAAAAGGTCAACTGTCTAACTGTCACGGTTCATGAGATACAGCCTGGTGACAAACTGACAGGCAGACAGCGCAGTCTTAGTAATAGGGTCCCGTTTTACCCTTTGGGTACGGAACCCTAAAAATTAGTTATACTACCGACAAGACTGTGCGACCAAGTCAGACGACCTGCTCGAGATGGTCACCCGCGCGTACCATTTCACCCGCACCGCACTGTAATATGCATATAGTTGTGCCATTACACTTTACATGTGCTAAGGCAATAAATCTGTAATTATAGTGACTGGAAGAAATTGCAGCGGAAAGTCGGAAGCTGTGATAAGACCATAAAGAATGGGGTTAGTGGTTTTATTGGTAATTTTTTTTAAATGCCGGCATACTTTCCTTATTGTTACGTTATATAAACTTTTTGGGTTAGTATATTTGTTTCTCAATTGTCTTAGATAGATAGATAGATAGTGTTCGCGCCACTTACATTGGCACTCATAATACCTTCCTACCTTCCTATTCCTATCATTTCTTGGCGACTATCTCTGTCGCTCATATCGTGGTATCCACGAGAAAACTGCTTGCCGCCGCAAGTAGTCTGCGATCGACCCTCGTCCTTCGCGGCTGCCGCTCTCGCCGAATCCAAAGTACTGGATCTGCTGCTCCTCTGTGGTGGTCCACGTGAATTCGACGCGCAAATATAAACAAAACCCGCTATAAACCCGCCGCGTAAACGCTCCTTGCCGACACGCACCAACCGCCTAAAATACAGTCCACTACATCGATCGTCATAACATCCTGAAGGAACAAGCAGCTTGGAGACGGACCCGAACCGAGGTGATTGCAGTTGCATGGAGACCAGGTTAGTCGCCAAGTTCCTTTGTACTACTCTTCTACCAGCCATCCTTCCCCCGCCATTGGAGGCGCGCTCAGCCTATACAGCTTAGCTGCCGCGCTAACATATTGTTGGTCCTCCGCCGCCGGATCTTCTTTGGTCCTCCCGCTATTCTCTGGCCCCTCTTAGGCCTCATATAGTCCTCTTTATAACCGCCCGCAATTTTATATTGGTATTTTTACCAACGATAATTTCCTATAATTATCGTGTTCCCGCCCGCAATTACAGTTCAGATAGTACCCTGTACTATCCTACTACGCTATTATATACTTATTTCGTGTATTCCGCATTCCTAAATAGTAAAAATAACGATTTTTCCGTAATTCTTAATTTTTATTAAAAAGTGAAGGTATTCCTAACGACCGCCCGTGCGTCTCCGCGTGGGTATTCAATACGCCGCGCGCGCGGCAGGTAAATGCTGTAGGCAGTTGCAGTAAGTTAGGAATTTCATACTTTATCTAGTTTTTTTATACTTTGTTAAGATGGCTATGGCTACTCGTTCAAAAGACAAAGATAGTGAAGTATACGAGGACGCAAAGGCGCTCGATACGTTACAGGTCGAACGTTTGACCTTGATAGGTAAACGTGACATTATATTTTCCCGCTTACAAGATATTTTTAACCGATCTTTAAAGGCTTTCACTGATGATACTGAGAAAGATTTATTTCTATGTGGAATGATCTCGTTAGACCGTTTACGCTCCGATTTCAATGAAATTGTGAACAAATTAAATGTCACCGAGTTGAGTCTCAACGCTTCGTACACGGTAAACTACCAATCTATAAACGTCTTCGAAGATATGTTTTGCCGTTGTCAGTTTGTTTATAATAAACTTAACCCGCCTTTAAAAACCGCTGATTTCAATGTTGCCCCGCAACGTAAATCTATCAGAATTCCTGAACTCGATTTGATGGTCTTCAATGGAGATCCGATGACCTGGAGGATATTTTATGAGTCATTCAAACGCACGATTCACGAAAATCCCGATCTCACTGATCACGAACGCGTCCAATATTTAATTAATAAATTGTCAGGCCGGGCCCTTGCAGTTTGTTCTGGTATCGTACCTAACGGTGATAATTATCCGATCATATGGCAGACGCTCGTCGATAAGTATAACGACAAACGTAACCTAGCCTCCGCTTATCTTGATCAAATGCTTGATTTTAAATCTTTTAACACCGCGACGAATAAAAACTTAGAATTATTCCTAGATAAATTCTGCACGGCTGTGTCAAGTTTGAAGTCTCTCAAGCTCGATAACGTGTCTGATTTTATTTTACTATCGCTCGCTTTGAAGAAAATAGATTCAAGTACTGCACGGTCGTTTGAAATGCACATGCGAGGTAAATCTATGCCTACATACAATGAACTTTTAAAATTCATCCGCGAACAAAGCAAAATATTGGAACGCACTACGACCGATTCTCTTAGCCGCAGTGATAACAGGCCGCGTACTGCAAGGTCTACGCAGTCTTTTGCAGCATCATGCGTCACTCACTGTCCGCTTTGCAAACAAGCCGATCACGCTAACTTATATAGATGCCCTGCATTTGATAAGCTTTCTATCGACGACAGGTACACTTTTGTAAAACAAAGCAAAGGTTGCACTAATTGTCTAAGCACTACGCATATAAATACTGCTTGCAATTCTAAATTTAATTGCCGTTATTGTGGATGTAAACATCATTCTATGTTATGCCGCAAAGTATCATCTTCCCGTGAAGACAATCGCCCGTACCCTAGCGCTCCGTCACAGGCGCACGCGCCGCCTCCGCGCGCGCGAACTGGCAACTTCTCCGCCGCCGGGGATCACATGCCGCCTTCGGCATCGCCGCCGCCCGTCGCGGGCTCCGCTAGCGCTCAGCTGACGAACTTACCTACAACTGCTTATCAGTCATCACAACAACAGGTGTCGCTGTGTAATATACGCCCCGCTTCGCAGCCTAATGACACTACTTGTTTACTGGGAACCGTACAAGTTTATGCTACGGATTTAAATGGTCGCCGCCATGTAGTACGCGCCTTAATTGATTCGGCTTCCCAAAGTAACTTTTTAACTTCAAAATGTTGCGCTAAATTAAATTTAAAATGCAATAAGGTGACGAACACCGTTGTTAAAGGGATAGGTTCCGCATCTAACCCAATCAAGGGAGCAGTTTCTGCTACTTTATCTTCCCGCCTAAATGATAATTTTATTGCAATTGACGCCTATGTTATCGACCGCATAACAGACAATTTACCGGCAGTGAAAATTGACGTATCCTGCCTTTCATACCTGAACTGCCTGCCTCTGGCAGACGACAGTTTCGCTTCGCCTTCCGAGATCGACATACTTATAGGCGCGCCGCTCTTTTCTGAAATATTGCTATCAGGCCGCGCCGCTGGTCCGCCTGGTACTCCAACCGCTTTTGAAACCATTTTTGGTTTTATCGTAATCGGGACCGCTCCCGTTACTCCCGCTCATGTTACTCCCGCTCATGTTACGCCCGCTCATATTGAAACCGTTGTTTCTATCACTGACCCCTTGGTTGAAGATAGATGCCGCTCTCATATTTCCCTTTGTACCTTTACGGAAGGACCACGTTTAGATAATCTTGTCCAACGCTTCTGGCAGCTTGAAGAGGTGCAATGCACGCCGACTTTGAGCCCAGACGCTATAGAATGTGAACGCATTTTTACAAATAACGTTTCCCGCGATCCTACGGGACGCTATTCTGTAGCGTTGCCTTTCTCCCGCGATCCCGCGACCTCTCTGGGTAATTCTTACCCTATCGCTAAAAAACGCTTCATGTATCTCGAACGTAAGCTCGCCGCGACACCTGCTCTGCGCTTAGAGTACGATGCTATAATCAAAGAGTACATTCAGAAGGGTTACATTTCACTGATCGACAATGATAGTCCTTTTACTGGATATTACGTGCCACACCACGCCATTGCGAGACTACAAAAAACAACAACTCGATGGCGTATGGTGATGGACGCCAGTGCTGAAACTGACTCAGGCCTCTCCTTGAATCAAGTTTTATATACCGGGGATAATTTACAAAACGATCTTTTTACAATCCTCTTGGATTTCCGCCTCTACCCAATCGCTTTTACATCCGATATTAAACAGATGTACCTACAAATTTTGATAAATAAGGACCACCGCAAATATCAAAAATTCCTGTATCGATTCGATCCCGTTTTTCCGCTTGATACCTACCAATTCAACCGCGTTTGTTTTGGTCTACGTAGCAGTCCGTTCCTTGCAATGCGAGTGTTGCGACAGCTGTGCGCCGCCGACGGTGCCCGCTTCCCACTCGCAGCATCTCTTATCAGCGACAACACATACATGGACGACGTGTGCTACTCCATGCCTACTCTGTCTGCTTGTTTACAACTCAGAGACGATCTCCGCGAGTTGCTCAAGGCCGGGGGCTTCGATCTCGTCAAATGGGCTAGTAACTCACCCGCGCTCCTTGACTCCCTTCCCGTCTCTGCGTTAACGGAATGCGTTAAAAATGCGAAAAATGCGTTAACGGATCTTTTAAATTCCGACGAATATAATAAGTCTATCTCAGATGAGTTATCAGCTAATCGCATACACTGGAAATTCAATCCACCGCGAAGTCCTCACTTCGGGGGGAATTATGAAATATATGTGAAAGCGTTTAAAAGTCATCTTCATAAGACGATCGGTTCACAGTTACTCACGTATGAGGAAATGTTAACCGTACTCACACAGATAGAATGCGTTATCAATTCTCGTCCTGTAACGTTATTGAGCGAAGATCCGTCTGAGCCGACCGCGCTGAGTGCTTCACATTTCTTAATGACCGCACCGCTGAAGCATTTGCCCGCTTGCACGGTTCCCGATGAACCTGGACACTTATTGAAACGGTACGCTTTATTGGATCAAATGGTACAATCATTTTCCAAACGGTGGAAGTTGGAATATCTTCACTTACTTCAATCTAGAGGAAAATGGAATACACCTTCGAATCCCATTACAATAGGTTCTATTGTTCTTATTATCACTGATAATATTCCCCCGCTATCCTGGCCTCTCGGCGTCGTCGTGGCCACTCATGTCGGCGGCGATGGCATCTGTCGAGTAGCGTCAGTAAAAACGGCGACCGGCGTCTACCAGAGACCCGTCGTCCGTTTATGCATCTTACCTACCCAATAATTTAACCCCTTGCTCCCCGGTCAACCGCTATGTTATATTTAACCCGTTGACTGCTTAAGAGTTAACTCTTATTTTTATTTTATTTTTTTTATTTCCCGCTTTCTTTTAAAAACCAATGGTTTTTAGGCCGGGGGCAAATGTTCGCGCCACTTACATTGGCACTCATAATACCTTCCTACCTTCCTATTCCTATCATTTCTTGGCGACTATCTCTGTCGCTCATATCGTGGTATCCACGAGAAAACTGCTTGCCGCCGCAAGTAGTCTGCGATCGACCCTCGTCCTTCGCGGCTGCCGCTCTCGCCGAATCCAAAGTACTGGATCTGCTGCTCCTCTGTGGTGGTCCACGTGAATTCGACGCGCAAATATAAACAAAACCCGCTATAAACCCGCCGCGTAAACGCTCCTTGCCGACACGCACCAACCGCCTAAAATACAGTCCACTACATCGATCGTCATAACATCCTGAAGGAACAAGCAGCTTGGAGACGGACCCGAACCGAGGTGATTGCAGTTGCATGGAGACCAGGTTAGTCGCCAAGTTCCTTTGTACTACTCTTCTACCAGCCATCCTTCCCCCGCCATTGGAGGCGCGCTCAGCCTATACAGCTTAGCTGCCGCGCTAACAGATAGATAGATAAATTCTTTATTGAAACACCACAGAACAAAGAAAACTTAAAAACAAGAACAAATCAAGTTTTACAATTAGTGTCACACACTGTTTACAATAACAGACAACCACGCACGGAGAGGAGTAACTAAGACATCGGCGGTGGCTTATGTTTGATTACTATCTGCGCCCTGCGGTTTTACCCGCCATTCTCCAGTTTTCTGGAGGGAGTTTCTTTCAATATAAGCCGTGCATTTACCAACGCCCTGACCGCGTCCGCATGATTTTCATAGCGATAGCTATGGATGACGGAAATCAGTACTGACCGCCAGGATTAGGCTAAATTCGACCTTACGTAGGGCTCTTTCCATAACTAACATAAACCCTAAGACAATCTATGTCCTCTCCACCAACAAGCATATTTACCTCACTAATGGCATAGCTAATGACTAGTATTTTTCTCTGCCAAGCATTGATTTGTCTTGTTAAGAGAAAGCAGTTCTAATGGTGTTTTCACCGCAAACTTAGCTTCGAGAGGAAAAGTTGGGGGTTTAGTCCCACCTAACATCTATATTAAAACTAGGTATGTGACCCACCAATCCGGGTCTGGCCCCCGTGATGGATTATGGCCTGATTACGGGTGAATCCACGGGCACTGCTAGCTTTAATCATCATCATCATCAACCCATATCGTGCCACTGCTGGGCACGGGTCTCCCCTCACTTTCGTGAGGAAGGTAAGGCCATAATCCACCACGGGGACCCGGTCCGGATTGGTGGATAACATGACTACCTCCGAAATAATTCTCGGGTACTGTAATAATTGTAATAATAATATATGGTAATAATTGTCGGGTAATACTGGTAATATGACTTATTAAATATTATTTTGATAGAGTTCGCGCCACAAAATAAGCCCCCATAGGCGGCGCTGCAGTCACGAAACAAGTTCCCAGCTCTTCGAAAGTGTACCCAGGTGTACTGAAGGTCTGCATCAGTATTCGTAGTTCACCCAGGTGTACCAAGGGTAAGAACAAGTCCCCTTGGTACACCCAGGTGAACTTATTAGGTGGACTACGGGTAAGAAACCCTCACCAAGTAGCTAGTCCGGGTAACACTTGATCTTACTGAAACGTATGAGAAATTCAGAGATATGGATAGGATCCATGGAGTTTGTTCCATACTTGGAGTTTGTTCACTTTAAAACCTAATAAATAACTAAACCCACTACCAATTAATATTATGACAGCATACCCAATGCTATTATAGCAATGCACGTAGCATTGCCCCGTTAAATTGCAGTGCAAATTGCAGTACCTAAATCACAGGCAATCTCCACCTGCTCTCAGTCCATAAGTTACACAAATTACGAGAAACCAAATCCCTCAGCCCCATTGTTATGGGTTTGCGTCACGCGGAAGACATGTAACATCATAGTAACATGTAGATTACGTGAACGTACGCGTTTACGTTACGGCATAGTTTTAACCTGGTTTTGGGTAATCAGTAATCAGTCATTTGGAGTCCTGACGGAGCAGTACTACGAGGTTTTGAATATGATAAAAGGCGCAATTAGTAACCAAATCTGTTGGCAGAAACTAACCACTGAAGACAAAAGGTACAGAAAGGACACTCCACCCTCAGAGATCTACTTCCCCGCACCTCTACTCGCAATCCGGAGGGCAATTGGGAGGTCAATCCAAATGACAAATGACAATAGACAATCGAATTAGTATGAACCTTCATACTAGCGGGTTCTTTTGTTTTGGTCGCGTAGTATCTTTGGGTACATACGCATTTGGCGCCATTTGTATTACTGAAATGTCAATGTCAAATCAATTATTAACAACTAATTGACGGCTCGAGCTAAATGCACTAACCGTGCAAAGGCAAAATAAAAATAAAAAAAGAAAATTGCTTTATTATTTATTAGTTACCTATGTAACTTCAGAATCTTAAAAATTCTGAGCCTTGACCATAGAAACTCCCAATCCTCCAAAAGCCAAAGGTGATAGTTACACAATAGTTAGTTAATTATGTAAACAGATGTTACTCACAAGATCTAGTCGCATTGTCCATTGACCAGCCTCAGTACGTAATGTTATCTACTGATTCGAATTTTCCCACTTTGTTGAGCTAATTCCATTGTGCAAAAACTCTCAGACGAGATACAGTTGTATACTATAGTCTCATTGACGCAAAATAACGTCCGCTGCTGAAAACACACACGTTTGTGTTTTTGTAATTTTGCAGCAAGCGAAAACACGCCTGGCGTGCGAGCCCGCACTGCCGTATTATTAATTTTATCACACCAGTTGTATGCGCCGGCACTGCTAATTGAATTTAGTTACGACACAACGCCAGTACGCAGTAAACACACACGTTGTGTGAAGATTCGCAAAAGAGCCAAAAAAAGTAAAACGGTTCAACAGTGAACGTGTTATAATAGACTTACTGAACACTTACTCAATTTCCAATAAACTATGAGACCAAGTTTATATCTTTACACCAGAAATGTGTTCATCGACTTAAACAAACAATATGCCTCAACCAATTTTTCTTCTATTTCAGATGGCGCAGTCTACTGTGCACCGATTGACGTCACTTGTCGTCCTCCTAGCAGTGACGTCATCAGCGAAGGACCAAAGCCGATGGTCCCGCCAGATCAGCTCCTACACCTCTGACATCAGCGACTGGGTCCCTCTCTCCTCACCCGTAGAGAGAGATCCTTTACCTCCACCGATTAAGCGACAAGCGGTCGCAGAGCCGAGGATACTGACAGAACCATTCCCAGGACTTCCCAGACCTTCGAATTTCAACGCGGACAGTTTCCCATCCAGGGCTTACTACAACGCTCCAGCGAACAGGCAGTTGTACCTACAATCGGTGCCTTCAGTTCCATCAGCTCCTCAGAACTTCTTGACTGATCAAGGGTTCGGTCAGAGCATCAGATTCGGTCTCTCCCAACCTAACTTCCCGCTGAATCAAGGTTTCATCTCTCCCCAATTCGGATATGATAGTGTTCCTCAAAACACCCCTCAGAACATTCCTCAAATCAAAGAGAAACCTCAAGTAGCAACAAATCCAATCAAGTTTGAGGACTTCCGAAAACATACGCCGCTTCAAGTGCCTATGGCAGTTCAACTCAAAACATTCAATAATCAGCCTCAAAAAGCAAAGCCCGAAGTACCAAAATTCATCGACGGGTACCGAGCAGAAAATTCTTCTACCGCCTTCACTTACAGCCAAAAAAAGAAGCCACAATCACTGCAGAAGATTAAGTTTGACAACTATGAGAAACCAGTATCGAGGCCGGAAATACCACAAAACGTTCCCAAAACTCAGCACAGCAATCAAAAAATGGAACGAGAAGAAGTTCAGTTATTGTATGTCCCATTGGAGTCGTTGAACAGGGGCAGTATCAACTTCAGAAACCCGTTGCCAAATCCTCAACTTCTAAACGCAGAGTTGTATTCACAAAGCATACCTCAGTTACCCCATAAGAAGTCTACCACGGAATTGTATAGACCTGTACAGAAGGTAGAGAATCCTGCCCACCAGAATTACTTCACGGAGTTTAATTCTCAACTGCATTCGCTACAACCGAAAGAGTTAGACCAAGTGCCTAAATACTCTACTCTGACTTCACCTTTCTCCTCAACTCCACTAACTACTCCAAAGCCTAAGAAACTGAAACCCCACCAGCCTCCTCTGGCAATCTTCCTAACCGAAGAAGCGAACAGAAATAACCAAATTAAAGTTGGAGATGTTTTGGCTTCCTTGAAAACTGCCAACTCCGTAGCCGTTTTGGATTCTGTTAACCCTTTGAATGCTCCAAAGGTCTTCATCGGGCCGTCTTCATTGCAACCTCCGGAACGCTACGTCAGGTTTGAGCTGCCTTATCTATCAAACATTGAAAACAGCGATAAAAAACTCCGTCAGCTCCCATTCTTTGTCGCACCTTTGAGTTACAATACGCCTCAAGGCTTTGCAAAGATTCCTTTCCCGTCTCCTCATGTCGGGTCAGTGGTAATCAACTCACAGATCAGAGAAACAAGCACCCAGGAAACTTCGGCAGAGAATGTGAACCCGTCTTATTACACAGGGACGTACAGACAAGAGCAGAGACCTGCAACTCAAAAACCAACCGTCAGTTTCTACACGACGGCTTCTCCGAAGACTAACCTTCCTACCAATTACCAATCCAACTACTACCAATTCGAACCTCAAACTGTGTCCACTCTGAGACCTTTAAAAGAACCAGAAACAGCAGCGCCTCCAAGACCTGGAAACTACTTTATAAATAACGCACAAGCTCAATACAATCCTCAGTACAATACTCAGTATAATCCATCTCAGTACGAACTGACACCTCAGAATGTATACCAGAATCAGCGAGAACCGGTCAAGACTTACACTCTTCCCAAACAGGAAACGTCCACTACTCCCAGGCCAACTATCAGCACGACGACTAAACTGCCTTCAACATACCCCAGTCAGTTGTTGGAAACTCATAATCCTTATTCCATAAACCAGGCGTTCCACTTCAGTACTCCGCTAGATTATCGCACTTACACGGATGAATACAAAGAACCTATTGCTACTCCAGTAGCGGCTACTCCTCTATCAACGCCTCAAAAACCAGTGACCACAACAAGCCCATCACCAAAGATAGAAGAAGCAGTTACAGACGGGCAAAGATATCAGCAGCAGACTTCGCCTCACTACCAGAACTATAGCCCTGAAATACAATACGAGTCTGAAATTCAAAACTCTAGATATCCCGTTTACAATACAAATGACTATTCAATAAAGACTGAATCAGCCGAGTCTTACAATCCAGTACAGACCAGCAACACAGAATACAATCCCCCTATCAGCAACCCTACAGAATATACTGAGAATCAAGAAACACAAGGACTCGTTCAAAATGAAACTCCTAACGAAGAAGGTAGCAAGTTACCAACCGTCACTGAAGTTGAGAACCCGCCAAGGTATGAGTACAATCAGTATGAGACCAGCTTTGATGCGGGCGAAGGTGAGACCTCTTCTACGACCAGTACGACGACAACAACAACAAGGAGACCTATAAGAGGTAGAGGACGTCCACGTTACACGACCACCCCGAGGTCAGAGTCTAGCGAATACTCTACCAGAGCTGTAACACGCAAACCTTTGAGGGAAAGAAGACCTTTGCCCACTAGGCCTAGATATGAACCCAACAAAATCACCACAGAAAAACCAACGAGAAAGCCTGTTGACTACAGCGAGGAAAGCACTACTAAAGCTGCTAGAACCAGGACTAGAGGTCGCGTCACTTTCAAGCCATCAGAAGAGATCTATGAACGAAGGAAAACACACAACGGCAAAGAACAGGACTTGGCTTATCAAAGAGATATTCTGCATCAAAACTATCCAGTAACTATCCAAGAACGCATGAGCACAGTCGACATTGAAGCATACACAGAACCTACCGTAAAATTAACATCGACAAAAGCCATTGAACCACCTACTGAGACTTATGACACGGAAAATGCTTACACGTATGAAAGGGCAACAATTAGTGAACAAAACGCAAATGCTGACTCTAACGATGATATACCTGTATTCCCCACAAGAACAACTGTCTCCCAAACAGAAACATCTTATGTACCAAGATTATCTATGCGTGATGAAGAGTATGAGTACCATTCAAGAAGCAGTCTAGCGCCAGTTGAAGCTTTATCTTACGAAGATGCTCCGACGGAAAAGGAAGAAGATAGTTATCAGAAGCAAACAACACCAGTACAAAGAGATGCAGAATCGGTTGCGTTCGTAACAGAACCAACCAGGTCGGTCAATGAACACAGAGATCAGTCCGTTGTAGAAAATGAGGAATACACTTATAAAGAAGAAGAGACAACCACAACAACACCAGAAGTTGAAGTCACTAAAGCAGTAAGTCAGGAAACAGAAGAAGAAGAAAATGTTGTTCAGACCACACCGTCCTATAACAGAGTACGGGTACGCCCTGGAGTCATCAAGCAGTACCACCAAGCTTCTACGGAATCTTCCAGAATCAAAACTGATAGACGAAGACCAGTAACTTACAGGCCAGCTTACGACAGGCGCCGAACAACTATGCGTATCGATGAAATCCAACAAGATTTGAAGACTAAACAAGTCCATGGCCGACAAGATATTGATGATTACAGACATCCTGTGTACAAACCTGAATCGTCAACTGAAGCAACTTCAACTCAAGAAGCGACTACAAAGCGTGGACAACTCCGTCGTAGACGCCCTAGCTATTCTTACACCACAAGTTCAACCGAAGGTTCACCAATTAGAAAGAACACCTATGAAGTCAAAAACAGATTTAGAGGAAGACGTCCCACTACAGAAAAGCCCACTGAAAATGCTGAAGTTTCAACTGAAACATCCACAACAACTGTTCGTCCTTTGTACTCTAGGTACAGTCAAAGGCCGAAATTGTCTGTGAGATATAACAAGAAACCAGAACCTGAAGCTGAAGAATCTGAAGATCAAGAGTCCAACTTCTCCATTAACAGGCCACGGTTTACTGAACCAGATGTAGAACAGTGGTCCACTAAAATGGCAAGCGATTCATTCAAACCCTACAATCCAAACAATATCGTCGATGAAGAAAAGGTAGCAACAACTGAGCGCAGATCTGACAAATTTGAAATGGATATCATCACAGCAAGGAACGAGTATGAAGATGTACTTATTTCAGTTACTCCAGCGACGAATAACAGAAACAATAAGAAGATCCCAGAAATACCCCCAACGCTAGAAGCTTTGTTTGAACAAAGTAAAGTGACGAAGAGTGACGCTGGCGATAACATGTCAACTTTTGAAAGCATGTTGGAAGAAGTAATGAAAAGCTTAGAGGAGCAAGATGAGGACGAATACACGACTAATGTCATGAAGCACAAAGGAGGAGAAATTGGAGAAATACCACCTGAAAGAATTATATCTTCAGAGGATAGTTATAATACGAAAGCTACATCGCCAATAACACAAGAAGTTACGACTACCGAACCTGTTACAGCTGAGGATTCCACAACTAATGAGGTAAATATAGCCTTTTCAAATACAGTGTAACGTTAAAGTAATGTGATTTATTTATTTAATAGCTATTCATAATATTTACTCAGAATTTAACTTTAAATACAAAGCAAAAGCGAAAATTGAGAAGAAGGACTGTTTTAATTAAAATTGAGACCTAAAATACTTATCGTTCAATTACAGGAAGAACCCGAGCGCAAAGCTCGTCGTCGCGGCTTCTGGAAGAAAATCAAGGTCCGCCCTGTGGCCGCGGAATCCATTGAAGTCGCCGAATCGCAATACTACCCCAACACCGTCAACAGATTAGGTGACCCCATGAAACCTCTTAAATCTAAATACGAAAAGAAAGTATCGGTCACCACCTACAAGCCTAACATCCAACTGTTCAAAGACATCTTCAGTAGCGACGATGTAACATCCGCCGATGATGAAGTAGTGCCAACTATAGAGATATCCAAAGTGAACACAACTGATAACACTAAGAACGACGACGAAAACAAGCTTACGACAACACTAGACAAAGAAACTCACACAGAGAAAACTGAAGTAAGCCCAGCTGACTTCGATTTAGGCACTGGTTCACCTGATCCCACATTAAACGATTTATACACCACGGAACCTACAACCGTGAAATCTGAAAAAGAAAGCTTCAGCTTAATGGAATACCTATTCGGCACTACTTCAGAAGACGACTCAAATGCCAAAAAAGATACAGCAACAACGCAAGTTCAAATTGAAATCACCACGGAATTGAGTAAAACGAAAATGCCTACAACAGAAAGCTCTTTCATTCCTGATGAATTGACGGAATCCGTAGATGATGTCACTGAAACCCTAGAAGATATAAAGAAAATAACTACAACGACGCCTCAAGAATTAACTACTACAACAGAATCAGCTAAAATAGAATCGTCTTCTACATCTGCGTTCATGAACCCAGCTAACGTGATCAGTACATCGATGTCGACGGAGATTTCTCATGAAACAGAAATTTGCTTCAGAGGCAAATGTATCAAAACCTTTAAAGACCTTCTTTAAGTTGACATAGTGTTACCTGTGTTCAAATAGTGGAAGCTGTGTAAAGGATTTTAGACTTTAGATGTTCAGATGTCTCCGATACCAATAGTGAAGAAGCCCATCTGTAGAATTCAGTAAAGTATAGGTACTTCTCAAAAAATTGCCGATTTCACCTGCGTGAATATTTTAAGTTGTGGTAACTTAGTTTAACGATTTAGGGCAAAGTGACTCTTAGGATAGTTAAAAGGACGCTAGCTGCATCGAGGCCAATATCCTACACAATTCTAAAGCAAGGTGGAGAACTCGAACTTAAGTTTGTAATTGAACTTTCCAATTACCCTGTGGGTCGAAAAAACGGCAATTTTGTAAGATTTACATACCCTAAAGGTAATCCAAAACTTGAGCTGCATTTCCAACATTAACTTCAAGCATTTTAGCAAATTCTATACGAAAGCCGATGGAAATGACGGATCAATTTATAATGGACAATCTCTAATAGGTTAAAACTTGGAACAAAATAAGCTATGTGCAACCGTCTAGAAATTGTAAGGCTGGTTTTCAATATAGTTAGTGTTTTCTGGTGTTAAAGAAACTATACTTTTTGCCATGTAATATTCAGTTTAGTAAAATACAAAGAAGCAAAAAGAAATAGATAATTATCTAAAAGCCTACCTTAGTGTGACACAGTATAGGCTTTATTTCAGGTAATTTTAAAAATCAAATTCCTGCGGCAAACGCCATTATAATATACCATGGAAGTTTTAGTAAAGTAATAGGAATCCATACTAAATTGACACTAATTTTTCACCAAACCGTCCACAAAGCTTTCGAGCCGCGACATAGTTTAGTAGCAAATATTCAACTTGACCAATCTACCTTGTGGACCATACTTGAAATAATAAAAACCATGGGAAGTTTTCTGTTCCACTCACTCTCGTGTACGCTGTACTACTAGATGTGAATAAGAGAGCTGTGAGACAGCTGTTGCCTTTAATCTTCCTTCTATAACTTGTTCTTAGTCCGTGTTAAATATTCACTTCATTGTAATAAAATTCAAAATACATTGTAAATGTGTGTACTTCCTTGTGGTAGGTGAAATCTTGTAAATAGTGACAAAAGGGACTCTTTACTCGATTCCACCAATTATTGTTAACACTGAAATAATTAAGAATTAACTAAAATTTTGGTTTGTGGCCACAGCCAAAAATAGTATAGTAATTAGATAAGCTAATGTAGGTACCTATTTTATATTTTTATAAATTTTAATATTTAGTGTAAATATTATGACTGAACGTATTTTTAACGGCTAGTTTTCTATTTCTATTTATTTCTCTTTAATAGTGCTTGCTATATTTTACCCGACTGCCAATAGGAGGGTTATGTAGGATATTTTCTACCCCACCCCTAGGTACGGCCACTTGTTAATTTAGTGGATTTATGTTAATATTATGTTAACTCTGGAATGTAACTGAATAAAAACCATAAAATTATTTTTATATCTTTTATTTTCCGCCAATATTCATCACTAGCTGCGTTCCGCAGTTTCACCCGCGTAGTTCCCGTTTTGTCTTACGGGAATAAACTATCTGTGTTCCAAATTTCATTCGAATCCGTTCAGTAGTTTTTGCGTGAAAGAGGAACAAACATCCATCCATCCATTAACACAAACTTTCGCATTTATAATATTAGTAGGATAGGATATTGAAGCGGTGATAGCCTAGTGGGAGAACGTCCGCCTTCCAAGGAGAGCGTCGTGAGTTCAAATCCCAGTGCCGGCACGTACCAATGTGTTTCTTGTAAAACTTATGTACGTAATTATCACTCGCTTTTCGGTAAAGGAAAACATCGTAGGGAAACCCACATGCCTACCAGAGAATTATTTCGGAGCTAGGTATATGTTATCCACCAATCCGGACTGGGTCCCCGTGGTGGATTATGGCCTAACCCTCCTCACGAAAGTGAGGGGAGACCCGAGCTCAGCAGTGGGGCGATATGGGTTGTTGCTGATCAATGATGATGGCGACCATCAACATTTTTTTTTTCTAATAGACATCGTATTGTCTATCCAAGGAGAGAAAAATGACTGGAAAAAAAGAAAAATACACTCTTAAAATAATATTAACACAAAGAACTAGTAAACTCGTAGGATAAAATGTAGCAAAAAAACCAACATTACGTGGTGTTCCCAGGCGGTCACCCATCCAAGTACTGACCACGCCCGACGTTGCTTAACTTCGGTGATCGGACGAGAACCGGTGTTTTCAACGTGGTATGAACGTTGGCGTATGGCATACTGAATTTAATACTCAGTTAGCATGATTATAATTGACGTCATGTTTTAAAATAAATAGTTAAAATTTATTCCGACCGTGGACAGAGAACACTACTTCTACTCTAGAACCAAACCTAACCAAAATCAAATTCCACAGATTATGTAAGTCTGAAATGTCTGTTTAAATTTAAATTTATGTCATGAAATGACATTATTTGATTTTGATTTGATTAACATTATTAGATTGATTTGAATTGATTTGATTGTTTTCAACAAATTGATTGAGAGACAACAAATAAATAGATAAAATCAATTCAATTCTATCCTATATAAAAAAAATATTTTAAATATCGTGTAGTCCTATTAACAATTACGTTTTCATCCCATGTATTCGAAAAGAGGCATTTTGCTCCTCTGTAAAGTTGGTTTACGGACGATATTTTAAAGTGACAACGTCGTAACATAACATTGATGAAACGATTGCAAACTTTTATGAATAAAGATGAATATTTTTTTAATAATAAAAGAATAAATACTTGTAATTATACTAGTAATCAGATTTATAAAATGCAAGAATAATTAAACCTGTCAAGAAGAGAAGAGAGATAGATGCGGCGCAAGCGTACAATGAGCGTAACAGGACAATGTGTCAACTTTTTCGTGCATGCATCGGTTCATTAGACCTTCACGTCACGTCAAAAGATTTTTCTCTCGTATGATGAACTTTTCTCATAGCTTGGGATGAAAAGTATCGTGTACCACACGGTAACAAAATTATTTAAGCTCGAGTGAAGTACTTTGACTCCCTCGCTACGCTTAGGATTCTACTCTAGAACCCCTCGCTACGCTCGGGATTCTACTATAGAATCCTTCGCTTCGCTCTGGATTCAAAAATCGCTCTCGCCGTAAATACATTATTTTGTTCCCTTGTGGTACAATCTACTATTACAGAGTATTAAATTTGCTCTTCCATTCGCCAACGTTCATACCACGTTGAAAACACCGGTTCTCGTCCGATCACCGAAGTTAAGCAACGTCGGGCGTGGTCAGTACTTGGATGGGTGACCGCCTGGGAACACCACGTAATGTTGGTTTTTTGCTTTTTTTTAGCGGCATTTTTAACATTTAAATTCTACAGACATATTACCTACGTAGTTTTTTTTTAACCTGTATGATTCCACTGGTGGGCGAAGGTCTCCCCCATTTCCTTCTACAGATCTCGCTCTATTGCTTTTTGTGGCCAGTCGCTCAAGAAAAAATCCAAATAATCTCGCTACCACCGCTTCCTGGGCCTTCCTCGGCCACACTTGTTGCGAGAATACAAAATACAATTCAAATAGAAATGGTTGCTACTTTGTGTTTAAATATTTTAAAGGTTTTGATAACGGTAGTTTTATTCTAGATGCCATGACTTTTAAAGGCATTATTTGCCACCTAGCGGGGAGTAGCACGACTACTTATTTTAGTACATTGTAGTACAACTAGATGGAATAATTTTAAAATGAGATCACTTTTAAAAAAATGGTGATTTCCCTAACACACACAATATACAAATTTTAAAATTGCAAATGAATAAATATTATTAATAAATTATTATTTTTTCTCAATGCATTAACGTTTTAATAAATTCAAACGTATATTTTGTAACTTCTAACGTGAATCATACATTTAATAAAGAAACGACTTTTTGACAACTGCTAGGTGTCTTGCTGTCACATCACACATGACATTTCAAAATCTAAACTGTCAGAATTAATTCGATTTCACGTTATCCGTCTATTGTGGGCTCTGATTTGTTAGTAATTTGTTTTACAAAATTATTAACTTAAACTTACAATGGACATCGAAAAAAAGATACGCGAGGACATGAAAAAACTCGGATGCACGTCGGAGATGGATATCACCCTCGCCTACCATCTCTACATATACTTAGTGGACCACAAGCTGATGTACGACACCGAGTACTGCTTCAACAATGACATCAACATCCTATACGTCGTCGCCAGGGCTGGGAAGGAAGAAAACCTGAACATATACGTCCCAATACCAACTAAACAACACTTGAGTTTAGAAGACATCGGCACTTTGCAGGAAAATTTGTGCACCGTCGAAACTGGACCCACAGTGAACCTTGCGTTCATTGAAAGTGATTTCACCATTGTTATTTACACGTTCACTAAAGAGATAGTCGGGAGACTGTCGCCGGCCGCGAATATGCATATAAAACAGGGTCAAGAGAAGCGCAGGTTCATAAATGCAGAGCTTAGAAGGCAACGGACTCGGATATGGAATGATGCTATGAACGGAGGTGCTGTGGATGACGATGATTGCCAAGTCGTGAGTTTGGACGGGGACTAATGAACTAAGAACTAACTAAGGCTGACCTAGTGTTAGCTTTTGCTACAAGATCATATATTCTACTGTGTGTAAATCCTTACTTACTCGAATGCCCTAATGAGGGTTATATTTTTCTGTTGTGTCCAGGTTCCTTCGGCATGTCCTACAGCCTTATTGGTTTAATAAATATGGTATCATTGGATTCAACATAATCACGAGAGTGACGGATACATTAACATGAGTTTTTGTTTTATTAAATAATTGCTACTGATATTATAAATGTGAAAGTTTGTGAAAATGGATGGACGGATGTTTGTTCCTCTTTCACGCGAAAACTACTGAACATATTTGAATGATATTTGGAACACAGATAGTTTATAACCAGGATTGAGTCATAGGGTACTTTTTATCCTGATAGTATGTTCCTGTGGGACAAAACGGGAACTATGCTGGTGAAACCACAGGGTGCATCTATTTGCTACTAATTAATTTCAACTGTAAACATGTGAAAGCCTAGTTTGTGTGAGAACTTTGTGAAACACGATGATTTATTGTTACTTGATATAGAAAAAAGCTCAAAGCCATGATGAATGGCGTAAGAGGGAGGAGGTTTATGCCCTGCAGTGGGTTGAACGAGCTGGCTATGACTGATATTGATAAGGGAGAAGCCTCTCGTTCCTAAATCACAGATCGTGCTAGTTTCATTTGATTCATCAAAGCTTGATTTGATTTGGGAGATATCCGGAAATCCGTCAGGAGGTAGATGGCTGCTGTGGAGCATATCTGAAATAATCCTAATCTATACTAATATATAAAGCTGAAGAGTTTGTTTGTTTGTTTGAACGCTAGGATCTCGGGAACTACTGGTTGGAATTGAACAATTCTTTTTGATTTGTATAGTCCATTTAACGAGTAAGGTTTATAGGCTATATAAAATCACGCTACAACCAATAGGAGCGAAGCATCAATGAAGAATGTGGCAATAACGGGGAAAATATATTGCTTTTAATAGAGTTATAGCGAGAAAACTTGTATTTTATAAATATTGTAAGTACTAAATTAATATATATAGATAGAAATTATAATGAATTGAATAAATGTCTAGAATTTGTACTAGAAGTCGTTATTTGAATTCAAGTCATTGTATGCCAGTTTCCCATAACCTTTTGGAGACAAGGTTTATAGGTTTACCCATAAATAATCCATCTGCCGGCTTAGTACGGGACTAAGCATGGATTTTGTATAATTTTTTTAGTCTGTGGCCCCAAATTTTTTCGTTCCATCTATCGCATGTCGCATTGCAGCCGGCCGCGGAGTAGGGGTCAAGTGATTTCCAATTATGAAGTTAAGATTTAAATTGTTATTATAATTCCCTAAATCGAAACATTCTCAGAAAATTTTAATTTTTTTAAATGCCTACGATCCGAAAAAACCTTTCACTTGCATCGTGGTTTATGTTTGCATTAAGAAACCGTCAGAGATGATGCAGACCACCGATCTTGATCACCGACCCGATGCGACGGTAAGTTTTTTAAAAATAAAACCGTTCTGATCCCAAACTGGGCAAAGAATATATTTAGGCTCTAGCGTTGTTGTAGACTCGATTTATTTGAAAGAAAAAGAGAAAATTAATTTATTTGCAACACAAAAGACAAACAAACAAACATTTGCAAACTTATTTAGCAAATTCTAAGCATTTTTAAGTAGTGTAGTTAATTCACGTACGTAGACCTAATGAAACTTCAAAACGATTCAAACTTACGCATTTTGTTGACAGCGCCGTCTAACAATTATTGCTTAAACTAAATAGAGCTTTTTGGCAACATCAAAGCACCAACACGAACGTAGTGTAGCCACTCACTTGTCCACGGGTACTACAGTCACCAAAAAAATTCATGCCTAAACTGTCCAGGGGAGTACAGTCACCGAACGACTTTGTTCAGTTTAAACGGGTATAGCGCTAAAGTAAGATGTTAATCGTACAGTAGAAAATTACTAGATGGCGCTATATGAAATTTTTCATCTGCGAGTGAATTTTATTTGTGCAATGAGAACATACTAAAATATGAAAAAAAAAATGAAAGTGACAGTTCGTCTTTCTCGGCAACAAGTTGTTATTGTGTGCGGGAGATATAAGCAAAATGTGGTAAGTTTTCTGTTTTTATACCTTATTTCTATTGTTGTTGTACATCAAATTAAACCTTAAGATATTTTCTATTCGAAATATGCATTACTACGACAATTCCAAAACGGTTACATAGAATAATTTAGTTGGAAAAATTATACGATCACTACGCGATCATCGTTTGATGATTCCAAATTGTTTACAATGTATTATAATTGGTTGTTTGTAAAAAATAAATGCCTAAAATAAGATAATTCTTCACTATTAGCACGTTAATACCCATTTACAAACGAAATATATTGAGATGGGGGTCTAGAAATGATTAAAATGCAACTTGTTATTCATGATTTTAGTGTTGGTGAGTGGAGTCTCCATGGACAGCTCTACTTCTACGTAATAAGGGTGTGTTCACACTAAGCGTTTGATAAGTTTGGGAATGTTTTGTGTGGTTTGTTAGGTGTGGTGTTTATTTAATATGTTTTCGTTTTTCAATATCAAAGAATAGAATAATACCTACAATTATATATTTTAGATTATTGATATTATTATTTCGATATTCATTTATTTACACTAATATAATTAAGATTATAACTAATATTATATTTATTATTTGTATTATTTCGTATTCATTTATTTTCTACGAAATAATACAAATAATAAAAATAATATTAGTTATAATTATATTTTTATTCATTTAATTTCTTAGTTTTTAACTTTTTTACAATATAATTTTATTTGTATCACATATTCATTTATTTTCTTAATTTTTTTTTACAAAATAATTAAAAAAACATATTTGTATTATTATTATTTACTTTTATGTTGAAACAATAATAATAATAATCTATTGTGTTAATATTGAAAGACGAACGCAAAATAATATTTCGCTCAAAACGCACTCGAAATGTGCATGTGCACTAGAATGCCAGAATTTACGCAAATACGCAAATGCTTACAAGCCAATTTTTACTAATGATCTTCACTACAATAACCGTTATTTTTTTGTTGCTTTATCTGCTACTGCTAGTGTACTACCACTTTTCAACATTATTACTCAGGGCATAAGGGTGAAAAGCGGTCGACCGTCAATGAGCGCGATAGTACATTTCTTTTTGGTGTGTGTTATACTTATTATGTATGTAAAGTACATCAAGTATATGTAATAATATGATGATGATTTATATTACAGTGATCAAATTGACGAAGTAGAGCCGCAGCCGTAAGTATACATTGTATTTACTGTTTTATTTACTTTCACCTCTATTAGATATCATATATTACAACGTTGATTTTAGATCGACAAGTCGAGGAAATAGGCGCGCTAGAGGACGGGGACGTGGACGTGGACGCGGACGCGGACAGGGGTCCAATAGGCCGGAGGAGCCTGTGCCGTAAATATAATAACTGTTATTTTTTAAGTAACATTTACCTTTAATGTATTGCAACGAAATAAAACTAAAATATTGATTTTAGTTCGACAAGTCGAGCAAATGCACGCGCTAGAGGGCGAGGATGTGGACGCGGACGTGGGTGTAATAGGCCGGAGGAGCCCCTGCCGTAAATATAATTGCGCTTTTTAAAGTTTAATTCTATGTTACATTACTGGTAACACGGAATTTATTGTTTTTATATAGTTCAACAAAAGCAGTAAATTTAAATGAAGATGTGTTTGTGTCTAGATTGGGTCTAAATAGTAGATTATTTTATTTTTACAGTCTAGAGTTAATTAATGTGAGGGCGGAAAAAGCGCTCACTAAGCGCCGAATGAACTCAATGTCCGCTGAAGTTCGGAAGGAGTTCGTATGTCGCAAGCGACAAGCTGAACTTCAGCGGGTTCTCCTGCCTGATGCGCCCCCGCGAAAAAAACAAACACGGTAATTACTTAATAATGATATCAATGCGTTCGATATTCTTGTTCAGTTAATATGAATGAGATTTATAATATGATAAAATTATCTTGCAGGAGGCCATCCCCGGAGCGTGAGGCTTGCCCTTTAGTGGAGGAACCGAGCTCTCCTACTGCAGCAGAAAATGAGCCCGCACCCGAGCCTGAGCCTGAATTCGAGCCCGGACCTGAACTTGAGCCCGAACCTGAGCTTGAGGCTATCCCCAATTACGAAAATATGGGTACGCCAGAAGCAGATACTGTCCCGAATTCCCCCTATAGTTCGCCTAGCCGACTCTCAACGGCACTAAGTTTAGAGTGGGTGTCACGGCCACCTAAGAAGAGGCGACATGATTCTCCATCGTCGTCCGAATAAGTAACTCACACACAATTACTTACATAATCGTTCATGCGGCTCACTTATGTACGCTGATGTTTTATTATAATACGTCTTATTTTTTTCTATTAGATGTCATCATCATTGGAGAAGAAGTCGAAGTGGAGACCCAACCGAGCACCTCACACAGAACTTCAATTAGTAAGTACTAAATGCACCCCGTGGTGTTACCCACATAAATCTCGTTCGTACGTGTTATTCCAGGGGTTTCAAACATCCATCCATACATCCTCACAAACTTTCGAATTTATAATAGCAGTAGGACTGCCATGGCATAACTTGTCTATTTGTTCGAATTAACTAATATGTATTTTATTTGTTTCAGATACATCAGACATACAGTTCGAAAACATCGTAGAAAACTGGCTACAAGACGATGACAGTGACGTTGACTTAGACCTTAACTTCGACGATAGCGACGGTTGTTTTCTTCCGGTCATGCGTAACGCAGCGGCTGAACCAGCATGTGACGCTGACATGACTGAACTAGAGACTGAAGTGTTACAGACTGAGGACGAATTAAATGACCGACTTTTACGCGACATAGTGCCTAACGACGACTACTACAGTTTTGACTGGAAGAAGGACAGGGCGAACTTTACTGGACGACGAGAGACTTTTACAGGGTTATCGGGACCGACTTTTGACATAACAGACAAGACCGCTGTTGACATTTTTTACAAAATGTTCGACACTGACTTTATTGACCGACTTTGCATAGAGACTAACCGCTATGCAGAGCAAAAGATAGCTCGCTTAAAAGCGGAGAACAAGCTGCTTCCAACATCACGTCTGCGTAGATGGACTCCGACTGACTGCAACGAAATGATAACGTTTTTAGCAGTGTTGATTCTGCAAGGCCTGTATCCGTTACCAGAGGAGGAAAAATACTTCTCTTTTAACGGGTTTGGGACCATGCCGTATTTTTCACGCATCATGTCCTTTAATCGTTTCTCACTGCTAAAATCGTTATATCATTTCGTCGACAACGAGACTTTGACTGTCAAGACTAAACTTGGTAAAATACAACCGGTGCTTGACTACCTAAATGAAAAATTTTCCACATTATACATGCCTGCCCAAGAGATAGCCATTGACGAGTCTCTCCTCAAGTGGCACGGGCGATTGAGCTTTGCTCAAAAAATTGCCACTAAAGCCGCCCAAGTTGGCGTAAAAACATATGAGCTTTGTGAGTCTCGCACTGGCTATCTCTGGAAATTTTTTGTGTATGTTGGAAAAAATACTCAGGTTGCCCCGACCAATGATCTACCTACTGAGGACGAGACGATTGACCGACCCCATGACGAGACGGTTGACGAACCCGATGATGAGATTGTTGATAGACCCGATGACGAGACAATTGACCAGCCCGATGACATATTGCATGACCGGCCTGAAAACGAAACGCTTGACCAACCACAGGACGTGACTGTTGACCGACCAAATGACAATTTTGCACGTCCCACCAACGCTACCGCTAAAATAGTATTTGACTTGATAGAGCCACTACTTGACCGAGGACACACTGTAATAATGGATAATTTCTACAACAGTCCATTATTATTGCGATGTCTCAAAAAACATAAAACTGACTGTTATGGAACATTACGTTTGAATCGTGAATTCGTGCCCGACTCGCTCAAGACTCTGACCAAGACTGACCTACGACAGGGTGAGGTAGTGGCGAGCTACAGTTCAGACTTGTCTGTGATGGTATGGCGAGATGCTAATTTGGTTAGCATGATCTCCACATACCATCACTTACAAGTGGGGATTCAGAACAAATACAACCGACTGACATATAAACCTAAAATTGTAATTGATTACAATATGTCCATGGGCGGAGTGGATAGAAAAGATCAATTTCTATCTACTCAGCCCGTGGAACGGCTTAGAAACAAGGTCTGGTATAAGAAGGTCTTCTGCAGGTTGCTGAACACAGCTGTGTTCAATGCTTATGTAATATTTTCATCGCAGAACCCGAAAATATCACATAGGCAGTTCCGAACCATTTTAGCGGAAGACCTTCTGAAAATACATCGACGCATCGACTTGACGACTGAACCTCGACCTTATGCGAACACGACTAGACAATTGACAATACGAACAAACGACCGACCGAACGTTGATCACGACCACTTTCCCACGCGATCTGGCATCAAAAAAGCGCGTTGCTGGATGTGCACACGCCGAAAAAGGGATACGAGGACAATCTGGAAATGCATTCAGTGCGATATAAGTTTGTGTATTGAGCACTGTTTTAGAGAATATCATAAACAAGTTTGAACGTAATGAAAAATAGTATGAACGTAAAAAGGCTAAAAATAAAATAAAAATACAATTATGAAAAAATAGCTACAAATAGAAAAAAAATTGAAATGTACCATTTGTGTCACCTTTCAACAAAAAAAAAAAAACAAAATCTAAATAAAATTTCAACCAACTTTATGTAAAATCAGCTGTTTCATATATTTTGGTCAAGTAGTTGTTGAATTTTTGTATTACACAGCTTTTTTTTTTTCGTAATTTCGAAATGCCGAAAAATATATATATATATATATATATATATATAAAATAAACGTAAATGTGTTTGCTCAATAAACTTGCCGAATATTAATATTTGTGTTTCATTAAAATAACTTCGACGTGTGTGCACGCCTTTAGCCGGGCGGCCATCTTGTCATATTTTTATGTCGCCCGAGGCCCGGGGACCTCTTGAGAAGTACTTGACTTTGTTTATTTTTTCATGACAGAAAACTAAATATTTATATTGAGATATTGGTGTCATTTTAAAGGGTATAGTGTCTACTATTATAATAAAAATCATTGTTGTCAGTAACTATTAAACTTTTCTTGTAAAACTCGAAATAAAAAATAAATACGATAATTTTTATGATTTCTCCAACTTTAAACTTTATTTTGATCCTTTATTATTACTTAGAGTAATTCACTTGTAATCAAATTAAATTTTGTATTCTTCGAGCTTTCCGTGAGTATTTTTTATTCGAATGTAGCTATAGCAGTTTTTCAGTAGTAATCATTTTTCTTGAGAGAGTCTCGCGCGGTCGTAAAAATTTCATGCGCGGACAGGTGGGGCGAGAATCGCCGCGCGGCTTGGACGCTTGAGTGGGTAGTACTTGTTTTCCTACTCAACCATAGATGTCACTAAAACTTATTATTTTTTTAACTATTTAATACAATGTAAGGTTAGTGAGCATTCTGATATAGTTTGTTATATATTTAATTAATATGCTTCCTTCAGCACAGCACAATAATTCGCAAAGCTTAAAATTATTGATTGTTTTTACTGAATATAATGATATTTTATAACAGGGCCTAATTGTACACATTTTGGCACGTATGATTACTTATTTCTAAACATTCTTGTCTTGCAAATATATATACAATAGTCTACTTCCTATCAATAATTCCAGAACAAACGAAATAAAATTCATAATAATGACTACAAATTTTGCCATCTTTTTTATCACTATCGTATAAAACCCTATTTCGACACTCATTCCATGTGTCAGGATGGCCGAGCGGTCTAAGGCGCCAGACTCAAGGTTTACCTTGCTCGCTAAACACGAGTATGAGCGGTTCTGGTCCTCTCTGAGGGCGTGGGTTCGAATCCCACTTCTGACAAATATTTTTGTACTAAAAAATTGGCAGTCTGTAAAGTTGGTTACAGACGATATTTTAACATGACAACGTCATGACAATAATACATTGATGAAATTATTGCATACTTTTATGAATAAAATTTAATCATTTTTTAATATAACAAAATAAATACTTGAAATTATACTAGTAAAAAAAAAAAGAATAATTAACCGGTCAAGAAGAGAAGAGATATTATGTTGATACGACGCAAACATACAATGAGTGTAACGGGACAATGTGGAAACTTTTTCGTGCATCCGGCTTTCATCGATTTATTAGACGTTGTCACGTCGAAAACAATTTTTTGGTTTATCGAAGTTAATTTAATGATGAAATTCAGTGGAAAACCACTAACGAATAACGCACAAACCTTTGAATACCGCCTAATGCACGACGATATAACTAATCAAAATTTTATCTCTAATTATTCAAACAAACCATTACTGCTTCCGACGCAAAATGCATTAATTACACAGTAAAATAAGAAGTTAACTGCAAAAAGAATTTCCCGTACCGGGAATCGAACCCGAGCCTCCTGGGTGAAAGCCAGGTATCCTAGCCACTAGACCATACGGGATATGGGAGGCATGCCGAAATGATCCATTAATTTGAAACTCAATATTACATAATAACAAGGTTTATAATCGACAACACGTTTGCTATACTGACGTCATGAAAGAGATAGAGACTAGCGATAGAAAGAGAGGCAACTTGTAGATGAATTAATTTGCGCTATGCGACCTGTTTTGCACTCTATTGTGATAGATCGAAAGTCGTTACTTATTTAAATGATATAAAATGCGTATTTGGCACTGCTAGGTGAGACCAAACAAAAACACCAACAAATGGTGTTAGCTACTGAGAAGATTCGTTGTCTACCTTTCGTCTCTATCATCAGATCAGCTCGCTATTACCATAATATTGTATTGTCATCGGAACTGGACAGGTGTGCAAAATTTCAACACAATACACCGACAGAAACTAGGTCAAAGTTGTCTTGCAAAATTAAAAAAAATAGTTTTCAGTATTCAATGTATTCTTTTTTCTTTTCAGTTGAAAAAACACATTCCAATTTAGCTGAATTAAAAAAAAAAGTTAAAAATGTCTTAGAAAAGTGCAAAAAGATTCCGCCCCCGGGTGGACTCGAACCACCAACCTTTCGGTTAACAGCCGAACGCGCTAACCAATTGCGCCACGGAGGCGATGTGGTTGAAGTCCGAAATCGAGTAATACATCTCCAGACAATGTAAACTGAAGATGACTATGTAAATTAGGGCTTATTCATACCCGACTAAGTATTATTGTGATATTATTTGCTATGAAATTGACCGGAACGGCAAGTTACTCGCTTGGTCGACCACAAGTCACAACGTTTCTATTGCTTACTCTATGCTATGCCAAAGAAATATAAATGTACTTGAACATTTAATTTGATAAAGTCCCATCTCAATGGGAGACCATCCATCTGGGTCGATGAACTGTGACATTATGTGACAAGGAGTGGAAGAGGTTCTCAGTTTCGTTACGTCACATTTCAAAATCTAAAATGCCAAATAAAACTTATTTCGGAAATGGTGATTTAAGTAAGTCATTTAATAATTAAATACATGATATTGAAAAATATTATCTGACGTCACACTAAGTATCACTGTTAAGACGAGTGGACTGTATCTAGGGGTTGTTGAGGTTATGAAGAGGAAAATTGGTTGGAAAAAAACTCACCGGTGGTCGGCACTTAACTTCCTTTGGAGGCGTCGTTGGGGGCCCCCTTTTGCTAATTGTTGATGGTACACTGATGGTTATTCACTGATTATATTTTATTTCATGTTTTTGATGGAGCGACGCACCGTGTCGGTTTGTTAGAGTTTTGGAAGAGTGTCAAAGAATGAAAGGGATTGGTAGAGTGAATGTGTAGAAAGGACTGAACGTCCATAATGGGAACGAATGAAAGGGCGGGAAGGTTTTAATTTGGAATGGTTGAATAAGAGGCTTTAACATTTATCTTCCCCCCCGCTGGCGAATTGATGAGACAGAAAAGTCTAAAACACATTAAAATTTGTTCACAACCACCAATGCAAAAATCTTGACATATGATAATTGTTATAAAATGATGTCAAGTGTTATTATGATTTAATGATCTGTTTTGAAATGAACTTAATGAATAATTGCTATATTTTCACACACAAAAATAATAATAAAAATTAAAAAAAATTATGAAATGATGTCTACACAAACTAGTCATTATTTGGTAGAGGACACAACTTCACAAGAGGTCGATCGAAAACACCTTGTGCAGTCCTGACTGAGGCAGATCGAGGGATACCGTCACGCCCAGGATGTAGTTTAATTATTCTACCAAAATGCCATCGCAGTGGGTGAGTAGTTTCATTTTTTATGATAACGAGTTGATCAATGTTTACTGGAGGTGATGCTTTAGTCCATTTCAATCGCTGTGATAAAGTGGTAAGATACTCACTATGCCACCGAGACCAAAAGTCTTGGTGCATTTTTTGCAACAGTTGCCACCGTGTAAGTCTGTTCATGCTTATGTTGGAATAATCAAGAGATGGCACTGTTGTGAGAGGCGCTAATGTTAAGAAATGTCCTGGGGTTAAAACTGAAACATCTGAAGGATCTGAGCTAAGTGGACAGAGGGGCCTTGTGTTCAGGATTGACTCCACTTGAGTCAAAAGCGTGTTAAGTTCCTCATACGTTAGAATTTGTGTGCCAACAACGCGATACAAATGTGTTTTTACGGACTTAACACCCGCCTCCCAAAGTCCTCCGAAGTGAGGTGCTCCTGGTGGGTTGAATTTAAACTCAATACGCTCCGTTTCACACGCGGCGCGCATGAGGTCTATCAGTTGCGACTGTGCGCCCTTAAAATTCGAACCACAATCGCTGTGGATCACATTACACCGACCACGTCTTGCTACAAACCTGCGTAGGGCAGCTAAAAATGCTTCTGTTGATAGGTCAGAAGCAAGTTCTAAATGTACTGCTTTGGTAGCGAAGCACACAAATAAGCACAGATACGCCTTCACAGAACGCGTACCACGATAACGTTGAAAAGTTATGTTAAACGGTCCAGCGTAGTCACAACCTACAGACTGGAATGCTTTGATCTGAGTAACACGAGAACGTGGCAAATCTGCCATTTCAGGTTCAAAATTATGGGGCTTTACACGAAAACAACGGTAACAATTTGATAAAACTTGACGAATTGCTCGTCTTGGAGACAAAATCCAAAAATTTTGAAGTAGTAAGAACTGCATTGTTTGTAAACCAGGATGAAAATTTTCGTTGTGAGTACACTGAATGATAAGTTGTGTCAAACGATGCTTGCGAGGAAGCAAAGCTGGGTGTTTTGATTCGTAGCTAAGATCTGACTGAGAGAGCCTACCCCCCACCCGCAAAATGTGATTTTGATCCAAAAATGGGTTAAGTTTTCTGAATGATTTTGGCAGAACACGTTTTGATTTCAAAATATTTATCTCTTCACTAAACTCCGTTTGTTGAATGTGTTTAACGATAACCATAAGGGTTTCATGAAGTTCTTGCTCGGTAAAATGACCTGAACGTTTGTTTTTGCGCAGAGCAGCAATGAAACGATAACAATATGTTAAGACGCGCTGGACCTTTCTCAATGATGAATGTCTGTCTAACAAACGATCGACCGGATGCGTCTCCGCTGTATCTGTGACATTCAGCACACAGGCGCGCATTTCACCGTCAACTTCAAGATCAGCTTGAAGTATCGATTTCGAATCTTGGGGCTCTCTGGGCCACTGTACTTGATCCAATGACAGCCACTTCGGGCCTGTCCACCACTGGTCATGATTGATGAGCTCATCGGGCGTCAAACCACGACTCGCACAGTCCGCAGGGTTTTGTTTACCTGGAACATGTTTCCAGACTGCTTCTGGAAGTTTGCGTTGAATGCTTGATATACGATTGCCGACAAAGGCCTTGAAATTTGTTGAATTTGATTTGATCCATGACAACACTATCATAGAATCCGTCCACAAGTTGACACTCTCTATGCTTAAGATTTTGCTATAAATATTCACGATGTGCCGCATGAGATCCGTGAGCAATAGAGCGCCGCACAACTCGAGCCTTGGTAAGGTTCTGCGCTTGGTTGGAGAGACACGTGACCTCGCACTGACAAGAGCTGTTTGATGTTGATCATGATGATTAGTGGAACGAAGATACACGACGGCGGCATACCCGGCCTCGCTCGCATCTGAAAATCCGTGGAGTTGGTAGGACACGGCATCATCTGAAGTTATGCGACGCGGTATCTGAAGCTTGGATAGGTGAGGTAACTGCTGACCATATTTCGACCAAATTTGATTAATGTCCTCTGGCACTGATTGGTCCCACGATGAACCAAGAAGCCACAAACGTTGAATCAAATGCTTTGCCAAAAATGTTAATGGTGTTAGAAGACCAATGGGGTCATAAATACGAGCTAGCTCTGATAGCATGGTGCGCTTGGTACACTCTCGATTGATTTGATTTACTTGATAGTTGAAAGCGTCTTCTTGCGAGTTCCAGGCTAAACCGAGGACCTTCACAAATAGACCATCACAGTCGAATGTTTGATTAACGTTCGGCACCGCCCTATGATCTTCAGGTATGTTCTGAAGTACAGCCTGATGGTTGCTGGACCACTTTCGGAGCTCAAAACCCCCAGCTGCCATGATTTCTATGAGTTGCTGCTGTAGACCCATTGCCTGTTCTAGGTTCAGACAACCTGTGACAACATCATCCACGTAGATATCTTTGAGCAACACCTGGGCTGCAGTTGGAAAAGAATTACCTTCATCATGAGCTAGTTGATGAAGCACACGTATGGCCAAAAAGGGAGCTGATGAGACACCAAATGTTACACGGTTAAGTCTATATTCCAGAATTGATTCTTCAGGGGAACATCTGAACAAGATCCGCTGGAAATCACAATGTTCCTCTGCAACACTAATCTGCCTGTACATTTGCCGTACATCAGCAGTGAACACGATGGCATGGAGTCTGAAGCGTAAAAGAATGTTAGTAATATCGGCTTGAAGCTTGGGTCCTGTCAGAAGAGTGTCGTTCAATGAATGACCTTTGTTATCCTTGGCACTTGCGTCGTACACTACACGCAAGTCCCGGTCCGATTTTAAAACTGCGTGATGAGCAAGGTAATATGCAGTCGACGACTGACACTCGTTGGCAGGTACCCTCTCCATTTGCCCACTCGACAAATAATCCATGACATGTTGCTTATATTTTTCATGAAATGCCGGTTTTGCCAGGAGGCGCTTTTCCAGCTGCACGAAGCGACGAAGCGCAATTGGGTATGATTTTTCAAATGATGGTGGTGATTGATCACGAAAGGGCAAGTTAACGATGTATCGCCCAGTAACATCCCGTTTATGAGTTGATTGAAATATATCTTCACATTGAATATCTTCCACGGAGTGAGATTGCTTGTTATCTCCAGTAGGTATGTTGTCTAACTCCCAAAATTTCTGAACCGCAATGTCCAGGTTGGTGTCCACTGACACATGATTGATTGATAAAGGAGTGGGGAATGATGAATTTGTCAACGTTTTTCCCATAAGAATAAATCCAAATATTGTATTGATAGCCGTCGCAGCATGATGTCCACCGTCAATTTTTCCTGGTATTAAAATTTGTGGGAATATCTCACCACCAATGAGGATATCCACCGGACGAGAAGAATGGTAATTTTCATCAGCTAGTTTCAGATTTGCTAAGTGTTCAAAGTTTTGAACATTCACCGGATGGGTGGGCATGTTACCACAAATTTTGTCTAAAGTCACTGCTTCCGTTGTGAATGTGGGTTCCACTTTTCCAACTGGTCTAATTTCCAGAAACACTTTGCTTGTAGAACATGCAGGAACCTCACCAATTCCAGACATAGGTGTTTGAGTCTTGTATTGGGACAAGCCTAAACGACGGGCACATGTTTTGGTAATAAGGTGACTTTGACTTCCTGGGTCCAGCAGGATGCGCACCTTTTGGAAAGTACCTTGGCCATCCTTTACCTCCACCTCTGCAGTCGCAAGCATGACAAAATGACTACCTGATGATGAACCTGAAGACATATTTGACAATGATGTAACTGGAGTGATCACACCTTCCTTGACATTAGAGTAGGATGACGAAGATGTTTGATGGTAAGCAGCACTTGCTTGTTTATGTTGGGGGTTGACAGGACCACCAGTCTCTGTCCTCTTAGGAAAATGCAACAGACTGTTATGTCGCTGATTGCATGTCTTGCATGAGTGAGTTGAATTGCAATTTATTGTTATATGATTTGAACGCAAACAATTGAAGCACAATTTGAATTGTTTAATCACTTGAGACCTTTCTTGTGGGGTCTTTGATAAGAAGTTTGGACATGAGTAAAGAGCATGGCTTTCTTTACACAAAACACATGATTGATTGTTTGATTGAACCAAAAGCATTGTTGGTGTTGACTTTGGTTGATTGGTTGAATTCACACGCTTGTTATGATAATTATTTTGTTGCTGAACTACTGATTTGTTATTCTCATTTGAGAATAATGAGCGTTCTAGTGCACTGCATCGGTCCAGTAAAAATGATTTTAATTCATTAAAGCTTGGGAAATCTTTGCCTGTGCTAGACAACTCAAAGGCTTCACGAGATGCTTTATCTAATTTTGTTAACAACGAATGAAATAACACAAAGTCCCATTCTGAAGTTGGTAATCCCAGTGAACTAAGCATCGCTATGTTTTCACCGTAGACATCAAGCAAGTTCCGCAAGCTCTGGGCTGAACCAGAAGGCATGGCCTTTAAATTATTAATTTGTTCCCAACACATGAATGCTAAATACCTTTTGTTGTTGTATCGATTCACTAAAGCTTCATAAGCGCTCATATAATTAGCCTCAGACACATGAAAAGCACGAATTATATTTATGGGTTCCCCGGACAATGTTGTGATTAGGTATTGAAACTTTTCTATGTTTGTTAAATCTGTTCGCTGATGAACAAGTGTGTTAAAGAGGTCAATGTACCCCGGAAAATCTTTGAACTCACCTGTGAATGTAGGTAATTTAATCGGTGGAAGTTTAGTCTTTGGCTTGGGTTGATGACACGGTTGAGAAGGAGAAGCGAACTCCACTTTTGATTCTTTCAAGTATTTACGTTTTGCTTCGAGTACTTCGAAATACATGTCATCAGCTTGCTCTTGGAACACGGACTGCCCTTGCAACTCTTTATCATCTACACCGGCCTTTTGTAATTCACAAACCAAATTGATGTGGGCATCGTTAAAGCCCTCCAAGATAATGTCTAAACGGGAACACCATGTCTCTAACCGCGTTATAAGTTTCGGTTCGGATTCACAATTACGTGCACACAAAAGTGCATCGCTGAGCCGCTTGTGCGACAGGCTGCGTTTCGACTCCCAATGCGCAATCACGGTCTCACTCATTTTGAAATTTGATAGTTGTTATCACTTTTAGCAGAAATTTTACGCCTAAACTTAACTTATTATCGCGCAAACTTTTATAAAACACACTTTACGATGGAGTTTGATAGTTTTCAAACAGAAACGAACACGAAACTGTCACTTGTTTGTCAAAAGTCACAGCATAAACACTATGAGAATGACCGTATGAAATGATCGAACGAACATCGACGAATTTGATTCGGTTTGTTCGTATTGCCGGCACACAAACGCAATTTGTCGGCACACAAACAAACACAATCTTTGCTTGAGTTACTTAGGCGCTGTATGTTACACGTAAGTATTAACACAATTGTTTAATGATTTATCACGATAAGCTGTTATTATTAAGTGTCGCATGTTACACATAAAACAACGATTGAAATGATAATTAATGTTCAATTTCACAAAATTGAATACACGAACACAAATGTTTTGATTAAATGGACTCTCCCAATGACACGATATGAAGTTGGACTCACCCACAGAACGAACACAGGTCAATACTTCCAACCTACCTAAACTCCAGCGCGTGTGCGCAGATCGGTGAAATACAAAGTGTAGGTATTTTTACACCAACTTTTTGCAAAGTTCCTCACACAAAATGAATGACTGAGTTTGTTTGATGAATTAAACACAAAATATGATATGCGTTGTGATCGATATGTTGATATGATGCTAATAATTCGAATTATAGGTTTTGCAATTTGGTTGTTGTGTGCAAATATGGCGGCTTGATGACGCTAAAATTTTCACAAGTTGAAACGAGTTTACGATTTGAGCATAGGAAACCGATTCTAAGTCGAAATCCGGTTCGACGAGGACCAAAAATGATGTTAAGACGAGTGGACTGTATCTAGGGGTTGTTGAGGTTATGAAGAGGAAAATTGGTTGGAAAAAAACTCACCGGTGGTCGGCACTTAACTTCCTTTGGAGGCGTCGTTGGGGGCCCCCTTTTGCTAATTGTTGATGGTACACTGATGGTTATTCACTGATTATATTTTATTTCATGTTTTTGATGGAGCGACGCACCGTGTCGGTTTGTTAGAGTTTTGGAAGAGTGTCAAAGAATGAAAGGGATTGGTAGAGTGAATGTGTAGAAAGGACTGAACGTCCATAATGGGAACGAATGAAAGGGCGGGAAGGTTTTAATTTGGAATGGTTGAATAAGAGGCTTTAACAATCACAAGAACGGGGGGAGGGTCATAAAATCACGAAATTAGTATGACGTACACCTACTCAATGGAAATTCATAGACCACCATCTATAACCGAAGGAGGTTAGGCTATAATAAATAATTATATCTCTTGAAAATTGTATTTTTACCATATTCATCACATGTCCGACTACGAAACACTACTCTAAAAAAAAAACAAAATACCTATTTAAAAAAAATATTGACATTACTAAACCGTCTATTACATAATTATAGAATGATGGTTATTTTTTAAGACATTAACCAAAAAACACCCAATAATACGAGCTTTTTTACTCCTTTGTCAACCGATAACTACCCAATAATGCGTGCTTACCTCTTTGTCAAAAAAAAGTTGGAATTTTGACTAATTTTGTCTTCCAAACACGTATAAATTATTAATAATTCCCTATTTTGTCACTAAATGTCGTACGATGACGCGTTTAACCAATCAAACCAGTATGTATCTACCTTTACATCGTTTAAATCGTATCTAATCTTATTTATTTTCTCCAACTTGTCGGGTGTGTTAGGATTTTTCGAATTCTCTCTTCATGGGGATATAGCTCAGTGGTAGAGCATTCGACTGCAGATCGAGAGGTCCCCGGTTCAAACCCGGGTGTCCCCTGGCAAATTCGTTTTTGCTCAAATATATTTTAAAAATAATATTTTTTTACGATTTCGTAGAAAAATTGCCACAAAATGTTTTTTAATATTTTTTTTTATTTCTATCTTTTTAAAAATTTTCAAGAGTGTCTTGAAAATTTTTAAAAAGATTTTACTAACTTGTTTATATCTCAAATAATAAAAGACTATCCTTTATTGTAATTTTGTTCGTTTTCCAAGTTTTGCTACATTTTATTACAAAACTTAACAAATTATAAATTGAAAAATAAATTAAAATAATAACCTAAAATAAACCCTACACTGGTGTAAAATCCGCTTCCTGTTCACAACTTTCCCAAGACCCTGGTAGCATTGCCACATTGTAACTATGTAAAAATAATCATAAAATACTACCTCTATTTCCTTTGTTAATATTTTCTTTTTTTTAAAATGTAAAATATCGCAAAAAACTTCGCAGCCGGTAGGATTCGAACCTACGCTCCCAGAGGGAATCTGATTTCGAGTCAGACGCCTTAACCACTCGGCCACGACTGCCATACAGTGTCGGTCCAAATTAAGAGTTGGTATCCAAAGATATTTTTCTGACGTCAAAGAATCATCTTACAGACTACTAGATAATTATGCCAGTCTTATGTTTAGTGCTGCCTATACCCAACACTGGGTAGATATTATGGTTTGAAATATACATGTATGCATTGTGTGTGTGTCTATTTATGTGTGTATGTGGCCGTGAAGCGTTATTATTAGAATTATTACAGCTACTCTACTCTGAGTAAAAAAGTAGGGACAGTAAGAAGTAAGCCTGGGGAAGTACCATACACCTTTTCCAAGCAGTAGTGTGCAAACATTACTGTGTTCCGGTTTGAAGGGCACTGTTTCCAGCTAAATTACTGGGCATATGAGACTTTAGAGCCGATGTCTCAGGGTGACGAGCGCAGTGCGGTGCCTTACAAGATAATGCAGTGCAAAGTTCTGGGTGGCACTGTAACTGGCAGGCGTAGCGCTTACCATCAGGTGAAATAAAAAATACAAAAAAAAAACAAAACAATTAATAAATTAGAATTTAATTCACATTACATCACAACACAATCATAAATTAATAGATATAAGTAGGCAAAGAAACATTAAAAATCGCGTTCGGACTTATGATAAAACCGCTGTTTGTTTCATGACATCATACAGAAACTACATTCAATAACGTTTACCCCAATCATCCAAAACCAGATCGACGCCCCTCTCCCCCACCATGATAGAAGGCGCATTGGTATTACCTCGAGGAACGGTAGGCATTATAGAAGAATCTATAACCCTTAAACCTCCAACGCCATACACTCTCAATCGAGGGTCCACGACAGCCCCTTCATCCCATGCCGGTCCCATCTTACAGCTCCCTACAGAATGAAACGTCGTTACAGTATATGACCTGGCAATACATGCTATATATTCATCTGTTCCCCAGTCATATGCTTCACAAGGAGGCAAGGATTGCTTATAGAAGTATGCTCCTCTTTCCTTGAAAGCCACAGTCTTTTCTAGAGTCAGCAGGAATTTGACACCTCTGATCACAGTGGCCAGATCTTCAATCTCACTGAAGTAGTTCATGTGAATGATTGGAGGAGAGTAGACGTCTGTAGAATTGAGATACAGCCTTCCTCTGCTCCTGGGTACTAAGTTCATCGTGTGAGGTATGATTCCATCGTAGTAGGCGCTGGGGAACACTGGTGTTGACTTGTACACTGCCGGTGCTTTCACATATTCCCTCCAAGACTGCACCACATCTGTTTGAAACTGGATATCTGGAGCTGGTAAGCTAGGGTTAGTCTTGTAGAAAGCTATAGAATTCACAGCTCCATTGCCCGAAAGAGGTCCTTCCTTTAAGTCCATATTTTTGTGTTCAATCAGTTTATTTAGTAATTCATTATCGTCCACTACAGTCGCTGTAGTATTTGGTAAAACTATAAGTACGCCATCAAAAGTCACATGGTCGTGTAAATTGTAACCCACGGGTAGATCTTGAGCTACTTTGATTCCTACGTCATTCAAATGGTCTTTAGGCCCAATGCCTGAGAGCATGAGTAGCTTTGGTGAGTTCATAGGTCCAGCACTGACGATCACTTCTTTTCTTGCTGTCGCTTTATATAACGTACCATTTTTGACATATGTGACGCCATGTGCTTTGTTTCTTTCGTCTATCAGTATTTTAACTACAAGAGATTCAACTTTCACGGTAAGGTTCTTTCGTTTGTACCGTACGGGTTGTATGAATGCATTGTTGGCTGACACTCTCTCGCCGTCTTGTGAGAAAGCTTGCGCTTGCATTGATCCCACTTGATCTTTACCATTGTAGTCATTCAGCGGAAGACCCTTTTCGTTAAATGCGTCTGTCAACATAATGGAAGGTCTATCGATGAATGGATACCTAGATATAGTTAGTTCACCGTCAACGCCGTGATATTTCCGATTTTGATTTTCAAGATTGAGGTTTTTTTCAGATTTCTTGAAGAACGGCAGCACCTGCAACGTAATGGTTTCTGTTGATACTTAGACCAGCAGCTGTTGGAAAAGGAAAATTGAATGATGTGTTGTGAATGATTGAATGATGAGTTTTGTGAGGAAGCTCCCTACTTACGTCTCTATAACTCCACCCGTCGTTGCCCATCTCCGCCCACGTATCGTAATCCAACTTGTTTCCTCTGATGTAAGCCAGAGAATTGATTGAGCTACCGCCTCCCATAGTTCGACCGCTGAAACAATCCAATAAGCACATGGCTAAAAATCAAAATTATTCCTTGAACTTGTAAGGTTTTCTATTTCTGTATACTTTTTCATATCTTTCTGTTTCTTAACCCTTGATCTCTTTTACTCGAGTCCTTGCGTGCCACTATTTATTTCTTATTCTTTACTTTTATTCGTTTATTAATTCTAAATTCTTATGTCTCTATTTTTATATTGTTTGTAAACATTACTGAAAGATGTCTAATTTTACTAATGTCATTTATAATCTTATTTCTAAATTCTGTTGTATTCTCGTACAATTCAATAATTTTGTATACAGTTTTAGTTTTAATTTATCTTATTGTATCAGGCAGCTTTTAACCTTATCTTTCTTAATTTTTCAAATATTCAAATTGCAGAATTACTTATTGACAGTTTTGGAAGTGATGCCTGAAAAAACGGCTGACATTCGGAGTCGAAGGGAGTCGAGTTCGAGTTCTGGTCTGGCTTTGGTCTGAGCCTCTAAAACCTTGAAAATTGAATGAAGAAGTCCTCAAGCACTTTTAAATCTTTACCTAATTGTGAGTCCTGAAGAAGTCTTGAAGCTTAAAACATCGGAGCCCTATAACCCTCCGGTGAAGGCCGCTCTCCACGAGCGCCTCCCCGACTTTGGACACCAGCTTTCTGCCGCAGACCTCGCCTGCCCTAGCCTGGGGTCATTCTTCATAAGTATCCTCATGAAGAACATTACGTATTTATCGTCTTAACAGTGCTACATTCTAGACCGACTATTTCTAACCATTTATTTCTAAAGACAACTTCCTGTTAATTATCGCGTGTGACTACTTTTACTCTTTCTATCATCAAAGACTTTAATCCTTAATTCTAATTTCTTATTTTAATATATATATTTTAAGCTGTCTCCTTTGTTTTTCCTCCTTTTGGGTCCTTCTCATAGGGATAGGGAGGTAGCCCTTGATAACGTGTACTTTACACTCTTTTGCCAAAATTGGTAAAGGGGTGTAACGTTACAGTTTGGCGCCCAACTAAAAGAACCCCCCTTAAATTCTAAATTCCTTCGAAAATCATCTCTCCTAAATTCTAAAATTTTACTTACACAAGTATTCTAATTTCTTTCGTCTTTCTTTCAGAAAATACTTCTTCAACCTGGTTTGTGAAAAATATATTATTTGGTTACTTTCAATACTTTTCAAACATTACTCTTTGCGTAGCTAACACACTATACAGAACTCTTACAACATTACACCGCACCCCACACACAAAACATCACTAACGGTTTTGTTAACGCAAACCACATCCATTCTTCTCTTGGGATGTGTTAAACCCTAGTGGTCACTCTCAAGTGGGGTTTGGTAGACTATACGGCGTGCTGCAGGAGAATATCCTGTGGTAGACGTTCACGCAGGTTCTCAAGTAAATTTTGACATGACATTCTCACTACTCTTATTACATTTTACACTCTTTGCTCTCGTTAATGTCTTAAAAAAAACTGTTTAATATATTTCTCTGAGGACATGGTTGGAATAATTTTTCTTGTCTGAACTTTTGGATTATCTTAATACTTTGTCTTTTGCCAATTTGGCCTATAATTCTCAAATTAAACCTTCTTATACTAAACTTTCCTATATTAAACCTTCTTAAACTACTCGAATCTATACTTCAACCTTCTTTTTGTTCCTTGTTTTTGACTTTCGGAATTTTCGATCATGACTGGAATAATTAGATACTCGTTTTTAAACAAACAAAATGTAGGTTTAATGTCGGTGATACAGTTTGGCGTCTTAAACCTTTTTAAAATGAACCTTCTTTATACTAAACCTTCAAACTAAGCCTTCTCGAACTTAACCTTTGTTATTCTTTCTTTTTTTTTCTATGGAACTTTTTGTGAAGTGGTACGTCAGGGACTTCAAAATCTTATATAATATTTTATTTTATAATTCTACTTTTTCTGATTTGTAAATATTCTGTAAATACTTCTCAAGGAAATCTAAACCCTCTCTCGGCAATTTTTATATCTTCCATTACTTTATTTTACTTTGTTTTCTTTATTTTCTTATCCTTGACTTGCTTCGTTCTTAAACTTTGCACTCGTGGCAGGGCAGGTACTCTTGCCTTCCTTAGGTTCAACTTGAATCCAATGCCCTGCCATGGCGTCTTCTCTTGGAGCGGTACTCAACTCCTTAAATAAGCCTTATGAGATGTGTAAATATTTCTTTTTATTGGGTTTTCAAAAAGGTGCGGGTAATGACACCTAATTTAAATAAATAAGCCTTCATTATTCTCCAGAATATTTCCTTGAGGAGTATGCGTCATCGAATGTGAACCATATCCCCTACGTATGATAGTATGTGAGTGATTATAGAAGCGAAAGAAGTGTGTGAAAGGGCAAGGTATATTCTTAACAAGCAAAATTTTCTCGAGTCGAAAATTTTCCGGGGTTTTTGGGGTAATGTAAGGTTTTCTATTTCTGTATACTTTTTCATATCTTTCTGTTTCTTAACCCTTGATCTCTTTTACTCGAGTCCTTGCGTGCCACTATTTATTTCTTATTCTTTACTTTTATTCGTTTATTAATTCTAAATTCTTATGTCTCTATTTTTATATTGTTTGTAAACATTACTGAAAGATGTCTAATTTTACTAATGTCATTTATAATCTTATTTCTAAATTCTGTTGTATTCTCGTACAATTCAATAATTTTGTATACAGTTTTAGTTTTAATTTATCTTATTGTATCAGGCAGCTTTTAACCTTATCTTTCTTAATTTTTCAAATATTCAAATTGCAGAATTACTTATTGACAGTTTTGGAAGTGATGCCTGAAAAAACGGCTGACATTCGGAGTCGAAGGGAGTCGAGTTCGAGTTCTGGTCTGGCTTTGGTCTGAGCCTCTAAAACCTTGAAAATTGAATGAAGAAGTCCTCAAGCACTTTTAAATCTTTACCTAATTGTGAGTCCTGAAGAAGTCTTGAAGCTTAAAACATCGGAGCCCTATAACCCTCCGGTGAAGGCCGCTCTCCACGAGCGCCTCCCCGACTTTGGACACCAGCTTTCTGCCGCAGACCTCGCCTGCCCTAGCCTGGGGTCATTCTTCATAAGTATCCTCATGAAGAACATTACGTATTTATCGTCTTAACAGTGCTACATTCTAGACCGACTATTTCTAACCATTTATTTCTAAAGACAACTTCCTGTTAATTATCGCGTGTGACTACTTTTACTCTTTCTATCATCAAAGACTTTAATCCTTAATTCTAATTTCTTATTTTAATATATATATTTTAAGCTGTCTCCTTTGTTTTTCCTCCTTTTGGGTCCTTCTCATAGGGATAGGGAGGTAGCCCTTGATAACGTGTACTTTACACTCTTTTGCCAAAATTGGTAAAGGGGTGTAACGTTACAAACTGGATAATAATGCTCCGCGTTTGTTATAGACTTATTTTCTCCGAAAAAAGGTGCATTTGTGACTTTACTGTCATGTACATCATGATATGTAGAGTAAATGGAGGTAGCTTTATCATGCCACCAGGTTAATGCATGTTCCTAACGGAGACTGGTAGACGAAATGTTTCGGATGCAGTCGCCGTGGCTCTGAGAAGAATCCTAGACCTTATGTTGCTGGCAATCATAGAAGACTTGGGGAGAACACTGAAATTGAATAGTCTACTTACGAAGGAAAACTGCATCTCTGGTCCGCTTGAGCGAGGCAACTCTTTCCGTCAGGCTCCGACTGGAACTGCCAATCAATGTTGGAACCAACCAGGCCTGCTGCAAACGCTGGTACCAGGGTTACGTCAGGCTGTTCTGGGCCTGCTTCTAGTAGAAGCACCTAGAAATATTATTCCAACTTATAGTTTTACCGCGAGTCTTTCGTTTTCCGAGAATCAATCACACTCATAAAGCCTAACCCTGACTAGGACTTTCCTAGAGAATCAGGAATTGCAAAGACCATGACACCAAAAACAATGAGGCTTGTAACAAACACCTTTGGTTTACACAAGATTCTTTGCTTTGCGTTGGAATCGAACCTGACGCCTCATGCTTCGCAATCAGCTCATCGACCACTACTTACGCCACGGTGGCCATCCGTACAATTTACTGTATTTACCGTCACTGTCAATTTCTCTGACATGAAGATACTTACATCAAAGTCATGTTCAGTCAATCTGCTAGCAACTACACACCCAGCCGCTCCTGCTCCTACCACGATGAAGTCGTATTCTTCATCTCTTTTCTTCTCATACGCTCTTGTGTCTTGATGTCTCTCCGCCTTGTCTATTTCGCTGTACTTTGCCAGACTCTTTTCTATTAAGGCGTGATCTTGAAGGGTCTTTTCGATTTTGTTGTCTTCTAGGTGGCGTTGTATTTTTCTGTCTGCGGAGTCGCCGTACAATTGTACTAGGAGGTTCAGGTAGACATATCCGAAGTAGGAGCAGGCTGCGAACTGGGCGTCAGGCGGACAGCGCTCAGCCAAGTTGAGTGGCTGCCACACCATGGCTACACAGGTAAACAAAAGGTGTCGGTGTCTTTGTTCGCATCCCATGTTTTTTTTTTAATCTTTTGGCTTCGTATCATTAGTCCATTTAGCTAGTGTCCTGTGTTAAAATTCTCCAAATACACACACGCACACAAACAAATCTTTATAATAAAATATGATACGCTTGCAAGAACCACCGGGTGTTACAGGAATGAAGTGTGTGTGTCTGATTGTGGCATCGTAGCTCCCGAATAAATGAATCGATTATGATTTAGTTTTTTTTTTTGTTTTAAAGTTGAATTATTTAACCATATTATTTTCTTGAATGTCTTAATTTCTAAATTCTCAAGTTGTCGCTTTTTATATAATACTAGCTGTGCCCTGCCACGCTTCGCTGTGACACACTCGCACATTCGCTGATATGTCACTGATGAAAAAAATAGATAAAAACAATCCTTGATGCGGATTATATATCATGCTAAAATTTCAGCTCGATCGGTGCAGAACTTTTTGAGTTTTTGAAGCGTACACAAACCAACATAACATTTTTATATATATAGATGTATGTTACTCACTTATCAATTTTTTTCTTTAGTATTCACCTTTTTATGTATACATAAATATGCATTTAAGCAAAAATGACTTCGTGGTCAATGCATTATACCGTGCTTGCCTACAATCTCACCTGATGTTGGGTGACATTGCGGTCTACGATTGAGCACGCTTTTTTTTTATTTGACTGAATAACGAGACGAGCACATCATTCACCTGATGGTAAGCGCCACGCCAGCCCATAACAGTTACAGTGCCATCCAGAACATTGCCTTGTATAACCTTCGCGGCACTGCACTGCGCTCGTCACCCTGAGACATCGGCTCCAAAGTCTCAAATGCTCGGTAATTTCGCTGGAAGCAGTGCCATTCAAACCGGAACACAGTAATGTTAGTAAACAGTATGCTTACCTAGAAGTAACTTATTTCACTGGCGACTTGAAGGCTCTATTCAAAGATAAACTTACAGATGCGTCAAGTGCAATGAAAGTCCCTTTTAACCAACAAATCCAACGTATGTTTAGCACTGAACAGTAAACACTGATTAGATATAAGTTTACTATTGAACTGCCAGTTAACCCGATAACTCGTTTCCGATTATTAAATTTTCATTATAATTGTTCGTTTCCTCTCTTTCCGTTGCATGATACTAATATAAGTTATCAAGGTACCTATTATACTAATGTACTCTACATAGGCGCTGATAGGGGAGGGGTACATTCCCCTAACTGTCTGGGACACCTGTAACCCCCGGCCGATGGGTTACAAATTCAAAATTTTAACAAAACTGAAAATGAATACAAAAATATGTGACGTGACGGTATAATTATAGTTTTACTAATGCTTACTGATTATTAAATTTAGAACATCATTCGCCAACGTTCATACCACGTTGAAAACACCGGTTCTCGTCCGATCACCGAAGTTAAGCAACGTCGGGCGTGGTCAGTACTTGGATGGGTGACCGCCTGGGAACACCACGTAATGTTGGTTTTTTGCTTTTTTTGAAGGCAGAAGTGATTATTTTTCAAAATAATTCACATTCATTACTAATATTTTATTTTCGAATGTAATACTGTTTGTTTGTTACCTATTCTCACAACTAAAACAGCGGAACGGATCGTATTAAATTTGGAAAGGAAATAGATCATAATATGATACCCATGACAAAGTCGCGGGCGAAAGCTAATTATGAGAATGCGAAAGTAACTCTGTCTGTCTGATGCTCTTTCACACCTAAACTACTGAACCGATTGAAATGAAATTTGGTACAGAGATAGTCTGGAGCCTGAGAAAGGACATAGGGTACTTTTTAATGCGAAAAAAGCATTGTAAGGGTTTGAAATAGGGGATGGAAGTTTGTATGGAAGTTTCGTCATTTTTAAAGCTAGAACCTTGAAATTTATTTTTTAGGCTTATGATTAGATATAAATAATTTGGCATTCAAAGTTTTTAAAAAAAAATATAGGGGATGAAAGTTTGTATCGAAATATGGAAGGTTTCAGCTAAACCACTGCACCGATTTAAAAAATATTTCATTAATGGAAAGCTACATTGACAGCGAGTAACATAGGCTATATTTTATCCCCATATTCCCGCGGGAAAAGGAACTACGCGGGTGAAACCGCGGGGCGCACCTAGTCATTTATAAAACTTGCGGCTTACCGAGTAAAATAATCTTCACTGGTTTTTAACTGATTACAAGAAATATCACTAGATGGCGCTAATATTAATGTTTAGCTACAAAAACGCCACTCGACGCCAGAGAGCGCTATTTCCGATGTTATTATTGGGCAGTACTTATTATAATATTATTAGAATTATTTACAACCAATAAGTAATTTGTAACTGCAACCACAAATTCATGGTTTGTGGATTCAAAACAAAGATATTGCATGATAGCTTTTTGGCGCTTTAAAGTAAGTTTAGTGGCAACTATTTTTTTATAGTTTTAGATTGATTAACTACAGGCAGGTGCAGAAAAAAACATTGTGCGTGGAGTCTCTCCGCGCGGAAGAAGTGAAACTTCGTAATGTAGAAATGAAAATAGGAAGGGTTAGAAGTATCACTTCAAAAAGTTCATTCTTTCGTATTAAAAATATTAGCCTCAAAAATAATGCACAGTAGCAAAAAACCAACATTACGTGGTGTTCCCAGGCGGTCACCCATCCAAGTACTGACCACGCCCGACGTTGCTTAACTTCGGTGATCGGACGAGAACCGGTGTTTTCAACGTGGTATGAACGTTGGCGAGAGGATTGTCAAATTTAATAGTCGGTTTACGCTTTAATTCTTGTTTAAAAATGCGTGATTCTTTTTATTATAGTTAAAAAACTAAAAAAACACACTTTATAATAGCAAGCCAAACTAAAAAGTAGAAAAATAATAAATGTTATGGTAAAAGGGCATGAGCTGTAAAAGAGCTGGGATGTGATCGGGATTAGAACGAATATTTTATTATTTCACTGTGACCTCATTATAATACTAGCAATAAGATACCGTGTAGTAAATTTATACGCTGCTACTTTCGCCAACGTTCATACCACGTTGAAAACACCGGTTCTCGTCCGATCACCGAAGTTAAGCAACGTCGGGCGTGGTCAGTACTTGGATGGGTGACCGCCTGGGAACACCACGTAATGTTGGTTTTTTGCTACCGCTTTATTTCGTGCTCATTAAAGAAATATCTCGTTGACAAGAAGGTTGAAAGCGCTGGGAAATTTACAGCGCTTACCTGCGCGTTTCATTTAATTTCAATGTATTTACAGACTACATAAGGATGTTCCTATTTCTGAATATTCAGGTACTTCCTAAAAAAGTGTTGGCCCATGGGCTTATTATACCATAGAAGCTATTCTACGGTATACATCAGTCACGCCTTTCTCCCGTTGCGATAGGCAGATACATCTTTCCACATGCTACGATCCCAGCGGAAAGCAGTACACCAACTCCCAGACCTCTACTGGCAACGATTAGTATGGTAGGTAATTATCTAATTAATTATTAAAATTATTATTGTAATTATCAAACAATTATTCAATTTTGAAAATTGATATAGAATTAGGTACCTATACAATACTACCTAAATACGGGTAAGTAACTACTAAGGTAGAGGGTAGGTATCTAACTTTTTAAATAAAACCAATATTTTTCCACGTTATTGCTTTATTTTCATAAAACCTATTAGAACGTGAAAACCTCTTAATGTCTCCCGACTTAACTCTTTATATACAATTCAATTCATACAAGCTTTTTTGATGATTTTCATATTATTCTCTTAGATGTAATTTAACAAGATAATGATAAATAAAGCCAAAAATGGCCACACGGTATTTTACAATGTAGAAATTACAAGATATTTTTTTACAATACATTATTCACATTACACCTTGATTCTGCCATTATATTTACATGCATTATTTTATCATTCCTATTCCATAAAAATCCTTACAAAATTTACTCTCAACATTATAGAAGAACTAAATTGATGTCCACAAAGCGGACGGAGTTCATCTATTTATCGCTAGATGGCGTTATACGCCAAAGCCGTACAAAATATACCGACCAGCGGCAAAAACACGAACCAAAGGATGGTTTACAATTTTTTTTCCTTGAATAGAATTCTAGCTTACTTTCACTTCTCAGGAAGCTTAATGACCGGCATCTGGGAGTATCCCCAATTGGTCTCACAGTGCTCAATTAACTCTTTTTCCGGATCCGGAAGAATAGATAGATCAAATTTTTGATAGTCACTAAATGGATCCGTGTAAGGATAGTGAACCAACACGCAGCTGAAGTCCATAGTAGAAGTGCGGCAGCCGAGCAACTTCCGCATTTTGTCCTCTGAATCGACCTGTGAACAAGGGAAAGAGTTTATTAGTACTGCTACTCATAAGACTTACAACAGTGGACAACGATCTTTGATTATTTAAATAATTATAGTGGTTGACCTGATTTGGAAGAATAAAGATAACATAATTTGTTTAAGTCTATGAAAATAGGTCATTAAATACTTACTTTGATCACATAGATGTCATTCTCGACGCAAAAAGCTTGCAGTAGAACTTCTTGCATGTGCGTCGCGCTGTCACCGGGCGGCGCCTCAGCCGTCAGACAGAAGAGGGCACCGTTGCAGTTGTTTGACAAGTACTGGATGGCGGGGAGAAGGCCTACTGTGAGGCGTTTCTCTACGCACGCCCTGCGCAGCACCGATTTGATACACAGGCTGAGTGGGCTGCAACAAGAGAGACGATTTGTTAGACTTGAATTTGGAATGCAAAAATTTCGCTGCCGAAGGGATTTGAACCATGGTCTTCTACTAGACATTGTGAGCGAGTGCAGAAAGTGTTTACAAACAGGAAAAGTTGACGGTTGTTTTTTAATTTGTTTGGAATTTCAATTGGTTTTCGCAAGAAAACTAAAAGACAAGCTGAAGCTATGAAAGTAGGTTAGAGATTTGCAAATTGTATTTAGCCTATTTTTTTAAAATTGTATAATTATTTTACTATATATTCAAATAATAATTACCAAAAGTTTGATAAATGAGAAAACTAGTTGAAACAATATTATTTACAAATTTATTCAATCATATATTATAAAAAAGAGGTCAATAGACAATAATGCGTCGAAAGTGGGGCACTTTAATTTATCAATGAGAGAAAGTTCGTCAATGCGAGGGAAATGGGGCCTAAGTGAAAAATTCAACTCTTTCAACATAAATACTAAAGTTACACCACGGTTTCAAATAATTACCTTTTAGCAGCCACTCCACTGAAGGTCTCCGTTTTCACAGCCATTACTGAATCGTTGTACATCTTGGGTAGTTTAATACTCTTGAGGTAAATATTGTCACAAATACTTTTATGCACCTTCCTGATTGAGGAAATGGTCACAGAATCCACTGGCACTTTACACAAACACTTAAATATTATGCAATCCACAGGCTGGGCGCTTGAACTTGCTTATCACACGATAATATGTCACAACAATTTCACAACTTCGTTTCCAAAACTGACGTGCTTTCACTTCGAATATTGGCTGAAGAATGCTCGACCATGTGACGTCGCGGTCCTTATATAAGCCATGTGACGCGCATGCGCCATTTTGTTTCATTGTGTGTGTGGCGCCCAGCTCAGTGCCTTTGGAGTTTCCACGAAATCCACATGTATATTTGGTTGTGTGCGTGATTTGTGCTGGTGTTTCCAGTAGATACAGGACTGTAGTACACAAGGTATGTAAGTGTGAGTTGGATAGCGCGAAGTGTGGCCAGTTCCAACGTGTTTCCGATCATTGGTAGAGCTGGTGTAGCTACCTCGCCCCCCGTGTATCACAGTAGCAAGGGTGTCCGAGGGGGAAGCGTAATGATAGGCGGAGACAGCTAGGTGGCTTATCGAATGCAATATTTGCCGATCCGGAATTCCCAGTCGGTTTTTACTCGACCAAAGGAAACAAGCCACTGCGTGCCTTTTGTAACTAGTTTGGGTTTATTTATCTTACATTAACGGATACTGGACGGATACTTTTTCTGCAGTTGCAAATTCAGGTTAAGGTTGCACAGCGTTGACGTCAAAAGTGAACTGATGGAAATGGCTATTTTACAGTTATGCCATTTCATCCGTTCGATTGCTAAAGCCAAAGTTCACACGTTTCTCTTTCTTATTTTAGTAAAATGTATTGTTGATATGTGTAATGTATTTAGAATTTCATATCCCCACTACAGAATAATATTAATTGATAGTCCCAACTTGAAGATTACCTACCTTGATCTTGAACTAGACCACACAAACTTTGAAGACATTACGTTAATTAAAAAATAATTAACGTACGGTAAAGATTATTGCATAATACAAAAGATACACGCAGTCATCTCTAGTTTTATTTATTTATGGCTAATACTTTCTGGGATAATCTCTGTAGTTTTTTATAATTACAGGCTAAAATAAAGGCTCTTGTCTATTTTACATAATTTATTTAGAGTTTACTCGGTAATATTGTCCCGTGCCCAGCAGTGGGACGTTATGGGTTGATGATGATGATGATTTAACTTTGGATGGTCTCAAAAGCTGCAAGGTTTGCGTGACGCTTCGAAATCAAAACCTGTTTGTAGCTGACTCAATATTAGGATTGCTGCGGTAATAAAAAGATATTACCGATGCATTTTTTATCAAATTGGAGGTTGGAATCTACATAATACCAGGGCCCTTAATTGCAATGCCATATGAGGTTTCTTGCTGAAAACGCGTAATGTCATGATGCTCTTTAACTTATTTTGAACCTTATACCTTATTTTGACAGTTCAATTGACAGTTGAAAATGAGCACGTTACGAGTCTAGGTGGTCATGGCGAATAACGGCCCAGGTTATTGTATGATTTGTAAACATTATCCTTTCATTTTCGGTGTACAATAAAGATTTTCCTTTACTGTTCCATTAGCGAGACTCTATATTCTACTTTATTTACATAATATCATGTTCAGACATGTTTTCGATACATTTGTGAGAAAATGGACTTACCTACTCTTGTACGAAGAGTTTGTTGGTTATAGACTGTCGTAGAATAATAGAGTATTAATCAAAGATAGACAGCTATTATTGAGGCGCTTAATTATTGTTATAATATGACAGTAATTTCGCACGGTCAATTGTCATGCAGATAATATTAAAATTTATTTTGATCTCTATTGTCATGGCTCTACCACACTACTCTTTTCATTGTCTACTTCAATCACAAAGTATTCACTATAAGCCACTATAGAAAACTAATACGCAATTTAAATATCGAATCATTACATTGTAATCATGACGATGCCACGTGTGTGTTCAAACTACATTCACATATCTTTCCAACCCTGGCATGCCCTGACTTAGGTTAACTCCACACGGGGTGCGGGCCAGGTAACCTCCACGAGTGCCCGGCTGTTGTTCATCCCTCTTGATGCATTGCATCCGGAGGGAAGGGCAGCAGCTGGGCCGGTGCACCCTGGGGTTCGGTCAGCAATTCTCCTAGGGGAATTGGTGGCCGTAGCAAATAACCTGGCGAGAAGAGGTCCTTCGCGTGTCCCTCTGATCAGCAGAGGGCACAGCAAGGGACCAATAACGGGGACTTTTGGGCCGCGGATCGGGGGTCCAACGCTCAAGTTAGAAGTCCCGAGCTGAGGTGCGGCCCGTGTGTTCCGGGACGCACCCAGCGGAGAAAGAGGCCCAAGCCTCACGTGGCGAGCCCGGTAGGGCGCCCGCAGAGGTGGTCGCGGAAGCGCCGTGCGAACCCGTGACCACCTCCATAATGCGGAGAGGAGAACACCCCGGGGTTTTAGTGGGTAAACCCCGCCAGACCAGCTGGCGGGGGAGTCCCACATAACCACCCCGCCCCCCCCCCCCGGGGCCGGGTGGTATGCCTAATGCATTTCCCCGGGGAAAAAAAAAAAAAGGTTAACTCCACACGTGCGGACGATTCATGAGTTCAAATGCCTGCTATTGGCTTTGGTGCGTCGTTAGCTAATGTCATTGCACTTTTGTTAGTGCGTTTCCTTAATTGCCTCCATCCTTATTTTTGTTACTGAGTTTTCCTTCATTACGTCTATCCTTGTTTTTGTTGGATTTAATTTTGATTCGGGGAATAATATGCTTTTTTCCTTTTACTAGATTTATCTGTTCCCAATTAGCTACATTATTAGATAGATAGATAGATAAACTCTTTATTGAAACACCACAGAAAAAAGAAAACTTAAAACTAGAACAAAACAAATTTCACAATTAGTGTCACAATGGGCGGTCTTATCGCTCAGAGCGATCTCTTCAGATTCTTTCAGAGATTATTATTCCTTCCTACTAGATTTGGGAAACGTTTATCGCATTTGGCCTTTTTTGATGACAGTACAGTTTACTTCCCTGTTTTTATTGGTTTACCCAGAACCATCAAAATATTTAATTATGTACTCATGATTGCTCGGTGATAATACTTGATTTATTGATTATTACTAGTTTTATCTAGTATATAGAGATAATTGGCGATACAGAAATGACATGTATAATACAAAATAATCAAACTTTTAAACCAGGTGCCAACAATCTAACTGCCGATGCTTACAATTGGCTTAGGTTCTAATTAAATAGGGTTACAATGGGCGATATAATCGGTCAGATTGATCTATTCTATTCTATCTTATGATCATTTAGAATTTTAGATCATAGTATAGATCCTGACCCCTCTAGGATTGCCTGTATCTAGAGAACCAGGAATTACGAGGAGCATGGTCCTACAAACACCCAGACTTAGAACAAATACTTGTGGATCACACAAATTTTAGAATTTTTGAGTCTTTGATTAGTTTTATCTAGTAACATGTCAACGATCTAGCTAGACGTTTTTAACTAGAGCATTGACTTTACCGGCCCAACCTTGGCTTGGGCATGCCCGTAAAGTTGAATAGACTCTGTAGTGTGTAACACATGTACACAATGATTCGCACTAAATTGATGTTCAAGGCACACTGAAACACATTTTCTACAGGCATATAGTAACTAATAGAGCAAGCACGCGGGACAAGACATAGTACTATGCTAGTAACACCTTGTACTATTAGTAGTGTATCACGTGTTACGTAACATTGTAAAGTAACAATTGATCGCGACGCCAGCTCATTCACACAACGATTATTGTGATAATTGCAAATAATTGTCACCTATTGTCTAACATATAACTGTCAAAAACAATATAAACATTATTTTTACTTTATAGATCTGCCCAATTGTTCCCGAATAAGTGCAGTTGGATTTGACAGGTGCAGTGGCAATCACTGTGACCGAAATATAATTAAGAACTCAAAGTAACTTTTTAGGGAATAAGGGTTAGTTCAGACACAGTAATCGAAACTCTACCTATAAGGTTATGTAGTCAGATATTCATAATAGATCAGCTGCCTAATTTCAGAATTTAAGAGAGTGTTGCTGAGTTCCATTCAGTGAGTTGATCAACAGTTTTACGGATTCAGGGGGCTGCCAGTTCAAAAGAACATTTCTGCACGCCATTTGCCCACGGCTCTGGTAGTTATCTGTATGCTTTGAAAATAAATATTTGAAGTAAACTGGAATAAAGCAGATTACTATCATACCATTCATACGTTGTGTTATATATTGGTTCTTATTTCAAAATAATAATTTCCATTGTTTGTTTTATATTAGAGCTATTTAAATGGAATTGTAACCATTATATTTAATAACTGAGATCGAATAAACGGCTTGTGTCCATAGTTCATTAACAGCTAATTGCTTTTAGATACTTAGTTCCTAGTAATTATTTTAAAAATGTATGTTTTTTTTTTATACAAGACTCTACCGTGATAATAATATGCCTGCTATTTAGCTAAACATAGGTTTTAATCAAAACTTATCTATCACGTTTTTCTTTACACTACCTAGCCTTGTTTCCACGCAATAATGTATTCCAAAATACAAAGGGTCTTTTTTAGATTAAAACGGCGACGTCCCACTCCACAACCACGTGGTCGAACGTTGAACTGAAGTGTGACCGCGTGATAATTTGTTTACCCACAGACAAATACTGATAAGAACATTATAAGATTTCATTCAATAACTTCTTTAGCCTGATAAAATAGTGTGGTAACTGATATATAATCTTTATCCATACTGAATAAAATAATAAAGATGCATAAGTACGTAATTTTACATAAGTACCAACCGGCGGCATGCCGCTGCCGCCCGGTGGCACATTAATTCGCCACATTTTCCTGTTAAATTTGGTTGCTACCCTTTACCTTGTTCTAAAAGTAGATAAAGTTTTGGTTACTGAGGCAAACGAGGGTGGTAAGATGTAGACTCATGTTTACTGATTTCAAAATAAGGAAGATTTAAAACATTAAACCATTTTTATATTTTTTATTTGACTGAGTAACGCAACGAGTTCGTCGTTCACTTTATGGTAAGCGCTACACCTGCCAATAACAGTTACAGCGCCAACCAGAACTTTGCATTGTATAATCTTGCGCGGCACTGCACTGCGCTCTTCACCCTGAGACATTGTTTCTAAAGTCTAATATGCCCAGTAATTTCGCTGGAAACAATGCTCTTCAAACCGGAACACAGTATTGTTTTCACACTACTGCTTGGCAGATGAATGTCTGGCAAAGGTGTGGTACTTCCCCAGGTGGTCTCTTGCAGAAGAGACCTATTACTGCGAACGTGATGCGAAAAATCCAGAAGAGACCCATGCTTGTATTCATCAACACCACTAGTGATTACTTGACTCACAGATTAACTAGTGACCTTAATGACCTTAGATTTATATTTACAAACTGTCAAACTGACAAACCCTGTGCATCAGTGCGCACTACGCGACCTCATTATAACGTTTGTGAATACGAGGGTGAGTATTATGCGAAAAGTGCGAATCAGTCGTGGTGCGAAATCCAGTGAAACTTAAATATTTTGAAACGCACTAAATCAAACAAAAAAATACTATAATGAGATGAGACGCAACGGTACATTAATATGTCTGCGTACTTTAATCATTTATCATAATTCATAACATTAGACATGCGGGACAAATTCTAAAACTACCGTACCTAAAATATGGGATTATCCACATCGACCGATTAAAACAATCTATTGTTTGTTTATATTGCATGGGGATTATCCAATTCCTATAATGTTATCATTCTGTTGGCTCGGTTCCACCTAAAATTACCTTATTATCTTTATTTTGGTATCCCTGCTTGGAATTCCACATTTTGTTTCCCGTTCTTTTAGTTTAATGAGAATTATAATATATTATTGAAATAATAAGGAAATGAGCGTGTTGTTCGATTGTTAATCTAATGGGTAATTATTATATTAGCGTAAATCGGACGTTTAAGTACTACCTACCTAATATATAAACAAAAATTTAGTTTTTTCGGCAAATATGTATATTCATTATAAGATATACAATGTACATGTATATTATTCAACTTAATTGTTTTGTTAACCAGTTTTGTTTTTATCAAAAAGTGACTTACGGTGTTTTATAATCCGACGGCCGAGAAGTGGATGCCGCCATTGTGTGTTGCAGCTAACCTGTTAATTTAGTTTTATAAAACAATAATAATCTGCCTAGCTTTTTAACCCGCTCTAATTATGATGTAAAAACCTGGAGATAACAGGCCTACAATAATATTTTGTTATTCAGCGGTGTGGGTTTTCCAGTTTCATTGATATACAAGACACGAAGAAAACATTCAATAAATTATGTCATTGCAACTGTTATGAGCAGGCGTAATTCTGAAAATGAGCTCGCCGTTTGACCTGCGAGCTTCGACATCGATCTCACTTCGCGTAGCAAGTTGGATTGTAACTTTTAGGTTATCTGTGGTAGCCGGCACTGTTATTTACTCTGTGGCAACACGCAGCTGGCGGCTGGCAAGTTCAAGGCCTTTAGGGACGATCTCTTACAATCTCAATACTATATGATGACAGTCGATGACATCCCCGTAGAGTTTCTTGGTGCTATCTTCTCTAACGGGCGTATTCCCGAAGCACTGGTAGAGTCAATGGAGTTTTCCTTTACCTGTGCGAGATTCTGGCATGAGTCACCATTTGAAAGGGAAATATCCTTTTTCTAACTCAAACCATAATTAGATAATAATCATTAGTTTCGTAGATCATAATATTTTGACTTATTTTTTTGTATTTCTATACTTATGTTGATATTATTTTGACGTGTAAAAGTGCAATATTTTGCCTATTTACAATAAATGATTTGAGTTTGAGTTTGACTGATAGGTATAATAATTTAGAAGTAGTTGAGAACTTGAGACCACGTTGAGGTCAACGATCTCTTTGTAGTGAGTTCACTGGTTGATTATGGTCAGAAACAGAATCAGAATATTTTTTAATGTGTAAATTGTGTACACTGTACATACTTACATAACAGTTATTATAACCATTACAAATTCGCCCTCTCGGGAAACGGTAGGGAACCATGTCCCCGCCATTGCGTTCTCACGAGTAGCTAGGAAGATGTTACATTGTAATATTTGCAAATTTATAATTAATTTATTATTATATTATTATTATTATTATTAATTTATATTATATACTAATCTAATATTGTACCTAATATAATAAATTTTAAAGTCTGTATTACGCTGCGTTATGAAACCTATGTTACCAAGACTAAAAAAAATCAGACAGCTATTGATAGTGAAGACATGAATTTCACAATAACTGCGATTGTTGTGAAATAATAATAATAAATACTTAATCTTATCTTGTCTAATCAAATCTTCAAATATGCTCCAGATTTTAAAACATCTGTTAATGGCGCGAATCGACAGTCTTTGAACCTGACTGCGCGACGCAAAGGAAGGTGCACTGTTTTTTTTTTCTTTATTAGACTGAGTGATGAGACGAGCAAGTCGTTCACCTGATGGTAAGCGCTACGCCTGCTCATAACAGTCACACAACGGCATTGCACTGCGCTCGTCACACTGAGACATCGGCTCTAAAGTCTCATGCCCAATAATTTCGCTGGAAACAGTGCCCTGTGTTGCAAAATTGCAATGTTGCGTGCAGAACTCCTACCGGCTTGGTACAGTGACGATTTGTGGAAAATGGCTGGCTGAGACCGGCTGAGGAGAGCCGAAGATCAGGCTTGGTGGCGTTCACTGAGAGAGGCCTACGTCCAGCAATGGACGAATATAAATTAATGTGGCTTGATGATGATGAATACCTACCCGACCCCTGACCTGGCCTACCCGAGAATTATTTCGGAGGTAGGTATGTTATCCACCAATCCGGACTGGGCCCCCGTGGTGGATTATGGCCTAACAGTGGACCCAACCTAACCCGTGCCCAGCAGTGGGAATGCAAATTGAATAGGTATATACCTAAGTAAATAGGTAAGTACCTCTTTTTTGATGTCAGAAGGGATATGCGACGGCGTTGAGGTACCGTCGGGTTATGTGGGTTTCTTACCCACTAACTCCGTTGGCTCTGAGCCTAAGAGGACTCTGGGGTCTTCAATTCGAGAATGAATAGGTATCTTCTAGGCAAGCATGCTCCATCATACACCGTGTCGACACTTACCACCAGGTCAGACTGCGGTCAAATGCTTGCCTATTCTGCAATGCAAACTCTAGAGGGTCGCATTTACCATCAGGCCAGCCGTCGAATCAGCTTGTTTGCCTAAATAACCTAAATATACCTATCTAACAAAAAAAACTGGTGTTTGTACACTTAAAAACGCAATACAGAAATCCAACAAAGGGTAAAAATAAGGTAGGAAATGGGCGGTGTTATCGATTAAAGCGATTTCTTATAGTCAACACAATGAACATTGGAAAATCAAAGAATGCTAATGTTGACATCGATATGGCATCGGCACTACACTACGTCTGACCTTCGTCGTGACTCGTGACCTACTTATAAACATTGAAACACAAGTTCTGGGAATATTTGATTTCCTTCTAAGCTACGATTATGTGGAAGTTTCGATTTTCATGGAAGAAGCCAACGTGGTATCAGGCAGCGTTGCCACATTTTTTTTACCAAGTTGGGATTTTTGAACTTTTTATGTGAAAAAAGTGAGATTCTTTCGTCAAAAGCGGGACATAGTAAAAAAACGTATAAAATAATCAGGTTTTAAATATTTATCTTTTTATTTGAATTCAAATTACGTTTACCTGACATTAGATATATCTAGCAAAAATAGCCATAGAAAATTTATTTTAATAAAAAAATAATATTTTAAATCAGATTTACCCTATCGTTAAATAGTTAAGTCTTATTCGTCTTCTGAATAAAAAAAAGCCGGCCAAGTGCGAGTCGGACTCGCGCACCAGGGGTTCCGTCCCTTGTTGTATGGGACCTAAAATATTATTTTTATTTAAATAAAATTATTTATTTTTAAATTGAATATAATATGTCACTGATACTTACACCAAAGGTCAACATCTCTATAAACAAACACCTGTAAGGAAAACCCGTAATCGTTACTATAAATATCCTATTTCTCATTAAAATAATGAATCACTGTAATATTTCGAGTTCATTATCATACAATATTGTATTATCTTGTACGAGTAAAATGTATGTCAAATAATTGCAAGCAGTCCAGTTCCTATCAGTATCTAGTTATAGGTTGATAAGGAGGGCACGTTCACTGATAAGAATAATCATGTTATCTGATAAGATATAATTCGTGCTATGTTGGACTTTCTTGTTAAAAGCATAAGGTTCATTATTAATTAGTAGTTATTTTTTTTAAATTGCGCCATACAATCTGTTTTGTACTAAGCTTTTAAAATGGTCTCGAGATTTGGTTTTAGAGGCAATGGTTAAATAACAGACAGTGGTTTGGGTTGCCATTATGTTACATTCTTATTTATAGTTTTTTTTTCTATCCGGCCACAACATTAAAAAAAAAATTAAACATTTTGTTTAGGCGTTTATTCTAAATGAGATTTTTTATGTTCTGGCTTCGCACATTTGGGCATTTAGTCAGTCACATCTCAAGAACTTATTAAATTATAAATCACTAGCTGCGTTCCGCCGTTTCACACGCGTAGTTCCCGTTTTGTCCCAAGGGTACATACTATCGGGATAAAAAGTACCCTATTACTCAATTCTGGCCATATCTGTGTTCCGAATTTCATTCGAATCCGTTCAGTAGTTTTTGCGTGAAAGAGGAACAAACATCCATCCATCCATTCTCACAAACTTTCGCATTTATAATATTATAGTAGGAAGTTAATTTCATAGATTAAGTTTTTTTTGAAGCGGTGGTTGCCTAGTGGGAGAACGTGCGCCTTCGCGCAGAAAGTCGTTTTTGCAGAAGGTCGTGAGTTCAAATCCCAGTGCGGGCACGTACCAATGTGTTTCTGTAAAAACATATGTACGTAATTATCACTCGCTGTTCGGTGAAGGAAAACATCGTGAGGAAAACCCACATACCTACCCGAGAATTATTTCGGAGCTAGGTATGTTATCCACCAATCCGGACTTGGCCCCCGTGGTGGAATATGGCCTAACCCACCTCACGAAAGTGAGGAGAGACCCGTGCCCAGCAGTGGGACGGTATGGGTTGATGATGATGAAGTTTTTTTTTTGTTTTGGCTCCGCCCGTTTAATAATATTCAAACAAAAACAAACGACAAACAATCAGCAACAAACGTCATTAGACCCACGCAATGGTGATAAATTAGCGCGAATTAATTTGCCTCGTGCCTACAGCATACCCGGCCTAGCGTCATTACCACAAAACAAGTTTATCAATACCACATTACCAGAATTATCGAGTTTTATTTTTGAGATATAAACTAATTTTTTAAACCTTTGCTAATTGAATTCTCTTGAGTACTTCACCTACTCGATATTGATATTAAAGAACAAAATCGAATAGAAAACTGTTTATTTAACCCCAAAAAAAAACAGTACAGAAATATTACAATTGGTAAACTAGGGTAGTACATAGTATTATAATAATACTAGCTGCGCCCCGCGGTTTCACCAGCGTAGTTCCCGTTTTGTCCCACGGGAACATACTGTCGGGATAAAAAGTACCCTGTCACTCAATCCTGGTTATAAACTATTTGTGTGCCAAATTTCATCCAAATCCGTTCAGCAGGTTTTGCGTGAACAACAAACATCCATCCATCCATTCTCACAAACTTTCACATTTATAATACTAGCTGCGCCCCGCGGTTTCACCCGCGTAGTTCCTGTTCCCGCGGGAATATGGGGATAAAATATAGCCTATGTTACTCGCTGTCAATGTAGCTTTCCATTAGAGAAAATTAAGCCGAAACTTTACATATTCCTATACATACTTTCATCCCCTATATTTATTTTACCCCTCAAGGGTAAAGTTTTACAAACTTTGAATGTCAAATTTATTTTTATCTAATCAAAAGCCTAAAAAATAAATTTCAAGCTGCTAGCTTAAAAAATGACGAAACTTCCATACAAACTTTCATCCCCTATTTCAAACCCTTACAATGCTTTTTTCGCATTAAAAAGTACCCTTTGTCCTTTCTTAGGCTCTAGACTATCTCTGTACCAAATTTCATTTCAATCGGTTCAGTAGTTCAGGCGTGAAAGAGCAACAGACAGACAGAGTTACTTTCGCATTTATAATATAAGTAAGGATGACAATAATTCTGGACTCTCTGAATTAATAATTTAAATGTAGATTATTAATTCAGAGGTGTATTCCGGCTGTATAACACCAGACCAAAAGATATGGCCGCTAACACTCCCACTGTCTAGTTTTGTCTGTTTCGTATATTAGAAACCAGTTCTAAAGCCTTGATAATTACGGCCGGTGTTTTCCTCCTCTACTCTGACCGTGTGGGATTATTTGCACGTAAGAGGTTTTGTAATGAGGTTCAAAAAAGTCTGGGATCCTCTGGTGTAGAGTAAGCCTGCCTGTAGCATGTTATTGTCCAGTGTCCACTCAGCAATAGGCAGAAGTACAAAGGAATCAAATAGATGAGTGACCATAGTAGGAGGCCTCTTCTGCAAGATGCCGCCTGGGGATTTACCACACATTTGCCAGATATTCATCCACCAAGCAGTAGCGGGCAAACATTACCGTGTTCCGGTTTGAAGGGCATTGTTTCCAGCGAAATTACTGGGCATATGAGACTTTAGAGCCGATGTCTCAGGGTGACGAGCGCAGTGCAGTGCAGGATTATGCAATGCAGGGTTCTGGGTGGTGCTGTGCGTAGCGTTTACCATCAGGTGAAAGACTTGCTCGTGTCGTCAACAGTCAAATAAAAAAAAAAACCAAATTGGAGAAAGAATTTCATGTCACCCGTCACGTATATTTCGGACCACGGATTTGCTATTGAGGCCAAGGCATTCTTTCACGTAGACCACGGGACCACGTGGATTGTGCAATCGAAATCTGTTGCTATCGACTCTGACGCTGTTGGAAGCCTTGATAGATCCTTGCTTATGTTAATTGGTGAATGGATATCAAAGATTTTATTAAAGCAGTGATAGTGCAAGGTAAAAGATCCAAATTCCAAAGTCTAAACATGGGAACCCTGGCAAAAAGATGGCGTAGAAGTCATAATCCCCTTCATAACGGTTATGAGATCGAAGAAAATAGTCTTGAATATAGATCACTGGTTAGGAATTTAAGGCGTTAGGATTCGTCCTTCCTAAAATTATTGGTTCATGGCAAAGAATACTAAAGGATCCATGGGAATAAACCATAACACCATGTAGGAGAGCAAAGAATACAAAATCGTACTAACGTCGAAAAGTATAAGTAAAAACAACCTAACGCGGTGTAATTAAAAGCTTCCAACAAAACAATAGCTTAACACGTCACTGCTGAAAACACAACTGTTGTGTGCAGATCCGTAACCGTGGCCTAGACAAGAAGATCAGCTCAGCAGTCAAAGTGTTAACATAAACACTAGTGACTTTTTAGTAACTAGAATAGACTTCAATCGAGTTTTGCGCAATCAAAAAAGAACCTGACATTAAAAGGGACTTTTCTATAAATCATTCCAAACCAGCACACATGATAAAGCTACCACAAAGGAAGTGGTAATTTTATCTCAGACGAAAGTCGGGTAATACCGTCCTGGGGAACAAACTGGGAATCCCTAATGCAACAAACAGGATGACCGCTATTGGGGAGTAATAATATGATAATTACGGATAGATAACACAAAAAATGCACTGCCTACACAACACAAAACAATAATGACTCAACCCAATCCAATACACAAACATGAAGTAACTAGACAACTGAGTCATAGAGTAATTAAAGCAGCTTAATAGTTGAAAAGAAGCTATGTGTATTACCCGACTGTGTGGTTCTTTGCTCAAGGACAAGCAGAAGTGGCAGTAAGCCATATATCTAGAAGAATAGACAACCGATGGGGTAGACGAGTTCTCGGGCGGAGACCACGCTTTGGCAAACGTAGTGTAGACGCCGGCAGGTGGAGTGAGGACTTGCGGAAAACGACTGGCAAAGACTGGATGAGAAGAGCCGAATATCGGGCTCGGTGGGGTGGCCCTAAGTCCAGCAGGAGACGAAAATAGCCCGATGATGATGATAATAATGTTTCTTCGACACATCTTGTAGCTAAAACGGCTTGATAGATTTTGATTACTAAGCAACGTCTTAATTACGAAAACGATACAGGTGTTCTTGTACTGTCAACTATATGGCGACTGTCAACCGCCATGTTGGATTCCCAGGGAAGTTAAACCATGTAAAACTGTCTAGAAGAGCTGCCATTTCGGAGACATGTGAATCATGCGATCAACCAATCCGGACTAAGGGTCCCCGTGGTTGATGGGCTAATCCTCCTCACGAAAAAAAGGTGGGTCACGTGCTCAGCAGAGGGAGATATGGGTTGATGTAATGATGATGTACAACCTACATGCATGTGGAATCCAAAAACAAAACAATCCACAAACATGAATAATGAAATCATTTAAACAACTCGTGGCCCACACGTTTTCAATAAAAATAAAATGTTGCATCAGACAACAAATTATAAAGTACTTAGCCAATAACATTGTTTCGTAATAATAACAGTTTCATTTGAATGCTAGTTATGGAGGCCGCAGCCGTAGGGTGCTAAGAAACCCCAAATGTTCTTATACCAGGTTTATTATAATTAAAATACTACATATCTAAATCCTAAGCTAAAAGTGTGTCTGTATCGCCGCCGGTCGCACGGTGTGGTGTGGAATGCGTTTTCATCATTCTGGTCATCGGACGGCTACATAACATGCCTACTGATAATATTGTTTGCAAACAGTGAGTCAACTGTAAGAAAAGTCTAACTATGTCAATATGTCAATTAGTTATCAAGTATCGGCTAATTTTCTGTACAATGTGCTATTTGATTGTGAACTAGGTCTTTAATGGCCAAAATCTGATTCATCAGCATCATCAACCCATATCAGCCCACTGCTGAGCACACATTTTCATTAGGAGGATTAGGCTATAGTCCACCACGGGGGCTACGTCGGTGGATGGCAATACGGTGGATCACATCCCTACCTCCGAAATAATTCTCGGGTAGGTATGTCGATTTCCTCACGATGTTTTCCTTCACCGAAAAGGAGTCATAATTACGTACATATTATGTTTTTTTTTTATCTAAGTAAATAGTAGGTCTTTATTACATCAGTCTACGCTTAGTCTCCAACGCAGGCTATCAAGAGATAGAGCTGACAAGATTTTGATAACACGTGCCATTTCTTTCTATTTTAATATACCGTTGGCATTTTGATAGGTGAGGCCACGTGGTTTTGTCCAAGCTTGTTTTAGTGTGGTTTTACTTTTACTTAGAATTTGGAGTTGTGGCTTGGTCGCTGTTTTCATTGTTTTCTTTCGTTTGTTATTCTTCACTTCGTTTTCTTTTTTTAACCGACTTCAAAAAAGGAGGAGGCTCTCAATTCGATTGTATTTTTTTGTAAGTTAATCTTTTTATTGGCCTATCGAGCAACCGTCGCACTTTTTCGTTCACATGAACGTTTATTGAAAGAAGTTGGATATATAAGACAAGGAGTTCGGGACTAAGATGTCATCATAGAGTATATATACAAAGGTTAAGGCAAAGGTAATTTTTGTAGTGGTAGGCCTCTTCTGCAAGAGACCGCCTGGGAAAGTACCACACCTTTGCCAGATATTCATCCACCAAGCAGTAGTGTGCAAACATTACTGTGTTCCGGTTTGAAGAGCATTGTTTCCAGCGAAATTACTGGGCGTATGAGACTTTAGAGCCAATGTCTCAGGGTGACGAGCGCAGTGCAGTGCCGCGCAGGATTATGCAATGTGAAGTTCTGGGCGGCACTGTAACTGTTATAAGCATGCGTAGCGCTTACTATCAGCTGAACGACTTGCTCGTTTCGTCACTCAGTCAAACCAAAAAAAAACCAATTCTATTGTATATGCGTGTTAAAAATAACATCGATAAAACGATACACCAACTTTCAATCTCAAATAATTTTCCTCCTACAGCTCAATGGGGCATATAATTCAGATTTTCCTGCAATACATCTTTGATAAAATTAATAATGTAGCCTGAAGATAGAGAAGAACCACAGCAGAAAAAATATTCGCTAAATCATTTTTATCTAATTTTTATTTTGAATCATCATCATCATCATCATCAACCCATATCGTCCCACTGCTGGGCACGGGTCTCCCCTCACTTCTATGAGGAGGATTAGGCCATAATCCACCACGGTGGCCAGATCTGGATTGGTGGATCACATACCTACCTCCGAAATAATTCTCGGGTAGGTATGTGGGTTTCCTCACGATATTTTACTTCACCGAAAAGCAAGTGATAATTACATACATATGTTTTACAAGAAACGCATTGGTACGTGCCTGGACTGGGATTTGAACTCACGACCTTCTGCTTGGAAGGCGGACGTTCTCCCACTAGGCTACCACCGCTTCACTATTTATTTTGAACCGCCGCTTTATTTTGAATACAAAGGCATTAATAATGAAGGTCGTTTGGGCATTCATAGTGATGTGGCAACTTCGCTGGCCACGTGTACACGTGGAAATAAAAAGAAGACTTAGGTATGCAATTTGTTGTGGGTTAGGATAATGTTAAACATGTTTTGCTCCATAAATACTTTTTCGAAAAGCCTTTGTCAAAGTGAACACGAGAGTTTTGGCTGGTAACAGAAATTGTGACGTTGTAGTTTTTCTATTTGTGTTTCTTCGTATGGTTATGTTTATTTATTTCAATATACGGCCAAAGCGACACTGTACTTACAGGTCCCTAACTAAAGGAACATGTAAAAATGCAGTGGCGTAGCGTGCCTTGGAGGGGCAAATGAAGGGTAAATATTTCTCACAAAAGAAACATAAAATGCTCGCATTGGATTAAAATATATATGTATTGATTATATTAAGTTATCACTTCTCCTAGAAATTAAGCTAGCCAAACAATGTTTTCTTTTACGAGATCAAGTGACATTGTGGAGAATATTTTACTAATTTTTGGCCTCTGTAGCCCCGGGGCCACGGCGACACGGGGGGGATACGGCGCGCCCATCCCGCCTTACCTTATTTTCATACATTTGAAATGAACGAACTCAAATATCTCGGTGTTAACTCAATAAAGCAGGTTCGGGGATACTAGATAATTTAAAGATTTTGATGTTCACAATAAAACTGTATACTTGAAACTGCGAAAAAAACATTTTTTTTTTTTTCAAAATTCCTACGAAAGGGGAAGCTCGTTTTCTAGCCCATAGAGCGGCGGTAGTTACGCTTTCGTAAAAATGCCAAGCTCGCTGTGCTCAGCGCAGATTCGATTCAGCAATCGAAAGTTAAGTTAACCGGCGGTAAGTCTTACTTTCGCGAAAAAAAAAAGAATGACTATAATTTAAAAAATTACATCGCCGTAGAGTTTCTTGGTGCTATCTTCTCTAACGGGCGTATTTAAGAAGCACTGGTAGAGTCAATGGAGTTTTCCTTTTCCTGTGCGAGCCTCAGGCATGAGTCACCACTTGAAAGCGAAATATCCTTTTTCTAAATCAAACCATAATTAGATAATAATAACTTAGATATGACAATAATTAAAGTTGCTAACGTGTTTCCAAACCGATAAGGAAACTCGCAGGCACAATAATGGAGACTGGCGAGTGCGCAAACAAAAACAATTCTGAGTAAATAAACGATAGCATTATCAATGTGGAATACCTAATAACTGATATCGGTTGGAATTTCAAAGGAATTATAGGTGACCGCGTGTGATCTCCGATGTTACCGGTTACTACCACTGCGCGCTGTTTATTTATACGCCCACCCGGTCCCGCTGGAACTGGATGGACATTGGACATCCCCGTAAAGTTTATGGGTGCTATCTTCTCTGACGGGCGTATTTCCGCAGCACTGGTAAAGTTGATGGACATTCCTTTTCCTGTGGGAGATTCAGAATAGAATAGAAAATAGAAAAACTCTTTATTATTTATTTATTTATTTAATACTTTATTGCACAGATTAACTAACTAGTACAAATGGCGGACTTAATGCTAAGAGCATTTTTTTTTTTTTTTTGAGAGTTTTTTTTTTATTGTTCACCAGAAACAAAAATAAACACAGTACAGAAGAATTACAATAGGTAAACAAGGGTAGTACAATGGGCGGTCTTATTCAGATATGAATCAGCACTCGAAAGGGATTTTTTTTTTCAAACTCAAACCATAATCAGTTATTTATTAGTTTAGTTTATCATCTTTGATTTATTTTTTATATTTTTCTATGTATAGGTAAGAGACTTATTAATTAATTTGTTATTATAACTATCTTTTCTGTGAAGGAAAACATCGTGAGGTATCCGAGAATTATGTCGGAGATAGGTGTGTTATCCACCAATCCGGACTGGGCCCCTGTAGTGGATTATGGCCGAACCTCTCTCACAAAAGTGAGGGGAGACCCGTTTTCAGCAGTGGGACAATCTGGCTTGATGATGATGATGATGATGATATGAGACTTTAAGTCTTTGACTTGTTATGGTGCAAAAAAAAATACCACTTGCATTTTTTTTTATATTATTTTTTTTTTTATGCATACTTGCAATAAATGGTTGGAGTTTTTTTTTATGTTTTACGTAGTTGGAATTCGATATCACCGGTTTATCTAGATAGGTAGCTGGTATTCCAAATAGCTAATAAGCGATATCAGTCGAGATTTCAAAGGAATTAAAGGTGACCGCGTGTGATCCCCGATGTCACCAGTTAGTACCGCAATTACGCCTACTCTGCCCTACTGGTGAATTACGTCATCAACAACCCATAACGTCCCACACTGCTGGGCACGAGTCTCCCCTCACTTTCGTGAGGAGGATTAGGCCACAATCCACCACGGGGGCCAGATCCGGATTGGTGGATCACATACCAACCTCCGAAATAATTCTCAGGTAGGTATGTGGGTTTCCTCACGATGTTTTCCTTCACCGAAAAGCGAGTGATAATTACGTACATATGTTTTACAAGAAACACATTGGTACGTGCCTGCACTGAGATTTGAACTCACGACCTTCTGCTTGGAAGGCGGACGTTCTCCCACTAGGCTACCACCGCTTTTTTACGTGTATTACGTAGGTAGTTGAAATTCGATATAACCGGTTTACTCGAATATTGGTATTCCAAATCCGGCGATAACCCTTCGTACGTCATAAAAGTGGCAACAAATATTTTTTTTTACTTCCATGAAAATGGATATATACGTTTGTTTACCTAAAATCATGTGACTCAATTTTGACCCAGTTCAAAATTGAGTTCATATTTTACATACTTACATACCTGTGAAGTTCCATTGACAGTGACAGCGAGTTAATCTAATAATAGAAACAAAACAAAAGTGGCTAGACAAAGGAATTCCATATTGTATGACGCAAAATCTTCTTAATTTTTTTTTATATGACGGTGCGTGCGGCTAGACGAGCAAGTCGTCCGCCTGATAGTAAGCGCTACGCCTGCCCGTAACAGTTACAGTGCCACCTTGAACTTTGCATTGCACAATCTGGCGCGGCACTGGACTGCGCTCACCCTAAGATATCGGCTCTAAAGTCTCATATGCCCAGGAATTTCGCTAGAAACAGTGCCCTCCAAACCGAAACACAGTAATATAAATAGTTAGATAACTTATTACTGTCACTAAGATACAAATAAACACAGAAAAGACATAATACAGAAGAGAACATAGCGACGCTAGAAAGCGTAAACGCTGTAACCTTTAAACGCAAAATTGTTCACCAGAGCCATAAACTTTTTTTTTTGTTGAAAAAAAATAATAACTCAATATCTACTCGACCTAAAAACGTAAATTTTGGATATTTGGTGTGTTTCATACAAAGCTACAATACTGCTACCTTGGTTAGGGACGTTGAAATGTGGGTTACAGCGTTTGTTTCCAAATATGTAAAAAAAGTATTTTCGGATCGGTCAAAGGGTTACAGCGTTTACGCTTTCTGGCGTCGATAGAATCAAAGCTAACTTAATATAATAGGTACAGTTATGGACGCATAGAGATCTGTGAGTGGGCGTCTCTATTATTCAACAAAATGCTTATTTTGTTCATCACATCTGTTGTTTTCTTTCCCTAAAGCTTGTTTATACCTATCGGGTCATATTTTTTGACACGGCACGTTCACAACACTCTTATCAATAGGATTTGACGAACAGAGCTATCAATCGGCGCGAGCGTGTACGGATCGCCGATGTCGCCGGGTAGTACCGTGTCTGCAGTACTGCTGCCCTGCCCACCGTCCATACGCCTATCGCCTTCTCCGTAGTTGGAATTTGATACGTTTTCATCAATAACAATAACAAATATTACCCTGGACTCGATTGTTTTGACTATTTGTTTTACGCACTTGTTTGGATGTAAACGGGACGGACGTATCTAATTAATCCAGTTCAATTAAATTGTCACCTTCCCAAACGCCCATGTTTCATGTTGCTATCACAAGTTTCTAATGCCAACCATCGACTACTCAGAGAGTATGTTTTCGATAAGCAAAATATATTCAATTAACACTTTCACCGCTGAGAACACAATTGTCGTGTTTTTCACAACTTGCCGCGAGTGCGGCAAAACACAACAGTTGTGTTTGTTGTATGGGAAAACACTATGGAGCGTGCAGAGCCTCGCCCGGGGCTAGACAAGCAAAACGGCTCAGCGGTCAAAGTATTGAATAGGTACCGGCGTCATTTGAATTTGACATTAGATTTATGTTATCTGCTTAATGTACATGTTTCATTTGATATTTTTTAAATTAGTTAATAATATTTTAAGGTCTAGATACAGATGCACCCCCTTGAAAGTAACCCTGGCAGCTTTTAGAAGGGATATTTCCTATTTCGAATTCTTACCATGATCAGTAAAATGGCTTTATTATTGCCCACTTAGGTGCAATAAATGATTTGAGTTTACAGTTTCATGAATTTAGGCCCAAGACAAATCTCGACAAATCGACTCCGACACTCAAAACATTAAAAAAAAAAAAAACAGGTTTTCTTTTTTTATCTCCGCTGTCCTTGTCAAATTGTGTCCCGCAGGTCCCTGTTTTGTTCCCAGCTAAATCAAGGACATCCAAAAAAAAAACATAATTACTTACAGTAAACGTGAAAATGGTTTTTAGGTTGAGTGAGATCATTCATCTTTTCAGACTCATCTATAATATCGCAGGTTTGAACCCAGTGACCTTAACCTTAAGTTGCGCAGACGGTTGCCAACCTACAAGTTCAGACCCACTGGGCTTTGAGAGACAGTCGGCAACGGCTGGCAACCTATATCGTTCGTTATATTACTAAAGGTGAACGGTCAGTCATTTGTGTCACCATATTTTTATCTTATCCTATGTTTTGGTTTATTAAGGGATTTAGAATATATCTATTTTCTCATTATTGCAAGCTTTTAAAACAACAGAGCAGTGAACGAATCTTTCGGTCGAGAAATAGTGGAAATATAAAGTTTTAATTCCGCCTATAAGTATTCAGATGAATGTAGGATAGGGTTTTGTTAGAATATAGTGATGGTTTTTGGGCTCATTTCAATCAGCTTCCAGTACCGAATCAGACTTTTTTAAAAGCTTGCGTGGGGATAAATTTAAACCAAAAACTTAACTTAAATTTTTCCAGAAAATAATGTAAAATGGGGCTCTTCAAGAGAAGGGTGAAAAGAGGTCTAGAGTAGGCAACGCATCGACAACGCCCCGAGTGGCGCAGGTGTCTATCGGCGGCGGTAACCGCTTACCATCATACGGGCCGACAGCTTGTTTGCCTTAAAAAAATACTATTTATAAAGAGGTCACTGGGAAGTTTCTATCTAACATCCTCGTTACATAACCTACCTTATGCTATGAAAGACAATATTTTCCTCATGGCAAAGCCGCGGACATACCGTACGTATATTTCGATGACGTAATGTTATTGAATTTAGTCGGTCGAATAACCCATTATGGTCTTACTTACCACAAAACAAGTCCGTACTACTGTCTGTAGTACTGACGAACGCACGTGTATTGTAAGTGTATGGTTACTTACTGTATATCCTATTTCCTTCCTATCCTACGAGAACTTCCTAACCTACTAATATTATAAATGTGAAAGTTTGAGAGGATGAATTGATGGATGTTTGTTTTGGTAACCTAATATTCATGTTCCATTCAATTATGATATAAATATCGGGTTATCGCAATAAATAGCAATATTTATTAACCTGGAAAAACCGTTTTCTTGTGGCTAACGACCTATTGCATGATATTGCTGCAAGCGAGTCCTCTGTATAATACAACTTTCGTGTTATTGAACCTTGCAAGGCCGCGGTGAGTCACGTGAATGGGGGAATCAGGCCAGACGTTGACCTATCTTGATTAGATTAATCCATCAAACTCGTTGGCGATATGAAATGAAATCATTTGTAATATTTTTGTGTATACCTTCTACGGTAGCGGATAGCGGTGGTAGTCTAGTGGGAGAACGTCCGCGTTCCAATCAGAAGGTCGTGAGTTCAAATCCCATTGCAGGCACGTACCAATGTGTTTCTGTAAAACATATGTACGTAATTATCACTCGCTTTTCGGTGAAGGAAAACATCATGAGGAAACCCACATACCCGAGAATTATTTCGGAGGTAGGTATGTGATCCACCAATCCGGATCTGGCCCCCGTGGTGGATTATGGCCTTACACTCCTCACGAAAGTGAGGAGAGACCCGTGCCCAGCAGTGGGACGTTATGGGTTGATGATAATGATGATGATACCTTCTACTCCTTTTGGGTCTATGTACCTTTTTTATTTAAGGTAAGCGCTACGGCTGCCCATAACAGGTGACAATGCCACACAGAACTTTGCATTGCATAATCCTGCGCGGCGCTGCACTGCGCTCGCCACCCTGAGACATCGGCTCTAAAGTCTCATATGCCCAGTAATTTCGCTGGAAACAGTGCCAATGATGCCAAACAATGATCGCAAACATCCCGGTCCTACATAGTAAAAGTAACTATAAACTGTGATAAAAGTCCGTGTTTCGTGGAATTCCGGGCGATCAGCCAACAGTTTCGAATTTTCCCCGATCTCATAGATGTTACTAAGAACACCAGGTCACATTTCCGTGCCCTAGATAGCAATCTATCAACGTTATCAGGGGGAGTGTCTCGACAACAAACCAAACCAGACAATCACAATATGTTTGCTTGTTCTGTCATTGACGTACATAAGATAACTACCTTCAATTACCATCTTTGTTGTCTAAGCTATAGAGTTGACGTTACCGTATTTTGTGTTAGTTAAAGTATGTAATATCTTGATATTTTTGACCCTGGTGAGTACTTCCTTGCTTACAGTCGCGCCTCCTGCGTAGTTCAGTCTATTTATGACGTTTATATTACGCATACGCATTACGCATGCCATATTACGCATGTATCGTAGAGTCTGAACATAATATTGTATCTTATGTGGTGTTTATCTAATGTGTGTGTGTGTGTGTGTGTGAAACTCCGGGACTTTGTAGAGGAAACCTGTGCAGTGCCTCTTAGAATGGATTTTAATTGAGTGTTTGAGAAAAGGCTTGAAAAGTTGAAGCACCTATAAGCTTATAGAGATATTACTGTTTTGGCTTCCTATTTCCAGGAGGCCTCAGGAAGGTCTCTTCTGCAAGAGACTGCCTGGGAAAGTACCACACCTTTGCTAGATATTTATCCGCCAAGCAGTAGTGTGCATTGCGAAATTACTAGGCATATGAGACTTGAACTTGGGCATTGAGAGCCGATGTCTCAGGGTGACCAGCGCAGTGCAGTGCCGTGCCGGATTATGCATTGCAAAGTTCTGGGTGGCACCATAATTGTTTTGGGCAGGCGTAGCGCTTACCGTTAGGTGAATGACTTGCTCGTCTCGTCACTCAATAAAAAAAAAAAACTTTCTGTAATGATATCGTTTTAAAGGCACGTGTACTCACCTACGCCATTAAAAATCGACTTCATCATCATATTAAGCAACATTTATTTCAGATCATCATTATAGGCAGCTCAATCCACTGCAGGGCATAAGACTCTTCCTTTTTACGCCATTCATCCAGGTTTTAAGCCAATCTGCTACAGGGGTCAATGCTTTAATCATACCAGGTGAAAAATGGCAGATTCACACCGATTAACTATAGGCCATTTTGGTGAAATTTTTCATCGGATGAGATTCCAAAACCGGTGCCTAGGTTGTTTTCTATATGATCCGACCATCGTTGGCTCGGGCCTTTTAAGAATACGCTGGCAGACACCTTTGCCTTGATTGTATCTGATAGGCTTTGGTTAGTTACTTGCTTATCACTATAATTACCTTATCAGCAATACGCAACAGGTAATTCAAATGCGTAAATTTCCCCACGACAACCGTTTCACCAGAAACCTATCGGTACAAATTCCTTTCTCCAGATAAGCTACCTTTACTTGTGATTCATTCAGTGGTTCGTTATCGGTAGAGGCGCGGTGAATCATCTTGCACTGGAGAACACTATATACCGGAATTCGGCCTTGGGAAACCGGAATCAGTAACTTTAACTTGAGTTCGTCGGTGCGCGGTATGTTTGCAGTTGGCCTAATTCGATGCGGAAGTTTGGCCACAGAATAGATAGATAGGTTTGGCTTTCTATACAAACGTTAACTGTATAGGGATTGGTTATGTTAGGACTATCTCATCTTTTCTTATTTCGTATCTCACATTTTCTTTTCATTTTTAGGGTTCTGTACCCAAAGGGTAAAACGGGACCCTATTACTAAGGCTCCGCTGTCTGTCTGTCCGTCTGTCACCAGGCTGTATCTCATGAACCATGATAGTTACACAGTTGAAATTTTCACAGATGATGTATTTCTGTTGCCGCTACAACAACAAATACTAAAAAACAGAAATAATTAATAAAACTACCATACAACAAAGTACTGAACCCTTTTTGCGCGAGTCCGACTCGCACTAGGCCGGTTGTTTATTTTTCTCTTTTATTTGTTTTGTCTGTGGAAAAATTAAATGAAAAGAAACTGCATGACCCTTGCAGTTTTTAAATGTCTCATAGAGTTTTTTACCATACGCAAGTGGGTATACAATAATTAAGCATAACGTGCCTATGTAACAACTCCCTATAAATCTACCTTGTTTGTAAAAATGCGTAATACGAATGAGGACATATAGATAAACCTACGAAGCATTCTAATCATGAACCCATATCGTCCCACTGCTGAGCACGCGTCTCCCCTCACTTTCGCGAGGATGGTTAGGCCTAAATCCACCACGGGGCGCGGGGGACCGGACCAGATTGGCGGATAACATACCTACATCTGAAATAATTGTCGATTAATGTACAATCTAATTCTTAAATCCAATTTTATCAAGTGTATAAGTAAGTTAGTTATTGTGCGCCCGAAATGGGCAAATGGTTGAAACTTCTTATTGTAATAACAACAGCATAATGTACACAATTTTTTTTTTTTTTTAATAACCTATACTGTCCCACTGCTGGGCAAAGGTCTCCCCCATCTCCTTCCACATGTCGCGATTGTTTGCCACGTCGGACCAACTTGGTTCGTATGTATCAAGATCGTCACGCCAGCGTTTTCTTGGCCTGCCCCGGCGCCTACGCCCTTTTTCAGGCATCCATTGTGTGACGATCTTGGCCCATCTGTCGGGGTGCATTCGAGTTACATGGTACACAATTTATACAATAAAAATATTCTGATTCTGATTCTAAAAAATACAGACACCCCCCCCCCCCCCCTCTCTTCCTGTGTATTCAAAGGTTAATCTCAAATCTAATAAAAGACTCAACAAAACAACAAAAACAAGCAACAGAATTCAGTAAGGTACAGGGAGTTAAAAGTTATAACATTTCTAAGGAATCAGACTATTTGGGTTTCCTCACAATGTTTTCCTTCACCGAAAAGCGAGTGAATTGCGTACAATTATGCTTTACAGAAACACATTGATACGTGCCGGCACTGGGATTTGCATTCACGACCTTCTCCTTGGAAGGCAGACGTTCTCCCACTAGGCTGCCACCGCTACGATACATTCTACTACACTGCTTACCTACGCAGTCAGTGACCTCAGACGCATGGGGTTTCCCGTCCAAACCCTGGTAACTGGTTACCGTGTACGCATGTATGCACCAGTAAAGGTCGAATCGATTGGTTTTTTTCTTCAGTTTGGCTTCGCAATTTTTTTGCATTTAGCCATTGTATAGTGCATTATAATTTTAAAGGTTAACATATTTATATAGTATCTGCAAGTCAAGCAGTCGAATTCCATTCAGTTGGTAGTGTAGAATAGAATAGAATAGAAAAACTCTTTATTGTACACCAGAAACAAAAATAAACACAGTACAGAAGAATTACAATAGGTAAGCATACTTGCTTAACTGAACCCTGTGACTCTCAGTTTTGACTACACCTAGTAGGTAGGTGTAGTCAAAACTGAGAGTCACAGGGTTCAGTAAAGTTCTTTACCGAAACCTCTTTGGAAAGGAAGAAAATAGTACGCATTCTTATATCGTTCGCCTACAAATTAATTTTATTGTACTTGTCTATAAAGTTGAGGCAAAGCACTCTACTAAAGACTTCAATAAAAGGTACTTTATACAAAAACCAATGACAGTTTAGTTTGCGCGGGTGAAGCTAGATTCACATTTTTCTGACTGAAAGGTATCGGTTTCATACATTTACACAAGCCGTCACGACACACTGCATCAGAGAAATGTGAAACTTACCATATTAAATGTATGAAACCGATACCCTTTCGGATGCATCACGACACGACACGTCAGACAAATGCGAATCTGGTTGGACCTACATTTTGGAGTTCATAATTTGAGTGGAGTTTGGTCACAAACATTGAGTTTTATTGACACAAAAATAAATTTTTGGTGTAAATTGGTCTCACCCATTTTGTACCATCATCAACGAAATTGCCTAGCGTTTAGTGAAATAGTCAAAAGCAAGTCGTTCACCTGACGGTAAGCCCTACGCCTGCCCATAACAGTTCCAATGCCAGCATAGTGCCACCCGATCTTTGTATTGCATAATCTCGTCAGCCTGAGACATCGGCTCTAAAGTCGCATACGCCCAGTAATTTTGTGAAAGTTAAGATTTTAATTTGTTTCAGAAAATGATGATTAAACATTTGTCATCTCTCATCATGAAGCACACGGTTCTCTCCAGGAGACATCTCACTCCGGAGCTCGCTTTAAGAGTTATAGACCAGACCTGTCCCCTGTGGAAGGCGAAGGAAGAGGAATCGCCTTTTAAAGACCCTTTTTGGGCATTTTACTGGCCTGGAGGACAAGCCACGGCGAGGTAATGCTAGTTTTATCCTTGATCTAGGATAATATAGATGACGTCTTATCCTCCCCCTAAGCTAACACAGAGGACGTCTTATCCTCCCCCTAAGCTAACACAGAGGACGTCTTATCCACTCCCTAAGCTAACACAGAGGACGTCTTATCCTCCCCCTAAGCTAACACAGAGGACGTCTTATCCACTCCCTAAGCTAACACAGAGGACGTCTTATCCTCCCCCTAAGCTAACACAGAGGACGTCTTATCCACTCCCTAAGCTAACACAGAGGACGTCTTATCCTCCCCCTAAGCTAACACAGAGGACGTCTTATCCACTCCCTAAGCTAACACAGACGACGTCTTATCCACTCCCTAAACTAACACAGAGGACGTCTTATCCACTCCCTAAGCTAACACAGAGGACGTCTCATCCACTCCCTAAACTTACACAGAGGACGTCTTATCCACTCCCTAAGCTAACACAGAGGACGTCTTATCCACTCCCTAAGCTAACACAGAGGACGTCTTATCCACTCCCTAAGCTAACACAGAGGACGTCTTGTCCTTCCCCTAAGATAAAACTGAAGACTTTATCATTGCTCTAGAAAAACAAGGAAGTGAGTAAGTACAGGGAATCTATCAATAAGTTCCAGCAGCAGTCCTGACAGTACTCAGTAAAATCCAGTTGTCAAAATTCATCAGTCAGTTATAGAATAGAATAGAATAGAAAACTCTTTATTGTACACCAGAAACAAAAATAAACACAGTACAGAAGAATTACAATAGGTAAACAAGGGTTGTACAATAATAAGGGTAGGGTATAAGGGTAGTTATATTGCAATCATTAGCATTAAGTTTTTCAATCGTGTGCATACAGGAAAACAGTCAACTGCGATGCGGTTTGAATATTGATTCAGTTGTTAAGGAAAACTATTGAAAATATGTGGAAACCCTAGTTGTACGTAAGAGCTGAGGTCCAGGGATTAACCTGCTCCACAAGAAGTCTCTTATTTAGGTCACGCACCTCTATCCACAGATTCACTAACACGTTCATTGCTGAACTGTTTTACTTTTTGGCTCTATGGCGAGTCTTCACTTCACTGTTCACTTGTGTCGTAATTAAACTCAATCAGCTGTGCGGGCGCACACAACTGGTGTGATAAGATTGTCAATACAGCAGTGCAGTGTTTTCGCGTGCCGTAAAATTATGAAAACACAGACGTGTGTGTTTTCAGCAGTGAACGTGTTAAGGTGGTACGTTTCGCTTGTGGTGGGAAATCAAATTTAAAGCAGTTTTTTTTTTTTTTTGGCTCTAGATCAATTATCTTATTATCATATTTAAAGATAGCATAGAGACTGACAATAATAGATCATTCTTTACGATATTTTGTACAAAACTATTTTATAAATTTAATATAATTATATCTAAAACCCACATAACCTACCCGAAAATTATTTCGGAGGTAGGTATGTTATCCACCAATCCGGACTGGGCCCCCGTGGTGGATTATGGCCTAACCCTCCTCGCGAAAGTGAGGAGAGACCCGTGCCCAGCAGTGGGACGTTATGGGTTGATGATGATGAAGTGTATTTTGTAAGCAGTAACGGGAATTTTATTATATATCCAATAAATCCAAACAAAATTTACATAACAAACAAAAATCTTGCTAAATAGAGACGACAAAAAAAAACCCAGACGCAAACGTTGTAATTCCAAGCTCTTTCAATCAATAAAATTTACATTTCATCAATGAAACCATTTGCTAACTCGTGGTCTCTTCGAGTTAACACGTTTTAAACCTTATTTCAAGCTTTTTAAAATATATATTCTATCAGTAACAATTGATTATAAGTCTTTCTTCTCCTAAGATCAAACTAGTTTGACTCAAATGTGAGCAATGGTTTTTAAAACACACTTCATAGTACACAGAATAAGGTTCACTTTAGGTTGTATCTCTAGCAATGAGTCACTGGTTTGCATTTCATTCACAACCAAACACAGATAATGTAATAGACAGAACAGAAGAGAGTATCGATTCTAACTATGTTCTCAAAATGTATGTTAAGGTAATTTTCCGGTTATTTTCCTCGGAAATATAGGAAAAAAAAGGGGACAAGCCCGCACTGTCTTTTGAAAATTCTGGGAAATTTTGGAAGACAGTAGAAACTTAAATACTTATTTAACTCAAGTTGTCCTTTTGACTTCGCCGTGCCTAGTCCGATAAAACAATAAAAAAAAAAAGTGCGCGAAGTCCACCCGGGCGGAAGAAGTGAATCTTCGTTATCTGGATATATATGAAAATAGGAAGGGGTAGAAATTGATTTTTAGTAAAAACATAATAATATCGTTTCTTTAAGACAAACTTTATTAACATCGTTTACAATTCACAATTGATTGCATCTTTTAATTATCATTTTTCAAACGCAACATTGCTTTGATACCCCCTCCATGGTAGCGTTAAACGTTTAACGCAACCTTGTTGGAAGTCGCATTAAAAGTTTAACTTAAAAAAAAAAAACTTAATAAAGCTATCAGAATTTTAAATTCTTAGTTAGTAAAACATTTATTTATTTATAACAAAAATATAAACTAACATTTGTAGGTACTACAAAATACACGTGCTTTGGGGGGGGAGGTCTTAAACCTCACCACGTAAACAAACCACGTATAGAGAGATAAAACAAGAGGGATAAAAAATGCTAAAAAACATCACGTGAGTAATCATCGGCCCCTAATTATAAACCTTATGTGGATTGAGTGTAGATTGAATTTTATTTGTTTGTTTAATTTATCTCTTTTACCATGTTACATTTTTTTTTCAGTAGTAAAGTTGCGAGAGAAACAAAGTAACAAGCTCTTTGTCTAAAGTACCTAAATATTTTAGTAAAAAATAATTTCTACAATGAAATAATGCAAACAAATGGCCGGAAAGAAAGCCTACAAGTGGTATAAAATATATTATTACTAGCTGCGCCCCGCGGTTTCACCCGCGCAGTTCCCCTTCCCGTTGGAATATAGGTATAAAATATAACCTATGTTACCCGCTGATAATGTAGCTTTCCTTTGGTTTTTTTTAAATATTAGATCCTTGCGTTCATTTTAGTTTTACATTTTGTAATAACTGTGTAAATGTCACTACCTACTTTAATTCTCCCCTATTTTTATTTAACCCCCTTAGGGGTAACATTTTTACAAACTTTGAATTTTATATTTATTTATATCTAATCAAATGCCTAAAAAAATAAGTTTCAAGCTTCTAGCTTCAAAAGTGATGAAAATTCCATACAAACTTTCATCCCCTATTTCAACCCTTATTTCGCATTAAAAACTAGCCTATGTCCTTTCTCAGGCTCTAGACTGTAGACAATATATCACTGTACCAAATTTATTTTAAATCGGTTCAGTAATTTAAGCGTGAAAGCGTAACAGACAGACAGTCACTTTCGCATTTAAAATATTAGTAGGGAAGTATGGTTGACTCACCATGGCGCTTAACAAAACCAGAACGAGACACACGCTTCGCTTCCCAAGGAAAAAACGAGACAGCCTACATTCCGCAACCGAACGAGATGCCAAACCACACTTTCTTCAAGGTAGAAAGGGATAAAAAGTATGATTCATCCCGTAGGATTTACAGGAGTTGGGTCTAGTGAGTCATTCTGAAATTTCTCAGAAACAGGACCATACAAATATTTCAGGCCTTTAACTGTGTTTAAGAAGTGTATGACTCACTTGTTTTCTTAGATAAGGAGATAGTATTTTTTCACAGATATGTAAGTAAGTGCTGTGTTCCGGTTTGTTTCCAGCGAAAATTCTGGGCGTGTGAGACTTTAGAGCCGATGTCTCAGGGTGACGAGCGCAGTCCGCCGCGCAAGATTACGCAATGCAAAGTTCTGGGTTGCACTGTAACTGTTATGGGTAGGCGTAGCGCTTACCATCAGGTGAACGACTTACTCGTCTCGTTACTCAGTCAAATAAAATAAAAAGTACTGTTTGGTCAAGGGGTTGACCGTCACGTGGGGCTCGAAAAATACCACGAATTATCACTGGGGGGTAGTGAGATATCACGTGTATTTATTTTTCGTTAAACGTGTGTTTTTTTCACGACATTTATTTTGGGTAGGGGTCAGACAGGGGATAAATGTTGCTAAAAAACATGTGCCATAATAGAGATCTAATGCTTTTTTTATTTGGCTTCGAACAAAGACCTTATAGTTAGAAGTAATAAGGTCTTTGGCTTCGAATGATTGGTGCATTTGGCCTGTGTCCAGTGTTAATAATTTTGAAGTTTAATTTATTAAAAGTCTGAGAACAAATACAAAAACCACCTCACATTTTCGTTTTCCCGCCAAATTTCCAATAGATAGGTACTTCACTTTTTTGTTTTGGCTTCAACTGATTTGTGTATTCAGGTAGTGGTTTTTTTTTTTATAATAGAGACGTTTATTTTCGGCGATGTTTGTCCCAATGTTTATTTTGTATATGTTCTTAAAAGTCTTAAAAAGTCTTACATTGATAGTAGCAGTAATATTGTAACAAAAAAAAATATTTCATAAAAAATATATAAAAAAAAAATAAAGCTATTATAAAAATATACGAAACGTAATACTCTCTAGTTCTATCTTCACTAACTTATATCTCCCTCTTAACTTCCGCTCGCCTCGCCCGATCACACTTTTCGTAACGCTCTCGTCACGCATTCACCAGCATACCCCCCAAAGCAAGCTTACTCTTTACATTAAGTACAGAAGTTTTACTTCAAAACTCCCACGAAATTTCAGCAAAGCACCCGCCACTTAACTGAAGCGTGACGATGTCTGCCAATTGCTTGGGACTTTCTTTTTATTTTATTTTTATTGCATAATAGTCAAGCATTCATCATCGTCGTGCATCAAGCACCTGATGGTAAGTGTCGACACGGTCGTTGATGGAGCATGCTTGCCTAGAAGGTACCTATTCACTCTCGAGAAACTGCACTAGCGTAATGCAAAAATGGCGCGAAGACAAAGAATAAGAATAAATTTTATTGTATAAAACTGTGTGTATAAAGATCTTAAAATTATTTACGTAGCAACAGTCTATATCCATTTCGGATGTACAATATGGAATAAACAATGATTCATAAAATCGTGAATTCGTGGTATCGTGTTACTTCCACCAGACATCATCCAAGGCCACTAGAAACTCTTTCCAAGGCCATATCAAGGTCCGTTCAAGGTCCCAACCAACTAGGGTTAACTAGGTAACAAATAAACAAAAAAAAAAACGAATATGCTTTAGATTTAGACCATACGACTGAAGTTAAACTGCAATAGCTCTTTTTTTTTTGTCGATACCCTTTCATTTATAAAAAAAAATTGTATTATTTTTTTATTTATCTTCTATATATATATATAAATGTTATGTTGGTTTGTGTACGCTTCAAAAACTCAAATAGTTCTGCACCGATCGAGCTGAAATTTTAGCATGATATATAATCCGCATCAAGGATTGTTTTTATCTATTTTTTCATCAGTGACATATCAGCGAATGCGCGAATGTGCCACAGCGAAGCGTGGCAGGGTGCAGCTAGTTTATCATAAAAATTTATCCCTTCACCCCCACATCCCCTCATCCCCTCATCCCTTATCAGTTATCATATATCATTTATATATTAATGAATTATGATTTACCTCTCAACTTCCATTCGCTTACACCGGTCACATTTTTCGTAACGCATTCACCAGCTTATTCCCCAAGTCAAGCGTGCATCTTTATGCCCTAAACTTCTTTAAGTTTAACTTCTAAAAGTACGGTTGGCAACCCTACAAGCAACCCTCCTAGCGTCTGACCCCCTATTATACCCCTGGCTTGTGCCACACGGTCGTTAACCCGACCCTGGCCGAATCAACCCCAGTACAAAGTGACACATCACTCCGGTCACAGTTGAAGCTAGGCTCTAAAGTGCCCTTTGTTAAAGCTTGTTCCTATAGATCCACAACCAATTGCTCTCGCAAAATAAACTTTTATACATAAAATTCCCCTGATATCCACAAAAATTTATTTTCATTTTTAGGGTTCCGTACTCAAACGGTAAAACGGGACCCTTTTACTTAGACTCCGCTGTCTGTCTGTCCGTCTGTCACCTGTATCTCATGAACCGTGATAGTTAGACAGTTGAAATTTTTACAGATGATGTATTTCTGTTGCCGCTTTAACAACAAATACTAAAAAACAGAATAAAATAAAAATTTAAGGGGGCTCCCATACAACAAACGTAATTTTTTTGCTCGATATTGATAACGGCAACAGGTAGACATTTGAACATCTGCAAGCACGCTTCCACATTCATTGACGAGACTGAAAAAATGCACACGTAAGATAACAAGAGTGGTGGTAGCCTAGTGGGAGAACGTCCGCCTTCCAATCAGAAGGTCGTGAGTTCAAATCCCAGTGCGGGCACGTACCAATGTGTTTCTGTAAAACATATTTACGTAACTATCACTCGCTTTTCGGTGAAGGAAAACATCGCGAGGAAACCCACATACCTACCCGAGAATTATTTCTGAGGTAGGTATGTTATCCACCAATCCGGACTGGGCCCCCGTGGTGGATTATGGCCTAACCCTCCTCACGAAAGTGAAGAGAGACCCGTGCCCAGCAGTGGGACGTCAAAAATATAAATCTCTGATTAATACACATAATAATTAATACATTGACTAAAACAACAAAATTAAGTCAAAATATAATCTACTAAAGTAATGATTATATAATTATGGTTTGAGTTTGAAAAAAGGACATTTCCCTTTCAAAAACTTATCAATTTATCGATTCCTAAACGCCATGTGGTCATTTGGCAAAATATCAGATAAAAATTATTATCAGATAATCTTATCAAGTTACCACGCATCCGTCGCGGCGCCGGCATCACTTCTGAACATGATAGCAATTAAACTTATCTTAATTTATGTTTATTACTGATAAGATAAACACGCAATATTAAAATTTAATAGTACAGATTGCAAGCTTACAGCATTGCTAGATAAAATTATACATTATACCCACAACTAAAACCATCGAGGCTAAAACTTCGAGGTTGACTGGAAGTGATCGTTTTTAGCGATAAGGCCGCCCACTTTACTAGTATATTTATTCCAATAAGTTCTATTCTTTATGTATTTGGTTTATTTCTGAACTGGTGTAGAATAAAGTATTTTCTATTCTATTCTAAAACCAACGAGTAAACAGTAAGGTACGGATTGGGAATTCCGTTGAATATTTCATTTATTTTCTGCACAGATCAAATCTATATCTAACTAACATATTTAAATAATTAAAAATTTAAAAACCTCCCGAATAACCCTGACTACCATCTATCTTAAATAACCTATTTATACATTGAGATAATTTCAATTATTTTTTCTCAAATATTCGTTGAAATCGGAGGAAGTTGCCGATGAAGAAACGTCTGACTTACTTTCCCAATAAAGCGCTTTAGTTTTCCGCTATAGAATTCCGGAAAGCTGGCGATTTTCCAGCATTTTCTTGGAAATGAAAAACTAGCGAAAACTTCTGTTTCGAGAATACCTACAGTTTCACAGAAGTGACCTTTCACTGAGTCTTAGATTTAGGATGTGGTTTTACTCGATATTCTTGGAAAATAAATGAGTTAATATAATATAGAAATATATAGTTTTAATTCCGCCAATTTTTAATTTACGACACGTGTTTCGTCTCTGCACGAGACATCCTCAGGTGCTGTTGACTCGCCGAGCGCTAGCAAGAGAGAGAGATAAATGAGTTGTGTAATCTAACATTAATAAATCTAATATTTTAGTTTTGTCTATGAATGAATTATAGCATAAACCTAGTCCAAAAAAATATTAAGTATTGTAGATTCAAAAAATAAATTTAACAAAAATAAACGGGTACTAAAATTTAGTTTTGCGAGTATATTTTCAGAGGCTTTGTCAAATGAAATATTCTAGGAAAAGTTTACAAGGAATGTAGCAAAAAGCCAACATTACGTGGTGTTCCCAGGCGGTCACCCATCCAAGTACTGACCACGCCCGACGTTGCTTAACTTCGGTGATCGGACGAGAACCGGTGTTTTCAACGTGGTATGAACGTTGGCGAGAGAGGTTTCGAACAAAGTCTTTGTATTGCTTATTAGACGTTATCATCGTACCAATTAATTATTATTATCTACCCATAACGGCCTACTGCTGAGCACGAGTCTCCCTCTTTCGTGAGGAGGGTTAGGCCATAATCCACCACGGGGGCCCGGTCCGGATTGGTAAATAACATTCCTAGTCGAGAATTATTTCGGAGGTAGGTTGGGTTTCCTCACGATGCTTGCCTTCGATGTGTTCCTTGTTTAACAAGGAACACATTGGTATACATGTGTCCACACTGGGATTTGAACATACGACCCTCTCCTTGGAAGGCGGACGTTCTCCCACTAGGTTGTCATCGCCTAAATACTTATATAATTGAAGAAGTTTTTTTATTCATTACACATTTATTCAAGATTCCTTGAAAATGTTATTAAAATACAAAGTGATATTATTTAAAACTAATTAAATATTTCATTTGAATAATTTATTGGTCTTGCCATCTATCTCATTTGGTAGAACTAATTAGCCATAAATTTAGAGACATGGATCCTTCCTAGTTTACGTTAGTACCAATAATACCTTATAGATGGCGCTAAAATATTGAAATAAAATATTATGCTTTTTCTTTTAGCCCCATCTATTATATTTCAGTAGTACTATAAGTACTACATGGTCCTAAAGGAAAAAACTCAAATTCTTTCTCAATTTATAAACAAAATTAGTTTTGAAATGGATCAATACTTTTTTATAAAAATAATCACGAAAATAAATTTATCTTGAAAAAAAAGAAAGATTCATACGTGACGTGCAATCAATAGAGTTTGTTTGAGGGTTACACCGCCAACGTTCATACCACGTTGAAAACACCGGTTCTCGTCCGATCACCGAAGTTAAGCAACGTCGGGCGTGGTCAGTACTTGGATGGGTGACCGCCTGGGAACACCACGTAATGTTGGCTTTTTGCTGCCTCTCTTCACTCTAAGTTTCTCACTATATTATCTACATGATACATTTTTTATCAGGAATGAGCGCTTCTTTTTTTAATTACGCTCATCTTTGAATTTTACTTACCGACCTCTTTTATCTATCAACCATTGATTTTTTCTACCCAGTGATTAAAATACCCATTATGAAACTAAATATAATTTAAAAATATCTTCAGACATTTTGGATTACAGATACATTTTAGACAACACAGCAGTGGTGAAGGACCGTCGCGTGCTGGACGTTGGATGCGGGTGCGGTGCTGGATCTATAGCAGCTGCAAAAATGAAGGCAAAACGAGTCCTGGCTAATGACATCGATCTGTGTTAGTACAAAAGTAAAATAATACTTACAAAAATAACAAAAAAGTTGCAAAAAGCAAAAAAGTTGGAGATGCCGGGGATCGAACCCGGGGCCTTTCACATGCAAAGCGAACGCTCTACCACTGAGCTACATCCCCGCTTGAAACAGGTGTTGAAATACACTAACTTATATTTTTAGGTGCAACAATAGCCACAAAAATTAATGCAAAGATGAATGACGTCACAGTAGAAACGAACACAGTAAACTTCATTGGATCCAAATGTAAAGAATTCGATACCATTCTAATTGGAGATATGTTCTATGACGAAGAATTTGCTAATTTGCTATTCGAATGGCTACTGAAGCTTAGTGATGATGGTAAAATGGTAAGAAATTGTGTTTCATTTTATTACAATTTGTAGGAAAAGTATAGTGGAAGTGTTTTTTTCAACTAAATTCGCAATTTCAGCTAGAAATAGAGTTTCACTCATGATCTTTCTGTTATTTCATTCATATATTTTAACAACTCTGATAATTTGATTTGCTTCTTAGTATGTAGGTACTGTGATGGAATCTCCACAGTACCTACTTAAACACAAAAATATCATCATCATACAAAATACCAACTTCACCCTTGAGTTTAACTAATTAATTAATTATTTACTTTCTAATTAATTCTAGGTCCTAATAGGAGATCCGGGGAGGCACGGATTGACAGAGAAAAGAAGAAAGTACATTACCTTAATGGCCAAGTATGTTCTGCCGAGAGAGAGTTGTGTTGAGAACCACGGCTTTACTGAAACTACGGTTTGGATGATGAATAAATAAAGTTTTTTTTTTAAATATAATTTGTTTCCTTTGTTCTGTGGTGTTTCAATAAATAGTATAATAATATCTATCTATCTAGGTATCTATTTAATAATAACGCATTATCTCGAGCCATAAAAAAGCATATAGTATTTGTGAGAACTATTCCTTCTTTTCTTTCAGATTTTCTGTGTGTTTTGCATAAATTTAGAAGCGAACAAGAATTTTCTGTCGCTGTAAGTCCTTCTACATTTTATATGTAATATAACAAAGAGATTATTATTATATTCTTTTCTATAATAATTTATTTTAGTAAGAATGACATCTCATCTTGTTTAATTACTCTACTGCCATTAGAAGGTATAGGGTAATTTTTAGGGTTCCGTATTTTATTTATAACGACAGACTCCATCTCAATTTCATGAAAAATAATTCAGTTACTATAATATACCTAGCTAGCTAAAGTTATTTAGGAAGTTGAAAATAAAACAGTACACATTCACATTAAAATATTTATTTAAATTCATATCAAAATTAACAAACATCAGGTATTATTACATGGGTAAGTACATATATCTAATATTAATGCTTTCTACAAGGCACTCGCTAACTTATTATAATATCGTTGCATATTCGTTGTTTCCTAATACAATTGTTGGACGGTATTTCTATTTAATTGCAATTATTATCCAGTACAATTTCGTAAATATACAGTTAGCTATAAAGTATTTACAATTCTAAATTAATGATTATCCTATTCAAGATCTAAGGCAGACACAAGGCGTTCCATGTTTGCATATTTGTAAACTAAATAATGACCTTGTAACGGCCTCAGATTAATTAATTTTTTACTTAAATTAACATGAAAGTTTACATCAGCGCCATCTAGAAAGTCATTAAAAAAACCGATCGTTTGATATCATTATTAATATTGTGTATAAATAGTTTTGCTACTCAACGATAGGTGGCACTAAACCGACTTCGTTTTAAAATAGTTCTGCTACTCGAAGCTAGATAGCGCTAATGGTATATAAGTTTTATTTCGGTTTACAGTAGTTAACGAATTACAACTGATAGTTATGCATAGTGTTGGCATACATTCCGTGTTTAGACCGGGCGGTCCTTCCCGAGTAGTGGGAGTAAGTGTCCATGTCCATGGGAGCGTGGGGGTGCATGATGAGAACCGGTTGCAACGCGAGGGATTTACGAGAACCCGACACGGACGTCCCATCGGTAATGTAACCGTTGTTTACTTCACCTGTAACAGAAAAAATAAACATATTGAGCAGAAGCCAGTCATTTGTTTGGTAATTTTACACTATTTATATTCTGTAGGCTTAGAACGTCCGCCTTCCAAGCAGAAGGTCGTGAGTTCAAATCCCAGTGCACGCACGTATCAATGTGTTTCTGTAAAACATATGTACGTAATTATCACTCGCTTTTCGGTGAAGGAAAACATCGTGAGGAAACCCACATACCTACCCGAGAATTATTTCGGAGGTAGGTATGTGATCCACCAATCCGGATCTGGCCCCCGTGGTGGATTATGGCCTAATCCTCCTTACGAAAGAGAGGGGAGACCCGTGCCCAGCAGTGGGACGTTATGGGTTGTCGATATGATGATGGACTTAGAAACTACTTATAATATAGAATATAGGTTCGGGATGGTACGTTCATAACTTCACCAATAAAAATAACAATAATTATCTATTGAACACAGTAGTTATAACAATAAATAATAAAAAAAAACTTAACAATTATGAAATCGGAAAAAATTAAAAACACTATTAAAATTCAAAATAGTGCAAATTTAATCGAAGGTTTCCGAAGTAACAATAACTCATATTATTTACATTAACTATGTACACATATGCATTGTGGAATGCTAAATAATGACTGTGGTTAGTATTATAGAATAGAATAGAATAGAAAACTCTTTATTGTACACCAGAAACAAAAATAAACACAGTACAGAAGAATTACAATAGGAAACAAGGGTAGTACAATGGGCGGTCTTAATAATATATACAAATGAATTGTTTTTTAATAAACGACTTTCCCGTTTGATATCTTACGAGTTACACCACAATATTATGACATAGTTTTACTATTAATATTAAATGACAAAATGTTACGTATCTCTGCAACATATTAATGTATTTGAGAGATTAATTATCACTTTGACCTTTTAATCCAAATATATCTAGCATCTATAATTTTTATAAATCAGTAAGATGTCGGTCCATTGTATTATAATTATAAAATAATATAATATAAGCGGGGTCCGACTACTATTAAATAGAAGAAGTAGCTCTGTTTGTGCCCTTTTCACGAGCTGAACCGAAATTGATTAAATTGCCAAAATATAATTAACTGAAGCAAAGCAAAAGCTTTATAGTTAGATATTATTACGAGGTAGTGGGAGGCCTCTTCTGCAAGAAACCGCCACACCTTTGCCAGGTGTGTATCCACCAAGCAGTAGTGTGCAATCATGACTGTGCTCCAGTTTGAAGGGCAATGTGTCTGTTTGGCAGGGAAATTACTGGCCACATGAGACTTTAGAGCCGATGTCTTAGGGCGACGAGCGCAGTGCAGTAAAGAGATAGATAGATAAACTCTTTATTGAAACACCACAGAGCAAAGAAAACTTAAAAGCTAGAACAAAACAAATTTTACAATTAGTGTCACAATGGGCGGTCTTATCGCTCAGAGCGATCTCTTCCAGACAACCATGCACGAAGAGGAGTAAATAGGATAGGATAGAGTTTATCTATCTATCTATTCACCTACTCTTTTTAATGAAGAATAGTCAGCAACCACATCTGAAACAGGTTTTTTGTAGGCCAACCACGTTTTAGTGAGATATTCTAAAGATGTGGTTCTAAAGTGTGTATTCTACATACAGCGGCTTATAGATTACCTACATTTTGGAGCTAGTTTTAGAACGGTGGTCATTATGTGTGACAGCACACCTAGGTGGCGAAATGAGTGATCTACCTACTGCATACTAGGTAACTGTGTTAAATGGTGGCTAAAATTACTTAAATACATTTTTGAAACGATTTAAAAAAAGGACGAGGTTAACAATTCGTCTGTATTTTTTTTAAGCTTGTTACCTCAGAATTTTCGACTGGGTGAACCGATTTTGATCTTCTTTTATTAATTATTGAATAGGGTCGCGTTTGACCTCTATCTGTCTATGTCTGCGATGGTGCGCGCTTACCTAGAAGTAACCTATGACTCGTGACTTGAAGACTCCCAGGTTATCGGGAAACACAGACTCCGGCAAGGAGTTTCACTCCTTTGCGGTACCTACGCATAATAAATGTGGCGCTAAATCGCTACAATTGTCCATTCAAACTCAAACCATAATTAGATATACATTATTTTAGTAGATCATATCTTAATTTTGTTTTTTTTTGTCTATGTATTAATTATTATTACTATATACTAGCTGTACCCTGCCACGCTTCGCTGTGGCACATTCGCACATTCGCTGATATGTCACTGATGAAAAAATAGATAAAAACAATCCTTGATGCGGATTATATATCATGCTAAAATTTCAGCTCGATCGGTGCAGAACTTTTTGAGTTTTTGAAGCGTACACAAACCAACATAACAATTTTATATATTATATAGATTAATAAGACATTTAAATTGCTGAATTGTAAAAGTGCATTATTTTTTGTTTATTTGCAATAACTATAAATGATTTCAGCCGATTTAAATATTAACGGTCTTATTCATAAAAAAAGCTTATTGAACGTTTATAGCATTCATTAGTTAAAACGTCTGATAGTGCTATAGATCGGCTATTAAGATGTCATAAAATTGTTTATTCATAATCTATTCATATCGCTTCGATAACAATAGTGGCGCTATAGCAACCAAATGTTGCCATTGGGATGAAAAACTTTGTTTTCGACCGGCATGCAGGATGAAACCATAGGTAATTTACTTGAATTTGACATTATTTTGATTCTGTGTCAATGTCAGATAGTATTATTTATCTGTAGTATACCTATCTATCATGTTGACGCGGAAAACCGTTTGTCATTTTGCACGAAATTTTCATTCAATTTATGAATATTATTAAATAAAATGGAAACTAAAGCGAGGCCAAGCGCCAAGAAAAGGCAGAGATGTGAGAACTGGCAAGGGAGAAAAGGTTTGTTCAACAATTTCTATATTTGCGAAATATTGAAGCATCGTTTGCAGATTGGTCTTCACTTATATCCTTTGATTTACTTGTTAGTTTTGTATTCTATTAAGCTTAACGCACGTTTGTTTCAGATTTTATTAAAAGAACTGGTAAAGGAGCGAGTCGATGTTGTTGAAAATAAAAACACGGACACCAATTCAAATACAAAGAAGGTGGCGGCATGGGCAGATTTGCTAAATAGAAATAAACATAACCCAACATAATATTTATCTTAAGTAGGTATAAGTTTATTACTCTAGCGATAATATAGCTGTTCTGCTTGACTAAAATACGATTATGATGAGTCTTTACTGTCCTATTGTTAGGTATAGGCCTACTGCTCACTCAGACTATTTTTATTTCAGTTTCAACTGCATGTGTTCAAGAGCCCAGCGCACTCTTTCCCAAACCAAGGCTCAGTGGGGGATAATAAAGATGTGTGCCAAAAAACAAAAGGCTCAAGAGCGTAAGGAGCAGATGAAGACTGCTGGTGGTCCACCACCTACCATCGAAACACCACATAATAATGATATTAGTTTCTAGCTCCCTAATGAATTTGTCACCGATTCCTATGAATTTGAATTAGTGTTGTCAAGTCATTGAAATAGAAACTGAAGCCAGGCCAAGCGCCAATATTTAGTGTGATTGTTGAGCAGGAGCTATCAAACACCAATAAAGAAGAAGTGCCTGCCTAGGCCCTAGTACTCCATCTCCTCTTCCTACGTCAAACAAGCTAAGAAAAACCGAAAGACCTCAGCTGCTGATAAAGTTGCAGACTGTGAAGTGAAATGCAGAGAAGAACTGCACTGACCTCAAGTGGAAAATGAATAAAAAATAGGAGGAAATGTAGACCTTACAGAAATTTTGTTTTAAAAAAACTCAGTATTATTAATATAAAATAAGAAACTGGGAGAATAAACTATTTATTACATATCTTAATGGTATTGTCTCAATGAGTAGGTTATAGATAGATGGTAATCAGGGTTTGTTTTTCGTATCAGGGGGTTTTTAGTTTATTTATTGTGAGACGAGGTAGCTCTTTTTCCTCTAGTCGCTTGAGAGCACCTGTAGGTAGAAGTGGAGGGCCATTAAAAAGTCGTCGCCAATCTCGGTGGTAGTTGTCATAGTTGGTTTTATTCGCTAAAATTTCTGAATTATGACAGCTTGCAAAATTGCAACACTTCTACATCTAGGAACTTCTAGGTTCTCCCCACGGGTACCTACTTTCCTCTGTGTTGTCCTTCTCTATGTTACTCTCCTCTGATAGTGGATCCTCTATTATAATATGAGCGGCTGGATGCGGAACGCACGGGTTCGTGTCACCGGCCAACGACGAATGACCACCGACTCGTCACTACGCCACCGATGCCACATGTCACGCTGTTGTTGTTTTGGATGTATTTTATTGGAATATAGCAGTTTACATTCCACTGTTGTTTAAGTCCTCGGGAAGGTCCCCAACATGCTGCAGCTAGCGCATAGCGTCATTAACAAACTTACCTCTATACAACCTACCTTTGGAACTCTTTGGTGGTAAAACTCATTGTTAAATTTCAAAGTATGTATCTCAATGACTAAACAGCTGATCGTTGTCAGCCATGTTTTTCGCTATCAAACGCTTAAAATGGGCTTATAGTAGGGTGTTGGTTTCCATAAATCAATGTCACTTTATCAAACAGTTATAGAGCATTTTAAGGCTATTGAGCGTTTATGAATACTGATTTTCTAAAATCTTACTATAGCGAGCTTATAAAGCTGTGATAACTTTTTATGAATAAGACCGTAAGCATGTATATTACGTTCTTTCGTACGTGCATTTAGCGACTCACTGATCGCGTCCGCGCGGTTTCATAGCGATAGCTCAGTCTCCAGATTGGGTTTTTTTTTCGCAATTTTGGGGCAAAAAGAAGGGTTTCAAGAGCACTGTTGCCAGTGAAATTACTGGGCATATGAGACTTTAGAACCGATGTCTCAGGGTGACGAGCACAGTGCCGCGGAAGATTGTGCAATTCAAAGTTCTGGGTGGCACTGTAACTGGTATAGGCAGGCGTTGTTACCATCAGGTGAACGACATGCTCGTCTCAGTACTTAATGAAATAAAAAAAAAATATAATGTAAGCTGGGACACAGTAGAAGTAAAATTTCAACTAAGCAAACAATTATTGAAAAAAAATATTTCAAGAAAAAAAAAAAATATTAAAGAATATTTCCTAAAATTATACGAAACAACTCTCTCCCTTTCTATCTTCAATAACTTATATCTCCCTCTCAACTTCCGTCCGCCTCGCCCGATCACATTTTTCGTAACGCATTCACTAGCTTACTCCCCAACTCAAGCGTGCGTAAAGAAGTTTTAGTTCGAGTTTCCCCAAGCGCCTCCTAACACGTCCACCTTCATTGTCACCATTGTCACCACCATTCTTGTCACTGATTAGTCGTGCTATTCCACCGAATTCCTCAAAAGGTCGATCACCATAAGCCGTAACTAAAGTAGTAAAGTGTGTCGCGACTCCGTTAGCACAATATATTCATGAGGCTGCGCCCACCGACGGACACCGGACGAGTAAAGTTTAGCAAGTGTCGCCTTGTTGGCACGTGCGGATAAACATTTGTCTGTCCGCCTATACTTCCATAACGCGACTTTTTTAAGTAAAACTTCTTTACGCACGCTTGACTTGGGGAGTACGCTGGTGAATGCGTTACGAAAAATGTGATCGGGCTAGGCGAACGGAAGTTTTTTCCAAACTTTCCAAATTTACGGGCAATTTTCTCAATTATTTTTTTATTACCTTCTCATATATTAATATCATGTTTATGAAAACAGCTTCGCAAATAATGCATTATTTTAGAACAAATTTAATTACATTTAAAAGATTATATTGAATGAAACCTTAAAAGATAGATATGTTATTATGCTTTCGCAGACATTTTTTAGAAAGGGGAACAATTTCGTCCAACATCATTTTTGCATAACTTTAACCGTTTACGCAGCGAACGCAACCGAATGCTCCGCTCCTATTGGTCGTAGCGTGATGTTATATAGCCTACTAGCTGTGCCCCGCGGTTTCACCTGCGTAGTTCCTGTTCCCGCAGGAATATGGGGATAAAATATAGCCTATGCTACTCGCTGTCAATGTAGCTTTCCATTAGAGAAATAATATTTTAAATCGGTGCAGTGGTTAAGCCAAAACTTAACATATTCCTATACATACTTTCATCCCCTATATTTATTTTACCCCTCAAGGGTAAAGTTTTACAAACTTTGAATGCCAAATTTATTTATATCTAATCAAAACCCTAAAAAATAAATTTCAAGCTTCTAGCTTAATAAATTACGATACTTCCATACAAACTTTCATCCCCTATTTCAAACTCTTACAATGCATTTTTTGCGATAAAAAGAAGCCTATGTCCTTCCCTAGGCTCTAGACTATTTCTGTACCAAATTTCATTTCAATCGGTTCTGTAGTTCAGGCGTGAAAGAGCAACAGACAGAGTTACTTTCGCATTTATAATATAAGTAAAGATAACCTTCCTCGATAAATGGACTATTCAACACCAAAAGAATTGTTCAATTCGAACCACTAGTTCCTGAGATAGTAGCATTCAAAAAAACAAAGAAACAAACAAACTCTTCAGCTTTATTATATTAGTATAGATTAAATCCCTTAGGAACCCTCCCTTAGGGATTATTATCCCTTTGATATCAAGCACCCTCCACTTTTTTACCATAAACTTAATTATTTTTCATTTTTTTAGTTGGGCTTGCTAATAAAGCGCGTTGTTAACATGCGCTTGTTTTTTTTTTAAATTTTTACCTATGTATTCCAGGGCATAAGATAGAAGGACCAGATCTCCCCCGTAACGGAACCACTGTGCTCGGCTGCGCACCCCTTGAGCGCACCTCCCTCAATTATACCACGGGGAAGTGTGCCCTAAAGGACACCGACGAGGCCGACGTCGTGGTGCAATATAGATACTACCCTGATAAGGTGAGATGCTACCCTGATCAGGTTATATTCTACCCTGATCAGATAAGTATTACCTTGATCAGATACGTTACTACCCTGATCAGATACAATACTACCCTGATCAGATACGATACTACCCTGATCAGATAATATACTATTCTGATCAGATAATATACTATCCTGATCAGGTGAGATGCTACCTTGATCAGATAAGATACTACCCTGATCAGGTAAGATACTACCCTGATCACGTAAGACACTACGCTGATCGGGTAAGACACTACCCTGGCCATACCTTTCTCGATAAATGGACTATTTAACACAAAAATAATTGTTCAATTTGAATTAGTAATTAGTGAGACCCTAGCGTTCAAACAAACAAACTCATCAGCTTTATTTATTAAGTATAGATTAACCCTTCGATAATTACGCATTACTTTTCTACTTTTTAGCTCGGCTAACTTGTACAACATTAATGTTCATACACAAAATAAATTGCAAGGCAGAACGTAATAACTTTCATTGTCAGCGTACTGCGCTCACTTTCGAAGCCAACCACACACACATCCATCAGCATGCGTAGAGGAATCAGACCATGTCCTCAGCTATGCGCGATGTCGTCATCAGCGGAAGGAATTCCACGATAGAATAGAATAAGAACCGACCACGTGTGAGTTGGATTAACTAGGTCAACGGGTTTTATAAGTGACGAGACGAGCAAGTCGTTCACCTGATGGTAAGCGCTACTGCTGCCCATAACAGTCACAGCACCACCCAGAACACTGCATTGCACTGAGCTCGTCATCCTGAGACATCGGCTCTAAAGTCTCATATGCCTAGTAATTTCACTGGAAACAATACCCTTCAAACCGGATCACAGTAGTAGCGGATTAACACATTCCAAAGGTGTGGGTGGTACTTCTATAAGCGGACTCTTACAGAAGAGTTCTACCTCTACAAAAAATCCTAGTACCTTTGTAAAGACTTGGCGGCGGGTAGCCTGTGTCGGGCTGCAGCCGGACGTGCCTGGTGGCCAGGATGAAGGCGAGCGCCGAGAGCACCACCCCGTCCAGGCAGCCTATCACAGCCAGCAGGTAGGCCCAGCGGATGTGGCATCGACCTGGAAGGGGTTTATCTTCATCAACCTGTATTAGATGCCTAAACTTGGGAGTCTGCAATCCTTAGAAATAGTCATCTTCATGCCAACCTATTTAAAAAACCGAAGGAGGTCGTAATCGTTCTGATGTTTAAAGGTTATCAATGGATATTTGCGTAAACGAAATCTTAGTAGACAGTTTAATGACTCAGTTCATTCATTACCTACCTGGAATTATTTTGGGGGTAGGTATGTTATCCACCAATCCGGAACGGGCCCCCGTGATGGAATATGGCCTAACCCTTCTCACGAAAGTGAGGGAGACCCGTGCTCAGCAGTGGGACGATATAGGTGAACTGGATGAGACATTTCTTACTCAAAAATCAGACTGTTCCGTTAGGCCTACCTATGTTATACTGGTCTGCCGTTGGACCACAAGTCTCCTGCACCGAGGTCTCGTTCCAAGCTGCAGGGTACACTGCCACTCCTGCCACCATCGACAGAGCTGAAAACAAAGAAAACTACAATTAGTTGGTTGAATTGAGATCGCATTTTCAGAAATTCAGGACATTTTTTAATATTCTTGTCAAGTGACGATGTGGTCGAAGGTGATAAACATGCTCAGACTGGGCTGGCTCTCGAGGAACACTGCTGGAACACCCTGATGGGTTTGGCAACAGATTTTTTACTTGAATGTGGTAGCTAGGTTAGCTGACACTACAGTGCCATATCACCAAGGTAATCACATCAGGGTTCATGTAACTGTAGACCAGAGGTGAGACTCGTGCTCAGACTGGATGACGATGTCATCTACAAATGCGACCCGCATTTGTAGATATTCAAGACGCGGGACGGTAAAACAAAAATGGGATTGAATGCATCCAGAAAGACAACGGTAATATCTCTGAACTTTGAAACAGTGGAATGCAAATTTAACATGCTAGCATCTATGTCGAAGCTTGAGTAGATTCTTCCTTTTCAGAAATATACACAATCACTAACCATCTAAGAGCACGTAAAATTGGCTTGCTTGGTTGGCACTTCTGACGCACCCTGGACACAGAAACCACACCCGGAGTCAGGTTCCTATTCCTCTCACCACGACTTTTCAACCCAAATATCTCATCACATGGCACACAATGAAACATTGAAACATCAATATAGAAGATCGCCATAGTAAGTCATGTTCCGCTGCGAGATAACAGCCTAACTTCTTCTTTGACTTCCTTCTCCTTCCTTCTCTAACTTCTTATTCTATTTGCCACACTGTTATGAAACGTAATCTCTATTAAAACTTTGTTAATCCAATCACCCGTCACCCTGTCTAGCTGTCGTTCACCCAAAGAGGCCAAATGCACAGTTGTTCCAACATAATTTTAGCTGATGTTTAGTAACCAAACTAATCAGCCGACATTGCACCACTTACAAAAAGTAATTGATTGATGGTTACAAATAGTTTCTTACGCTCTTTTTAACAATAACAATAACGTTGGCTTCGAATTTCATCGACATCTCAGCGGAACTTAACCTCAACCGTGGCGTTAGAACAAGAACAGAGATTTATATGCCTTAGTTTTTATTATTTTATTTTTTATTTGACTGAGTAACGAGACAAGCAAGTCGTTCACCTGATGATAAGCGCCACGGCAGACCATAACCGTTACAGTGCCACCCAGAACATGCTTTGTATATCTTGCGCGGCACTGCGCTGCGCTCGTCACCCTGAGACATCGGTTCTATGGTCTCAAATGCCCAGTAATTTCCAGGTTCCCCAGTAGTTTAGCCTAGATTTTGCTAAGCGTTCCTACAGTCCTCGGATAGGTAACCCAGCAAAACCAGGATTCATCATATGGTCAACCCACATCCGCCTACTGCTGAGCACGAGCCCTCCACACTTTCTTGAAGAGAATTTGACTTTGAATTTGAGAATGTGATGTACCACGGATTACCAGAACCAGGACTAATTTCTAATGCCTAGCGTAGTAAGAAACATACGGCCCTAAATTATCAAGACCGGTCAATGCTTTAAAGCATGCTTCTTTCGTCAGCGATAAGTTTCCCTTCGTTGAGTTAATCGTGGAGAAATTGTCGTTACTCAAGCTTTCTTCGAGCGCGTCGGACCGTGGCTGGCTTCATAGCTCGCGGCTTTCGATAGCAATTACGACAAACGCTTTGTAATCTATATTTAAGAGAGAAAAGTGGATAAGAATTATGCATGTTGTTTGGTTATAAAATCACCTATTAGTTTTGTTTCGATGAATGTAGAAAATTGTGCGAGTTTACGGACTCTTCTTGGAGAAATGGGGTTCGTCAGCGCTGGTCCGCAACCCTTCTTGGAGAAGGAATACTCCAAAATCAGACCAGGGATTTATGTACCCATTAAGTACGAATAGGGACCTAAATTCTGCCAGACTTGTAATGATAGGGCTCTCTAAAAGAACCACTAAAATTGGTAGTGGGAGGCTTCTTCTGCAATAGGCCGCCTGGGGAAGTACCACACCTTTGTCAGATTCATTCGCCTAGCAGTAGTGTGCAAACATTACTGTGTTCCGGTTTGAATGGCATTGTTTCCAGCGAAATTACTGGGCATATGAGACTAGAGCCGATATCTCAGGGTGTCCAGCGGAGAGCAGGATATAAACGTATCTACGGAAACCAGCATAATACCTTGGTCTCAAATTCTCAATACACCACCAAAGTTCCCAGGAAGACGTACCCTCAATTGGACGTACTTCCACCAGCATTAAAGTTGAATCCTTGAGCTGAGAAACAATAGAATTTCAGACAATGCGCTGTTCCCACGTTAAACCTAATCTGTAGGTTTTGGCATTTAGCATATTTTAGATGGGCAATTTGCAGTTTTGTTGTTTTGAAATATGAGCAATATATTATGGAGATCATTGGTAGATAAAATGATGCAAATCTAATATGTTACAGCTAGTGTCACCCAGAACTTTCCAATAAAAAATACTGTGCGGCACTGCGCTCGTCACCCTGAGACATCGGTTCTAAAGTCATGCCTAGTAATTTCACTTGAAACAGTGCGCTTCAAACCGGAACACAGTAATCGCAGAGCAAATATTTATTTGAACCTCACAGCTTGCTCTTATTAGTTCCCATGGAATCACAAGGATTTATGTTATCGTGACACGATATTAACTATTCTCGGCAGGCATGACGCTCACCATCAGGCAATAGACCTGTTTCTCATCACCTAGTTGTAAGTAAGTAAGTGTTATCCATTTACTTTTCACACGAAGTCCACCGGAGCGCGTAACCAAGGCAGTCAACCGAGGTTTCATAACGCACCAGAACGGCGCTCGCGTAATATGATAATAATTATTAATAAGCCTAGTTTAGATGATTATGTCATTATGATAATAGCTTAAATTATTTAATTCGTGCTTCTAACGTGGAGATTGATGGGAGAAACAAGCGAGTGTTAACACAGATTGAATATTAACGATCTTCACATGCTCATAAGGAAACAGATACAAGTCTGTATTCACCTACCTTGCAGAAAACAAAATGGCCTAGGTGACCTAGAAGAACTAACAAAGCAACAGCTCTAAGCAACAGCTCTAACTAAGAATATCTATTCTTACTGATACTAAAATTGACAACTGTTGTTGAGATTAAAACAAAAAATGAAGCGAAAACTGCCATTTATACGATGTGCATAAAAATATAATATTGAATTTTAGCAAATACATTTTTTTGTCTTTTTGTCTGTAAGTTTGTCCTGAATATGCTCCGATACGGTTAACAGATTTTAATAATAATTAATAAATATTGTATATATAGATATTTTAGATCCTAGATTAGGATATAGGAAACTTTTTATTCCGTAAAAGTTACCGGTGGGAGGACGAAACGCGGGCTGCAGCTAGTTTAAAATAAGCTACTGGACAATCTAAAAGCTACTTTGAGACCTACAACAAAAATCACAAATTCCCAAAGTAAACACGAAAATTATATAAGTACAGAGTTCATTAAAAAAATCTATTAAAAAGATAATCTACAGCCCAGCATTACAATCATTAAGAGTCATTTATTTGGAGTATGTTAGAGTAATGGACTTCCTCATTGCGTTAGTTTTGGCGCTTTTTGTTAGGTAACTTACTTAACTCTTTGTTTTATTTTTCATAGATTGCGGGTTGGTTCAATTGACATTTTGTTTTTGATTCTTATTGGTTTACATCTTTGATCATACAGTTATCATTCCGTTTGGAGTTGAGACCACACGAAGATTAAAAAAAAACAGAAGTCAATGGTAGAAAAATATTACGATTTTTGATTTTTTTGTGATCTTCAGCTATTCAGTATCGTGGTGTTTTTTAACTTGGGAAATGAAGAGTTATTGCGGGGAAACTGGAATTGTGCGGGTGAAACCCCGGGCGCAGCTAGTTTTGTATAAAAATATAATTATGATACTATGTACAAATTATGATAATCAATGTTTCTATTATATTCTATAAAGTATAGTAGCTAAGAACGCGCTTTATCACGGAGTTAGACGTGACTCCACGCTGATGTGGCTTCACAGCGAGATATCATCACGTCACGTCTCGCGATAGCCGTGAGATACCATCTAATGTCCTAGGCCCGAGCGCCGAGCGTGACTCTATGAGGATAGTTAGCGCGTTAAAGCTATTTTATGATGGCAATTCGTCATTTGTCAAATGCGAATGTTTGCCAGTTTTTGGGAAAAATTTACGCTTTTTCTCTGTCTGTTAAATGTATAATAATTGGTTACTTCGAGCATGCATGGATAGAGCAGCTGCGTTCTTAATTTGTTTGTAATTTTCGCAGTTTAGTTGGTAGTTCGCATTGCGAATTCCAGAATTTTGTCCAGTGGTTCGTTCTTAGTCTGTGGTTGTTAAAGGGTGTTTACACTGTGGCGTTAATTTTGTACGAATGTTTATTTTGATCAAATCTTGCAAGTGAATTTTGAGTCGTTTTGCATGCCCTTCAATTTCCGATGACATGACAGCGAGCTGATCTGAGGATAGACAACAGGACCTTAGGGACTATGGTGAATGGGCATTCATAAAACTAAAGTCAAACAACAGAATCTTACTAACTTTTCGAACCAAGATTGTCTATACAAATGACACAATAAAAATAAATACCTACAGTTAAAGAAGTACCCACCAACGCGATGCGATGTTACCCAACACATTGTCCATTTTCTCAAATTTTCTATTCATACAGAATTCAGCGTTACAATGATATCTAGAGGACAATCGCCTTTACATCATATTCCCACAAGCAGAACTGGGTTGCGATGGGCCAACGTTATATTTTACGAAATTCGGCTATTCAAAATCTTTTCATTAAGATAATAATTAGAGAAGTACTTTTACATGTGAGCTCGTTAGAATAGATTTATGGTGGAAATCGGGATTTGCTAGGCACATATCTGAAATGGGGTGGACGAGTTCTAGAGTGGAGACCGCGTTTGGGTAAACGTAGTGTGGGACGCCCGCCGGCAAGGTGGAGTGCCGTCTTGCTGAAGACGGCTGGCAAGGACTGGATGAGGAAAGCCGAAGATCAGGCTCAGTGGCGTTCATTGGGAGAGGCCCACGTCCGGCAGTGGACGAGTGTAGGCTGATGATGATGATGATATCTGAAACTATCTGTTGCATCGTATCCGAATTTCGACGACGTATAAAGAGCTGAAGGCAATAAGGAAATCAAAATTTACATCTAATTTTATTTAGTAACGTCAAAGAAAATTACACAAATAATTTTAAGCATCTGCAAACTCTTCAGGGGTAGGCATAAAGGCTCGTAATCTCGAACACCTATCCTGGTCTATAAGCAAGCTCTTTCGCTTACACGCTATCTCTTTCTCCAGGTCTCCTCTGTACTTCATCAGCTCAGCTCTGACGGCTTCTGCTTCCCGTATCTTACCATTAAAGGAATCGGCTGTCTCTTTAATGAACTTCGCTTCTCCCATCAGACCGTACTGGGCACCGTCTCGACAGTTCTCAACATTCGGTCGGTCGTAGTTCCTTGTATGCAATCTAGTCATTACCAACTTATTTCTTAAATCAATATTCCGTAAAGATTCCTTCAGGTAGTCTATCAAGTTTTCGACGTTTGCAGTCGTGTTTAAATTGTCCTTTAACGTTTCTTCAAGTTTGTCGCACATTTCTTGTGTTGTGCTGACCATCTCCTCCAATGCCATGTTAGTTCTCTCAGCTTGTAGTTTCATGTCTTGGCTTCCTTTCGTGATGATTGTCATCAAGTCGCCTCTCAAATTTTCAGACATCTTTCTCACGTCTTCGCAGTTCCTGACGCTTTCATTACAGAAATGCTCCCAGTATTCTAGTGTGGTTCCATTGTCAGGCCATCTTGCTACTCCTGGGTGCCAAAGAATTAAGCTGGAATTATTGTCCATGCTTCGATTAGTTTTGTCGATTCTGAACGTGGCCATTTTATCACTCCAGTCTAATTCAATGCTAGCTTTAGCAGCTTTGTTCATCAACATTTGGTTTTCCACTTTAGCTAAGGTCTCCATGAAGACCCTTCTAATTTCACCGACGATGGCTACTTCTTTGATCAACTCTTGTTCAGCGTCATCCCTAACTAAATCCGGTTCATATCTACTAGTGCGTAGTTCTAAGCACTCTCTGGAAATTGCTTCCGGCATCATCAGAATTTTGCAAGCCCCTTTCAATTTCGCTCTGTCCTGATCCAACATTTCAATTTCATCAGAAATCGCTTTTATAGCGTTGTGGGTAACCTTTTTCCAATTATTCAAATCATGGATTCTCTCGTCCAGCTTTTGATTTGTCTCACCCAGTTTATCGTCCATATTAGAAAATGCATTAGCTATTTCTATCTTGTATTGTTTTTCTAAAGCTTTCGCTTTATCCGTTGCTCTCGGAGTTAATATATATTGGTTATTCTTTCTCCATTGTCCTGTGTTGTACCTAGTAATGGAGTACTTGTCAACGACAGGTCGTACTCCCGTGGTGCCAGCTGTGGGCGTCCAGTCTAGATGACCGGATGCCCAAGGTCCTACTGCAGTCATGCCTAGGATGTCACCACTGGTGCTGTCAGTGGGTTGTGGGAGATAGGACGGAGGCGCGTCAGCTGGATACTCTTTCCTATCTCTCGGCCTTATCCTCCCAGGGATGTAAGGTGATGCGTGAGGATTATCATCAGTTCTCAAGTGCCCCGCTTCCTGATAACTAGGCTCTGGTGCAACTAGTCTGGTAGCAGGACAGATGTGTGGACAAGTCAGCATAGCTGGGTCTTGGAATTCCATTTCAACAATGAATTTGCAATATGGTTCTTGAAATTACGAGTTAAAAATATTTATTATTAAAACTACGCTATGCCAAAAAGGCTAAAAATAAAATTAAACCAATTCCAAAGTGACTGAGTCATGTTTATTTTTTATTCTTGCTGCAAATAGTTTATATGTTTTTTTTAAAATGTCTAATAAGGTTTTATGTGTTTTAAAACTAAGCAAAATGAGTATTCTTCTCTTGTGATGTGATGTGAGCAGGTGTATGCTGTAAATAGATTATTCCTAACGGGAAGATGCTATCAGAATCAAACCCACCATGGGATGGGATTCTGCAAAGGTCGGCGACGGAAACCATTGTTGATAGTTCACTCAGTTCTCATGGAATTCGTGGGAATATGGGGGCCCTATTAATTAACACTATTGTTCCTACTTGGTTCGGATACTTAGGGTCTTAGGTAGTAAGAAGATTGTCTTTCAAAATTAGTTATCTAGGATATGAACACTATCTCACTTTATCTATGCTGAGTGCTAACATGAACCTATAAGAAAGGACGCCACAATATCAAATACTAAAGTGAAGCATGGTAACGTAGGCATATGTGTGTGAGGGACTGATAAATGGTAAAAATGTAGAAAAAAAGGAAGGTCCAAGTTTATCGATTTAGAGCAGAAATTACCAGTCGTGATGCCAGAGCCTAGCATCATACAACAAGCCGAGACGTCGTTAGTTTTATTTAAATATCGATCAGCATAACATGATGAGCGTGTATGCGTGAGGGATATGCTTACAAGCGAACCAGTGGCCTTTCTTGGGTGCTTTTCGCATTCGCATTACACATCTGTGGAAGTTCCACCGTTCTTCATTTGTTCTGATAAACGTATACCTCTCTCAGAATAAGAACAAGCTATAGAAGGAAGATTGAAGGCAACAGCTGTCTCACTGCTCTTATTCAGATCTAGTAATACAGTGTACATGAGAGCGAGTGAAACAGAAAACTTCCCAGTTTTTATTATTTCAAGTACGGTCCACGAGATAAATTGCTCAAGTTATCTTTGGGGTTGTCTATTTGCTACTAAATTATGTCATGGCTTGATAGATTTGTGGACGGTTTGGTGAATAAAACAAGTGAACAACCAGTGACAAGTTGCTAACTTAGCATGGATTCCATTTTCTTTAGCAAAACTTCCTTGTCACCAATGCCCAATCATACGAGCTCGAACTTTTTTATACTTTTAGGTACGTAGGTACTAATAGTTTTAGCTGTTGACGGTAAAAGAGAATGGGCTAGCTGAATGGAAACTTCATCATTACGTGAACACGTTTCATCGCATTTGCAAGAGGTCAAATTTCAACGAGTCATTTAGCGTTCCACAAATGACTAATGAAAACTACCGACTAATGTAATATTTGCCTAACTATGTATACCTACTTACGAAAAGTAGCCAAGTCTATGTTCTGTACCCAGTTTAGGTGATTACAGAGCCCAAATTAGCAACTCGACGCGGCTCATTAGAAATATCGCACGAAATGCTATTGAAATAAAGCCTAAGTCAGCGCGCACTTCAACGTGAATGTTACGTTAAATATTCCGTCGAAATAACATGGAAAAAGAGAAAATAATACTTTTTATAATGGACACGATTGTTCAATTAAGAAATCGTTACTACAGTTAATAGATTAGTATTTCTATTGACATAGATATAATGTAAAATCACCGAAGCCATTTGGTAAAAAATGCACCATTAATAAAAAAAATTGCATCCCGTTGAAAAGTTTTTGTAAATAATAACATTGTTTCGCTTTGGAAAGTGCCCTTTTGAAAAGACGATGTCTTCTACTAAAAAAAAAAATTGCCATGTGCGAGTCAGACTCGCGCACGAAAAGTTCCGTACTTTGTTGTATGGGAGCCCCCTTAAATATTAATTTTATTCTGTTTTTTAGTAATTGTTCTTATACCGGCAACAGAAATACATCATCTGTGAAGATTTCAACCGTCTAGCTTATACTATTAGATACATCCTTGTGACAGACGGACAGACAGACAGCGGAGTCTTAGTAATAGGGTCCCGTTTTATGCTTTGGGTACGGAACCCTAAAAATACCACTACAGACGAAGTTGCAGGCAACATTCAGCAATATTAACATACCTACTGTCAATACATATTCAGTGTTACTATGTTGTGTAACGAACACTTAGGTGTGATCAAAACAATGTTAAGAGTGAAAGGATGCGGTTTTGCTGATGGGATGAGGTGTGGAAAACTTATGTAAGGCGGGGATTACACGATCAACTTGGTGTCAATTATGAAATTCCAGTTCTCAAGCGCGGGCCTCTTGTTTAATCGGGTCTTTTCACGTTTGAGTGACTGAGGATTGTTTTATAGATTAGAAGACTGTATCGCTGATGCTGTCACCACTATGCTTCAAACAAAATAACCCGTCTCAGGGGGCAATGGTTGAAGCATCGAACTCCATAGTTGGAGAGCCACTAGCGATATTGGTTTCCCTAAATCTGGGAGTATAAAGAATGCCTCATCTCTTTTTTTTTTACCCAACTTGGCTTGTAAATTAAGCCATATTAAAGTAACTAAATTCAATAATTAAAACATCATAATTGAATAAAATGTAATCAAAATTAATCGTAAAAGCAAATAAGAAAATTATTTCAACGGTCCATTAGACTAGAGATTTCAATAATAGGTTGCATATAGAACAAGCCTATATACTAAAAATATCTGTGATTCGAGGCGACAGAAATACACTGATGTAATCTAGGTCTTTAAATATAAATATTAATCTTCTGCTATTCAGGGCAAGATCTATCAAGTCATCAACTTTGTCTCACATAACAACCAAGTAAGAGCTGTTATCTGAATTCGGATCTCTAATTTAGTAACCAGCCAATTCAGAAGCCGACGGGTAATGAGAGCGCACCATCCCGCATCTCTCTCTGTCTATATTTAAACTCTTTCTTTTGGATGCTATAGCTCTTTCTAAGTCAATTCTCTTCTTCATCAGGTTGCTTCTGATTCTCTCAGCGTTATTCAACTGTCCGAGCAAAGAGGTGACAGTTTCGTGGATCTTTTTAACCTCTTCAATTAGTCCCAAATGAGGTTGGTCGCGCACGCTTTCGCCATGAGGTCTCCAGTTGTTCCTGTTGTCAAGCCTCGTTTGCACTAGTTTCATAGCCGCGTCCATCTTTTGAATGGAATTTTTGAGGTTGTCGATGAGGGTTTCCATGTCAGCTAGTCTTTGTAGAGTATCGAGCAGCGTTTCTTCCAGCTTAGTGCAAAGTTCTGAAGTTATAGCTACTGTTTCGGCTAACGCCATATCGGTCTTGTCGGCTTGGGTGCGCAGTTTTCTTCCTCCCATGACTAGGATGGCGTTTAGACTTCCCCGTAAATCAGCTGATTTTTGTCTAGCAGCTTCACAGTTCTGCACGTTTTCTCTGCAGAAGAATTCCCAGTATTCCAAAGGCGCTGAGTATTCGCCAAATCTGGTAGAACCTGGTCTGAAGAGGATAGTGGATGACTTAGGGTTGAGGCCAATGTTGGTAACTTCACAATTATAAGCCATAGTTTTATCACACCAATCATATTCGATTTTATGTTTCGCTGCCTTATTTACAGCCATTTGAGCTTCAATATTGTCAAGAGTGACTTTAAGTTTTGCTCTCACTTCACCGACCAGGTTCATCTCTTTGATCAGCTCTTGTTCAGCCAAATCTGCGACTAAATCCGGCTGAAAACGATTAGATCTCAAGTCTAAACATTCCTTAGAAATCGATTCGGGAAGCATCAATACTCTAGAAGCTCCTTTCAGCCGTTGTCTTTCGATTTCAAGGAGTTCCACTTCTTCAGTAATCGCTTTGCATGCTTTTTCAACTTCGACTTTCCATCTAAATATATCCCTAGCCTTCTGTTTTAATCTTTTATTGTTCTCAGACTGCTGTTTGTCGACGTTTCCAAAGGCTTGCATCATAGATGTCTTAGCATTGTAGTCAACGATGTTGGATTCGTTAATAGCTTCTGGGTTCAGACAGTCCTCGTTGTGTTTCCTCCATTCGCTAAGAGAATATCTGCTGATGGAATATTTGTTGACCGCAGGTCTAGTTCCAGTCATTCCTCCTAGTGGCGTCCAGTCTACTTTGCCATCAGGCCCTGGTTTTAAGTTAGCAAGGTATTCTTCGCCTGATGGAGGCGGATGGTTGTCATGTTCTTCAGGTGGTAGTTGGGTAGGGTGTTGTTCTTGGCCAGTGACCTGGGCAGTAGCTGCCTGGGCTTTGGCCTCATCAGCAGCACTGACTTCTTCAGCCGCTTTCTCAGGGGACTTTTCTGCCTTTTTAAAAGCCCCTATTGCGTTGCAAACTTTAGGACATAGATCCGGTTCGGGAAAGGATGATGCCATTCTAAGATTTGGCGATTTTATTGTAACACAAAGAAAATAGCTCTAAAAAGGTGAAAATAAACTATCAAAATGTGCTCGCGAACATTGTTTGACTTTGACATGATAATACAGACTCGAAAATAGTTCCTGACATATACAAAAAGTTTAGGAAACAAATGATATTGAAATAGCTATACCTAGGTACTGACTGATTTCTTCCAGGCAACTTTGGTAGGTAAACCTCGACGTGATAAGTAGAGAGTGGTAGGCCTCTTCTACAAGAGTCCGCCTGCGGAAGTGCCGCGCAAGATTTTGTGATAAAAAGTTCTAGGTGGCACTGTAGCTGCTATGGGCCGGCGTGGCGCTTACCATCAGGAGAACAATTTGCTCGTCTCGTCACTTAGTAACATAAAAAAGCTACTAAAGACCGAAAATAAGCTGCAGAGCATGTACGTAGCAATAGTAAATGCATGAAGCAAAGACTAGATATGGTGGAGGAAGACCGCTCTATATTCACGCACTTTTGCCTTACCATGGCCAATCAGAAGCAGGTAAAATGACGAAAAATGCCGCGAAGCCTTCCACAGTTATGTTCGCAGGCGTTTACGGCGTAAATGTGGGGTGGGCTTAACAAATAACAAATCATGCCGGCATCCCGCCTGTAATGTTACTGACCAGTCGGGTTTGAACCACTTTCTAAGCGCTTTTACTCGGAAGCATTTTCACATCCCACGAGAGAGAGTCAATGTCTGACTATTTTGAAATTAACAACACCCTGTAGCTGGGTTGTCATGTTAAAAAATCGAAATGTGTTCTGGGATACAGAGTATTAGTAAAACTTCAACTAAAAAATTTTTCTAAAAAAAATACTTAACTACTTAACTTAAAAAAAAATCATAAAAGATATTTTATAAATTTTACGAAACGTCTCTCTCTCTTTCTATCTTCACTAACGTATATCTCCCTATCAACTTCCGTTCCCATCGCCCGATCACCTTTTCGTAACGCTGCGCTATCGTCACGCATTCACCAGCTTACTCCCCAAATTAAGCGTGCGTAAGAAGTTTTACTTCAAAAATATCAAAAAATCTACGGAATTAAAATGAATTTATTTGTCTGTGAGGTCGGGAGCATCGTTAAATCTGGCTTCACGATGTTTATCTTCGATAAAGGATACATCCCATGCATAAATTAGTTTCTCCTACACGTATTATACCAAGTCAAGTATTACGTTTATTAGTGGCCTTTACTGCCGCTGCGTAGAGAAAATATTAAGCCTTATTCTTTAAAAACTTTTTGAAAGTTTCGCGCTTTTGCATTGTAGAACGGAACGGAACGTATTCGAAATTAAATTAGGGTAAATAGGGCAAGTTTAGGCGTGTTAAGAAACTTTGTTTTGTCACAGTCTAGTGCGAATAAAAACATTCTTGGACGCAGTTTAAACATGTATTGTAAGACAGCCTATTAATTTAATCATTGGTCGTAAGTCGTAATATATAGACATCTTAGAGGAAAGGTATAAATAACAAAACTATTATCGATAAATTCACAATTAAAATTTTCACTGCAAATGACAGCAGTGAAAGCTGTTCATAGTCTCAAATTGTGCAGGTTTGCATTCAATTTTTAACAATGAATGGGTGTTTTTGGACCATTTCACATAAAATAATAGCCGGTGAATTAGCATTTTATTACTTCGTTTTTTTCTCTATAATTGAGCTACGAAGAGTAGAATGATTCTCACATAACCACACAATAACAATATAGTGCAGCTTGTGTCTTTCGTTTTATTTGAGAAATAACAATAGGCACGTTTATAATAGAAGGAATAGAACCTACTTTATTAGTTATACGGTATTTGCTTTACTAAGGAAGTAAAACTTTATTGCTGAAATATAAAACAATTTAAAATAAACATAAACAATTTATTCCAGAATCATTGTGAAAACATTTCCAGAAAGCCTTTAGAAGAAAATAATTTGAGTTGTCTCAATTTATTAATCTCGTTTATAGAAGAAATAGCACAGCCAACTTCTTTCAAAGAATTTGTTTCTTTTTTCGGTCTACTTTCATTACAAACCGTCACAAATAGCGTAACATTGAAATTCGTTGTCATTATATCACAATTAACTTTTACTTTTTATGATGCTTAAGTTGGACAGTGGTAAAAATTGGCTTTACGTGCTTGCAATATTTCAATCGTGAGTATCAATAGCTAATTCTCCAGTTTGGCAACAAGAATAGGCATGATCAACTGTCAATGCTGTTGATATTTTGATTCTTAACCTTGCCATTTCATTATTTTCGATGGTTTTAGTATCCTTGGATTATTTGGACGTATTTTATTATTCAAATATAATTTAATTATGCTTAACATTAAAATTTGATATTAAACTTTTGGAGCACTTTTGGAGTATATTACAAGTTTCAAAGATGAAACACCCATGCTACGAAGTAAAGTAATAATTACCAAAAGAGGACCTATAGCTATACCCAACACTGAATTAACTTATCTTAGTTTTTACTTAGTCGAAATTTAGAATGGAAAATGTTTGAAATTGAGATGAATCCATTTTGTACAGGTTTATGTGGATAACTTGTTAGCGAATAGTGAAGTAGACCCATTGTACGTCTTCACAAACTTTCTATACTTAGGAAAAACTCCTTTCTTGTCCAAATTAACACGTAAATCCTAACCGTTTACTACAACTGTCAGAAAGGATATTGAACATTTTTCGACCGTATTGCGTTGGAGTAAAGTTTAAATGGTATCGAGGTATCTGTTGGTTGTAATTTTTTGCCGGTCACGTAGCGGTAGTGAACTCACGAGCGATGATGAGGTCAGAGAAACATGTAGCTCCACTGTAATAGTAAGATTGTATTAACACTGGCCAACACGCCACTTACGACCATAAGCATAATGCTGTTATGCATCTTGCAAGCATTTTGCTTTGAATGCAGACACTTTCTAAATTTAATAGTTTGTGGACTCCCCACTGGTGGGGAGGTACGCGGGGACACAGAAAACCAGCCTATTAGTGAAGAATCGTAGCTTATTATGTGTTTTTCGTTCAGGCTGTGTTAATGTTATTTTGATATTAGCTCGTCTACGTAACATGATGCTTCCTCAGGCTCCGATTTAAGAGAATAAATTAAAACAATACTCATGAATAAAGGAAGTCTGTTTCATTTGTTGTTAGTAGGTTTACGAGGTGATTTTTAATTAAACGAAGTAGGTAGATAGGTTATATTTGAAAAACCTGTTTTCTATGTTCCGGTTAACTACATTGTTTAAGTTCTACGATTTCTTTTCGTAAATAACATAATTGTCGAACAGTTGTGTGACGAGTAAAACTTGTTTCGATGCTCTAGTGGTAATTGCGATAAAATCCTCAATTTTATTCGCTATCGCCGATCGCGCTTCGGTTTATTCGAAATTCTTATAGCATGACCGAGACGTTTTACCGGTTATGTCCGCAGTTTCTCACTTACTCATATACAAGAAATGTCAGCAACCGTGTCAATGATGATGAAATGAAATTTCGCGTCTGCTATTTTAATTGCGATGACCATTGCAGTTTAATTTATGACGCACCAGGGGCTGATCCATTATAAAAAAACTAGTTTTCGGTCCGGAATTTTTGCGATAAGAAACGGTTCTTTGCTGACAAAGGTCTATTCCCAGAATCTCCATAATGTTAGTGGGGAATCCTTCATTCTATGATTTCGTTGAGAAACTTTTTGGAATAAGAATGCATGACCATTCATAAAATAATACCTTGGTATGTACATCTTTGTAATACAATCCCAAAATAATACCTTGGAATATCATTTACCATCTTATTCATTTGTAAAACAAAGGTTTTGTCAACACAGAGTTGTTAAACGTATCCTTTATAGTAAATTCAAACTGCATAATATAACGCCAGCAAATACTTTAACCAAGCCAAGGTTTTCAACTTCCGTAATCTGATTATGAGAATGAAAGAATTTCTTGGATCGTAATCCGCTGTAATGCAACTCAAGTATCAAGTTTCTTAGATTGCTTCGTTAAATTTTTTGTCGCCTTGTGCATTCTTTCTCACTGTATTCTTTACGTAAGCCTTGCCATTTAAAGATCCTTTTAAAGCGCCTTTCATTTTTGCTTTAGGCAGGTATAAGCAGACGTAGATACTGGTAATGTTGCGAGATCCCGCACCTGCTACTTCATACCGGATGCGTCAAGTTAAAAGCTTAGAACCGACACACCTGTCTGTATTTATATTGTGCATTAGATACGCTTGGTTAGTTCCACAGACTTGTTTTACGGCAACGCGGTGCAAGGTCAATCTGATCTGTTGCCTACATGCATAAACTTTCACTGGAAACAAGTTTGTTGAAATGTCAAACCGTTATGTGCGTTATCTTTTGAGGTCTTACTTCAATCTTTAATCGAAAAAATATATCAGATTCTGAAGGTATTGTGTACCTTGATGCAATCTCTGTAACTTAAGAGGTTAATTCTTTTGTTTAAAGCAAACCTTTCCTGCGTGGGTTAGTATTTACATTAGCTGATAAACTCACCAGATAAAAGCTGGAGCCAGCCGCAAATGTGAAAGACGGTTGTTGATTGACAGAAGAAAAACAACAACATTGCACATATTGTAAACAATGCCAGAGTAACTGCAGCACCAACTAGCACAGTTGCAATTTTGAATACCAGCCCATTTATCGACAGGAAATCGTCCAGCCTTCCTTTACAGTCTTCTAAGGCTTCATCAGCCCTACACACTTGCCACAATCCAAATTTCCTTGGATACTCAGTCTCTAAATCACCAATCCACTCTGGAGTCACAAAAGCTACAATGCTGATAATAGCATAGCAGATCGTGAATATGGCCCAAAGCACTCCAATAGCTTTCGAATTACGGACGTAGTTGGTCGCGTATAAATGCGAGGAATCCACGTACTCTATTTTCGAACCCATGGTATCCGGCTGTTTACAAAACTTTTTCGAAAAAGGGTCACTCGGTTATAGGCAATACATTTTTTGTATTGTCGCAGCTAGCACTGAGTTGTTAGTTTGACACAAATTGTATTCATGTCTCGAGGTAAAAGTAATATCGCAACGCACTCGAGGACACGAGAAACACGACACGGAACGAACGAAATGCGAGCCGCACAACCTCTCGCCGCGCGCCATTCGGTTAAGTGACGCGGGGTGGGGATATAAGTAATGAAGCTGCAAGTATGACCTATTGTGCCTCGCTGCTGCTGTCTCGGTTATTTTTCAATGGAATTGTCATTATTGGCGTCGCAGCAGGTACTGTGTTGTTCAATGTGAACTTTATCAAGTTACATATCAATTATTAGGTACTAGTAGATTTGTAGCCTACTTGAATAATATGGGTGAAACCCCAAGAAAAGCTTCAAGTGTAAGTTTAATTACAACAGCTTGTGCTTCAATACAAAAAACTTCAATCAAGTGACTAAGAATTGTGTAATCCACATTATTCGTGTAATCATAAAAACATTCATCACCTATGTGTCAATAGGGTTGATTTACCCTAATTTTAATACAAAACTTCGAATGTACAAATACAATAATGTTAAACTAATAATTAATATTTCAATCACTATATTTTTTTTGCTATGTAATATAACTCACTCATATTATTATCGCGCTTAAGTATATGACTGGTCTAATTTTATTAAAAATTTACCTAAAAGTATTTCTATAGAAATAGAATAGAATACGTCATTCATGTTTTTACTAACCACTACAAAATTTTATTTAAAGTTAAGGATCTGCGTAGAAGGAAACGTAATATTAAACTAACTGACGTATATAAATGAAATGTCAAGTATTTGAAGTATTTCAATGTTTCCCAGATACGTCAAACTTTTGCATTAAAGCGAGATAAACTTAGTTTTTTCACTCATATTAGAGCAAGACAAACCTATAAACCAATGTAATTTTATTTATGCGGAGCTGAAATATTTTTTTGGTATCAAATCACAACAATCGAGTTTCGCAAATCTTGTTGTCTTTCAATTTTCTCGTGAAATATCGTCATGGTTTTCCTTTTCTCATGTAAATAAGCCTTTCTCCTCATTACCACCAAGGTATGGGGTCAACTTTTGTTTCAAATACAAAGACGAAGAGATAAGTCGAAGAGAAAACAGTGTGTGTTCTGTGAGTTGTGCAAAAATGTCGGCGAAAGACAAGTGGGTTCGCCGGTTTTCAGTCAACGAGACGGCTAAACACAAGAACGGATTCACTATTTATAAGATTACTTCAGTGGTAAGTAGCACTGAAGTTCCTTTTAACTTTCAGCCTAGAGATCAATGATTAACTTAATGTCTTAATGGAAGAATAATGTTTTTATACCAATGAGTTACCTGTTTTCGTAGCAATAGTCAGACTTGACCTGGTTTTAATCAGTCAAAGTGAAGAATAGGTACAAATTAGTTGTAATAAAAAGTACGTTTTTAAGAATTTCTAATTAAAATTCTATGTTCAGCGAGGCATGCCTAAATGAGTCAATGAGAATATTTCTTGCACAATCTTATTTAACTTTAGAATACATTATTGATATATGTATCAGCATAAATATATATGCGACCCTGGATGGTAATATTTTAACCATGCGGAATTTACAAAGATTTTATTTGTCGTCTTACTGGATCTGTCGCTACGCAGTTCACAAATTAACAAGCTTTTATTCAGCTCACTATAAGTTATTTATGTATAGACGAGGAGCTGTATAGATGGTGACATGTCTACATCACAACATTCAAGGTCACTTCACAAAATATTCACTTGTGTAGCAATGATAATTAAGTTTGTAGCCAGTAATCCAGAGTCTGTTTGTAAAGGTGTTTACTAAGGTGACAGAAACAACATAGTCTGGGAGTATATTTAATTTCTTCTTTGCTAGTGTTGAGTATTTCGCCTGCTTTTAACACGCTCACTGCTGAAAACACAGATATTGTGTTTTTATAACTTTACGTGAGTGCAAGAAAACACACCTGTTGTGTTAGCGCAGCTTAAGTGTGGGCTGTGCAGCAAAACAGACGTGAGTGCTTAACGCTGCACTACTATAGTGCGGATCACACAGACGTCACACGATTATTGGAAAACACACACAGTCGTAACGGTGCCCAAATGTAAACCGGTTATTATGTTAAGTGACTGCAAAAGTCAATATGTTAAGTGACTGCCTATGAACTTGGTTGAGGATACAAAACAAATTATTGAATTAACATTTAGTCTGTCGTTGTTTCCAGTTGTTTCCGCTGGAGTCACCAGAAGCGGTAACCACAGTGTCCGTTTGGAAGCGGTACAGCGACGTACAGCGGCTGCACAAGAGCATGAGATTGTTGCACTCTGGCCTGCACCTCCGCGGGACGTTTCCCACCCTACCTAGATATAGTTTCTTCAAACGGTTTCAAAAAGAGGTGAGGTTTCAGTCTTATTGTATGGAAGCTGTACAGAGCCTGTTCAAGAGCATGCGAGCTTTGCACACTGGCCTGCTCCTTCACCATTAATAAGCCTACCTTCTGTACTTTACGATTCAATAAATATAATTGTTTTCTATTAAATTCAAATCTTGAATTATTTTTGGAACACACTTTATAATGGACAAAATACCTACTAACCCCTATGTTCTCTTTACTCAAGGGTTTGCTGGAAGAAAGCTTTATAGTTTTAAACTTGGCTTTATACATCCTCGTATTGTGTAATTTACTGTAAATATGCCGTATGTGTATTTCATAATAAAAAAACATAAGAAATATGTGCAAACAGATATTTCTACCATATACATACATAGTGTATATCAAGTGATTTCCTTCGCCTTGTGGTTGTTTACACTGAAGTGAGTCATACATACATGTGTGTATTGAATTCCATTCACTTGAGTATAATAGATTTGTTTGTCAATTCCATAATTATTATTTCAATAAGATTCTGAAGTTATAAATCCTTTTTTATGGTTCTGTACTTCAAAAGGAAAAAGGAACCCTTATAGGATCACATTGTTGTCTGTCTGTCTGTTTGTTTTTTATGTAGCGATGGTTGCCTGGTGCGAGAATGTCCGCCTTCCAAGGAGAGGGTAGCTGAGATTAAATCTCAGTGCGGGCACATACCAATGTGTGTCTTGTAAAACATTACACATTATTATCATTGGGTTTGGTGTAGGTTGGAAACCCACATGCCCAAGAATTATTTCAGAGGAATGTGATCAATCAATCCGAGGTTAATTATGGCCTAATCCTCATCACGAAAGCGAGGGTAGATGATGAAGATGATGATGATGATGATGATGATGATGATGATGAAACCCATTTTTATCTCTTTTTTCCAGGTCATAGAAGAGCGAGCTAAAACCCTGAAGGCGTTACTGGAATTTGTGGCTGAACACCGACTGCTCTTCACCAGCACTGACTTTGTGAACTTCCTGCAAGTACGTATTACACACTGCCAAACTTTATGGGAGCTTGGAAACCATTAGTCCATGTCCAACATCAGTAGTGGTAGGCCTCTCCTGCAAGATACCGCCTGGGGAAGTACCACACCTTTGCCAGATATTCATCTGCCAAGCAGTAGTGTGCAAGCATTACTGTGTTCCGGTTTAAAGGGCTCTGTTTACAGTGAAATTACTGGGCATATGAGACTTTAGAATCAGTGTATCAGGGTGATGAGCGCAGTGCAAGATAAATAAACAAAAAGTTAGGAAATTATATTTCTCATCTCTTTATAACTGTCATTTCAGACTGGCTACCCAGAACCAGAAGTGGAACCGGGCGGCGTGATCAATGAAATCCGATCCTCGCTGCACTTGCCCATTGAAGAGACACCTCCCTTGGAGTACCAGACGGATGATGATGACGCCAGGAGTCCATCGCATACGGGTAATAGTTAGAAACACCAAAAAGGAAAAAGACAGTAAATGAAAATTCCATTTTACTTCTTTCTTGTTATGGGCAGGAGCGGTGTTCAGTTCAACAACCTACTCGTCTTAATATTCAATACAGCAAAAACTTAGCATGGTCTTCAGATGAAGGCATGAAGGAAAGTTAAAAACCTTAACTCATTCACTGCTGAAAACAACTGTGGTGTTAGTTGTATGGGAAAACAACGTTGTGCAGATCCATACCCGTGGCTAGACAAGCAAATCAGCTCAGCACTCATTAATAAAAAAAAAACAATTATTGATTGAAAAATAATACAAGCATATCTTAAAACTAGATGTTTGAAAATGATGTTGGATACATTTATAAATATTGCAGTGGAAGGTATGGTGGTGGGTATGGTATGGTGTGGTGGTTGGGTATGCTGGGTGGGTGGAGTGGTGAATGTTAGGGAACTGTAGTGTCTGCCTGGCTAGGTACCACCCTTTAGTGGGGAACCTGTCGCTAAGTGTTCCGGTAGTGATACTTGAGTTTTTTGAGTTTAGAGTATACTTGGAGTATTATGAATGCTGTAAGCAATAAGACTGCCCATTGGACAGTTTATTTATTGGAATTCTGTATTTTGTTTATTTTTAATGTACGATGAAGAGTTTTATGTATTCTAAATTTATATTTCTCATTATAGCGAGACAAACCGAAGCCAGACCGCCAATAAGCATAGATGAAACAGATTTCATATCACAAATACCAATATACGAGGCAGCTGAAGTTGAAATACGGGAATCCCCCAAAAACACCACACAAACGGACAGCTTCGAGTCTCTATCCTCTATAGAAAGCATAGACAGCGACCTCTACGACGAACTTAACAAACTAACCATAAAGAAAAGCAAGCCGAGCGTCAAAAAGTCAGTGTTGCCAGACCTAATAAATTTCGACGCGCCTTCCACATCGAAATTCGAAGACTACCACACCATGCCTAACACTGGCAACATATCCGAAACGGTTTCTCTCTGTTCGAATTTGGAATCGGCATCCGCGTGTGAGTTGGGGAGGCGTAGCAGTTCGCTGTCACTGTATAGTAAGAGGAGCGTGTTGTCACTTTCTAACGTGGAGTGTAAGACAAAGACGGAGGATAGTTACGTGTTCGAAGCGGGTTACATGTTGAATTTGGCGGCGCGTTGTGAACACGTCGGTGACTACCAGAGGGCGTTTGAGTGCTACAAATCTGGGATTGAGAAGATGCTCGTTGGAGTTCAAAGTAAGCCTTTTAAGTATAAATTCACTAGCGTTAACACGTTGGCCGCTGAACCGGTTTTGTGTTTTCCAGCCCTGGCGTGCCGTCTGTGTGAGCCGCACTGTAGTAGCGCCGCGTTACACACACGTCTGTGTTTGGCCGCACAGCCGGCACGTCAGCTGCGCTAACACAACAGTTGTGTTTTCAGCAGTGATCGTGTTAACTATTATCCCGCAGGACCCGTAATTTTTACGGGATAAAAAGTATCCTATTTTCTAGTTCAGAACTTAAAGTATCTAAGTACTAAATTTTAAGTACTAAAGTACAAAGTACTAAAGTACAAACTTAAGCATTTATAATATTAGCGAGATTAGTGGGAACTGGGATTGTTATAACTAGCTCTGCCTCGGGATTTAACTTGCGTGATTCCCGTTTTCCCGGAGGAACTGCATTTTCCCGCGATATAACGTAGCACTCGGGGGTAATGTAGGAAAAATTCTCCTAATAGTTTCCTAACTACTAGGAGAATTATTCCGATTTTTTTAGTAAGAAAATGTAGTCGCAATTGGCATTGTTAATCTATTCTCATCAAAACGTCATTAAATTATTATTATATTAACTATCAAACATTAAAACTAGATGTTGGTCAAAGAGTGTCATTAAATTTATTAATAGAACTATGATCTCTAATACGTAGAATTTAAAAAAGTAAGTCGTATGCACACGCGATAATAATTGAGACCCGCCTTTGTGGTACGTTGTGTAAGATATAAGAAAAGAGCGGTTTAAAAGCTTGTAGAATTTGGTATTTTTTTTTTGCCTTGACCCGTGTGTTCTTGATTAGAATTAATTTATGTTACTCAGTAGAGACGTGCGGGTTGTTCACCTGATGGTAAGCGCCCCGCCTTTCCATAACAGGCGTATCACCCCAAGGCGTACCACAACAAGAAAGCGTACAACTAAAGGCCAGTGCAGACGAGGGACAAATTTGTCCGTGTGGACAATAAACCCCGAAACTTTCTGTACGCGAATTCTTATTTTTTTGTACACGGTACATAAGACGCTCGTGTGCGTTAATGAATGCAGTGTCACGCAGACTTTAGAACCGATGTCTAAGCGTGACGAGCGCAGTGCAGTGCCGCTCAAGATTTTGTAATGTAAAGTTCTGGATAACACTGTAGCTTTTATGGGCAGGCATCGGGTGACCGACTTGCTCCTCTCATTACTTAGGAATAGAAAAAAGTAAATGGTGAATTATTTTGACGGACACAAAAGTACTGTACTTTTCTATGTATTTGGACGAACTAAACCGTCGGATGTCCTAGTTACTCCTCTCCGTGCCTGGTTGTCTGGAAGAGATCGCTCTGAGCGTTAAATCGCCCACTGTGACACAAATTGTTGTTGTTCTAGTTTTTAAGTTATCTTTGTTCTGTGGTGTTTCAATAAAGAGTTTATCTATCTATCTAAAAAGTACCCCAGAGGATAGTCCTTTTTCTGCGCCGGCCTTAATAAGTCCATAGCTTGTACCACACGCTCCAATCCCATGCTAGCCGATAAGCAGAGTTCCCGCACCTTATCAGTGTCCAAGCTCTCTTATACCGATAACGTTGTGTTTCATATTGCTATAACAAATAACGACAACTGAAGGAATTCCACTCGAATATACTGTAAAAATAATTAAAAAAGTGCTTGAATAGAAAAGTGCTTACAATTAAAAGTGTCCGAATCAAAAAGTGCATGCAATATTTCGAAAGTGTTTCTCTACTTAGTAATCCTAATTTTAGAAAATTGTAGTTAAGTATTAATGGTCTAAAATTGTGGCTTGAACAAGTTTATTTACATTAAACTTTAGTTGATTTCAAACTCTTTTTTGTAAGACGGTTAATAAAAAAATAAAAACAGCTATAAATATTATTCATCATCATCATCAACAACCCATAACGTCCCACCGCTGGGCACGGGTCTCCGTTCACTTTCGTGAGGAGGATTAGGCCAAAATCCACCACGGGGGCCAGATCCGGATTGGTGACTGAAAAAAAATAAAAATATCTGACTTTAAATAAATAAAATATATGCTAACAATAAAAAGGAAATAACATCATAACTATTATATAGAAATACAAATTCACAGAAGAATTCTAACAATTGTGCGATAGTGAAGAAAAATTTTAAATAATATAAAATAATTAAGTCGAGAACCTTTTCGAAAAAGACCTTTAAAGGTACCTAGTGGACTTATGCTGAGTGTACCATAGTTAGGTGCATAATATTAAATAATAAAAAAAAAATGTATTTCTTATTGAGCCTCTTTACACAAGTACGAAAGAAGGTTTAAAGTGTACAAAAAGTATGGTAACGTTTATGAAATCAAGAAACTTTTTCACTATAATAAACTTAATCAGCGCCTCCAATAGACGAATATTCCTGTTCTGGGTTGTATTGTAAGAAACGATGGATTTTCTACATTTGGCGCATTACCTGCAGGATTTCAATGCCACTGTGACTAAGGATAAATCATGTAAGAAATTGCTTTTAACATTAAAAGTCTGCGCAGACGAGGTACAGTCCTCGTATATTTTTTCCATCGGAATAGAGAGTTTACAACCGCATCGAGGGGCTAAAAAGCATCGCGTACATAAAGCTTCGCGGATTTTTGTCCTACGCGGACAAAAGTAGCTCGTGTGTGCAGGCCATAATACTTTCACTGCCGAGCCTTTTTTCTTGTCTAGCCACGGATGCGGCTCTGCACGCGCCATAGCGTTTGCCCATATAACAAACAAAACAGTTGTGTTTTCCCGCACTCGTGGCAAGTTGTGAAAAACACAACGGTTGTGTTATCAGTTCCCGGCGTTCCCGTTAAACTCACACGCAACTCACTTGGGTGACAATAGGTCAGGTGAACTGGAAAGTGGTGTAATTTGATTCGTCTTTAACCCTTTTTTCATAGGATATGACGTCACACAAAATTCAAAATGGCTGATTGTGTTTGTTGTTATTTCCAGCCGACGCGGACCCGCAGAGACGCGCACTCATCAAAGAGAAAACCAACAAGTACCTATCGTACGCAGAAGAGATATACAAGAATCATTTGTGCGACGCGGAACAGAGGGTAAGGAAAAATTATACAGGGTGTCCCACGGATATGCCACATGGAGGACAAGTACTTTGAATATTGTAGATGGTACATTTTACTGAAGGAAGACGTTATTTCAATTTAAAAAACAATTTAAACTGCATTCATAGATATTTAAATAATTACATGGTTCGGGAATCGAAACCGTTACACGAGAAAAATAATCACCCTGTAGCTTTATCATATCGATCGAAAGGCTTCATCATAAGTATTATTTTTAGCTGAATAACATGGTGTCAGAAATAAAAGCAAGACCATGAATTGTCGTAGGCATTTGGCAGGCGTAGCGAGTACCATCAGGTGAAGGCCATGCTCGTCTCGTCAGTCAGTCAAATTAAAAAAAACACAGGTTTGGCGGGAAATCGAATAAATATTAATATACATTTAATGTATAGTGTTACAAAATTATGTTAGTACGCCACCCACCCTACTATCGAAAAACGTTTTTTACTGTCCATCCAAAGGTTGTCTGGAAGAAATCGCTTTCAGCGATAAGACCGCCCATTGTGCTACCCTTGTTACCTATTGTTAATATTATGTACTGTTTTTATTGTGTACAATAAAGAGTTTTCTATTCTATTCTATTCTATTTTACTTCCCCAGGCGGTCTCTTGCAGAAGAGGCCTCCCTACCATACACAGTTAATATTGGTCAGTCCTGTTATTATAAACACTGACTGACATATATCTATCTCTTTCCCACAGCTGTTACCAGAGCAGGACAGCGCCATCCGACCTCTCCATTGTCCCATACCGATATCAATGCTGAAGCGGCCGTACGAAGACCTAGCTCTATACAGGGTGTTGGCTATTCTAGGTACCAGCATGATGTTGGTATTGCACAGGACTGACAAGAAGTGCTATGCCATGAAGGTATGTTCCCTCTCTTTCTAACACTTATTGCTAAAGTGAGACAGCACTGTAAGCGTTTAAAGACCTCTCATGTTTATATATTGTTTCGTAGTAATCTATATATTCGTGTATACAAACTCTAAATTAAATAAATGTTCTGTAATTGCTATAATTATGACGTTGCTATGTTATATTTAGTAACAAAAAAAAAACAAATACGAAATGTGTGCTGGAACACGTAGTAGAAGTAAAAATTCAACAAAACTTTATTTAAAACGATATTTCAAAAAAAAATAAATCCTAAAAGGTATTTGAAAAAATATACGAAACGTAGCTGTCTCTCTTTCTATCTTCACTAACTTATATCTCCTTCTCAATTTCCGTTCGACTAGCCCGATCACATTTTTCGTAACGCATTCACCCGCTTACTCTCCAAGACAAGCGTGCGAAAGAAGTTATACTTCAAAAATAACTACTGTTTCGTACTGAAACAGATTTCTTTTCTTTTTATTTTGAGTGTTTTCGAACGTAACTACACAAAGACTATTCCGCTTAATATTTTGTGTTGGTACGAGATTATTATGGCCCACGACTTTGGGTGGCCAACCGGAAGTCAGTCGTCCTTCAAATGCGCGTGCGAGCACTTGTCGCGTCGCGGTGTTTTGAGCTTTCACCGGTAGCTCCATTTCGTGGACGCCATTCCCATCCTCGGAGACGAGCTCCAGGATTAAGTGTAGTGTGGATTGCCTGATCACACCTCTATCCCGGAGGAAGGTGATACGGGATCAGAAGAAACCGCCCCATCGGCGTCCTATGGATATATCTCTGTGCACCATCATCCACCATCTAACCCGAAGACAGCGCTGATTACACACCCGAGAGGCCATCGACGGATTTCCCAAGTAAGTTCGTAGGCCATATTATCTCCCCGTAACATTTTTGATCCGTTCGAGCCGGATCTGCGGATTTTCTTTGCTGTAGTCACGTTGTCCAAATCCCGTTATTAGTGCATATTTTCCCATTTTTGGAAACCATCCGAGTATATTTTAGTGTTTGTCGTAGCGGCGTTACGCGTCCCGACAATATTTCCCAGTTTTTCATCTTGATTTTGCCGATTTTTGATTTTTTGTGTGCGACATTACGTGTCCATTAAAAATGGCGGAACAAGATATTTTCGAAAGAGAAGTTATACTTGACGAAGTCAAACGTACTTTAGAGTTTTACGAACTCAATGAACAGCAATTTAAAGCGCGAGCAAAAGATATTCTTTCTATTCAGAGAAAATTCCTTAAATTGCAAACTAAAATTGAGAAGTCACAAATGAAATTGTCGACATTTGACCGAGAGGAACAGTTACGTATTCGAACTCAATTCAATGATATTTATTACGCAATTGTTAGCCATGTCGAAGTTCTGAAGAAAAACGATGAGGAGTGCAGGCGCATGAGTCGAGTTTCCTTTAACAATACAATACAACCGACTCACGGGGGTTGTAGTAGTAGGTTACCGAATCTTCCGTTGCCGTCATTCGGGGGAGAATTGACCGATTGGCCCCCATTTTATGACCTATTTCGCTCCATGGTTGATAATAATGACGCCTACACAGATAGCGAGAAGTTTAGGTATCTCCTTCTTACCTTGAAAAACGAGCCTTATAACTTAATAAAATCGATACCTATCACGGACGAAAATTATACCGTCGCGTTAGATATTTTAATTTCAAGATATGAGAACAAACGAGTCATAGCTTCTCAACATATTGATCGTATTCTGGATATTCAATCCTGTGCCGAGAAATCAAATCAAAGTGTGCGTAATTTGCTGAATATTTACCATGAGAATATAAAAGCGTTACAAGTAATGCATTTTCCTACAAATCAGTGGAGTTTTTTGTTGTTGAATATTTTACTACGTAAAATACCTACTTCCATTCGTATGCGATTCGAGTTAACATTGCATAAACCATCCGATGTACCCAACGTCGACTTGTTAATCGAGTTTTTAGAACGAGAATTAACCGCCAGCGAAATAGTTGAATCTGGCAGTAGAAAGATTCAAAATGTAGGTAGTCAGAGGAAAGAGTACGTCGCTCCAACGTTCCGTCGAGCGTTGGCTGCCGGCGTGGCCAGCCGCACTTCGACTCAGGGTGCGAGCGATTCTCAACCTTCTGTCAATACGCGCAAGAACCAGAATTGTGTATGTTGCGATGCTCAACATCCATTAACAAAATGTAATAAGTTTTTGAATTTGTCACCAAGCAATAGGTATGCGTTTATCAAAAATAAAGATGTTTGCTTCAATTGTTTAGGCAAAGGTCATAACGTTTCTCAATGCAAGTCGAGTTTTGTTTGTCGTTCGTGTGAAAAACGTCATCATACATTGATTCACTTTACTTCTGAAGGTGATACTAGCCGTGCGAGTGAGAGAAGTGTTTCTTTACCGCTCACGGAGGAACGGGAAGAGAACATTCCGAGCACCTGTACTCAGCACGCTATGTCTGCGAGTCAAGCGACACAAATTAATTGCGCGTCGTCCAATGCTCCTTTTAGCACGACAAATACTGTGTTGCTTTCGACCGCACTCATCGATGTATGTGTAGGTAATGAAAAGCGTTCGACTGTCCGGTGTCTTATCGATACGGGAAGCCAGGCTTCGTTCATGACGGAATCGTGCGCACAGCGGCTAGGTATAAAGCGTTGTTATGCGAATGTACCTGTTTACGGGATAGGTGACACCAAACCGGTACGACCAAAAGGAAAGATTTCGTGTTGCATAACCCCGAGAAATGAACTTCAACCTTCTATACCTATTGAAGCTTTAGTATTGCCGAAACTTATTCCTAAAATGCCTAGTGTACCACTGCCTCATATGGGGTGGGCACACATTCAAAATTTAAATTTAGCCGATCCTTTGTTTCACACTCCACAGCCGGTGGAGATGTTGTTAGGTGCAGATGTACTATCTCACATAATTTTAGGAAACGTAATAACGGGTTCGCCCGGTTCGCCGATCGCTATGAACAGCGTTTTCGGTTATTTGTTGTTGGGAAAAATAGCGTTCAACTCTCCGACTCCATCCTCAGTTCAAGCTTGTTTTAGCTCATTATCCGATGACGGCGACTTGAAACGATTTTGGGAACTGGAGTCAGTGCCTGAGGTGAAGGCACTCACCCCCGAGGAACGTCTATGTGAATCCATATTTGAACGCTCACACTATCGTGACGTCACGGGACGATACACAGTAGCTTTACCACGTAAACCTGATGCTACGCCCCTAGGTGAATCACGAGATATTGTCCTCGCTCGGTTCCATAAATTAGAGCAACGTTTACAACGGAACCCGAGTCTTAAAATTGAGTCTCACGCGTGCTTGCAGGACTATATTAAACAAATGTATAGAAATATACTAGTACAAGAATCTGATAGGGACTTGCAACGCATTCTGTGGTGTACGTCGCCCGATGAACCCCTCCGTGATTATCGTCTGCGGACGGTAACATTTGGTGTGAGCACTTCCCCTTACTTAGCTCTTCGTACCATTAAGCAATTGGCTTGTGACGAAGCATCTAATTTTCCCCTAGCGGCAAAGGTTTTAACCGACCAAGTGTTCGTCGACGATGTGGTCGCGGGCGCGAGCGATGAATCACACGCTCTGGTATTACAACAGCAATTGTTAGGTATTTGCAAATCACTTGGGTTTGAACTACGTAAATGGCACAGTAACTCGCCGGCGATACTCGCCGCGGTTCAGGCGCCAGAGCTTCATGGTGAGCGGCGGGAAGAGGTGCCCTTTGCTCCCATGGAACATGACCATCAAACCAAAATAAGGGACTCAAGGGGACTTTTACCCTCCACATTCTTACAGAACGACATGTGGTTTCACGGCCCAGCATGGCTCCGTGAGGATCCTACTGCGTGGCCAGTATTTAAAAGTATCCCTAGCACTGGTGAGGAGAAACGTAATCCACCGGTCGCGTCTGCATCAGCTACGCTGATCGACGATGTTGATGTCATAAACCAGTTTTCAATCTTGAGTAAATTGTTGAGAATAACTTCTTATATTTTTCGCTTTTACAATATTCTTAAATCTCGCGTCAACAAGGAAAAGAGTTCCTATCTTAGTTACATCACAGTCCACGAGTATAAACTCACGCTTAATCGTTTCATTTATTTAGTGCAACACCAAGTGTTTCATAAAGATTTTGAAAACATTTCACAGGGTAAACCGCCCTCAAACCAATTGAGACGTCTTAATCCGTTTATCGATGATTCGAGTTTTTTGCGAGTCTCCGGACGTCTACATAAATCCCTTTTGTCGTACGAGTCAAAACATCAATTAATTTTACCCAAAAAACACCCTCTTACGATTTTAATAATTGACGATGCCCATATTACGCATCTTCATGCGGGCACTCAAGCCGTTCAATATTTACTTTTACAAAAATATGCGATTTTATCTAGCCGAGATATAATACGTAAACAAATCTTTCGTTGTGTGCGCTGCTTCCGTGTGCGTCCGGTACGTCTACAGACTGCGATGGCGCCGCTCCCAGCGGTCCGGCTGCGACCCGAGCGCCCATTCATGAAAACAGCTGTTGATTACGCGGGCCCGTTTTACATGCGAGCTAATAGGGTTCGTAATGCTAAAATCATCAAATGTTATGTCGCCGTGTTCGTGTGTATGAGTGTGAAGGCTATACACTTGGAGCTCGTATCGGAGCTATCTACTGAGGCGTTCTTAGCAGCCCTGCGCCGATTTACATCGCGCAGAGGTTTGTGCAGCGACATTTACTCTGATTGCGGAAAGAACTTCCAGGGTTGTCATATGTATTTGAGAGATTCGTACGAGTTTTTAAAAAATGACTCTGTTCAATGTGCTTTGAATTATCAAACCTTGAAACAGGGCAAATGGTATAAGGACCGCGGTGCTCCTATCTGTGTAGGCGACATTGTTGTGGTATGCGACGATAATCTTCCACCACTCCAATGGAAACTTGCTCGTGTTCATACACTCCATCCGGGCTCCGATAATAAGGTGCGAGTTGTGACTTTGCAAACGGGCAAGAGTCTATTCAAACGAGCGATCGTAAAAATTTGTAAACTGCCTTTAGAATGATTATTGTTTACGAATTCGTAAAATTAGTTCCTAAGTTTTAATTACCTATACTAGTTGTTTACAACAACCTTAGATCAAGTTTAAGTTTATAGATTGAATAGCTTTCTGTTCATTGAGTTTTCGTGTTAAAAGAACTTAGTCTTTTAAGGTGAGCGGCATGTTTCGTACTGAAACAGATTTCTTTTCTTTTTATTTTGAGTGTTTTCGAACGTAACTACACAAAGACTATTCCGCTTAATATTTTGTGTTGGTACGAGATTATTATGGCCCACGACTTTGGGTGGCCAACCGGAAGTCAGTCGTCCTTCAAATGCGCGTGCGAGCACTTGTCGCGTCGCGGTGTTTTGAGCTTTCACCGGTAGCTCCATTTCGTGGACGCCATTCCCATCCTCGGAGACGAGCTCCAGGATTAAGTGTAGTGTGGATTGCCTGATCACACCTCTATCCCGGAGGAAGGTGATACGGGATCAGAAGAAACCGCCCCATCGGCGTCCTATGGATATATCTCTGTGCACCATCATCCACCATCTAACCCGAAGACAGCGCTGATTACACACCCGAGAGGCCATCGACGGATTTCCCAAGTAAGTTCGTGGGCCATAATATCTCCCCGTAACAACTACTGTTAATCTTTAAATCGTATCGAAGGAGATGCAGCAAAATTAAAATGAAAAAATAAAAACTGCAAAAAACCAACATTACGTGGTGTTCCCAGGCGGTCACCCATCCAAGTACTGACCACGCCCGACGTTGCTTAACTTCGGTGATCGGACGAGAACCGGTGTTTTCAACGTGGTATGAACGTTGGCGAGAGAGGTGCCAAATTTGACATTTAGTTAACGCGAGATTATGGCGTCAAAAGAATTAAAAACAATAATCATTATAATAAAATTGTTTATTGAAAATAATATTTAAAAAAATCAAATGCTAAAACTAAAAACATAAAAAAGCCAAGAACAAAATGTCTGCACATATATATCTGTACTAATATATAAAGCTGAAGAGTTTGTTTGAACGCTAGGATCGCAGGAACTGCTGGTTCGAATTAAACAATTGTTTTTATGTTGAATAGTCCATTTATCGAGGAAGGTTATAGGCTATATAACATCACGCTACGACCAATAGGAGCGGAGCATCAATGAAGAATGTGGCAAAAACGGGGAAAACATATTGCTTTTAAGAGAGTTATTGCGGGAAAACTTGAATTATGCGTGTAAAACCGCAGGGCGCAGCTAGTTGAAGATAAATGAAAAATTTATATACAAAACTCCTCCTTTTCAATAATACCTACGTTTAATACCCGCTGGGCTAATCTGAAATATGCCTGTAAATTTCACCGAAATTGGTCCAGCCGTTTTGGAGTCCATAGGTACACGCTTCGATGTTTATTTAGATAGATTGATTAATCAGTAAAGACTTTTAAATACAGTTATCGGAGATGTCATAAAGGGGTCGCAATCACGTCGATAACGAATGTATTCGATATATCGAAACTATATGAGTTTTATATCTACAGTAGGACTTTGATAATCCAGACGGATTGCAAGACAAATATCCCGGATTGACATTATATTCATTCTATAATAATGTGCTTATACATATTTTCTACAATAAAACTATTACTCTTGTAATTTTTTTAACTAAGTCAAAATCAAGAATTTAATACACATGGACCCCAAATAGGGTGTTCATGGGTGTAAAGTGACTACCACCAGATTCGAAATACATCAAACCTAGAAGAACCGGCAAGAAACTTCGTGGCTGCCTTTAATAAAGCAGTATAAGAGATAAAAATTCGGTATTTAGAAATTATGTATTACATAAAAAAGTCTTAAGAAATTAAAATTTAGATTTAATTGAACTTTTCTAGAACGTATTTCACAAAAATATGTCCTAAGTGTTCCCAAAGTGGTCCAGGTGGACCCCCAGGGGTCCATGGGAGACTCGAAGGGGGTCTACGCTTGCGTAACAAAAAAAATGGTAGGAAATAAATAGGATTATGGTAGCAATGTAGCTGCAGGGGGGGGGGGGGGGGGCCACTGGAACCAGCTAAAGTTTAAAAGTGGTCTATGAGAAAAAAAATCTGGGAACCTCTGGTCTAGAAAAATTCAACGCCTGCTTGGCCCCTAAATGCCTCTCTCGAGGACTGCCTGGATTACCCGTGAGGCATGATTAGCGAGTGTCCGGATTATCAAGGTTCTACTGTATCATAATTTCCGTATGTTTTCATACATTGGACAACACATATAGATAAGAAAGATAGGTATTTTATGTGACCTATTTTTTGTCTGCTTTTGTGTCAATATGACGTCATACACCTAGATGACGTCATATTTTTGTAATGGGAGGTTTCTTCTGCAAGAGACCACCTGAGGAAGTACCACACCTTTGCCAGATGTTCATCCGCCAAGCAGTAGTGTGCAAACATTACTGTGTTCCGGTTTGAAGGGCACTGTTTCCAGCGAAATTACTGGGCATATGACACTTTAGAGCCGATGTCGCAGGGTGACACGATCGCAGTGCAGTGCCGCGCAGGATTATGCAATGCAAAGTTTTGGGTGGCACTGTAACTGTTAAGGGCAGGAGTAGCGCTTACCATCTCGTTACTCATTAAAATAAAAAAAACTAATACCTAATTTTAATAAAATGTCTTAATCTTTTTTGTTTTCCTTTTAGGTGATACAAAAAATACCGAATAACCTCACGGAATTCGACGAGTACTTCCTACAAAGGACCGCAGAGACCCGCTCACCCATTCTTCCAACAATAATACCGTACATGGTACCTCTCCACGCGTATATAGAAACCAACCACCTCATGTTTCTCATACTAGGCTGCGCGCCAGGCGAGAAACTATTCGATTACATAAAAAACTACGCGAAATCGATCCCTAACACCCCAGCCAGAGAGGTCAATTTAGAAAACGTTTTCAACGAGCCGAAAAAGAGCTTGGATTCGGAAAACAATAAAATTGATAACGAAACCGTTCAACATAACGATTGTGTTCGTAATGAAAATGTTGGACACGATTTGGTTGATAATGAAAGACTTGGACGCGATTCGGTTGATAATGAAAACGTTGGACACGATTATGTACTAGTAGATAACGAGAATGTTGAACACAATGATTCTGTTGATAATGGGACGGTTGAGCGTGGTGATTGTGATAATAATGCGCGGAGCAGCGTTGATGAGTTGGTGTTGAATTCTCAGAAATTGTTGATGAATGTTGATAAGGCGTTGACGGACGTGCGCGTCGAAGTTGATACTGTAGCTGTTGATAAAGAAATGGATAGAGATGTTAACAAAGAGACTGATAGTATTAATAGGGTAAGTTTTGAATTTTTACAAGATTTTATAGTCTGGCTCACTGTGTTAGTGGAAAAAGGCGGTGAAAGCCTAGTGGGAGAACGTCCGCCTTCCGAGAAGAGGGGCATGAGTTCAGATTCCAATGTAGGCACGTATTAATGTGTTTCTTGTATAACATATGTACGTAATTATCACTAGCTTTTCGGTGAAGGGATATATCGTGAAATCCATAGACCCGAAAATGATTTCGGAGGTATGTGATCCACCGATCCGGACGGGGCTCCCGTGATGGTCTAATCCACCTTATACAAGTGAGGGGAGGCCCGTGCTCAGCAGTGGGCCGACTCTCACAACTGTATGCCTTGGAAGAAGGAAGAAAGTCGTCGTCGTCTTCCCCCCCCCCCCCCCCCCCCCCCCTCCCCTCAGGTAAAAAATAGGAAAATAATAATTAATTTTTGACAGATAACGCCGCATCCCAGGGACGTGCTACCGCCGTCGGCGATATGCAAATGGGGTGCAGAAATATTGACAGCATTGGAAAGCCTGCATAACAGTGGCGTGATTTGCAGGTATATAACCATTTGAGGTTTTATTAAAAAGATATATATTAGAATTAAGTTATATTTGATTTTAGAATTTTTGGTAGTGTAAAGACTTACTTCTCTTCTGCAAGATTTCACCTGGGAAAGTACCACACCTGAGCCAGGTATGTATCCACCAAGCAGTAGTGTGCAAACATTACTATATCTCGTTTTAAAGGGCACTGTTTCCAGCGAAGTTACTCGGCAAATGAGACTTTGGAACCGATGTCTCAGCGTGACGAGCGTAACAGAACTTTGTAAAGGAAAGTTCTGCGTAGCTGTTATGGACAGGCGTGGCGCTTACCATCAGGCGAACGACCTGCTCGTCTCGTTGCTTAGTAAAAAAATCGATGATATTTCTTTACAGAGATCTGAACCCGTCAAATATACTGCTAGGCGAGCGAGGTCAAATCATCCTCACATATTTCTACTCTTACGCCGGCCTAGATGTGACCCTCTCAAAGCTCCGCTCCACTCCCGACCTCAATCTGTACACAGCTCCAGAACTGTATGTCAATGCTATAATGGACGACAAAGAGGAGGCCTTAGAACACGTCTGCGACTTTTGGAGCTTCGGCGCGGTTATGTATCAGCTCATTTGCAGCGTGGTGAGTGTTTTGAACTTTAGTTCGTGCTATTGGGCGATAGGTGGCGTGGTTTTAAATTTTGGTTTAAAATTGAGGATGTTTTAATGAAAGGTCAAGTCAAAAGTATCTATAACCAGCGAGCATGCAGGGACTCATGAAAGCGGAAGAAGCGAAAGAGGAGAAGTGGAAGGCGACTTGTGCAAGAGACCGCCTGGGGAAGTAGATCTTTGCCAGATATTCACACGCCAAGCAGTAGTGTGCAAACATTACTGTGTTCCGGTTTAAAGGGCACTGTTCCCAGCGAATTCGCTGAGCTTATGATACTTTAGAGCCGAAGTCTCAGGGTGACGAGTGCAGTGCGGTGCCGCGCTAGATTTTAAAATGCAAAGTTCTGGGTGGCACTGTAACTGTTATGGGCAGGCGTAGCGCTCACCATCTGGTAAACGACTTCACTCAGTAAAAAAAATTATCATTTATCAACTGAATACGAGAAAAGCGTTTGACTTTTAAAAGTGCATTATGATTGCCTACTTGCAATGTGTTGAGTTTTGAACTTTTTGTTTCAGCCATTATCACACTACCATAGAACAATGTTCACAACCCACACAATACTGCAGCTGCCAGATGGAATGTCAGTTGAAGAGGAGTCATTACTAACACAGGTACTAATCTTTCTTCATCATCATCATCGTCATCATCATCATCATCATCATCAACCCATAACGTCCCACTGCTGAGCACGGGTCTCCCCTCACTTTCGTGAAGAGGGTTAGACCATAACCCACTGCGGAGGCCCGATCCGGATTGGTGGATAACATATCTAATTCTGAAATAATTCTCGGATAGGTACATACCTATCCGAGAATTATTTTAGTCTGTGGGTTTCCTCACGATGTTTTCCTTCACCGAAAAGCGAGTAATCATTGCGTACATATGCTTTACAGAAACACATTGGTACGTGCCCTCACTGGGATTTGAACTCACTAATTATTGTCATAGATTAATGAAAATTGAATTGTTCCATTCCAGCTGCTGACGTACGAGCCGTCCGAGCGCCTCGGCGCCGGCAAGGATGGAGTCGATGAGATCAAACAACACCCCTACTTCAAGAACATCGACTGGCAATACATATACGACAACTGGGTTGTACCCGATTGAGCCACAAACCAACCCTGTACCCGAACTGGTGAAATGGGCACGAGCAGCGCTTACCATTTGGCGGAGGACACGCTCGGCGGTCAATTGGCGCTATAGATTCTGCGTTTGTTTTGTACTGCGATAGACTTTACGTTTGTAAGGGTCGATTGACACTAGAATTTACGTTTGTAAGGGTCAATTGACACGATAGACTTTACGTTTGTAAGGGTCAATTGACAAGATAGACTTTAAGTTTGTAAGGGTCAATTGGCACTAGAATTTACGTTTGTAAGGGTCAATTGACACGATAGACCTCACGTTTGTAAGGGTCAATTGGCACTAGAATTTACGTTTGTAAGGGTCAATTGACACGATAGAATTTACGTTTGTAAGGGTCAATTGACACGATAGAATTTACGTTTGTAAGGGTCAATTGACACGATAGACCTCACGTTTGTAAGGGTCAATCGGCACTAGAATTTACGTTTGTAAGGGTCAATTGACACGATAGACCTCACGTTTGTAAGGGTCAATTGGCACTAGAATTTACGTTTGTAAGGGTCAATTGTCGACCGTATATCTACGTATATCTTGCCCTAAGTAAACGTTGGATCTGAAACAACATTCCAAACCAAGTACATTTTTTAGAGCCACACATCACAATCTAAGGTAGGAAAAGAAGGCAATAAAATAAAAAATAAACTACCAAAATGGTAGATAAAAAAAAATCAATATTAGTAAAACTACCTAGTACCATAGTTTTGTAGACGCACGTCACTGTAAATAAGTTTCTAGTAATTAGAAATGTAACTAAGCAAAACTAATTGGTTCTGGAACGTTTGTTAACTTTGACAGATGATTAAGGGCGGTTTGCACCAACTCACTAAAGCTAGAATGCACCCAATTCAAACTCCGCAACTCCGCAGAAGAAATATAGATAAGATAGATAGATAAACTCTTTATTGAAACACCACAGAACAAAGAAAACTTAAAAACTAAAACAAATGAAATTTAACAATTATTGTCACAATGGGCGGTCTTATCGCTGAGGGCGATCTCTTCCAGACAACCATGCATAGAGAAAATCAACAATAATATAGGACGGTCGTTATTATAAATATAGTTCAACATACAGAGTGGACACACCTCCGCTATCCCCTTCCCCGCACCTCTACTCGAAAACCGGAGGGAAATCCGGAGGTCAGTCAATTATTCCGTTAAATAGATAGATATATAGATACAGGTAAAGCTAATAAAAACGTGTTGAAAATAGAACGAACGAATGAACGAATGAATGAATGAATGACACTTAGGACACTAGGGATGTAAACACTCACTGCTGAGCAAGGCAATCGCCTTGTCTAGCCACGGGTGCGGCTCCGCATACTCCATAGTGTGTTCCCATACAACAAACACAACAGTTGTGTTTTTCCGCACTCGTGGCGAAGTTTTAGAAAACACATCAGTTGTGATTTCAGCAGTGAACGTGTCAAATGGAGTTGGAATTAGGCTAATTCTAGATTTAATGAGTTGGTGCAATATTTTATCTCTTTGAATTAACGTTCCAGAAAGCAAAGATTAGAATTTAGAAGGGATCACATGAATTTATAATAATAGACTGCAATGTATCTTCCCTTTTTCTATATTGGCAAGCCAATACTAGGATTATATACAAATGGCACTTAGTAGGGTAATAGTGCGAACTGTTGTTAAAAACTAGTCTGAATTAAAGTTTAGTCGTAGTCGCAGTGGATAGGCAGTATTACCTACAGAATGGACACTCAGAACCGCACGATCCGCGTCCCCGCACCTCTACCCGCAATCGGGAGGTCAGTCGGGAGGTCAGTCAATATTACACGCCCAAATGTCAATGGACAGACGGATTAGTTAGAACCTCGACACTAGCGGGTTGTCTTTTGTTTCGGTCGCGTAGTATCTTTAAGTACGCACGCATTTGGCGTGTCTCCAAGGGTCATTTATTTGTGTGGTTTTGTAGTGGGAGGCCTCTTCTGCAAGAGACCGCCTGGGGAAGTACCACACCTTTGCCAGATATTTATCCACCAAGCAGTAGTGTGCAAACATTACTGTGTTTCGGTTTGAAGGGAACTGTTTCCAGTGAAATAGCTTAGGAGACTTTAGAGCCGATGTTTCAGGGTGACGCAGAGCAGTGCAGTGCAGCGCAGGATTATGCAATGCGGGGTTCTGGGTGGTGCTGTAACTGTTAAGGGCACGCGTAGCGCTTACCATCAGGTGAACGAATTGCTCGTCTCGGCAAAAAAAAATACAATTCGGTTATTTGTATGGAGTGCTTAAGCATTTCGGCAAGAACGTATTATCTCATCTTCAACATGTTGTTTTTAAATATTACTAGTAACGAGACGAGCAAATCGTTGCCTGATGGTAAGCGCCGCGCCTGCCCATAACAGCTACAGTGCCATCCAAAATCTGCTGTCGCACTGCACCGCACTCGTAACCCTGAGACATCGGCTCTAAGTCTCATATGCCCAGTAATTGAGCTGGAAACAATACCCTTCAAACCGGAACACAGTAATGTTTGCACACTACTGCTTGGCGGATGAATAAAGTATAATTACTCTATTAGTATTATCGTTTGATGGGTTTTCTTCAAAATGTAAATGCGAAAGCGTGTGACTTCTAGTCTATATTTTGAAAGATCCTATATTGTATGAGTATTAATTAATATTTATTGCGTATTTTATTTAGTTTTTAGTTCAAAATGTATGTTGTTTCAGTCGTAGAATATACGTTAGTAAGTGTTAAATGTACTTAATGTTGGGTACATTATCATGGGGAGTCCGTGTCTACACAGTGAGACGGTGACTTGGGGGTTAGAGCCGTTCTAATTCTACCCCTATCGTTGAAGCAATGAGCCATTGAGGAATTAAGCAATTGTGGGTACATTATCATAGCTGTGTGTGAGTTGTATATTATTACAATTTTAAGATTTTACAGTGTAACCTGGGTTATATTTTCAAAACTTACGTATCGCTCGTTTGCAATAAGAACTAAAAATGTTTTTTTTTTTTTAACATCTTAAATAATGATTGAGGGGATAATACGTTTTTGTTGCAAATGAGTCATAATTATATCAAAATAACATCACTGTTAAATGTTAACACCCTCAGTGCTGAAAACACAACTGTTGTGTTTGTTGTATGGGAAAACGCTATGGAGTGTGCAGAGCCGCACCCGAGGCTAGACACGAACATCGGCTCAGCAGTGAAAGTGTTATAATATTATTATTATTGTAACCAAAAGTATAGTAGAAACAGAAGTAAGTGGTCTTCATAGAAGGGTACTGAACGCGGTGTATGCGTCAGCGCGATAGTCGTTATGCCTTTTAGGGTTCCGTACCCAAAGTGTAAAACGGGACCCTATTACTAAGGCTTCGCTGTCTGTCTGTCACCAGGCTGTATCTCATGAACCGTGATAGTTAGACAGTTGAGATTTTCACAGACGATGTATTTCTGTTGCCGCTTTAACAACAAATACAAAAAAAATAAAAAATACATATTTAAGGGGTCTCCCATACAACAAACGTGATTTTTTTTGCTCGTTTTTGCTCGATATTGATGACGGCAACATGTAAACGCTTGAAATATTCACAGGATATGAAGTTATATATTCACTTTAAAAGTGAATAACCGACCGGCGTCGGTGCGGACGGTCGATGGAGCACTGTGACGATTTGTGATTCTTTATACAAATGAAAAGCGCGGCCGACGACGTAAGCACCGACGCGACGATCGGTCGAATACTGAAACCGGCCTAAAGTCTCATCGTGCACACATATACATAACTAGCTGCGCCCTGCGGTTTCACCCGCATAATTCAAGTTCTCCCGCAATAAATCTCTTAAAAGCAATATATTTTCCGCGTTTCTGTCACTTTCCTTATTGATGCTCCGCTCCTATTGGTCGTAGCGTGATGTTATATAGCCTATAACCTTCCTCGATAAATGGACTATTCAACACAAAAAGAATTGTTCAATTAAGACCAGTAGTTCCTGAGATCCTAGCGTTCAAACAAACAAACTCTTCAGCTTTACATATTAGTACAGAAGATATAGATATAGGTTTGATATCGAACTATGAAGACGTGTTTTAAATTTTTGTTTCTACTATACGAAAAGTATGAATTTATAAATTGATCTCAATTTTGCATTAGGCTGTGTTTGAACGCGTTTATGCAACAAGCATTCACTCACATGTATGTTCTGGAATTTTGCAACTCAATTTAGACCCAGTTACCGTTGTGATCGAGTTGATATTTTACCCGTGTCAAGTGCCGATGACAATACAATATTATGGTGACAGCGAGCTGATCTGATGATAGAGACGGAAGGTAGACAGTGAACTCCTCGGAGATCAGCAGTATTTGATTTTGATCAGCTTGCAGTAACGAATACGTATTTTTTAAATGTTTGTCTGGAAAAATATATTATTTCCAAAAACTTGTTAAAGATTTAAGATACGGGAATAGTCGTATTTAGAAAATATACTGCATATGAAAGAAAAGGTACTCGTTTTATTATCTACGTGGTACCACAGACCTGAAGCACGTAAGTGTAAGTCGCATACATTTTAACTTTGTATGGGAATCGAACCCACAACGTCGCGCTTCGCAGTTTGTTCATCACTAATATTTTGCAATAAAAAAAAAATTACGCTACATATTAAACGATATAGTAGAATTATATATTACAGACTGATAAGATTTAAAATTATTGTATATAATTACCTGGGTCAACAGTTATAGGTTTTCCTATACAATGGTTTTTATGTAGGTACATATTTAAAAGAAAGAAAAATATTATTGACCAAAACATTATTTTACAAAAATGACAACGGCAAATAATAGGTGCTTTAGTTTAAAAGTTTTTTTTTTTCTTTGGCTGCATGTCGAACAAGATGTTCACTTGATGGTAAGCGCTACACCTGCCATAACAGTTACAGTACCAGGGCTTTGCATTGCATAAGCCTGCGCTCGTCACCCTGAGATATCGGGTCTAAAGTCTCACATGCCCAGTACTTTCGCTGGAAACAGTGCGCTTCAAACTGGAACACAGTAATGTTTGTACACTACTGCTTGGTGGATGAATACCTGGTAACGGTGTGGTACTTCCCCAGGCGGTCTCTTGCAGAAGAGGCCTCGCACTACTAAGGGAGTGGATCTCCTTGCTGGAGTCTGTGTTTCCCGATAGTTATAAGTTGTAACCTGGGAGTATGCGCATCTCCAGGCCTCGACTACATTCTTCCTTCTTCTTTACATTCTGCTTCATCCTCGACTTTACTCTAGCGCCTACTGTTATTACATTACGACAGAGGTATGAGAAAGTCATCATAAATGTCATAACAACTCTTACAGTCAATCGGCATCCAATATCAACACGGAAGTCACGTCCGCAGTGTTGACCGAGCGATGAACGTGAGGGAGAACGGGGTTTCTTTCCGCAGCCTGCGACATTTGTTTAGGTATTGTGGAACAATAAGTCTGTTTATGAAGAGAGATTTACTATGTAAGTAGGTACGTATCTCTAGAGACCAATATTGAACAATATTAAAAATCTATGTGGAGGAAAGATAGCGGTATTCATTTTACTGCCATCTAGTGTCGACTAGCTGAACTACTAAACTAGAAAGTGTACTATTACAAGAACTTACTGAATATTTATTTTTGACATATAATAATACGATTATAAAATATGAAAATTAAATAAGTCATAAATTTACTTTAATTTCTTGCATCAAAGTAATTTGACTTAACGTTTTAATAATTTTGTCGTTGTTTTACCTTTTTTCTTTTGAATTGTCTAATACCACCAATAGAGGGCACTAGATGTACCGTCAAACGACCACAACGTTAAAAGTTTTCAAACAATGTTCTTAATTACCGACGAAAACTGCTTAGTATTTCTACTATTTACTAACCAAATAAAGTAAATAAAAATTCTCTTCACAAAACATGACAAAACTAAAAGCGGATGCAATTCTTTTTTTCCAAAAGCAACTCTCATGCTTCGCATTTCTGTTTTCCAAACGTTTAAAGGGTAAGAACGAAAGAAATGAAAGAGAACTTTTTCTGCAGGTGTTACGTCAACTGATAAAATAAAGATTCTGCGCGCGCTTTCTGGCTCAGTCAGCCATGCACCGCATACCACTCGAGGCCACATTTCTTCTAAGGTGATCAACTTATGTCCAACATTTTCAAGCCATTTTACGCATTAGCCTCTTGTTTATTAAGCACAGTTTAGCTTTGACGAGATAACTCATTCAACTTTCGATTTGCTTTACGAAAATTAACTTTCGAATCACAGCAACAAAGATTAAGTTTGCAGAGCAGTTAAAAATCAAAGCCTTCTAAAGAAAATGTAGCTTAAGTTTACTCTAAACTCGACTTTAGACACGTAATTTTAAAGTACAAAATAAATTATCATGATTTAAAATGAACGTAGAAGCCGGTTCTACGACAACGTACGCGCAATGTACTTTATTTACGACAGCTGAGCTACCATTCAAACTCGTTTGTGTAATAACTCGATCTTTGGAGAACGCGAGACGCCGATTGGCCGACAGTCTTCGGTCGAGCTTCTTGGCTATGCGCGTCGCTAGCGCGCACGCGCGAAATTAGAAGTGAATGTTTTTAACTTTTTCAAATAAAGAACGCTGTTTTGTGCCTGTTCTAAATCGAACGAGAAACTAAAGTCAATATTTGAATTGAATTGTGATTTAATCGAGAAGTGTTTATGATAGAAAACTGTTGGAATTTATGAAAACTGGTTTGCGATTCGTCTAGTATTTTTTTATGGATTTTGTAATCGAATCAACATTATACAATCGATTCTGATTGTTTACTGTTGTATTTGGAGGCTGTGAAGATTTTCTAATCGGATTCCAGTTGGAAAGGTTTGTTCTTCATATATAATTCTTTTAAAAGTCTAGTTCGAACTTAGAACAAGCTAACTTTAGAACTTTTTAAACTTGAGTACCTAGCTAGCTATAATAATTATACCATATGTTTACCTATGTAGATATAATTATTTTAACTTAAGACGAATTAGGTAAATAATGTTGGTAGGTACTTAGGTACATGTTCATAGGACAACATACATACCTAGATAGGTATCAATCCTCAGTAGGTATTTAATTATGTAGTATAAAAATTAAAGTTGCATTACAGCGCAGTTGAAAGCCCACAGAAAAACAGTCTGAGGACGTGAGGTGACTGTTGATTTTAATATAGTCCGGTAGATCATGTCCTGTTTGGTTACGCTACATGACTCACGAGTCGGATAGTGTTTTTTTTTATTTTTAATAATTTATACCAATTACAATAATTCTTAAGATTATATTCAAAGGTTCGCGGACGTTATTTAACTTATAAATTGCTACCTACTGTTATCAATTACACATAACCAATCTTTTTGACAAATTCTATCATAAAATAATAACTGTAGTTTTCATTCGCCAAGCAGTAGTGTGCAAACATTACTGTGTTTCGGTTTGAAGGGCACTGTTTCCAGTGAAATTACTGGGCATATGAGACTTTAGAGCCGATGTCTGCCGGTGACGAGCGCAGTGCATTGCCGCGCAGGATTATGCAATGCAAGTTTTGGGTGGCTCTGTAACTATTATGGGCAGGTATAGCGCTTACCATCTTGGTAAACGACTTGCGCGTAGGGCTGTATTTGCCCAACACTTACTTATATTTAAACCACAGCTAGCTCTTAAATTGTCACAGGGCATCTTCCAAGTAAACTGTGGCTTAATCACGTTCTAAATAATAGAAACCCCTAATAGAATAATAATAAATAATGGTTGTTATACCCTGTTGTAATTTTTCTGAACGGTGTTTATTATTTTGGTGTACAATAAAGAGTTTTCTATACTATTCTATTCTTTAAAGGTAACTCTAACCTTAATAAATAATAACAGCTTATGATTCATGTCGTTAAACAGTAATAACATCACACCGCTTATAAAAATCATTTATTACTGCATTTATCGACATTAAAATACACATTGAAGTGTGAATAAATTGTTTTATAATATACATGTGGTATCGCACCTGCGCTGCGTCATAAAAAGTAAGATACTAGGTAATAATTTATTTTTATAATAACTATGTAACGCTGCAGACTGGCAGGTTTCATAATAATAATAAATAAAAAATGCCGCTACGATATGGAAGTTTTTATATTTTGGAAAAGTAGGTTTACCTCCAAGCAGTTTTCTATAAAAAGGAAAATTCATTCTGTAATTTTTTATAATAATTGTTGAGTAAGGTGACTAGCTTAAGATTGGCCTGGTGGCAAGCATCTCGCCTAGTTGTGACAATTACAATGCCACCCAGAACCTAGATAACATCGCAGCGGCACTGCACTGAGCTCGTCCACAAACACTAGTCTCCAACTTTTCCAAGTTTACTATCACCAAACAATCGTAAAGACTATAACAATTCTAAAATCACTTTCTCATTCGTGCACAATTCCAAAATACTCGTTTAAAATCACTTTACGGCAAAGCAAATTAAAAATTTCGCTATCATCCGTCACTTTCGCGGTTAACATACCGCTAAATATTTCCACGGAGTGTGAACAACTTTCTTCTTGCGTAACATTACGTTTTTTATGTTAATTCTACCACCACGCCTTGACCTGATGCCACCCGACTTCCAGTTCTCTGAGTTTCTATATTGCAAAATTCTGGCAGCTTATTGTCCTTTTGCGGCGAAGGAAAACTTGAAGAAACCTCTTCAATTAGTCGTTTAAACCCTTGAATTTGTTGACTCAGAGCTTGCGCTGTACATTTTGGGGAAACGTCACTTGCGCTTATAGCTCCATTATCAACCCCCCAGTCGGTGTATAATCATTTTGCGGAGAAGGAAAAGGCGTAAGGTAACTTGTTCAATTGTTATTTTAAACCCTTGATTTTTGGCATAGTTTGTTCTATAAATTTTGACGATCTAACTTCTGCCTTTATAGCAACGTGCCGTCTGGTAATGCTGTTAAAGTCTGAAGACAAACAGCAATAGTTAACAATCATCATCAACATAATCATCATCAACCCATATCGTCCCACTGCTGGGTACGGGTCTCCCCTCACTTTCGTGAGGAGGATTAGGCCATAATCCACCACGGGGGCCAGATCCGGATTGGTGAATCACATAGCTACCTCCGAAATAATTCTCGGGTAGGTATGTGGGTTTCCTCACGATGTTTTCCTTCATCGAAAAGCGAGTGCTAATTACGTACATATGTTTTACAAGAAACATATTGGTACGTGCCTGCACTGGGATTTGAACTCACGACCTTCTGCTTGGAAGGCGGACGTTCTCCCACTAGGCTACCACCGCTTACAACAACAATACTGGTTCATAAAAGCAAAAAGAAAGCGTAAGGCAACCGATTAATTTAATTCGAGAGTAGTCTCTAATGCTGCATCGATTGATCGCGGTAAAAGCCGAAGGGTCTCTGCAACAGGCTACGTAGTATATAAATGAAAGGAATTAATCACTTCACAATCATCATCATTCCAAGCAACTCTAGTGTTTTGATGTTGGTTATCGTTATAGCCCTCCTCTCTTTCAGGACATCTATTCCGGTCATGTACGTATAACCACTATTTGTCGGCTACAAAAGATCAAATTAACCTTGTTTAATAATCATTTCCCCTACCTTTACGATCGTCTGACTATTGAACAATGGGCTGGTGCTTTGCCTATCATCTGGTTCCCAAATATGTATCTGCTATTTCTGTCTTAAATGCGTATCATAAATCAATCCAAGTGTCACTGCATACGAGGATGACGTGACACCGCATTGGCTTGACTTCTTCGGCCACTGATTTTATCATTTCTGTATTTTATTATGCATACGGAACTTCGTATTCCTTATTACGTTCATATCACGTTCTTTGTAGTTTCTAGCTACTCTTAGATACAAGGATATATTATATATAGTCACGTTTATCTACTAAACTATAGGTAAACTGAATACATTAGCGTTCAACTTTGTTTTAATTACAACCCTCAGAGCGATAAGTTGAAGTAATTGCTCGTCCACTATTATTATATCTGACCACACCTGTAATGGGATGTCTTAAATCTCAACCCAATTTGATACGACTGCAGTAGTGTGTGGTTATTATTTATTTATTACTAAATTACTAAACATTGAGCTATAAACTACTTATTACATATTGTGTAGTGGACATCAAAAGAAGCTAAGAAGACCCAATGATAATTAAAAGAGAAGTTAAAGATGGTTGATAGGTGATCTATTTAATCTTCGTCAGCCTCTATTTGTCTAGTGCTCGACCTAGGCCTCTCCTAGTGAACGCTACTGAGTCCCATCCTCGGCTTTTCTTATCCAGCCATCAAATATGTGATCACTGACCTGGAATTAGAGACATGGAACTCGTTACATCCAATCTTAAAATTTTCTTTAAGGTGCATCTTCTATTATCTTATTTATAATGTCAAAGAGCTATTGTTCAAATATAACTTTTCGTTCGATAATTATTCTGTGATTAATTATTCCCAATGTGGTTTAGCGGAACTGTGGCATACGGAGACTAATGTAAATCTTCTCTAACCCGGTTCTATTCTCAATTTACAAGCTCATTTTGTTTGTAAAAGAAGTTAATTATTTAAGCTAATTTATGAACTTGATTACTTAGGGAAGTAACTGTATAGCTATTTAGCTGGTGAGTTTATATTACCACAACTGCGCAGTTCATTGTTGATTTATATGCGTTCCCATGCAAGGCTCCCATGCAAGAATACTGTGAAATTGTTATAAAAACATACGGAACCACGCCGTTGCTTGATTGATCACTTGACAGCGGTTTTGAAACATTTGGAACTCTTAGTTTTTATTTTATGTATGGAATAACAATTTGTTGCAAAATCAGTTGTTTTACTTATATTGAAATTAAGCAACTTCTTCACCTTTCCAAATTGAAGACCATTTATCGTTGAGCAGTTTTGCTTGGTGATAACTCTTACCACTCTAAAACAGGAAATCTGTCATCCAGCCCCTTTTAGGGTGTTCAGGCAGTAGTCCTTGAGAGCCAGTCCCTTTCTAGGCTTACCATGTTTTACACTTTTGACCACATCGTCATTTCACACGTGAGATAGTGGTCAAACGTTAGGCCTTTATTAAATCAAAAATAAACGACGAATACACCTGTAACTTACAGGTTGTAAGCGTGGAGATCTTGTTCAAACCGCGCTGCGATGTTATTCAAACTTAAGTCTATCGTCACCTCATATATCCATCTTGGCACTCAATTCCTAGAGCCATTACGCAAATCTTCGCAAATATGCAAACAGATCTTACTTAAGCAAATGCTTACTTAACCACGTAACGGTTTCTCAGCTTCCCAAGAGAAAATGTCGCGTTAAAAACGCGTAGAATGTGCCGCGTGAAAAAGATGTAGAATTCATGGACGTTCATTAAGCAAGTGGTCAGGAATGTAAGAAATTCTCCGCCTTGAATTGTAGTGCAAGTTGATTTCCCATGTAAATTATTTCCTTGTGTGTTCTTGAATGCCATTCGCTCTCAAGGTGATTTGGCAATTCTGTGTCTTGAGAAATGAGATTTTGTCACTTTCAAACCTTATGAAAACGAAAGGGATAGCAGTAGCTTTAGATATAGTCTTTAGTTTAGTTTGCGGCGATATAATTGGTCCCATTCTTAAGGTAATTAAATAATGCCCCTGCTCGCCTGCTTGCTGTATTTGATGTTGCGACAAAATAAGTACACCCTAATTGGAATCTAGAGAATCTTTACACAAGAACTATTTCGGAGGTAGGTAGGTAATCCACCAATCCGGATCTGGCCCCCGTGGTGGATTATGGCCTAACCCTCTTCACGAAAGTGAGGAACAGTGCTCAGCAGTGGGACGTTATGGGTTGATGATGATGATGAATTGGAATCTTCTCTAGTTTCCCTGTCACTATTTTACTTAAAATATGGTGATGCTATAACGCATGGAAGGAAAAAAGGAAGGAGTAAGGAATTTAACAATTTAAGTGGCTCATCTCATATCCCATAAGTGTCAGGATCAAGAACCTCGCATCTCAGGTAACGCTGATTGAAAGCTTCATGATCCTGAACGAGCGAGCTATTCCGACTGCAAACATTTGCCGATTCGTTGACATACAGCAACAAAGCTCATATTATTTTTGGAACACTTTCAACATACGAAGCCAAGTGCTTTAAGGTAGGTTGCTTTAAGGCGGGCCGTGTTTGCGCGCGTTTGAGAATAAAGTAATTGTTTACCTCTCACGTCACCTAAGCCGCTAATCGCTGCCAATCCGCCCGCACAGGGTGCAGTTATCCAGCTCGCGGATCACGTCCATACATAATGAGGCGTGAGAGAACGCGTGATTTCTCATGAGCTATTTGAGTGGCGCAATCGGTTGGAGCCGGGGAATTAACTAATTAAGTCCGTGGGCTCCGTCAGTCGTTTCCAGTGACACGGACATTGATGGTAAGAATGGGGTGCAAGACCCCTGAATGTCGTACGTTGATCCTTTGGATTCTCGAATCAGCGCTCTTTGCAACTTTGCGTTTATTGTGGTAGGCCTCTTCTGCAAGAGACCGCCAGATATACATCTGCCAAGCTGTAATGTGCGAACATTACTATGTTCCAATTTGAAAAGCACTGTTTCCACTGAAGTTACTGGACATACGAGACTTTAGAACCAATGTCTCAGGGTGACGAGCGCAGTAAAGTGCCACGCCAAATTATGCAATGCAAAGTTCTGAATGGGATTGTAACAGGCCTAGCGCTCACCATGAGATAAGCGTATTGATCGTCTCGTTGCTATCAAATAAAAAAACTAAACGTGCGTTTACGCGCGTATTCTAGCGCGTTAAGGTGTTTGGAATCGTTCAGGCATGCGGGATTGATGAGCTTCATCCTGTGTTGTTGCCTGAAACTCAAAAACTCAGAACATGCAAAACCGCATGCGAGGTTTTGCAAGTGCGTTCATGCATGCACGATGTGTGTGCGCGTCGCAAGATCACGCGTTTACGTGCGTTCAAACACAACAATCTGAAAAGCCCCTAATCCAATCGACAGTTTACTGGTATAGTTTCTGCACTACTGTTTGTTTTTGTTACTATCTTAAACAGAAATCTTCAATCAAGCTGTACACAAACGGCCATTGTTTCAACTACACTACTATCGGATTCCATAACAATAGAGCCTACCTACGTATACTTTGATTTATATGTGCGAAATGAGCAAAACGAGCTTACAATGCTACTTTACAATCCAATTGTTATTTAGTTAGATTAAAAGTAAATTGGAGTCAGTTGACTTGAATTTATAACGATTCCTAAAGTGAAGGAATTATGAAATTCAGTAAGTAGTTTGGATATTACGTCGGAAACAATTACAGACAATATCAGTCATTAACATTTATAAAACATGCTAATGACATGAAACAAGGAAATCCTAAAATAAATCAGCTATAAAATAATCTTTTAAACCACATTATATTTACCTAGACTCAGTAACGAAATCAGAAAACTAATCAATATTCAACATTTTAGCACCTACGATAACCCATATACCGGGTAATAAAAAAACGATTTATGACTAAAATTAGCTCATGCCCAGCCTCCGTAAAACTAGTTCACATGCGACAAACACGATCACTTAGTTTCAACACATACGTACTTACCCAAGTAACAAGTTACCCACTAACTTGATACAGTGAAGGCTTTTGTGACAGCTCATTGACTGCTGAGCCGATTTTCTTGTCTAGCCACGGGTGCGGATCTGCACACCCCGTAGTGTTTTCCCATACAGCTAACACCACAGTTGTGTTTTCAGTAGAGAACGTGTTAAAATATTAGTAACAGCAAAGGCAACAAAATATCAAACTGAATCCCTTGTCAACGTTGATCGTAAAATGCCGGATTAGGTATCTCTAATCTATTTCGTTTTAAAATTTTAGAAATGGAAAGCCAACCGTGAAAATAGCGCAGTGTACAAAAGGCCACAGAGAAAAAAACCGATAAAATAAAAAAGTAAGAATAAATATATATAAGTAAGCGGTGGTATCCTAGTGGGAGAACGTCCGCCTTCCAATCAGAAGGTCGTGAGTTCAAATCCCAATGCGGGCACGTACCAATGTGTTTCTGTAAAACATATGTACGTAATTATCACTCGCTTTTCGGTGAAGGAAAACATCGTGAGGAAACCCACATACCTACCCGAGAATTATTTCGGAGGTAGGTATGTTATCCACCAATCCGGACTGGGCCCCCGTGGTGGATTATGGCCTAACCCTCCTCACGAAAGTGAGGAGAGACCCGTGCCCAGCAGTGGGACGTTATGGGTTGATGATGAAGTCTTAGGATAAGTTAATTCTCTAGCGCCGGCACAGCAAAGTAGAGTCATAGGTAGTAGAACTAGAAACAGACGGAATGCGCATAATGACGCAAGCCTCCGAACTGGTTTGAGAGTTATTCATCCGGCCATCTTAACATATCGCGTATAATTACGTATGTTCACATTCGATACTGATTGGATTCATAAAATATTTACTCTTTCAAAACCTTACTATAAACGGCAGCACTATCTACCCACAATTTTTATGGTCCATTTAAAATATGTTCTCTATTCAACAAAATACATTATGAACATCACTACATTATTGGCAATAAACAGAATAGAATAGAATAGAAAACTCTTTATTGTACACCAGAAACAAAATTAAACACAGTACAGAAGAATTACAATAGGTAAACAAGGGTAGTACAATGGTAAACAGTTTCTATATTATTTATTTATGAGGATAATATTGAGGAAGTATGCGAGATGATGAGTAAAAAACGGATTGATGTTCTTTGTGTGAATGAGAGCAGGCGGAAAGGATGTGACACCACCACGCAAAGGTGTTGTAACTTCAGGCGTAGACACCTCCGTGGGGCTATGACGTCGTGTTATATCCCCTTTCGTAGGGCAAAAACATTGCCAAACCACTTGGTGGGTCGTCATTAGACAACCCGTATCATAAATTAAAAATAACACCATAGTCCACCCAATAAGGGTGGGCAATGGTGATTTATTGAATTGGAATTCAAGGAATTCAAGGAAACAGTTTGGGCTCGAGAAATGTTCTGTTCGCAAAACTGCTACTTAGATAGGGTGTCACTGCCAGATATAATCACTATCCACTATACATTGATTTGTAATGTTTACTTTTTATTTATTTTTTAAGGCTATAGTTTTTTGAAAGTGTTTTAAATTGTAAATAGGTAACAAAAATCACGAACACCGAAGCGCATCGTAAAGTTTTGTTCTTTAATTCATTAGGTCAATAAACCGTTAGGTAATTTATTAATTAGGTATAATATTTACACAACGAAGTTTTAACTAGTAAAAGTATAAATCTTCATGTTATATAATGCTGTCTGTTCTTCAGAATGCAATAACTATTCATCAACCACTTAATCTAGGAACCAAATAATCTAGGTTTCTAGGAATTACATATGATTTTCACTTGTTTTTTCATTTTATTTGTAACTAGCTGCGCCCCGTGGTTTCACCTGCATAACATCAGTTTTCCCGCAATAACTATCTTAAAAGCAATATATTATTCCCGTTTTTGCCATATTCTTCATTGATACTCCGCTCCTATTGGTTGTAGCGTGATATTGCATAGCCTATAACCTTCCTCGATAAATACACTATTGAACACAAAAATAATTTTTCAATTCGAACGAGTAGTTCCTGAGATCCTAGTGTTCAAACAAACAAACAAACTCTTCAGCTTTATATATTAGTATAGATGAAGACAAACTTTCCGAGATGTTTCACCGCTAAAATTTAATCTGTGATCATCGCACCATAGAGTCTATCAAATAAGCAAACTTTATGGTGACCTTGGGCAACTTTTTCTTAATACATACAAATTTTATACAGTTTTTTTAGGGAATGTAAGACTAGAGTCAAGCTAAACCGTAGCTTGACTCTAGCAGACTCTATTGTAGTGTAATGTATTACACTCCTGCTACATTATAATGATCCTTCGAGCAAACTTTCAGCATCAAGTAGTATTGAGTATGTACCGCATATATCGGGTCGACATTTTTCTAAGTACGCACGATTTTGCAACATGCTAGCTACTAGTCGTATTGAGCCAATAGAATTGTGTCAGCATTTTAATTAGCCCAGTTTTTGTGTTATTTCACAGAGCTTGATCAAAGTACCTTAATGGCGTCGGAGGCTTGCCTATTTGAGTTAAACTTTAGTAAATTAACGATTTAGTTTTTACTTACTATTATTTATTATCAGCGGATTGGCTTTACCTACTAACGACAAGGGTGTGGTTTGAATTCACCTTTCTGGACACATTTTTGCAAGGAAATAAAGTAGCGAAATCTGAGTTTGGGTGTTGTAACTTGTGACATTTGGCCTTCGAAGTTATTGTCACTAACTAGTTCCGAGATACATACGTCAAATAGGTTGTTGGGATTTGTTATTTATTCTAATTGATCGATTATTGTTTATAGCATCTCGTGCGTGTTGATAATGTGTTGAGCAGCTTGATGATTAAGTACCATTGATAGTTTAATGATGAACGTCAAACTATTTAGTGAACACTGAATACAGTTATTCGTTGTTACAATGATTTATTTCTAATTATTACAGAGCATTAAATTAAATTCGTTTCAAGTCATGAGTCAAAAGCCATGAGAAAAACATTGTATCATCCACACAACAATTAGTGAAGATTGAAAATTCGTGACTTCTACCACCTACCTGACGCCAACGCTTCAAGTTTGTTTATAAAAACGCCTCTAATAGTAGCGAGCTCCATTAAAAACGCGTAATAGCTATCTGCCTTCAATAAAAAATAGTAAAAATTGTAATTATGATCAACTACAAGCATTCGCTGTGCCCTTTAAGGTCTTGATAATGTTTATTCTGTGTGCTGGTTGGATAATACTCTGACCTTGCCACGGCAGTTTGTAAATTGATTATCTATCTATAACCTTTGTAGAAACAGATATAACTTTATTTGTCTGATGTTAAATAGATTGGACAGGTTTTGGTGGGAAAAATGACTAAGCTGCCTAAGAGATTCCTACTTCGAGCATTGGACGCATATAGGCAGATGATGACGTGGTAAATATCTCGGTAATTCTATCCCTTTTTGTTTCACTCATTGTCCTTAGATGGTACACAAAACTTATCAATTAAGATTGGCGGACAACTGTGGTTTGTATTGCTCTACAAATAAGTTAAATTTTAAGTCTGCTTTTCAAATATGGCCAAACTCACTCAAATATGACCAAAATGTGACCCAGCTTTAATTATTGTAATGGTGACAGTAATGCACAGTGCACAGGTGTTCAAACAGCGTGGTAGATGTATTAAAAAGATTAACTTTAATTTTCCTCGACTGAACCTGTGGATACGGTCACGTTCATCACTTAAAAGACATACACCTACGTCAGTGGAAAAACTTATGTCTTACAAAGATACATAAGTTCTATATTAATTATCCAATAATGATTAACACGTTCACTACTGAAAACACACGTTTGTGTTCTTTGTAATGTTACGGCAAGCGAAAACTATAATCTGGAAGTCTTCAAGTCGAGAGTGAATAGGTATCTTCTAGGCAAGCATGCTCCACCGCCGCGTTGTCGCTTATTACCAGATAAGACTGCGGTCAAATGCCTATTATAAATGAAAAATAAATTAAAAAGTAAGTAAATGAACTCAACAAAACTTTAATTATTTGGAAAACAAGATAACCATCCCATTGTCGTCTCTAGTCTAGTCTCTACCATCGCGGAAGTCTTTACCCAACCACATAACTACTTTTAGAATCAGATAGGATGCACAAAGAAGCCGGCGTCCTAGATTGACAATACATCAAGACATCTGGTGTGTAAGATGACACCACTGCGCTTAACGGCGCATGTAAGTGATTTTTAATGTCTCCAGATTACATAAAGATGGGTAATTTTAGAATCGTTGCATCAATTTGTGTTGCGTAAACACCATTATTGGACTGGCCTTGGGTGACTCCAAGGTTATAAGGTTGGTTATTAAGGTTTTTTGTGGAGATCTAAGGTTGTTTTGTTTAGCGTTGTCGTACTAACACCATTTTTTTAAATACATGAAAAAAGACATCGAAATGCATAGTGAAGGTGACTTTTTATTAGTCACTGGGTAAGTACCGGCATGTATTTACAATAACTATCTACCTAGGTAGGCAAAAAGTCGTAGATCTGACTGGGAGCAAAATCACTTGGAAAGGATGTTGGAAAGGTCTCTTTCAAACCAAACTTTGTAAAGATCCGTTTTGTAAAGGCTGCAGCCTAGGGCGCGAGGACCGGGGGGGGGGGGGGGGCTGAAATCGCGTCTTCCAATGCACTATTAATCTAGCGTCATTGCTCTAACCTACATATTTTAACTAGACCGAGAAAATTTGAGACAAAACACTAAAACTAAAATTAAATGCGATGTAGACTGAAAAAGCTTGGGATAGCCTAGCCTAGGGCGGTCAGAACTCTTGATCAGTCGCTGTATACTAGTCCTACTATGCCACGGCCGAATCTCTATACCAGCATTTTGGTCACGTGCTGCTTCGACTCTTGTCTACGTTCGATTGCGTTGATCTTGCTTATTACTCAAGTCCAAGTCAAATCAGCATTTATTCTCAGTCATAACCTGTACCATTTAGTATTCTGTGTCATATTCATAATACTGTCTTAGCTAAGATCATTAACATAAGTTCTGCAAACGACACCTCGCAATCATTACGGTAATACCTAGTAATACATAAGGCTCCTCAAACTGGTTTGACCTTGCGCGATATAAACTGGTGATCTAATACATGATGGTTTCCTACAAAAACTTAATGCTCTTGACATGAGCAGCTAATGGTGGTACAAGCTTTAATGAGATTAGGTAAAAACTTGAGGTCGACATGGACTGCTTGTATTTGAATTCAATAGTTTTTTACTGGTTTTGTATATAAGGACTAAGATGTTAATCTCATCCCACTAACATTACACAATATGCAAAATTGTGTTTGTGATTTGTTCCCTCTTCACGTCATCGCGTCGTTCAAGTATTGATGTGCGTTTAAAACACAATGGACGTCAAAGATAGAGCTAAAAATAAATATTAATTTGTCAGCCTTTGCACACCAATAAAACAATCCACCTTCTAAATTTAGTACTTGTATATATTTTTAGTTACACTCTGCCAATATAACAAAAGAACTCCCGCCATTTTTTTACCACAAAGACTTCTACGGTAACGCAGTACGCTCCAGCCGCGCCATCTTTTAAAACAGTTTCATGCCCAATACTGCTTTATCCTGGAAGTTCCATCGATACAACAACTTCATTTTAATTTAATATTATGATTTCTGAGCAGTTACGGTTCAAAAACTAAAAAATAATAAAGCGTTACAATCACACATGGACCCTAAACAAGATTCCCTGTATTTAGGAAACTGAAAACCACTCATCGACATATTCCTCCACGGTGGCCGATAAAAAATATTTTCGATATTATTCATTTAAATACAGTTGGAACGTTATGTCGTAACAAACTGTAGCACAGGCTCCTGCACTAAAGTCAAATCCTTACATACCATTTTAATTAGTTCGAGAAGATTGAGAGTGTAATTAAAATGGTCACAGAGACTCGAATATCCTGTGATAAGTTACTAATGCCACATACGCCATTGTACTATTAAAACTTTTTTTTAATACATATTATATCCCTATTGCCAAGTAACAAAGATCAATTTATTCAGCTTTTTTGTCAGGAGTCAAATTGACACATTTTATTTTATCGTAGCTCCCGAACGGATGAACCGATTTTCATTTAGGTTTTTTGTTTGAAAGGTGAATTATTATAAAACTTTACTTTGAAAATACATTTTTTACAAATAATCCTATTACTGGTTACAATAAAATTAATAAATTATACGTAATGAAATAACAGTATTGGTTAATGAGCCTTAATTATTTCTAAATCGGAATGTCATACCGTTGCCGGCAGCCATTTTAGTATTCGATGCCGTATTCATAAAAGGGCATTGAGGGCACCTACATTACACATTCTAAATGATCCTGCCATAAGTAGTAATGAATAGTTCGCCTGGCTGCCGTGGCTTCGTCGTAGAGTGGGACGACTCTACTATACTAAGGTAGCAAATAATAATCCCAAATAATATTATAAATGCCTTTGTTTGTTAATAGATGAGATATTAGATGCTTTTGAGTGGCTATTAATTGTGGTTTTGAAGTCGGTTCTTTTTATTTATTTTTTTATCATTGTGCTTTTGGCACCATGCAGACACTTTTTTTTAAAAGTAGAATTTAGTCTAGTTTTGACACATGTCATCGTTTCCCACAGATATTTTCCGATCCGAGATCGCGTTTAATTTTTGCATTCAGCCAGTGTCAAATAAGTTTTTTTCAACTTACTTTTTTTTAAACATATTGAGTCTCCAGTCTTCACACATGGTATGCCGCAGTTAGCTTCCGATCCGCGATCGCGTTCATATAATTGAGTGAAAGTGTTGGTGTGGATGTCGACACCGGCCGTGCTCTGAATGGTGTCCACCACGGAATTTGTATCGACTCTTTCTTTACTGCCTATGATGATATTGCGGTAAAAAATTACAGCTAGCCATTTGTATGAAGCTGGGAAGGACAGAATAATAATAGTTTCTTCTGTGGCTGTGGCATAAATAGAATAATTGTTTTGCAACTGTGGTAAAAAAATATTTTGTCAGTTATGGATGACCTATTTAGTTGCTGAAGTATAAGCCTCGGTGGCGCAGTAGGCAGCGCGTAAGTCTCATAATCTTAAGGTCGTGAGTTCAATCCTCACCCGGGGCATTGCTTTTTGCACACCATTCCAACTTCTGATTAACTATAAATTTTGCTCACCATTCCAACTTCTGATTAACTATAAATTTACATATTTTCACAATGGACAAGGACAAAACCTGTTCTGCCACCTGTTTTTAAGCATTTTGCAATGCAACTACCACCTGGGTGTCCGTTGCGAAAGTATGCAAATCTCATGGAATCGAACAATGTACAAGTCGGCCCACGTTCCAAATCATGGCATTAGTTGTTATATGTTCGTCAATAGTAATGAGATTGGCAATTAAATCACTGTGAAAGGGATTTCGTAGGCCGTGCGTGCAATGTGCCGCACGCACGCGACGTTGCGTTACCGCTTGGAAATTTATTTCAACGCCATCTGTCGGCGGGTAGTAACACTAATTTCACGGTTTCAGTTGGTACTATTAATTTGTAATTTAGTTCACGATGGCGTCTATTTTATTCACATTCAACTGATAATATTAATAACTAATGATATATTTTTGTGTTTTAATTATTATTAATATCCGTCGCTTTTTTTTCCTCAGATAAATCGGCTCGTTACTGAAAAATAGCGTAAGTGCAATTTCTTACTTTTGAGGTTAACTGTTAATTTCAACATTTAACAATATATTATGAGTTCGAGCACCGTTAACTTTATCTATAGGCCATCTTTAACGAATTTATAAGCGGATGCTGTTATTCCTTTGAAAATAATTTTGCAAAAATAACAGTTTCTCGTTTTTAACTCTTACTGTGCACAAATTAAAGTTCAAATTCACCTGTTTTAAATGTAAAATTTAGGTTTAACTCTGCCAAATTTGGTCGAACTGTGTATTATGTAAGTCTCTTAAGGTCAGTTTTAAGGCCATAGAAGATTGTTTAAAATGTTTATTTATCACTTAACAAGCATCGGAACCGAGTCAACATGATTGACAGGCCGATTTGTTTTAGCTTCTTATTGCTTTATTAATTTTGATAATTACTTTAGATATATAGATAACTCTTTATTGACACCAAATTGTATAAAACACAGAGATAAAAAAAACATAACTTTATATTAGGTACAAAGGGCGGTCTTATAGCTTAAAGCGATCTCTGCCAGACAACCTTTGGATGGACACGATAGAGAGCAGGAATAGGGTACTTTAGCATGTATGTATGCAACTGAAACTATGTGTTGCCTAATTCATTATAGTACTTTATTTTATATTATATTATTTATTTTGTGTTTAATTTCTTCACCATGAAATTGGGTAGGTGTTCAATTATTAGGCATATAATTACATTTCTATTATGTAGCCTAGTGGGAAAACGTAATTATTACTCGCTTTACGATGAACGAAAAATGTTATCCACCAATCCGGCCCGGCCCCCGTAGTGAATTATGGCCTAAACCTCCTCACAAAAGTGAGGGGAGACCCGTGCTCAGCAGTGGGCCGATATGGGTTGGCGATGAGGACTAAATATAAACTGCAACAATGACCCACAAAGAATTGGTCACAGACTAAGATTCTCTAGTTACAGACATGCAATAGGTAGGTAAATAAAATACCTAAATAATGGACCCTATTAGGCACGATCTTTGCCTGACATTGGCGTGCGTTCGTGACAAAAACAGCAAGTCTGATGCATTGGTAACTCGAACGTAGGTAGAGTAATGTTTAATAGATGTTACGTGACGTTTCGTTTGGCATCTACACAATAATTCGCAAAAGTGACAAAGGAATTTACGTGGTTTTACTCGAGGACGTTTTGTTCTTCAAAAGTAAATAAAGGTCAGTATTATGTCACGAATTATTTTACACAATTTACCACGTTTTGTAAATGACTTGGCTGTAAGTATAAAAAAATATTTATAGCTGAAAAAAAATCAAAACACGCTTTAAAAGCAAAGCGGACTGAAAAGTAGAAAATATATAATTATATTGTAAAAAATAATCAAAGTTGTAAAAAAAATTAACTGAGTGACGAGACGAGCAAGTCGTTCACCTGATAGTAAGCGCTACGCCTGCCCATAACGTCACAGCACCACCCAGAACCCTGCATTGCATAATCCTGCGCGGCACTGCACTGCGCTCGTCACCCTGAGACATCTGCTCTTAAGTCTCATATGCCCAGTAATTTCGCTGGGAACTGTGCCCTTCAAACCGGAACACAGTAATGTTTGCACACTACTGCTTGGCGCATGAATATGTACTTCCCCAGGCGGTATCTTGCAGAAGAGGCCTCCCAGTACAGTTTTCGTGGGTATACCGTCAGAGTAGCTGGCGGGGAGTCCCACATTACTATCCGGTCCTACCCCGGGCCGGATGGTATGCCTAATGCATTCCCCAGTTAAAAAAAAGGATAAGAAGAAACCGTTTTGTTTGAGTTGTCATTGTGTTGGCGTTTCAACTTTTCCTCATATTGCAATGTTTGACATCACCTCACGTTTCAAAGGGAGTGGCCACTTGCCTTTATGTCATGGCTCTTATTGAATGTCACGTTGTGTAAGAAAGGGTTGAGAAAGTGACATTCATATTGAGAAATGTCAGAGTAAAAAATTTAAGTCACGGTGACGTTTTGATGACAATATACTGGGCATACATGAGACTAGAAGTCTAGATCCAGGGTGACGAGCGCAGTGCAGTGCCGCACAACATTTTGTAACAGAGAGTTCTTGGTGGCACTGTAACTGTTATGGGCTTAACACCAGGTGAACAACATGCTCGCCTCGTTACATTTTTACATTACACGTTTACACATTTAAAAAAAACACCCAGTATAGATTTAGTACTGATTAACTGATTATGGTTTGAGTTTGAAAAAAGCAAATTTCTCTTTCAAGTGGTGATTCATGGCTGAATCTCACACAGGAAAAGCAAACTCCATCAATGCTTCGGAATTACGCTCGTCATAGAAAAAAAGCGACAAGAAACTCTATGGGGACGTCAATTTTGCAATTTTCGTAAAAAAAAAAACATGTCATTTAAGATACCGTTATATAAAAGTAATCTATACTTAATATATAAAGCTGAAGAGTTTGTTTGTTTGAACGCTAGGATCTCAGGAACTACTGGTCCGAATTTTACAATTCTTTTTGTGTTGAATAGTCCATTTATCGAGAAAGGTTATAGGCTATATAACATTACGCTACGACCAGTAGGAGCGGAGCATCAATGAAGAATGTGGCAAAAACGGGGAAAATTATTGCTTTTACGAGTTTTTACGGGAAAACTTGAATTATGCGGGTGTAACCTCGGAGCGCAGCTAGTCTATTATAATGCCAGTGATGATAGTGTCTAAGCTTGTCAGCCGTCTAACATAGATGACAATTGTTTTTTTTCAGTAAAGATTCCGTCGGTAATTTTCGTATCATAACTTCATAACGTAAGTTTTCATTGAGGTTTCTTGTAGAAACAGATATTCAGCTTCTTATATTGAGTTATTTACCTGTAGCTTCTACATATCGACGCTAGAAAGCGTAAACGCTGTAACCTTGAAACGCAAAATTGTTCACCAAACTTTTTTTTTGTTGAAAAAAATCATAACTCAATATCTACTCGACCTAAAAACGTAAATTTTGCATATTTGGTGTGTTACATACAAAGCTACAATACTGCTGCATTGGTTATATCCTAAAGTTCCTATGGGACGTTGAAATGTGGGTTTGTTTCCAAATATGTAAAAAAAGTATTTTCGGGTCGGTCAAAGGGTTACAGCGTTTACGCTTTATAGCGTCGATATCGTAAAGACATAATATCCGCGCTTGTCCGACCTTGCTGACAGCCTGCGTTTGCGCAGGTAGGCGTATGCTGCATTGTTTAGAGTTAGGTAACATCGCAATTATTCATAAACACCCACTGGGCATTTTAATAGCCACCTTGAATGAGTACCTGAGTTTGGTAGTAACAGCCAAGTTGCTTCAGAAAACATTGGACATGTGTTGAGTAAAGGTTTAATTGTTATATGGGCGTTAGAGTCTTAACTTACCCATGACAATTATTTTCATCAGTAAGTAATTAACACGTTGACTGCTGAACCGGTTTTTACATTTGGGCACCGTTACGGACCGTGTGTGTTTTCCAGCAATGACGTGCTGAATGTGTGAGCGCCGCGTTAAACACACTCGTATGTGTTTCGCCGCACAGCCGGCACGTAAGCTGCGCTAACACAACAAGTGTGTTTACCCGCACCCGCGTAACGTTATAAAAAACAAACGTCCGTGCTTTTAGTATTCAAGGTGTTAATTACAATACAGTACGATTTAGGTTTCAATCGCTTTTAATTTAACGACGCTTCATCCTCATCTCATAGGTTATCGCTTTTTTTTATTTGACTGAGTGACGAGACGAACAAATCGTTCACCTGATGGTAAGCGCTACGCCTGCCCATGGCAGTTACAGTGCCACCCAGAACTTTGCATTGCTTAATCCTGCGCGGCACTACACTGCGTATAAGAGTTTTCTTTTCGATTTTGGGGTACGGAACCGTTAAAAGTATATAAAGTTGGTTTACGGACGATATTTTAACGTGACAACGTCATAACAAAACATTGATGAAACGATTGCATACTTTTATGAATAAAATTGAATAATATTTAATAATAAAAGAATTCTTGCAATTATACTAGTAATCACATTTTTAAAATGCAAGAATAATGAACCTGTCAACAAGAGAAGAGAGATAGATGCGGCGCAAGCGTACAATGAGCGTTACGGGACAATGTGTCAACTTTTTCGTGCATGCAGCCGGCGTTCATCGATTTATTAGACGTTGTCATGTCAAAAATGGTGGGTCTCACTAAGATAATTATTACAGTCAATCGAGCAATAACGTATTTTGTCAGACAGAAATGCGGCAGCAAAATAAAGCGCACTACGATATATTATTACGTTTCTATAATTACAAATTTAACGGCAATTGATAAATTCAATCACATTGCATTATTCAAATCGCAATATTAACTGTTATTACGAAATCCAAGACCGCCCGTGTTAACGCATTCGTTCAAAGTTACGCAAACCGTTACGTGTTATGAAAATTTAAACGACATTTGTACCGTTATAATTTCATCTTCAGTTGTAAATTTTTACGGTAATCTTGTTGTGTTGAAATGGAATCATGTTTCAACATAATGCGGAAGGTAATGGTATTTTGTCGGTTAATTTGTTGAAGCAAAGATTCAGATTTACTGTTGCTATATAAAATGTAGCTGTACTTATTATAGAAGGAAGGGGTAAAGTAATTATGCATATTATTTGACTGAGTGACGAGACGAGCATGTCGTTCACCTGATGGTGAGCGTTATGACTGTATAACAGTTACAGTACCACCCAGAACTTTGCATTGCATGATCTTGCGCGGCACTGTACTGCGCTCGTCACCCTGAGACATCGGCTCTAAAGTCTCATATGCCCAGTGATTTCAGTAATCTTTATAATATTAGGTGCATTGCATTACCTGCAGTACATAGTGGTTGTAACTTGTCATTAATAATTATCTGTAATTATCAAATTTAAAATAATTATCATTCGCTTTTCGTCGAAGAAAAACATCGCGATGTAACCTACATAGTTACCTGAGAATTATTTCGAAGGTATAGACAGGGCCTGATTAACCCTTAGGCTAATTAGGCTGCAGCCTAGGGCGCGGGGATGGGGGGGGGGGGGGGGGGCTGAAATCGTGCCTTCGCATGCACTATTAATCTAGCATCATTGCTCTACGCTACATATTTCAACTAGACAGAGACAGTTTGAGACAAACCGATACAATTTGTCCTCATGATAAGCTTAGGGCGGTCAGAACTCTTGATCAGTCGCTGGGTATAGATCCACAAATCCGGACTGGAACCCCGTGGTGGATACTCCCCGAGGGCAGACCCATGCTCAGCAGTGGCCCGATGTGTCGTTGATGATGATGATGATGAACTTGTCATTATAATTATAACACACAGAAAGTTTAGAAATTGATTGAATACGTAATTGTTTTTGTTTGTTTTAACTTTCGTAAATATTTTTATATCCTACAAATAACAGACTATCAAATTGAAATGTCCATAAAATGTCCAAAATTATTTTTCATTATACATACATTTCTAAATTGGAAGTAGTATTTCTATAACGGCCAAATTCGTTGCCTTAACTGTAGACGCAAGCCAAAACTGGCCGCCATTCCATTCAAGCCGTGATGGGATAATTTTGAAAGCCGTGTCCGGTTTTTGGATCGTTCGTCATCTATGGACTACGGTACCGCCACTATGACGCAATGAATGCTGGCATCAGGTCAGGTAATAAGTGCCGTATTATTGCCGTACAAGTTACTAGTCATCAGCATCATCAACAACCCATAACGTCCCACTGCTGGGCACGGGTCTCCCCTCACTAATTTATCTTGTGTGTTTATTTTACTTTATTTCAGAACTCGTTTTAAATACCGTTGTTAAATGATTATAATCCAACGTAAATTATTGTCTACACAAGCTTTATTTGTGACAATCAAATGCCGTAAAATAATAGAAAATGAAAATCATAATGATTTATAGGTTTGTGAAAACATTTGCCATTGTTTTTGATAAATAATAGCGCCGGGCTTACTACTATTTGAGACGTTCCGTCTTATAATAAAATTTATTATTTATTGTTTGGTTTCCTACTTTCACTTTCACTCGAATCCTATTAAAAGTATGTAATAATTATATTTGACACTGTAACTATAAAACATATTTATTGATTATAATAATATATTATTTTGAAGAGCAAAATAACAACTTACCTACTTTTTAAATAAAGGAAGTGGCCCCGCTTAAATTAGTATAAATTATTTATTTTAGCGCCATCTAGGGCCGAGTGGCATTTATGAATTCTGTAGGAAATTCAAGGGCGTAGCACAAAGAAGGTAACTCCAAAATATTACATTACGAAAAAACAAAAAAAAATGGGATGAACAAGAGAGTTAATAAATTAATCATTAGAGGTACAATAAGTTAAGTATAAGTAGTAGTTAGTTAGTTAGGTTTATAAGTTTTATCTTATAATAAAACAATACTCACACCCACTGCACGGGATGCGTATGCACATCTCACATTACAATTTACGTAAATTACGCCTGAGGTCAAGACCCTGCGGCTTATGGCCCCAACTTGCCATGATAGCTATTCAACCTGCGCTGCGATGGCTCAATCGAGGCAAGGTTGCGGTTGCTCAACGCGTCTCGATTAAGTTATGAGTCGAGTACGCAGACAGGGTGACTCGAGTACTCGCAGGCTTACTTACTCTTGGCAAAAATTACCGACCAACGTTGGGTCCCCACACAACGGCACGGATTCCTGACAGTCAATTGGGATTGTCAATTATAACCTACAGCGTTGTCAACTTAGCCGTTATACAGTTTTTTTTTATTGTTACCGACAGTGCTGCCAATCTATAGCTTTTTTATTTAGAATTAAGTTCAGCTCTATTACAACATTTTCAGCTCGAGAAACAATTATTTAGCTCTAAAGCTTTTCTCTACCTAGGTTATCTTTTGCTCGTTTACGTAAGTCTGTTTTTGTGCCAGTTCTAAAAAAGCTAAATTGGCAACACTGCTGGAACAGTTGATGTCTTAGGGAAACTTAAGATGAAGATGTTGCGGTATTCCTAAGAGGAAATGGCGAGACGACAGAAAAAATAGCTCTATCACTATTATTTGCTAAAAAAAATAAAAGTATTGGAAGTAAATAAAATATTTTATTACATTTTGTAAGATTGGATGTTCCTTCATTAATCAATAACGCAATAACGGTAACGGAAAACAGATTATAATGTATTTTATTAACACAGAATACTTTTTATTCCGTAAAAATTAACGGTTCCCGTGGGATATTACTCAACGTGGATGAAACTGCGAAGCGCAGCTATTTAGCTTTAACTATGTAATTCTTGGCACTGACTGGCGACTGCATACGAATTACGCATCTAATGTTGTTATGTCAGTGGTTCAACAATTTTAAACGGTTATTTGTTACCGTTTTCATTCATAATAGGCTCGTGCTTGAATCTAGTTGTTAGTTGACTTGTTAACAACTGACAAGTCATTGGGTATAATGTTGTTTTTTTTTTGTAATTATTGATTTTCTTGTATTATTTAAACATCCATTTGGAATGGTATCTCATTATTTTAGACAGATCATAGGTATAAATGGTTTTTGCTATTCTAGACAAGCATGTTCTAACGTCGACTGCACCCCCACTTACTATCAGGTGAGGCTGCGGTCACTTACTTACCTATTTGGCAATTAAAAAACGATTGAATACAAGCTATAATGGCCTTGATCTATTTGTATCATAAGGTAATTTGAACGCGGAAGTAAAGTGCCATGAAAAACTAAGACGTAAACCAATTTACAATGTCTTAAAAATTTAATAAATTCATTCTTTTCTGCTAAAACCTCAACCCATTTGACAATATCGCAATTGACAACCCTAAAACTACCATTAAGTAACGTATTTTTAAATACAATCTCATCTTTCGAAGCCAAAACATAAAAAAAAACTTACTGTCAAGTGCGTAAAATCTCCTAAAAGGATCGCCATAAACAGTATTCCATAATAATATGTGGTAACAATCGACTGCGTTAACTTCTAAGCAGAGGACAAACACTTTCGCCGTTGACGCAACGTTACGCGGAGCAATGCTCGAAAAATAGTGAGAACTAACTGTTCCCATTCACACTACGCATGTCACATCTGAGTCGACTGAGCTTGGCACGCATTTTTATGTGCGTTAACAAGGCGTTAAGAAAGGGATTCAATAGGTATGCTGTTACGAAACAATTGATAATTTGGTTATGGTGTAGGTGAGAAATGCTATCAATTATCATATATTTCATTGTGGTCACTGTAGTTTGGACATTTACAATCAAAACTTCCACAATACCTACCTCGTTTCTCCCTTACAAACAAATCTAGTGTAATATCTCTATTAGATCTTTGGTTTGAACAGACAGTTAGGATTTGGGACATTTTATTTCCATGGTGTAGAAGAAAGCTTGATACACTATGAAGGTGGAGTTGACCGTTGGAACGGGCAGACAGATTCATCATTATCATCATCAACCCATATCGTCCCACTGCTGGGCACGGGTCTCCTCTCACTTTCGTGAGGAGGGTTAGGCCATAATCCACCTCGGACAAAATACATGACATATAAAGGCAGATTACATGGGAAAATTAAATACATCTTAAAGTCCATGTGGACGAAGTCGCGAAGGTTAGCCCCAACTCATCAAACGCAACGCCAAAGTTTAATAATTGTATAACTGTAGTATAGTAATTATAATTAATATAATCACGTCACGCCTCCTCTGTCAAATTATCATGACTAAACACAAAAAATCAATTTCCTGCCAACCTTTTCCAAAGGGGATACTTCTCTAAGCTCTTTCTACGCAACATAGATCACCATAAAAACTATCTTAGACACTGCATAAATGAATACAATCACCCGGTCATTATCAGCTCATCCATATCGTCATCAGCAATGCTAATGGTTATCATTATAACGTTTAATCACGCGTAAACGTTATGAATAATAACTGCTGATTAATCAATCAAGTGCTTTTACTGTCCCGTCTCTATAGGTGTTGTGATCATTTTTTATCTGTCGTGGGCTGAATGTCACCGATCTATTTTGTTTTTGACACATGCAGTGGTTAAACAGCTGTCGTGGGAACTTGCTGAATACTGAATGACACCTGGGCATAGGTGACCTCGACATTAATTTATTGACGCTAAGTGTTCACTTTCGATAGGTACATGTACTTTTTCAATAAGATTAAATCTCAATATAGCCATTTATCCACACCTCTGCTAGATATTCATCCACCAAGCAGTAGTGTGCAAACATAACTGTGTTCCGGTTTGAGGGGCACTGTTTCTTGCAAAATTCCTGGCCATATGAGACTTTGGAACCAATGTCTCAGGGTGACGAGCGCAGTGCGGTGCCGCGAAAGATTATGCAATGCAAAATTCTAGGTGGCACTGTTACTGATATGTGCAGGCGTAGCGTTTACCACCAGATGAACGACATGCTCGTCTCGTCACTCAGTGAAAAATTAAATGGATTCCCACAAAAACCTCTACGAAACTGCGTACGACCGTTAATGGAATGTTCGCGGTACTGTAATGTCATATTATTACGATAGCATACCTCAGCGAAGGAACCTGTTTTACTATCATTTCACAATTTATTGAGAAAGAAACAACTAAATGGTTACTTGTTCGTTCAACGCATACCTTGTTCACTCGACAAGCCTACGAATACCATGATTAAATCCCAGATCTCACCATCGCTTACTGTAATCGATACGGCAAATCGATTCAGTAATCGATGTTTCGGATCCAATCCGAATAATCGATTGTATAACATAAGAGATGTACCTTTTACGCAATTTTGTAATTATGTCGTTACGGTTGCTTATTTTTAGTGTTAATGGGGAATGTTTTCATGCCGTAACATAGTTGTTAACTATTAAAATTGCTGTCTTGGTCCGATATAAGTATGATGCCCTGTTCAGATAGTGGTATATATGCGTTCACAGCTAAAAACACACATGTCTGTCTTTTTACTATTTTAAGAAATTCTAAAACACGCCTGGCGAGCGAACCTGCACGGCTGTATCGACAATTTAATCACACCAGTTGTGTGCGCCCGCACAGCTGATTGAGTTCAGTTACGATACAACGCCAGTAAACACACGTTGTGTGAAGATTCGCAAAAGAGCCAAAAAAAGTAAAACGGTTCAACAGTGAACGTGTTTTACAGAGGTAGTCTGCAACAAACGCATCCGGACACGTACAAGATTTGAAAATGTTGAAGTAATTATTGTATTTGCTAAAAAGTAAGATAATATAGAAATATATAGTTTTAATTCCGGCAATTTTTAATTTACGACACGTGTTTCGTCTCTGCACGAGACATCCTCAGGTGCTGTTGACTCGCCGAGCGCTAGCAAGAGAGACACACGCAGACGAAACACGTGTCGTAAATTAAAAATTGGCGGAATTAAAACTATATATTTCTATATTATCTTATTGATTATGGATTTCCGCAAAATAACGCCTGATTCTATTAACTATCTTTTGCTAAAAAGCTCTAAGTGGCGATTGAAATGAGCGCTTTTTCATTGATTATCGATATTGCTATACTTATTACGATTACAATCAAAAATTTTACGAAGTCAAAACTTAAAAAAATAGTGCATCACATCAAGTGAAACGGAACGTGTATGTTAGATATTATATAGTACGTATAGTACATAATAGAATAGAATAGAAAATACTTTATTCTACACCAGTAAATAATATAAAAGTTAAGTCTGCAAGTAAAAACAAGCACGAAAGGCTAGCGTAGTCAAAAAGCGTGTTAGAATTGATTAGGATCTAACTTAAGATTTCTCATTGTCCGCAATTTCATCAAGGGAGGTCAGATACCGCATCTTTCCCACCTTTTATCAGCTACACCCTGTATCGCATTACGGAAGCATCTACTTCCTAGTTGCCTTTCATCCGAAAATAAACTCTAAATTACCCAATCACAAGGTTTTAAATACCTTGCAACTTTCCTATTACAATAATCAAGAACTATCCTTACGAATATGAACCTTAAAAACGTTAGGGCAATGTTTTAATTACCTTGAAAGTTTTCTTTTAAATGTAACCAAGCGTTTTGAAAACGGCATGTTAGTGCTACGACATAAGAGTGAAAATCCAGGAAGTTACAAAATTTTAAATCTCTTGGAATAACACTTTAAGTACAGCATTAAAATCAGTTCAAAGTATAGCTTAGTCCTTGCAGATAAGGATGAAAATCTATTGAGAGTGGTAATGATGTTTGGTGGATGTAAGTACCGTGAAGTTGCAATGACTGGAAGGCAAATCACTTGGTCACGATCGTTTCAAGCATTTCATCGATTTTACAGTGTTTATTTATCGTTTCTTCACCGTGTAGAAAATGTAACGATGCTTCTTTGTAAAGGTAAACTCTAGAATAAAAATGAAATGACAGTAATCTGTCTCTAGATTATTCTCTCTTTTTGGACTTTTAGCACTTACCACATTTTCGACAGAGTCGTTCGAAATGGGTCAATTAGTTTCGCTACTCAACGATAGATGGCGATTTCACACAAAATAATTTATTTTATAAGTGCAACCATGTCATTGTAACCAATTTAATACCAATAGTTTAAGGAATGTTAACTAAAAAATACGTCTCTTTGATTTAAAATAAGATTAATAAAATTTGCAAAATTATTTCCGATACCGGGAATCGAACCCGAGCCTCCTGGGTGAGAGCCAGGTATCCTAGCCACTAGACCATATCGGATTCATACTTATATTCCGAAATTAATATATTGGTATAACAGATTATTTATATTAAATACATGTAAAGGAATGATAACCTACTTACATACGTATCATTCCTTTAATTTGAATTTACCCGCGCTCATTCAAGTGAATGACCGATTAGACAGACAACATGAAAGTTACAATAAATGACAGACTGAAGTGAATAAGACAATGACACTAGCATGTCTTATGTCAGCATTGCGCGCGTCATTGGGATTTTGAAGGTTAGGAAGAAAACCGAAAACTTGTTAAATAAAATACCTGAAGAATATTTTTAAAGGAGACGATATTCGTGAATTTAAAAGCTTTGAATGTTGTTTCTTTAATTACAGGTAAAGTAACGTTTTGTAAAGCACTGAGTACTTTCTTTATAAAACAATAGTTTGTAAACAAATAAAACTTTAATTACAGAAACGCAGTTGAGTTTATTTACGGAAGTCGGACCTTACATAAGTTATCTTATAATGTTGTTTTATAAGATAACTTATGTAAGGTCCGACTTCCGTAAATAAACTCAACTGCGTTTCTGTAATTAAAGTTTTATTTGTTTACAAACTATTGTTTTATAAAGAAAGTACTCAGTGCTTTACAAAACGTTACTTTACCTGTAATTAAAGAAACAACATTCAAAGCTTTTAAATTCACGAATATCGTCTCCTTTAAAAATATTCTTCAGGTATTTTATTTAACAAGTTTTCGGTTTTCTTCCTAACCTTCAAAATCCCAATGACGCGCGCAATGCTGACATAAGACATGCTAGTGTCATTGTCTTATTCACTTCAGTCTGTCATTTATTGTAACTTTCATGTTGTCTGTCTAATCGGTCATTCACTTGAATGAGCGCGGGTAAATTCAAATTAAAGGAATGATACGTATGTAAGTAGGTTATCATTCCTTTACATCCCCCCCCTTCGGGAAGAGAATTGCATCATAACATCATATCATATGTCTTCTAAACTGTCGCCTCCAAATGTAGGAGCCGGGACTAATTTGGTGATATGGAAGAGATTTGATTCTGATTTTCTATGTCCTGTATTTATTCTGTATATTGAGTTGGACAGTTTTTCTATTATTTCATATGGTCCTATCTTCAATTCATCCAGTTTTCTTCTGTTTAATTTATTGCCATTTTCTGCAAATACCATGTCTCCCACTTTAAACTCATAATATTTTCTATTTCTATCATATAGTTTTTTATTGTAGTTGTGTGATTTTATACTGTTTCTCAGTGCCAATTTTCGATCTCTCAGTAATTCGTTTTCTGTTCTTTCTGCTTTTAATTCATCGATAATTGGTGTAAATGTAATATGTTTTCCTTGTAACAAGTACACGGGTGCAAAGCCTGTAACAGTGTGCTCGGTTTCATTGTACTTTTCCACGCATTTTTGTGCTATTGTTGTCCATGCTCTTTTTTTATTTTCTTCATTTACTTTGCATCTTATTTTATTGACCAATGTTTGATTAAGTCTTTCATTGATTCCATTTGAAAAAGGTGCATTTACCGCTGTGAAGACAATCGGAATATTTTTTTCTTGTAAGAATGCTTTAAACTCTTTTGAGTTTATTCCTGGGTACTGATCTGTTAAGATCATACCAATACTATTATCTTCTGTGACATTCTTGACAAGTTTTATAAAGTCATTTGAATTCTGTGTTTTTGAAGTGACAATGTATGCATATCTAGTAAAATGATCCACTAAGAGGTGCATGTACTTCTTTGTCGATCTTGAGCCCCCAAATCCACCAATTGTGTCTATGGACATTATTTCAAAAGGATGTGTGGCTGGTCCTAGATGAGACATTAGTCCAAACTTATCCTGACCTCTTGATTTGTTCCTAATGCAAATTTCACATTGTTTACATATATTCTTTATATTCTGTCTTAGATTTTTAGCTGTGTAGTATGGTGTAATTTTATTTTGCATTTGTGTAATTCCAATGTGACAGTATTCTTTATGTATTTTCTTGATGAAATTTAGACTAAAGTTTTCTGATAAAACAATTTTTTTTTTATTCTTGATTTTCTTGTAGTATATTGAGTGCTTTGATATTAACTTATTTTTTTCCTTTTGTATATCCTCGTTATTTTCTTGATCACTAATGATATCCTCAAGTTGTATCCAATTGACAACTTTCAACTTTTCTTCTTCATTTTCATGTGCTTCTAATACAGGATTTCTGCTAAGGCAGTCAGCTTCAAGATTATTTTTTCCTGGTGAGTATTTTATCTCAAAGTCATATTGAGAAAGGTAATAAGTCAAGTCTCCGAGTTCTTCGTCTGTTCTTGATTTAATGTTCATTTTTTCCAATGGTTTATGATCAGAAAATACTGTAAATCGTTTACCTATGAGCCAATGTTGCCAGTATTTAACAGCTTCCTTTCCTATGATGTTATGATGCAATTCTCTTCCCGAAGGGGGGGGATGTAAAGGAATGATAACCTACTTACATACGTATCATTCCTTTAATTTGAATTTACCCGCGCTCATTCAAGTGAATGACCGATTAGACAGACAACATGAAAGTTACAATAAATGACAGACTGAAGTGAATAAGACAATGACACTAGCATGTCTTATGTCAGCATTGCGCGCGTCATTGGGATTTTGAAGGTTAGGAAGAAAACCGAAAACTTGTTAAATAAAATACCTGAAGAATATTTGTAAAGGAGACGATATTCGTGAATTTAAAAGCTTTGAATGTTGTTTCTTTAATTACAGGTAAAGTAACGTTTTGTAAAGCACTGAGTACTTTCTTTATAAAACAATAGTTTGTAAACAAATAAAACTTTAATTACAGAAACGCAGTTGAGTTTATTTACGGAAGTCGGACCTTACATAAGTTATCTTATATACATTTAAAAATTAAAAAAAGCTTTAAAAAAAAGGTTCATACCTATAATGATTTTTTTCCAAAACAAACCATTTCAATAGAGAAAAAGAAAACAAACATCATTCAATTCAAAATGTACCTATAATAATTATAAAGGTAGTGCTCCACTTTGTTGTCAGTTGCTGGTCTTTGTGCGCCACTATCTCACGGTGGGTTTACATAATACTGCGGCGTTTGAATACTATTGTCCTGAATGCGGTCACAGAGAGCGCTTGACCTGCTAAGCAATAAAAAATAGCAATATTATTATATCAAAAATAATATAGTTTTTTTAAATTATAAATTAATAAAAATTATATAATTTTTGTTATTTATGGTTAATTTTATTCTATTGGTACATTGTATCTAATATTATCTGAACTCGTAACGGCTTTAATAACTATGACTGTAAAAAAAATATGACATGAATGACAAAAAAAATGAAAAAATTAATAAATTTATTATGATTTTATGAATTTTACTCATAATATTAAATTTTATTATACCTATCTTATTTTTTTTTATCTGACTGAGTAACAAGACGAGCAAGTACCGCAAAAAAAACCGAACCGAAACCGATACCCTTTCTGCATCATTACACGACACGTCAGGTACATGTGTAGGCGGCTTTACACCAGGGATGTCAGACGTACCAACTTGTTGGCAAACATACTAGTTTTTAATATCACGTACCATGTACCAAGACTACTCGGTCCTTGTATGCAAAAATACCGAGATTAGCCGTTAATCGACAAAAATACACCGATAATACTGAAAAACCGACAAATTGTAGAGATGCATATGAAAAAAAAACCATTCCAATCAGAAATTAGATTTGCTTTATGATATCAAACTTTATAATACCAAGCCGTCTTGATAAATGGTTACCATTTTCCATCATACTTATTACTAGATGTTCGGTGGTGTAGTGGTAACATTACACATACGTGTTATATCCGAAATGCAATATAATATCAAAAATAAAAGTTTAAAGTGATGTTTGTTCGGTGCTTTCGATAAATACTGCCCTCTGTTAACGGTATACGAAATTGAAATATCAAAATTTTTCACTAGGATGCGACTTCCGACACAGTTTATATATCAGTGTAAGCAGCGGCGCAGCGGAGCACAGGCGTACTAGTTTTTCGTTTTCAATACCAGCTTTCAGCCAGCTCGGTACAAGGATTTCTTAGTGGCCGCCTAACATGCCCCTGGTTTACACTGTACCCCATCCGCCAAGCCCGCCCCGTGCGGTAAGGTTGTTACTACAACCTTCCAAAATATTTCTCTTTAAAAAAACAAATGTCAATATCTGTCTATTTATTCTAACGGCACCACATCCTTAACCCAGCTCTATCAATAAATATTCACAAGGGGCACCGTACCGAGAAGCAACCACTTGCTACTTTCACCCACATTCCTGTCAAATAGTGATTGACAAACAACACTGGAATTATAGTATCGAGATATCGGCGAACAACTCGATTGTTGAGATCGAAGTCGATAGTTGCGGTCCGTTAGTAATATTTCTTGGGCAAGCTGTAATGACGGTAGCTTATCTAATTGGTAGGTAGGGCAGAGCACTGCGGTTGCGGCGATTATATATTTTTTTTTATTAATAATGCTTCTTATCAATAAGTACATCATTAAAATTACGATCTAGCCTGAAAGACTAATGAATTGCGTTTAACATAAATTGCTAAGTAGAGTTGCTAGAGAGAGTGCATAAGTTTGCTAGGGAGTTATGAATCACAAAAAAAAGTAAGAAAAAAATAATTTATAAATAGCAGTGTTTTAGGAGAAATACATTTTTCAAGATTTTATAAAATATGCATTTTCGGTATTAAAAAAATAATAATTGTGTATTATTGTACTGTAAAAATATTTCTCTTATGCAATTCATTACGCACCTATTCATTCATAGAATTTGTCGTTCCTTTTTTACCGTTACAAATGTTATAGAAGAAAAACCTGTTATTGTTTTCATTATTTAATAAACGTATTGTTATAACTTATAAAATATATAATTAATATTAAATCGTATCCTACACTAAAACGACCAAGTCAATAAAATTACAAAAATAACTCGATTAAAATTCACGAAAATCGATTAATCATTGCTAATTGACGTGACGTAATGGACAGACGACAGACTGTTACGTTTAGAGATATAATAGTGTTGTCTACTGTACCGGAAGGAGATTCACATTCTGTGACGGTGCGGTTAGGTAACCACTTCCTAGTGTGCTGACATCTCTAATGTGAGAGCGATTTGAGTGATTACCTTATAATTATATCTAGTGGAAGCAGAAAATAATATTTTTCATAAAAAAAATCTTCCTTTTTTTTTATTTGACTGAGTGACGAGACGAACAAGTTGTCACCTGATGGTAAGCGCTACGCCTGCCCATAACATTTACAGTGCCACCCAGAACTTTGCATTGCATAATCCTGCGCGGCACTGCACTGCGCTCGTAACCCTGAGACATCGGAATACCAAATGCGAATTGCTTTATTAGTGCGAACTGCTCAAACCATAACTTAATAAAAAAAAATAGTGTTTAGATGTTAGACCACTTCCGGATTGGTGGATAACATACCAACCTCCGAAATAATTCTCGGGTAGGTATGTGGGTTTCCTCACGATGTTTTCCTTCACCGAAAAGCGAATGATAATTACGTACATATGTTTTACAGAAACACATTGGTACGTGCCCGCACTGGGATTTGAACTCACGACCTTCTGCTTGGAAAGCGGACGTTCTCCCACTAGGCTACCACCGCTTATATATCATTATATATCATGCTGAAATTTCAGCTCGATCGGTGCAGAACTTTTTGAGTTTTCGAAGCGTACACTAACCAACATAACATTTTTATATATATAGATAGATATAATAATTCTCCATTGTTAAGGTGAAAGTGGAGAGTGATCGGCAACTGTGACGACCATACTCGACCCCACCATAATGCCTAATACCTTAATAAACATCCACTATTTAATTTCGTGCTCTAATACATAGGAAATAGAGAAGATTTTACAATGACAGAAAGGTTCAAATAAGTAATCTCTCATAATCGACCCCCACTGTAATGGACAATGTTATAATAAATACTACTATTGAATTTCGAACACTATGTATTAGTAAATAGAGAAGATTTTACAATGGCAGAGAGGTTAAGTTGAATATTGTGTTTTTTTTTAATTAACCTGTTACTCAATTTACGTTCCAAAAATGTTAAGAAGCAATTTCCTATGCATACTTTTTGTGAATAATGAATATTAAATTATTTCATAATATATAACAAACATTTTAATTACCTAAGTATGTATAATAAAGGCAGGCGCTTACCATAAAGTGAATGACCTGCTCGTTTCGTTATTCCGTCAAAAAAGAAAATAATATTGAATTACAATATACCTTAATTAAATTCACAATATTATCCATAAAAATAATATAATAATATGGCGCTTACCGTCAGTTCATCATCCCGCTTGTCTCGTTGTTTGTAGTTACAAAAATAAATAAAAATAAACCTTAATAGTAATAAAATTATTACAAAAAAATTAAAACTTTAGAACAGTGAAAATCGTTGCTACAATAAATCAAAATATTGCTTAAATTATTAAGACAAGGTACTGATTCATATTGAATATTTTTATTAATTTTTTTACATAATTATTTTTAATGACTTACCTTACCTATCACAACCCGCCTATGGGACGATAATAATATTTATAGAATTGCTTGATTCAATAATAAATTTAAATCTTTTTTTATTAACTTTTAAGTAGTTCAGGTAAATGGAGTAAGGTAACACTAATCATTTTCAATAATTTCGCTTACGATAAAAATAAAATAAAACACATTAATAAAAGTTTTTTTTTGCTCAAAGAGATAATAATTATAGTTCTTCAAAAACGCAAAATCATTAATTATTAAAGAACAAAATTATTAATAATAAACAAACAAGTAAAACGAATAAATCAAACTGAACTTCGAATATAATTTACAGACTAATTAAATTAAACTAAAAAAAAACTACCAATAAAATAACTTAAAACTAATCTAAAAATAAAGCCATAAAATAAATCAATAAATTCAATAAATATCACACAACAATTTCAAATTTGATTATAATAATATAACAATAGCTAACTGTGCTAATACCATATTAAACTTAAAAAAAAAACACAATAAATTAATTTAATTATAATAACAAAAAACAGTTTTCTAAAACACAAAAATCGCGAAATCATTCAAAAAATGTGGAACGCTTCACGATTTTGCGTGTCATCCTTGCGCAGGGGCCATGCTAATCTTCTCTGTATCGTTCCAATTTTAGTTTATGTACTGCCGAAGCAAGTACACTTAGCTCTCAACGAAACTTCTATACACTCGGCGCGGCCGCGAAAACTTCGCTTGCGCGATGCAGGATCCCATACATTGGGGCGCTTTTTGTATAGAGCGGAGTGAAAACCGGCACAGCGACATCTAGTTACGTTTCTTAGAACTAACCTTCAAATTTTTGGCGGGAACTGTATTGTATACCACAACACGAGTACATGGTTTTGCTTACTTATAATTATTTTCTTTTTATTGATGTTTCGTGTTGTAGTAGGTGATGAATTAATTGCAATTTTCTGACATCATTTTATTGCTATTATTTAAAAATTAAAATACGACACATTTTAAAATTTAATTATTTTTTTATAAGTTTCCTTTGTACCTTATGAAAATAAAAAAGAGAAAGGCATGTATAAATAATACGTTTCTACTGTTTTTACGTAGTACTTACTTGTATACTCTTTGGTCAGAATTGCCAGCCCAATTCTAAAATAATAGTTAGTTATTTATTACATAATAGAAAATTGAAGTAATTGTCTTGTTAGCGGCAATACCGATATTTTGAGCACAACGCGTCATTGATTCGATACTTTCATAGAAAGTGGCGAGAATGATTGCATTGTTTTGTGTAAGTCGTAAATAATGGAACAATAATAGAGCTGATATTCATCACACAGATACAAAATAAATGGGTTACATTGAATTAGATTCCTCAGTTATTGTTTTTATATTTATTATTCTCCAATTGCTCTTTAAAGAGTATCTTTTTATTTAATAAATTAAAGCTATTAAATTAAGTTTCTCATGTAGACATATTTTTGAAGTTTTTGCAACTCGAAGACAGAGGGCAGCACTAGGAGATTAAATTTGTTTTTTTTTGTTTCGGCTGCTCATGATTAGTGCTTTTAGCTAGTATCAGGTCAAAAGGATTTTGTGGTTAAGTTTATATTTTAAGTATCTCACACTAGGCTAAAAGAATAATCAGTTAAATTAGAAAATATGTATGATGATTTAATTGATAATAATGGATGACCTGATTCTTTTCACGCGTTCGTATTTATCACATTTACAATTAATTATAATATTAACTACTGAATATGAAATAGATTTTTAAATGTGAACCCCTTAAGTCTAAGGACATAGACAAGACAGTAAGACAGTAACCAATATTTCTTTATTTGTTTCAGATAAAAAACAATCCAGTGAATACAGTGCATTAAATAAACAAACAAACAAAAGTGCAGTGAAAAAACAATGATAAAATAAACCACCTTAGAAGAAAACGTGACATGAGGTACTAGGGAGTGTTGACGTCACGACTCACGATGCGTACACGCGTGCTAGTGTGCGTGGCGGTGTGCGCACTAGTTGCGCGTGTGTGCGCTCACGTGGCGCTGACGTACCCTCCTGCGAGGAGGTTTGACTTGGACTTCTTGGACAATTCCCGGACCAAGCCACCCTGTGGCATGCCAAAGGGTAAGACTATTAATGTATTTTGTACTATGAACGTAAACAGCTTACCTCAGAGTAACTAAACATGTAATAATGTCCAATTTATTGAAGTAAAATTTCTTTACGCACGCATGACTTGGGGAGTAAGCTGGTGAATGCATTACCAATGATAGTTGAGAGGTAAATTAGGTTATAAGGTTAAAAGGTAGGGTGTAGGTGGTAGGTGAGAACTGACAAATGACTAATGATAGATAACAGATGACAGATGAGAAATGACAAATGATAAATAAAAAAAAAATGGCCAAGAGAGAGAGAAAGAGAGAGGGAGAGAGAGGCGAATACCTTTTTTTCTCTTTCTCAATTTTTACTTTAGTCGTGTGGTCTAAAGCACATTAGTTTTTTTTTACGTCGCAAATTTTTGTTTCTGTTAATTTATTATTCTTACAGAAACAAAATGATTCATGAGATGTTCGTTCAGACTTCAGTTACATAGAGGGCTTATTTTATGCTATAACTGACATGTTGAATTTAAAACAGTTTGAAATTCATTCACGCCAAAACGTTTGAACGGATTTTAACGATTAATACAAAAAATAACTTGGTTGTATGATTTTCTTGCCTTTGAAATTGTTTCGGTGATGCTAACATTCGATTCTATCAGTGCCTCTATACTACGTTATTTTCTTTACCCGACGCCATAGAAACTAAAATACATACCGATTCGAGCTTAATTCAATGAATACTATTAGAAATGAACCGTAACTGGTCATGATAAGGCACAAAATTCCCTTTTCCAACGGAATAGTTGCTCCCCTATTGAACTACGGTTGTGGCAACAAAAGAGCTAAATTCAAACTCTATGGAACGTTCCCGAGTTTTGGCGGGAAACCGAAAATGTGCCGTTTTTGTTTTTTTTTCTTAAACTTGTGTTTCTTCGCGAGTTAATGTGTTTTATTGGTGGAATATCATCCATTTATTATTCGTTTACATGTACAAACCCAAAAACCGTGCGATTTCGTGCTCTCTCCAAACTCCCAAGAAGTTTCAGTAAAGCTCTCACCATTTTACTGTATCGAGACTTAGACTACCTACTGACTGGGTCTTTACCTACATTTTGACTAATATCTATAGATAATCTAAAATACTAGTGATTTTTAAAACTTGACACTGGGTAAATGCACTAATCGCACTGAGCCAAAACGAAAAAAAGTGTTCTAACTACTTCGAAATGAACTAGATGTCGTTAGTTGATACTTGGCACACGCAAGCGTTTCGTTCGCGAGCCACAGGGCCCGATCTGTGGCGGAAAAGGCCGAACATGGCGCTCTACGCCGCCCCGTTTAATTGAATATTTGGAATTTGCTTGTTGAGTCCTGAGGGACTCAATTAAAAGCAATTAATGAATTACAAGCTGCGCCCCGCGGTTTCACCCGCGTAGTTCACGTTCCTGTGGGAATACGGGGATTAAATATAGCCTATGTTACTCATTGATAGTGTAGCTTTCCATTAATGGAAGAATTTTTAACATTGGTGCTGTGGTTTAGCTGAAACCATGCATATTTCCATACAAACTTACATCCCCTTTTTTTATTTTTCTCCTTAAGGGTAAAAGTTTTAATGTCATATTTATTTATAACTAATCAAAAGCCTCCAAAAAATAAGTTTCGAGCTTCTAGATTAAAAAATGACGAAACTTCCATACAAACTTTCATCCCCAATTTCAACCCGTTACAACATTTTTCTCGCATTAAAATGTATCCTATGTTACTTCTAATACCTCCTAGAATATCTGTACAAAGTTTCACGATGATTGGTTAAGTTATTTTTCGTGAAAGCGTAACCAACAAACAAACTTAAATTCACTTTATATAATTACTAGCTGTACCCTGGCACGCTTCACTGTGGCACATTCGCACATTCGCTGATATGTCACCGATGAAACAATCCTTGATGCGGATTATATATCATGCTAAAATTCCAGCTCGATCGGTGCAGAACTTTTTGAGTTTTTAAAGCGTACACAAACCAACATAACATTTATATATATATAGATAGATGTAGGTATGATGCTTGATGTATTTTGATAAATCAGGTATCATTGGATTCGTCATAAACACAAGGGTAACAGAATCAGAATATTTTCATTGTTTATATTGTGTACATAAGCTGTTGTTATTAAAATGAGAAGTTTCAATAATTTCCCCATTTCGGGCGCACAATAATTAACTTACTTATACACTAGATAAAATTGGAAAACAAAACAATTAACCACATTTTAAATACATTATTAGTAATTTAAAATAACATAGGCTACATAGACAGTCGGGCTTTTTGCTTTTTTAAAAATAATTATTCAATAACTTGTTATTAAACTTGTTAAATGTGCATTCAATTTGCAAGGACTTAAGTTATAACCAGTTATACTTTGAATAGTATTTTAGGAAACCTGCTTTTTTAGCATTTTAAGGATATTTCTTTGTAAATTATTTTTATTATACACCATTCAACATGATACTTACACAATATTTATTATAATATTGCAATTTGATATAATAAATTACATTAAATATTGATTATTACCCGATAGCCCAACACGAAGGAATTTTATTTGAGATATAAAAATCCATAGAAACAATCAATTAATAAAATATACAATAGAAAATAAAAATGAAATTACATGTCCCAAATTAAATTATAAATTATATCTACAATTTTAACTCAAACCACAAGCACCCACAAGTCTTTTATAATTAAATGAATATATATTATCATCGTCATAAATAATATTTATGTTATGTATATTTTTTCGCAAGATCCACTTGAATAATTTCGCGATAATGACGCAAGCAGTCGTGGCCGAGTGGTTAAGGCGTCTGACTCGAAATCAGATTCCCTCTGGGAGCGTAGGTTCGAATCCTACCGGCTGCGAACCCTTTTGCTTATTTATTCGCCAAATTTGGTTAAATTGAATTTTATTTGCACCTTCAATTGATACCTGTCAAATCAAATTACAGGCTCAGTCAACTGCTGGAAAAAATAAAATAAAAAAAAACTATAATAAACCCTTTATCAAAACCCCACAGAAAAAAGGAAACTAAAAAAACTAAAACGAATTTGACAATGGGCGGTCTTATCGCTGAGAGCGATCTCTTCCAGACAACTACCTTACCTATAAACCGCAAACCTAATTATAAATTTTCAAATAAATCAATTTTTTTTATCGCTTTTCTTGTATTTTGGGCCCCCGTGGTGGATTATGGCTTAATCCTCTTTGGGAGACCAAAATTATGTTGATGATGAGTTAAAAGCATTTTTTTATGTTACTAAGTAGTGGAGGATGTCGTTCACCTGATAGTAAGCGCCACGCCTGCTCATAACTAGCTGTTATGGGCAGGGCAGGCCAAGCAGTAGTGTGCAAACATTACTGTGTGTGTGTTCTGGTTTGAAGGGCATTGTTTCCAGCGAAATTGCTGGTCACATGAAACTTTAGAGCCGATGTCTCATGGTGACGAGCGCAGTGCAGTGCCGCGCAGGATTATGCAATGCAAAGTTCTGGGTGGCGCTGTAACTGTTATGGGCAGGCGTAGCGCTTACCATCAGATGAACGACTTGTTCGTCTCGTCACTCAGTCGAATAAAGCTCATTATGTCACGGAGGCCACATATTGATTTTTACAAGTGGCGCGCGCAGGTTTTGCAGAATTACTCCTTTATTTTCGCTTCAGTCACCATGACCGTGTGGCCTAATGGATAAGGCGTCGGACTTCGGATCCGAAGATTGCAGGTTCGAGTCCTGTCACGGTCGGTACCTTTTTGATTTTGGATTTTGAAAGTTTAGACGACATACATACATGGATTGGTACGAAACATTCCTAATTTTTTTTTTAACTTTTCGTTTTTAATCCTCGTGTTTTGAGGTATTTCCTATAAGTCCACGATTTTGTTTTACAACTTTTTGCTTTTTTATGCCACATTATTACCAAGGATAATATATAATAATACAAGAAATTAAGAGTGCAGTCAACGTCTAATAAGGTTTAAGAAATTTCTTGAAGTTAGATCCCAGTGCGAAAATTACCAATCCAGTTTCTATAAAAAAAAAGTACGTAATTATCACTCGCTTTCCGGTGAAGGAAAACATCGTGAGGTAACCCACATACACACCTACACGAGAATTATTTATAGGTATTCCAGAGGTATAGGACTCACCAATCCGGACTCCAATGGTGGATATGACCCCATTCTCCTCAGGAAAGTGAGGGAGACCCGTGCTCAGCACTGGGTCGAGCCGAATATGGGATGGTCATTGTGATGAATTTGTTAAATAAGCTTTATTTAGGAATTTAACTAGACATACGTTCACGGCTATGCCTGCGCGTTATCAGTGTCGCCAACCGCTCATGAGAATTATGTAAAAATATGGTTTCAAGCTTTCACATTTTGTATTTACCATAGGACTTGTTTTGGGAGTGTTGGTAATTATATATGTAATACCTTTTTCTGTCGCACATACAATCTATTAATCAAAAGAAAAGAAAATAGTTAGAAGAAAAGGAAACCGATAATTACATACATATAATTAGTTGTTTTTTTTTTAAATAAAATAAAAAAACTCCACGATTAATATAATAGTACTAGCTGTGCCCTGCCACGCTTCGCTGTGGCACATTCGCACATTCGCTGATATGTCACTGATGAAAAAAATAGATAAAAACAATCCTTGATGCGGATTATATATCATGCTAAAATTTCAGCTCGATCGGTGCAGAACTTTTTGAGTTTTTGAAGCGTACACAAACCAACATAACATTTTTATATATATAGATACTTACTCTATGTCAGTTTCACAATTAAGACGTATCTCTAACGACACCTCTTAGCTACCAAAAAGCCCCTTTTCAGAGGCAGTAAGGTAAAAAAAGTAAGCCGGCCCACCGCTTGCTAGCATGCTGATTCTACGGTCGTAGGTTCGATTCCCAAGAACTACAATTGACTTACATTTTAGTGATCGTAACACGTTAGATACAATCAAATTACAAGTTTATTACAGATTCTATCTTATTTAATTGCAAGAAGAATAATTTCTAAGTGCTTATTTCTTTTATAACCCGCCATTTTGTTGCGAAGAAATAGAACAATTATTTCGCCAAAGCGGGAAGTAGGTAGGTATGTAATTATTGTGGGAACTTCTTTGGTTACGTTAAGTAAAATGTTTTGTCAGCACATCATACTAAATTACGCCGAAATTTATGCATTTATTTGTAAACTTATTCTCACGTCAGACAATTAGCTACCAATTGCGACATCTATACGAGGTTAGGTAAAACAGTTTGGAATGTGTGTTGCTGATTGATTTGCTACTCGACGCTAGATGGCCCTTTTGACAACATGAGGCATTTAATTTTTTTCGCATTTGGTTTTAAATCGATAAATTTACTTTCGCATAAAGTTATTTCACAAATTAATTGTTTTTTATTAATAATATTATTAAGTATACTATAATATTTTTGTAAGTTTCAAAATAATGATTGTAATGTATATCACATAGAAAGCTAAAGTAGGTACAATTTTGTAGAAAAAAAAATAGGATATAAATTTATATTTTAAATGTCATATTTAAACTAAACTATGTTTTGTCAGGTATTATTACTTATTAATTATTTACTTTCTTTGTATTTTTTTTATAATTTTTTCTTTTATTGTCGCAGGTTCACTGAAAACATCATTTTTGGCGGGATCAACATTTACAGTACATTGGCATTTAGCTTACGCCCATCGGGTAAGTGACTTATAATTTTAACTCAACGTTTACAAGCCCGGCTAGCTCAGTCGGTAGAGCATGAGACTCTTAATCTCAGGGTCGTGGGTTCGAGCCCCACGTTGGGCGGAATTTTTTTGCTTTATTTTGCAGGGACTTCTATTGTTTTTCCTAAGATATTTTCTACCACAGATAATTTTTACAACTACTATTACACTATTTCATGAGAAAATAGGATTTTTTTGTCCAAAATAGTAACATTATGTATTTTTGATGATGACGCGTATGATCGGCAGGAAAACACAGAAAGTATGTCATCCTAATCTTGATTGGGGTGATTTTATAGTAAAACTTTTTGCACGATATAAGTTTGAAGGAAAACATCGTGAGGAACTCACATTACATACCTACCCGAATTATTTCTGAGGTACTAGGTATGTTATCCACCCATCCGGACCGAGCGCCAGTTGTGGATTATGGCTCATACTCAGCAGTGGGCCGATGTAGGTCGATGATGATGATGATAAAACTACAATTTTTTAAGAGAGTTTTTGTATTTCGAAAACAAAATAAAAAAACATTTCTTTAAAAAGTATGCGAACTGTTTCCAGGGCGGGTTCAGCCTAAGGATCCTGGACTACTTGGAGCGACCAGTCCTGGACCTGACGCCGCGGGCCGCCGGATCGGAATTCGTCCGAGATGACGTTACGTAAGTTTGTGAATTAGATCATTCGTCATGATTCTGTTCAGCCAAGATAATAAATAATCCTGCGCGGCACTGCACTGCGCTCGTCACCCTGAGACATCGGCTCTAAAGTCTCACACGCCCAGTAATTTCGCTGGAAACAATACTGTTTCACTATTTCAGTACTTCATGTTCATTCCTACCTTGAAAACATGAACACAATAATGAATGAACGACTAGAGACTTTCGTTCCCTCTTCACTTGAGTTTCACTCTTCGTAAACACAGTGATAAAATAGCCTCTATTGTTTATTTATTTATTTATTGTATGATAAAATAATTGTAACATTACGAATGAGATCTAATGCGCTACAATTATCACATTACTTAAAAACTAAAAAATAAAATTAAAGAAAACAAAATAGCATAAAAAAACAACATGAAATAGAAAATGAAAATGAATGGTGAATTAGAAAATGTACATTAAAAATAAATAACAGACTTACAAATAAACTTGTTCACAGTAGTGAACAGGAGGCCTACCATGACGTCTTATAGCGATTCAGTTCAGGACCTAAACTGAGCCGCGTCGCATAAGCGTACCGTGACGTATTATTTTTTATGTTGCTGCCATTTTCAACCTAAACTGAATCCAGTTAACGTTGAAAATGGTAGCAGCCTAAATTGAGTCGCTAATAAGCCATTTTCAACCTAACCTATATCCAGTTTAGGTTGAAAATGGCAGCAACATTAAAAATAAGACGTCACGGTACGATTATGCGACGCGGCTCAGTTTAGGTCCTGAACTGAATCGCTATAAGACGTCACGGTAGGCCTCCTGAGCATTTTACAAATACTTGACCACTTATCATTAAATATGTCACATTTTTATGTTGACAGGGCTCAAAAGTACGAAGTCCGTCTACCCGGCGACTTCGCATGTGACAACTGTACTCTCCAGCTGCAGAGAGAGGCCGGAGAGTGGGGGAGCAACTACAGATTCTGGTCTTGCGCTGACATTGACATCGTGCCACGTAAGTTATATGGGGAATGGTGGGAGCGAGTACAGATAGGAACATCTCAACAGACTGGACTCAACCTGACCCTGGTTACAACCTGGGAGTCTTCAAGTCACGAGAGAATAGGTTACTTCTAGGTAAGCGCGCACCATCGTAGACCGCATTGTCACTTACCATCAGGTGTAAATAAAAGAAAGGTTTTTTTATTCATAAATATTATTTATGAATAAAAAAAAAGGAGACAGTTGGCGAACTGGAATACCGTATAAATTTTTTTTTTATTACACCGTGTCACGAGCAGGTCGTTCACCTGATGGTAAGCGCTACGCCTGCCCATAATCCTTACAGTGCCACCCAGAACCGCGCATTGCATAATGTTGCGCGGCACTGCACTGCGCTCGTCACCCTGAAACGTTGCCTCTAAAGTCTCATATGCCCAGTAATTTCGCTGGAAACAGTGCCTTATTGTAATTATTTATTCTGTGACAATTGAGACAAGCGCGCGATTAGTTTATGCTGTGACCCATATTAAGCTAGGTTCACATTTGTCTGACGTGTCGTGTCGTGATGCAGCAGAAAGGGTATCGGTTTCATACATTTAATGTGGTAGCGTTCACATTTCTCCGATGCAGTGTGTTGTGACGGCTTGTGTTAAATGTATGAAACCGATACCTTTCTGATGCATCACGACACGACACGTCAGATAAATGTGAACCTAGCTGTCTTTCCATTAAGGCTACTACCAATACATTCCAAGCATAACTTCAAATGTGTACCAAGGCGATCGGGATGTTAAAACAAGTTGCAAAGCTCATTAGTAGACAGGTATTCGCATTAATGCAACGAGATTTAATCTTTGTCAAATAAATCTGGGCATCTATACTAGTATATAAAGCCGAAGAGTTTGTTTGTTTGAACGCTAGGATCTCAGGAACTACTGGGCCGAATTGAACAATTATTTTTGTGTTGAATAGTCCATTTATCGAGGAAGGCTATATAACATCACGCTACGACCAATAGGAGCGGAGCATCAATGAAGAATGTGACAAAAACAGGGAAAATATATTGCTTTTAAGAGAGTTATTGCGGGAAAACTTGAATTATGCGGGTGAAACCGCGGGGCGCAGCTAGTAATAAATAAAGTCTTTCAAAGTTGGAGAAATATTATCAAATGTTATTATTAATCTTGATTAATGTATAGAGTAGATAATTCGATAGCATAAACTTTGAAATAACAGAATACCACAGATAAAAAAAATATTAAAAAATAGAACAAACGCAAACACACATTCTGCCGGACAATATAGTTTTATTTATACAGTATTAACTAACTAGTTATGCTTGTATTAATACGGTAAAAACCAGATGGCAAATGACATAATCATGAATTACAAATAGGCAATTTATACAAGGATAATGCAGATGCCTATCATTAATAAAATATTAATCAGCTATTAGTCTATATCGGTGTGTTATTTATAATCTAAAGGTCGGCTAGATGGTGTAGGTAAACATTCGTCAGCAATCTTTAAGTACAGTCGACTCTCGTTAATTCAAACCTCTCTATAATTCAAAGTTATCACGAGTTCCCTAGAAAATCTCTTCATATTTCGAACTAAATCAATACATTTTTATGCACTTGGTAATTCGTACGAAAAAATCAACGCTACGCACAAAATGAGGCGTTAATTCGAACTTATCGGAGTCAAACACTCGACGATTCGTATAGAATAAGTCACTTGATCCTGTAATAAACAAGTCCGAGTAACCCATCCAGCCGCGGAGACATTTAAGTACATTGCAGAACAAGTTCAAGCTTGTATCATCGTACACGAGCCCTTTGTTTTGGTAATGATTAGTTTGACACACACTTCCGTACAAATTGTTTTGTTTAGTTAAGTTGCAGTTACTGTTACTCATTTGTTAACTTAAAAATTTCGAACCATTTTATATTTCGAACACTCGATAATTCGTAACATTTTAAAAGTCCCTCGAGTTTCGAATTAACGAGAGTCGACTGTATTGGATTTCGTAATTTGCCTGCTAGGCGCCTTGCCTCGGTTCCATGGGCAGACTGCAAAATTAATTTTGGCAATTTGTTGATATTTGAAAATTAATTTTAATCTCGAGGGCGTTCATTTGACATTGGATAATACGCAATACACTGAAATTTTGTGTATTCATGGATTGGAGGATGTTTTTGTCATCTAGATCTAGACTGTTATCTAGATACTAACCAGTAGGCATTCCTGAAAAAGTAGGGTCGATATTGAATCTCTACTTTCAAAGTAGCGCCAAAACACAATCCGCCATGACATTGTTTTCGTGACGTCACATTTATAAGCTTTCATAAAGTTAAATACTTTATTTTTTAATCTATTACGTCCTTCTTTTAAAATTATTGATAGTTTTGGCGTTATTTCGTTGATTTCCATACTTATAAGATGAAAATTTTTATGTTTCATTAATCAGACTTTGAAACTGTTTAGCGCAAATTACGACATGATTAACTTTTTTTCCAGGCAAAGACTACCACGAGACTTGTTCCGGGCGCGGCTTCCACATCCTCGGCCGTTGTAAGTGCAACAAGATGTACACCGGCTCGCGCTGTCAGTTCGCAGACGAATGCACCGACGACAACGACTGCGGACTGAGGGGCAAATGCATCGACATTAACGCGACTGAGTCGCCGACCAAAATGTGCTACTGCCCTTACGGGTTCTACGGGAAAGGGTGTAACAAGAGTAAGTTTTTACTATTCGGGGACATAAAAAAGAAATAAAAAATAAAAAAAATTATGAGGTAACAAACCTAAAAAAAAAAATACAGTCGAATTGAGAACCTCTTTTTTTTTTGAAGTCGGTTAAAAAAGAAAATTCATTAATTAAATTGGTAAATTGAGTCGTCACGGTACAATCATGCAACGCAGATCAGTTTAGGTCTTCAATTGTATCGCTAAGTCATGGTAGGCCTGTTTTTTTGAAGTGAAACTTTTTTATTGACGTATTGTAGATGTATTTATACGTTCATTATGCCTCGACAATGCCTCGACATAGAACATTGACGGGTCGGAATGAGAGACAAACAAGAAGGAACAGTTTCACTTCTGACGTGTGTATACCACACACGCACTTTTGTATTTAGCGAATAGTGACTTAGATGATCTGACTTTTTTATTAGCTTCACCTTTATCTTGCTAAAGCGGTGGTAGCCTAGTGGGAGAACGTCCGCCTTCCAATCAAAAGGTCGTGAGTTCAAATCCCAGTGCGGGCACGTACCAATGTGTCTCTGTAAAACATATGTACGTAATTATCACTCGCTTTTCGGTGAAGGAAAACATCGTGAGGAAACCCACACACCTACCCGAGAATTATTTTGGAGGTAGATATGTTATCCACCAATCCGGACTTGGCCCCCGTGGTGGAATATGGCCTAACCCTCCTCACGAAAGTGAGGAGAGACCCGTGCCCAGCAGTGGGACGTTATGGGTTGATGATGATGATGACCTTTATCTATGTAAATTACACCAGCTTCAAGACATAGTCTGAATAATTTAAGAAATTGCATAAGTATTGAGGACCAATGGCAGTCGAATAATAAAATAAAAATAGTGCTTCTTCTACTTCCTTCTTAGTTCTTCTTTTTATCTTCTTCTTTTTCTTTTCTTCTTTTTAGTTCTACGCTTATAATATTGTTCCTAATTTAATATTATCCTTTCCAGAGGCACCTTGGAAAGACAAGAAGATAAACCTTGGCTTATACAGCAAGCGGGCGCTCTCTGACAAATTCAACTTGTACTGGAGGATACTGAAGGAAGATGCGGAGATTGAGATAGTCATGATGGTCAATGGGACTTCTTATGCTGGTAAGTTTTAGGGTTGGATTTGGCTTGCACCGAGCCCCATTTAACCGTAACCAAACAAAACCAGCAACCAAAGTTTCACTCGCGGAATTCTCACTTTCTCTGGATTTCCCGCAAGAACTTTTTATTTTCCCGGGATACAAAATAAATTGTAACACTCGGGGATAATGTAGTTTCCTATTAAATAATAAATTTTCAGAATCGGGTTAGCTGTTCCAGAGATAACCCCCTACAATTAAATAACAATAAAAATAATAATCATAATTATATTATTCGATATAATTCTAATTATATTTAATAGTATCGACATTTGTATTAATGATTACCTTCGCCTAAATAATTATTTGCAATATTCATTTTTTTTTGTACGCGGTAATTATTAAATTCGAAAATTTGAGTGTTCGTAAAAATAAATAATGCAAGCTATTCTCATGTTTAGTTCATTTTGTTTTTAGGTGTCGGCTGGCGACCTCGTGGATTGACGAAAGAATGCAAGAACTTCCCTGTGCTGGGTCCAGTGGTTGAGGAAAACAGTAAGTATTGATAAACACCACAAAATATCTTCAAAAACTGTATCAATAAAGTATAATAAAACAAAATAATTGCAAATACCGTATAACTCACAAGATCCTATGTCTAGGTCTACATGGAAAACTGGAAAACAATGAAAATAATAAGTTGCATAATTTTCCAGAAAATTCACCAAAACTAGAGCCACTTCCCGAACCAGAACCTAAAGCCGAACCTGAAACTAAACCAGAACCCAGTGCGGAACCGGAACCCACTTCTGAACCCGAACCGGAACCGAATGCCGAACCAGAACCTTCTGCAGAGCCTAAATCCGAACCCGAACCTACTGCAGAACCAAAAGCCGAACCCGAACCAACTGCGGAACCTAAAGCCGAACCCGAATCAAGTGCAGAATCCAAGTCCGAACCAGAACCTACAGCCGAACCTAAAGCCGAACCAGAACCAACGACGCAAAGTCCGATGGAGAATGATAGAAACAAGAGGGTGGCAATGCATTCTTTAGATGGATTCGATTTTAAGAACTTAGGAAATGACGTCACCGTTAAGACTAGTGTTTCGTATAAAGTCTCTAGTTCTAAAGGTAAGCTTTCCTTTTATCTTTTGAATGACTTGTTTAGATAATATATACTCGAGGAATTAACTTTAGGTGCTTTATGTTGGATGCCGCATCAAATTTTGATCGGCATATTAACCTATATATGAAAAATCTGTCATTTAAGGCACCATAGACTGTTAAAGGATAACATAAGCCAACCCTAGACAAGGATATATCTCCCCTTGGATTCAACTCATAATTCTAGTGTGAATTTAGAAGAATTACTTAAGTAAAAAAAATTAAATGCTCTGATTCCTGGAATAGTCTTTAAAAGTTGGACTGAATTTTTTTTTTTATTTTTACTTTTTTTTTTCATTATAAAACTAAACTAAATGTATTATAACTTTTACAGGACGCCCAAAACGAGCAGCGCAAGAATCGCCAAGTAAGTATGCTGAAAATCTAACTAAAACTGGTCCAGCACATAAAATATTAACACGAGACCTAAACAGCCACACTTGCACATTGAAAGCACAGAAACATTAAAAAAACAAAACAAAAAACTAACATTTAGATGTACAAAACACTACTAATGTAAATATAATGCCGCATGGTTGTTTTACAGATGTCGTCACATCGACTATATCCCAAGATCCCACTCCTGGACCTACTACAAATCTAGAAAGCTCTAAATCCAAACCAAAGTATTCGCTAAAGTATAAGCAAAGTTCCCAATTTAGAGTAACCACTACCCCCGAACCTATTAGTGAACCTAATACTGAAATGTACCCGACAACTGAACTTTCGACTGAACCGGAACCAACTTCTGAACCCACGGCTGAACCTACCGCCGAACCCAAATTCGAACCCGAACCCGAACCAACTTCAGAGCCTAAATTCGAACCCGAATCTACTGCAGAACCTAAATCCGAACCCGAACCTACTGCTGAACGTAAATCCGAACCCGAACCTACTGCCGAACCTAAACCTGAACCCGAACCTACTGTAGAACCTAACGCCGAATCAGAGCCTACCGCTGAGCCTAAAGCCGAGCCCGAACCCCATCCCGAACCCAAATCTGAACCAGAACCGAGTTCCGAAGCTACAACCAAATCCAAATCCTCTCGCGAACCTAAAGCAGAACCTACTGTTGAGCCCGAATCCCACCCTGAGCCAAAATCCGAACCAGAACCCAAGTCAGAACCTGAACCCGAACCTAAATCTGAACCAGAATCTAACCCCGAACCTAGTTCCGAACCCGAACCTAAATCCGAACCGGAACCTACATCCGAACCGGAACCTAAATCCGAACCGGAATCTAAACCCGAACCTGAACCTAAATCCGAACCGGAACCTAGTTCAGAACCTTCCCCCGAACCCCCTGCTGAAACGAACGAGAGTTTGCTAGTGAAGGGACTTAAAGAAGATGAAGGTAACGCACTACGCTTTGCACAAGTAAATACGTTCAGTGGTAAACTTTCAATTTAAGTAAATAAAATAAAACTCCATATTCTAGTCATTACTAATACCAATAACATCTCTATATGTTATCTCTATATGTTTATGTTAAAATAAGCGATAGAAACTTTGTATGCATTTTAAAATAAGGTCCCATCTTTTCTTTTCAAGTGTCACTTACCCCGTCTTGTCTAACCTAGACTGCTGTCTGGAAGACATTGCTGTCTAGTAATAAGGCCTTTTATGTCTTTAGTTTATCTATTATTTTGCTATATGTCTTGGAGTCCTTTAAAGAGTTACCTAGTATATTTTAGACTTTAAATAAGCCTAATTATTTACATGAAAATTAAATAATTTTCTTGAAGATAAAGTATTCGCATTATTGTAATGACCGCGTCTTACTGCCTTTACTGGTGAATAGGTCGTAATGGTATTAAGATATGGATTGTTAAAAACCTTGCTTTTGTCTCACAAGTCGTTCGAAATTGTTGTGTCTAGTTCATCATCATCATCTTCAACTCACATGAACCTCACTTTCGTAAGGAGTGTTAGTCCATAATCCACCCGGGAGCTCGATCCGGTCCGATATTATACCTCTGAAATCATTCTCAGGCATGTGGTATGTGGTTCCTCACGATGTTCTCCTTCATTATAATTAACCCTTAACTAATTATAGTTTATCACTGAACGTATTTCAAATTATATTATTCTATTTCAAGTATCTGTACAGCAAAATAAAGCACTTTATTGTGATTTAATACCCGATATTAATGTTTATTAAAATACTCAATAGTTTTGCTTGATCACGTTAGCTAAAATTTTACTATGACGGTGATCGAGTGCAGCTTCTAACTTATATAAAGGTCTATTATAAGTATTTACTTAACATTTATATAACAATTTATTAACTACAAGGTATTAATTTAACTATTTTATACTGTGGTTACTTACTTATTTGTTAGTTAAAATGATAAAAACTTTAGCCAAGATTGTAAATTTGTTAATTGTCTACCACGGGGGCAATCGTATGATTTCTCATAAAAGAACTAGAGGTCAATATGTATTAATAATTACGGATAATCTATTTTTGCATTTATATCCAACATTTGGTCCCTCTATCTTACTATCCTTCTTCTTCTTTCTTTATTTCTCCCTTCCATCTTATCTATCTTTTTATATTTCTTTCTCAATTTTTTACTCTATCGTAGGTTGTCTTTCCATGCTTTATTATTTCAATTTCTGCTTCGCCTTGCTTGCTACTGCTTAAAGCTTATGTCTTGCTTCTATCTGTCATCTAGAATCAAGTTTTTAGGTGAAAATACTGTATTCTTATGAATTTCAGTATTTTGATCTAAGATGCTATTATCTTCCCTATCCTACGCCCTTTTTCCTTTTACACTTGGATTTTTTTAACTAATTCCCTTGTTTTTTGTAATCTTCTTGTTACCGCTGTTTACCTTTTTTACCATTATTACTTCTTTGTTACTACTTTTACCCTATTGTTATGACTTTTACTTTCTTGTTTCCGCTGTTTATCTTTTTTAACCAGTATTACATCTTTGATACCACTTTTACCCAATTGTAACGAGTTTTAGTTTCTTTTAGGACTTTTACCTCCACGTTTTCACTTTACTTTCTAGCTATAATTTTTATTTGGATTACTTACTGTGATGGTGCTTCTGAATTTATATCTTTGTGTCTTCTTGGAATCGGTTCTTGGGCAAATCATTTCTAATTTCGATATTGGGAATACTTTAACAAGTTCTATTAATTATTCTTTTTAAGGTTTGGACAATGTTTACCCTAGCAGCCTTAAAATTCATGACTATTACTGGCTGTTTAAAAAATTACGAGCCCCTTTTCTATAACACCTAGCGGTCAGGACTTCTAGAGTTTTATTAATACTTATTTGCCAAATTCTAATCAAATTACTTCAAATTTAAGGTTATTTCCCCGCGCACGAATACGCCCCCAAGTTCGATTTCAACCCCATGGACTGTACGGACATTGTTATTGGAACTGCTAAGGGGAACTACCATCGAGTCCTCGACTACTACACTAGAGATAGGTAAGGGAGATTGAAACATGTATTAAGGTTGTTATTTCAGGTGTCTTACACCACTTCTCTCAAGAGATGGCGCCACTTATGCAATTTTCTGGTTTTATTCATTTATTAATTCATCTTTGCATTTTTTTTAATTTGACTGGGTGACGAGACGAGCAAGTCATTCATCTGATGGTAAGCGCTACGCATGACCATAACAGTCACAGTTCCACCCAGAACTTTGCGTTGCATAATCCTGCGCGACACTGCACTGCGCTCGTCGCTCTGAGACATCGGCTCTAAAGTCTCATACGCCCAGTAACTACGCTGGAAACAGAGCCCTTCAAACCGGAACACAGTAATGTTTGCACACTACTGCTTGGCAAAGGTGTGGCACTTCCCCAGGCGGTCTCTTGCAGAAGAGGCCTACCACTACACTAGATTTGCATTTGGGCACATGGTAATTGATTTAGCAACACTTGGAGGGATAACGCACTACACTGTGCTCGTCACCCTGAGACATCGGTTCTAACATCTCATATGCCCAGTGATTTAGCTGGAAACAATGCCTTTCAAATCGGAACACAGTGATCTTAGTTCATCGTCCGTTATTATAATAAGCTAGTGTTTGACCAGTTTAGAACACAGAATATACGATTTCCAGGTCGACACCACGCGTGGACACCTTCTGGGGTGGGCACGACGATATTACGGCTGCTTCCGGGTTCGAAGACAACGGCGTCACCACCATCATGTTTAGGAAGAAAATCCAGGTAAAATTCCAGGCCTTTTTAACCGATTTCGAAAAAACAAGAAGTTCTCAATTGGGTTCTATTTGTAATATTTGTTACCTCACTGATTTAAAAACCGGTATGGGGTACTTTTTCCAATAAGGGACTACAAAGGAGCTACTGGATATCTCCGCCTTATGAGATCCAATTTCAATGGTTTTTTTTTATTTGAAAGCGGTGGTAGCCTAGTGGGAGAACTTCCATTTTCCAAGGCGAAGGTCGTGAGTTCAAATCCCAGTGCGGGCACGTGCCAATGTGTTTCTGTAAAGTATATGTACGTAATTATCACTCGCTTTTCGGTGAAGGAAAACATCGTGAGGAAACCCACATACCTACCCGAGAATTATTTCGGAGGTAGGTATTTTATCCACCAATCCTGACCGGGCCCCCGTGTTGGATTATGGCCTAACCCTCCTCATGAAAGTGAGGGGAGACCCGTGCTCAGCAGTGGGACGATATGGATTGATGATCATGATGATAATGACTAAAAATATATGATTATTGAATGTCTTTTCTTTCAGGCTAAAGAACCAACGGACCACTCCCTGGTGGACGACCTGATGCACGTGATCTGGGCGCGTGGGCAGGAGGCGGCGCAGGAGGCGCAGGCGGCGCCCCCGGGGCTCCAGCGCGGGCCCGCCGCCGCCGGGGACTTCTACCGCCAGGACGAGCTGAAGTACCACGGCCACGGCTCCCAGCGCGGCGTCGCCACCATCAACTTCTTCGGTGAGCTCTCCTGCCAGCGCCCCCCGGGGACCCCCACGCTGCCGCCAGATATTCATCCTCCAAGCTGTAGCGTTACTCTGTTCCGGTTTGAAGGGCCCTGTTTCTAGCGAAATTACTGGCCATATGTCTCACATGAAACCCACATACCTCCCCGAGAATTATTTTAGAAGTAGAAATGTTATCCACCAATCCGGACCGGCCTCCCGTGGTGAATCATGACCTAACCCTCTTCACGAAAAAAAAGGGAGACCTGTCCGTAGGAGTGGGTTGATATGGGGTGATGATGATGAAGAATCTCTTTTACAGAAGAAACCAAGTCTCCCGTATCTGGTGGCATCAGCCCCCTAACGGACAAATGCGGCGCGCAGTTCAAGCTGCCCACGAACTGCGATCCTGAAGCAACGGATTCGAACTCCACCTGCGACTACTACGCCTCCTGGGAGTACCTGGGGCTGAAGAGGGGCAAGGATTCCGTCAGGTTCACCATCAGGACTAAGCAGAGCAAGCACTGGACTGGGATCGGGTTTAGCGATGATAAGAAGATGGTAAGTAAGAAAGAAAAATAAAATGATAAGAAAGCTTTGTAGGTATATAATAATTTATGTTTTGTGGCGATAATTGCTCAGTTGGTTTTGTCTTCGAATGTGAGACTCGACCTTTTTACTATTTTGAAAATATGTACTTGAAATATTTAACATTAAACACTGACTAAATGCTAGCTTATACAAATTGAATTAAACGGAAAAATGTTTTATTCTGTTACTTGCCTAATATCTGTATTTTCTGGAAAAATCATATTAGCAAATCATCATATTCACAAATGATCATATACGCAAATAATCATAAAATATCATCAACCCCCTGTGTTCCAGTCCCAGACGGACGCTATAATCGGGTGGGTGGACCCTCGCTCGGGGCGGCCCTTCCTCATGGACACGTGGCTGGCGGGGTACTCCGCCCCGCGGGTGGACGCGCGCCAGGACCTGCGCCAGCAGGCGGGGAGCCAGGCCGACGGGGTCACCGCGCTCAGCTTCGTCAGGCAGCGGGACACCGGGGATCAGAAGGTACGCTGCTAGGCGACAAGTAATCACAGGTATAGCTGTCCGCAGTGGGGGGAAGGGGGGGTTTACACAATGAAAAAAAAATAGATATAATCTTCCGTTCACAGTACGACCATGGACCATCTCATGGACTGTCTTCTGTCTCACTCACTTTTCATATTAAAACATAAAAACATATAAAAAATTTTTCAATATGATTTTTTTGAAATTTTCTTTTCTACCAACCATGTCCTGACAATAACGAACACTTAAAAGAAAGATTTATCCAATTTGGTGCAGTCGTTTGAAAGTTATGCGCGAAGAAACGTTTTTGTAATTTTATTTTATTTCATAGTTATATTTTTAAGATTAAACACCGTATCAATAATATTCCAGGATCTAGGCTTCACGGACACGCAGTGCCTGTACATGATGTTCATAACCCAGGGGGGGAACTTCGAACCCGTCAACAAACGTACCAGCAAGCACCTCCAGACCCCCCTCGTCAGCCAGGAGAGGGTCTGCATCCGCGCCTGCGGACCTGGTGAGTTTCACATCTAATCTCATCTTACTAATTGATTCTATACTAATATAATTAGGGATGTTACTGAGGTAGTTCAATTGGAACCGAAGTCGGAGTCGGAGTTTTTAAATTTGGCTTGTCGGAACCGGAGTCGTATTCGGAGTTTTTAAATTTGGTTGGTCGGAACCGAAGTCGGAGTCGAAGTTTTTAAATTTGGCTTGTCGGAACCGAAGTCACAGTCGGAGTTTTTAAATTTGGCTTGTCGGAACCGGAGTTGGAGTCGGAGTTTTCAAAATTTGGCTTGTCGGAACCGAAGTCGTAGTCGGAGTTTTTAAATTTGGCTTGTCGGAACCGAAGTCACAGTCGGAGTTTTTAAATTTGGTTTGTCGGAACCGGAGTCGCAGTCGGAGTTTTTAAATTTGGTTTGTCAGAACCGGAGTCGGAGTCGGAGGTGCTGATAGAAGAGAGATGTGTTAAGGGCAGGCCTCATAAAATAAAATATTGCAAACATTATTCAAACAGTCTGTTTAATTTCAATTAAACAATAATAAACTTACTTGACATGAGTAAAAAATATTCATGTTTTCAATAAAAGTTAGCAAACTAAATCAATACGCACGTTGTTTTTTGTTGAAATATTGTAAAAACATATCGGTCTAAAAATAGGTTGGTACCTTCTGACGGCCAACTCTACCACCGCGCGCGTTCATCAAATCAAATAGCGCACGCTTCCCCGGATTCCTGTTACACACATCCGTCCCTTTTCACGAAAACACTCCCACAGATCGCAGGAAAGCAAGTGGAAAGATGTTATAAATCAAAAATAGTTTATTACCAAAAATATTTCCAAAACCAAAACAGATCTAGAATCTAGATGATATCTCCACAGAACCGACCGACGAAGAGCTGACAATAGAACCAGTGGTCCCAGGCCTATCCTCCTACAACATGCTCATCCGCATCACGGGGCTGGCAGACAGCTTCAAACCCCCTGCTGCCGGCAGTAAGGAGTACGAGGAGCTGAGCCAGCAGGTGGTGGACAGCATCGCCGGACAGATCGGGAAGAACAAGGGGTACCACGGTCTACTGGTCAATGGGTTCAGTCAGTGAGTAACTTCAGTAAGATACATGGTGGCTTGTTTTCATAAGATGGACAGCTGTTCTTCTGACAGTTGGCTGGTCGCATCTCTAGAAGAACTGGCAACTGGGGTAGACGAGTTCTAGAGTGGAGACGGCGTTTAGGCAGACGTAGTGTAGGACGACTTGCGGGACACGGCTGGCGGAGACTGGAGGAGGAGGGGAAAGATCAGGCTCAGTGACGTTCACGAGCAGTGAACGAATATACGCTTTTGATGATGATGATGATGATGATGAGACAGCTAGGACTTCCTATATTCAAGCAAACAGAACAGGAAATACCATTTCTTCACCCCGCTAATCAATGCCTCTAATTTTTACTAATCATTTTCAGGAACGAAACCAAAGCTATCCTCGCGGAGCTGACTCTCAAATCTATAGACTCTAACACCATAGAGGGGTCCAGCGGAAGATCTCTAGACTCTACCTCTAACGTGACCAAGGATGACGATATGGAGCGATGGCACAGGGTGGTGAGAGACACTCTCGCTCTAGGGAGGGTAGGGAACTTGAACGTGGACCCCGAATTCTTAGTGTTCGAGCCTCAAAGTAGTGAGTACATTCAGTTCTAACTTTTTCCTTTCTGGAGGTCTCTAGACTCGCTAATGTTACCGAAGATGACAAGTATCTAGACTGTAACGTTACCAAGGATGACGATATAGAGCGTTGGCACAGAGTGGGTGGGGTATAATTATTAAAAGTTAGTGACTACGGTACTATTGTTTTTTTTGTTTTTTTTTTTTATTTTTTTTTATGTATGTATTTTCCAGTAGTGTTAGAGCGACCGGCGCCGGCGCCCGAGGCGAGCGGCGCGTGGGGTGCGGCGGAGTCGCGGCTGTACGTGGTTGTCGGCTGCGTGGCCGCGCTCGTGCTCGTGGCGCTGCTGCAGGCCGCCTGCACGCTGCGCCGCGCGCGCCCCGCGCACAAGGTAATGTGGACCTTACTGCCATAGTGTTGCGGCTCTACTGCACTGGCGGCCGACTGTGTGTGGGTGCCTGCACGTAGTGGTGGGCTGCGTGGCCGCACTCGTGCTCGTTCAAGATCCCCACAGAACCAACCAACCTCAAGGTCTCTCCCCACAGAACCAACCAACCTCAAGGTCTCTCCCCACAGAACCAACCAACCTCAAGGTCTCTCCCCACAGAACCAACCAACCTCAAGGTCTCTCCCCACAGAACCAACCAACCTCAAGGTCTCTCCCCACAGAACCAACCAACCTCAAGGTCTCTCCCCACAGAACCAACCAACCTCAAGGTCTCTCCCCACAGAACCAACCAACCTCAAGGTCTCTCCCCACAGAACCAACCAACCTCAAGGTCTCTCCCCACAGAACCAACCAACCTCAAGGTCTCTCCCCACAGAACCAACCAACCTCAAGGTCTCTCCCCACAGAACCAACCAACCACAAGGTCTCTCCCCACAGAACCAACCAACCTCAAGGTCTCTCCCCACAGAACCAACCAACCTCAAGGTCTCTTCCCACAGAACCAACCAACCTCAAGGTCTCTCCCCACAGAACCAACCAACCTCAAGGTCTCTCCCCACAGAACCAACCAACCTCAATGTCTCTCCCCACAGAACCAACCAACCCCAAGCTCTCTCCCCACAGAACCAACCAACCTCAAGGTCTCTCCCCACAGAACCAACCAACCTCAAGGTCTCTCCCCACAGAACCAACCAACCCCAAGCTCTCTCCCCACAGAACCAACCAACCTCAAGGTCTCTCCCCACAGAACCAACCAACCTCAAGGTCTCTCCCCACAGAACCAACCAACCTCAAGGTCTCTCCCCGCAGAACCAACCAACCCCAAGCCCTCTCCCCACAGAACCAACTAACCCGAAGTTCTCTCCCCAGGAGCAACTGATCCCCGCGGCGGCCTACGCGTGGAACAAGGACTACTCGGCGAACACGAACTACGCGTTCGAGCCCTTCGAGAACGACGAGAAGTACAACGGCACCGCCTCCACCGCCCCCCTCCGCCACCGCCCCCTCTCCGCGCCGCTCAGGTACCTACCGTAAGACGCCTTCTGTCTACATGCACTCCTAGTATGAGTATTTATGTATTACCTATGATGCACCCTTTAATTTCAGTCTACATAATAAAAAAATTTAATTAGGTGCTGGAACACAGAGTAGAAGTAAAACTAAATTATCAAAAAAAAAAAACATAAAAAATATTAAAAAAAATATACGAAACGTAACTATCTCTCTCTCTTTCTATTTTTTCTAACTTATATCTCAATCAATAATGATCACAATTTGCCAAACAAAGCCAAGCGTGCTTAAAGAAGTTTGACTTCAAAAAAATTAATTAAAAATATGAACAGGAACAACGTCTGTAATCTTCAATTTCTATTGGACCACTGGACTACTGTAAAACGAAAGAAATATTGCCATTTCTGTATCAAAATATGTCAGGTTTTCAATTAAAAAATAAGAAATAATTGTTCCAACATGTTCCTTATACATGGTGTTTAAGAATTATTATCTCAAAAACATGTTACTGCAAAGACAATCACTACTTCCACTGCCACCGACACCGTCCGCAGTCCTGATGCCCTTTTACAAGTCAAATCTGTTATTCTTCACCATACCTCTAATCTACATTAAAAAATAATTAATCAACCTTAATTTTACGTTACCAGGCCAACAGACCCGCCGCCACCGCGACCAACGAGCGCAATCTCCACAAACAGTCACAAAACGTCTTCCAACGGCCACAAGATGGCCGCGAACGGATCCAAGATGGCCGCCAATGGACACAAGATGGCCGCCAACGGACACAAGATGGCCGCCGCGCCGCAGAACGGGACCGGCACGACGGGGCGGATGACGCCGAAGCACGCCAATAGTGCGGCGCAGTACTACCATGAGACGAGGTCGTTGCAGCGGCCGCGAGGCCCTCAGCAACATCAACAATATGGGTGAGTTTTCTTACCCGACTGCACCTGAAGAAGGGTTATGTTTTTGGTGTGAATGTTTGTATGTATGACATATGTGTGTATAAATTTCTTTGGCACGCTTTCTAGCTCCAACGGCTTGATGGATTTTAGTTTGAGAGGTGTCGTTAGATTCATCTTAATTGTGAGACTGACACTGGCTTTAACAAAATTATAAAAAAATAAAATGGCGGATTTGTGGTGGCAAATTGTATGTCACAAAAAATATTCTTCAAAACGTATCGAGTTTGGTATCACAATAAAGGGTTTTAAAAAAGGTTTACAAAAATATGTAATATGTAAAAATACACAACTTATACGTTTAAATGTAATTTGGGGTGAGAAATGCTAAAAAAGTAGAAAATAAAAAAAAAAATTAAACAAAACTCGACCGCAAACAAAATTGAATCGTGAAATACTGTCGAAGGCATTATTTATCATTTTATTTCAAATGCTTCTTCTGTAAGAGTCCACCTCGAAAAGTACCACACCCTCGTCAAATATTCATCTACCAACTTAGCAAGCAGTAGTGTGCAAACATTACTGTGTTCCGGTTTGAACACTGTTTCCAGCAAAATTACTGGACATAATTATGAGACTTTAGAACCGATGTCTCAAGGTGACGAACGCAGTACCACGCAACATTGTGCAATGCAAAGTTCTGGATGGCACTGTAACTATTCTGGGCAGGCGTAGCGCTTACCTTCAAGTGAACGACTTGCTTCTCTCGTTGCTCAGCCAAATCAAAAATAAAAAAAAAATTATAAAAACAGAAAGAAAAAACATAAAATCAAATGAATGTTAGTCTAAAGTTTATGCAAATTTAATATTTTATATCTTAATTATTATATTAAGGAAGAAAATCATTCAAGTAAAGTAGGTATCTATTTATAGCGGTCAAATTAAGAACGTCATTGGGTGTTGACACAACTAGCTAAACATAATTTATTAAAGTAAACAGTAGACATTGGACATATTATGTAGTTAAGTTAACACTGTTCAAGGTTTCGAAGTAGCCAAACAATTCCTGAATAATTCATTGTCTCGGTTGGGTTAGCAAGAGTAATTCAGAAAAGTCAGTTATGAACCTTATACTTCTAAATTTAAGACACAGTTACGTTACAATGGTAAATACGTCTTTTCTAATACTAAGGAAGAAAACGAGGTGATCTCACAAGGGATGAAAATGTATTCCTACAGATATATATGTTGAGTTTCGAATAAGGCTTCAAGCGACCGTGTGGCCTAATGGATAAGGCGTCGGACTTCGGATCCGAAGATTGCAGGTTCGAGTCCTGTCACGGTCGAAATATCTTTTTGGGGTTTGTTTTCTTTTTTTTTTTCTCGTTTTTACTTAAATTTAGTTGTTGATTTATTCTAGAATATCTGTAGATAATTTTTTTTTTTTATATATTAATTGAATATAGTAGTTCTAAAAATATTAGTAAATTCGTGTGAAATATTCTGATAGTGTTACTATTTCTATGAAATAATATATATTTTTGACCACTGTAACTGTTATCAACCGGAACTAAGTAAAATAGCCAAGTTTTGCTGATATGAAATGGATATTCATAGCATATTGTGTACAAATGGAATTTCAGTGTAGGCATTATCAACAATTTGAACATCATATCAGAAGATAATGAATAATTATATGATCAGAACTCCCATATAACCCCTAACCCTCGGTCTACCCCTCCCTTACCCCCCTCCTGAATTTTAGGAAAATATATTAGAACAAAAAAATTTTTTTTTTTAAATTTCGATCCTATACTTAAATCCTGACCTTAACTAGGATTCCCTGGCAATCAGGTACTACGAGGACCATGGCTCCACAAACAACCCAGAGCAAACCCCCGTGATTCACACAAATCATTTCCCTGCACGGGAGTCGAAACCGCAACCTCAGGAAGCTGTCATATTTATAAAAATTCTGACCCCTAACTAGAACTCCCTGTATCTAGGGAATAATGATCTACTAAGAGAACCATGGTCCTACAAACACCCGGACTCAGAGCAAATATTATGTTCGACTTTGCTGGAAACGCCGGTCATTTATAGTTATTTAATTTAAATTTGAGAGCCGTGCTTACGTTTGAATCTCTGACAGAATAGAAAGAGGAAGACAACACATTTACTGAACCGGTTTTTATGGCACTTGCGAATCTCCACGCAACGCGTGTGTTTACTAGCACTGGTGTTGCGTTGTTACTAAACTCAATCAGCAGTGCGGGCACACACATATGACGTGATAAAGTTGCCAATACAGCATTGCGGATTCGCAGGCGTGTTTTCTTTTGCCGTAGCGTTATAAAAAAACACAAACGCGTGTAATTTCAGCGTGTGTTTAGTTTGTAATATTAATGTCCCTCGCCAGGTACTCGACGTCGGCCCGCCCCGAGCGCGCGGCCTACTCCCTCCCCCGCGGCGCGCGCCCCGACCCGCCCGGGAGCCACAACCCTGACTTCTACTTCATGCCGTCGCAGAGGAAATACGAAGGTGAAGTGGTCAGGGTCTATGTGGACAGCAGGAGGAGTAGGGATGAGTGACGAGTAAATTAGACGATAGGGGACGAGTGAAATGGATGACGAGTAAAATAGGTGACGAGAAAAATAGGGAACGAGTTATATAGGGTAAGAAACGAAAAGAGACGAGTAAAATGGGTGACCAGTAATATAGGAAACGATAAGAAACGAGTACCATATCTTAGAGAAGTTTGGTGCAGAGTGGTGCGTTTAATCCACATGTCAGAGATGACCTTTATTAGTAAATAATATGACTAAGACGAAGGAGACAATGTAGAAGACGAGTAAAACAAGAGAAGATAGGAGACGAGTTAAATAGGGATCGAGTAGAAGTAACGTGGCAGACAGGTGACAGGTGTCAGCTGTAAGCAGGCAAGGTGAGCAAATCCTCGATGCAATCGAGATTCTAGATTGATTTATTAGTTGTGTATGTGAGGTAATGATATAAGAAAGGGAGGACTGTGTTTGTATGTAAGATACAGGGCCGTATTTAGTTTTATCCGGACGGTGAGTACTGAAGTCGATCGTCCGTAGCTACCGCTACTAAAACTGCGGACGCGTTCAGTGCGTTGCTAAATGCACGCGCGGGTTTCATAGCGATAGCTATGGCGACCGGCGTCAGGAGGCGTACCATGACATCTTATGGCGATTCAATTGAAGACCTAAACTGGATCCAGTTTAGGTTGAAAATGGCTTATTAGCGACTCAATTTATGTTGCTGCCATTTTCAACCTAAACTGGATCCACTTTAGGTTGAAAATGGCAGCAGCATAAAAAATAAGACGTCACGGTACGATTATGCGACGCGGTTCAGTTTAGGTCTTCAATTGAATCGCTATAAGAAGTCATGGTATGCCTCTAGTACGTCAGAATAAAACTAAATACGGTCTAAGGTTAGATTAGTCTTTAAAACTCGTTGGTTATTGTAGAATGTACAAAAAAAAAAACAATTAAATTCGAAGGTTTAGAGCTTTAAATATAATCATACATTATATCTATTACAAGTACCTATTTTCTATGTAAGCAAATCTAGGTAAGTTTAACCTAGTTTATCTAAGAAGTGGTATATTGTCACAGAAGAAACGGAACAGTAAGATATTTTCATACAAAGCTTCTTCGTCGTGTCGGTGGTTCAAAACGTATGGTAAATTTGAAATATTTCTAGCCCAATGTTCCAGAATAGCCACTTTAGCAGGAGAAGTTTCATACAAATTATTAAGCGTGCAGATGTAAGGGCACTGCGGGCATGACAGCAATTCTGTTTTATTTTACAATCACATTGGCATAAATTGAAGCAGTAAATTTAGCCACATTTGATCAGCAGAGAGTTCGGAGCACATTCTTGTCTAGCCACGGTTACGGATCTGCACACACCGTAGTGTTTTCCCGCACTCGTGGCAAGTTATAAAAGACACAACAGTTGTGTTTTCAGCAGTGAACGTGTTAGAGACTTTTACGGGTGCCACGTTAGATAATTGCCAGAGGAAGGACTTAGAGCACTGAATCTGATTATTTGCATGCCACATTCAAGCCGCATTAGGACCGTTGTATGAAGATAGCTTTCTACTTCTACTGGGACATTGCGAGGCATATAATATAAAGCTATTTATATATTTGAAACGTGCCAGTATATACATTATTTATGTAGATTTATTATTATTAGTTATAATTGTAATTGCATGAATTTATATTGTATTTAGTTTAGCTATGTTAAAAGTTATTTGGAATAGACATTTTGGGGGTTTGCTTATTTAATTTTAATATATTTTAAAATTTAGTGTTAAGTATTTAAAATTGCAGTCATTTTGGTATTTTTATGAATAAGAGGAGAGAAAATAAACTTCTAAAGAAATCCCATTTTTTTTTATATTTATTCAATGTACCTACCTAAAAAGGTAATTGGGATTTAATTCAAGTTGTAATTTGAGAATAAATATTATACTAAAAATAGGTACATTTCCGCGTTTTTAAGAACTAAAAGTATTATCAAATTAAAAATGTTTCTTAAAGTTAACACTGACTGCTGAACCGATTTTCTTGTCTAGCCACGGTTACGGATCTGCACACACCGTTGTGTTTTCCCGCACTCGCGGCTAGTTATAAAAACACAACAGTTGTGTTTTCAGCAGTGAACGTGTTAAGCACGTCCTTTTATTTCTGCGCAGTATAAATATTTAGTGCGCAGAACTAAGACACGTTTGTAATTGTAAAGCCGCAATTTTCAGGAAAAAGTGTCTGCATCTTAGCCTTTTTATTTAGTTAATTAATTGGTAACTTATTGTAACTCTCACCTCACCTCCTCACGAAAGTGAGGGAAGACCCGTGCCCAGCAGTGGGACGTTATGGGTTGTTGATGATTGTAACTCTGGGATGCTCATAGTTGCCTGAAATGCTTTATATATAACACTAAAATTACGAAATTTTGCACGCATGTATGTACCTATTGTAGGTAACTGTAGTCACGTAATTGGCTTTATGGTTTCTTTGTCACGCACCCCGGTAGGCCATTCGGAACTTTTCGATAAGCTGTAATGGGACGCCTCTTCTGCAAAAGACCGCCTGGGGAAGTACCACATCTTTGCCAGATATTCATGCGCCAAGCAGTAGTGTGCCGTACTGTGTTCCGGTTTGAAGGGCACTGTTTCCAGCGAAATGACTGAGCATAAAATATGAGACTTTAGAACAGATGTTTCAGGGTGACGAGCGCAGTGCAGTGCGGCGCAAGATTATGCTTTGAAAAATTCTGGGTGACAATGTAACTGTTATGAGCAGGCGTAGCGCTTACTATCAGGTGAACGACTTGCATGTCGTCGCTGAGTCAAGTCTCTTAAGTCTCATATGCCCAGTAATTTTGCTAAAAAAAATATCTAATATCTTGAAAATTAAGTTTTCGATACGAATCGAATGTGAATCGATTTGGCTCCTTATCGATTAGTTCTGAATCGCCTAGTTTAAGTACTTTAAGAGTCCTCACCATAGATGCAAAGTAAATAGATGACGCAAGTTGTGTCTACGCAATGCGCACTGCGCATGTCCAATTTGTTGCACCCTGGACTTATTTATTTCTGTGTCCATTAAAAATGTCTAGTAAGTACATACTTTTAAAATGCTTAAATAAAAAATAATACTTAAACACGTTCACTGTTGAAAACACACACGTCTGTGTTGTTTTTATAATGTTACAGAAGCGAAAACACGCCTGGCAATTTTATCACACCAGCTGTGTGCGCCCGCACTGCTGATTGAGTTTAGTTACGACACAACGCCAGTAACAAGTAAACACACCCGTTGTGTGCCGCTTTGCAAAAGAGCCAAAATAAGTAAAACGGTTCATCAGTGAACGTGTTAATATAAAATTATTTTCTACTAAAGTTTTATCAAGAAATTGGACATTTTTATTTTCTCAAAGAACATTATTATTATTTATTAACTTAATAAAATGTAACAAATATTATTTGGGAACCGTACACGGGGCCAAGCAATTGACGGCTTTATAAACGTAACTTAAAATTAAGCTCATCACTTAACTTAAAGAGGCGTTTATAAGTAAAGCAACTAATATTTAAGTTAATAGCTTAATAATAATTAATTTAAAATAAATATTTTTTTAATTAGTGAAGCTTTTATTTTCCCTGCCCTTCCGCTTTATTCTGCTTTGGTGAAATGAAACTTAGGTGATCATAATTTTAGAGTATTTATTTGCTTTATTAATTATTTTTTTATTAATTATTATAATATAAATAACATAATTTATGTAGTTATTGAGCATGGCTATTTCACTACAAAGTAATCACTTAGGCAATTTCTAATGGGATGTTATTATTGCAATTAATAAGGGCGAGCGCGGCGCTTACCATCAGGAGAACGTCCTGTCCAACTCATCGAAAAATGTCTCATATATTTTGTCTCATTTTTGAGTATTGTAAATGGTTATTTTTTGAATGGGACATTTTTAAAACCATTTCTAATTATTAAAATTATCACTATAGTTATAGTTTCTATAGTTTTATATTGAAATTTAACTTTTATTTAAAAATGATTTCTAGTTCACCAGTAGTCGTGTATTAATTTTTAGTTTAGTATTTTTGATACTAGCTGAAATATATATTTTTTTTATTTATGTTTTGTTATTTTCATTGCAGATTTTTGATGGAGTTTTGGAACGGACCGATTTAATTTAGTTACCCAACATGTCTATTGTTGTTTCACCGAACAAACGTACCTCTAAGTTAACAGTTTATTATTATATTTTATTTTCATAACAGTTCTAGTCTCATGTCACAGTTTTAAAATAAGTTATTTTTCACCTCCTTAATAATTAATTGTATTTTTGTAGATGGCAACTTGCATGTGGCAATATTATTTATAAGGAATATATCGGACGCTCAAAAGTGTTGCCCGTGTAAGGTGCAGGTAATATAAACTTCATGTAGATTAAAAAGAAATGTACATAATTATTAAGAAATATAATTTAGAAATAATAAACATGTGGAGATTTAATTAAGTACTTTTGTTAAGATTTTATTGTATTTTATAAATTTTATTTTTTCAAGAGTTGCGTAAAAATGCAGAAATTCGTAGTTTCCATGTATTTAACGAAACAGTATGTCGATTCAAAAAAAAATACCTAAGATAATTAATTCAATTTAAATAAAAATATTCTTTATTGTCTTAGGGTGACAATTGCAATGCCGCTAAAGGCTTACCAATGCAAGGACGCTTACCATCAGGCGAACGATCTGCTCTTCTCGTGTTTCGTAAATATAGAATCAATAAAACCCACACAAAATATAATATATAAATTTATTTCAATAGTATAATTATTGCGAACAAAAAATACTTTAGTATAATATAAAATATTATCTGTGACAGTTGTAAATATTAATTATTAAAATAATCTATAATTAGTTTAGTACTTATTAATATAATATATTAAAAATGATATATCTTCCCCTCCCTACGTTATATTAAAGGCACATACATAAAAATCAACCACCCAACCCACAACACCACAACCCACGTACCTACCCGAGAATTATTTCGGAGGTAGGTAGGTGATCCACCAATCCGGACTGGGCCCCCGTGGTGGATAATGGCCTAACCCTCCTCACGAAAGTGAGGAGAGACCCGTGCCCAGCAGTGGGACTTTATGGGTTGATGATGACATAAAAATCTATCATAATTTTTTTAGTATTTATTTTAGTATTTTTTTTTATAGTCTCGGAGTACAACAGTAAATTACTTATCTAAATAAAATGTAAGTGTATACCGGACCTAAGACTTAGAAATAAACACTTATTTTTAAATATTCTTTTCTTTTGTTATTTTTACAGTACCTGCCATTAATTGCTTTGCCATTTAAATTTAAATCTTATTACCTGTCTTTATAAGTTGGATTTCACTCCTTGAACTTGCTTGCATTTTATTCTCCACAGATCCTGAAACGAGAAAGTTTAATGAAAATTGCAATATTATAATAGGTAAATAAACAAATTAAGCAAATAATAATTGTCGTCCAGTCCCTGATAGAATAGAATAGAATAGAAAAACTCTTTATTGTACACCAGAAACAAAATTAAACACAGGATAGAAAAATTACAATAGGAAACAAGGGTAGTACAATGGGCGGTCTTATCGCTGAAAGCGATTTCTTCCAGACAACCTTTGGATGGACAGTAAAAAACATTTTTCGATAGTAGGGTGGGTGGCGTACTTAAGTATTTTATACATTTAATACTTATGTTTTAATAATACACATACACACTATACTCAATAAATAATAAAAATAGAAAACAATAATAATAATATACACATATATATCATATACTGATAGTCCATTATATGCTTAACGCAGAGATATGAACACTTTCTAGCAAGGTATCAAGGCTTTTCACTTAACTATCGACATTTTGCAGTTAACAAGCAAGCAGTAGTGTGCAAATATTACTATGTTCCGGTTTGAAGGGCACTGTTTCCAGCGAAATTACTGAGCTTATGAGACTTTAGAGCCGATGTCTCAGGGTGACGAGCGCAGTGCAGTGCTGCGCAGGATTATGCAATGCAAAGTTCCGGGTGGCACTGTAACTGTTATGGCTGGCGTAGCGCTTACCATCAGATGAACAACTTGCAAGTCTCGTCACTAAGTCAAATAAAAAAAAACGCGCTATCAACCCTCTGAAGTGAGCTATCAAGACATCCATAGAGAGCTATCAACTATTTTTGGTGAACAACTGTTTGAAGCGGGACTCTGTCAGGGGTGTACTTACGACAAAGTCGAAGGTGCCTCCGCGGCGCCGGATCTCCGCCTCCATGACCCTGGCGAGGACCTCCTGCGGGGTCCCGCGCGGGTCGATGTAGTGGCACGAGCTGTTAGCGTAGTGAGCTGTCATGGCTTTGCGGTAGTACTGGAATGTGACAGCCCTAATCAGTATTACAAATTCGAAAGGTCGATTTTGGGAAGCCTCTTCTGCAAGAGGACACTTGAGAAGTACCATGCCATCGCCAGATGTTCATCCACCAAGCAGTGCTGTGTAAACATTACTGTGTTCCGGTGTGAAGGGTACTGTTTCCAGCGAAATTACTGGGCATATGAGACTAGAATTGCTGTTATAGGGTGACCAGTGTGTAGTGCCGTACAGGATTTTGTAATGGTAAGTTTGGGTGGCACTGTAGCTGTGATGGGCAGGCGAGGCGCTTACCATCAGGTGAACGACTTGTTCGTCTCGTCACTCAGTCAGATAAAAAAAATAGGTTAAAGATACTTTGCTACGAGGCATGTTGGAGGAGGTATGATAGATAAGATTGAGGAAGTAAAAGACGGATTGATGTTCTTAGTGTGAATGAGAGCAGGCGGAATGGATGTGACACCACCACGCGTGGACCCTACACAGCCTGTTGGTCTGGAGTTCCAGAAACCAGTAGAGGGTGTCAGGGAGTCGGTGTACTGCTTTCCGCTGGGATCGTAGCATGTGGAAAGATGTAGTCTCTGCTTATCGCAACGGGAGAAAGGCGTGACTTTATGTGTGTATAGACCTGTGACACGTTAGCTTCCGATCCGTGGACGAGGTAGGGATGGAAGAACACTGTATCGCCGGGGTCCATTTCTAGATACACTCTTTTCTCTAGAGGCGCAGCGACCTCTTCGCTTAGGATGCATTGGTAGAACTGTTTCTTGTCCTGAAAACTCAAACCATTTATTGTAAGTAGGCTAAAATAATGCACTATTACAAGTCAACACTTAAGTCTCATTAAGACTTAAGTCTCACTTAAGTACATAGACAAAAAACGAGTGTGCTTTAAACCACACGACTAAAGAAAAACTTCTTTAGCTCTTTTTTATTTTATCGACATATCATTTGTCATCTGTCATCTGTCACCTGTCATCTGCCACCTACCCCTAACTTTAATCCTTATTAACCTCACCTCTCAACTTCTATTCGCTTCGCCCGGTCACATTTTTCGTAACGCGTTCACCAGCTTACTCCCCAAGTCAAGCGTCCGCAAAGAAGTTTTACTTCAAAAATAAGTCAAATCGATCCACTAAACTAATGATTATGATTATGGTTTGACTTTGAAAAAGGAAATTTCCCTTCCAAGTGGTGTTTCATGCCTAAATCTTGCACAGGAAAAGGAAACTCCGTTAACTCTACCAGCGCTTCGGAACCGCTTTTTAAACAGCGAAGATATTACAATAACAGAGTTTTCAAGTTCCCTATGAATCGTGACGTAGGCACGCAAGACAAGGACAGCAACACGTACGGTAGCTTCTTCTCCATGTACGTATAGGGTCTGTATTTTATGAGAGCCTGGTACTATGTAGAGGCAGCCATTGTCGCGTCGGACCGGATCCACCGCCGTCCACACTGCGATGATGCTGTCAGCCGGCCGGAATGGGAAGTAGTAGAGATCCTGAGATATATAATCAATATTTATATTCACACGTTCACTGCTGAAAACACACACGTTGTGTTTTTTATAACTTTACGCGGGTCCGGGAAAACACACATGTTGTGTTAGCGCAGCTTACGTGCCGGCTGTGCGGCGAAACGCCATTGCTGGAAAACACACGGTCCGTAAAGGTGCCCAAATGTAAAAACCGGTTCAGCAGTCAACGTGTTAAGGGAGTTACGGAGCTACAACTCCGACTCCGAGAAGCCGGGGCTCGAGAACCGGCCATCGTTCCAAAAAATAATCGTTCACCGCCTAACATCATAGGAATTCCGATATACCTGGTGCGGCGGATGGCGCTGCGTGCCCGGCGGTTTGTTGATCAGCATACAGTTGACAGCAGTCAGATCAGCGCCGAGGATCTGGGAGACGATGCGCAGCATCCTCGGGTCCTCGGAGTATTTAGAGAACACCTCATCGTGCAGTAGTTCTTGGATCTAGAACAGGGGTACACATTCTATTGGCAATGATTAAACTAATTTGACAGCTGTAAAGTTATCTCTTTTTTGACGTTAGCAAAGGTAGCCGTAAGGTGTACTTGACAGGTTTGCCCGTACAGTCGTTTCTGATGGTAAGCGCCATGCCTGCCTATAAGTTACAGAACCCAGAACTTTGCATTGCATAATCTTCAGCGGCAATGCACTACGCTCGTCACTCTGAGGCATGGTTTTTTTTCTGAGAACAGTGCCCTTCTAACCGGTACACAGTAATGTTTGCACACTACTGCTTGGTGGATGAATTACTGGCAGTACTTCCTCAGACGGACTATTGTAGAAGAAACCTACCACTATTAGAAAATTTAATGTCATCATCATCATCATCATCATCAACCCATAACGTCCCACTGCTGGGCACGGGTCTCCCATCACTTTCGTGAGGAGGATTAGGCTATAATCCACCACGGGATCCCGGTCCGGAATGGTGAATCAACTACCTCAGAAATAATTTTCGGGTAGGTATGTGGGTTTCCTCACGATGTTTTCCTTCACCGAAAAGCGAGTGGTAATTACGTTACTAAAAAAAGTATTATAAAATAAAATGTTAATATATTTTATGTGTATGAAATAAAAATAGACAACAAACAACTAACTAAACTAATTAAATTGCTCTTAAAGGTCACTGGATAATTAACCAACGTGCGTCATAATAACTAATGATTAACCATTGTGTTTTAAATCTAAAACCTAACTATACTACAGTTTAAAATTAATTAAGTAAGTAAATTTTAATTATATGAGGAGTTCCGGGACAAAAGTCGATAAATGCATTTTACAAATATTTTTTTTTTTCTAGTAGTAATTTTTTTTTGTTTGCGTGTCGAGACGAGCAAGTCGTTCACCTGATGGTAAGCGCTACGCGCCTACCCATAACAGTCACAGCAACACCCAGAGCCCTGCATAGCATAATCCTGCGCGGCAGTGCACTTCGCCCGTCACCCTGAGAAATCGGCTCTGAAGTCTCATATGCCCAGAAATTTCGCTGGAAACAGCGCCCTTCAAACTGGAACACAGTAATGTTTGCACACTACTGCTTGGCGGATGTTTATCTGGCAAAGCTGTGTTTCTCATACATACTATAGGTTTACTTAGAATGCAGCAAATCTTGTTAAAAACGTACTAAATAAGGCTATAAATATAAGCAGCCGAACTAAACCGAGAAAACACGCATTTTTAAAGATTTTGAGGTTTTATTTGGCATATTTCAGGGTAGCAAACAACATAACTATTCATATCCTATCCTACTTCCTACTGATCCTACTAATATTATATGTTAAATGCGAAAGTTTGTGAGAATGGATGGATGGATGGATGTTTGTTCCTCTTTCACGCAAAAACTAATGAACGGATTCGAATGAAATTTGGAACACAGATAGTTTATAACCAGGATTGAGTAATAGTGTACTTTTTATTCCGTATAAATGAATAGTTCTTGTGGGATAATACTTAACGCGGGTGAAACTGCGGGGCGCAGCTAGTCCCTACTTTCCCTACTTCCCTACTTTATATTATAAATGCGAAAGTAACTCTGTCTGTCTGTCTGTTGCTCTTTTACGGATAAATTACTGAACCGATTGAAATTAAATTTGGTGCAGAGAGAGTTTAGAGCCTAAGAAAGGACATAGGGTACTTTTTAATACGAAAAAAGCATTGTAAGGTTTCGAAATAGGGGATGAAAGTTTGTATGGAAGTTTCGTCATTTTTGAAGCCTAAAGCTTGAAATTTATTTTTTAGGCCTTTGTATAGATATGTGGGTAACTATGGCTTACTGAGGCGATATATGAGTCCAAACACCGAAATAATATCACTATCAGTTTATTACACCAAGCACACACATATAAAATTTAGAAACAGAAGAAGAAGAGAAGTAGGAATTATCGCGCACAAACTATGGATAGCGTTGAAGTACAAGAGTAGAAATATAGCATAAAAAAGCAAAAGATAAAGCGTTTTTGTGCTCAGGAAAAGTAACGTGCATTCGCCGTCGCAGTGGCGATCTGAATGAGGCTGCGACCGAGCGGAAGCGATTTTAAAGGTTTTCGAACATTCCAATTAAACAAAAGGCGTCGCGCGTACGCCAAGCCACGCAAGTTTTGATTCTGCTAGCTAGCTTCGCGCGACGGATTTGCCTACGGCATTAAATAAATAATACATATTAGTTTGTTTGAGCAAGGTTCCTACACTACTCCCCCGCCGAGCCCGAAGCTTATTGAGGGCGATAGTAATCCGGGAAGCGAACGATTCGGCCGGATCTGGTTTTTCTCTCCGGAACAGGAACATCTTTGGGCGCTGCAGAAGGAATGGAGTTGGTGTTTGTTGAACCAGTTCTGGTATCATCACGAGCCATGTGGGCAGACTTCAGTCGATCTATGGAGACGGTAGACTCCCGATTATTGATGGCCAGCTTGAAGGTCTTGCTTCCTCTTTCCAGAACCTTGTAGGGACCGGTGTATGGAGGCTCCAGCGAGCGCCGAACGGCGTCCTGCCGGAGGAAGACATACTCTGCAGTAGCCAAGTCTTTAGGTACGTAAAAAGTTTTCTGTGCGTGCCTACTTGCAGGTTCTGGAGACAACTTTGCCATATGGAGACGGAGTCTTGATGCGTAGTCGGTGACGTCACGGGTTGCCGAGGAAGGGACGAAGAATTCACCCGGGAGACGGAGTGGCTCACCGTGGACGAGCTCCGCCGCCGAAGCCTTGATGTCTTCCTTCCAGGCACTGCGAATGCCGAGGAGTACTAGTGGAAGTACTTCTGTCCAGCTGGTGTTTTGGTGGCACATTATTGCGGCTTTCAATTGGCGGTGTAGTCGTTCCACCATACCATTGCAAGCCGGGTGATATGCTGTGGTGGGGCGATGCTGCGCTCCCAGGATGGCAGTCATGGTGCGAAAGAGCTCGCACTCAAACTGGCGTCCTCTGTCTGTGGTGATGCGGCTAGGAGAACCGAAGCGAGACACCCAGCCAGCGATGAAGGCGCGGGCGCATGTCTCCGCCGTGATGTCTGGGAGTGGAAATACCTCAGGCCAACGAGTGAAGCGGTCGATGACTGTGAGGCAGTACCTGTAACCACACGAAATAGGTAATGGCCCTACGATGTCCATGTGAACATGGGAGAAGCGTTCGGAAGGAACTGGGAAATGGGAGGTGGGAGAATGGGTGTGCCGGAAAACTTTGTTTTTCTGGCAATCTGTGCATTCATTGGCCCACTGCCGGCAATCTTTCTGTGCGCCAGGCCAAATGTATCTTTTTGTCACTAATTTTGCAGTCGCCTTCGCACCTGGATGACTCAACCGATGCAATGCGTTGAACACTGGTTTTCGGAAGGCGGCTGTGACATATGGACGTGGCTCTGGTGTAGAAACGTCACAGTAAATACTTATTTCTGAGTCTGGAGATTTAATCCTTCTTAGATCCAGTGCTGAACCTTTCTTTAGCAGCTCCTGTAGTTCAGGATCTGAATCTTGGGATCTGGCGAGAGCTTGGTAGTCCATGGGCACGCTTACCTCTTCTATGCGGGAGAGCGCGTCAGCTACCACGTTATCCTTCCCTTTTACGTAGTGGATATCAGTAGTGAATTGGGAAATATAGTCCAAGTACCGGAACTGCCTCGGTGAACATTTTTCTCGGTTGAAGGAGAAAGCGAATGTCAGCGGCTTGTGGTCCGTAAAAACTGTAAATGATCTCGCCTCCACCATATGTCTGAAATGACGGATTGCATCATAAATAGCCAACAGCTCTCTATCATATGGGCTATATTTTTTCTGCGCTGATGAAAGACGTCGCGAGAAAAATGCAAGAGGTTTCCAACTGTTACCGTGTTTCTGCTGTAGCGCTGCTCCGATGGAAGAATCCGACGCGTCAGTAAACACAGCTAACTCCGCATCGAGCTCTGGATGAGCGAGCATTGCCGCATCAGAGAGGCTAGATTTGCAGTCGTTGAAGGCGTCCATCATTTCTGGTGTCAACGTGATGCTCTGTGATCCTTTTGTCTTAGGTCCTGATAGCACGATGTTGAGCGGTGCTTGGAACTTGGCTGCTCCAGGAACAAATCGGCGGTAGAAGTTGTACATACCCAGAAATCGGCGCAGTTCTTTCACCGTCGTTGGTGTCGGGTAGTCTCGAATCGCCTGCACTTTATCTGGAAGAGGTCGGATACCGTCAGGAGTAACCTCGTGTCCTAAAAAAGTAATGTGCGTCTTCCCAAACTCACATTTAGCGGTATTCACTAGCATACCGTAATCTGCCAAGCGCTGGAATAGCAGCTTGAGGTGCTGCATGTGCTGGGTCTGGTTTTCTGAGAACAGCAAAATATCATCCAAGAATCCGTAGCAAAATGGGAGTCCTCTAAGCATTTCGTCAACGAACCGCTGGAAAGTTTGCGCTGCATTACGTAGGCCAAACGTCATAAATGGGAATTCAAATAACCCGAATGGCGTCGTAATTGCAGTCTTCGGTATATCTGCTGGATGTACAGGAATCTGGTTATATGCTTTGACTAAGTCAATTTTTGAGTAGATCTTTGTACTTGCCAGTTGCTGGGAAAAATCCTGAATATGCCGGATCGGGTATTTGTCTGGGATTGTCCGTGAATTCAGTGCGCGGTAGTCGCCGCAGGGTCGCCAGCCGTTGTCCTTCTTTGGTGCGAGGTGGAGCGGTGACGCCCAAGGACTTTCAGACCTGCGCGCTGTCCCACTGGTAAGCATTTCTTCGAACTCCTTTTTTGCAATATTCAGCCTGTCTGGTGGTAATCTTCTGGGACGACAGGAGACAGGTGGACCAGGCGTTGTACGGATATGATGTTCAGTTCCGTGTTTGATCTCGCGTTGAGTTCCAGCAGGGCAAGTGATGGAAGCGTACTCACGAAGCAGTTGGTGATACTCGGAGTCTCCAGATACTGCCTTGATTGACGCGATGTCCGCAGCCTCCCTATCAGGTGTCGCCGTAGTGGAGAGTGACGTCAGGCCATCGACTAAACGGTGGTTCCTCACATCTACAAGCAAATTATAAAATCTGAGAAAATCTGCACCAATAATAGCCTTCGAGACGTCGGCAACCACGAATCGCCAATTGTAGGCTCGGCGTAGACCTATGTTGAGCTGCAGGTGCATCCACCCGTATGTCGCTATCACCGAACCATTCGCTGCATACAGCTGGTAGTCTGTCCTGGCACGGGGTTGATTGAGCGCAGATCGTGGGTACACACAGAGGTCTGATCCTGTGTCCACAAGAAATGACATCTTCGTCGTTCTGTCTGTAACAAATAAGCGACCTGGTATAGAGGGGCAGACGTTAGCCGCTACTTCCGGCTGCCGTTCGCGTTTTCCGATGCGCCGAATTTGCATGGCGTCGTGCATCGAGTCGCACGATTACCAAACCTGTTATGGTACCAACAAAAATCCGGGTTACGTTCTCTAGAGCGTGATCTCCGCCTATCCTGCCGATATTGCTGCGGTTTACCCTCACGTGCGTCAGAACCACCATAATGAGGACGTGACATATGACCTTTGAGCGCTGCTACCTCTTGTGTCAGCTGCGCCATTTGCTTCACCATGTCGCTAAATGAGATATCTGCGCTTGCCACAACCGGAGCTGCCGGTGCTGGGACGATCTCGTAAACGCGATCCGCCAGGTCCGCAATGGTGTCCAGGGCTGAGTCTCCCTGCGATGCTATCACGGTCTGTATATTGTGAGGCAAACGACTAGACCACAGCGTTCTTAAAAATGAATCAGGTACCTTCGGTCCCGCCAGCGTCTGCAGATGCCTGAGGAATTGAGATGGTTTTCGATCTCCGAGTTCCTCATGCATGAGAAGTTGTTTCACCTTCTTTTCCTGCGATTCAGATAACCTTTTTATTAGCTCCCTTTTTAATTTTTGATATTTATCCTCTGCGGGTGGTGCGATTATTATATCTTTAACTTCTGCCGCATACTGCTGATCCAGCTGCGCAATAACGTGGTAAAACTTTGTTGCATCGGCCGTAATTCCAGAAATAAGAAACTGACCTTCTATTTGGGCAAACCATAGTCCGGGTTCCTGGGGCCAAAACGGTGGTATTTTCACGCCAACCTTATAAACGTCCACGGTCGTCCCAGCGCTGCCGACTGTACGGCTTCCAGAAGCTTCGTCCGAAATTGTTTCTCGTGCACCTCCGCGATCCATCCTTTTCTTCTTTCTTTAGTCGGGGTCACCAATTATGTGGGTAACTATGGCTTACTGAGGCGATATATGAGTCCAAACACCGAAATAATATCACTATCAGTTTATTACACCAAGCACACACATATAAAATTTAGAAACAGAAGAAGAAGAGAAGTAGGAATTATCGCGCACAAACTATGGATAGCGTTGAAGTACAAGAGTAGAAATATAGCATAAAAAAGCAAAAGATAAAGCGTTTTTGTGCTCAGGAAAAGTAACGTGCATTCGCCGTCGCAGTGGCGATCTGAATGAGGCTGCGACCGAGCGGAAGCGATTTTAAAGGTTTTCGAACATTCCAATTAAACAAAAGGCGTCGCGCGTACGCCAAGCCACGCAAGTTTTGATTCTGCTAGCTAGCTTCGCGCGACGGATTTGCCTACGGCATTAAATAAATAATACATATTAGTTTGTTTGAGCAAGGTTCCTACAGATATAAATAAATATGACATTCAAAGTTTGTAAAAATGTACCCTTGAGGGGGTAAAGTAAAAATAGGGGATGAAAGTTTGTATGGAAATATGTAAGGTTTCGGCTAAACCACTGCACCGATTAAAAATTTAATTTCACTAATGGAAAGCTGCATTGACAGCGAGTAACATAGGCTATATTTTATCCCCATATTCCCGCGGGAACAGGAACTACGCGGGTGAAACCGCGGGGCGCAACTAGTCTATTATAAATCATTATTTTGTGTTTTCTGTAAATAAATATAACAAGAAGATTTATCGGCTTTTGATCCGGAATTTCTTATATCGCTACTTTGCGACAAGAACGCGTTATATGACCTAACCCTCCTCATGCAAGTGAGGGGGAGACCCGTGCTCAGCAGTGGGCCGATGTGGGTTGACGATGATGTTGATGAGTAAATTACCGATCTGCTTGTCTAGCCACTGGTGCGGCTCTGCACTCTCCATAGTGTTTTCCCATACAACAAACACAACAGTTGTGTTTTCCCGCACTCGCGGCAAATTATAAAAACACGACAGTTGTGTTCTCAGCACTGAAAGTGTTAATTGTAATGATTACCTTATTAATATAATTCTCAGGTTTTACGTTCTGGGCGCGCAGTTTCGGGTCCTTCACGATTGAATAGAACTGGCTTCCATTTGGCATGTTAGCGATTTCTACAAAGCGGTCTCTGAAAATGTATGCAGGTGAGTTTTCGAACTGGGAACTGTTTTTGACTGGGGAAGTCGTTTCCCTGATGGTAAGCGCCACGCCTGCCCATAACAGCTACAGTGCCACACATAACTTTGCATTGCATAATCTTGCGCGGCACTGCACTGCGCTCGTCATCCTGAGACATTGGTTTTAAAGTCTCATATGCCCAGTAATTTCATTGGAAACATTGCCCTTCAATCCGGAACACAGTAATGTTTGCACACTACTGCTTGGTGGATATCCAGTCAAATCGATCCAGCCGTTCTCGAGTGTTGAGCTTGGCGACACATTTAACCATTCATTTATTATGGACATAGATAGAATTACGTTTAAAAGACTTACCTAAAGAGATCCAAGGTAGAGACGTTAAAGAGTCCCTTGATGACAAAGTATCCGTTCTCCCAGTAGAATTGAAGCTGTTCTGGAGACAGTGGATTTGGACTCCGGACATCTGCTGAAACCCTGGCATTTTCAAAATCAGTAGTTACCGAAAATTGACGCCAATTTAGCTGTAATTTATAATAATAACCGCGGGGCTATGCAGCACGGTGCGGATGAGCTTAAGTTCTTTTCATTTTGACGTTTCATTTCCACAGGGCTCGTCATTACTATACGAATTACAGGAGGCCTACCATGACGTCTTATAGCGATTCAGTTCAGGACCTAAACTGAGCCGCGTCGCATAATCGTACCGTTACGTCTTATTTTTAATGTTGCTGCTATTTTCAACCTAAACTGGTTCCAGTTAAGGTTGAAAATGGTAGCAACCTAAATTGAGTCGCTAATAACCCATTTTCAACCTAACCTATATCCAGTTTAGGTTGAAAATGGCAGCAACATAAAAAATAATACGTCACGGTACAATTATGCGACGCGGCTCAGTTTAGGCCCTAAACTGAATCGCTATAAGACGTCATGGTAGGCCTCCAGGCCCCGTGGCAATCAAACGTCAAAATGAAAGGAACTCGAGCTCATCCGCACCGTGCTGCATAGCCCTGCCGGTCTAGCTTCAAGAAATTAATAAAACACTAGCTGTACCCTGCCACGCTTCGCTGTGGCACATTCGCACATTCGCTGATATGTCACTGATGAAAAAAATAGATAAAAACAATCCTTGATGCGGATTATATATCATGCCAAAATTTCAGCTCGATCGGTGCAGAACTTTTAGAGTTTTTGAAGCGTACACAAACCAACATAACATTTTTATATATATAGATTGAACCCAAAAACCAACTATAAAAGACTTCTAAAAGATTTACTAACTACCGACCCAATTATGATGAAACTATGGAACTTATGAGTGGAAGAAGGGAAAGAGGTGTGTCAAGATCGTAGCATGTGGAAAGACGTAGTTTCTGCCTAGCCTAACGGGAAAAAGGCGTGACTGTAGTGTGTATGAGGGGTGGGCGGATATGGGGTGTGATGATGACGATGATGATGTTTTTTTTATTAGACTAAGTAATGACAGCAAGTCGTTTGCCTGATGGTAAGCGCTACGAGCATAACAGTTACAGCGCCCACAACTTTACATTGCACTGCACCGTGCAAACAAGTTACAAGATTCAAAATATAGTACTTACAGTTTCGGCAATAACTTTCCAGCAAAAGCCATATTGAGAACACTTTCGACACCTAATTGAACAATCACTTAGTCCAAAATAAAGTAATTTTCGTCCGAACTCGTTACGTTCTTCACGAAGACTCCTAATTAAAGAGTTACGTTCTATAGCCTACAAGCAGCAATGCAACAACCTATGCCGTATTTAGCTTTAATTCTGATGTCGGTCTTCCGTAACTATTGCTATGTAACCGAAACCCTGTGGAACCCCTGAAAACCGTGCGGACCCGGCCAGTGCGTTGCTAAATGCGCGCACGGTTTTATATAGCTATAGCATCTATATAGCTATTTATATTATTTTGTCGGAGTGTTTGTGAGATTAATGAATGATTGTGTGAAATTGTGTATTGTATATTATTATTATATGTAAATAATTAATGTAATTGGTGTAAAACGTTTTAATTATATATATAAATAAATAGCTAAGTGTAGATACGGACCGACGGCGACGTCAGTACTGACCGTCTGGATTTGGCTAAATATGGCATTAGTCGACTTAAACCACACATTCACAAACTTATTATATTATACTAGCTGTGCCCTGCCACGCTTCGCTGTGGCACATTCGCACATTCGCTGATATGTCACTGATGAAAAAAATAGATAAAAACAATCCTTGATGCGGATTATATATCATGCTACAATTTCAGCTCGATCGGTGCAGAACTTATTGAGTTTTTGAAGCGTACACAAACCAACATAACATTTATATATATATAGATTTTATTTGTTATATGTCTGCCTTCGTTGCTGACCTAGCTATAGAAAACCTAATTGTTGGAAGAATCGATGTTTAGTGTAAGCGCATATCAAAGCGTTAATCGCGGCCACTAGTGGTAAACACTAGGATCCACATTTGATACAACGCGGTCACTTGAACGCTCAGTGGGCGCCGATATCTCTACTAATATATAAAGCTGAAGAGTTTGTTTTTTTGTTTGTTTGTTTGTCGGAACGCTAGGATCTCAGGAACTACTGGTTCGAATTGAATAATTCTTTTCTCAGACGCATGGTTGGCTTATTTTTTTTTTAGTTTTAGTTATTGTCTGAAGGTTCTTATGAAAGAAAAAAAGAAAAAAGTACCCGCAAAATTGGAAAATTAGAAAAATACCGAATATGTTTTATTTTGAGAGATATTTGTATGAACTCACAGTCTGCAGCTATTCTTTAGTAACATAGTGGTTTTTGATCCGGGAATGCAGAAATTATGCGGGTGAAACCGCAGGGCGCAGCTAGTCATACATACATACATACAGTGACGCCTTTCTCCCGTTGCGATAGGCAGAGACTACATCCTTCCACATGCTACGATCCCAGCGGAAAGCAGTACACCGACTCCCTGACACCCTCTACTGGTTTCTGGAACTCCAGACCAATAGGCTGTGTAGGGTCCACGCGTGGTGGCCTCACATCCATTCCGCCTGCTCTCATTCACACAAAGAACATCAATTCGTCTTTTACTTCCTCAATCTTATCTATCATACCTCCTCCAACATGCCTCGTAGTAAAATGGTTTTCTGTAGTCCACTTTTCGCCCCGGAAACGACGTGATGGGTAGCGAACTACGTCGCCGCCATATATTTTTTTAATTGTTATTTTAGTTGTGTCAATAAATATTTTTTAACTGCTTGATAAAAAAAAAAGTATTGTGTATTTGTAATGTAGGAAAAAATCCGTCCGAAACTTGTGGCGGCCACCTGTGGTCGCGTCTAGTGAGTCAATGTACGCTTACACTTATATTAAAATAATGTATTATTCAACTATATGCATAATTAGCAGCGCTACTACGGATTTTATCGACAGCGATTCATAAATTAATCGATTTTGACATTTTACATCAATGTAAAAATCGATTAATTTATTAATTGATTGATTTTTGTAGTTGTGATAATTTCGATGGTATTTATTTTTCGATCGGTATTGGCGTAACGATAAACTATTTTTAAGCCTAGATAGTGTTAACCAAGTCTGCAATGATTGTATGGTAATTCGTCGACAACATGTCGACTCTAAATAGGCACGGCACAGACAGGGATTATCGATTTTATTCGTGTATTATACATTTTTTTAGTATCAAATAATCATTCTCTGGGCAAGTTATGAAAAACACGACAGCTGTGTTTTCCCAGAGTTGTATGCCCAGAGTTTAGTATCAATGAATCTTTATATCGATATTAACAGTTTATTCGTCACACTGACCCATCTGTATCGATAAATGTTACGATAAAGGTGTGTGCTACAGCCCTAGTCAATACATAAAAGTTTTTTCAACTGTCTTTGTTTGCATACAAACGATTAAATATGATATTGATAATTCCCACGATATCCACATAAACAAAAACTCACTTTTCCGAATAAAGCTTTATTTTTTTGATACAATGGATTTTTTTTGCGAGTGAAATAATAATTTCTCACTGAATTGTATTATTTTAAAGCGATTTTAAATTGACTCATTACGTCAATTTGGTACAGTCGTGTGCAGAGGCGAAACAAGTTTTTTATTTTTTTATTTGGCTGAGTGACGAGACGAGCAAGTCGTGCACCTGATGGTAAGCGCCACACCTGCCCATAACAGCCACAGCACCACCCAGAGCCCTGCATTGCAAAATCCTGCGCGGCACTGCACTGCGCTATGCAACAATAAACTTTAACGCCACGAGTTTACTTTAGCTTTTACTCTGGCAAACTGTCGGTGACATATCACATTAAATTAAAATAATAGTACGCAACAGTTTTATTTCAGATATTTATTGTAAAAAAGAATACCCACATAATATATTTTCTAAATAATATTGCACATAACATAGGTATAATATAACAAGTAATGATAATTTTAAAGTTAACAATACGTATAAAAATTCCAGTTTGTATAATAACATTTTAATATATTTAACAATATCACGTAATAATAATATAAAACACCTAATAGTACCCAATTATTAAATCCTTAAAAATAAAAGCCACAGTAGAAACAAAAAAGTACGTTATCTTCTTTTTTGTTTTGGCTCTGCAAGATTAATGCATTTAGCCAGAGTCAAGTATTAAAAAAAAACAAGTTTTTTTTAGTTGTTAGTCAAAATGTCAGTAGGTAGTCTAGTCAAAGTTATGATTCAGTAAACTCGTGGAAGCTTTACTGAATCTTTTTGGGAATTTTAGAGAAAACGAAATGGCATGTTAAAAAAAAAAAACAACAACGTCACATTTTCTCTTTCCCGCCAAAAAGTTATCTAGATAGAACAATACTAGACGAAGCTTGTATGTGTGTGTGCCTGTACGCACGCACACATGGACAACTATTAAAACTCGCGTAGCCACAGGCGTCTATGTCTTAGTGTGCTTGTTATACAGGTGCGGAAGATATCCTACTTTTCCGTTTCTACTGTGTAACACCTTTACATGGGTAGCTCTCAAAAAATTGCCGTTTTTTCGGATACACAGGTTAATAAGAAAATTCAGTTACAAATTTAAATTCGGCTTCACCACCTCCCTTTAGAATTGTGTAGGATATTGGCCTCGATGCAGCTAGTGTCCTTTCAACTATCCTAAGAGTTACTTCGCCCTAAATCGGAAAAAAAAGTTACCACAACTTAAAATATTTAGGCAGGTGAAAACGGTATTGAGAACTACCCTCATACACACAGTCACGCCTTTCTCCCGTTGCGATAGGCAGAGACTAAACCTTCCCACATGCTACGATCCCAGCGGAAAGCAGTAAACCAACTCCCAGACACCCTCTACTGATTTCTAGAACACCTTTGATATTTTATAATATCACCATAAGACCCTGACAACCAATATAACATATATTATTTCTTTTCATCCCATCTATACGAAAAGTGCCCTTTGGTTCCTCGATAAGTGCGAACAAAGTGGGTCATTCCAGCGCACTTAATTATGCAAATAAATCACTTGCCGCGCAACAAATTATGTCGAATATGTATTTAAAATTATGTTTAAGTTTCTTTCATAATTTTCCATTAAAATTAATGGCTCTTAAGATTAATTGAAGATAAGATTGAATTATTTTAGTTTCCTTTGTTCAGTGGTGTTTTAATAAAGAGTTTATCTATTAGAAAATTTGGTTATATATAATTCCAATAATATAAATTTAAATAACCATATCCGCAATAATAATCCGACAAAAAAATTGGTTGTCTGTAAAGTTGGTTTACGGACGATGTTTTAACGTGACAACGTCATAACAAAACATTGATGAAACGATTGCATACTTTTATGAATAAAATTGAATCATTTTTTAATAATGAAAGAATAAATACTTGAAATTATACTAGTAATCAGATTTTTAAAATGCAAGAATAATTGACCTGCCAAGAAGAGAAGAGAGATAGATGTGGCGCAAGCGTACAATGAGCGTAACGGGACAATCTGTCAACTTCTCCGTGCATGCAGCCGGCGTTCATCGATTTATTAGACGCTGTCACGTCGAAATTCGCAATTATATAATGCGATATCAATACATTATATTATCGCAAAAACGACAACAATTACAATAGCTTATTATACCATTATCTTTGTTTACCAATTGTAATTTTTCTGTACTGTGTTTATTTTTTTGGTGTACAATAAAGATTTTTCTATTCTATTTTATTATCGGGTTGCCATAATATCGTAGTTTTAAAAATTATGGAATGTAATTTCGCCGCGATATCTCTCTTAATCTCAAAGACAATACTTTAGTCCGTTACATAATAATATCGAAATTGGATAATTTTTTTATCGCAGTGCGATATATAACTATTGAAGCCATTTATAATGGCGATATTACGTTATTATTATATTGTAATAATATCAATGGAAAAATAACTAGAATAGTGATGTGAAAATTCCACTTTTTCCGAATAACAGGCTACGTTTAAAAAAATCCCGGGAAAATGCAGAAATTCCGCGAGAAAATGAAAACACCGCGGACATAGATGCGGGGCGCAACTACTGTTACGGGCAGGCGTAGCGCTTACCATCAGCTGAACCACAGTTAAATAAAAAAAAACTAAGAAAAACATATAAAGCCTGTTTGTACGTTTATATCCAACTAAGAACACTTAGTTGAATATAAAACGTACCAAGTGCATTGACGGTATTATCGCGATGCGATACTAAATAATTAACTATCGTAGAACTTCTTCTTTTAGAGATTTCTTATCTCACAGATGGGATTTCAGTCCGGTGATGCGCCTGCTTTTCATCTGCCAAATTTCCTGTAACAAAAACAATTATTTGAACCAAAAAACTGGCTTTAAATGGATTTATTAATAAACACCAATGGACAAGTCGAAAGCAATATATGCAATTAAGGTTACTCGGATTGCATATTTTATCCGGTTTATTTTCATTTAACACTTTCACTGCTGAGCCGATTTTCTTGTCTAGCCACGGGTGCCGATCTGCACACTCCATAGTGTTTTCCTCTACAACAAACACCACAGTTGTGTTTTCCCGCACTCGCGGCAAGTTATGAAAAACACAACAGTTGTGTTGTCAGCAGTGAACGTGTTAAAAAACAAACTATTTGAAGAAATTCTATGGGATCAATTCGATAGTAGTCATAAGTTATTTTTCAAATAAAAATAAGATTTTTCCAAAAATCGGTTGCTAAATTACAGAATTCTAAGGCAACAAAACGTACAAAATACACTTACTCTTTCACTAAGTCCGTCCGAATAAAATGCAAATCAATACTTTAATTATTCTAAAAACATATCATGCAGTGTTTTATTAGTTTTTTTTTTATCCGATTTGTTAAAATCTATTTCACGATCGACTTTAAGACTATTCTTGCTTTCCATGGAAAATAATATTTTGACCAAATACTTATAATAATGTTCTCACATTGAAGGAGAGGTCGAACCCTCGCCTGCGCGCCTGCTCCTCCACCTCGGCGGCCACGGCGCGCTGCACGGAGCCCCGCACGTCCACGCTGTCGCACGCCGAGTGCGCGAAGTGGAACGTGATCGCTTTGCGGTAATTCTGGAATATCGATACAATAATCGATTTAATAATTTAATAATCGATTTAATAAATGTATATACATTACAGTTAGATGTGATATCGATAATGTGTTGATAATCGATTTAATAATCGATTATCAACACAAATATACCGGTAGTTCTGGAATATCGTCGATAATCGATAATCAATGCTCAGCTCAGCCTAGCTCGGCCGTGGATCTGAAATGTCGATACGATAATCGATATTTAAATCGACAGTCAACACAACTATCCTAGCTTTATAGCTGTATTTTTGGAATATCGTTACGAAAATCGATAAAATTAATATCATCATCGTATTGCTGTCGACCGATGTTAGATAGGAACTTGGGGAGAACTCGGCCCGTCGGCCATTTTTAATTATTTTCATTATTATCACCATCAACCCATATCGTCACACTGTTAAGCACGGATCTCCTCTCACTTTCACGGGACGGGTTAGGCCATAGTCCACCACTGGGGTCGGTCCAGAGAGGTGGATAACATACCCACCTCTGAAATAATTTTCGGGTATGTGGGTTTCCTCTCGATGTTTTCCTTCAACGAAAAGCGACTGATATTATATTAGTCCAATAAATTACAAAGTTTCTAATATCATAGTACTAACATTTGTTCTCTCTTCACGCCAAAACAGCTGAACGGATTTTGATGAAATTCCTTTCGAGTCCAACCTCAACCTCAATATCCTCACAAATGAAGAAAAATCCAAATCGATTTATAATTGACGGAGTTCTGAAGTAACAAACAAACACAAAAAATACAACCGAATGGAGAACCTCCTCTTTTTGCAGTCGGTTAAAAGCAGATCCAATATAACTTACATTGGAAACGTTAGGCCCGGAGCCATGCACCAGGTGAGGGTGGAAGAACACGGTGTCTCCCGGGGACATCTCCACGTGGACCCTCTTGTGCCCCGGGGCCACCGTCTCCTCCGCCAGGATACCGTGGTACAACTTGTGACTGTCCTATAAATTAACTTAAAGTGAATATATAGTTTGAACTCAACTCAGCAATAACGAAACGCAATTATTTCTTTCAACCCAGCGAGCGTATGTATAAATAAATTTTATATTTTATGGGATAATCCTTTAAATTAAATATTTATAATAATAATTTTTAATTTTGAAATGTTTATAATTAATATTGTTAATAAATTTTATTTTGTTATAAATAATTTTAATAAAAAAAAAAAATATTTTATTTTATATAAAAAATATTTTTTATTGTTAAAAATAAAAATTAATAAAAATAAAAATCGATTTCCTTATGAATATCTGACAAAGGTGTGGTGGTACTTCCCCACGCGGTCTCTTGCAGAAGAGGCCTGCCACTACAATACCCGGCTTGGATTTAGATCAAATATTCTGTGAATATTTCAAGCGTCTACCTGTAGCCTTTATCAATATCGAGCAAAACTATCACGTTTGTTGTATGGGGGCCCCCTTAAATATTTATTTTATTTTAATTTTTAATATTTGTTGTTATAGCGGCCACAGAAATACATCATCTGTGAAAATTTCAACTGTCTAACTATCACGGTTCATGAGATACAGCCTGGTGACAGACGGACAGACAGACAGGCAGCAGAGTCTTAGTAATAGGGTCCCGTTTTACTCTTTGGGTACGGAACCCTAAAAAACATGATTATTTTTATTGGATATTTGTAATACCGTGATTTTTACGTTAAATTTTTTTTTTCCTCACCTATTCGATATAATATATCCTTATCTATGTTTATCTATTTTATATTGTATTTATTAGTCTATTATAACGTTATATATTTAATTGTATTATAATAAAATATTCTAACACTAAATATCTTTTAAATATACTTTTCTAAGCTCTCTCGTTTTGCCACACCACCACCATTTCAGTTACACCTCCAGGATGACTGGTAGAAAATGCTACTTAGCATTAAGTACTCCTTGTACTCTATTTGTGTGCTAAAGAATAAATAAATAAGTACCTACCAATTAAAAAAAATAAAAAAAATCATGTATGTTCCATTTCTATATCATGCAGCGGTAAGAGTAATATGTTTATGCGCGAACAAAGTCACGTAGTTAGTATTAAGTTACAAAAATACAGACACATTTAATAATAATAGATAGATAGATAGCTCTTTATTGACACCAATAATTATTATTATATATTATAAAACAGAGAACAACAAATAAAAAACATAATAATAATCAATAATGAATGTGAAAGCCAAACGCTATACTGTATAATCGACCAAAAAAAAAGTGCGTTGGCCGGGAATCGAACCCGGATCAACTGCTTGGAAGGCAACTATGCTGACCATTACACCACCAACGCAGCCGATGAGTCGGACGAAATATGCGAATGCTTTCAACATGACGTGTTATTGCTTAATATAAAAAAAAAACTGTATTTTATAATGCTTGGAATTAATAAAAATGTGTAATGAAGCTAAATACTGATAAAAGAGTATTTGATGTTAAAAACACCGATAAAAAAGTTTAATTAAGATTCACATACTTCTATATTTTATCTAATTACTTATATCTAATAATTAGTATTCGTAATAGTTACTAATCACAATGTAAAATGTAAAGAATGATTTATTATTGATTTTGAAAATAACTTAGCAAAATTTGAGATCCCTTTTCACGAATATTGCGCGGACGGAGGAGTATGAATTTTGTCACAGTTAAAGTTTGTATGGAAAAGAAGTGCAGAAAGCTAAACGCCTTTAAAATAATGCATTAGACATACTTAATACATTATTTTAAGCTGAGCCGATTTTCTTGTCTAGCCACGGTTACGGATCTGCACACACCGTTGTCTTTTAAAACATCACACACACTACATGCGTTCTACACACACACATTTGACAGAAAGGCATGTAGGAGTTGACAGTTTGACATTTAAGGTTTATTGAAAAAGTTTGAAATAAAACAAAGAGTTTATGAAAAACAGGTCATCATAGAGAATACGGAGGTTTAAAAAGTTTTTGCCAATAGAACCTTAACAACGTTCAAAAACTTAAAAAAATTAGGTCGAATTTCGACCACTGGGCGACCATTAGTTACTGTAGTTACTCAAAAATCGTCACTAGATGGCGTTAAACTAAAGTTTCTCGTTTTTTTTTAAATAAAAATAGGCAATTTGTTTTCTCTAGTTTTAACTCACATGCAAATTTCCATGTTCGTGTATGACTCCTTCCTTGTGCGACCCCGGGACCACGTAAAGGCACCCGTTCTCGGTGGTCACGTGGTCCACCGCGGTCCAGCTCGCTACTATCTTGTCGGCGGGACGGTACGGGAAGTAGTACAGATCCTGAAACGTGTTTTATAGTCTTTAAATAAAGTGAAATTTCTATTGGAACCAGAATATACTTACGACCGTTTTACATTTTATTATATTGTTGTTCGAAAATTAATCTTATTTTTATTAGCGTTGAGTTGAAATTAGTTTGGAATAAGATGTTTCAATGACTTTACAAAACATACCTTTTTGCATGTTGTGGTTGTTTAAAAATGAAACTTATTTTCAATGGGGTTAGCATGATATTTATTTATTTTTTAGCACACAGATGGAGTACAAGGAGTGCTTAGTGCTTAATGCTTTATATCATAATACATGCCGAAGCAAAAATGCGCGTGTTCGTAGAATGGAGTTTAGCCAGGCGGACATTATAGCACACTGCCATCAAGGAAATGATGATAAGTATGTTGATAATGATAATTATGTTGTTGTTGTTGTTGTTGTTGTTGATGATGATTACAGTGTAAACTCTGTATAACGAAACTCAAGGGACTGAGCATTTTTTGTCGTTATAGAGGGTTATCGTTATATGGAGTGAGTGTTTCAATATGTGGGTTTTAACGCAAACCAACCAAGTTGGGCTTACTTCAACGTTATAGGGAGTTTATCGTTATAAAGGATAACGTTATAAAGAGTTTACACCGTATATTGTTGTCGATGGTCGCATTGCTGCAACTGACATTGGTATTGTCGTTGATGATAATTTTGTCGATGATGATAATTTTGTCGATGATGATAATTTTGTTGTCGTTGATGATGATTATGTCGTTGTTGTTAAAGATGATACTACTATGGCTAACGTTGTTGGTAATCACCTGATGCGGGGGATGCCGCCCCGTGCCGGGCGGTTTGTTGATGAACATGCTGTGTATGCCGGTGACGTCGTCTCCGATCAACTGCGTCACCACGTGGTACAGGAGCGGGTGCTGCGCGTACTGGACGAACACGTCGTCGTAGATGATCTCTTGGATCTGGAAGTAAAGATCACATAGATATTACTACAGGCATAGACAATAAATATAGTACACTAGCTGTGCCCTGGCACGCTTCGCTGTGGCACATTCGCACATTCGCTGATATGTCACTGATGAAAAAAATAGATAAAAACAATCCTTGATGCGAATTATATATCATGCTAAAATTTCAGCTCGATCGGTGCACAACTTTTTGAGTTTTTGAAGCGTACACAAACCAACATAACATTTTTATATATATAGATACAGAAACGTACAGAATGGACACACTCCCCCCCGCATCTCTACCCGCAAACGGGAGGACAATCGGGGAGACAGTCAACATCACACCCCCAAATACTATGTAACAGATGAACGGTTTATGTGAACCATTTACATGTGTGAGTTGTCAGATAAACTTGTTTGTATGGAGTGTCTGGGGTGAGAGAGGGTGGATGAAGGAAGCTTGACGAAACAGATTTATGGATCTAGTATGAATGGGCCGCCCTCCGGTAGAGGTCGACGTAGGCGAACGTACCCCGATCAAATCGAGGACGTACTAAAAAAAGGCCAAGTCTAGTTTTTTATTTGCGACGAGCAAGTCGTTCACCTGATGGCAAGCGCTACGCCTGTCACAGCACCACCCAGAACCCTGCATTGCATAATCCTGCGCGGCACTGCACTGCGCTCGTCAACCTGAGACATCAGCTCTAAAGTCTCATTATGCCCAGTAATTTCGCTGGAAACAATGCCCTTCAAACCGGAACACAGTAATGTTTGCACACTACTGCTTGGCGGTGAATATTTGGCAAAGGTACCTATAACCGGCGAGCCTGTATGAAGGGACTCATGAAAGTGGAAGAAGCGAAAGGATCAGTGCGCTGCAATGGGCTATCAGCTTACCTTGTTGATATAATCCTCAGGGTTCACCTTCTTGCCAAAAAGCGAGGGTTCCTTGAATATAGTCATTACGTTGCCGCGGTCCACGACACCTTTAGCTATTTGAAGAAAGCGTTGCCTGGAAAACCGATTTTGATGATTCTTATTAGTCGTGGTTTTTTTATTTTATTTTTATTGTAATAAAGTGTAATAAATATTTTTTATCTTATCTCATCTTATCTTTAAATAAACTATAATAATTATTATTATAAATTTGTATAATTACATTTATTAATTATAATTAAGTAGTCGTTTGCCGTTGCGTTCTGCCGCAACTTTCGTGATATTTATTAGCTGATTATATATTCAAATGTCTATTACACTATCATAAAATATACTTGAAAACGTGATAAAGAAAAACAATGGTTTGGAATGCCTATATTATATAACTAGTGATTGTGCCCGCGACTTCGTTTGCGCTTACAAATCCTACAAATCCTAACTAATCCTAATTAATCTTATAAATGCGAATGTGACTTTGTTTCAGGGATGTTAGGCGGCCACTAAGAAATCCTTGTACCGAGCTGGCTGAAAGCTGGTATTGAAAACGAAAAACTAGCACGCCTGTGCTCCGCTGCGCCGCTGCTTACACTGATTTATAAACTGTGTCGGAAATCGCATCCTAGTGAAAAATTTTGATATTTCAATTTCGTATACCGTTAACAGAGGGCAGTATTTATCGAAAGCACCGAACAAACATCACTTTAAACCATTATTTTTGATATTATATTGCATTTCGGATATAACATGTATGTGTAATGTTACCACTACACCACCGAACATCTAGTCATAAGTATGATGGAAAATGGTAACCATTTATCAAGACGGCTTGCTATTATAAAGTTTGATATCATAGAGCAAATCTAATTTCAGATTGGAATGTTTTTTTTTTCATATGCATTTCTAAAATTTGTCGGTTTTTCAGTATTATCGGTGTATTTTTGTCGATTAACAGCCAATCTTGGTATTTTTGCATACAAGGACCGAGTAGTCTTGGTACATGGTACGTGATATTAAAAACTAGTATGCTTACCAACAAGTTGGTACGTCTGACATCCCTGGTTTGTTTGTTACGCTTTCACACCTAAACCACTTAACCGATTTTAAAAATTCTCTCACTAATAGAAAGCTACATTATGAGCGAGTTACATTGGCTTATGAGTATATGAGTTATATGTTATCCCCGTATTTAACAGTTAACTTAACACTTAGACTGCTGAGACGTTTTGCTTGTCTAGCCACGGGTGCGGCTCTGCACGCGCCATACTGTTTTCCCATACAATAAACACAACAGTTGTGTTTTGCCGTATTCGTGGCAAGTTATGAAAAACACGACAGTTGTGTTTTCAACAGTGCATGTGTTAAGCTTGTATTGCATATAAATGTGAAAGTTCGTGAGGAAGGGTGGATGGATGTTTGTTACTCTTTCACGCAAAAACTACTGAACGGATTTGGATGAAATTTGGCACACAGATAGTTTAATGAAAATTACTCACTTGTAGGTGTACAGAGAGGCGAAATCAATAAGATTTTTGATGACCAAGAATCCATTCTCCTTGTAGAAGGCCAACTGTTCTGCAGAGAGATAGTACTTGTCTGAAGTTTCTCCGGAGACCCTGAAAGAAAAATTTATATGTTATCATTAGTTTCTCAGCTGTATGTAAATACAGCATGCAAGCTCCTCCCAAATCTGCCCACTGCTGAGCACCATCATTAGGTTATAATCCACCACGGAGGCCCAGTCCGGATTGGTGGACCCCATGTAGGGTTCCACACGATATTTCAAATATTATTCAGGTATTTACAGACAAGCATGGAGCAGAAAGTCATGAGTTCAAATCCCAGTGCAGGCACGTACCAATGTGATTCTGTAAAACATATGTATGAAATTATCACTCGCTTTTCGGTGAAGGAAAACATCGTGAGGAAACCCACATACCCACCCGAGAATTATTTCGGAGGTAGGTATGTGATCCACCAATCCGGACTGGGCCCCCGAGGTGGATTATGGCCTTACCCTCCTCACGAAAGTGAGGAGAGACCCGTGCCCAGCAGTGGGACGTTATGGGTTGGTCATGATGATGATGATTATATTTCAGGGTTTTTGTTAGTAAAAAAACAAATTTAAGGCAATGGTAAACGGTGGAACTTTGCTTTGCATATTCCTATGCAGCACTGCATCACCCTGAGACATCGGCTCTAAAGTCTCAAATGCCTTGTAATTTCTACTGTACGATAGAAGGGGCATATAATTATTATCTTAAATATATAAATAGATACGGAAAAAAATATAAAGTTATTGCACTGTGAACTTTGTACGACCTATCATAGTATAAACTATCAACTGACAATCATTATTACAGACAGTTCCGCTGATTACGACTGTTGAAAAAATAGGGTCTATTGTCTTCTGATAATTGGCAATAACATATCTATACCAATAAATAGAATAGACATTTTCGTTTGCGAATTCAAAATAAATGCCTTAATTTAAACAAAGGTTAACATTTATACATCGTCACCTAATCATAAAGGACTAAAAGTGTCTAAGCTTACGCTAACTGAATTCATAGTTACTAGAGTCAAACGGAGCTTAACACTGACTTCTAAATAGGTTTTAAGTAACACCGTGTTAAGCACACACGTCTGTATTTCATTACACAGCGGGCACGTAAGCTGCTCTAACACAACAGGTGTGTTTTTTCCGCACTCGAGTTACATTACAAAATACACAAACGTCTCTGTTTCCAGCAGTGAATGTGTTAAATAGAATTGATCGCTAAATGATTGTATTTAGAACGTTAGATTGTCTGCAATTTTGTCCTGAATTGGCTCGAAAACATCTCAACAGTTTTCAATATTTGGTATAATAATAAACACTTTACGTTTTGGAATGGCATATAAAATATTTTTTATTACTTTAAAATTATTCCTATGAGATATTAGTAACTAGTATTTGATATACGAGGGTGAATCAAAAAATTCTTGGAATCAATATTAAAAAATGCAAAGATTTAAATAATAATATTTTATTTTTCTACATAATCTCCCTCCAATGCAATGCATTTAGAATAACGCGTTCTAACTTCCTTATTCCTTGTGAAAAAAAATTATTTTCTTGACATTCGAAAAAGTCCTCTACGGCAGCTATAACCGCGTCATTATCGTGAAATTTTGTTCCACGAATTTCCTCTTTTAATTTTGGAAATAAGTGAAAATCACTTGGGGCTAAGTCCGGAGAATATGGTGGGTGGTCAAGGAGATTGAAGCCAGCACAGCGGATTGCGTTGAGCGCAACTTCCGATCGATGAGCAGGAGCGTTATCTTGAAGGAACAACACGCCCAACGACAGTTTTCCACGACGTTTTTCTTTAATCGCTTCACGCACTTTCGGGATTAAATTTGCATAATAGGGTCCAGTAATCGTCTGGCCTTTTGGCATGTAATCAATAAAAAGGATTCCTTCACTATCCCAGAACACAGAGGCCATAACTTTGCCAGCGGTAGGAGCAACTCGAAATTTCTTAATGGATGGAGAGGATGGTCGTTTCCAAGACATGCTTTGTCTTTTAGTTTCAGGATCAAAATGGTGGACCCACGTTTCATCCATGGTGACAAGACGACGGCAAAAATTATCCGAATCACGCTGGAACATTTCGAGATTACGCTTGGAAATTTCCAAACGTCGCTTTTTGTTTTCGTCGGTTAACATTCGTGGCACCCATCTTGCAGACACTTTTTTGAACCCCAGTGAATCAATTAAAATGGATTGAACGCTACCAAAAGATATCTTTAGGATCTCAGCTATATGTTTTATAGTCATTCTTCTGTCTTCCAAAACCAGATTCTCAACCTTTTTGACATTTTCTTCTGTAACGGAGGTTGAAGGCCGCCCAGAATGCGGGTCATCTTTACAGCTTGATCTACCTCTTTTAAATTCAGCCACCCAGTACGCAACCGTAGAATAGGGTACAGCATCACCCCCTAATGTCTGCTGAATGTCCAAAAAAATTTCCTTCGTAGACATTTTTTTCAAACTGAGATATTTTATCACCGCACGTAACTCACTTTTATCCATAATTTTGACTTTTTAGCAACTCGTTGCACAAAAAAATTTATTACATGCGAACGAACTGACAAAAACAAGTGACAGTCTGCATAAATATAGTGTGATAGACACTCTTTAATTTGAATATCGAACTTGATCCAAAAAGGTTTCATATATATGCACTTCTAAGAACTTTTTGATTCACCCTCGTATGATTAAACAATGGTAATAACATAAATTAAAATTAATTCGGTTATTATTTAGGAGGTAGGTATGTTATCCACCAATCCGGATCGGGCCTCCGTGGTGGATTATGGCCTAACCCTCCTCACGAAAGGGGAGACCCGTGCTCAGCAGTGGGACGTTATGGGTTGATGACGATGATGATGAATAACATAAATCAATTATTCATATTAATACCTACCGATAGATATTTTTATGCTGTTTTGTTAGTACCTAGAATAGACTGATAGAATAATTTGTTATGATAAATATAGTATCATTGTGTGTTGTGTTGCGAGTACTTGGGACGGTCGAGTGGCCGATGCCCGGTCGTCTGTCCCAGATACTGCGAGGTAGATGAAGTAGGTACGGACTTGCAGGAGGTGACGCAGGACAGACCGTATTGGCGACTCTTACTATCCAAGGCTAAGACTCGGGTCATTGCGGCCTCCTAGTGAGTTAGATAGTATCAGTAGGTAAGTTACAAGGAAGGTACTCACGGTTTTGGCACAACTAATCGCTGGCGATTGTTTTCCATTGTAGCTCTACGCACACTGGACAAAACAATTAAAGATAAACACCGATAATTTATTATTATCTCTATAGACCTTTTATTTATCAACTGAAGGAATCGTTCGGGTGACAATGATAAACGTAATTAATTATTTTGTTGTGGTTATTATTTCAATTATTGTGGTAAGTAATTTATTGTCAGGCAGAATTTAATATCATTAAAAGGAAGTTGAATAAGTTGAAAAGTTGGTAAATAAACTTCGCCTGCAATTTTATTTGGTTTGATTTCGAATCGTACGTCAGCTCGTCGTTGCCTTCTCTACTTGACTGGGGCTTGTCTTGCCCTGCGGCCGGCTTGCCAAAAACTCAATTAATTATGCAAAACTGTTGTTAATTATTTTAGTAACACAACACAACACGACATAAATCAAATTCCAAGTTATAAACAGACAGATTGACTGACTGACTGACTTGACACAACGTCAGACGGAAAGTAGAACTGTCTATGTCAATGTCAGCGATTATCCAATTGAACATAGAAATTGTGACATTGGTTTTAGCGGGAAAATCTGGAGATCCTGCAGGACATGTCGGGGACAATGCGGGGAATTTGAAATCATGAAAAGATCATGAAAAAATATTAAATATCTTATTTCCAGCCCGGTTTAAAATGATTCTACACACAAACAAAGCGATTTGTAGGTAGCAGCGCTAGTCTAGTAGTGAATATTCGCTACTTATTCCGTCCACTGCTGGCTTTAATATTTAATATCCAGCAGTGGACGGATTAAGGCTGATGACTTGCTGAAGTTGCTGATGATGAAGATATATTAGAATTAATAATAACAAAACGAGCAGACTTGGTATAATATATTTATAAGTATGTAATTCTGCATCAACTAAGTAAATAAACCCGGCCTAATAGCAGCACTCATTCGTAAACGTGACGTTTTCGTGTTATCCTATAGCCAAGAACCATAAAATGCTATAATGACATCTCATAAATCAAGAAATAGTTCTTGGTTAGTAGTATTTATAGCTAGCAGTGGCCCGCGATTTCACTCGCTGTTTTCTTATTTTCCTATAACTATAAACTTGACACCTTATCAATTTTCATCCTCCTAATAGTAGACTTTTGAACGAAAAACATAGGTCCATAAACTGGTAAACACAATACCTTCCTTTACGTCGTGCAGTCAGGTTAAAAGGAACATTTAAAAATAATACTAGTCTATTTTAATAACGTTTTTCTGAAATATTTTCAGGAGTTTTAGAGCGAACTGTGCGAAACAAAATATCCTCACTTGTGCATCTGTTATTTAGTTGGATTAGTAAAACAGAGATGAAAGCAAAATAAAATAAAATTATTGTATTAAGTGCATACACTATTAGCAAATATAACATAGATATACACTTAGCAGTTTATTGCTATAAAAAATCGGCCAGGAACAAAATATGAAATTACTGGGCATTAAGAGACTTTAGAGCCGATGTCTCAGGGTGACGAGTACAGTGCAGTGCCGCGCTAGATTATGCAATGCCAAGTTCTGGGCGGCGCTGTAACTGTTATGGGCAGGCGTGGCGCTTATGATCAGGTGAACGACTTGCTCGTCTCGTCAATCAATCAAATAACAAAAAAATGGCTGTCAAGTACCACATAATGCCATTCTAATTACTGTCAAAAAACAAAAATTGTTCTCGCAGTTAATCGATTGGCATTATTTTTACTATAATTTTACCTAAATAATAACCGATCCCCCCCGTGTCCGGGCCCTGCGGTGGATTATGGCCTAACCCCCCTCACGAGGGGAGACCTGTGCTCAGCAGTGGGATAATATGGGTTGTTGTTGATGAATTATGAATGTTTTTTTTTTGAGAGGAGTATTTAGTAGGATAGGAATTAACAATGAAGTAGGATCGACAGACAGACATCTCGACGCCTAGGAGGCGTAGCGAGGTAACTGTGGCTCTAGGCCAGAAAGCGCGTTAATGGAAGTGATGTCATTTCCAGTTACGATTGAAGAATATACCCAGAACTTTGCATTGCATAATCTTGCGCGGCACTGCACTGCGCTAGTCACTTTGGGGCATCGGTTCTATAGTCTCATATGCCCAGTAATATAGCTGAAAACAGCGCCCTTCAAACCGGTAAACAGTGGATAATGTTTCCACACTACTGCATGGTGGATGAATATCCGGAAAAGATTTATAAATTTATTAATAATTTGTCAATATGTTTGTTCGTTAGCTTGTTAGTTTGTTTGCTATTCTGTCAATTTGTTTGTTTGTTTACTTGCTAGTTTGTTTGTTGGGATGTTAGTTTGTTTGTTAGTTAGTTGTACTGTTTGTTAGTTCGTTCGTTCGTTCGTTAATTTTAAGATTTAGTGCTTCTCCAGGCAATCTCTTGCGGAAGACAACTCCCACTTCAAATTAATACATATATATATATATATATTAGCTGTACCCTGCCACGCTTCGCTGTGGCACATTCGCACATTCGCTGATATGTCACTGATTGAAAAAAATAGATAAAAACAATCCTTGATGCGGATTACATATCATGCTGAAATTTCAGCTCAATCGGTGCAGAACTTTTTGAGTTTTTGAAGCGTACACATACCAACATAACATTTATATATATATATATTATCACCAGACGTAGCAGTTTCAAGATGAATCGTTTACGCCATTCGATAAAAAACGGACGCCTGGGGCTGTCTGCTAAATATTTTGGTAGAAAAAGCCGTGTGAACAGGAACTTATAAATAGCGCGAAAGATTTGTTGGTATCCGGACCAATTTGGACGGGTGCCATTTTTTTGCGGATTCCTGGATGATCTTCAAGTGCAATGTCATGGGATGCAGAATTAGGAAAAGTGTTAGTAGGAATATTAGTAGAGCTAGGAAGAGCTAGGTAGTAGAGCCTCTTCTGCAAGAGACCGCCTGGGGAAGTACCACACCTTTGCCAGTGTGCAAACATTACTGTGTTCCGGTTTGAAGGGCATTGTTTCCAGCGAAATTACTGGGCATATGAGACTTTAGAGCCGATGTCTCAGGGTGACGAGCGCAGTGCAGTGCCGCACAGGATTATGCAATGCAAGGTTATGGGTGGTGCTGTTACTTATGAGCAGGCGTAGCGCTTACCATCAGGTGAAAGGCTTGCTCGTCTTGTCACTCAGTCAGATAAAAAAAAAGCTCTGGAGAGAAGACAACGCATCGACAACGCTCCGAGTGGCGCAGGTGTCCTTGCGGCGGTAACCGTTTACCAGTTTAGGGTTCCGTACACAAAGGGTAAAACGGGATCCTATTACTAAGACTCCTCTGTCTGTGTGTCTGCCCGTCTGTCACCAGGCTGTATCTCATGAACCGTGATAGTTAGACAGTTGAAATTTTCACAGATGATGTATTTTTGTTTCCGCTATAACAAGAAATACCTACTAAAAACAGAATAACATCAATATTTTAGGGAATACGACAAACGTGATTTTTTTGCCCATTTTTACTCGATATTGATAATGGCTACAGGTAGACGCTTGAAATATTCACAGAATATTTAGTTATATATAAACTTTAAAAATAAATTATTAAATTAAAATAAATTTTATATTTAAGGGGGGCTCCGATACAATAAAGTACGGAACCCTTCGTGCGCGAGGCCGACTCGCACTTGGCTGGTTTTTTATTTCTTTACACAAACACAGTTGGGGCTACCATAACAATATACATTTTATTAATTTCTAAACAAACGGACGTTTGTTTCTAAAGCAATAACAAAACCTAATTTTGTATTGCCTAAATCTAAATTTAGGTAATATGAACTGGAAAATGTACTAAGTAAATATTTAGGTAATTCTAGACTTGGAAGTTTGTGTGAATAAATTTGAGATTTAATTTGGATTTTCCAATGCTTGTATTAAGCCGCCGACACATTTGTCTGACGTGTCGTGTCGTGATGCAGCAGAAAGGGTATCGGTTTCATACATTTAATATAGCGTTCACATTTCTCTGGTGCAGTGTGTTGTGACGGCTTGTGTAAATGTATGAAACCGATACATATCTGATGCATCACGACACGACACGTCAGACAAATGTGAATCTAGCCATAAGGTGGTTGTTTCGGCCTAATAAATTAACTCAAATCACGTGAATCACATAAAGATGTTCTCTAAAAGAATTGCCCCATATCAAACAATTATAATGAATTTACCGAGAAAACACAAGGCAAAGCCTAATAGCCTTAATTTACAGCAGCTTCTAAAACCCCAAACTTAAATCAACTCTATCTTCTAACGTTGTAAAGTTTAGTTTCCTTTGAAGAGAATTCTAATTAAAGAGTAGGTAAGGAATTCCAATGAATCTGACGTGACGTGGTAATTATGGCTTTTTCTAGATCCATTACAGGGCCGCGATACATTTTCATTGAACCGAAGTATGATTGCGTTGATCTTAGATCGTAAACCATAAACCATTGAAAAGATTGAACATTCTTGGTGTAAGGCTGAGTTTAGACTAGCAATTAGCTTGCAGATTCAACGATTACTGGAATTAATTAAGGTATCTTATATTCTTTATTGTACCTACACATAGAGTATAATAATTATTATCCAGTGGTTTTCATTGGAAAAGAATGTACAAAGGCGAGCTTAACCATTTAAAGAGTATTCTCCCAGCAAAATAAGAATACATCTTATGCAAGTTATTTATTTGAAAACATAAATTATTAAGAAGTTATTCGTATAACCCCATCAAGAGTTTCTGATCTTCAGTACAAACATTATTCAATCGGCCTGTTTAATTTCAATAAAACAATGGTAAACTTACATGACATAGGCAAACATCATGTTTTCAATAACAGTTAGCAAATTAAATCAAATGAATTGACTCCCAAAGTAACAAGGCCTCGATTAAAACCTCCGATTTGAAGTCGGAACCGGAGGTATAATATTGCTGCAGAGTTGCAAACAATACATGCAACAAACAGAAGGCCCTGCTATGCCACCATTGACGAAACGGATCATCTGGGATTCTATTTTAATAATAATTAATAATTTATTAACGAAAAGGAATATAATAGAATATATAGAATATATATATATATAGAATATTTTAACGTTAAAAATCTTTTTAATCACTGCCGTTGACACTGAGCGATTGATCTGCATAATGTAATGTCTGCCTAACCGGACTCTCTGCAAGTGCCATTTGTCTGCAACTTTTGCAAGGTTTTTGCTAGTATAAACTCCGCTTTACAATTAGGGCAAGATATGAATTGATAGTTTATTGGGGTTTTCAACAACCTACACTTACAGATTATTGTTGGTGAATTATTATTGCACTTCTTGTTGATATTTCAAGCATTTTGGGAGATGGGGGGAGTTCTTACAGTATGTTCCATTGATAAAAGTTTGTAGTAGGCACTTACCACAGAATAAATAAGGTAGTAAGTACTGTTTATTGGTTTCTGTAGTACCGATTTGGAATGCAGGTTTTTGGAATAGGTATTATAGTCTATTTTGAATACAAATCTAATACATATCTCCAAAATCAGATAAGTTTTGTCACTGTAAATAAATTAATGAATGATCAACAACTTTAAAACCACAAACAAACACCTCAAATTCGACTCTCCGAAATATTTACCACAACGAAGAAAAAAGAAATAGAAAGCTATGAGATTTTTGATTAGGCAGGCACCTGACTTTGACTGACAGTCATAGACTCATAGGTCAGAATGTTACTAGGCAAAAATAAGGCCGGCCTTACACGGACCGCTGGAGCAGTCAGCGGGCTCTACAGGCTCCACAACTCGAGAGCAGTCGGTATGTCCAGCAACCGCTTGAACCGCCGACCGACCGCCGCCGACTGTTTCAGCGCGTCGTGTATGAAATAAAATGTTTTTTTTTTAATAAAAATTGATGGGACTTAGTAATCAAAATCAAAGGAGTTAAGTTAACTTTCTTTCTTTTTGTCTTATTTTGTATAGTACTTAGTCTGATCATTGCATACTATTAGACCGCCCATTGTACTACCCTTGTTTAGCTATTGTAATTTTTCTGTACTGTGTTAATTTATTTTTCTGGTGTACAATATAGAGTGTTCTATTCTATTCTATGGTTCGCTATGCTGTAGCTGCTCGAAGCGGTCGGTCTTCTCTGCTTCGAGCTATCCGTGTATGGTTAGCCTTAACTGCCAAGTTTTCCTGTTGCTAATATTTTGGAGTCGGCGACTAGCCTAGTTCGCGGTCGGTTAACTCTGTTTTTTGCTGATTCTCACTGCTACCACCACACCACACCTTTAACTAAAGTGTCCGACAGAATTTTATGTATTTTAACGGCGTCCGTGGCGGAAGCTGACTGCGAAGCGCGAGGTTATGAGTTTCATTCTCGCTCAGGGCAAAGGTTTGTGTGTACGGCAGGCATTTCCTCGGATTCTTAGTGTTTGTGAGAGTATGGTCCTCGTAGTTTCTAATTCTTTAGATACAGGGAATCCTAGTTAACACTTTGACTGCTCAGCCGTTTTGCTTGTCTAGCCACGGGTGCGGCTCTGCACGCGCCAAAGTGTTTTCCCATACAACAAACACAACTGTCGTGTTTTTCTTAACTTATGAAAAACACAACAGTTGTGTTTTCAGCAGTGAACGCGTTAAGTGAATGATATCTGAATGTGGCGCGGTATTTAGTTGATTTGCGATAGAACCTAGGCTTTTTCCCTAGTGATATTGTATGCCTGGCAATAGCTAGTGAAAAATAATCATTGATATGCATGAAAGATGAAGAAACGCCTCCAGTAGGTACCTATTAAGAAAAATAGGTATATTTGCTCGAGTTGTAAATAGACACGGTCTGTTTATTAGGAGGTGGGTATATAGGTTTTTCAAGTGTTTGAACGGTGAATCATTTGACGAGCACTATGGCTGCCTTATTACGAATCTAGCGACCGACATGCGACAGACACAAATCTTGGGATCATTGTTGTCCAACGTCACTTTTAAAAACGATCTAATCAGAAAATGCATTCTCTTTTTCCATTTATTGCAGTCTTGTCTTGTGAGTATCCAAGTACATTCTGTGACAGGTGAATCTCTAAGTGTAGTGGGAGGCCTCTTCTGCAAGAGACCGCCTGGGGAAGTACCACGCCATTGCCAGATATTCATCCGCCAAGCAGTAGTGTGCAAATATTGCTGTGTTCCGGTTTGAAGGGCATTGTTTCCAGCGAAGTTACTGGGCATATGAGAGCTGATGTCTCAGGATGACGAGCGCTGTGCAGTGCCGCGCAAGATTATGCAATGCAAAGTTATAGGTGGCACTGTAACTAAAATGGGCAGGCGTAGCGCTTACTATCAGGTGAACATCGAGCTCCTCTCGTCAGTTAGTCAAAAAAAAAAACTAAGTAGGCGATCGTTTTCCGTAGTATGAAACAAACTCAAACCATAGTCAAGTAATTATGAAGTCTAGCTGTTGATCATATATTTTTTTCTATGTATATGAGACGTCCGCCTTCCAATCAGAAGGTCGTGAGTTCAAATCCCAGTGTAGGCACGTACCAATGTGTTTCTTGTAAAACATATGTACGTAATTATCACTCGCTTTTCGGTGAAGGAAAACATCGTGAGGAAACCCACATACCTACCCGAGAATTATTTCAGAGGTAGGTAGGTGATCCACCAATCCGGATCTGGCCCCCGTGGTGGATATGGCCTAACCCTCCTTACGAAAGTGATGGGAGACCCGTGCCCAGCAGTGGGGCGTTATGGGCTGATGATGATGATGATATGAGACATAAGTGTGTGACTTGTAAAAGTGCATTATTATGCCTACTTGCAATAAATTACTTAAGTTATGAGTTTTGCCTCTGGGCCGCGGAAGTCCACAATCACACCCGTAGCCCCGACAACGAAGGCGTCCCGGTGGAACACCCTGAGGTTTAGTGGGTATACCCGTCAGACTAGCTGGCGGGGGAGTCCCACATAACCACCCGGCCCTCACCCGGGTCTGGTGGTATGCGTAATACATTCCCCAGGTAAAAAAAAAACAGTTTTGGCCCCACAATTTTTCGGTCGTCGTGATTGCTGTGCTTAGATATCGCTGTCGCTGCTGCAAAGTTTTATGTAATCAGCTAACCAGGCAGACGTGCTCAGGTAGATATCTATAGTTATGTTCAAGTAATTCAAGTGCTTTAAGTGCCTACGACTCTTTAAAATCTACGCTTCGACTTTATTAAAATGCTGGTGAGATTTTTAAACACGACTTAAATCCACCCACTGCTGAGCACGAGTCTCTCCTCACTTTCGTGAGGAAGATTAGACCACACATAATCCATCACAGGGGTTCGATCCGGATTGTTGGATTACAAAATCTTTTTTTAAGCAAGCCAAGCAGTAGTGTGAAAACGATACCGTGTTCTGGTTTGGAGGGCACTGTTTCCAGCGAATTTACTGGGCATGTGAGACTTTAGAACCAATGTTTCAAGGTGACGAGCGCAGTGCAGTGCCGCGCAAGATTATGCAGTGCAAAGTTCTGGGTGGCACTACGAATGTTATACTCGTGTAGCGCTTACCATGAACTGAAAGACTTGCTCGTCTCGTTGCTCAGTCAAACACGTCAAGAGCATCGTGGATAGCTGATTTTTTTGTCATCGGGTGCTTAAATTACTTGTTGTTAGGAATGTGATCAGACATATTGATAAATCATTTAACAATAAGTGCTCAAATTGTCGGAAATTCATTTAATGAATTTACGACAGGGTCCTTGAGATTCGATGGACAGTACAGTCGGCAGCATAAGAAGTTGAACAAACACTTATTATATATTCCATTTCCTATTCGACGAAAAAGAAATTGCATGTATAAATCAGATTTAATGAATGAAAAAGTTCAGCTACTTCTGATGCCGACTGTACCTCCATTCGTTACGTATTCAACGCGGGATGTCAATTAAAGTTTTCGATGGTCACTAAATTACTTCAATCACTTGACTTGTCACTAGACGTCATTATGAGCACTTGTGGTATAAGCTGAATAAGAAATAGGAAACATTGGGGGGTGGCCGAAAATATAAAGTTGATTTTGCATTTTTTCTGTAGTTTTCGTGTCGGTTTTTAGGGTTCCGTACCCAAAGGGTAAAACGGGACCCTTTTACTAACGCTATCTATCTGTCTGTCTGTCTGTCCGTCTGTCACCAGGCTGTATCTCATGAACCGTAATAGTTAGACAGTTGAAATTTTCACAGATGATTGATGGTGCCAATCTAGGCCGTTCAGTTTAAGGCCTTAAAATTAACTGCATGGAATAAGAATAATTACGTGGTTACCCCCCTGGGGGTGGAGAGAATAGAATAGAAAAACCAAATGTGTGCTAGGACAAATAGTAGAAGTAAAACTTCATCTAAAAATTATTTGAAAAAAAAAAGATTAAAATTATATACGAAATGTAACTCTCTCTTTCTATCTACACTAACTTCCACTCTAAACTTCCGTTCGCCTCGTCCGATCACATTTTTCGTAACGGATTCACCAACTTACTCCCCAAGTCAAGCGTGTGTAAACAAGTTTTACTTCAATATACTTACGTTTATTGTCAAAAAACTGTGTAGGTCTATTCTGTATGTACTATGTTGTCTTTGGTATAGTTTATGTCGATCTCTGTGGTTTATGTGTATGGTTGTTACGCTCTATAAACCTCTGAATAATTTCCTGAAATATCAACTGTAAGACTACGGCTAGATGTGCGTACATCTTGTTTTTCCTTGGTCGTTGAACTCTCGGTCACGGCCATCGATGATTTTGAGCTAAACTTCTGTCGGTGAGGTAGTTCTTTAGGGTTCTGTACCCAAAGGGTAAAACTCCCGTTACCCTATTACTAAGACTCCGCTGTCTGTCTGTCTGGCCGTCTGTCACCAGACGGTATCTCGTGAACCATGATAGTTAGACAGTTGACATTTTCAGAGATAATGTATTTATGTGGCCGCTATAACAACAAATACTTACTTAAAAATAGAATAATATAAATATTTAAGAGGGCTCCCATACAACAAACTTGATTTTTTTTTGCTCATTTTTGCTCGATATTGATAGCGGCAGCAGGTAGACGCTTGAAATATTCACAGAATATTTAGTTATAATAATAAAAAATAAAAATACAATTTATGGGGGCCTCCTATACAACGGAAGTATGGAACCTTTCGTGCGCGAGTCCGACTCGCACTTGGCAGGTTTTTTTTTGTGGCCTTGGTGCGGTTTACACATTGAGCTATTTTCATGTTAGCGACTTTTTACTAGGTAATTTTTATCTTTTGTCGGTGTGGTCGATTTTTTATTTTTATTTGATTAAATGACGATACGAATAAGTCGTTCACCTGATGACAGGCGCTACGCCTGCCCATAACAGTTACAGTGCCATCCAGAACTTTGCATTGCGTAATCCTGCGCGGCACAGCACTGAGACATCAGCTCTAAAGTCTCACATGCCCAGTAATTTCGCTGGAAACAGTGCCCTTCAAACCGGAACACAGTAATGTTTGCACGCTACTGCTTGGCTGATGAATATCTGGCAAAGGTGTGGTACTTCCCCAGGCGGTCTCTTGAACTTCCACTACCTACCAGAATAGTATCTTGCCTATCTTCACGACGTATCAGGCACGTATAGGCAGCGTGCATTAGCGGTTACCCTACAGTAAGATTACAATTTAAACAAGTATCAAGATTGGAGTTAACCTCTCTAACAACAGCTTAATTGTTGGTAAAATAAACAAAAGATGTAAATCTTCTTTAATCTTTAATCTAAGCACTCGTCCAAAAAAGGAAGATCCTTATGTACTCTTATTACCATATCTTATTGACAGCGCAGTGCAGTGAAGTGCCGCACAAGATTTTGTAATGGACCTTACCATCAGGTGAACGACTGGCTCGTCTCGTTACCTAGTATCATACAAAAAATAATTAAAAATATAAAATAAATATGTAAATTAAGATAATTATTCTCTCTGGGTAAATATAACACATTTAACAAAAAAAACAGTCCAGTTGTTTGCTTTGTCTTGCTTTTTTCATCTGATCGTCCCCGGTGATATTATCGTGGTTTACCTTTACCAAAATATTGGTGGACCGAGTGGAGAATGTTTGTGGTCAGCTTCTCGGAAGTAAGTGTTTGTACTGTGTCTATAGGTATGACTTATGTAAACTGAAAGCTGTATTGTTTTTGATATACCTACTAACAATATCATACATTAGTGAATTAGTGGGAATCCCGAACTGTCCGCTTTATGCGATGTTTCTGTTTCGTATCTGCAGAGTATTAGTATGGAATGAGCAATCATCGGATATTTTTCCGAATAATTACAATTGCTTAAAACATGTTTTTTTATTTTATTTGATGTGTGACAAAACGACCAAGTCGGTCGCCTGATGGTAAGCGCTACCCCTGCCCATAACAGTTACAGTGCCACCCAGAACTTTGCATTGTATAATCTTGCGCTGCACAGCACCCTGAGATATCGGATCTAAAGTCTCATAACGCCGAGTAATTTCGCTGGAAACAGTCCCCTTCAAACCGGAACACAGTAATGTTTGCACACTACTGCTTGGCATTATCCATTAAAAGTGTTTTAATGTATTTTTAAATTACAAGTAACAATCGTGCCGCACCACATGGCCCCCTTTGATAAGCAGAGAGGGCTTAATGCAGTGAAGGTGCTACTATGAAATTATTGAAGTAGTCTTGATGTTAACATTAAAAAACTCAAAACTAAATCATTTATTGCAATTAGGCCAAAATATTGCACTTTTACAAGTCAAAAACTTAAGTCTCATATCATCATCATCATCATCAACCCATAACGTCCCACTGCTGAGCACGGGTCTCTCCTCACTTTCGTGAGGAGGATTAGGCCATAATCCACCACGGGGGCCCAGTCCGGATTGGTGGATAACATACCTACCTCCGAAATAATTCTCGGGTAGATATGTGGGTTTCCTCACAATGTTTTCCTTTACCGAAAAGCGAGTGATAATTACGTACATATGTTTTACAGAAACACATTGATACGTGCCTGCACTGGGATTTGAACTCACGACCTTCTGATTGGAAGGCGGACGTTCTCCCACTAGGCTACCACCGCTTAAGTCTCATATACATAGAGAAAAATAAGAAAGAAGTCAGAATATGATCTACTAAACTAATTCATCTAATTATGGTTTGAGTTCGATAAAGGACATCTCCCTTTCAAATGGTGACTCATGCCTGAATTTCGCACAGGAAAAGGAAACTGTGCTTCGGAAACACACCCGTCAGAGAAGATAGCACCAGGAAACTCGACGGGGATGTAATTTTATTAAATTTTCGTCATTCATTTTTATTTTGTCGAAGATCGAAGGTAAGGCCGCAAGTCTGTTAGTTTTTGAACCATGTTATCGCGTCCAAGTCACCGATTTTGACAGTTTTCGTTTGGTAGACATTTTCGATGATAGAAAAAAACTAACGGTCGTAAAATAAGCGTTAAAACAGCCCTTTACATAATTGTTCTAGGTTTTATAGATTTTGTTTAAAACTCATTGTTAAACTACAGCAGTAGAATACAATTAAAAACAGATTTTTTTGTATAAAACATGTAATTAAAATATTGTAAACTATTAGTTTTAAAAGCCTGGAGGCCTACCATGACCTCTTATAGCGATTCAATTGAAGATCTAAACTGAACCGCGTCGCATAATCGTACCATGACGTCATATTTTTTATGTTGCTGCCATTTTCAACCTAAAATGAATCCTCTTAAGGTTGAAAATGGTAGCAACCTAAATTGAGTCGCTAATAAGCCATTTTCAACCTAAACTATATACAGTTTAGGTTGAAAATGGCAGCAACATAAAAACTAAGACGTCACGGTACCATTATGCGACGCGGCTCAGTTTAGGTCCTTAACTGAATCGCTATAAGACGTCATGGTAGGCCTCCTGTCCTTTTAGACGTATACTAGTTTAAAAGAATAAATTGCACTAAACGCATAGACGTCCGTATTAACCTTTCACATTCTCGTCTATTCTAAAATTTCGACAATTTCTCCGCAATGTAGAACCGCCTTTAGTATACTATTAACGCTAAAGGGAATGGAATAATAATATGATACTTACAGATTTGAAAATACAATTTCATTCAACACTTTGACCGGTGAGCCGATTTTCTTGTCTAGCCACAGTTAAGGATCTGCACACACCGTTGTGTTTTCCCGTGCCGCTAACACAATAGTCGTGTTTTCCCGTACTCGCAACCAGTTATAAAAAACACAACAGTTGTGTTTTCAGCAGGCAACGTGTTAAACACTATCTCTATTTTCCACTAACCGTAAAATATGTCCTAAACAATCAGTTTCACAGTAGCTCTTCTAATACAAAGTACCGACCTTGTGAATCAGCTTTGTGATTCAAAATACGGAATGGGCTTGGTCAAGCGTGAAACAGTTTCATGCTCCGACGGTTCCGTATGAGACAAATGCAGCGACTGGGAACGATGGGAAGCGGTTTCCAGACCATGAAATAGGTAGGTTGTTTCTATGAGCTTGTTAAATTATTTCTGTGGAAAACTAGTAAGTTTTTGTTATATTTATTTGGCTGAGCGAGCAAGTCGTTCACCTGATGGTAAGCGCTACGCCGCCCATAACAGTTACAGTGCCACCCAGAACTTTGCATTGAATAATCCCGCGCGGCACTGCACTGCGCTCGTCACCCTGAGACATCGACTCCAATCGGCTTTTGGTGGATCTAATTTAAGTTTGACTTACAAATAAGAACGGTGTAAGTGAATCAGCGATTCCCTATTGATGATAGTCAATACGCAACGCCAGTAAACATTAAACACACACGTTGTGTGAGGATTCGCAAATGAGTCAGAAAAAGTGAAGCGTTTCAGCTGTGGACGTGTTAAATACAAGCTTATAAAAAGAGCGGATTCCTAAAGATACGAAACGTCTTTCTTTGATTTAATGTTGAAGAAAAAAATTCAAGGTTTTTACAGAAAGGTGACACTCATGGTAAATGGTTATATTATACTTAAGGCAAGGCAACTGATGGCTTATCGGCTCAGATATTGGGGAACAAAACATAAAATAGATTTTTTAAAAGCGTAATTGTACGTCTGCTTAGAAATGTGGTGGTAGAAGGCAAGGTTGTAGAAGGAGGCCTCTTCTGCAAGAGACCACCTTTGCCAGATATTCATCCGCCAAGCAGTAGTGTACAAACATTACTGTACCCCGGTTTGAAGGGCAATGTTTCCAGTGAAATTACTGGGCATATGAGACCGAGAGCCGATGTCTCAGTGTGACGAGCCCAGTGCAGTGCCGCGCAGGATTATGCAATGCAAAGTTCTGGGTGGCACTGTAACTGTTATAGGCAGGCATAGCGCTTACCGTCAGGTGAACGACTTGCTCGTCTCGTCATACAGTCATTAAACAAAATAGCAGTATTCACTTAAATTTCGACGCATATAAGACAAAATAGACATAAAACAGAATAGAAACTTTGATATAACGAATAAGGAAATTTCATAATACATTTAATGGTTTTTTACATGTCATGGCTTTATACCCTTCTGCAAGCGCGACGCAAAATAATGTTTTGTTAGAGTTTTTCGTATCCTAACATGGATACAATTTTTAAACAAAAATAGCTGCGGCCTATAAAATAAACCATTATAACTACATTGTTTGGCATGTTTTTGACATTGGAGTTTTATTCCATGTTGAAACAATGGATAATTAAATACGTCCCATTTATTAAACTCTAATTTCCACACTCCGATTTCCCCTTCATACCTAAACCAGGTCACCGATTTTTGCATATAAGGGAAAAACCACTGACTTCTGAAATAAAGTCTCACCAGTTCAGGAGCCTAAACATTCAACACGAAGCTCTAAAATTTATTTGTCAATAAATACATTTTGTATCTAACAGTAACAGTTACTGCAAAAAATCAAGGACAGAAAACAGAACATAATGACTGTTTTTCAGCATAAATTACTCGAATATCAAGACACCGTGAAACAAGCAAACGTATTCCTGCTAGAACCACAGCTAGTATCGACAAACGACTAATAATTAGCATTATGTATCGATCCACATAAAGACGCACAATTATTCAAATCCATGCAAATTCAAAGCGACCGTAAACATTTGACTATCAGACATAAAGTGCTGTTTGAATTGTTAATGAAAGATTGCATAAAAATTGCAGACAGCTTGCCCTACTCGATCGAAATAACTGTGAGCAAGTTCAAATGGAGGCTCGGACAGAGTTCCCACTACAAGCCAGTCGCCTGCGATCATTCAGGGAGATACGACGTACACATTGCGCGCTTATCGCTATCGCCGCGATCGAAAAAAATGGTGCTAAAACTTCTAATTGTATCAGCCTTGTTTTACGCCGCGTCCGGACATTACCGGTGCAGCGAGAGATCCGCGCTGCAACTCCAAAAAAGATCAGCGTTCGAGTTTTCCATTGAAATTTTGGATAGAGTCGCCCAAAACAATGACGCTCATTTCGTCTTCTCACCGCTCTCTACTTGGCTGCAGCTCTCGGCGCTCGCTGAAGGCGCTCAGAAGGACACACTGAGGGAGCTGTGGAACATCACGAAACACCACCGGAACAAATGTTTCAAGTTGAAACTAAGGCGGCTGCTCCGCAAGCAGAGCAGACAACTCAGCCAGGAGTACAGAAGAAAAAGTGTTGTCGTCATAGACAAGTTTATGGGAGTGAAAGATAATTACATGAGAAATGTGCTTATGTTTTACGGTGTTAAAGTATTGTTAAAAAACTTCGACCACCCTCTCACAACGGCTAACGAAGTGAACAGCTTCATAGCTAGGGGCACACAAGGAGTCTTCAA